>JAWWNH010000126.1:6801250-8090000 GCA_034641385.1 Darevskia mixta
CTGTCAAGGGGAAGGGGGGTTTGGCGGCGGCAGAGGAAGCGTTTCAGCAGTCCAATCAACTCCACAGGAAAATGCCACTCAGGTTCTCTTCCTCTGCAGAAGAGATGCAAGGCAGAGCAGGGAATTAAGCAGAAATTAATTGGAGGGAGAAAGAAGTCCAGACAAAAAGAAAACAGAAACGGTGGCATATCTCCACAAAAAAAACCCGAGGTAGATATCGCCCTGATGACAACAGGACAAAAGAATCACACACACCCTCTCCGTTTATCTGCTATTGTGGAAAACCGAGTTGCTTTTCTGCTCCAGCTCTGCAAGCCTAAAATGCATTTATTTGGAAATAAGCTGCATTGATTTCACAGGATGTGTTTTTTAGGATTACAGCCTTAGCATGCTAAAGCAGACCGGCAAGCGAGCATAACTGTTTGTTATACACTGCACATTCGGTTAACTTGAGAGGGCACCTCATTATCGACTAAAGGTGCGCATAGCTCCCTTTCAGGAGATGGCCACATACTTCTAATTAATTTCTTAATGTGCTTAGTTAATTTTCATCCACAGCTACAGGGAGTCAGGGGGAAATACTGGAACCTGGCTTCTTTTAAAAGCAGGCATTTTTAATTAGTAGGTGTTGCTTAAATAAACGTTTCATAAGATTAAGTTCTGCAGGAGAATGGATCTGCTTTGCTGCTTCTCGCTGAGCATCCATAGGCTTATACGGATACTGTATCATTTACCAAGCCCTGAATCCTCATTACAGGACTCAGCAGGCAATAGAAAGCTCCTGTCCTGATAGCATTCCTGTTATCTGTTTTAATAAAAATGTAATATCCTCTTCTTTCTCCATACACTCCTAGAATGTTTAAAACCACTGATTCCACACACCCCTCCCCGAGGCTGCTAGTGGTCATCTTGTACAAAAGCTCCAAATCATATTGCTTTAATCCTTGGAGATTAGAGCAGAACAATTTCATTTTGAAGCTGGACACAGGCAACAGAAGCAACGCTTTTGCAAAAGCATCGACATTTTATCGCAGCCAGGCAGCTTGCTGTGGTCATACTCTCTTGAGGTCGAGTCTACCAAAAGACTGGTCACAGGTCTGGCGGAGAGATGTTGATTCAGATCAGTGCAATGGGACTGATATATATGAATGATGAAGCTTGTGAGCTTCCAGGTGTTTCCAGACTGCAACTCCCATCATCTCTGACCTTTGAATGTACTGGCTGGGACTGATGGGAGCTGACCATCTCTGCTATAAGGAATCTTCTGGTCTCTCCCCCCCCCCCGCATTTTGCAGCCTTTGTTTTTGATAAGTTTGTCAGTTTGCATTTCTTGGCACAGAAAGTATTGATCTGATGTGTAGAGATCTTTCCTATTCTAATTAATTCAAGAGGGTTCTGGAAGCTTCTCTGTGTGAAGTTTCTAGCTGACTCATAAGTTTCTGTTACAGGTAGATAGCCGTGTTGGTCTGTCATAGTCAAAACAAAATAAAAAAATTCCTTCCAGTAGCACCTTAGAGACCAACTAAGTTTGTTCTTGGTATGAGCTTTCGTGTGCATGCACACTTCTTCAGTTACCAGAAGTGTATCTGAAGAAGTGTGCATGCACATGAAAGCTCATACCAAGAACAAACTTAGTTGGTCTCTAAGGTGCTACTGGAAGGAATTTTTTTATTTCATAAGTTTCTATTCTGCCTAGAAACAAGCAGAAGGTTCAAGTTGTTTGGGTTATTCCTTCAGAGAAGCTGAGTACAGCTGGCTTAACTGGTTCTGTTATCTCTTTCTGTCAAGGTCATGCTGACTATAATAATAAGGCCAGAAGGAGCCTGGGTTTCACTTTCTATCTCTCTTTCCTTCTGGTGTGGTGTTCTGTATATAGGATGCTTAGTGTTAAGGTTTTAGTTTTATTTAAAGTTATTGTTAAGTCTGCGGCAACTGGATTTCTTATGGACAGGGCCAATCCTGAATGTATTGGATTTGTGACCATTATGACCATTATTTGTGACCTTAATCTGAAGGTTGTGGGTTCGAGCCCCGCACTGGGCAAAAAAGATTACTCTCGTCTTCTGCTCATAGAGCATTCAGAGCAGCTTAGATCAATAAGAAATAAAATACAACAATTTTAACAATAAAATTGCATAACACACCAATTATAAAACATTGGTGCCTTGTAGAACTGAGAACCCTGACTGCCTCTACTTTATTCCATATATGTCAAAGGAATTTTTCATTGAGCACTTACAGCTAGAGTGACTCACCATGCTCAGTAGGCTGTGTATCCTGGGGTTAATTTGCATTTAGTTAGGCTGTGGGAGGTTTATCTTTTGAACAAATGATGCTTACTCTTCTGGTGAATTTGTTTGCCCTGCTACCGGTATTGCTGCATCAAATGAACTGTTGCTCCTTTATGTAAATCAGAGGGTGGGTTTGGGCAACCCTTGAAATCTTGTATGAAAATATGTTATCATGAGGCTTCCATTTATAGCTTTCCTTGCTACTAGCAGGACTGTGAAAAGAACATTCCTCGTAATGTTTGCTGCTGTAAACATTGCAAGATGCTGCCATACGAGACTGAAGTGAGGAGAGACACCGTGCAACTGAATGGAATGACAATGACTGAATGGAAAAAACAAAATAAAAAATAAAAAAATTCCTTCCAGTAGCACCTTAGAGACCAACTAAGTTCTTTCTTGGTATGAGCTTTCATGTGCATGCACACTTCTTCAGATACACTGAAACAGAAGTCACCAGACCCTTATATATAGTGAGAGGGTGGGGAGGGGTATTACTCAGAAGGGTGGTGGGAATGGGTGATTGGCTGATAAGTGTGGTAAACCTGTTGACGACTGTTAACGACTGCAATTAGTCTTACAGGAAAAAGCAAGGGGTGAGAAGGTCATGTACCGTATAATGAGATAAGAATCCAATGTCTTTGTTCAGACCAGGTCTCTCCATGGTTTTAAGCTTGGTAATGAGTTGCAATTCAGCAACTTCTCTTTCCAGTCTATTTTTGAAATTCCTTTGCAATAAGACAGCTACTTTGAGATCTTGTATAGAGTGTCCTGGGAGATTGAAGTGTTCTCCTACTGGTTTCTCTGTCTTGTGATTCCTGATGTCAGATTTATGTCCATTTATCCTTTGGCGTAGGGTTTGGCCTGTTTGTCCAATATAGAGAGCTGAAGGGCACTGTTGGCATTTGATGGCATACACAATGTTAGACGATGAGCAATTAAATAGTCCTGAGATGGTATGTTTGATGTTGTTGGGGCATCAGGAATCACAAGACAGAGGAATTGTTTTATTTTTCATTTTGTTTTGACTATGACAGACCAACACGGCTACCTACCTGTAACTGAATGGAAAAAGGCAGCTGCTCCAGATTTCAATTCTCTACTAGCAGTTTCCCTAAAACTCCCTCTTTTCGTGCCCACTCTCGGCTACCACTTTGGTTCTTTATGCCATTGCATCCCCCCTTCATGATTTTCTTTTCTGTGTACCACCGGGAACAGTAACATAATGAGATGTGGAGAAATGGAAAGCACGCGGGAAGTTTACCAGATCATTTTGTCTTTGACTAAACACTGGGAGGCATTAAATAGTTTGTGGCTTAGAATCATTGTTCTTCAGTGAACCGGAATGCATCGGCTGTCGCAATCTCGAAGTCATAACAAGCCCAGATTCAGGAAAAAATAGCAGGGGAGCAAAGCTGTGTTCCCTCTTCAGACCTGGCTCAATGCGGTTGCATTTCCTAGATGCCACCGGCTATTTTGTGCCTTCAGCAGCAGGTTCTGCAACCAGAGAATGTGCTTTACACCAGAAACCCCTATGACCTGTTAGGGTAGGGGGGCTCACCCCATTATGCTTTTGCCGCTTCTAGGGTCTAATATGTGCACTGCTGTGCTTCTTTTTGAGTTGGGAGAAATGGCACTGCTCTCAGCTGATTGGAGTCACACTCCATCACTTTGGAAAGGCATTTATATTCATTACCTATAATAAAAGAAGTATGCACAAATGTGCCCTTACATTATACTTCACCATCCCCGTCACCCGAAGATGTGTTGTTGTTGTTCAGTCGTTCAGTCGTGTCCGACTCTTCGTGACCCCATGGACCAGAGCACGCCAGGCACGCCTATCCTTCACTGCCTCTCGCAGTTTGGCCAAACTCATGTTAGTAGCTTCGAGAACACTGTCCAACCATCTCGTCCTTTGTCGTCCCCTTCTCCTTGTGCCCTCAACCTTTCCCAACATCAGGGTCTTTTCTAGGGAGTCTTCTCTTCTCATGAGGTGGCCAAAGTACTGGAGCCTTAACCTCAGGATCTGTCCTTCTAGTGAGCACTCAGGGCTGATTTCTTTAAGAATGGATAGGTTTGATCTTCTTGCAGTCCATGGGACTCTCAAGAGTCTCCTCCAGCACCATAATTCAAAAGCATCAATTCTTCGGCGATCAGCCTTCTTTATGGTCCAGCTCTCACTTCCGTACATTACTACTGGGAAAACCATAGCTTTAACTATACGGACCTTTGTTGGCAAGGTGATGTCTTTGCTTTTTAAGATGCTGTCTAGGTTTGTCATTGCTTTTCTCCCAAGAAGCAGGCGTCTTCTAATTTCGTGACTGCTGTCACCATCTGCAGTGATCATGGAACCCAAGAAAGTGAAATGTAGATGTAATGTAGTGCATATTACTTCCTGACTCTGTTTTAACGCATTCTTCCTTTATGTTGCTATTTGTGACATAGTCCGGTCTGGGTTTATTGGCACAATAGCAAACAAAATGCCATTGTCCCTGGTCTCGGCTCCTGAGGTTATCGCTTATTGAGAAGCAGCTAGCATCCTTCAAACTGGGAGGCAGCATGTTACCAATAATTTAGTTTTTTTATAGTTTACCTTGAATCCCGATACCTTACCATACTCTTGCATAATTTCTAGCACTCTGCCTAAGCTTTTCTTTGGTTCTTCTGTTGTTACTATAAGATCGTCGGCAAAGGCCTTTAACTTATATCTACTGCTCCCCAATGTTATTCCTGTAACTTTTTTGTCCTCTCTGATTTGATTATTCAGAATTTCCATTATTAATATAAAAATCAACGGGGAGAGCAGACATCCCTGCCTCGTACCTTTGCTAATTTTGTACTCCTGGGCTATGTTCCCATTTATAATGACTCTTGCTTTCTGCTTGGTGTATATTGCTTTCACACTGTATCATACCGTTCATGAACCTCCAGGACACATTATCAAACGCTTTCTCCGCATCGACCGCCATAAAGGCTACCGGTTTATCAATTTTCATATCCAGATATTCCAATATATTTATGATATTTCTTATATTATTCTGCAAGTGTTTTCCTGGAAGAAAGCCCGCCTGATCTTTATGAATAATTTCCTGGAGTACATTTTTAGTTCTTTCTGCTAAAATATACGCGTATAGCTTCTTCCTTTATGTTGCTATTTGTGACATAGTCCGGTCTGGGTTTATTGGCACAATAGCAAACAAAATGCCATTGTACCTGGTCTCGGCTCCTGAGGTTATCGCTTATTGAGAAGCAGCTAGCATCCTTCAAACTGGGAGGCAGCATGTTTAGCTCACCCCTTCCCCTGCTATTATCGCAGAATTCATACCGGGGTTGGGGGAAGAATTGCAAAGGAAACAAAGCCTAATAAAAACCGTCCGGGAACAAGCAGATCTTTACACTGCCATTGTGTACGTGTCTACAAAAGCAAGTCCCACTAAGTTCAATGGGGCTAACTCCCAGGGAGCTGGGTATAGGATTGCAGTCCTGGTTTCCTTTTCAAAGCACGATATACAAAAAGTGTGTGCATAGCCTTCTCCAAAAGGCATCTCTCTGTCTAACATCACCATCAAACGGTTCGAGGCAAATTAAATGGGGAAGTGGATGAAAGGAGCAGGTGTAAAAGGGTATGCATAGGTTTCTATAGAAAGTTCCTGTGCCGGTTGCTATGCTACTAATCAGCTGCAGGGGTTCATTATCTGTCCATTTTAATGCTTCATAATAGATTTCCCTCTTTCATGTTCAATGAGTGGGAAGCCATACAATAATATCTTGAAAAGGGCACGAAGAAAGCATTTTATATACGTTTATATGGGCGGAGGTGCATCTTCCAGGTATCTTCCCCAAGGCGTTGTTCAGGTTCTAAAGAAATGTCCTTATTAATGATAGCAGCCTGTAGATCAGTGACATCAATGGTTTTGCTTAGACTTTGGCGATTTGACTGTTTCAGTGTCACAGTCCTTTTCAGGTAAACTATTGAGATGATAACGCATCTCCCAGCTTTCCCCCCTTTCCATTTGAGAGTGCTATCAAGCTGGGCCCACTTAATTTAAAAAGGATCCTTCTTTTCTTCGCCGTTCTAAACATAAAAATAACACAATGTGAAACTGATTTCCCATCAAAGGCAGAACAGCAACATAATGGAAGCGTGTCAGTGGTGTCTAAGATTCTATTTCAAAAAGCAAGCGTTGGCCTACGAGATGGAAGGCTGGCAGGGGGAGACGTTGGTGTGTTGACCTAATGGGAGCTGTAAATGGAATAACGATGTCACACGACCCCACACTAGTTTGAAAATGGCGGCTTTCTCAAAAGAGGGCTGCACTTAACAGCTGCTGCCCGCCAGTTATATTTCCTGATGCCAGTATCCTAAATGATTTGCCACAGTTGCAATGTCTGCCCCCCCACCCCCACTTTCAGGAAGGATGCTCGAAGGAAAACAGCTCCATCTCAACATCAGCTTCCTGAGAATTCTAAGGAAAAACCATCTTCCACAAAAGCTGCTGCTTGCCTTCTATCACTGTGCCATTGAGAGCGTGCTCACTTATGGCTTATGTGTGTGGTACGGAAGCTGTACTACCAAGGACAGGATGGGGTTCTGCAGAGTTGTTAAGGCAGCAGAGAGCATTGTTGGCTGCTCACTCTCCACCTTAGAGCAGATTTATGCCATGAGGTGCCATAGAAAGGCACTGGACATAGTAAAAGATCCATCGCATCCTGGTCACCGTCTCTTTGAACTTTTGCCATCGGGACGGAGATACAGGACGATGACAACAAGAACAAGCCGTCTTAGAAACAGCTTCTTTTCCAGAGCGATCGCGGCCTTGAATGGGAAGCCTGGACTTTGAAGTCATCTAATCTTACCTGTTATGTTTTATCATTGTATGGTTTTAATCAGTGTGTATGGTTTTAATCAGTGTTTTTGTAGTTGTTTTGTTTTTGCGTGGAGTGCCCTATCTGGGTGGATGGAGCAGCCAAGTAATTTCGTTGTCCCCGAAGGGGACAATGACAATAAAATATATTCGATTCTATATTCTATTCTAGCTGTGCTTTGGATGGATTTAAAGTCAGCTGATTTGAAATGACAGCAAATAATCCTGAGCAGTGGGGTCCCTACTTCTCCATTTCTCTTTAATTATTGTTAAGTAATCCTCTTTTTTCTGAAACCCATTAGCTTGTGTTTTGGTCTTCCTTTTGCTGCTCTGCACTACAGACTTTTAGGTTTTTTTTTATTTAAAAAGACGAAGGCGACATTTCTGGAAGGAAATCTAAGCCTACTCTTCTGGCTCTTTAGGGACCCACTCAAGTAGAGCTATGAACAGCTCTGGTAATGTAAGTACCAGCCAATGCAGATTTTTAACTGTGCTTCTCTGCCCTGTGAATCCCTCCTACCGTTTCAAAGTAAATAGCTTTCTGTCCTACCTGTCAGCATTTGATCAATGTCTTTTTGATGACATGATGAGCTCTGCAAAAAAACAGCAGGAGAAAAGATGGAGATGATTAAAGCGTACATTATATAAAAAAAGGAGGGGATCTTTATAAGCTGCGGAGGGGAGGGCAGGAGGGGAGAGCAAACATACTTAAGCAAACCTGAATGGAAGCATATTATGGTAAGGACTTAATATGCCAATCGCCTGCCATAATCATAAAATTAGGCACTACATGCAGTATTTACCCCCAGCTCACAACTGTAATCCTTACAAGTGGTTGCTTCCTGATACATGAGCCAGAGTCTTTGTAAAAAGGCAGGCAGCCTACACAGCTCATTTCCCCCCCTCAAGCACTTAAGGGTCATTAGTCTGGCACTGCAGAAAACATATTATTCCGTGTCCCCCCCTTGCCTTGCCTTAGCCCAGTTTCTCTGCTGAGGCGTTTGTAGCAAATGCTGCACAGTGCAGCCAAGAGGTGATTGATCAAGAAAGAAGGAGCAGAATTTGGACATCCAAAAGAAAAAGACAAACACAAACCTGACAGCCTTTGCTACGATGAGTCAGCATAAATCAATTTTATTTATGCAGTAACACTTGAATGCTAACTACGCAGTGTCATTTGCTGGAACAAAATTGATGACTTATATCTTTAGGTTAATATTACTTGGACATTTTGTGCCGGGATAATTTATGCATTTCACTCTATTGAATGATCAGCTCACAATTGCTTGGTGTTGTGTTGTTGTTTTTTAATTGTATTGCAAAATATATAGCCCTGCACTGTTTAACATAGCTACCCCCTCCACACATGCAAAAACCTCCAGCCTATAATTCTTGTTAATTTCGTACATTTGCATGAGCTTGTGATTTAGAAAGTTCCTTGCTTGTGAAGCTTTCTAACAAACTTAATTTAACTATGCACTGTGATACAGTGCTGGACCAAGATTTGTTGCTGCCACCCCCATGCTAAGACCAGCTATTTAGAAAATGTCGCCGCACCCCTCATCAATTCCTATCTTAATCTCTCTCCCTGGTCTCCCATGGTACCAACTGAAGTATGTCCTCTAACCTTGCTGCAGCAGTTTAGAGAGCAAATCACTAACATTGCTTAAACATTGTTAGGGATTGGTGGGCCCTTTCTTTGTTAGGGGCACTCCTTGTTGATAGCTCAGGATGATTGGTTGATGTTTCTTAAATGAAACTCAATTGGTAAAAGATGCTATCTGAGCTCTCATAAGCCTTAGCCATCATAGCCTGGAGGAAGTGACCATCTCCCAGCTATGGGGAAACTGATGTAGGGTCTCTCTGGAGCAGGGGTCAGCAAACTTTTTCAGCCATGGGCCGGTCCACTGTCCCTCAGACCTTGTGGGGGGCCGGACTATATTTTGAAAAAAAATATGAATGAATTCCTATGCCCCACAAATAACCCAGAGATGCATTTTAAATAAAAGGACACATTCTACTCATGTAAAAACATGCTGATTCCCGGACCATCCGCGGGCCGGATTTAGAAGGCGATTGGGCCGGATCTGGCCCCCGGGCCTTAGTTTGCCTACCCATGCACTAATGTGTCACACACAACACACAGTTTGGAAGCTCTGGCATAGCTTATAAAGTCCATCTTATTTTCGAACCCTATGAGAATATGCAGATAAAACGATCTATACGCCACATGTAGATCCTTATATATTTCAGAATTATCATATGATAACTGTTTCTGTAATGAATCAAAGAGCTCTTGTGTCCAAACACAAATCACTTTAAATGCCAGTTTTACTTCTCCATAGCAAAGTGACCTTTCTACAAATGAAACGTAACCCTTTAAATGATGGCTCATGAAATGAGAGGGAACAGACTTGTAAAACATGCTGACAAATGCCGCGCTCGCTTAATTCAAGGGATCCAGGGAAATGTTTCCCAAGACTCTCTCCACCCCCTTCCAAAATACCGGCCCAAGCTGACAGCCACTTGGTACAAAGGACTATTGGCAGGAACATCCTTTAAATAATTAGCTCTGGTGACACTTGGGCTTTTTCCAAGTGTCTGTTTCCCATTCGGTACTTCGGGTGCTTGACAAAGGCAGGGCAGGAGTTCTGGGAATAAACAAATGAAATAGTCAGAAAGAGGTATGGCTTCATTCAGACCACTCAAGCAGGCAAACATTCAACAGGTGTAGTTTTCCCATTACATCCACCAGGCTGTTAATGTGCGCATGGGTCGCACAGTTCTGTTTACTCCACATGTGCTTTTGTGGACTTTGGCAATATTTTGTAACACCCCAAAATTTGGCATCCCCAAATGGATCTTCTCGATTATAGTTCTTCTCTATTTTGTACCTCCTCGGATTGGCAGCCTGTTGGGTGGGTAGGGGGGACAATCACAGACACTGCCCTAAATCTGGCACTATCTTTGTGTACGTTTATTCAGGCATAAGCGCTATCAATTGAACTCTGTCGCAACGGGCGAGATTTACCTAACAAACATTGTCAGTAAAAGCCCTTTGCAAGGGCTTTCCCTCTCTACTTCCCTTGTGCCACCTCCCCACCAAATTTGGCTCAGGGGGGAGACTGGGATAACTCCTAGAACAGTGCACAGGGGAAGAAGGGGGGGCTATGTTAGGTTCCACATTATATTTGCGCTGTCACATGACATGAAAGGCTCTTCCAGAACTAGAGTGGAATATAGTGCTAGGGTATTTGCTTCCTGTGTGCAAATAATATGGAAACAGGTGGTAAGCTTGCACTATGTTCCGCTGCAGTTTCGGAAGTGGCTTTTGGATCATGTGAGAACCATAGCTGTCAACTTTTGGATTTGAAAATAAGGGATGCCGCGAGGGCGGTGCAATGGCACCAAGTAGCCTCGCCACCCTGCGCTCCAGAGGCTGCGCACGAACGGGTGAACGAAAGAGCGAGCGCATAGACGGCAGGCAGGCTGTCTGTCTGGTTGGGCGTGAGGGTCTGGCTGCACAAGGCATGCAAGCTCCGCCCCCAGTCGGTCTCAGACTCCTCATTGGCAGCCGAGCAACGCAGCCGAGGAGCCTCCCTGGCCGGCAGGGAGGGAGAGGAGCTGCTTCCTTTGAAATCCGGGAAATTTAATGGATATCAACAATCCGGGATAGCAGCAGGAAACGGCATTGGAATAAGGGAGTTTCCCGCAAAAAAAAGGGAGGGTTGACAGCTATGGTGAGAACTCAGATATAGTGTGGAAATTCACAGTTGTGAAACTGGAATAAATGGCCATGTGAATGCAGCCCTGCACAAAACATTTGGGTTTTTTGTTTGTTTGTTTGTAAATTGAGTGTCACAACAACCCTACCCTCCCTGAGTTCAGGAAATGTGGAGGTCCATTGTGGGCATGAATTGCGGGCATTTGTTTACCTGTGTGCAGCAGTGGAGCAAGTTGATCGGGCGCCTGGGTGTCAGGGTGGGGCGAGCCGGGGCAGGAGGCTCTGCGGGGCCTCCGAGGAGTCTGCCTGCCTCCTCCCACTCAGCTGCACTACAGCTGAGGAGGAGGCGGCAAGTGGACCGTTTGGGGCAGCGCGGAGTCTGCGGGCGCCCAAGCCACCGCGTCACTCCCAGGAGAGACGTGTGGCTCGGGTGCGCTGCAGGCCCCGTGGTGAGTACTGCCCGCCATTTTCTCATCCCCCTCAGTGGTGACACCCAGGCCAGCCTGCTTCCACCGCCCGCTTCTTCTGCCCCTGCTCGCGTGAACAGCCATTTTAAAATTTATTCTAGAGATAACAAGTTTTATGACATAACAGCAGATTTTTTTTTTTTTAAAGTGTCCCATCAGCAGCCCGCCAAAGAGCTCCTCACTGATGGGAGTAGCAAAACATTACCACACACCTAAAAATACCCACCTGCCCACACAATATGCTTCAGTATGTTCACAGCTGGGTAACATGCACATTTATCTTAGATTCCTGCTCCCCTGCCCTTGCAACCTTATCCATGAATTGGTGAAATATCAGACGTTCCAAGTGTCCCTATTTTCCAGGGACAGTCCTGGATTTACAGAGGCCATCCCAGTTTCTGATTAGATCCTGGAATGTCTCGCTTTTCCTTAGGACATCCCTATTTTCATCGGAGAAATGTTGGAGGGTATGGAGTTATTCGAATCCCCAAGCCAAGGAGATAAGTAACTAGACAACTTTTAGAAGACATCTGAAGGCAGCCCTGTATAGGGAAGTTTTTCAGAGTGTCTGGGGCAACCCAGTCAGATAGGCAGGGTATAAATAATAAAATTATTATCGTTATGGAATAGGACATCCCTATTTTCATCAGAGAAATGTTGGAAGGTGTGAAATCTGAATTGAATGAGGTAAGGGAATGTGGGCTGCCACCTTGATGAGGACAATGTCATGTGGACAATGTGAAATACAGGTGCATCAAATCTTCTTTAAACTGCTGTGTGTACATGTATGGAATTTCTGGGAGCTCTGAAAAGCACAAAAGCCCCAATGCTTCAATTTGTTATTTTGAGTATGGCTGTGGTCACATCCACATTTCAAGCACATGGCTTCCCTGAAAGGATCCTGGGAATTGTAGTTTGCTAAGGGTGCTGGAAACTGCAGCTCTGTGAGGAGTAAACTACGCTTCCCAGGATAATTGGGGGGATCCACCTGCTTTAAATGTGCTTTAAATGTATGGTGTGAACATCCCTTTATGCAGATTCAACTCTCTGAATCCTGCACAGCAGCCAGAGGCAGCTATAGCAGTCTTTTCTTCTGCACAAGCAACTCTGAGTGGCACATGAAGGGTAATTTTTATTAATTAAAAGCAGAACACAGCAACCTTAGGAAAATATATACCAACTGCCCTTTGATAATTTCCCTCATAATCATAATAATTTTTAATATTGTTGACAAGAGAAGCCCAGACTAGGCAATATATATATATAAAAAGCTGAGGAAGTATTGCCAAGTAGAAAGAGGGCTATTAGTCCATGGGTTACAATTGTCAGATCACCAGTGTGAGCTGAGCAGACGGGATAAAATAACTGCAAAGGGCAGCCATAATACTGTTTTACTCTGTGCTCTGTTTGTGTGTTTTACAATATATAGCCAGAACACCTCTTATGCTTTTGTTCCCTCTTGAACTTATTCAGGTGTAAGTATGAAAAGCCAATGCCTATTGGAAAAGGTCATTGTTACATATTCATTTCATTTTAAATAATTGACAATGCTTCCCAACTACGGCTACATTAATTGCTCTCAGGTGTTGGGAAACGGTTCAGAGCCTTGCCTTTTAATTTGCTTCTTTTCCTCCCCCCCCCCCCACCGAAAAAAGTAAAAAAACAAAACAAAAAAACCACAGCACACTGATTTGCCCTCTGCTCAGTACAAAAGAATGCAGCAAAGCTCTTTTTAAATGGAGGTTAGCAAAGGTGAATGGAATAGGAGTCTGAGCGTGCGTTCTGGTGCGAACGCCAAATGTGTCATGATGAGACACACAGCAGGAAGATGACAGAAAGGGATCTCAGAAAATAAGTGGTTGCAGATCATTACGTGTGGTTGTTTCATTATTATCATTATTAAATATAAAATCCATAATTTATATTCAATGGGCATCTTTGTTTTCACATTAATGATCTTCCAAAGGCCTCAGTTTCCCCAGCTGTTCTTCATCTTTTGTGCGAGCTTTTAGTGCGCCATACTTTTGCAAGCTGTCCTCATAACTTGGCAGCTTTGGACGGCAAGGAAGCCATCTCCTTTTTCATTTGATTTAAATAGTTGTGGCTGGCCCACAGACGGATAATTCAACCATGCACTCAATGGGAATAGCAGCAGAGCTAATCAATTCCTGCTCGGAATATTTGGAACAGAATTTAATTGCAAATAGAGTGAATGGCAACAGTTTTAAAACTCTCGTATTAGCACATACATCAGGCACAAAATGTCCTGGATAGCCAAAGGGCTTATGTAATTCATAGCAACGTGGAAATTTTAAAGAAGCTAAGTGGGGAAAGTGGATGTGTACACAATAAATGGAAATAAAAAGTGAGACCTAATGAGTGTATATACACACACACACACACACACACACGGGATGACTTCTGTCTCCCTCCACATCTTCCATCATTTATGTCCATCAGGGATGGAGAACTGAGGGTCAAAGGAAAACTTCTAGACCTAGCTAACTTGAATTTCCCTCAGGCAACACCCTGCACTGGCCCTGATTCACATCCTGAGTGTTTCTGCATGGCTGGAAGCTACAACTAATCCAGAATGCGGCAGCTAGACTGCTGACTGGGAGTGGCCTCAGAGACCATATAACACCAGTTCTGAAAGACCTACATTGGCTCCCAGTACGTTTCCGAGCACAATTCAAAGGGTTGGTGCTGACCTTTAAAGCCCTAAATGGCCTCGGCCCAGTAGACCTGAAGGAGCGTCTCCACCCCCACCATTCAGTCCGGACACTGAGGTCCAGCACCAAGGGCCTTCTGGCGGTTCCCTCACTGCGAGAAGTGAGGTTACAGGGAACCAGGCAGAGGGCCTTCTTGGTGGTGGCGTTCGCCCTGTGTAACGCCTTCCTATCAGATGTCAAGGAAATAAACAACTATCTGACTTTTAGAAGACATCTGAAGGCAGCCCTGTTTAGGGAAGTTTTTAAGGATTGGTGTTTTATCGTGTTTTTAATATTCTTTTGGGAGGCTCCCAGAGTGGCTGGGGAAACCTAGCCAGATGGGCGGGGAATAAACAGACAACAACAACAATTAATAATAATAAGTATTATTATTATTATTATTATTATTATAGAATCAATGGATTGTAGAATTGTGGAGTTGGAAGGAACCATGTGGGTCATGTGGTCCAACCCTCTGCAATGCAGGAAACTTGCCCAATGTGGGGCTCTAACCCATAGCTGTCAACTTTTCCCTTTCCCCCCGGGAAATTCCCTTATTCCAAATAGGATTCCTCACAAGAAAAGGGAAAGGTTGACAGCTATGTTCTAACCCATGACCTTGAGATCAAGAGTCTCATGCTCTACCGACTGAGCTACCTAGAGAAGGTATACTTGAGGTCTGAGAACATCTCTTGCTTGCCTGGATAGAGGATGGGGTGTGTTTGAGAGAGAGTGTGTGTCTAGAAACTAACCTACTGTATAATGGAAATTTTTTAGATTTGTGGCTCTGCTCCCTCTGCCTCTAGCTCCCTCTACCACTGCCATTTGGCCCTGGAAGGATGGCCTTGGGATAAAAAGGGTTCCCCACCCCTGACCATAGCTGTCAACTTTCGGATTTGAAAATAAGGGATTTTTTCAAACTTTCGGATTTGAAAATAAGGGATGCCACGAGGGCGGTGCAATGGCACCAAGTAGCCTCGCCACCCTGCGCTCCAGAGGCTGCGCGCGAACTGGTGAGCGAAAGAGCGAGCGCGTAGACGGCAGGCAGGCTGTCTGTCTGGTTGGGCGTGAGGGTCTGGCTGCACAAGGCATGTATGCTCCGCCCCCAGTCGGTCTCAGACTCCTTATTGGCAGCCGAGCAACGCAGCTGAGGAGCCTCCCTGGCCGGCAGGGAGGGAGAGGAGCTGATTCCTTTGAAATCTGGGAAATTTAAGGGATATCAACAATCCGGGATAGCAGCGGGAAACGGCATTGGAATAAGGGAGTTTCCCGCAAAAAAAGGGAGGGTTGACAGCTATGCCCCTGACCTACATGGCCAAGCTAATAGAGACAGACACACACCAGCTGCAGAAGGATTCTTGCAATGTGTCACGATGGTTGCATTTGGCCTACCTTTAGGCATAAAGGCTTTTGTATGGATCATCTGCAAGCAGTGGACCTGTCTAAGATAGTAATTAGAAAGAAAACAAACATCCGTCATTGATTTGTTTATTTTTTTTAAAAAAGAAAATGTGTGAATTTGAATTCTGGGGTGGGGGGTGAATTTGATTTGCAAATTTGAAAAGCACCATTTGTTTCAGCTCTGTGGTTAACCTCTGGAAATGAGGTCAGTGGTTCTGCCATCTGTCCTCCCCAGGGGACGCAGCCTCACTTATGGGTTGGGGGGGGGCATGGATTTCACAGCAGCATCTCTCTGTGTGTGCTTGTGCGTGTCTGCATGCATGCGAGTCACACATCCACACGGGGGGGGGGATCTGCCCCTCTAACCTGTATCAGTTTCATCTTCTGCGCCTGTGTCTTATCCACCCAAACACACACCATAATTCAATAAGCCCAGCTGTTCGGTATTATTTACATTACGCTGCCATCCTGGCTGACCCAAAGAGCAAAAGAAAATAACAGGGCATATTTGCAGCTTAATAAAAACATTGCAGTTGGGAGCCTTTCCCGAACCCATTACAAGCAGTTGCATGGAAGCGCCTTCGCCGATTTAACAAACCGGTTTGGACAAATGTTTAACATGCTTGCTCTAATGACATTCAGATGTCGCCCCCGCCCAGGCCCCTTCCCTTTAGCATTTGTTGCTCAGGAAGAAACGTGTCCTTGCCCGGTCGTGCCGGAGAGTGCAAATAAATAAATAAGTAAACGAAATGAAATGAAATGTGATGTGCTTGCATGAAGTGGGGGGTGGGGGGGTGTGCAGGAGGGGGTGGGTAAGGAATAGCAAGGAGTGCGCTGACTACTCGTGACAGATGGGGGGGGGGAGTCAATATGATGTGTCTGAGACAGGCCAGGCTCTGCACTGCAGAATAAATTACATGATTCGCTGAATGCTTGGGCTTCACACAGACATACACAAAATTGGAAAGATAAAAGCTTGCATTGGCTTCAGATGATATTTACTGCTTGATGGATTTACTAGCAGCCCCGGCACAGTCATACTGTATTGAATTATTGGCCTCTATTTAGCTGTGTGTCCGTCGAAGCTTGAGTGCCCATTTAAGCGTAAGTGAGCTGGAGCCCTGCCAGAGCTTTCGAAAGCTGTGGGTACAGAGGGAGGTGCAATCTAATGGCAAGCTGCTTGAATAACAGGGAATTGAAAGGATAGACAACAGAGCAAGCTGCGCCTATTTTTTTTGGGGGGGGGGGGTTGTTGTTGCTTATCAATATTAATCTCAAAATAAATATTAATGAAGGCCACCCAGCGCATCAGGATTTCTTTCTTTCTTTCTTTCTTTCTTTCTTTCTTTCTTTCTTTCTTTCTTTCTTTCTTTCTTTCTTTCTTTCTTTCTTTCTTCCTTCCTTCCTTCCTTCCTTCCTTCCTTCCTTCCTTCCAAAAAACACAATTTTTCATCTTTTCATCTTTGTATTTTTAAAACACACACATCAGTGAGGGGAAGTCTTTGAGTGTGCTTTGTCCTTTCTTTTCCTCCTCCAAGGAGAGAGAGAGAGAGAGAGAGAGAGAGAGAGAGAGAGAGAGAGAGAGAGGCCATTAGCTTTATAAGCGATCCATTGTCTCACCAGCAGGGTTCCTACAAGGCAAGAGAGGCAGATGAAATGGCTGGCTCGAAGGAAGTGTTCAGAGCTACCTATAATATATGATTAGAATAGTAATGTACTGCACAAAGGAATATTGTCAGGGATTCATTATTCTATTGTTCTGAAGCAGTTCGGTTCAGAAACAGTGTTTCAGTCACAATGAACCCCAAGCGAGGGTTGAACCCCAGAGGGCTTTCTGGAACCACGGCACAGCAAAGAGAAGTCAAGCCTTAATGCTTTTTAAGGCGGCTGTGTTTTTAAGAAGCCCCATGGCTCATAGAGTACTGGCACAGGTCTCATGCACAATGTGGTATGTCTGTACGACGGTTCAGTCAGCAGCGGAGGCACTCTCTGACAGATCCTGCTGGAGTTCATATTTGTCACTAAAATCCCCTCTCAGCTAAGTATTGCTCACAGACAAGGAGCGCATAAGGCACCAGCATACATTTCCATGACATTAGAAAATACTGGACTTTGAGAGACAAAAGGGAAAGAGCATCCTCACTATGTTGTTTGTGTTGTATGAAAAAAAGGTAAATGTAAAGGACCCTGGATGGTTAAGTCCAGTCAATGCGACTATGGGGTTGTGGCGCTCCTCTCGCTTTCAGGCCAAGGGAGCTGGCATTTGTCCACAGACAGCTTTCCAGATCATGTCGCCAGCATAACTAAACTGCTACTGGCGCAACGGGACACTGTGACGGAAACCAGAGCACAGGGAAACTACCTTGGTAGGAGCTGGGACAGAGCAACGGGAGCTCACTCTGTCATGGGGATTCGAACCGCCAACCTTCCGATCGGCAAGCCCAAGAGGCTCAGTGGTTTAGCCCATAGCGCCACCCATGTCCCCTTTACCTTTACCTGGATTGTATGCAGACCCTCCAAGCAACCCTATATTCCAGGGACAGTCCTGGATTTACAGAAGCCGTCCCAGTTTCTGATTTGATCCCGGAATGTCCTGCTTTTCCTTAGGATGTCCCTATTTTCATTGGAGAAATGTTGGAGGGTATGGAGTTATCTGACACCCCCCCCCCCGTATAGGGAAGTTTTAAAATGTTTAATATTTTATTCTGTTTTTATATATGTTGGAAGTTGCCCAGAGTGGCTGGGGCAACCCAGTCAGATGGGCGGAATATAAATAATAAAATTGTTGTTGTTGTTGAATAAGATGTCCCTCTTTTCTCCCGTTGGAAATACCATCCGCGCGGAATTTCCAAAAATCGTTAAAATGTCCAAGAAAAAACGGATGTATGGCAACCCATGTTGGAAGTGTTGATTTGGGGGTGAATGTCCTTGACACTGCACTCCAAGGAAGTTCTACAGAGTCTGTATGGACTTCAGCCTATCAGCCTGACAAAGACCAACATCCCACATCACAACGGCACCAGCACTCCATGCGTTAGCACTGGTGACCACATGCTTGAGGTGGTAGGCAATTTTGTCTATCTGGGCTCCATCACAACCAACAATCTCTCCATTGATGCTGAGCTGAACAAGTGTATTGGCGCGGCAGGTATGACAATGGCTCGCCTCTCCAAAAGGGTATGGGAAGAATGTGATGCTTACAACTAGTATGAAGGTCTACCAAGATGAAGGTCTACCAAGCTTGCTTGTTGAGCACACTGAATAGCTTAAAACTGCAGAACGGCACAACTAAACCAGTTCCTGCCGAGATTAAAATCTAAAATGACAGGATATGTGTATATTTTAAGAAGTCTTGCCTCGGATGCTGAAAAGTGAGGTGGCCAAGATTGCAAATCCTTCAGGCTGGTAAGAACAAGGTAGGCGCTTGCTGGGGGTACCCTAACCTTCAAAGGTGGGAACGCCTCAGAGCGTGATTTTAACAGTAAGAGAATTGGTTGGGCCAAACCTTTTGAGAATAACCTTGTTGTCTAGTATCATCAATTTTATAGAACTTGAACAAGAGAAATTCCTTGTGGACTGTGCCCCATTTTAAGAAGATTTAAAGAATAGTAAAAAAAGGAGTAAAAGGAGTAAAAAGTAGTAAAAGGAGTAAAAAAGAAGAAGCAAATATATTGGTATGATTGTAAAATGCTTTGCCCCCTTCAATGCACAGCATTGTGTAGCAAGTAACTTCCTCCACCCTGGATTTCCAGTTCTAACATTAAACAACAAATCACCCAAGAGAAAATACTTCCTTTTCCCCCCAAAGCAGAACCAAATGTCAGATATATAAATATGTGCATGTGCAAAAAAAAAAGGGAAAAAAGGCATATCTTACTGTCTCCAACTGTATCCCATGTGTCTGACTGAATACCTTCCAAAGTAAATCAAACATCTCATTGAACTTGTTTCTACTTATCATGATCTCACTGGGAAATGAAAGGATTTTCTTCAATAGTCTGTTATAACTCTGTCATTATACTGAGTGAGGTAATTTGCTAAAACAGCTGCCTCTAATGAGTAAACCTTTCCATCTGGCAAAACCCAAACAGACACAA
Organism: Darevskia mixta; assembly: GCA_034641385.1. Taxonomy (NCBI): domain Eukaryota; kingdom Metazoa; phylum Chordata; class Lepidosauria; order Squamata; family Lacertidae; genus Darevskia; species Darevskia mixta. The sequence goes on from JAWWNH010000126.1 coordinate 6,820,804, forward strand.
ACAACCTCGTGTCAGGTTTTCTTACACAAAAAGGAAGATAAAATCCCACCAACTTAAGCAAGGGAGATTCTTTGAACTAAAGAAGATGTAAAATATTTTTTTTTCCTGACCCTGACAGGAGGCTTCCATTATGTTTTCTCTCTCACTCACACACTTCCCTTTCCACACAAATTGGCCACAACTGTTTTGAGTGTCTGCTTTAAAAGGGTGATGGGAGAGATGGGTTTTAACATAACTTGCAACATGTTTGTGATATAAACACTCCACTCAGAAGTGAGACAAAATTAACAGTTGTTGGAACTTGCAAGATTTAGAGAGAAGGCTCTTGAAAGGAGTTTGTTTTCACGGTGTGATTTTGGGAGGGGGGTATTTTTTTATTATTTTTTTGCTGTTGAGGGACTTTCAATTGACTCTCAAGCACTTGTGACTCACTTCATTAGCCTTGTAGTCACAAATCACTGTACTTTTCACCCAGGGTTGGGGAGAGGGGTGGCAAGGAAAAACATTATTTTCATATTTGACAGAAAGCTCAATTCTGCAGACAATGGCCGACGTCTTTGCTGACATGTCGTTGATTTTAGCAGAAGACCACATGTTTGCATCTCATTACACATTTTCGATTAAAACAAAGAAGCCAGCATAATAAACAATATACGCACAGAGAAATATTGCTGTAAAATCTTGGAATGGTGGAGTTCCCATTAAGAAGACCATTGTGAATTGTGAGTCCTCTTGGCAAATCCTTTTCCATTTAAAATCAGCCTGCCCATGGCAGATTCCAAGTATTGTACATGCCTCTCTGTTTTTAGATACGTGTTGCTAAAATGCAAGATGTGATGTAAAATCGGCTGAAGTTGAGGAGGTCCACAATCCTATACTCTAGCAAGTGTCACATCAACCAGGTGTGGAAAGCCATTTAAAAATGCAGATCACACTGCCAATTTTGAGGAAGCTGTATGCAAGAAAATTTGCTCACCTTGGCATATAACGCATCCCACACAAATGCACAAATTACTGATAGCAAATGATGCATACAAGTCCTATACAACTAACAGTGTCCCATTCCCTATATACCTGTCAGGCTTCAGGGACTCTGCTTCCTTCCCCCCTTTGACAGTAGGTAAGCAGAAACAAGCGAAAGGAGTCTCTTACCAGTTAGAGATTTTAATGATCACAGCAAGAGAACAAAGCATCTATTCCTCGGAATGAAGGTCCCAATTAAGGGTTCCACCCACTTCCCCCCTGGTCACCCACATCAGTTCTGCGTCTTGCAACTTGATTTCGCAACCACTGTGTTTTCTGTGCTGCCACCTTATCTGCCCTCCTTGACCTTGGGCTGATCGGATGGACTCTTTCCAGTGACATTGAGTCTGTTAACTCTCTCTCTCCCAGTTCTTCTTCTCCTAACTATTCACCCCCCAGTTCTTCCCAACTCCTGTCTTCTGAACTATGTCCCTCTGCAAACCATTGTTCTAAATCTATACTGTCCCACTGCTCCTGGGAAGAGTCAGGATCCTGATTAGGATCAGGGGGAGGGGGAGGCTCCCACCATTCCTCCTCAGTGCCACCCTCCTCTGCACGGTCCCTGACAATACCCAACTGATCACTGTGTTCTGCAGGAGACCGCAACCTGCACATGCCATCTCATCAGGAGGTCCATTCAATAGCATATTGGAATTGAGTTTTCAACATGGTGGCACCTACCCTTTGGAAATCCCTTCTGTTACATACCAGACAGCTGCCATCTCTGGTATCTCTTTGACACATATTGAAGGTCTTCTCTAAGAAAGTTTTTAAGTGAATGTTTTTTATCACAGCCTATCACGATCTGTATTAGGCTGGAACTTGTTGTTATTGATGTTTTTAATATTAAATCACATTTGGATGTGATGGACAGTAATCAATCCATCCATCAAATTGATTGATGATTGGCACCTACACCCTGATGGGTGTAGGGGGGCTTGGGTGAAATGCTGTCTATAGGGTCTTCCCTCCATGAGTGCAACCATTTCCTTGCCACCATCAAAGCCACTCATTTGCTTGCCCTCGTCTTTTGGGCCCACAGAGCCTAGGGCTTGCTAATCAGAAGGTTGGCGGTTCAAATCCCCGCGACGGGGTGAGCTCCTGTTGCTCGGTCCCAGCTCCTGCCCACCTAGCAGTTCGAAAGCACGTCAAAGTGCAAGTAGATAAATAGGTACCGCTCCAGCAGGAAGGTAAACGGCGTTTCCGTGCGCTGCTCTGGTTCGCCAGAAGTGGCTTTGTCATGCTGGCCACATGACCTGGAAGCTGTACGCCGGCTCCCTCGGCCAGTAATGTGAGATGAGCGCCGTAACCCCAGAGTCGGACACGACTGGACCTAATGGTCAGGGGTCCCTTTACCTTTACCTTTACCTAGACTATAGTATGTACTGAAAATATAAAAACAACTGTAGCAAATCTGTTCATGATTTGAGGTGTGTTGTTGTTTTGTAGCTTTCAGTGCTATTTTAAAATGGGAAAAGTGTCTTCCTGTGGGATTGGTCCAAGGGCTTCTCTGAATCAGCTTCAATTTAGAAGTATTATGCTTCTAAACCAGCTACTCCCGTGATTGTGGTGTGCATGTTGAGAAAGCAAACACCCAACTCGTAAATAATAGCCCCACCTAAAAGCTTCTTTCCTGTGGAAAATGGATTGTACAATAGCTAATGGGGGGGAGCAGGGGGGAGTGTGAAGGAGAAAAATGGGGGGAGGAAATAAAATAAAATATAAAGCCCACTCCTGTGTGTAGAACATTAGAAATGTGGCACTAACAAAGACTTTCCATTCCACGTAGAATTAGCGCTGGCAGAGACAGCTCGCAGGGTTGTGGGTGTACTCAGCTGTGCAGAGCTGATTATAGAAGATGAAAGTGCCTGGCAATTTATTTCATCTCACACTGAAGCACTGCTGACAACTGAAAGTGAAGACAGAAGGATTCATTTGTTCAACTTCTGTTTTAGAAAGCAGGCTTCAAATGATACCACAGAGAAAGAGAGGGAAGATGGCAAGGGAAGTAAAGCCTCCTCTTGCCCACTCCCATTTCTCTCCTTGTAGAATTTTATACTTTTATGGGATAGGCTGACAGTTTATTTATTGCCTGGCTGGATGTATCATCATGTTGAAAACCGGGTGATATAATAGACCAGAGGTTTTCAAACGTTTTGAGTCCACAGCTCCCTCAACCAACTGCATTCTTTCTGCGGCACCCCTGTGGGGCTCAGGAGCCCAGCTACATCACCCCTTGCATGCAGAGCTGGCTGACTTACGCTTTTTCAAGCACCCTCCCTTGTGGAGTGTTCCCTCAGCCTCCCCTCCTCTCCCATCTCTTTGGGAGTCCTCTGGGCAGCTGCTGCTGCCACCCCTGGTTTCTGAGAAGAAGAAGAAGAAGAAGAAGAAGAAGAAGAAGAAGAAGAAGAAGAAGAAGAAGAAGAAGAAGAAGAGTTTGGATTTGATATCCCGCTTTATCACTACCCGAAGGAGTCTCAAAGCGGCTAACATTCTCTTTTTCCCCTCCTCCCCCACAACAAACACTCTGTGAGGTGAGTGGGGCTGAGAGACTTCAAAGAAGTGTGACTAGGCCAAGGTCACCCATCACCTGCATGTGGAGGAGCGGAGACGCGAACCCGGCTCCCCAGATTACAAGTCTACCGCTCTTAACCATTACACCACACTGGCTCTCTGAGCTGCCCCCTTGCCCCCAAAGAGAAGTCACACTGCCCCATAGGGGCCTGGGACTTGTCTGTCTATTCCCAACAGATGGCAGACTGGCTGGCTGGGCTCCCTCGCCCACTTGCCTGTTTACTCCAAGGCCACCTACAGCTCCTGGCAACCAGCACCCCCTGGCCATCCCCAGAGTCACCATTTGCCTGGGGAGCTTGTAGCCTGCGCTGCTGCAACAAACAGCCCTGCAAGCCTTTGGGAGGCAGAGATGCAAGAGGGCACCAGAGAAGGGAGGGAAGGAAAGAGGGACTGAGGCCAGTGTTGCCCACGGCACCCCTGACCATCATTCAAGGCACCCCAGGTGCCATGGCACACTGGTTGAAAACCGGCTATTGGGTTGTTGTTTTTATTTTTATGAGGTATTTTGTGGTTTTATATCTTGATTTTATTCTGTGAACCACCCTGAGACCCCCGGATATAGGGTGGTATATACCGTAGATTCAATAAATAATAATAATAAATAATACCTTTGTAATCATGTAAAACTTTTCATGTTGTAAAAAAGGTAATTTACAACATGAAAAGATTTACATAATTGCGAAACGATGGAAAGGCGGCATGCGAACAAAATGATGACGATGAGACAAAAATCCCTTAATGCTATTAACGAGAGCAGGTGGAAACAAACATAGTTAGCCTTATACAGCTTGAAAGGCTATAGATAGAGCCTTAGAAAGAACTGGCCATGGCCCCTAGACATGGTGGCTGTGTGCTACTTCCAGTATTTGAGGGTATATGCTTTTGTATTCCAGTTGCTTGGAATCAGAAGTCGAAAGATGCTGTAAACAAGTCATGTTTACATGCTCTCCATAGGCATTTGGCTTGCCACTATGAGAACATGATACTGATAATAATAATAATAATAATAATAATAATAATAATAGTAATAATATTTTATGCCCCACCCATCTGGCTGGGTTTCTCCAGCCACTCTGGGTGGCTCCCAACAGAATAATAATAATAATAATCATAATAAAGCAATAAAGCATCAAACATTAAAAACTTCCCTAAACAGGGCTGCCTTCAGATGTCTTCTAAAAGTCAGATAGATGAGCCTTTTGATCCTGCATCACTCTTCTTATGCTCTTAGATTGCATACTTTCAGCAATAAAACAACCACCCTATAAATGTTTGAGGAACAAATATATTTTTACCTGCTGCAAAAAGGAAAAAAGGAAAAGAAAATAATGGGTGCCAGAATACCAGGTAAGGTGAGATGTTCTCCAAAGAGGATGCCACTTATTTTATTCTTGACATTTCTAATCTATACTTTTCAGCTACCATAATCACATACATTCTTTTCTAGTGGGCCTAGCTGCATCTGCAGAATGACTCGTAAACACTGTTAATATAACTATGTTCTTAGACACATCTGAGATGCATTGCTAAAAGAAAATATAAGCACCGGTTCTGAACCTTATTAACTGGCAGCTCAACGTGTGGTTTCCATCGAAAAGTATCATGTTTGAGTTGATGTCAGATATTATGAAAGCTCTGTATGCCATGTTTTATTTGTGATGGGTCTTTGGTGCATGCAACTGAGGCTGTAGTCAATGAGTGTTGAACATACATATGTGAACATACCAAAACATAGTAAAGTGAGGGCCATTGTCCAAAGGTTGTCTCGGCGGACTTGAAAATGGAGACAATAGGTACAAATGATTTCTAGACTTAGATTCTCATTTATCCAATGGTTATTGTGTGAGGAAAGCATTAGTTAGGGGTGAGTAGGAGTAGGGGACACGGGTGGCGCTGTGGGTTAAACCACAGAGCCTAGGGCTTGCCGATCAGAAGGTCGGCGGTTCAAATCCCTGCAATGGGGTGAGCTCCCGTTGCTCGGTCCCAGCTCCTGCCAACCTAGCAGTTCGAAAGCACGTCAAAGTGCAAGTAGATAAATAGGTACCGCTGCAGCGGGAAGGTAAACGGCGTTTCCGTGTTCCTCTCTGGTTCGCCAGAAGCAGCTTAGTCATGCTGGCCACATGACCCGGAAGTTGTCTGTGGACAAACGCCGGCTCCTCGGCCAATAATGCGAGATGAGCGCCACCACCCCAGAGTCGGTCAAGAGGGGTCCCTTTACCTTTACCTTTAGGAGTAGATTTAGGGTCAACCAGTAAAATAACTTATTCTTCACTCTAAATCAATGCAGCCCTTGTTATTGTTGCATGTAGCAAGATGCATTGTCCTTTCCATGTAGCTCTGAAAAGTTCTTATCAATACTTTGTAAATCCTCGCCTCTGAGTTCAAAGAAACCCTGTTGCTACTTATTTGTTTGGTTATGTATCAAAGGATGTGCATTCTGCCTTTCAGTGTCGATTAGAAATGCTCAGAGTGACTTTAAAAAACAAAAACAAAACGACAATAGAAGAATCTATAACAAAAAACAAGCAATAAATAAATAAAAACACACACACAGGGAAGATGTGTGTGTGCACATGATATATATATGCAAACGTGGAGGCATATAGAATAGAATCAGTTCCCACACAGCCAACTGGAAAAGGAAAATCATCGCTGCCTCCAGAAACTCCTCATTATGCAAGGTACTGACATTTACATCCTACCCAAACACTATTATACGGTGCCTAATAGATGGGAAATTACCATATAAAGGTGCAATACACCCATTAATGCTTCTATTCAAGCACAATTGAAATGCCTGGAACCTCTACCAGAGGATGCTTGATAGATTACACCCAAGACTGAGAGGCTAAATAAATCCTTGTGTGTCCTTCCCCTTGCAATAACAGGGCTTTTATTTCCCACCCCCTCACCCCCACCGGCTGATGTACTGTGGATGCTTGCTTATGTCTATCTCCTTTATAGCGCTTAGTGTCCTCACACAAATAATCATGAAAGCATGTTAGATAATAACAGTAAAGGGGGGTGCTCCCTGCTGTCAAAAGGTTCCCATCAAGCAGTGAAATTGCAGTTGTTACAATCATCCTGAGATGCAGAACATAATGTGGGGGGAGCAAAACAAAAAGCCCAGCTTTTCTGAAAGATCTGGATTCTTATACGAAAAGAAGAAGAGGTGATTGCAGCTCAAACAGGAGCACGTAGCTGAAATTGGTAGAAAATAGAGTCCTTCTTCACCCATCACTGCACACATGGAATAGTCATCTGTTCCCATAACTATCAATAAATCCTGTTAAAATCTCTGAAACATTTGGATTTGCCAAGCTGCTGTCATACTAATCATCATGTGGGAGAGGACAGTTATCTACTAGTAGCTTTCCTCTGCTGTTTTGATTCCCGAGTGAAATTCTGTGCAGAGGAAGAAAATAGTATTAAGAAGATTAGGACTGTTTAACCGTTCTCCCTCTGCCAATAAGCACACTAAATGACTCATGAGACCAAGATAAAACAAAAAACAAAAAATGGGAAATAAGAGGTCTTAAAAAAAAAAAAAAGCATGTCACAAGTAGCAGGGGTACGTTGTCCTAACTGGCTATCCCAAGTCATACATCTTGCCGAGTCAATAGAGGAAGGGGCATTTGTTACTGCCACATGTGAACATGCATATAGAATGGAAAAGCGAAGCAGTATTTCCTGAGCAGGCTGTGCTTTTCATAGCAACCTAGAGATTTGGCCATGGCAACATCCCACCGAGGATTCACAGGGATGGAGTTACAGCAGTAGAACCACACATACACTTCCATGGTGGAAGAAAGGCAGGATATAAATGCAAGAAGATAAATCGTTTGACTAACAATCCCACGAACACAGCTCCATCCAGTACTTATTAAAAGGAGAGGTTCCACACACCTCAAAGTCCTGTATACCTGAAGGAGCGTCTCCACCCCCATCGTTCAGCCAGGACACTGAGATCCAGCGCCGAGGGCCTTCTGGCGGTTCCTTCACTGCGAGAAGCAAAGCTACAGGGAACCAGGCAGAGGGCCTTCTCGGTAGTGGCACCCCCCCCCCCGTGGAACGCCCTCCCATCAGAGGTCAAAGCGATAAACAACTACCTGACATTTAGAAAATACCTGAAGGCAGCCCTGTTTAGGGAAGTTTTTAATCTGTGATATTTTAATGTATTTTGATATTTGTTGGAAGCCGCCCAGAGTGGCTGGGGAGACCCGGCCAGATGGGCGGGGTACAAATAATAAATTATTATTATTATTATTATTATTATTATTATTATTATTATTATTAACAAAGGCTTTCTGTCCTTGAATTAGAGCCCTCTGGTGTTGGGGCAGACAACGTGAGATTGCACCCTCATGGCTTTTCTGCACCCTGCATCCCAAACTCTGAGTGCTTTCCCTCCAAGTTGGGAAAACAGGCACTGATCAGTTGGTATACACATCCCACAAGCTGGCTGCTTCGTCTTTTCTTTTAAGATACTGGACATAGCTGTCAACCCTCCCTTTTTTGGCGGGAAACTCCCTTATTCCAATGCCGTTTCCTGCTGCTATCCCGGATTGTTGATATCCCTTAAATTTCCCGGATTTCAAAGGAAGCAGCTCCTCTCCCTCCCTGCCGGCCAGGGAGGCTCCTCAGCTGCGTTGCTCGGCTGCCAATAAGGAGTCTGAGACCGACTGGGGGAGGAGCTTGCATGCCTTGTGCAGCCAGACCCTCACGCCCAACCAGACAGCCAGCCTGCCTGCCATCTAAGCGGCAGCCAGCCTGCCTGCCATCTCTTTCGCTCACCCGTTGGCGTGCAGCCTCTGGAGCGCAGGGTGGCGAGGCTACTTGGTGCCATTGCACCACCCTCGCGGCATCCCTTATTTTCAAATCCAAAAGTTGACAGCTATGGTTGGTATACACATCCCACAAGCCGGCTGCCTCCTCTTGTCTTTTAATATACTGGACCTTGCCAATATAACAGCAACTCTCCTTGAATTGTTGCTCTCAAGACACCAAACTCCTTTTCCTTGGGTTCCTTTTTTCCGACAGACTTAATGTGTTCCGATCTTTCTCACCTGGGAGAAAGCTGCAGTTCCCACTACATAGCTTAGCCAGGCCAGAGGCTGGATTCCCTGCTGACACCCCATCTCTTGTCCTGATGCTTCATTAAAAATGCCCTTGGTGGATATTTTGGGGAGGGGAGACACCCGATCCTTCAGAGGCACTATTTGCCTTTTCATATGACCACATCCTTGCCTCATGCCAACTGCCAAGTCTTCTATTCTCATGACCTAACAAGGAATCTACTTTGGGGTGTGGAGAGGAGGAAAGAGTTCACCTGCTGAATTTATCCTGCTTATAGAGATGCTCTTAACAAAGGTAGCATGTAATCCTTCTGCAATGTGCATAGTTACATGTGCAGACCTCACTTCTGAGTTTTGAGGTGTTTCAGGGGTCCAGCATGCACCCAGAGTTTGATTTCTTTGGAAGAAGGTCATTTGAGATTTGGATATATGCATAGGCTTAGCTAGGGTTTATTTTAGGAGGGGAAAGCTCCATGTTTGGGGGAGGGACTGAGTTATCTGTGACACAATTGGTCCGTTAGTTAAGTTTCTTTATTTATTTATGCTGCAACGGCCACCCAGATGTTACTAGCCCAGAGACGGAAGGACGAGACGGCCCCGACCAGAGAAGAAAGGGAAACCAAATTAAGGGACTATGCTGAAATGGCCAAATGATCTGGGAAGCTCAGGAATCAAGAAGACAAGAAATATTTAAAAGATAATTATAATTGTACATACAAAGTCAATGTAAACAGGTTTAAACATTAGCAGGATTTTAAAGACACTTGTAATGTAATTGATTATATTGATAATTTAGGATGATGAAAAATTGGAGAAGTATTGATATGCAGTTGAAAATAGAATAAAAAGGACCCATGGAGGGCATGGGGGAAGTCAAGAGCTTCAGAGTAATCTCGTTATTTGGATTCTGTACTGTTTTTTAGGGTCTAAACCACTGAACCTAGGGCTTGCTGATCGGGTCTAAACAACAACAACAAAGAACAAAATGTGTTGCCTTAAAAAAATCAATATACCGGTAGGTATGTTCGTATGAGTTCTTTCAATTTCTACAGCAACAAAGTCTTTGTCATCTACTGTTTTATTTGTTCTATGTTTGAAATTGTCTTTACCCCTATCACACTGTTCCTCTTATCATTTTTATAGGTTAAATCTTCCAAGTACTACTTGCCTGAATATCTAGAGTTTCTCAAACTTATTTTCTTCTCAGACTAGTCTACAAAATACCCTTTGTTCCATTTCCCTATACGGTATACCCATAAGTAGGAAAATGTAGAAACATATTTTATTTCTCGAATTTTAAGAGTTTATCCCACAGAATTATGAGAGAAACTATGCTCAGTCAGAAGGCAGACATCAAGTAATGGTTTAAACCCTGGTCAGATTATTCCAGATACTGGGAACATGCATATCATGTTATTTTCCTTTCCAGTACAAAAGTGCTTCCACTGAGAATTAGGCTTACACGGGCATGCAAAACAACTGAAATTTCTCCCCATCCACCAAGCCTAGCATTTGCTAAAAACATTGCATACGAAGCCAAAATTATTGATGATCATATAGGAAATTTCCCAGAGCTCTTAATGAAGTCAGAAAAGGAGGAGATAATAATGTAGTTTGGAAAAGACAGAATCAAAGATTACCTGAGAGTGGGCAAACTCTGTCATCATGACCTGTTGGTTATGACAGTGCAGATTGACTGGAGATATACTGGGATTATTATTATTATTATTATTATTATTATTATTATTAGTCCGCTTGGAGGTTTTTCTACTACTTGATTAAAAGAACAGACATTTCCCCTTGAGATCTGCTTCTTTGCTTAATGTGTTGTAATTGCAGCAGAGTGCTTGGTGGAGCAGTGAGTGCTGTTCTGTAATAAATTTAGGTCACAGCCGAGTTCATCATGTAGTCCTTGGCAACAGAAGATAAAGTGGTGGTTAGTTCATCTCTAGCTTTTAGCCGCCGTGTCACTGATTTTCCCATTTAATGATATTAATAGAACTAAATGTAGGCAAATTGTCTTAAGTCCCAAGGTCTCTTCCTTCCCACTGTGCCTGCAATATTTCAGCTGGGGAGAATGTAATGTAACAACATTGCAGACGCTATCTAAAGTATCTGCAGCCAGGAAGAGACAATTAGGTTCCACTCTGATGCTTCCTCCTCAGGCCGTCAGTCAGATCAATATTCTTGAAACACTTTAGCTTGTACCAAACGAAGAAGAGAACCAGATGGAAATTATGTAATGGTTATACAGAAATGCTGACTATGTTAGCTAACTGTTTGTGATATTATAGGGGGCACTTGGTAACAAGGTAAGATGTTTCTATTTATACATCTGTTTGCTTTGTGCCCAAGACGGTTTTATTCATTCTGTGGGTTTGCAGAGTGATCTCTCACATTCATTCCAAGCTGTTCACTACTTCTCCCCTGCTCCATCCTTCTAAGGTTAATGCATCTCACATTTAGTAAATCGCCAGAAGGGAACAATTTCCCAATACCCTGCACTGATATAAGCAGCCGACTGGAATCTGGAGTAAGATTGAAGAGAAATACTTCTTAATCATCACCTGGGATAGATAGATAGATAGATAGATAGATAGATAGATAGATAGATAGATACAGTGTTTCCCCTATTTTAAGACACTGTCTTATATTTTTCCCCCCTCAAAAAAACACAGGGTGGCTTATTTTCAGGGGATGTCTTGGCTCCCTGAGCGCCAGGAACAGGAAGGAGGGGCTTAGGAGGCGACGGGGACAATGGTAGCACTATGGCTTATTTTTGGGGTATGGCTTATTTTTTGCAAATGTGATAAAAACCTGCCATGGCTTACTTTATGACTACGTCTTAAAAAAGGGGAAACAGGGTAGATAGATAGATATAGATAGATATAGATAGATATAGATAGATAGATGATAGATAGATGATGATAGATGATTGATAGATATAGATAGATAGATAGATGATAGATATAGATAGATGATAGATATAATTTCATTTTTTAAACAGAATTTTGGTACATTAACATCATTTTCAAATTTTGCACTCCTGGGATTGCTTGAATCCCTTGGACTACCCCACCCCCACCCTGATTTACAAATTTCCCCTTATTTCTTTGCATCTAACGACATTTTTCCAATTCATTTTATCACTCCCCCCTTCAACTAATATTACATTATATGTTTCAATAATCCTGCTAACGTTTTTAAGTATACACAGTGGTCTTTAAGATATTCTATAAACATTTTCCACTCTTGATTGAATTTCTTGTCATCTTGGTGCCTGATCCTCATGGTCATCTGTGCCATTTCGGCATTGTCCATCATTTTGGTTATCCACTCTTCTTTGGTCAGGACTTTTTCTTCTTTCCACTTCTGGGGAACTACATGTGGTAAAAAGTACCATCTTTACCTTTTCACCTCCAGCATAAGTTGGAGATGTTTTTATACATTTTTTCACCTGGGTTCCTTGTAGGTCTGCAAAGGTGGAACATTATAAGGTGCAGAAAATTGAAAGCAGTGAAGCATAAAACATGTTTAAAAGTGGCTATGATTTTAATTTTACCGGTAATGTATATATTCAGACAACTGGATCCTGAATTTTGCAGTGCCACTGTAATTCTTGCCGGAGGCGGGGGGTAGGTGAGAATCCCACAGTTAGTGGATATGCCAGGAAAGGTATTCTGCCCCAACCCCACAATCTGTCATGGCTAGTGAGTAAGTTAGCTGAAAGACAGTCTGCCCATGTAGAGAGATCAGCCAAGATTATCCTCTGGGTGTTCCCACCATCAGGAGTGAGGTTAGGGGCAACTGGGGAGAAAGACTTTTCGGATGTGGCACCCCATTTCCTGTTAAAATCAGGAAATGGGCTCTCACTATAACAAGGACTGTTAAGAGCCAGTGTGGTGTAGTGGTTAAGAGTGGTAGACTCATAATCCGGTGAACCGGGTTCGCGTCTCCGCTCCTCCACATGCAGCTGCTAGGTGACCTTGGGCTAGTCACACTTCTTTGAAGTCTCTGAGTCCCACTCACCTCACAGAGTGTTTGTTGTGGGTGAGGAAGGGAAAGGAGAATGTTAGCCGCTTTGAGACTCCTTTGGGTAGTGATAAAGCGGGATATCAAATCCAAACTCTTCTTCTTCTTCTTAAAATCTGGCATGAATGTGCTACTCACCAGCTGAAGGACTGTTTCAAGGGAAACAATTGAAATACTTTCAAGCATTCAAATCTATGCTATATCAATCACTGCACAGGTAATGTTTTGTATTGTTTTTATGGGAAAGCATCCAATTTCATTGTATTGTATTTGTACAATGACAATAAAGAAATCTTATCTTATCTTATTTGTGGAATTATTTCCCCAGGAAATCTTTCCTAGTACTGTAAGGTAAAGGTAAAGGGACCCCTGACCGCTAAGTCCAGTCATGGACGACTCTGGAGTTGCGGCACTCATCTCGCATTATTGGCTGAGGGAGCCGGCGTACAGCTTCCGGGTCATGTGGCCAGCATGACTAAGCCGCTTCTGGCGAACCAGAGCAGCGCACGGAAACGCCGTTTACCTTCCCGCCAGAGTGGTACCTATTTATCTACTTGCACTTTGACGTGCTTTTGAACTGTTAGGTTGGCAGGAGCTGGGACCGAGCAACGGGAGCTCACCCCGTCGCTGGGATTTGAACCGCCGACCTTCTGATCGGCAAGCTCTAGGTTCTGTGGTTTAGACCACAGCGCCACTCGCGTCCTAGTACTGTACCTAACTTTTAATCTTCATTTCCCCAGGCTTTTTAATCATTAAAACTGTGACTGGTTGGATCTGGATACTGGCGTTAATGAATATATGTTAAAAAATAGGAGGATAGAGGTGGGAAAAATAGCTAAAAATTTTGAGACTGGAGGGAGGAAAGGGTGTAAAAAGAAGAAATTTAGGAGTCTTAAATTAGGTTGGAGCAAAGGAATATGATATGGGTTTAGGAAAGTATCAGAAGTAATGAGGTGCCGAGGTACAGAAAAAAGGAATTAGTTTAAGTAAAATGATTTTGGTATTTTATGATATTGTGAAAAAGGATAAGGAAAGTAAAAATAGATAAGTTTATGAATTTGGAAAACTGATAAAGAGGATAGATAATGAATTCAACAGAGGGGGACTTGAGGAAGTCAACAGAAATATGAACTTGAGGAAAGGAAGAATATCTGGCCTACAGAAATGGGCCAGGTCTAAGCAATGATACTTAATATGTTAATTATGTTAAATGTTTAATGTTTACTGTTTTTGCCGGTGAGAGAGGGGAATGGAAATTTGCTTCCCCCAGTGAGAGGGGGGGGGAGGATGAAAATGTAACAGTATTTTAAAGTGCTTAAAATTGTTAAAATCAATTAAAAATTTTTTTAAAAAAAATAAATCATTAAAACTGTGATGCTTAAAATTTTGTGATCATCCTGTTATATTTTGATTATGCATTGGGTGGGATTCACCTAATGAGTCCCATCAACAAACTCCCCAAAATTGGCTCTGGGGGTTCAGGAAAGGGGGATCGCTCTGACTTGTAAGCTTGCCCTGACAGAATGATTGCCTTCGTCTAGTGTTGAATTCCTCCCATTATTTTTATATTGAATAATGGTGGTTTTTTTTTTTTAAATGAACAAACACCATGTGTAAAAAATGTCCTTGTTAACCCCACATGGCATTATGTGTTGATTATAAACCGTGGCTTCTTCTTTTCTGGTGTTCTTACTATTTATTCACATATATAAGCTACCTATGGTTCTATTTAGCAAACAAGTAGCCATCCAGTTTTTCAAGCTCAGAGTCCATTCCTTTGCAGCTATCAGTATTTGGATGATCCATTAATGTACGTGCTATCAGATGGTTGCTGTTGTTTTTTCCTGCTCACTTAAGAGATTCAACATTTGGTGACCTTGAAATATGAGTGTTAACAACAGAATACCTTATCTTTCTGCATGTCACTGTCACCAAATAAAGCTCCTATTACAGGTGCTTTGGAATGAACTGGCGGTGGTATGAGAGCGGCTGCTGTTAAGCCTACCTTAACACAGCCTGTGTTATTTATTTATGATGCTACATGAATCATCCGCACGTTCTCTGATAAGCCCAGGGCTGTGTGTCTTTCATTTCAGCTGACATTTTCCTGCCATTTGCCAGGCTAAGTAACTACCGTGCAATCACTCTGAGCTGATGCATGATCATTGTTTTGCACAAAATGGATTTTTAAGGCAGCTGTAAAGGCTTTTGGAAGGATATAATTTGACACAGTAAAACTTTGCCCATATATGAAAAATCAGCATTGCCTGCCTAAACATCTCCCCCTCCTCTAATGATAGCTAAAAGGATTTCTACAGAGAACTTGACAAAGTATTTTACTTTTCTTCACAAAGCAAAAAAACAAAACCCAACTGATTAGTTTTGAACAAAGGGGTTTTTTCAGGGCACAGAAAGGCTTTTCTTTGGAATTAAAGATATTCTTGGGTTTCTTTGATAAGGCATCTGAGAGATGAGTCTCTGCAAAGACAAATAGGCATCAGTCAAATCTTTGCATAGAAATAAAAGTGATTGTGGGTTAGATTCAAAGGTGCCTTTCCACTAGCTGTTAGCCTTTGCTCGTGAAAGAAGATCAGTTTCTAACCCAGTGGCCAAGCACACTACATGATGAAACTGACCCCTGATCCAGAGGTGTTATTCTATTTTTCCAAGATTTTGTGCAACATTTTGCACAAGCCCATGTTCAAATCCTTTTATTTATAGGTGACTAGAGTGCACTTGGCTATAGCAGGAATGACAAACCATGGGCCTAGCGGGGGGGGGGGGGGCAGGGCGGCTCCCAACAGAATATTATTATTAATATTAATAAAGTGATTAAACATCAAAAATTAAAAACTTCCCTAAACAGGGCTGCCTTCAAATGTCTTCTAAGTTGTTTATTTCCTTGACACCTGATGAGAGGGTGTTCCACAGAGCAGGTGCCACTACTGAGAAAGCCCTCGGCCTGGTTCCCTGTAACCTCAATTCTCGCAGGGAGGGAACTGCCAGAAGGCCCTCGGTGCTGGACCTCAGTGTCCGGACTGAATGGTGGGGGTGGAGACACTCCTTCATGTATACTGGGCTTTAAAGGTCAGCACCATCACTTTGAATTGTGCTCGGAAACGTACTGGGAGCCAATGTAAGTCTTTCAGTTATGTGGTCTCGGCGGCCACTCCCAGTCACCAGTCTAGCTGCCGCATTCTGGATTAGTTGTAGTTTCCAGGTCACCTTCAAGTGTAGCCCCACGTAGAGCACATTGCAGTAGTCCAAGCTGGAGATAACCAGAGCATGTACCACTCTGGTGAGACAATCTGCGGGCAGGTAGGGTCTCAGCCTGCGTACCAGATGGAGCTGGTAGACAACTGCCCTGGACACAGAATTAACCTGCACCTCCATGGACAGCTGTGAGTCCAAAATGACTCCTAGGCTGCACACCTGGTCCTTCAGGGGCACAGTTATCCCATTTAGGACCAAGGAGTCTCCCACACCTGCCCGCCCCCTGTTCCCACAAAACAGTACTTCTGTCTTGTCAGGATTCAACCTCAATCTGTTCGTCCACCATCCATCCTCCCTCCGCCTCCAGACACTCACACAAGAGATTCACAACAAAAGTCCTGCCCCCCTAACAAAAATCATGGCTGTGCCCATGTGACAAAGCATCAGTTCAGGGGCCTAATCTGGCCTGTCAAGACTTCCACAATGGCCCACCATTTGGCCCAATGGTGTTGGGTGAAAAGGGTTGGGTGAAAAGGTTGAGGTGTCTGCCAGCCAAATGCCGTAATGGTCATGCAAGTCACCCCTCCTGCATATCACATTGATGCTACAGCCTTCATAATTTTAACAATTCAGCATGTTTCTCATACTGTAATGCTACACATCCCATTTCATTGTGACACTGTGAGTCATAGACTCACTGTAGAATTGTAGAATTGGAAGGGACCACATAGGAACGTAGGAATCGTTTTGCTCAACGTGGCTCTCGAACCCTAAATCCTGAGATTAAAAGTCTTATGCTCTACTGACTCCCTGCTAGCTTGCACTAGAATTTATCAAAGAGTACTATTACATTTTCTCCTTCAGCTTGTGCTGTTGCTTTCATCCAAGCCAAAATCTTATGCTATTTTCTGGCAGATGTGGTTAATATTTTGCCCCATGTGTCAGACTCAGCAACGCGGCCCATACTTATTCCCAGTCCTGCCATGAGTTTCTACACACAAGAATAGGAACGGGCTCGCCAGACCACACAAAGGAGACTTACTCAGGGTTCCTGCCATCACTTTTGCATATAGCCAATCCTTGAAAGATTGAAAGAGTCTGCCCTCCAGGTCTAATGAGGTCATTTTGCATTTGGCTGTTGGACGGTTGAAATTTCCCCCCCCCTGCCAGAGGGTGAATATTGTGAATAAATTCATTTCCATTCTTTCAGAGGCTTTGTGGCTTCCCTTATGTTCTTGTTCAACAGAAATGATCAGTCACATGGAATGGCTGCTGTATGAAGAGGGTTTTCAGAAGACGGCGACTCCTTCAAATAAAAAGCACTGCTGCAAAATGGGGCCTTGCATTCACGGTGAAGAGACACTCATCAGACACTCTCCAAATAAAAGGGGCAGGCTAGGAACAAACTACTTTTCTCAAGGCCGTAAACCACCAACAGCTTGTGGGAAGGATTCCAGGAAAGACAAGTAGGCAGGCAAGAAACCCTATTTAATCCAGAATGCGGCAGCTAGACTGGTGACTGGGAGTGGCCGCCGGGACCACATAACACCGGTCTTGAAAGACCTTCATTGGCTCCCAGTACGTTTCCGAGCACAATTCAAAGTGTTGGTGCTGACCTTTAAAGCCCTAAACGGCCTCGGTCCTGTATACCTGAAGGAGCGTCTCCACCCCCACCGTTCAGCCCGGACACTGAGGTCTAGCGCCGAGGGCCTTCTGGCGGTTCCCTCACTGCGAGAAGCAAAGCTACAGGGCCTTCTCGGTAGGGGCGCCCGCCCTGTGGAACGCCCTCCCATCAGATGTCAAAGGGATCAACAACTACATAACATTTAGAAAATACCTGAAGGCAGCTCTGTTTAGGGAAGTTTTTAATCTGTAACATGTTAATGTATTTTAATATTTGCTGGAAGCCGCCCAGAGTGGCTGGGGAGACCCAGCCAGATGGGTGGGGTACAAGTAAATAATAATAATAATAATTATTATTATTATTATTATTATTATTATTAGGATCTGTTTCAGCTGGGCTTCCCCACCCCAGGGCTTTCTGTCACCAAGGAGGGTCCTGATTGTTATACTGTATTGGAATTCATGTTATTGTCATTTTATTAATGCATCTTTGTGTTCATTGTAAGCGTCTCTGGAAGGATGTGTATGCTCACAGGCAGAATATTAGGAAGTCCCAACCCAGGAACCAGTGGCAGAACATTCCCCGCTGGCGCCAGGATGCACACGGCATGCCACAGGGGCAGGGGCACCACTGGAGCGGCCCCCACCCATTTGAGCTAAGTGGGGCTGGGCTGTGCCACCTGTAGGGAGCCTGACCGGCCAACACAACTGATGGCGCCCTGCTCTGAGGGGTGCACTCATGGCACCGTGCGAGCCCAGCACCATTTTGCAAGACTCTCAAAAACGGTGCAGGGCTTGCAGGGCACCGTGAGCTGTTGTGCCCTCCAGCCAGAGGGTGGTGTGAGAAGGACACAACAGCTCACAACGCAGCAGGGCGTCATGAGGAATGCACCGTTCCCCAAACTGTGCCTGGGGTGACGGCCAGCCCCCTAAGCTACACCTCTGCCAGGAACAACTGCAGCTTGTGACCCATAGGATGAGCACAGGCTGGTTTCATATACATCAAATATTACATCCCACCCCACTGAAACCTACGTAGAGAGTCACAATGTTGACAATACTGAATAGATGAGCCAACGGTTTGATTCAGAATAAGGCAGATTCCCAAGTTCTTTCATCATGTGAACTACTTTCTTTTGTAACTTGAATGACTTATTCTTCTACATATGTTATTATGAGTTTATTTCAGAAATGTGGGGTATATTTTTAAGTAAATACAGTGGTACCTCGGTTTTCGAACAGCTTAGTTCACAAACAACTTGGAACCCGAATGCTGCAAAACCGGAAGTTGGTGTTCCGGTTTTCAAACTTTTTCCCTGGAAGCCAAACGTGCTCCGCTTTGAGTCCCCCTGTGTTTCCTGTTGCACTGCTAATTTGTGCCCCCCCCATTGTAATTCAAGCCTTCGATTTCCGAATGCAGTGTTCTAAGGTGATATTTGGAGCTAATATTTTGTGCTTTTGTTTTTGCTATTTATTTTGCTGGTCGGTACGGCAAAGTACAGGGACCCAGGTGGCGCTGTGGGTTAAACCACTGAGCCTAGGGCTTGCTGATCAGAAGGTCGGCGGTTCGAATCCCTGTGACGGGGTGAGCTCCCATTGCTCGGTCCCAGCTCCTGCCCACCTAGCAGTTTGAAAGCATGTCAAAGTGAAAGTAGATAAATAGGTACTGCTGCAGCGGGAAGGTAAACGGCGTTTCCGTTTCACCAGAAGCGGCTTTGTCATGCTGGCCACATGACCTGGAAGCTGTACGCCGGCTCTCGGCCAATAAAGCGAGATGAGCGCCGCAACCCCAGAGTCGGACACAACTGGACCTAATGGTCAGGGGTCCCTTTACCTTTACAGCAAAGGAGAGACTTTGTCTGTGTAGGCAACCTTGCGTAGAGGACCTGTACCACTATTTATTGCAATGCCCACTATGTATAGAACCAAGAGACCGATTTATAAAACCCCTGCTCACGAATGGAACACATTCGAACAGGGCGGAAAGGGTGAAATGGCTGCTGAGTGATACTGATGACTTCAGAACTTATAAAGTAGCACTATATGCATTGGCAACTAAGAAGATCAGGAGAAAAGAACTAGATAAAATAGCAGTCAATTGCAAAGGTGATTCGGACATTTAAGCTGGCACATTCTATCTGAGAACCTCCTGCTACTCTATCGTATGCAACAAATAATTTCTAGGAGATGCGACTGTGGTTCATTGTATTTGCAGTGCCTGATGTTTTTATGGTTTATATGGTTATTGCTGTTTTTCTTTTTGTTTCCTTTGTGAATGATGCCATGGCCTTTGGCTAGTGCAATAAAGTTTATGATGATGATCTGAGGAATGCTGGAGGGTATGTTCAAGTCAGGTGAGCAACTCCAACCAGCCTCCCCTGCCCTACTGACCACTACTGTATTTATGTGTTGCTTTCAAAAGATGGAAAATACAAATAGAATTCATATTGCAAACAAAAAGGGTCATGTAAGGTGGTTGCAGTTGCAAAGTACTTCCCCCCCCATTTCTGTTTATTCATTTCTCATTTTACAAAGAGAAAGAAAAGAGATCACAAAGGAAAAAGGGCAAAAACTAACAAACACAAAAATACATAAATGCATACACAAATACACAAACAAAAAATTATTATGCCTGTCTACACAGATTTCTTCATAATACATTGGATTGTTTATCTCCAGCAACTAAATAATAGTCTATAAACAAACCAACTGATACATATTTTTTTTCATACTTAGTTTTGTGTAGATTTTGTATCTAATTTGACTTCCCTCAACTAGCACTCCATTGCATCACATGATAACTCATATATAATATAATATTCCAATTACCATATTCCTGTTGTTGTTATTGTTTTCCTTTTTTTTAAGCTCTGAAACCAAATGTTAAAGATCCATTCGATTGGTATTTCTTTTGCTTAAAAATTAGTTTTTCACTAGCTAACAATTTTCTGCAAGAGCTATTGCAGAGCATGTAACCTGTTCAGGTCACACCTCTCTTTTAGATAACCCAAAAATTTGCAAAGTACTTATTATAGTTAACATATGGATGCTGGATGACAAAGTCTCTTCTCTCTTTTGCCATGGTGAGGTATTTTGGACATGTTGGGTCACGCCCATGAAAACGGAGCAGAGATCAGCAGAACTGATTATGCTTCTTGGCAACAGCCTACCTAATTGTATAATGATGAAGGCTTGATTCAGAGATATGCTAGTTTCACATATGGCAACCAAGCCAATTGAAGTTGGTATTCTGAAGTGCCCTACAAGCATCTGAGTCATCAAGTGTAAGGAAATCTGATTGAGACAATCAGTTTTGGTCCCCGGGAAATATTTGCAAGGCTGTCAAACGAGCTGGATGAAAGAGAAATGGCACAATGGATGTTAAGAAGGCTGCAGCTGCAGTTCAAGCGAGCAGACAGGACTCTTGAAACACCTCGTGTTACAAACGCTTCAGGTTACAGACACTGCTAACCCGGAAGTAGTACCTCAGGTTAAGAATTTTACCTCAGGATGAGAACAGAAATAGTGCGGTGGCGGTGCAGCGGCAGCAGGAGGCCCCATTCGCTAAAGTGGTACCTCAGGTTAAGAACAGTTTCAGGTTAAGAACGCACCTCCGGAACGAATTAAGTTCTTAACCAGAGGTACCACTGTATGTTGAGTGCTGTTTTTCTAGAAAAAGAGGTGCTGGAACTCACTGTGAATGCTTCCCTTGTTCTCTTAGAATGGCAAAGCGTGCTCTCCCTTTATGGAGAGCACGTGTTCCGGTAGGGGCCAGCAAGTCACCCCTCTGTTGCTGGGCGGGATCGTATGGATGGCCACTGTGGTGATTGGGCTCTGGGTGTCATTGGGGAGATTTACATGTTGCAATTTGTTGATGGACAGCCCAGAGCCTATATATTGCAAAGCACGTGGTTTAGGAGCCCTCTTGGCTGCGTGCATCGGATCTCCCACCATCCTTCCATGTTTTTAGGCCTCTGTGTTGACCTTGCTATGCCTGTCATGGGGTCGTCTGCTTTTGGAGCAGGGGCCTGGTAGGAATTTTTCCATTTGGCTGATTGGCTGGTGCCATCTGGTTTTCACCTACTGCGTAGCAATTAGTCACAACTTGTAAGGTTGGCGGTTAGGCATTGGTTTTAAATTGGTTGTTGGAGGGGCAGTGTTGGCTGTGGTTGCCCCTCCAAGGCTAGAAGGGGCGGAGTTGGCCGTGGCTGCCCCTCCTATGCTGCTGCTGCACGGGGAATTCCATTAAAGGAATCCAGGGGCTCATCATGCTTGTCCGTAAACCCCGGTAGGGGGCCAGGGCCCACGCAAGACCCCCTGGGAGCATTAGGGGAGAAGGGTGCACATTCTCTCCCCAAAGTGTTTTCCCCTTTACTGACTCCATAGGCGGATGGATGTCAGTTCTGTCCCCAGCGGGACAGATAGTCTTAACCAATGCCTAAGCAACCACTCACATATTTTGTATTTTAATAAAGTTGTGGCCAAAATCATGCCAAAAACCTTAAACAAAAATTCTTGTGTGAAGTGTGTATCATTTGAGGGGTGGTCTGGGGACCTCGACACGCAATGGCTACCACCTGAGAGGTGCCAGAACTGAATTCTGGTGAGTTCCAGCTGAAAAAAAGCCCTGGGACATCCTATTCGATACCCTCCAACATTTCTCAGATGAAAATAGGGATGTCTTAAGGAAAAGCGGGACATTCTGGGATTAAATCAGAAACCAGGACAGCTTCTGTAAATCTGGGGCTGTCCCTGGAAAAAGGGACACTTTGAGGGTGTGCTTTATGCAGCCATCCTGAAGCACTCACTGTACACCCCCAGCAAGAAAATCTTTAGTGATACAGCAAAAATAATATGCATTCCTTCCCTCACTTCTCATGCCTCTCATTCTGTTACGATATATGGCGGATACTTCCCCCACTTTACGTCTGAGATACAGTAATCCAAATACTGAATTAAACATGTTAGGTTTCCTGATACTGCCAGCTGCTAGGCCCATACACCTGAGGGGCTAATGGAATCAATTGCAAACCCTGAACATTTCTCCCCTTTAACTCCAAGAGACAGGGAATCTGAATGCAATTTGTGGGATAAGAAGTTTTGCCTGAAGTTGTTTACTGCTAGGATATTTTGCTGACAGGAAGGATTGGCTGCATCTGAGGGGGCAGGGAGAGAAAGGAATATGCAACCCCATACATAAACAGCTTATGTGGACGTCCACAGCTTGACAAGTTGCTGCCATCCAAAGAGTTAGGATCTGGCAGTTTAATAATGTATGAGTTTAGCACACGATACACAATGTGACTTTCATTTTCCAGCTCGTGGAGCAAATTAAATGCAGGATGGCTGCGCATAGGTTGCCACAAAATGCCGATATTTATGTTAGGTTATTGCTGCTCGACACAGGCATGGTTAATATTTTCAGGGAATGTTTGCAAAACTGAGCTTAAGGAATGAAAAAGAGAGCATATTTTTCTGATGTTGACATGTTCTGTCCTATCTTCAATTTACTATGTTTGCAATTTTGGGGTGTTTTCTGACTCCCCCTTAGAGTTATGCCCTGTTTTTTGTTACTCTTTTTCCTTTGTCTCCCCACAGAGCATGCCTCCCACCCCTCCTCAGCTATCCTGAGATCATCACAAGGACAACTGAGCTGTAGCCATTTCTCTATGACCATCGGAGGAGGTCCTTCTCTGTGGTGGCACGGAACCTCTGGAATACTCTCCCCTGTGTCTTCTGTGAGGAATCAACTGTGACATGTTTCAAATTCCTTTTTGAAAACCAACTTCTTACAGCCAAGTGGGGATTGGAACCCTGGTCCCCCAGGTCCCAGTCTGTCACTAACCACTACCCCACACTGCCTCACAGTGTAATATATGATGTCTTGTGTAGGGCAGGTGGGCTTGGCCTGACCAAAATGGCCTTCAGAACTGAATGGAGAGGCTGTGGGGTTCCCCATGCTTTCACTAGCACCTTAGTCCTCATCCCCAGACGAAACATGGTGTGCCGTACATGTAACCGCCATTTATTCACTTTGATAAAGAGCAAGTCCACTGGCAGTGTGGTCAGATGCTGCATACACACCATACATTTAAAGCAGATTTAAAGCATGACTTCCCTCCAAGGAATCCTGGGAACTGTGGTTCGTTAAGGGTGCTGGGGATTGTAGTTCAGTGATGGATAAACTGCAGAGGGGAAAGAAAAAGAAAACCACCTTGTTTATTCGGGCCTTGCCTGATTGTGGAAAAGGTATTGTGCTTCTCGGTGTTTGTATCTTAAATTTTGGCTGTGATTTTATAACTCATGTTTTCCTCATAAACGTTATAGAGCAATCCAAACCCTCTATGTGCTGGGCTTGTAGTGATGTATGGAAGTGAGAGCTGGACCATAAAGAAGGCTGATCGCCGAAGAATTGATGCTTTTGAATTATGGTGCTGGAGGAGACTCTTGAGAGTCCCATGGACTGCAAGAAGATGAAACCTATCCATTCTTAAAGAAATCAGCCCTGAGTGCTCACTAGAAGGACAGATCCTGAAGCTGAGGCCCCAATACTTTGGCCACCTCATGAGAAGAGAAGACTCCCTAGAAAAGACCCTGATGTTGGGAAAGATGGAGGGCACAAGGAGAAGGGGACGACAGAGGACAAGATGGTTGGACAGTGTTCTTGAAGCTACCAACATGAGTCTGACCAAACTGCGGGAGACAGTGGAAGACAGGAGTGCCTGGCGTGCTCTGGTCCATGGGGTCACGAAGAGTCGGACACGACTGAACGACTAAAAAACAACAACATGCCCAGCCCTGCTCCTCTCCATTGGCCTCTCGCTGACTGCCACCTGAGGAGTGCTGCCAACAATATTGTCCTAGATGGGGGGGGGGGATTCCCCTAAACCCTAGAAATGAATAAATGCTAGGATTTTGATTAATTGGGATATGGATTAAAGTACAAGCTTGTAGAGCTGTGCCAGACAGGGAATTCCTGGGCTGGCTTATGCAAACCAATCTGGCCAGGCTCTGGCTATCAAAAGAACAATAGAGGGCCCTTAACAATGCAAGAAAACTCCTTGCCCACTGCCCTGAGGTGTGAACAGAGACAGGGGGTTGAGAGGTTGCCAAGGTGATGGGGTGTGTTTGAGGGAACAGGAAAAGGGTTTCCCCCCCCCCCCCGGTTGCTGGGAAGGAGAAGGAGGAAGAAAGGCTGAGATCCATCTTGGGCAGGCAGGCTGAAGGCTGCTGTGTGTATGCCTCTTGAAATGACCATGCTGTATGATCTGGACTCCCTCCATGCAGACTACAGGGATGTGGGTGGCGCTGTGGTCTAAACCCCATAGCTTCTTGGGGTTGTCAATCAGAAGGTTGGTTGTTCGAATCCCCGTGACAGGGTGAGCTCCCGTTGCTCTGTCTCAGCTCTTGCCAACCTAGCAGTTCAAAAGCATGCCAGTGCAAGTAGATAAATAGGTACCGCTGAGGCGGGAAGGTGAACGGCGTTTCCGTGCGCTCTGGCTTCTGTCACGATGTTCCGTTGCACCAGAAGCGGTTTAGTCATGCTGGCCGCATGACCTGGAAAGCTGTCTGTGGACAAACACCGGCTCCCTCGGCCTGAAAATGAGATGAGCGCTGCGACCCTATAGTCACCTTGAACTGGACTTAACCGTTCAGGGGTTCTTTACCTTTATCTATGGTGTAGTGTGGTGTAGTGGTTAAGAGCGGTAGACTCGTAATCTGGGGAACCGGGTTCGCGTCTCCGCTCCTCCACATGCAGCTGCTGGGTGACCTTGGGCTAGTCCCACTTCTCTGAAGTCTCTCAGCCCCACTCACCTCACAGAGTGTTTGTTGTGGGGGAGGAAGGGAAAGGAGAATGTTAGCCGCCTTGAGACTCCTTCGGGTAGTGATAATGTGGGATATCAAATCCAAACTCCTCCTCCTCCTTTTCTTCTTCTTCTTCTTCTTCTTCTTCTTCTTCTTCTTCTTCTTCTTCTTCTTCTTCTTCTTCTTCGTCTTCAGACTGAAGGTATAAATAGGCTAATAAACCATATTTCTTAAAGCACAGCAGTCTCTGACGTGTCTTCCTTTCTCCAAAGAGACAGAGACCCAGTCTGGGTGCCTGGGACCCTGTGGCCTGTTGCCGCCCCTCAGCAGAGAGAGGGGCTGACACCCGACTTTTGTAACAATATCATGCCAGCATCGCTCTGCTGGTGCAGAGCTTACCCTTCTGCCCACTGAATGTGTGGGCAAGCAGGTGCCACCAGTGGAAAACCCTGAAATGGGATTTTCTGAACTGGTCCCACTGGCACAGTGATTTGTCTGCCCCCCCCCCCAATTCTGCACCTTCTGCCCTTTCTGCTTTGCATGGCTGGGCTGTGGCAGTGGCTGCACACTCTGGAGGGAGGGGCTGGAGGGGGATTACGATTTCTCCCTTTGGTTTTTTTTTTTTTTTTTTAAATGTTTAGTAGTATATAAATTGCAAGTATATATGTAGAAATAAAGTATTGTTAAAGAGAATCCATGTGTTCTTTTGTTAGCTGAGTCAATTGCCATTTTCAATATATAAAATGATTATTAAATCTGGATTAATCGGTAGTCTTCCACTGATGTGAGATCTTTTCCATAGTTAATCTTTCTTTTCATGGCTTTCTTTGATAGTACAGGGATCTCCTCCCATTTTGCAACAATAGGAACCTTGCTGCTATTAAAAGGAAGGTAATTATCTCCCTTCTAATTCAAAGCATTGCTTCCTTGTCTATAATATCCAACAGGACTGCCATGGGCTCAAAGGACAGGAAATATGAAGTAAGTCCAAACGAGTTCAGTGGGAATTACTCTCAAGAAACTGGCCTTAATGTGTGCAAGTCGTAGAGAAATATCCCAGATTGTCGCTTATTTAACAGGAACAGATTATAGATATAAAAGCCAATCAAATCTAAAACTTGCATGGGAGGAGGCTTCTCATTTTCTAGCAATACAAAACAGCAAAGAAAAGCAAACAATGTTATGTGCCTGTTATCTTGTCAAAAATAATTGGCTTATTAATTCTGGCTATACAAATGTAATTATATTATGAAGGTCAAATGCAAGAATTTACTTCTGAATGCACTTCATGTTAAGCACAGCCTCACATACATTCTCGGAATGAAAATAATCAACAGTAACATTAACACCTTGAGAAATTTAATTGAAAACATGAGAGACACAGAGGAAGAAAGCAAAGAGACCACACTTACTACACACATATAAATGCACATCGTTATAAGAACAGCGTTCTTGGCTTTTTAATTTGCATTTTCAATACATGTCTGTTCATTTCTTGCAACCTTCAGAAACAATAACAATGTGTGAGAAACAAAGCCTGTGATCGAAAAGCACAGAATTTCAGTACTGCATTTATGCACCCAGTGTTTTTTGGGAATTTAATAAACCTTATTATAACACAAATAGAAATAAATAGTTAGTATAAATTAGCATAAAGCCATCACCTAAAAATAACAGCCAACTTAACACTCCCTGACAAATGTCTTAGTCCATACTAGAGTTATTCAACTGCTTTATCATTTCTCCAGGGAAGGAAGTTCCAGAATTATCAGCAGGTTGCTGAAATGACATGTTCTAAATTGGGTATATACTAATCTCACACTACAGACCCATCTGTGGAAGCAATTTTGCTTGCCCAACAGGGCTTTCCCCATTCTCTCTCCATGTGCCTCTCGCCCCCCACCCCCAAATTGGATGAGGGTAGTCAGGAGAACCCCAGCAGTAGAGGGGAGACATGCACTCTGGCAAGCTGAAATGTCTGACATGGAACCATCAGAAAAGCATGCCATTGAATTCCATACCCTTCAACATTTTTCTGATGAAAATAGGGACATCCTATTGAATTGTCGTCATCGTTGTTATTGTTGTCGTCTTATTTATACCCCACTCATCTGACATTTTAGAAGACATTTGTCTGAAGGCAGCCCTGGTTTAGGGAAGTTTTTAATGTCTGATGTTTAATGTGTATTGTATTTTTAATATTTTGTTGGAAACCACCCAGAGTGGCTGAGGAAACCAGCCAGATGGGCGGAGTATAATTAATAAAGTATTACTACTACTACTACTACTACTGGGTTGCCCCAGTCACTCTCCAATGTATATAAAAACATAACAAAACATTAAACATTAAAAAACATCCCTATACAGGGCTGCCTCTAGATGTCTTCTAAAGGTTGTATAGTTACTTATCTCCATGGCTTGGTGATTCAAACCTAGAACTGAAGTCTGAAGTGTTGTACCTCAGTTGGTTCAGGCAGAGGCAGTACTTTGGGGAGGACCCACAGTAGAACTGTAGAGCACATGCTTTTCTGTATAAGGGCCTAGGTTCCATCTCCAGCATTCTGTGAATCTCAGATACTAGGGGATGAAGAGGTTCTCTCATAGATCAGGAACTGATTAAGAAACAGGAAATAGACATAGCTGTCAACTTTCGGATTTGAAAATAAGGGATTTTTCCAAACTTTCGGATTTGAAAATAAGGGATGCCGCGAGGGCAGTGCAATGGCACCAAGTAGCCTCGCCACCCTGCGCTCCAGAGGCTGCGCGAGAATGGGTGAGCGAAAGAGCGAGCGCGTAGACGGCAGGCAGGCTGTCTGTCTGGTTGGGTGTGAGGGTCTGGCTGCTCAAGGCATGCAAGCTCCGCCCCCAGTCGGTCTCAGACTCCTTATTGGCAGCCGAGCAATGCAGCTGAGGAGCCTCCCTGGCCGGCAGGGAGGGAGAGGAGCTGCTTCCTTTGAAATCCGGGAAATTTAAGGGATATCAACAATCCGGGATAGCAGCGGGAAATGGCATTGGAATAAGGGAGTTTCCCGCAAAAAAGGGAGGGTTGACAGCTATGGAAATAGAGAGCAGGACTAAATGGAGAGTTATCACAATGGAGGGATGTAGAAAGGATTGGTATTGGGATCTGTGTTTTTAATCCTTTTCATAAATGTTTTACAGTTAGGGCTGAGCAATGAGGTAGCCAACAGTGCCAGATTTAGGGAGGTGTGGGCAGTTCCTCCACATAGGGCACTGAGCCTAAGGGGTGCAATATGATGATGATACCTATATTTATATGGGTACCTACTCAAGCTAGGCCCTGGTCAGACGAGTGATTGAGTTGCCGCAACTATGAAGTAGTGCATGCAAAGAATGGAGGGCGAGAGAGGGCAGGGTGCCAAATAAATATTTAAGGCGCCAAATTTTGTCCTCGCTCAGGGCGCCATATTACTGAAGGTCTGTAATGACAATGCAAAAACTTTGGCTAGTGCATAATGTGGCTGTTTGGCTATTGGAGGTGGAGGCAGTTAGCCAGAGCCGTTCCTCTGGTTCTTAACAAATTGCACTACTGCCAGTACATTCCTGGTCCAAATTCAAGGTATTATTAATTACTTGTAAACCCTTTAATGACATAGGAACTAACTCATAAAACGCGCACCTTTCTTTATAGAGCTCTTCCTGGATGTTATAGGGAGCACCATTCCCTATACAGTGGTACCACAGTTTTCGAACATAATCTGTTCTGGAAGACAGTTCGAGTTCCGAAATGTTCAAAAGCCGAAAACTCAGTACGGAAGCCTCAAAACGGAAAACTCAATACGGAAAACTCAATACGGAAGCCACGTTTCATGTTTGACTTCTGAGGCGCATTAAAAAACCGAAGCATTTACTTCCGGGGTTACAGCGTTCAAAAACCAAAATCTTTGGCAATGGAGACGTCCGAAAACCGAGGTATAATCCCACTACAAGGTGTTATATACAATGTTGTGATGAAAGAGAGGGCCTTCTCTGTGGTGGTGCCTCAGAACTCCCCTCTCGCATTTGGTTTGTGCCACCTTTGTTGCGTGCCGAGGCCCCGGACACCTCCCTCCTAAATAATTCACACATCACACCATCAATTAAGTTTAAGGTTTTTGGCATTATTTTTTGGCCACAACTTTATTTAAATACAAACCATGTGAGTGGTTGCTTAGGCATTGGTTGCGACTATCTGTCCCCCGCCCTGGGACAGAACTGACATCCACTAGCCAGCGAAGTCAGAGAGGGTAAACACCATTGGGGGAGAGTCCCGAGCTGGGTGTCAGGCCCTCAACTCTCCCCCTAATGCTCCCAGGGTCCCTGCGTGGCCCAAGCCCCTTGTCGGGGACATGGACAAGAGGCCCTGGATTCCTTTAACGGAAAACCCTCAGCAATTTGCAGGGGTAGGCCCAGCCAATTCCATACCCCTGCAGCAGCATTTCTTAGGGGCAGGCCCAGCCAATCCATGCCCCTAAACCAACCAATTTTAACCAATGCCTAACCGCAACCTTACAAGTTGTGACGATTTGCTATGCAGTAGGCAAAAACCAAATGGCACCAGCCAATCAGCCAAATGGACAAAATTCCTACCAGGCCCCTGCTCCAAAGCAGGTGACCCCATGACAGGCATAGCAAGGTCAATGCAGAAAAAATGCCCCAAAATAGGGAGGGCGGGCGAGAGATCCGTTGCACGCAGCAAAAGTGAAACCCCAAGCCACGTGCAAAGATTATAAACAGCTATGTCTGTCAATCATTAACTTGCAACAAGCACATCTTCCCAGTAACAGGCTTTAAAAATGGCTATTTACCCCAATGCTTTCAATAATTTTTCATGTTGGCCTGTAATTTTTGGCTACTCTGCATAATTCCTTTTTATTGCAAATGGAGTGTTTTTATATACTTTTATTGTTCCCCACTCAGTGATCTCAAGATGCAGAGCAGCCTACACAAATTTTGAATCGAGGCATCAAGAAATAGTGTGTGTGTCTCTTGCCGAACATGAGGTCAGATTTCAGGTTGTACAGCTTTTGTTGCCAAGTCTCTGACAGAGGTAGAAAGTGAGTTCATAATGACATCATGCTTTCTGTTTTACTCCAGTTTATTCTGGTGGACACTAGCAGAGCATGTGTTACGAATAAAGTGGAAGACACAGAATTAAATTAATTTGTTTAGGGTTTTTTTGGGTTAACGATTTCATGTTATAAAATGACAGATGTACTGTTACCTGGAACACATGTTCCATTTATGGGAGAATTCTGGTGCCAAGTGTCCTTTGGGGAGTGATAACAAATTGTATAGCCTTTACATCACTGTTTTCCTAACTCTAGAAGTTCTGCCTTAGGTATAAATAATTTTTATGTGCAGTGCCTGAATATGGTAGCTCCTGGTGAATTAGGGAGTGAATTAGGGATGGGGTTGAATAACACAGGAAGAAATTATTGGCCAAAAAAAAGCAAGGGTTTTCAGAGTGGCTCATTCACCTTTCCCTGGTTTCTCTTCAGCAAGAAATACGCAACCAGATTTTAATATAATCTGGCTAAAGTTAGTCTTGTAACAACATAGTTGTATACCTAAATCTAATTTTCAACTGGCAGCTACATCAATTTTCAAGACATGAATGTGTTCTAATGTAATAATAATAATATAAAAAGAAATGTGAGGGAACTATTGCCGATACATCATTTTGTGTTTGCCGGCTCTGTTAACACTTCACCGCATTGTAACCGATTTTACTTCCAGTAAATTCATCAGGGAAACTTTTGTTGGATTGTCTAGAGCACGATACAAGAAAGGGGAGGGAAGTATTTGCTAAGCTTTGACATCCTATTAGTTAAAACTGCCTCATCACCTTAGCAGCCATGAATAGATATCTTCCACATAACCCTGTTAAGATACAGAATATTTTGAATTAAACTACTTTAGAATTTCAGTGTTTAAGGCTGCAATCCATTGCATACTTAACCTGAGAGTGACTTCCACTGACTGTACAGGGGCTTACTTCTAAGTAAACATGCACAGCAGAGCACTTTAAAAGAAAATCTAGGCTATTTTAACCGAGTTTCCTCTTATTTTCCAGAAATGTAAAAGGCTCTTCGTCAGGTTTAATTTTGCCATTCCTTCTTACAGTTTTTTTAAAAGGAATATATTTGTAAACAAGACAGAGGGAAATTGCATGTTTAAAAGCAAACAGCTAAGTCATTTGCAGACAGTAGACCACAAAGAGAAAGAAGATCCGAGTCAGTTTAAAGTGGTATAAAACTGGCTGTTGTATTGCTGCGCATAGGGGTGCTACAGGATTGCAAAGTACCCAGAAGCAGTGCCAGAATTATGTATAGGCTAAGTAGGCTGAAGCTTAGGGCCTCTAAATCTAGGGGGCCTCGCCAGCCTGCCCACTCCCCAGTGCCGCCATCTCCCCTCTCCCAAAATTGCAAACCCAAGACTTCACGCAAGGGCAGAGTAACTCATGCCCAGCAACTATGAGACTCAGGGCTAGCCAGTGGGGCCCAAATTGAAGCAGTGGGGTGCAACTTGATTTTTTTATTTTTTATTATTTTTGGTAGGGCCCCACTTCACAGCCAAAGTCTGCAAAATCTTATAGATATAAATAAAATCCATCTAGATTGCCCTGGTGCAGGGGGCCCTTTAGGAGTGGCACACGGGGCCCAATTTGGCCAAATTGCTCCAATTGCCTTAAGGTCAGCCCTGATGAGACTGTGCAGGGGTTGGACTGACAAGCCCTGCACCTTCTAGGTCCCTGGTGTCACCATTCAGAGTACAGACTCAAGGACTTGTTATGGAAATAAGAAGGGGCACTTATTGGAAATCAGTTTTGTCGCCTCTTCCCCCCCCCCAAATCCTGAGACTATGACCCCAGCCACCTTTTATTCACAGTCGCATAAGCACTATACTACAGAATGGCCATAACCGCTGAAATATACATACGTTACATGTATGTTAAACTGCTGAAATATACACCCAATTAGTAGCAATGGAGATTTATGTTACTGCTTTATGAATGAACACTGTGTTTTATGAATGGACTGTATTTTGTGAATTACCTAAGAGCCACCAATAGGAAGATCTAGAATCTGACAGGTAACCAATTGGGTACTACCAAACAGTGGCCCCTATTGCTGAAAGCAGGTAACCAGCAGGAATGCTTCAGCTCAGTCTTTGCACTGTTGACTGAACATCCCCTGCTGTGCAGATAATGGAGAAAGCTCATAAATTGTATCCCTTCTGGCATCCTGGCCAACTCTATTATGCTGGTGTAAACCCTGGTGCAGGGGTCGGCAACCCGCGGCTCCGGAGCCGCATGTGGCTCTGTAACACCTTTGCCGCGGCTCCGCCATGTCGCCGAGAGGGAGGGCAAATTGGCTCTGGCGCTGCCGGCTGCTGACCCAGAAGCTCGGAAGCGGGGAAACAGAGCTGCCCAGGCCAGGCCAGCCCAGAAAAGGGGCCGAGCCTCTGCGGGGAAGCTCCCGCCCCGCCCCCGCCTGGAGGAAGCATCGCGGCGCCAGGGTCGCTCTCCCCTGCTTGTCCCAGGGAGCGCCGCTTGCGCACGTGGGCGGATCAATGGCCCGGTGCGGAGCGGTGGTTCCCGTGTAAACGGAGGATGTGGGAAGAGGTTTGTTGCGTGCCATCGCTTGCTGAATCGGGTGGGAGAGGGAGAGTGGCTGGCTGGCTGCCGGTCTTCCCTTCCCTTCCCTTCCCTTCCCTTCCCTTCCCTTTCCTCCCGCCCCCGCCTGGAGGAAGCATCGCGGCGCCAGGGCCGCTCTCCCCTGCTTGTCCCAGGGAGCGCCGCTTGCGCACGTGGGCTGATCAATGGCCCGGTGCGGAGCGGTGGTTCCCGTGTAAACGGAGGAGGTGGGAAGAGGTTTGTTGCGTGCCATCGCTTGCTGAATCGGGTGGGAGAGGGAGAGTGGCTGGCTGGCTGCCGGTCTTCCCTTCCCTTCCCTTCCCTTCCCTTCCCTTCCCTTTCCTCCCGCCCCCGCCTGGAGGAAGCATCGCGGCGCCAGGGCCGCTCTCCCCTGCTTGTCCCAGGGAGCGCCGCTTGCGCACGTGGGCGGATCAATGGCCCGGTGCGGAGCGGTGGTTCCCGTGTAAACGGAGGAGTTGGGAAGAGGTTTGTTGTGTACCATCGCTTGCTGAATCGGGTGGGAGAGGGAGGGTGGCTGGCTGCCGGTCTTCCCTTCCCTTCCCTTCCCTTCCCTTCCCTTCCTTCTCTCTCACCCTTTGCTTGCTTGCTTGCTTGCTTGCTTCCTTCCTTCCTTCCCTCACCCTTCCTTCTTTCTTTCTTTCTTTCCTTCCTTCCTTCCTTCTCTCTCTCTCACCCCTGCTTTCCTTCCTTCTTTCCTTCCTTCCTTCCTTCCTTCCTTCCTTCCTTCCTTCCTTCTTTCTTTCTTTCTTTCTTTCCTTCTTCCTTTCCTTCTTTCTTTCATTCTCTTTCCTTCCTTCCTTCCTTCCTTCTTTCTTTCTTTTTCTTTCCTTCCTTCTTTCCTTCCTTCTTTCCTTCCTTCTTTCCTTCCTTCCTTCCTTCCTTCCTTCCTTCCTTCCTTCCTTCCTTCTTTCCTTTCCTTCTTTCCTTTTTTCCTTTTTTCCTTCTTTCTTTCCTTTCCTTCCTTCTCTCTCTCTTCCCTCCCCTCCCAGCCTTTTAGAGGAGGAAAACCAGAAAAAAATATTTTACACCCACCCCACCCCCACCCCCCACAATGTTTGAAAACGTCAGCTTTGTACTTAAACACAAATTGGCCGGGAACTTCATTGTCTGTGTCTTTATTAATTTATTTAAAGAACAACAAACTGGTGATTGCAGTGTTATATTTGTTTTAAATGTCGCAATGGTTTTGCGGCTCCCAGTTTTTTTTTTTCCTTCGGAAACGGGTCCAAGTGGCTCTTTTTGTCTTAAAGGTTGCAGACCCCTGCCCTGGTGCACCAGGAGCCCAGACTAGTAGCAAATAAAATACAACATTATCTAGGAATGTCATAAAGAGATAAAAATTCAAAATCTAAAGAGTGCAAGGATTATATAGAATTTAAAAAATAAGGAAGTTGCAGTGTGGTGGAGGGAAGTCGAGGGGTGGGGTGGTGGGAAGGGAATTGGGGGAAGGATTTATGTTTGTGTAAATAATAGTGTATTTTTGTGTCTTTTGTTTTGGTAGAATGTACTTTTTCTTTTTTTCTTTTTGTATTAATAAAAAATCAATATTATTTTTTTTAATCCGCTCATACGTCAACAATTGATAAGACTTGTCAACCAGTTCTTCCTAAATTATAAAGCTCCAAAATATAGGCCAAAAGAGAGCAGGCCTGGGAAGAGTGAGGCATACAATGGGCACCATCTGTGAAAAGGCCCTGCTCCATGTAACTCCTGCCCTGTCATTTGATAAAGTGCCCACTTGCCCTCCTTCTTGACATGGAATGTTCTGTATTGGAGTCTCCAGGTCCAGTACAAAGACCGTAAGAAGGGAGAGCAGGGACCTTGAAGTTCCCAACAGCTCTTAATCAAGCAAGGAAGCACACAGGTCACCTTTGTCACAGTTAGGATGCCTATGTCCTGGCCAGGCCTGCACCCAACCCTGTTTTTGTACAATCTTGTTTGTCCTCAGTAACCAAAATTATATTATCAACATATACAAGCAGAAAAGTTATTGGTGGTTGCGGCAAGGGCTGGTGCTGATTGGCCGTCGCTGCAGCAATTCGGTGTTCAATTTGCTGCTTTTGCCGGCGAGTGGACAGAGTATAGGTGGCTTTTGTGACGCGTGCGAGCGGCATTGTCGGTCTGGTGGGTGAGCAATTTTCGGCAATCCCCCCCAAAAAAAGCTCAATAGGGGGGCATCTTATACATGGGGGCATCTTATACAGGGGAAAATATGGTAAGTTGACACCTTTCGTGCAAGGTCTTAGGTGGAATACATCTGTTCAATGTAAAGGGAACAAATTACATGTCTTGAATAAAAGTTGAGCTAGAAAGGCAACTGGGGAAGCCTACGCTACTATTTGCATATTATGCAGATGAAAACCTAATAAGAATAGGTATATTGGCAGGCACTGCCTTGTTATCTAGCGCTGATGTGTATGCCAGCATGGGGTATGGCAGCCTAATCTCCTGTAATGTTATCTTCCAATTTAAATAAAAAATAACAAAATGAAATACAATCAGAAGAAGCAAGAGCAGCATACATAAATCAGTCATACTTCTGACAGGCCGCATAATCCAGCGTGATTCAAGTAACCCAGTTAACGTCAGGATATCAGTATCAAAGTCCTCTGTTATGAATTCTGCCTGGCTGAAAGGGGGGCAATAGCCAAATGCTTATTGAAGCCTCAGTTCCAATTTTCTTCCTTCCTGCTTGCCGGTTCTCGGAGTGTTTTTCAAGGAATGTTTCCGAGAACAGGAAAAAAAAATCGACCATCAATATTAATGATCTAAACTGGGAAGATTGCTTTTAGTGTGCAAATTAATTACCCTAATCACAGGGGTTTTTGTATCCATTTTAATGAAATAACTATTTATTTCACTGGGTCCCGAGCTTTTCTTCTGCAAATAAGGCACATTTACATGATAAATGCATGAAATTTAAATGGATGACTAAATTAATTGAGAAAGGGGGAGGCTTTATTTTTTTATATAAAAAGAATAAAAATAAAAAATGCAGTGTTTATAAGAGGAACTGCGAGATTAATGGATTAGTTTTCTGACTGGCATCTGTGATTAAATCTTTTTCATGTATGCCAAACAGAATTTAATAGATCTTTGGGACTGCTGCATTACGCACATCCCCCCCTCCTTATTATTTCAAAGGTAAGAGTGTTGAATCCAAAAGCATTGTTTATTTCGCCAGAGATAGGGTAGTGTGAAAATTCACAAAACAGAATTAGTGCTCAGATTTTCGATCTTTTGCCTCTTTATTTTATCTCCAAATAGCTGGTGTGTGTGTGTGTGTGTGTGTGTGTGTGTGTGTGTCGCTCTCCTCACCTCCCACGGAATCCGTAAAGGACCCCATGAAAACATAGGTCTAAAGAGTATAAGGAATGTCCCTTTTACTTAAATCCCTTTGTTCACATTTGTCTCACACTGCTGTTGTCTAGTCGTGACAAGAGAAAAAGGAGACGGGAAGAGAGAGTGTGGAGAAAACGCTTTGGGAATTTTCAATGCGCCTTTTAGAGTCTATGTGTTTTGAAAACTTTATTTATTATGGCAATACTTTGAAGGGCTGCAAATTCAACAGAGGAAAGATTTGAAGCACATTCCTGCTCATTTTTTGATAACAGCCATGCCAAACAGAGCATCTTTCCCAGCTCCCTCCCAACCCCAGTTGAGCCACCAGAGACTTCGCCAGTTTCCTTTGATTTGAAATGATCAATTGCAGCTGTGGCAGTCAGGCAGGGTGCCCTAGGCACAATGCAAACAAGGATATCTCCCCAGCGCTCTAGGATTTACATTTCAATTGCTGTTGCATTTCCCCCTCCCCCCCCAAAAAGAGAGAGAGATAATTATAACCTTTTTATATTAATTTTTTTCCAGTGGCTTCTCTGATATTTTAGCAACATAAATATTAATTTAGCACATCAAGAAGAACACACGCTTTCTTCAAGGGAATGGCTCGATGAAAAATCTGCGTTGTTTTCTTTTTCAAAAACACACACCCAGATGGCATCAAGCATGTTATCAGAATCTCAGAGCGATAAAAGGGGCTTTTCCTTCAGAGCTTAATTCTACCACTTTTCCAGGATCAGTACTTTGGAAAATAAATGCAAAGCCTAACAGAACATGCCAGCCGAGTTGTGGTTTGTGAGCATCGAAGGGCACCTTGGTCCATACAC
Organism: Darevskia mixta; assembly: GCA_034641385.1. NCBI lineage: Eukaryota > Metazoa > Chordata > Lepidosauria > Squamata > Lacertidae > Darevskia > Darevskia mixta. The sequence continues at coordinate 6,857,976 of JAWWNH010000126.1, forward strand.
TGCAACTGGGAAGGAAACTATTAAAATCATTAGAGTTTATTTCCAAGCATGCTTGGGATATCAGTTTATTTCTGTATTATCTACAAACTATATGGTAGTGTTTTAGGGCCAAACCAGGGGAGTGATGTTGAATGAAACTTTTGCATTTAACTTGCAGGGCTGTTGTTGTTGTTGTTGAAATGCAAATAGCATCAACTCTATGTGGGGAGAGACTGGTAGTAGCCAAGATCACAGCAGGCATGGAGGGGAATTTAACCCTTTCCTCTCATGCTACAATACTTCAGAAAAGCTCTCCTTTGAAGGTTTTATTTGTAGATGGAGGGAATCTGCCACTGGAGGCGATGCAATTTGACCTTTACAGCATTGCCTTCCGCTCTTTACATCGAAGGAAACCTCTGCGGGTTTCAAGGAATCTCAGATTCGTACGTACAGGTAAGTTGCACCTTACATGCATTTTTGACTTGCATGAATTGAGCTTTACATCCTTGGCTAAATAAATAAATAGGGGTGCGGAAAGGAGGCTGGCATCTGGCGGGGGAAGCCTTTGGCAATCTTATCTGCTGTTGAACCCAATGCTTTTTGACTCTACGCGTTTTTGACTCTGTGAGCTATTCCTGCAACGTATAACCCCCGCATAAGTTGAGAGTTGCCTGTATTTAGGAAAGCTAGTATAACAAATAAAAAGACTTTTGTTGATATCTTCAGGAACTTTGTTGGTAACATCATCACAGTGAACTTATTTTTGTTGATATCTTCAGGAATTATTTAAAGGAACCCAAAAGACTGAGTTTTGAACATATACATTTTGTTATTATATTGTTACTAAATATTATTGTGCACCACCTACGTGTTGCATTTGTTATATTAGATTACCACGTGTATGAGCAACACAGGTACATTTTTGCTGTATTCTTGTATTTAGGAAAGCAGCTAGACCAGGCATAGGCAAACTCGGCCCTCCAGATATTTTGGGACTACAATTCCCATCATCCCTGACCACTGGTCCTGTTAGCTAGGGATCATGGGAGTTGTAGCCCCAAAACATCTGGAGGGCCGAGTTTGCCTATGCCTGAACTAGACTCTATTTCACCCAGGTCAAAGACCCAGTTTGGTACACCCAACCCACATGCAGTTGCACACGCAGGCTGGGAGCCTCAATGGCGCCCCGCTGCAGGCTTCACCTGAGGCAAAGGACCTGGCTAGTGCCCCCATAGTTACGGCACTGCTTTAGAGTCCCACAGACCTGCATTCAGATATGTGACAAATGAATTCCCCTCCCCTCCACTAAACCCAGAAAGTACTGTCAATATGATGATGGCACACACCTGTTGCATTTCATTCCTGCATACTAGCAGCAGTACTAGGGACGCAGGTGGCGCTGTGGTCTAAACCACTGAGCCTCTTGGGCTTGCCGATTGAAAGGTTGCTGGTTCGAATCCGCATGACGGGATGAGCTCCAGTTGCTCTGTCCCAGCTTCTGCCACCAGTACAAGTAGATAAACAGGTACCACTGCGGTGGGAAGGTAAACAGCATTTCCGTGCACTCTGGCACTTGTCACGATCCTTCGTGTGCAAGTAGCAATTTAGCCATGCTGGCCACATGTCTCGGAAAGCTGTCTGTGGACAAACGCTGGCTCCCTCGGCCTGAAAAATGAGATGAGTGCTGCACCCCATAGTCGCCTTTGACTGGACTTAACCGTCCAAGGGTCCTTTGTTGTTGTTTAGTCGTTTAGTCGTGTCCGACTCTTCGTGACCCCATGGACCAGAGCACGCCAGGCACTCCTGTCTTCCACTGCCTCCCACAGTTTGGTCAGACTCATGTTGGTAGCTTTGAGAACACTGTCCAACCATCTCGTTCTCTGTTGTCCCCTTCTCCTTGTGCCCTCCATCTTTCCCAACATCAGGGTCTTTTCCAGGAAGTCTTCTCTTCTCATGAGGTGGCCAAAGTATTGGAGCCTCAGCTTCAGGATCTGTCCTTCTAATGAGCACTCAGGGCTGATTTCTTTAAGAATGGATAGGTTTGATCTTCTTTCAGTCCATGGGACTCTCAAGAGTCTCCTCCAGCACCATAATTCAAAAGCATCAATTCTTCGGCGATCAGCCTTCTTTATGGTCCAGCTCTCACTTCTATACATCACTACTGGGGAAACCATAGCTTTAACTATACGGACCTTTACCTTTACCTAATAGCAGCAGTCACTGACCATGACCTCCTGGTGCATGCATACACAGCGCAATAGTTGCATGTGATCAACAGCAATGGCAGTCAAAGTACAACATTCATGAAGGCACACTTCATACATAGCAAATTCATAAATTCTGAAGTGGTCCTCAGATTGCACCTTACTTTGCCTAGATGACTATTTTATTCCTGCATATAAAAAATTACATTCATATATAGTCTCCCTGCTGTTGTTGAGGCTATGGAACTGTATTGGATTTCTCTCTAGCTTCAACCCTCTTTTATTCTTAATACCGCCGTACGGCTTTATTTTCTTCCATTGCACACAGCAGGAAAAGTCATCAGATTGCAATAACAGATGTTGGTTTGCTTGAATCATGCTCCACGGCTCATGATATATATATATTTACAGCCTGTCCTTCAAAATGCCTGTTCAGGGAGCCTAGGCGGGTTTGTGCTCCCTTATTATAGAACTACAAATTTTTTCCTTGGGGACGGCTGCCCTTCATCGTTCAGTATCAATCAAGATATTTACATGCAAGAAAATACAGTCTAAGAAAAAGCAAGGTTCCCCCTAACCCCCCCGCTCCGTCCTCGGAATCCACTGATAAATAACGGGAGTGATTACATATATATTAAGAGGAAAATTAATACCGGTGCTGGGCTAATATTACAAGCAGGTCATTGTGTTAAACTCCTTGATAAAGTGCAGAGCTCCTATAATTGCCGTGGGATCTTTTTTTATAGACAAGACCTTTATTTCCTACATACCAAAGCCATTGGCTTGAGCACTGTTTAAAGCTGACTCTGGGAATAAAATGGCTCATGAAATATGCATGACTAACACATAGGCTGCCAGGGGAACTTAGTGTATTATGTATGATCCTGCCATAATTGTACGGAAATGATATTCACTTAAGTGGATGTTTATCACAGTTAAAGGTACACCTAATGAGACAAAGGCCATACATCTGAAAACACAAGGTTATTTCTATCCGTGTTTCAAAGGGCCAGCGTTTCATTCAGAGATGCCTTCCCAGTATGTGCCATCTACTGTACTCTCTCTCCCCCCAACAAAGCTTAATTGTCCTGCCTCCTTTATTTAGCTGCCAAATGTTCTATTAAACAAAAAGTACTTCCTAACAGGGGACACGGGTGGTGCTGTGGGTTAAACCACAGAGCCTAGGGCTTGCCAATCAGAAGGTCAGCAGTTTGAATCCCCGCGATGGGGTGAGCTCCCGTTGCTCGGTCCCTGCTCCTGCCAACCTAGCAGTTCGAAAGCACGTCAAAGTGCAAGTAGATAAATAGGTACTGCTCTGGCGGGAAGGTAAACGGCATTTCCATGCGCTGCTCTGGTTCGCCAGAAGCGGCTTTGTCATGCTGGCCACATGACCCAGAAGCTGTACGCCGGCTCCCTCGGCCAATAATGCAAGATGAGCGTGCTACCTCAGAGTCGGTCACGACTGGACCTAATGGTCAGGGGTCCCTTTACCTTTACCTTTACTTCCTAACAGTTTATGCATGCTCTGGTCCATGGGGTCACGAAGAGTCGGATATGACTAAACGACTAAACAACAACAGTATATGTATGCACAACATCTAGAAATATTTGGGCGGCATTGTCTAAATTGAAATTTAACTGTGTTCCAGACTCTAAAGGTAAAGGTAAAGGTAAAGGGACCCCTGATCATTAGGTCCAGCCGCGTATGACTCTGGGGTTGCAGCTCTCATCTCACTTTACTGGCCGAGGGAGCCAGCATACAGCTTCCGGGTCATGTGGCCAGCATGACAAAGCCGCTTCTGGCGAACCAGAGCAGCGCACAGAAACGCCGTTTACCTTCCCGCCGGAGCGGTACCTATTTATCTACTTGCACTTTGATGTGCTTTCGAACTGCTAGGTGGGCAGGAGCTGGGACCGAGCAACGGGAGCTCACCCCGTCGCAGGGATTCGAACCGCCGACCTTCTGATCGGCAAGCCCTAGGCTCTGTGGTTTAACCCACAGCGCCACCCGCGTCCCGTTCCAGACTCTACATGTCTGCAATTAGTTGCAAAGGATAGATATTATATATATATATTATACCCTCCAACCCAGGGGCAGATAATAATAATAATAATAATAATAATAATAATAATAATAATAATAATAATAATACCTTGTCCATATGACTGAGTTGCCCCAGCCACTCTGGATGGCTTCCAGCATATATGAAACATTGGAGCAATTGGGCCAAATTTGGCCTCACGGGCCGCTCCTAAGGGGGTCCTGCACCAGGGCAATCTAGATGGATTTTATTTACAGGTATAAGATTTTGCAGACTTTGGCTGTGAACTGGGGCCTTAAAAAACAAAAAGTTGCACCCCACTGCTTCAAATTGGGCCCCACTGGCTAGCCCTGAGTCTAATAGTTGCTGGGCCTGAGTTGCCCTGCCCTCGCATGAAGTCTTCAGTTTACAATTTTGGGAGAGGGGAGACTGTGGCACTGGGGAGAGGGCAGGCTGGTGAGGCCCCCTAGATTTAGAGGCCCTAGGCTTCGGTCTACTTAGCCTATACATAAATCCGGCGCTGGCACAGAACAATCTGCTTTCCAGGGTGTTCAGGCCATACAATATGTGCCTCTTGTTTAATGTTGCTGTGAGTCCTTCATGAGAAATTTCCACCCACTGACACAGGATTCCTTCCAGGACCTTTTGTATTTTGGCTTGTGTTACATTCTTGCAAGATGTAGTTTCCAAATTGTTGTGAAATATATCTTCACCCAATTTGTAATTGCTCTGACAGATGTCGTCACCTAACTTGCAAGTGCTGTTTGCTACCCTCGTTTGAATTCCAACTTCATCGTGGCCTACTTTTTCTCTCTTTAGAACCTGATTTAAAAGAAGGAAAACAATCATTATTTTTTTTAAAAAAGAAATTAATCGGCATAAATAGCAATTGCCAGGTCATGTCAAGCATTTGTGTAGCGCACAACAGCCAGGCTGTTAAAATCAGATTATTTTCTAGATTTGAACAAGCATCATGTTGTTTTCAGAGAGAAGAAAGCTGATCCACTGGCACACTGCCTAGCTAATGCTGCAATGCTATACTTTTGATGAAAGGCTCATATATCCTTGAAGTTCAGAGGAACACTTCCTGGCTGGAGGAACATGGCGAGAGAGGAGAACTTCCATCACCTAATGGGAGATGGGAACCATTTCCAGGTGAGTTGCATTCTCACCATTGCCAAATACCAAGTCATGGCACTGTTGTAGCACTTCAACATTAATATGGTTTACCCCAAAGAATCCTGGGCAACTCTAATTTGTTAAGGGCACTGGGAATTGTAGCTCTGGGAGGGATGTCATAGCAACAAAGGCCTCTCACAAATTTGCTGTGCTACCACCAGGCTAGCATATCCTCCGACATTTCTCCGATGAAAATAGAGATGTCATAAATCAGTGATGGCTAACCTTGACACTCCAGATGTTTTGGGACTACAACTCCCATCATCCCTGACCACTGGTCCTGTTAGCTAGGGATGATGGGAGTTGTAGTTCCAAAACATCTGGAGTGTCAAGGTTAGCCATCACTGTCCTAAATAATAATAATAATAATAATAATAATAATAATACCCTACCCATCTGACTGGGTTGCCCCAGCCACTCTGGACAGCTTCCAACATATATGAAAACATAATAAAACATTAAACATTTTAAAACTTTCCTATACAGGGCTCCCTTCAGATGTCTTCTAAAGGTTGTATTGTTACTTATCTCCTTGGCTTTTGGGTAACATTACTCCATAACCTCCAACATTTCTCTGATGAAAATAGGGGTGCCATAAGGAAAAGTGGGACTAGGCAAGTGGGAAGTTGGGCCTAAATTAGGGGCCCCATGGGTGGGATTTAGGAGAGGACTTTCTGCCTCCTCGAAGCCTGCATTGTATCATCCAGAGCACACGACCCAGCTTTCAGAACTGGGCTCAGAAAGCAGGATATTTTCTTTTCTTGCTGACCCCACTTTCAAAATTAGCTGAGGGGAGCTCACTGGCAGAGGCACCAGATTCCACCCAACATGGGCGTGGGGCGTCACGCACATGTGATGTCAGGCGCACAATGCACACGTGTGACATCACATGCACCGTGATGCATTCTGTGAGGCCCTGCGAGGTCCTCTGCCTCTGTTGTGAGGCCCTCCACTGCGAGGCCTGGCTGCTCAAGATTGGGGGGGACTCAGCCTTGTCCCAACAGATTGGGGAGGGGCTGAAGACACCTCAGCCCTATGGAGTTGGCTCCTATGCTCACTGGTCACCAATTTTAATTTGATTTACCAAGAAGCTGGAGAGCCTGCTTCTGCTGCCAACGGATTACAGGATTGCACCCCAAAGCAATGAATTGGGAGCCAGTGTGGTGTAGTGGTTAAGAGCGGTAGACTCGTAATCTGGTGAACCGAGTTCGCATCTCCGCTCCTTCACATGAAGCTGCTGGGTGACCTTGGGCTAGTCAAACTTCTCTGAAGTCTCTCAGCCCCACTCACCTCACAGAGTGTTTGTTGTGGGGGAGGAAGGGAAAGGAGAATGTTAGCCGCTTTGAGACGCCTTCGGGTAGTGATAAAGCGGGATATCAAACCCAAACTCTTCTTCTTCTCTTCTCTTCTCTTCGTTCAGAATCCTGCCGCACACTTTGGGTACCAATGCCAAGTTCACTTCCTTGTTCCTTTCTCTGTTCCATTTTACTGCGCTGCCACTTGCTGCAACACACATTGCTATCCTGCGTAGGGTCACATTAATTGGTCCTGAGAGATGGCTCAAGGCAGCATGCGCTAGCTGCTCACCTCTCTTTAACCCCCTGTATGTGAAGAGGGGCAAAAGAGCTGGGAAAGCCAACATGGACATGCAGGGACGGAAAGTCTAGCAACACCCCTCCCACTATCAATTATCAGCTCACATTCAGGAGCTAGCCAATGCCACCAATTTATTTCAGCCAAGTATCGTTTGCAGCAGTGAAAATAATGGATTGAGCCCTGCTGATATATCACAGCACTGGAGATGGGCAAGTTCATGCTTGCCTGGGATAGCGGATCAAGCTAGAGAAGGGAGTAGCTCTTATCAAATTGATCTTCCAAATACTATCACAGAGACTGTACATCAAAAGCTGGAAGGAGTATCAAATAGCAGAGATTGGTGAAACCTGTTACTGACTTCCTCAAAAAAAATGATGACAACAAAAGAAAAATGGAGGAGAATGAAACCAGGTTTTGCATCCCAGGTATGAAGTAGGTCCTGAGCTGGCTTAAGCTCAATTCTTCAAGAGCTGTTGACATAAAAACTGTGCCTCTTTAGCAACCAGCACACTATTGGACAGTCAGTGTGGTGTAGTGGTTAGAGTGGTGGATTTGGACCTGGGGAGACCAGGGTTCAGTTTCCCAACCAGTCACTGTATCTCAGCTTAACCCTGTATCTCAGGATTATTGTGAGAATAAAATAGTGTGTGCCGCACCTTGACTTCCTTGGACAAAATGGTGAGATATAAGTGTAATAATAATGGAGGCGCAGATCAATTCTGTGTCCAGGGCAGCTGTCTACCAGCTCCATCTGGTATGCAGGCTGAGACCCTACCTGCCCGCAGACTGTCTCGCCAGAGTGGTGCATGGTCTGGTTATCTCCCGCTCGGACTACTGCAATGTGCTCTACATGGGGCTATCTTTGAAGGTGACTTGGAAACTACAACTAATCCAGAATGCAGCAGCTAGACTGGTGACTGGGAGTGGCTGCCAAAACCATATAACACCGGTCCTGAAGGACCTACATTGGCTCCCGGTACGTTTCCGAGCACAATTCAAAGTGTTGGTGCTGACCTTTAAAGCCCTAAATGGCCTCGGCCCAGTATACCAGAAGGAGCGTCTCCACCCCCATCATTCTGCCCGGACACTGAGGCCCAACTCTGAGGGCCTTCTGGTGGTTCCCTCACTTCGAGAAGTGAGGTTACAGGGAACCAGGCAGAGGGCCTTCTCGGTGGTGGTGCCCAACCTGTGGAATGCCCTCCCACCAGATGTCAAGGAAATGAACAACTATCTGACTTTTAGAAGACACCTGAAGGCAACCCTGTTTAGGGAAGTTTTTAACGTTTGATGTTTTATTGTGTTTTTTATATTCTGTTGGGAGCTGCCCAGAGTGGCTGGGGAAACCCAGTCAGATGGGCAGGGTATAAATAACAAATTATTATTATTATTATTATTATTATTATTATTATTATTATTAGTATTAGTATTATTATAGTGTGTGCAGGGGATCGTGGGTATGGAAGCAGGGCTAGAAGAGTGGCAAAAGTCTATCAAAAAATAAAAAGATGGTTGAAAAGGGGGCTCATCGTGATAGATCTGGTGAGCACTATACTTGGCACGAAAAGCTTATCATACCTTTTTTTTCCATTTGTCCCCCGAAACCACAGAGTCATGTGCATGGATCAGGCCGACTGGCGGAGGAAGAGGAGTGCGGGGGGAGCACACCGCCCCCGGCAGCACGATCCAAGTGGGGTGACATCACGGCTGCCCCCCGCCCGTGCTGGGCGCCACGCCCCCAGGACTCATGCCACGCCCCTGCGGGTGACATACCACATCCCCAGGACACGTGCCACGCCTCACCCCCGCCTGCTCTCTGCCCCCCGGTGCCGGAGCATGAAGCTCCGTCACTGATCAGGCCTATGGCTTCTGACTGGAAAGGTACAATGCACATTTTGTAGCTGGCCCAGGAAATTCAGCTGGCAGCCCTGACGTTAACGGTCATACATGTTTACTTTCTACACCAATTTCTGTCTCAAGAATGTTAAGCAGTTTGTTCTGTTTGTTTTCATTATGGCTGTTCCAAAAAAAATGCAACCCTGGGGATTTCAGGTGTACAAATCACCCCAGTTAATGGCTAGTTTCAAATTGAGCCAAATCTCACCAAAGTTTTCTTTTGTAGAGTTATTTGTTCACTTCCAGAAAATGTTCCGCTGACTATGATTCATCTATTATTGCAGTTACAGGTAGATAGCCGTGTTGGTCTGTCATAGTCAAAACAAAATAAAAAAATTCCTTCCAGTAGCACCTTAGAGACCAACTAAGTTTGTTCTTGGTATGAGCTTTCGTGTGCATGCACACTTCTTCAGATACCATTTTGCGCATGCACACGAAAGCTCATACCAAGAACAAACTTAGTTGGTCTCTAAGGTGCTACTGGAAGGAATTCATCTATTATTGCATTTATTTCCCATCTCTTTTTCAAGGAGCTCCAGGAGTACGTGGTTCTACCTCTCCCTTTTTTATCTTCACAACAACTCTAAGAGGTAGGTTAGGCTAAGAGACTATGACTGGGCCAAGATCATCTAGTGAACTTCATGGAATTTGAACTCTGATTTCTCAGATCCTAAGTCTAATCGCTACAGCATATAGAATAATAGAATCATAGAACCATAGGGCTGGAAGGGGCCACAAGAATAATCTAGTCCAACCCCCTGCAATGCAGGTATCATTCACCCAACATGGGGCTCGAACCCACAACCCTGAAATTAAGAGTCTCATGTTCTACCGACTGAGCTATCTGAAGAGCGATATTTTATTCAGTCCCTATTATCAGAAACTTTTGTATTTGAAGTGAACTCATTCTTAGTAGTGAGGTGGTTTCTCCTCCCCCCCCCACCTCCATTTTCCAGTCTCTTCCACTCTCAAGGATGGTTTTCAGTTGAGAAGAATATATTGTCATCTATAATGCAGGCTCATTTATTCATAACATGCCACCAGTAGAAAATGAGCAAAAAAAGAAGAAGGTAAAATCTAAAAGTCATCCTGAAGCAGCAGGAACAGATAACAAGTTGGGCCAGCCCATTATTTTATTACCTAGAGCAATATGTCAAATTATTCCAAGAAAACCAGAACAGAGCATTGAAGTGCTCTTGTAGATAAAGTCAGAGAGAGATCTGCTTAATAGTAAATCTTGGGAAATAGTGTAATTCCACCGAGTCATTTACTCTTAATAATTCCTGCCAATGGAACTTTATCGTTTCATATGTGTTTCTGTTGGAATAGTCTTCAGTCAACGAACTTCTAAAAAAATTATTCTGAAAATCTGCCAGATAGTTTTTTCTACAGTTTGCTTAAGACATGTATGCATGCCTCGACATCATTTTTAAGGGCTGTTTTGTGTTTGAAACAACAGTGCCATTAATATATGTAAGTCAAAATTTTGTATACTTTATACCTCCTATATGTACACAGATTTGAGAGACCGCCTTATGTACCCAGCAGGTAACTGTGAGCTTTCCCAAAGATATCAGAAGCTCCTCAGTAACTAAGAGCAGGGCTTTCTGTGTGGTGGCCCCTGTTCTGTGGGAGACTGTTCCTGTCTTGATACAACAGCTGCCCATGATTTGCTCTTTACAGAAAGCGGGAAAATGCTGAAGCTCCCCAACACCAATGCTACCAATCCCAGCTGTGAGTACTGCATGCCGTCAAGGACACACAGAGGGCTCACCAGTGCAGACACACAACTATGGAGAAGGCAGCAGCAGCAGCTGAACCACAGTAGCATAGTGTGGGGGTCCACAGGGGCAGTTGCCCAAGGCACAAAATTGTTAGGAGGCACAGAATTTCAACACTCAGTGCTGCTTCAATGCAGCTGCGCACTACCGTCACTGGGCTCCTTTGAAAATGGCTTCTGGACTGAGATTGATTTTGGCAGAAAAGATTTGATTTTATATTTATAAACTGTGTGGAATTAAAAATAAGACTCTGAAAGATTTATCAGTAATGGAGGACCTCCAACTTCCGACTTCGCAAGTAATGGTGCTGCAAGAATTGAATCGGTGTGGGGAGCCTGTGAGGCAGAGCACTACTCCATTGGGAGAAGCCAGTTCTGGTTGTTTATTGAAATTTGATTTATATTAGAGACTGGCACTCCTGGAAAGGGGTATGTGCAAAGCAAGCGGGGGAGAGTAGCAGCGTGAAGAAATTTGGTGAACAACAGGACGAGAAGATGGCAATGGTCGGAATGTGGCATTTGGAATTAAGAAGATCGACCTCATCCACACAGAGACATTGTTTATTATAATTTAGCCTGCTTGCTGGCATATATCAGCGGCTGTGGAAATATTGGAAAGAATTTTGAAAAGCAATCGATGGAGGTGATCAGGGAAGCTCCGGCGTCCGAGGCATGGGAAGTCCGTATATATATATAAAATTATTATAATAATTAGGCATAATTGGAATGTTTCTTTTAATTGGGAATTGTATAATTAATTTGGATTGTAATTTGAAATGTAATTGGGAATAATTTCAATGTGATTTGCTGTGATTTGTATTGGAAAATTCAATAAATAGATTATAAAAAAAAGAAAAAAAGAAAATGGCTTCCGCATGCGAACCAGGTAGTGACCTCTCCAGACAACAGAACAACTCTTCTTTTCTTATTTATGTGGCTATAATCTCCTGAGTGATGTGGACGCCATTAGGCAGTTGAATGCGCATGTGTACTCCGTCCGTTCCTCCCCTTTTTCCCTCCACGCAGCCCCGGGCACTGGCAACCCATGGTACGTCACTGCGTAGGTAACAAAGGAGGCCACTCCAAATTTCTATCCACTTAGCCCCTCTGTGTTGTGCTCAGCTTTGCAGAAGTAGCAGAAGTAGTTCCTATCAACCTGTAGGCCCCATCACCCCATGGCACTCGATAAGCTAACAGCTGTCTGGGCGTGCTCCCCATACATCTCCATGGCAGGAACAGGGGGAGACTCACTTTCAGCTGATGCCCTAGCAGACCTCAGCAACCCCCCTTCATAGGTCTCTTCCCCCACTCTCACAGTACCCCCCACACCGCAGAACCCAGTGTTGTTTCCACATGTTCCCACCTCCCTCCTTTGTTCATAAGCCACAAGTCAATGGAAGCGGCACCCACCATTGGCACCTCCTCATGCGGAGAGGCAGCCCGGTGTCTGGACCCACCACCCTTTGGTGGGCTGGGGGCCCTGTTTCAAAGAGCACTCAATAAAGATCAAATGTCCGCAATTGTGTTGGCACAGGGTGATGTAAACCCATCTGAGATACTTGGAACCTTGCGGTATTAATCTATTTAATTTTCTTTTGGTATGGAAATAAATTTTATATTTTATTTTGGTATGGACATTTAAAAGGCTGTGGAATGTTAATCAGCTGAAGGCCAAAGTCCTAGTTAGAGATATGTTTTCACCTGGCACCTAAATAATGAAGGCACCAGGCAGGAGAGCACTCCACAAACAGGGAGCCACCATTAAAAAGTGTGTTGCCACCCTCCTGACCTCTAACAGAGGAGGCGCACTAAGCAAGAAAAAGAGAAATGCAGGCTAAGATCCTGAATAGGAGGACTGCACCATGCAGCCTTTTGCCTGACTTCTTTTTACTGTTCATAAATATTGTGTAGGTAAATCCCAGTTGATCTGTCATATATGCCAATGCAAGCACAGTCTTTTACTGAGTTACAATTGGAAGGGGCTTTCTGAGCAGTTGAGAATGCGAAGCCCTTTATGCTATCTCAAGTCTTCCCAGCATCTTTTCCTCTACACAAGTATCAGCCTGTGAAACCTGATTAGACCCTGTAACTGATTCCTTCTAGACCAGATTTCCTGCTGGGTAGAGGCTACTAGTACACTTAAAGGCATTTATATGTTTCATACTGACTGGCAGAGCTTATTCTTTAGCACAGTAGGAGGGCTTAAGGGAAGCTCTGAAGTAAGGCCTAACAGGCTCTTTGAGACTTGGGAGTTTATTTTTCCTTCATGGGGCAATGAGCAAAGGCTAGGGAAAGCTGGGATCCTGCAACGAACTGCTTGTGTCTCACGCCGGGTGCTCGCTCCGCACTTGAGAGATTTTTTTGTTGGAATCTCAGAGGCTTCACAAATGTTCCAGCGCTCTCAGGGGCTTCCCTCGTGGGGGCTTGAGAGGAAAACAAACGTTCCCTCCGCAAGCTTATTTGCATCACTTGATTCTAGGTAGCAGCAGCAAACCAACAAATCCTCCTCAAAGAATAACAGTAGCCGACTAGAACAAACTTCCAACTGCGAGGCAATTATAGTGCCGCTGAATGGCTGGTTCCTCGCATGTGGTCCCTAGTGTAGTGTGCTTATAGTTTTGCAATTGGATAGAATGGATTGGAATGAGTCCTGTCCTGTAGACTTGCCAGCTGTTCTGCCATTAATAAGGGCACTGTTTCACTGCTAATATATCTCTGTCTTTTAGTGTGGTGCCTATTTAAGCAAGATGTCGCTCATTGCAAGGAGGTGGAGTGGCCGCACCTGTTCCTTCATTTGGGAATCAGTGGTCTACAAAGACCCCCGTGACCCCATTGAACAATTATGCCCACTCTCAGGAACAGCCCAGGGGAAAAGCCTGTCGAGAAAGGATGGCTGTGAAAATAAATCAGACATGGGGAAACTGAGCCCTGGAGGGCCAAATGCAGGCCTAGCTGACCCTCAGGACTCTCTCTACCCACCAGTGGCATGTGGTCACCAGAAGGGTGTGGAAAAAGGAATGAGGTCCTTGAGCTTAAAAAGGCTCCTCGCCCCTGATATCAACAGAGATAAAATGCTGAAAACGAAGGGATTCCAGATCTACTTTGGTCTGCTGGCTAGAAATTTGGACTGGATTTCCAAATGTTTGTCCCAATTTCCATCTGTGACATGAATTCACTGAGCACGCTTGACATAAGCTGGAAGAGGGATGTGCTTCATACGCGTAAAAGGCCAGGAACCAGTGCCGGATTTATGTATAGGCTAAGTAGGCTGAAACCTAGGGCCTCTAAATCTAGAGGGCCTCACCAGCCCTCCTAGCAAGCAGTCTTCCCTCTCCCAAAATTGCAAACCCAAGACTTCATGTGTGGGCAGCGCAACTCAGGCTTCTAAGTCTAGGGGGCCTCACCAGCCTGCCCTCTTCCCAATGCAGCAGTCTCCCCTCTCCCAAAATTGTAAACCCAAGACTTCATGCAAGGGCAGGGTAACTCAGGCCCAGCAACTATGAGACTCAGGGCTAGCCAGTGGTGCCCCATTTGAAGCAGTGGGGTGCAACTTGATTTTTTTTCTTTTAGGGCCCCAGTTCACAGCCAAAGCCTGCTCCAATTGCCTTAAGGTCAGCCCTGATGAGACTGTGTAGGGGTTGGACTGACAAGCCTTCTAGGTCCCTTGTGTCACCATTCAGAGTACAGACTCAAGGACTTGTTATGGAAATAAAGGGGGGGGGGCTTATTGGAAATCAGTTTTGTCACCTCTTCCCCCCCAAACCCCGAGACAGTGAGCCCAGCCACCTTTTCTTCACAGTCGCATAAGCACTACACTACAGCATGGCCATAAACTTGTACGTTCAACCGCTGAAATATACACCCAATTAGTAGCAATGGAGATTTATGTTACTGCTTTATGAATGAACACTGTTTTATGAATGGACTCTGTATTCTGTGAATTACCTAAGAGCCACCAATAGGGAGATCTAGAATCTGACAGGTAACCAATTGGGTACTACCAAACAGCGACCCCTATTGCTGAAAGCAGGTAACCAGCAGGAATGCTTCAGCTCAGCCTTTGCACTGTTGACTGAACGCCCCCTGCTGTGCAGATAATGGAGAAAGCTTGTAAATTGTATCCCTTCTGGCATCCTGGCCAACTCTATTATGCTGGTGTAAACCCTGGTGTACCAGAAGCACAGAATAGCAGCAAATAAAATCTGCTCATATGTCAGCAACCGATAAGACTTGTCAACCAGTTCTTCCAAAGTCTTCCTAAATTATAAAGCTTCAAAATACAGGCCAAAAGAGAGCAAGAGCGAGGCATACAATGGGCACCACCAGTGAAAAGGCCCTGCTCCATATAACTCCTGCCCTGTCATTTGATAGAGTGCCCACTTGCCCTCCTTGACATGGAATGCTCTGTATTGGAGTCTCCAGGTCCAGTACAAAGACCATAAGAAGGGAGAGCAGGGACCTTGAAGTTCCCAACAGCTCTTAATCAAGCAAGGAAGCACACAGGTCACCTTTGTCACAGTCAGGACGCCTATGTCCTGGACAGACCTGCACCCAACCCAGTTTTTGTACAATCTTGTTTGTCCTCAGTAACCAAAATTATATTATCGACATATACAAGCAGAAAAGTTGTTTTCCTTCATTTGCAAGGAATCGTACAAAACAAAGTGGCACTAATAAAGAAAAGTTCCAGGGTGGCAACAGAAAGCAAACTAAAAATGATTTTGCAGTTCATCAAAACTATCCAGAAATATCAAGTTACAGGAAAACTGGTGGTATTAACAGTAACCCTTCTAGTTGGTTAATTGGTTTGACAACTTCCATGCACATGACGTGTGATGCTAATTATTTCCCCCAAGAGTTAAATGATAACTGATCAGAGGCAGCTACAGGAGAGCTATGAGATTCAGGTGAGGGTCAGATGCCTTGTCAATCCCAGCAAGGTATATAAGAGTACGACCCGGCCAGACTTATTTTTTTTGGGGGGGGGAGGCTGTGTTTAGCATCTGAGTCTATCAATAATTTTAGTGGATGTTTTATGTAAACTACTTAAAGGTTTTGAAGATTAAGTAGTACTTCTACTGCAGAGATGCAGAGGCTTTCTAAAAAGTACTGTCGTGATATTCTTTCTTTTTCCATTCTGTATTGTTGTATGGCTGCTGTTTTTGCCCTTTCATATTTTATATTAACAAACTAGAATTCCACAAACTATGAAGGCAGGGAGCGCAAATAGTAACTTATTGTTTTATTTCGAAAAACAAATTTGTATCTTTTGCATAGTGACAAATGATTGTAGTTCCCTTTTACACAGATATATACCAGGTCACTTTGTTTTCTCTTGGTCTTTCTATAAATGACAACCTGAGATGCCAAGTCTCATCCAATATATCTTTTTCTGTAAAACTCAGCATTTCTGTGCTATTCTGGTTTAAGACAGGAGGAATTGAGGATCTTAAAAATTCACCCCATGCCCTCCTTAATCTTTCAGCGAGAATCCTCTTCTTCTACAGGGGTTCAAAACTGAAGAGGAGGAAAATGTGGATTCAAGGAGTGTAGATTGTGAGTATGTTTATTGCTGTCATTGCAGTAAAGTAAATTAAAGACTATTATGAGGAATAGAAATGTAGCAAATCTCCAGAAATTCAACACAACAAGTGTAGTAAATAGCCTTAACTATCAAGTTCAATTATTTTGGGGGTGAATTTCTAGAATTCTAAATTCTTCATTAACCTGAAGGTTTTTTTGATTCTAGAAAGTTAATGGTGCTTCATTTGTTTGTTTACAAAAAGAAATACACTAAATCATACCATCTTTTGTTTTTTACAGTAATATATAGATATAACAAGTGAATAGCTGCATCTGTTGAATTTCTGCCTAGGTATTTGCTATATGTTTCTATGCCTGGCAAACACTGTGCTTTTTACAGATATGTGTCAGAGAAACTGATTGGTGGCCTATGTAGTAACTTATGCCCATTAATTGCAATGCGCTGACTCTGAGTAGGACTAGCATTGGTGGCAACTGTAGGTTATCTGGAGAACTGTATGGGTTGAGTGTTAGGCTGTGTATCTGTCTGGATATTTACTACACTTGTTGTGTTGAATTTCTGGAGATTTGCTACATTTCTATTCCTCATAAAATCAAGTCATGTTCCCCTGTCAGTATGAAATTTATCTTGACAGATCTCTCTAGCGAGGGAGAGGAGCATTACAAATTTCAGAGAAATCAGATGGAAAATGCCTGAGTTATAGTATTTTAAATTTCCAATTCCATAGTTTGGAAAAAGAATTTAAGAGATGTGAATTGGTGAAACAGAAGCAGCGCAGAAGGAAAATAAAAACCAGCAATTTTAAGCTTATGTAAGTTAGTTTCAGCAGTTTACATAAAGCACAACATTCAGGTGGGTATGAAACATGTATGGAAGTTGAGGTAAGCAAGCAGAAGCCCTCAAGGCAGACTGAGGAGAAGCTACTTTACACACTAGTAAAAGCCAGCTTAATGGAGATGGATAGCATGGAGACAGGTGTAAGTCGTCTAGGTAGTCAATCATAAATTTATTTCAAGACTGTTCCGTCTTTCTTAGTGGTTCTAAATGTCCATAGCAAAAGAACCAGTTACAACCAGTTGAGTTACTATAAAAGCGGGGGATGGATGTAAACTGAGAAGGTGTAACTGGGACAAAACCCAGCCTCTGGCTTCCTCAGTAGGAGTATTAAATTGCAGACAATCTAGGTTGATCTTTTGGTCTACTGCAGAATAGAGGGCTTGTCCCAACAGCCTCTCTCTACTAACTCACTCCCCCTGCCCCACAACTCCCTTAACCACATTCTCAGATAACATACACCAGGGATACACCACAATATTTTGTTACAGGACCCCACTTGTTTGTTTATAATATTAATGCATGCTTGTACTTTCCTCGACGAATGGAAAGAGGCTGCAAAGTGTGCCGTCCATCACCTTTTGTGATACCTCAGTTAGATAGAAGTGGAGAATAATATTTTTAGCTGGCGCTGCCTGTTTTGATTCTCTTTCCTTTCAATAAGGATAGTCAACATGTACCCTCCAAAGGGGACCCAGGTGGCGCTGTGGGTTGAACCACAGAGCCTAGGGCTTGCTGATCAGAAGGTCGGCGGTTCAAATCACTGCGACGGGGTGAGCTCCCGTTGCTCGGTCCCTACTCCTGCCCACCTAGCAGTTCAAAAGCACGTCAAAGTGCAAGTAGATAAATAGGAACCGCTCTGGAGGGAAGGTAAATGGCGTTTCCGTGCGCTGCTCTGGTTCGCCAGAAGCGGCTTTGTCATGCTGGCCACATGACCTGGAAGCTGTACGCTGGCTCCCTCGGCCAATAAAGTGAGATGAGCGCTGCAACCCCAGAGTCGGACACGACTGGACCTAATGGTCAGGGGTCCCTTTACCTTTACCCTCCAAATGTTCTGGGTTTTGGGAGGGATTCATTTTTATTGAAGTTTTCACAATACAATAAAAGAAGCAAACTAATCTACAGGAAATACAAAGAAGAAAGAAGCTAAAGAAAAAAGAAACAGAAAAAGGAACTACAAGATCGTCGCTCATCACTATATCTTAACTTTCATCCCCTACAGAGGAAGGTGTGTGCAGAGGAAGTTACAGGGAGAAGTGAGGTTACAGGGAACCAGGCAGACGGCCTTCTCGGTAGTGGTGCCCGCCCTGTGGAATGCCCTCCCATCAGATGTCAAAGAGATAAATAACTATCTGACTTTTAGAAGACATCTGAAGGCAGCCCTGTTTAGAGAAGCTTTTAATATTTGATGAATTATTGTATTTTAATATTTTGCTGAAAGCCGCCCAGAGTGACTGGGGAAACCCAGCCAGATGGATGGGGTATAAATAAATAAATAAATAAATATTATTATTATTATTTATTATTATTATTATTATTATTATTATTATTATTATCCCAGCTCTCACCTGGGCTCATCCTTCTCACAGCCTCTCATTCTGTGATATCTCCCCTTCCTCGTCTCTCACATGGAGTCCAAATTGTCCTTCCCCTTCATCTGTATACAATTCTTACCAAAGTACAATGAGAGAGAGTAATAATATAGGAATAATAATAAACTACCAAGGAAAATAAAAGTAAAGAGAGAAAAAGAGAGAAAGAAATAGATAACCGGACCTCCGGTAGGGACTTTATGTTCTTTCCTACCAGAGAAGAATGGCAGATGAAGTTGATGGACTATGCCGAAATGGCTAAAATGACCGGAAGAATCAGAACTCAGGAAGACCAAAATTTTAATAAGAAATGGGGGAAATTTATAACTTATCCTAAAGACCATTGTAAACAGTAAAAATTGTTAGTAGGATTGGAATATCACATGTAGTTTAATGGTGAATTCTAGTTACAATGGAGATGTAAAAGATTTGGAGATAAAAAAAAAAAGATTTGGAGATGCAGGAGGAAATGATTAATAATAGGACCCACAAAGGAGAGGATGGAAGTCCAAGAGATTCCCTGGAATCTTGTTTTTATTATCTATGTTTGATATATGACTGTAAAATTTTAATCTGAAAAAACAAACAAAACAAATATTTTATTTTATTTTTTAAAAAGATAACCAGACCTCCAGCTATCCATCTGTCAATTGTGTATGCAATATTTCTTCAAAATAGTCAATCTACATTATTCAGTTATTCTGCCCTTTGCTGGACATTGTTTTTCCAGCCTTCCAACCAGTGTTCTCCAGTTCGTTTGCTTTCTCTTTCAATGCAGAAAGTTTAAAGAAGATTCTCCAGTTACTGCCTTCACAATTATAAAACATTTCCTCTTTATTCTTTGTCTCCTCCTCCATGTGCCTGCCCAATGTTGTTGGACTCCAACTCCCACCATCCCTGACCATTAACCATGCTGGCTGGGAATGATGGGAGTTGCAGTCCAACAGGATCTGGAGGGCACCACGTTGTCTAGCCTTTTTCTAGACCCATTGATCTCCATTACTTCCTTTGTCTCTAATGGCTTCACAAATGGCACTTTAAAATGTATTTTAAATCCTATGGACATTGATGAACAATTCATTGGCACTATTTTTAAAGATCTGCTATTCCATTTGTGCAGTTGTCTATATATTTTTCATACAGCTTTAATGGCGTGTGTGTGTTTTAAGGGCAGTAAAAGAAAAGAATGTGCACGGAAAAAATTAAGTGTGCTGATCTGCTTCTCATTTGGTGAATGACATCTATATACTGGGCTAGTTGCTAAAACTTGGGATTTAAAATGGCTTGGTTCTTACAGTAACAAAGAGCTAAAGATAACAAGCTTGATTTATGGGTTGTCTAACAGATTTTACTTTCCATTTACTCTTCCCATGTTCTCAGCAAGTAATTGTCTATATATATCTAAGGTGACCAGGGTCATTCTTCCAGATTCTGTTCCTTCATTCATATGCAGATAATCTAGTTCTGCCTGTCTCATATACAGACTACATGGTCATTTGTGCGTATGCAAAAATTGCATTGTTTAAGTACTGCATGTCCCCAAGTATTTGTGCAAAAAGAAAAAGAAAGCTGCTGAAATGACTAGATTTTTTTTTAGGACTGTGCTTGTTTTTTTTTAATCAAGGGCAATGTGTACTTTCCAAAAGCTGGGATGCTATATGCCCCACTCTGAATTCCAAGTCACTCCTATCACACTTTCCATCAGCTCCAGCCGCACAAACTCCACCCCCTCTTCTCCAACTCAGCTCTGTTGTTGTTGTTGTAATATTAAATTTGTATACCACCCTATACCCATAGGTCTCAGGGCGGTTTACAGGATAAAATTACAATATAAAAACACAAAAGACATAATCAAAATTAAAGAAAACAACCCCAAAACACTCCCCCCCAAAAAAACCCCACATTGGGTGGCAGTCAACCAAAGGCCTGGTTAAAGAGAAACCTTTTGCCTGGTACCTAAAAGTGTGTAATGAAGGCGCCAGGCAAACCTCCCTGGGGAGAGCATTCCACAGATGGGGTGCGACTGCAGAAAAGACCTGTTTGCATTTTGCCACTTTCTGGACCGATCATAGGAGCCAACACTTAAGGCGTGAGGGCCCTTCACCCCCACTCCCAAATAAAATATTTTAGGGGGCCAGGGCCTCCCAAAGTTGATGGGCATTGCCATTCAAATGATGTATGTGTGTCATGTCATGAGATCACTTATATGGGGTGGGGCTTACCTGCCCCCCCCCCAATATTTTATTGGAATTTTTATTGGAACCCCTGGAGATAAAGCCAACTCAACTCAACTCATTTTATTTCGGCTATAAGCCCATAGACATAACAACCAAAAACAGAAACAGCACAGTCTGGTTTACAATTGCTAACAGTAAAATAGATTAAAAGGGATACTCAATTGAATGAAATATGATAAAAATTAAATTAAAATTTCAAGCTGTATATAACAATCCATTGCGTTTCTTAAGTGTCAGAACTGATGTCAGAAATTTTGCCATATGTAGGGTTATAATCGAGTCTGAATCTTGCAACAGAAGAGCAAGGTAAGACTCTTCCAAATACCCCGGTAATTTTTGAGTTAATGGAAGTAATAAAGTCTTTCGGGCGGCAGAATACAAGGGGCAGACAAACACTATGTGATGAAGAGAGTCCATCGAACGGTTATCACAGGCACATAAGACCGAAACTTGGCCCCTAGAAAATCTATGAAAAAGGACGTTTGAGGGGAATACATTAAACTGTGCTTTAATGAAAGCGAAACAATGACTAGCAATAGAAAGAGTTGATAGATAGGCTGGTACTTGAAGTGGGGGTACAATGCCCAGGGATATATAAAGCCATCGTATCAGCTATAATAGCTCAATGGACCCTCCCCATTCAGAAGCGGTATATCTCTGAATGACAGGTGCTATGGACAAGGGACAAGGGAAGGCTGTGACCTTAGAGCATTGCTTCTGACCTTCCAGAGGCATTTGGTGACTCGCTGTTGAAAGCAGAATCCTGGGGCACTTGGTCCCCAAACTGAGTACAAAGCAGATGTGGGGTTTGAGCCTCAACCCTTGGTGCTGCAATATCCATTTCACCGAAGACAAACTAGTGATGCTGAAAAATGGAATCATAGAATGGTAGGGTTGGAGAGAACCTCAAGGGTCATCTGGTCGCCCAAGGTCACAATCTGAGAACAATCTGAGAACAAGGCAGAGACCAATACATCAATTTATTTCAATTCCCACCCCCCAAACATTGAACTCCCCAAATTTCCACCCCCACGCTTCATTTCCCTGGTCCAAAATTCCTTATTAGCTGGCTTAACTTGTCTTTATCTATTATTTAGATCTATCAACATCTTTGAACACCTATCTATCTCTGCTCTTAGGTCTATAGATGGAGGTTTGGCTATCCGTTGTGGACACAATCCAGCCAAAGTCATGTTCACTCAGAATTAAATCCAACTGCATTCAGCCCAACTGGGCTTACTTCCAGGTACATGAGCAACTTTCTGGTCCTGCAACAGAATTGGAGAAGATTTGCGGGTGGGGGGCATAGGAGGCTGGGGAAAATGGCAAAAAACAAAACAAAAAACCCTTTCCTCTTCCATTTGTTTTAATGTATTTTAATATCTGTTGGAGGCCGCCCAGAGTGGCTGGGGAGACCCGGCCAGATGGGCGGGGTACAAATAAAAAAATTATTATTTATTATTATTATTTGTGGAGCATCCACTGGTTCAAAAGCCATTTTGTGAGAACAGAGGCACAAACCGAATTCAACCCATTATCCATTACTTCTGAATAAACATGCATGGAATTGATCTGGCAATCTTAGTATCCTGGGATTATCTCCATTTCTTCCTTCACATCTTCTCCATCTCTGTGTTGCGATAACACCACGCCAAATTGAAGTACATTAGTCTCCAGTCCAGGCATGGCTAATGGCTCAAGAAGCGAACACAGTGTGCCACAAGTTTAATTTAAGTAGTTTCCCTGTCTCCTGCAGGAAAAACAACAGTATATTGTTAAGACTATAGCGTCCCATTTATTACATAGCATAGACTGTAGGGAAGAGAAGCATATTCATGAATGAGCTTGTACTTACTTTTCACTCCGTGATGTATGTACTCAGACAAATTTAACTCAAGAGGTGTTTTTTTTTTAAAAAAAGGTCCTCAGTATTTCATAACTTTATATTTTTCAGCATTTCCAAGTCTCTGCAATACCTTGAAGCTCCTTTATCTCTAGTTAGGCTGTTGCCAAATTGCTTCCATTTGTACATTATTCATATGAGGCAAAAGCTTTTAAATGTGTTTGACAAGACAACTTCTTAAGCAAAGTCATTAAGATAACAGACCTCTGCAGGGAAGAAAGTTATTCAGATTATACACAAAACCTCTTGTGCATATATACTGGAATGCACCAATCTCCTCCTTTCCTATCCTAGCTTTGTTTCTCAAATTGCTTGCAGAGAGAGAGAGAGAGAGAGAGAGAGAGAGAGAGAGAGAGAGAGAGAAAGGGAGAGGGAGAGGGAGAGAGAGAGAATATAACAAATCATCGCTTTGCTACAAGTAATGGATGTTTCTGTCAATGTGCAAACCCCAAACAGTTCTGCTCACAGTCATAAAATACGAAAAATGGGAATGCAGCCCAAGGAACGATTTTTGCATTTTTAAGAGATGCTAGATTTTTTTAAATAAAAAAACACAGTTCCTTGTTTTCCTTTCCCAAGAATGGCTATACTTTTCAAATGCGTACATAAAGCAGTGCTTTGTTGATTTAGGGATTCTGAAGCCATTAAGAGATACAAATGTTATCATATATTTCTATGCTCCACGTACATTTCTTCTTGTGTATCTATAGATACATTGTTTTGTAGTTACATGTACATATATACTCTGTATACAGAAACCTAGCATCTACAATGTTTCTCATTTTTATGCCGAAAAATTCTAAATTCCTATTTGTTTGGAAAATATGCTTTGTTTATAAACAGCACATCAGAAATGGAATAACCCATGAAACGTTTTCTTCTTCTTCTAGTCAGCAATGAAAGTATCATAGGAGCTTTTATTTAGTCATTGGGGCAGCTGACTGACTACCTATGCATCTATTCCCCAAATAAACGTATGTGTTAAACCCACTGATCAGCTTTGGAATTAGCTACGTACAAGCTTCTCTCGCTGACATACAGGAATAGGGCATTAAGCGATCCTACCCTTGTGCTATCATTCAGGCAATGTAAATGGATGAGAATAGGATCATAGAATGTTAGACTTGGAAAAGACCACAAGGTTCATCCAGTCCAACTCCCTGCAAGGCAGGAATCTTCTGCCCCAACATGGGGCTTGAACCCAGAACCCTGAGATTAAGAGTGTCTTGCTCTACCAATTGATATTGTGGCCTCTTGTCTCCACACCCCCAAACTGGTCCACCCAGATGGCCATATTACGTCTTACGATTTGCAATCGTGCTGTTGCTGTCTGTCGAGAAGGTGAGCACAGCGTTCCCATTTTACAAGCTACGAGCTACACTGTTGGCGATCTAACTGCTTCAAATAACAACAGCGGGAAATTTCAGAATGGCCTCAGAAATGAAGTCATGATGGGTATTATTTAAACCAAGGTGGAACAGCTCTTGATGCTCAAATCCAGTGTCCAGGGGTGGGAGGAAGAAGGGGAAGAAGAAACAGAAAAGGGCAACTTCATAAACATGCATGAAAATGAAGATACAGTCAGTGCATGTTTATGAAGTTGCCCTTTTCTGTTTGCTCTCCTTCTTCCTTCATTTATATTGAAATTAGATTTTAAGCTCCATGGAGGCAAAACCCTGCTTTCTGCAGTAACTTATGCCATTTACGTCTTATATGGGGAGATTTAAATGGCTGTTCTTTGTGTTGTGTTACGGTCTGGGTTGTGTGGGTTCATCAGCAAAGCACCCCAGAATTGATGGTCCTTCACTTGAACTGTGGATCACATCAAGGCACAACTTATGAGTTCAGGTCCAAGGAACTTATTAAATTTCTGACATGCTCTGTGCATTAGGTATATCCAGTGTGGTACTCTCCGGAAGCTGCTGGACTACAAATCCCATCATCCCTGACCATTGGCCATGCTGGCTAGGGCTGATTGGAATACCCATTGGCTACCCTTGCTCTATATACAGATTGTTTTCTTCTTTGCCTAGCCCAGCAGAATGTTGTTGTTTTTTGCAGTGAACTCCCTTTTAACTCTCCCATATGCTTTCAGCGGCTCAGGCTTTGGGCTATTTGACATTTCCTGATGGCTCAGCAAGTCACTCAGAGAGTTTCAGGCATGTTCTTCATTGCTGTGATAGTAGGTGGCTTGGAGGGATGTTCTGGAAGCAGAGTTTGAGCGATGGCTAACATCTCAAAGCGGCTCATCTGCCAAGGCATAAATAGGGTGACATCCTGGATTCCAAACAAATAGGCACCATTGTGACTCAAGACTGATATGCAATTATAATCAGCTTATGCAGGGATTGGTAGTATTCATCATGTTGTTAGTATTGTAAAATTGTACCATTGTAGATAGGAGTCACACAGCTTGGGGGCCTTGTACCTTCGCTTATTGTTTTCCTTGTGTTATGAGACATTTTCAGCAACACTTGATTAAAACTGCCAATTTGTTGGGTATAAAGGGAATCTCTCGACACCACCAGGACTAATTATGTTGTCCTTGCCAAAGGGGTAGTTGAATAATTGCATGCGATTATTGCACAGCTATGGTGCTTTTCATGGCAGTGGCAAATGCAAAGAAGATTGATTCCCTTTAATTACTCATTCAGAAATAACCCCCTCGAATCATTCCCCAAATGCAAGGAAGCATGTTCCTACATCGTTCTTCCAAAAGGCACCTGGATGCAGTGGGCTCCCTGATGAGATAGCATTGTGGTCTCCATGTGTCTAGCCTAGATAGGAAGGTCTGCTTTGTAATTGATTGTGGGCCCTTTATTCGTTAAGCAAAGTTCTGCACTTGCTGTATAATCTCAGCAGGCACACTCGTAAGCGCATAATAGAAAGCTCTGGTTTTTAAAGCCTGAATTCACTTTATCAAATGGAAAAAGGTCACACTGATTTGATATCATATTAATATGTCTTTTTTGACATTGACAAACAAATTAACTTTGCACACTTCTTCATTGTAGTTTGCAAACAGGAGTTTTCCCCCAACCTGGTGCCCTCCGGATATAGATTTATTACAACTCCCATCAGTCTTAATTCCTGAGTTATTTTGACTCAAATCTTTATTTAAGCCCTCTAAATATTTCCATTTCCTTGTACTAACCGTCTTGACTGCTAACAATAAATATAGAATCAATTCTTTATCCAAACCATCTTCCTTTGGCCCATCCCATATCCTCAGTCATACTAATGAAGGGATTGGTGCCAAGTCTTGTTTAGTTATTAAATTAATTTCTAGGAGCACCCAAAAAGCTGCCACTGGGAGACTGTCCCACCAGAAGTGGAAAGACGAACCTTTATAGGTTTTTTTTACAGCACTAGTATTTCGGGGATACAGTGGGCTTAATTTGTGATCAAATCACTAGTGTATAGAATCACCTAATGATTATCACAAGAGTAAGGCTCAGGACCGCAATACCTCAAGGACTGCCTCTTCCCATATGAACCTACCCAGACCCTGAGATCATATTCTGAGGCCCTCCTTCGTGTGCCTCCTCCGTGAAAGGTCTGGAGGGTGGAAACATGAGAACGGGGCCTTCTCTGCAGTGGCTCCCCGTCTGTGGAATTCTCTTCCCAGGGAATTCCGCTCTTCCCAGGGAAATTCCGCTCTTCCCAGGGAAAGGAACGCTGTGATCACTAAAAGTCAGCATGGGTTTCTGAAAAATAAGTCATGTCAGACTAATCTGATCTCATTTTTTGACAGAATTACAAGCCTGGTAGACGAAGGGAACACTGTGGATGTAGCCTATCTTGATTTCAGCAAGGCCTTTGACAAGGTGCCCCATGATATTCTTGTAAAGAAGCTGGTAAAATGTGGGCTAGACAATGCTACCATTCAGTGGAT
Organism: Darevskia mixta; assembly: GCA_034641385.1. Lineage (NCBI taxonomy): Eukaryota > Metazoa > Chordata > Lepidosauria > Squamata > Lacertidae > Darevskia > Darevskia mixta. Next base: position 6,884,655 of record JAWWNH010000126.1, read on the forward strand.
TTGTAACTGGCTGACTGACCGAACCCAAAGGGTGCTCATCAATGGCTCCTCTTCATCCTGGAGAGAAGTGACTAGTGGGGTGCCACAGGGTTCTGTCTTGGGCCCAGTCTTATTCAACATCTTTATCAATGACTTGGATGATGGGCTTGAGGGCATCCTGATCAAGTTTGCAGATGACACCAAATTGGGAGGGGTGGCTAATACCCCAGAGGACAGGATCACACTTCAAAATGACCTTAACAGATTAGAGAACTGGGCCAAGGCAAACAGGATGAATTTTAACAGGGAGAAATGTAAAGTACTACACTTGGGGGAAAAAAATGAAAGGCACAAATACAGGATGGGTGATACCTGGCTTGAGAGCAGTACAAGTGAAAAGGATCTAGGAGTCTTGGTAGACCACAAACTTGACATGAGTCAACAGTGTGATGCAGCAGCTAAAAAAGCCAATGCAATTCTGGGCTGCATCAATAGGAGTATAGCATCTAGATCAAGGGAAGTAATTGTACCACTGTATTCCGCTCTGGTCAGACCCCACCTGGAATACTGTGTCCAGTTCTGGGCACCACAGTTCAAGAAGGATATTGACAAGCTGGAACGTGTCCAGAGGAGGGCAACCAAAATGGTCAAAGGCCTGGAAACGATGCCTTATGAGGAACGGCTTAGGGAGCTGGGTATGTTTAGCCTGGAGAAGAGACGGTTAAGGGGTGATATGATAGCCATGTTCAAATATATAAAAGGATGTCATATAGAGGAGGGAGAAAGGTTGTTTTCTGCTGCTCCAGAGAAGCGGACACGGAGCAATGGATTCAAACTACAAGAAAGAAGATTCCACCTAAACATTAGGAAGAATTTCTTGACAGTAAGAGCTGTTCGACAATGGAATTTGCTGCCAAGGAGTGTGGTGGAGTCTCCTTCTTTGGAGGTCTTTAAGCAGAGGCTTGACAGCCACCTGTCAGGAATGCTTTGATGGTGTTTCCTGCTTGGCAGGGGGTTGGACTGGATGGCCCTTGTGGTCTCTTCCAACTCTATGATTCTGTGATTCTGTGATTCTGTGGAAGTTCGCCTGGCACCTTCACTATACACCTTTAGGCACCAGGCAAAAATGCTCCTTTACAACCAGGTCTTTGCCTGACTTTATCTACATCCTATATACTTTTTAAAAAATGCTGGCTCTTTTGGGGTTTTTTTTATTGGGTTGTTGGTTTTGTTTTGATTTTATGTATTTAATATTTTATGTGAACCGCCCTGAGACCTTTGGGTATAGGGCAGTATAGAAATTAAATACATAAATAAATAATAATAATAAAATATATTCTTGAATCTCTGCTGAGATCAATTTCATAGACATCTTGTTCTACATTCTTTCCCATATTATAACCCAAACCATTCCCCAACATTTTTGCAATCATATGAGGTCACCTGTATCCAATGTTATTAATATTCTATATATGTGGGCAATCTGTCCTTTGGCATTAACATTACGTGCCACAATCAAGTGTTCCAAAACTGTCAATTCTCTTTTTACTTGCTGTTTAACTATATCTTATACTGCAAATGAACTGCTTTACCAAACTTCAAGCCAAGAGTGCTCTTGTTCACATACATTTTTTCAAATATTTTGCTTTGCTGTAGGCTGGCCATTATTATAGAAAACCCCAATCCACTGGCCCTTCTTCTTCCTGTCCTCTGAGTTGTTCTTGTTGCTCCTGTGACTATCCCTGACAAATCTATGCAGAAGGAGCACAGTGAACTTCCAAACTAAATAGGGGTACAATCTAACAAGAAGTTGCCATGCACAAAGTTCACATAAGCAAATGGGAATACCATAGTACAAGGGTGCCCTTCTGCAGTTTCCATGAAAGGAGCTCAGGAGAACATCACTGTGGATGGTGCCCCAAATGTTTACTTCATTACATGGATTGGCAGTGCAGAATTACAAAAAGTCCTACTAAATCGGCCCGTTCCAGCTATTTCTTGCCATACAATGACAATCTCATGTGCACAGATATTAGAGTAGGAGCAGGCTAGTGCTTCCCCTGCCCTCCTTCCTGTGGAATAAAGAAAATAATAAGACTGCTACACTGATAACTGCAGATACCGTGTTGAACTTGTTATTGGAAATGAATGCTTGACAATACCCATGTGATGCGAGAAGGAAAATAATGTGTTTCCTCAGCACAGACAGGCTTGCCAAATCATCTCTGTAGGGAACATATTTACTAGAAGGCAGCTCACAAAGGAGAGCCAGTAGCAAATGTAGATGTATACACTCTGCTGGGGTTTAAGAAACTGATCTACCTATTTTCTCCAAATGGCAGCTGTTTTCTCTTAACTGTATATTCATTTTCTTAAAACAAAAAAAAAGGAGATCTATATGTGCGAAGCTAAAGCAAAGAATAAAACACACAGAGGACAGTCCACTGGGAAACTTTCCTTGCAAAAGCTCAACAGACATCTTGTGCAGTTCTCAGTTCAAAGAGCAGATATAAGAAATCCTCCCAGCTGATTTTGGCCAATGCCTACTCTCCCCAGTGTGGTGTAGTGGTTAAGAGCGGTGGACTCGTAATCTGGTGAACCGGGTTCGCGTCCCCACTCCTCCACATGCAGCTGCTGGGTGACCTTGGGCTACCCCAATGGCTAGTCACACTTCTCTGAAGTCTCTCAGCCCCACTCACCTCACAGAGTGTTTGTTGTGGGGGAGGAAGGGAAAGGAGATTGTTAGCCGCTTTGAGACTCCTTAGGGTAGTGATAAAGCGGGATATAAAATCCAAACTTCTTCTTCTTCTTCTTCTTCTTCTTCTTCTTCTTCTTCTTCTTCTTCTTCTTCTTCTTCTTCTTCTTCTTCTTCTTCCCCAGTGCCTTGTAGCATACCGCAGAAGTGGTCATGTAGGGATGCCTGGGAATGTTGAATAAATACCAAAGATAGATAGATATTTTGTATTTCTAAGTGTGTTAGCATGCACAAAATCCAACCTGAGCTTACACTGTGAAAATTATAATGTTTGTGGCTAAAACAATTACCTCAAAATGTCCTGTTTATTTACAACAATCATTTACCCAGCTATTTAAAAATAACATCCAACTATACATATTGATTTCCAATTGATGGATATAATCTGCACTCTTAACAAAATGACAGAGCGTCAAAAATCTCTCCGCAGAGACCTTTATAATGCCAGCTAAAATTTGCATTTCATCTATCAGCCTGCTGTAAATGATTTAGCTTTCACATTTCAGCATCATTTAATTTTAATTTGGGCTCAGACTCATGCAATTTCTAGAGCATTTTCCTCCCTCTCTCCCCTCTTCCAAATGTGCAGGACCAGCATTTAGTGTGTGTGTGTGTGGGGGGGAACATGTCAAAAACACCTAGTGCTTAAAAATTCACAGTTTGTGCAGCTACAAAAAACGAGAGTCTTTCACCAGGGTCAAATTAAGGAGTGCTGCCAGTGAAGCCCCATTGCAAATGTAAATAAAAGTTAATTGTTTGCGTGCAGTTGTGGCTGAAAGATTTCTGTGTAATGCATGTCAGTGTGATTTCGGGCCAAGTTGCACAACAACAAAACTCAAGACTGTGTGCCCTGGTGAATGCACTCATTGTTAAAGAGCCAAACTTGAAGAGCTCTTCAGGTGGAAAAACAAGAGTCAGCCTTCTGAGGCAGAGACAAAAGTCAAAGAAAATGACATTTAAATAAAGCCGGGAGTTAAGTGCTGTCATATTTCTGTGTACATTTTGAGGCACTCAAAAAAGATTTAATATGTAAACGGCGTAGATTCACACAACTATTTTTTTTCAGCCATCGTCCCCATTGACCTTTAGAATTGCGAACTGGCATTCAGAGCTGTCTTAAGCATATGCGCCGCTGGGGTACAAAGATCCGCCCGGTGCCCCACCCCACTCCCCGGTTGCCCAGTCCCAGGCGCGCAGGAGGGCGGAGCCGGCTGGCTGCCTCGCCGTCTCGCTGGCTCGGTTGCCCCCAAACTCGCAGCGTAGAGCTGCCCGCAGCAGAAGAGCCTGTCGCGGCGCTCCAACCAATGGGTGGGCTCTTCCCCAGACTCAACTCTCGGGCCCCAGACTCTTGGCCTGGCGCCCCTGAGAGCCTGACGCCCGAGTGTCCCACACCCCTAGTGCCTATGGGTAAGACGGCCCTGCTGGCATTAGGCTGAATCATGAATAATCCCATGGGGATGCCATAGTCTATCGTCTTGCAACCAGGCCTCTTTTGGGCCTTGCATCCTAATTCTGCTTACTGTTAGGCAGCAACAGCAGAAGTGCCTAGCCTAACGGTGAGCAGAATTCTGGCAGGGGCTGATGGGAGTTGGAGTTCACCAACATCTGGAGGGTCTCAGGTTCCCTTCCGCTGCTGTAAAATTATGGGTATTTATAATTCAACATGCAGAAAATGTTAAAACAAACAGGGCCTTGTTCCCGTTTCTGGTAGAACTGTTCATTTGCTAATAAAATTGTTTTATAGAATGACTGGAATTTATATAATAACTGGAATGCTATTTTCTTGAACTTTTAATATTGCATCAACATATACTCAACCTGTACATAACAAGTGTAGTATTATAATATAATTATTTTGGGAGGGAGAGCAGTTGAAGAATGGGAACATAAACATTAGTCTGCAATTAAGACTACATTAAGGTATTTAGCATGATACAAGTTAGGGAAACTTGTTTTATCAGTTTCATTCAGCATGATTTTATACTTAAAGTTTTTAGATGTATTTGTGCAAAGTGTGTAGGGTGTATCTGTTGTATTTTGTGTACGTTTGCGGCAGGTTTCCGCCTGGTTTCTCATCGTGTGCTATGGCCATATGGCTAATGCAATAAATAATATTTGAACAAAAAAATAGAGTTGTTTTATTGAAAATTGGCAATTGTTTATTAAATATCAGACTAGCAAACCACACACTTCAACTGACATTAATCCTGCATTTAATCTTTTACAGAGTAACACTGACATGTTCTTTGAGGAATAAAACATTTCTATATATGTGTTTGTAATTGTCTGCAAAGGCATCATTAACCTAACTTGTGTGTGTATACGTCTCAGATGAAATTTCACTGCAATAAGAACAGCAACGAAATCAGATGCAAGCTCAAGCCATTGCAGCCACCTAACTCTCTCAGAAGCAAGGTCTTAGCCATTGTTCCTCAACCAGGTAATGCCTGGATTTGCTGAGATTGTATCAATTTGAGAAACGTCTTAAAATGTAACCTGCTGTCAGTTCTGGCACTGCACTTTGCTTTGTCACGGAGCCCTACAATCAAAATCTATCTATCCATCTAGGTGCTTTGTATGCATCCTTCATTGTCACAGAACATACACAATGTGCTTGTTATAGCCTGTAGCTTCCAGTAGCAGTCATAAGGCAACCATTTGATTTAGTTCTGCTTGCATGACGGGAGGGAGGGGAGATCTTGCATTAAGAACCTGCAAAGGGCATACTAGTGTCAATCCTTTCCCCACTCTTTCCCTTTCAACTACATCACTGTTGCCCTGTAACACACAGGAGAACAACAGTTGTGACACCGGGAGGGGAAAAATCAAGCAAGAAAGAAGCCATCGCTCGATATAGGACCATAATGTGCTAAAAACGCTGCAATCACACACTTGTGATTTATTTTGCAGTGGAAATAAAAGGTCATTTCTTTCTCCTCCTTTCTGAATTGCAATCACTCATCTCAGCGTACTTAGCATGGAACTGAAGCAGGGGAAGATTTTGATATCACTTTCCATGTCAGTACTAAATTTATACAAAACAATGAGAAAACTTCTGTATTCCCGTAATTGTGCACAAGTCATTTCCACGGCTTTTGCGGGTGCTAGATCATATTTCTAGGAATTCTCACCCGCCAGAAGAGGTCACAAAGGGCCGTGAATACTGTGGCATTATATAGGCTTTCTTTTTGGGCTGTGCTCTACAAGATGTCACTCTGCTGGCTGACATATAAATGGTCAACATTTTTTCCAACCATTGTCAGAAAGCATATGGCTCAGTTTACTGAGTAACTGGGGACTTTATCAAGAGAAAGAAATAAGCAAAGCTCCAAACAGATTCCCATGTGTATATGATTTAAGGACTTCGCAGATTACCTCAAGGAACCACTTCCATTTCAAGAATTCAGGTCTGAATGCATTCTGAGTAGACCCATTGAAATAAATGGACTGAAGTTACTTGTGGCCAATGATTTCAGTATATCATATCTCCTGGTATGCCCCGTGTAGGACCTTAAGGTCCTCAAATAATAACATTTTGGAGGTCCCGAGCCACAAGGATGCTAGGCTGGCCGCAACTAGGGCCAGGGCCTTCTCAGTACTGGCCCTGACTTGGTGGAACGGTCTGTCACAAGAGACAAGGGCCCTGCGGGATTTGGCATCTTTCCGCAGGGCCTGCAAGACGGAGCTGTTCCGCCTGGCCTTTGGGTTGGTTTTAGTTTAACCCTGATGTTTCATTCCTTTATGGTTTGATTGGTGGGCTACTTAGAAATGAGGCTGCATTTTAAACTTTAAATCATATTTTAATCTGCATTTTAATTGATTGTTTTGTATGTTTTGTTGTGATTTTATGGGTGTTAGCCGCTCTGAGCCCGATCTTGGCTGGGAAGGGCGGGGTATAAATAAAAAATTATTATTATTATTATTATTATTATTATTATTATATCTACTCTGACTCATGCTGACTATCTGGAAGACAGACAATTAAATGAGTAGAGGATTTCAGTGTTTTAGCAGTATTGCTGCATGGGAGTGCAGTGGGGAAGGCAATTTCTGCAGCTTGGATTTTCCATTTAATTTGTTTTGGACTCTGAATGTAATGCTTTTCTTAAAAAAAATTAATAATACAAGCTCACCTCAAGGCCTTTACTAGCCTGTTCATTAACCATGAATAATTTGAAAGGCCTTATCACTCTCACTTCCACATGTGCTTGGTTTTCAGAATGCCCTTCCTCTGTAATCCTGTGGTAGCAATGTCTGCCCAATATGTCATCATTAATCAAGGGTAATGGATAGAGGAAGCTCGTTTAGCTTTGAGATTCAACAATGAACAGTGCTTATACCGATGATGTGAAAACTTTATGTGGTCCACATTCTTCAAATGATTTATAACAACTCCCCACCACCACCCTCCAAACCGAACATTAGTATCTCCCCTAGATCTAAAACTCATAGAATTGTAGAGTTGGAAGGGACCCTGAGGATCATCTAGTCCAACCCCCCGCAACATGCAGCTGTTCCGAATGGGATCATACGTTGCAACCTTGGTGTCTGGGACTGGTCCGAAGAGGAGGAATGGTGGAGTCCACCCCCTCCTCCTCCTCCACTTCCCCAAGAAGAGGAAGACAGTATAGATTTAGAACAGTGGTTTGCAGAAGGTCATAGTTCAGAGGCTGCAGAGGGGAGAAGCTGGGAAATATTGGGGAGTGAGCAGGAGCAGGAAGAAGAAGCACCAGGGGGGAGGCAGCTAATAGACTCAGTGTCTCTTGAAAGCATTCCTGACACCCCCTCCCAGAACCAGGCGTGCCTTGAGAGTAGTAGAACAGAAAGCTCAGAGGCAGAAAGCACAGATCAGTCGGTGCAGGGGTGACGTAGAATAGGAGGGACTGAGGGGGTGGGACTTTACTTGGAGCAATACCATTATCTAAGAGAAACCACATTCCTTCGTCTCTCTCTGTGAATATTGAATAAACTACTTGATAGGAACTCTTCTTGTTTTTCTGCTTCTTGGCATCCCGCTGTGGGAGGGATAGGATTCCCTGAAGCCTTGACACTTGGCATTATCAGCACCATGCTCTAAGCAACTGAGCTATCCAGGTTTCCAAATACTGCTTCCTTGATGTATAGGAAGCACAGAAGTCTAAGACGCTGACTTCTGCCAAGCCAGACCAGTAGTCCATTGAGCATAACAGGGCCAATGCAGACTGTCAGCAGCTCTCTAGAGGAGACAGACCCCTTCTCTTGCCCTACCTGGTGATGTCAGGGGTTGAATCTGGGAGCTTGTGCATTCCAACGATGTACTATGTCATTCCAATAATAATAATAATAATAATAATAATAATAATAATAATAATAATAGTTTTATTTATATCCAGCCCTCTCCGGCCAAAGCCGGGCTCAGAGTGACTAACAACAAGTAAAAATAGCATTCCTTTTTGATGTGGTGGTTTTTGTTTTTGTTATTTTGTTATTTTTGTTATAAGTTATAGGTTATTTGTGTTATTTGTGTCTTTGTTATTTGTATTATTTGTTGATATTATTTTGTATTATTTTGTATTATTTGTATTAATTTCTTTAATGTTTAATGTTTATTGTTTAATGTAACGGTGTTATATTCTGTTATACTATATTTTCTTTTCTTTTTCTTTGTCTTTTCTGTGAAATGTTTGCTTTTTATGACTGTAACATTTTTAAGAAAGTTAAATAAAGATTATTTTAATAAAAAATAGCACAGTGTACATAAAATCACACAGTCAATTAATTAAAATACATTCTAAAACCAATTCAGAATCAAATTAATGGCAACCATTGGGCTAGAGTTCTGTGAGGATTACAGAAGGAGAGAGGGGGTCAGACTGTGCCTTGGCCAAAGGCCTGGTGGAACAGCTCCGTCTTGCGGAAAGATGTCAAGTCCCGCAGGGCCCTACCGGTAGTCTCTTGTGACAGAGCGTTCCACCAGATCGGGGTCACGGCTGGAAAAGCCCTGGCTCTGGTCGAGGCCAGCCTAACCTCCCTGTGGCCCGGGATCTCCAAGATGTTTTTATTTGAAGACTGTAAGGTCCTCCATGGGACATACCAGGAGAGGCGGTCCTGTAGGTATGAGGGTCCTAGGCAGTACAGTATATAGATCTTTAATGCACAGAGAAGAGGCTGCTGTGGAAATGATCAGTCACTGCATCCAACTGTTCCAGTTAAAGAAGTGGAGGGTCTTGTTTTTCGTGGAGGGGTGGAGGTAGTCAATATGGAAATACCTTCTTTTCTCCTGCTGCCAAATGGGAAGAATGGGAAAGACCCAAATTGCTCCTCATATACAAATTCAAATGCATGCAGGAGTGGACTACTTTTGGTCTCATTCTGCATTGATACAGAATATTTTAAAACTTAGTGTTCAATTGCAGCCAGAACTTTCCTGCTTGGAATAATGGATATACAATTAGAAAAAGACTATAGAGCATCATTTCAATATATGATCACAACGACTTTTATATGCACAAAGCTGGAAAGATTAGTCATTACCTACCTTGGAGGAATGGTCATTAAAACTACAGTCATACCTCCGCTTCAGGTTGCGTCTATTCGTCTTCCGTCCTGCGGCAACTCGGAAGTACCTGAATGGGTTACTTCTGGGTTTCGCCGCTCGAGCATGCGCAGAAGTGCCAAATTGTGCCGCGCGCCTGTGCAGATGCGGCGCTTCAAGTTGCGAGCTTTTCATGTTACAGACGGCCTCCAGAATGGATCTTGTCCACAACACGAGGTACCACTGAATTGGATTTAGCGGAGATGGCAAAGTTGACATGTTTAGCTAGAGAATAATCCAAGTGTCAATATTTACTAAAGATTGGAAACTATAGACTGAAAAAGAAAATTAACTTATGATATCTGGGTTTGAGAATTTAAGAAAACTTAAATGTTGGGTGTTATCTTGGAGTGGATGTTTTGAATAATTTTCCATATATAGCTGACAGACGAACAATCAAACGTTTTCTTTTTTCTTTTCTCTTTCTTTTTTCTTTCCTCTTTCTTTTTCCTTTTCCTTTTTTTTGACATGTATTTTTTTATTTAGATTGGTGTTTTGTCTTTGAAAAAAAAATAGGATATTAACCTTGGTATATTTTCTTTCAAACGTTAATAAAAATTATTGTAAAAATAATACTTTGAATGGGGAGAAAGTGGATTAACAGCTAAGTAATGCTCAAATGTGGACAAGCCCAAATATAAAAACACAAAACAAAACTGGACCACTTCCAGCTAAAAAAGAAGCAGATTCTGCCGCCTCTCAACATTCTGAAATACCTTTTGTGGTTTGCAACCTTCATATAGAAAAGTACATCCTAGATGTGGAACACACACATATATCTTCTCCTCCCTTCCTTCTCCCCACTGTAAGAGCTCTTCTTTTCTTTCATCTTCATCCTTCCTTTATTGTGTCTGGTCAGTTTTTTTAACAAAATAAATTCCCCTGCTGGGAGAGCCTAGCCTGTGATCTTGTGAGACATGTGTTTTCTTTGGGCTATAATATAGCCACTATATTATTAACACAAACAAATGGAAAATAAATCCTGATGTCTAACTTGTATTAAACAGCAGCATAAAAGCACTAAACTATTATGTATAGCTGGGGAGATCTATACTGTGTTGTATGCTGCGCAGTAACTTGGAAAAAAAATGTATGTTCAAGCTGTCTGGTGGCTAAATGTCACAACTTTTTGGTTTCACAAAAAAAAGATGATAATAATATGACCTATCCCATTCATCATGTCTCCATTTCTGTGAGCATGACACAAAAGAGAGGGTCTTCAGTTGCCATAAGGAAACACTTTCTGATGTGTTAGACTAGGACCTGGGAGACCAGTGTTCAAACTCAGCCACAAAGCTCAATGGGTGACCTTGGGCCAATCACCATCTCTTAGCCTCACCTACCTTACAGGGTGTCAGGGTCCGTGCTGAGGAGGGCTGCACTGAGGAGGAATGGTGGGAGCCTCCACCTCCCCCTGCTCCTGATTTGGATCCTGAGTCTTCCCAGGAGCAGGAGGACAGTATAGATTTGGAACAGTGGTTTGCAGAAGGACATAGCTCAGAAGGCAGAAGCTGGGAAATACTGGATGGGGAGCAGCTAGGAGAAGAACACTGGGGGGGGGGGGAGAGGTTTAGCAGATTCACTGTCTCTGGAAAGCATTCATCCGCTCTCCCCAAGGTCAAGAAGAGCTGAGAAAGTGGCAGAACAGAAAGCACACAAAGCACAGAGGGGACAGGCTCAGATTATAAGACGTACAAGTGACATAGATTAATAGGGATGTAAGAGGGTGGATCCTTAATTGGGAGCACCGCCATTCTATTTTATATATATATAATTTATTTTTATTAAATTTTACAAATTAAACAGATTAAACAAACAATACATAAAAGACAAAATAAAAAAATTCCTTCCAGTAGCACCTTAGAGACCAACTAAGTTTGTTCTTGGTATGAGCTTTCGTGTGCATGCACACTTCTTCAGATACCTGAATGTATCTTCTTCAGATACATACAAGTTCGTTCACTCGCTCCACCGAGCTACGACTTCCCTCCATCACGGCAACAGGTTTTCTAGTCCAATCTAATCACACAGTTTCTTACTTTAAACTTACAAGCTATGTCATAGGGTTATTCCAGTCCCGTTAGTGACTTCAAACATCCCCGGTAAAAATCATATATAATCAACAAATTTACTCCAATCTCTTTGGAATTTTGATTCATCCTGGTTACGGATCCTGGAGGTCAGTTTTGCAAGTTCAGCATAATCCATCATCTTTGTCTGCCACTCCTTAATCGTTGGTAATTCCTGCAATTTCCACTTTTGGGAGCACTGCCATTCTAGGAGATGGGTTCTTTGTTCTCTCGCTGTGATTATTAAAGTTTCTAACTGGTAGGAAGATGCATTTTCCTTTGTTCTTTTTTTTTGGGGGGGGGGGGTTGGGAGGAAGCCGATTCCCTGAAGCCTGACACAGGGTTGTTCTGAGGATGAAACGGACAAGAGGAGAGCCATGTACACCACCTTGAGCAACTTGGAAGAAAAAAGTGGTGTATAAATGTAATAAATACCGGTAAATAAAACCAACAATAGATGTGCCTATTAACCGTACATGGAACAACACACAGAAGAGAGAAAACATGGAAATCTACCCCCCCCCAGCCCATTACTGCACAGAAAGCAATAGCTCATGCTTCAAGTTTGAGATTCCATCGGCAGAGGATTCCCTTGTGAGGTCGGAGAACTTTAACCCCATGCCCTTCAATAACTCGCAGTATCTTTTCAGAAATTAAACTGAAACAACTTAGTGAATTTGAATACAGCCAATGCATGTTTCTTGTCTTTCCCTAGCTTTTGAGTTACATCTAGTTTCTTATACTTATGGGGGGGGGGAGTGGATGCTAAGACAAGGTTTGATACCTTAAAAAAATTATCCTGACATATTAAATGATACTTAATAAAATTGTTCCCAGTGTGTCTTCACAAAAGACATAATCTGCAGTGGGTTGTCATTGCCCAATAATGTAGCTTCTTCTTTCAAATGTAGGATGTAATATTCTTCTGTCTGAGATTTTCGTACCTGACAGTCATGCATTTCACAATTGCGTTTCCTATTGCTGAACTGTAACATGATTAAGAAACATGCAAGTCAAAGAAGAGGAGACAAAATCATATGCTACTTTCCCAATTTGTGCAGAATCGGCTGCTTTGAGTTCCTAAGTGGTTTCTTTTTAAAGTAAAGCAAGATAAATATTATCAGTTATTACGATCCACTGAAATCTCTGGGAGACCTGGCTCTGCAACGAAGCTCACTAACAGTGCTGTCTTAGACATTCCTACTCAGAAGTAAGTACCATGGAGTTCAATTATGCTTACTGTTAGTTAAGTTAAGTGGATACAGGATTGCAACCTAAGTGATCTTGGGCAAGTCCTCTCACAGGAACCCCAGCTACCATTGCCCTTCCTGCTTGGAAGAGGAAATGCTATAATTTTGATTGATTGATAAATGCAATGGGAATTGTGAGCCCCAGTGGATTCCCAGACTATGCAAGATCTCTAGTGATCCCTAACTGCTACATTAGTAGGATCCATTTTCTTTTCCTAACTCTGTGTATTTAATTTTCTTCTCAACATTTCTATTCCAAAGAAACAACGAGTGGATAACAAATCCATAGAGATAAACAGTGCGGTGCCTCTAGAAACTGCTGGACTGCAACTTCATCTTCCTTGACCATTGGCTATTCCATACCCTCCAAGTGTCCCTGTTTTCCAAGAACTGTCCTGGAATTGCGAAATCCATCCTGGCTTCTGATTTGATCCTGGAATATCTCTATTTCCCCCGGCAGCACTGAGCTTGGTGTGTGGGGTTGTGAGCTGGTGCTTGTCCTGAGTGAAGGTGGTGGGGCTGGAAGCTGCAAGGAGCATCCCATTGCCTCTCCATGGCTGCTGCTGCTGCTGGCGTCCTCCCTTGGCCAGCTCATATCAGCTGTTGGAGAGTGGGCAAGGAGGAAGAGAGACTTCTGCCTCCAAGGCACAGCCCCTTGTGATGTGCCAGCTCTGAGGGACAGGGAACGGGAAGGGGCACCTTGAGCTGGAAGAAAGGGGGAGCAGAACGGAGCACAAAGAAGTCATTATGTAAAACAACAACAACAACAGCAGCAACAGCAACAACAGAAGAAGAAGAAGAAGAAGAATTTGGATTTTATGGTCTTCAGTGTCTTCTCTAGTTCAGCATTTCATATTCCCCATTTGCTCCTTTCAATTACATTTAAGTCTTCCATTTTGTTGCTTAAATGTTTTAACTCTAAAAGATTGGCTTTAAAAATGGCAACACATCCAGATCTTTAGTAATAGAATAGGATAAGGATTTGGATATATGAAATTGAATTTAGATGGCCTTGATTACTTATTTTGAAGGTAAGGCCCACTAATAAGTGTTTGAAGAAGAGTTTGGATTTGATATCCCGCTTTATCACTACCCTAAGGAGTCTCAAAGTGGCTAACATTCTCCTTTCCCTTCCTCCCCCACAACAAGCACTCTGTGAGGTGAGTGAGGCTGAGAGACTTCAGAGAAGTGTGACTAGCCCAAGGTCACCCAGCAGCTGCATGTGGAGGAGTGGAGATGCGAACCTGGTTCACCAGATTACGAGACTACCACTCTTAACCACTACACCACAGCAACAACACTTTGTGCATCTGTGTCTACTCTTGCCCCTTTCTAGATTTTATTTATTGGTTTATTATATTTATACAATATAATAAACAATAGTCGGGATTAAGGAGTTTTCTCCGGACGGTGCGGAGTGTGTGTTCTGTGCTCTGTTGGTGAAGTGGTGGTGGCACTCAACCTTCTTCTGATAGGAAATTATCGGGGGGGGGGGGAGGAGAGACACCAAAAAATGTGGGGTCACGGAACGTCAGTTGGAGGGTGAGTGAGAAATGTCCCTATTTTCATCTGAGAAATGTTGGAGGATATGCTATGCTAGCAGGGGTTGATGTTGTAGCTAAGGTTTCTCGTTGGCTACTGTTCATGGCTAAATTCTATCATTGTTAACAAGTTCAGATGGTAAAGGTAAAGGTAAAGGGACCCCTGACCATTAGGTCCAGTTGTGATCGACTCTGGGGTTGCGGCTCTCATCTCGCATTATTGGCCAAGGGAGCCAGCGTACAGCTTCCGGGTCATGTGGCCAGCATGACAAAGCCGCTTCTAGTGAACCAGAGCAGTGCATGGAAACACCTATTTATTTTAAATACCTATTTATCTACTTGCACTTTGACGTGCTTTCGAACTGCTAGGTTGGCAGGAGCAGGGACCAAGCAACGGGAGCTTACCCCGTCGCGGGGATTCGAACCTTCTGATCGGCAAGCCCTAGGCTCTGTGGTTTCAATCCACAGCGCCACCCGCGTCCCAAGTTCAGGTGGTAAGCTAAGCCAAATGGGGCTTAGCACAGCACAGAGCAAAAAGGACTGGGGAGGAGAAAAGCGGCTATAAGCTCTTCACCAGGAGTACAGTGGAACCTCGGTTGTCCAACGCTTCGGAAGCCAAGCAATTCAGAACCCGAATACCGACAACCTGGAAGCAAACGCTTCCGTTTTTGAACACATTTCAGAAGTCGAACCACTTCCAAGGTGCGTTTCTCCATTTTTAAAAAGGAATTTGCCGACTGGCAATTGCGCCTCGGTTGTCGAACGTTTCGGAAGTCGAACGAACGTACGGAACGGATTACGTTCGACAGCCGAGGTGCCACTGTATAGACATTTGCATGGTCCTGGCAATTCATAGTGTTGTGCAAACTAGGCCAATAAGTAGCAGCAGCAACAGAAAGAACTGTAAAAGTTACGGTACTACTTGTAGCAGCAACAGAGGATGGAAGTGAATAGAAGGCTATTTACAAAAGCCAGACTTAACGTCTTTCCTTCTGCAGTGTTGGATGGCGGATTGAGATGAGTTCCATACCAGGACAGACTATGCTCATGTGCCCAAGACATTGACTCTATAAAACATATTTTGCTGCACTGTGTGAAATTCGAGCAAGCCAGGGCATAACTGTTATTACCCTTGCTAGTACCTTTCCCGGGAAAATCAGAGGCTTACTATGTCAGGTTCCTACTGGAAAACCGGACAAATGACAGAACATTAGCAGTGGCGAAGTTTCTATCGGTGGTTGCAAGAACCAATGATCCCTATTCCTAAGCCTGAACAAAATGCTTGTGTAACCTGAAGGCGGGCTGTCGAAATTGTGTATTGTTTTGTAATGAATTGTTGGGTCTCTGGACCGTAATAAAGATTTGAGCGATTGATTGATTAGATGATATTCTGTTTCTCAAAGCCATCAGCAGTATTAATGCTCACCTAACAATAACCACTGTTCTTCTCTTTTTGCAATTTAGGCTAATAATATTTTGTGCAAGCGAATACAATGCCCATGCAAGTATCAATCTTGCAACGTTCACGAGAAATCCTTACTCTTCTTTTTCCTCCAGCTCTTAGCGGGAATTGATATTAACTAAATTGCTGAGTGACAACATTTGTCCTGCAGCCATCGAGAGTGCGGCATGCGGCAACCCAATAGGAACTCGGTGCCTCCGCCACCAATACAGGGAGGCTTTCAGGCTGTCAAGCAATTAAGTGGACCTGAATAATCCTATGTAATTAAGCCGCTTACTGCATAATTATCTTTATTTTAAATGTGTCTTTTGATGAAACATCTGTTCCCTGCTTGAGATTTTTTGAAAAGAGGTACCAGGGCACATGATGAAAACGGTGCTTGCAAGACCGTCACGTGCGGGCTTTGATGCTCAGCTCCTCGGTGACAAATGTTGTCATTTGTTCCGTCTTTTGCATGCAAGAGGCAGGTGGTGTAGCATCCGTGGCCTGCTCTCTCTGACTTCCATCCTCACTGCAGCTGCCTTTCATATTGTTACCCCCAGCAATAATTGTGTTTGACAATCAAAGCTGAGGATCGCTGCATGGTCAAGTGGGGTGGGGGTGGGGGAAGCACAATGTTTGTGGAGCAATCAAAGGCAACTGAATCTACCGGAGAGCAGGGGGAAGCGAAAAGTGGGTGACGTTGGAGAGGAGAATCTCCCATCCATTTTGTACCAAAACAGTTAAACGTTTCCCTAGAGCTCTTGGACACAGAACATTTCATTAAGTTTATTTTTCTTTTTTCATAAGGGAAACGCACTTAATGGACCCCTTCCACCATATTAGTTAGTTGAATTACCAACTACTTTTCCATTAGGACACATGCCTCCCCAATTTCTAAGTCCCATTGATTTCAATGGGTCTACTCGGGGCTTTTTTCCCCCATCCGGAACTCAGTTTTGGCACCTCTCAGGTGGTCCCCATTGCCATTCTAAGAGAACAAGGGTTTGTGGTGAGTTCTGCACCTCTTTTTCTAGAAAAATAGCCACTGGACCGTCTGCTCAAAGTGGGCCCAGATCCAGTCCTATGATGGTGATAGATAGAGATGGGGTAGACAATCCTGTCAGTAGTTGCTTTTATTTTAAAAGTACTGGTGTATGGTAACAAGAACATGACTTTATCCCCTGTCCACCCTATCTCACTATTGAGAATCTGGATAGGGATAGGGGGTAGGGATGTTCTAAGGGACCTACACACATAGAGTTCACCATGCCAATACGTATTTTGTCCATTAAATCTTATTATCGATCAGCAGGATACAGGAGCATCGGTTCTTGCGTTAGATTGGGCATCACGACCCAAAAGAAAAGAACTCGACTTGCCGATGCTTTTAATTCATGTAGTGCAATTACTAATCAACCATATTGTATTTAATGGAATAACGATGGCTAATCCTTAATAATTCTTAGATTATTTTTTAAATTGTATTCTCAATTGATTTCATATATTTTTACTTGCTGTGCTGGTCATCAACCATAATAAATTTATTATTATTATATTATATCGATCAGCAGTAAGAGAGCAGCACAAATCCCTCCTTCCTGTGGAATATAGTGTGATGCCTTATAAGAAGGCAAGCTATTGGTCCATCTAGCTCAGTATTGTCAACAGTGACTGGTGGAAGCTGTCCTGCATTTCAGATAGGGGTCTCTCCCAGCCCACCTGGAGATACTGTGGGTTGAACCTGGGATCTTCTGCATGCAAATGCAATTGCCACTGAGCCACAACCCTTCCCTGAGCTACAGCCTGTCCCTTTTGATGATATTTCTTCTAATATCATCCTGGAAGTGCTATAGGAGAATGTACAATTCATCCCGCTAGCCTGAGAAGCCTCTCTTTGACTCTTGTAATCCAACACACTTTGAAGAACATGTCTGGCTTCTGGCTTCCTCCTCAGCTTCTCTCAGTCCGGCACGGAGTGCTTTCAAGAACCTCCTAGACACTGACAGAAGCCAGAAGCGAAACCTCTGCATGAACTACCAGTTTAATTTGATAGGACAGAACTCCTTGATAAGACACATCCAAACAGTTAAGCTGTCTTTAAACATCTATTGAGCTTTCGTCCGTCCATGTGGTTGTATCAGCTGTTTAACATGGCCTGAAGTGAGCGCAACAATCTTTGAGAGTTCTCAGGCAGCATCAGGCTCTGAAATGTTTTGGAAGGCATGCGTTTCAAACAGCAACTCACCACCAGTGCTAATTACTGTCATGCATACTGTTTGCACAGCAAACACTGATGCACTGTGTTTTGCAGTGGAAACCATTTGGTTGGTGATGTTGGCAGACTTCCTGGCTTTTCATCTGTCATGCCAATGTGCACTAATACCACCATTATGATGTTATTTATGAGCAACAAAGCTTTGTTCTATTTTTGTCCAGCTAAGCCCTGCTCCAATTTAGTTTTAGAGTTTAAAATGCGTTTAAAAATCCCCTTTAGTGAAACAGATCTCCAGATTCTATTTTATTGTATTTTATTATAAAAACTTATTCTAACTCTCAGGGTGGCTAACAATGCATATTATAGAATGTATCTTTGCAGTAATTCAATCAGACAATTGACACACTGAGCATTTAATAGGTGACAACACTATAGGAGATTGACATGGAATGAATGTTCACGATATGATATCTTTTCTTTTTCTTCTATTATAAAAATGGGTAAAGCCCTTTGGAAATAAATAAAGAGAGACACAACTAAATTTAAGCTACCAACCCATAATACGTAGGTCAGATGTTCCACTGTGGTCTTCAGAGGCCTTTGGCTTCTTCTCCAAGGCCAAGGGGGTCTGGAAGATGCAAAATCCAGCCAAGAAGCATAGGAACATAGGAAATGTCCTCATACTGAGTCAGGCCATTAGTTCATCTTGTTTGGTATTGGCTACTGGTCTACTTTACTACACTCTATGTTGGGCTGCCTTGAAAGCTGTTTTGGAAGGAGAACTGCCTCCTGGGCAACACAATACACCTGTGTTGAAAAAATTCCCTGGCTGCTTATATGCTACTGGGCTAGAGTGTGTACACACTACATTGCCTGAAAAATTTTACACATCACTTGGGAAGACAGCCGAACTAATGCCAGTGTACTGGAAGAAGCAAAGATCACCAGTGTCAGAGCAATGATTCTTCAACATCAACTTCATTGGACTGGTCAAGTTGTGCGGATGCCTGATTATCGTCTTCCAAAGCAACTACTCTATTCCAAACTTAAAAATGGTAAGCATAATGCTGGTGGTCAACAAAAGAGGTTCAAAGACTCTCTCAAGGCAAATCTTTAAAAATATAGTATAAACACCAACAACTGGAAAACATTGGTCTGCGAGTGCTCCAATTGGAGAACAGCCTTTACCAAAGGTGCCATGGGTTTTGAAGACGCTCGAACTCAGGACGAAAGGGAGAAACATGCTAAGAGGAAGGCACTCTTGGTAAACCCTCACTTTGATCAACTGCCATCCGGAAACCTATGTCCCCACTGTGGAAGGATGTGTGGATCCAGAATTTGCCTCCACAGTCACTTACGGACTCACTGTTAAAACCATGTTTATGGAAGACAATCTTACTAGGCTATGAGTGATAGCCAAAGAAGAAGAAGACTAGAATCAAGCTCCTGTCCTTATGGACACAGGTCAGTCCTTGTCTCTGAGGGGATGTGGTTGGCAGAAGGGAGTCAGAGCAGGGCAATGCCCCTGCCCGACCCCATGGACATGGCCCGTGGCTGTTGGCTTGTGCCAGGGTTCTTCATTAGTCTCTTGGTAAACCGCCGTGTGATCCTCGGATGACACGGGTGGCGCTGTGGTCTAAACCACTGAACCTAGGGCTTGCTGATCGGAAGGTCGGCGGTTCGAATCCCCGAGACAGGGTGAGCTCCCGTTGCTCGGTCCCAGCTCCTGCCAACCTAGCAGTTCGAAAGCACATCAAAGTGCAAGTAGATAAATAGGTACCGCTCCGGTGGGAAGGTAAACGGCATTTCCGTGCACTGCTCTGGTTTCACCAGAAGCGGCTTAGTCATGCTGGCCACATGATCTGGAAAAACTGTCTGCGGACAAACATCGGCTCCCTTGGCCAGTAAAGCGAGATGAGCGCTGCAACCCCAGAGTCGTTTGCCACTGGACTTAACTGTCAGGGGTCCTTTACCTTTTTAAACCGCCGTGTCATCCTCGGATGAAGGGTGGTATAGAAATTCAATCAATCAATCAATCAGTTTATCATCGGTGCATTTGTAAGTCCGTTCCATTTCATTTCTACATAAATCTGTGGCTTTAAAATTGATGCTTTTGAATTATGGTGCTGGAGGAGACTCTTGAGAGTCCCATGGACTGCAAGAAGATCAAACCTATCCATTGTTAAAGAAATCAGCCCTGAGTGCTCATTAGAAGGACAGATCCTGAAGTTGAGGCTCCAGTACTTTGGCCACCTCATGAGAAGAGAAGACTCCCTAGAAAAGACCCTGATGTTGGGAAAGATTGAGGGCAGAAGGAGAAGGGGACGACAGAGGATGAGATGGTTGGACAGTATTCTCGAAGCTACTAACATGAGTTTGGCCAAACTGCGAGAGGCAGTGAAGGATAGGCGTGCCTGGCGTGCTCTGGTCCATGGGGTCACGAAGAGTCAGACACGACTGAACAACTGAACAACAACAATATCTGGAGCAGAAAATCAAAGGGCTTATGTAACCAAGCATTTGCCCTGATTTGTTTGAACAAAGTTTGCAGGGACGTCTTACGATGTCACCTGCTTGTTGAGCATTCATTCTGATTTGTTTGCAGGGACAGTTGCATTAACCAATTGTCACTTCCCATTGCCTGTTCCAGTTATGTCAAAGGCCAATCCCCGCTCCCCTATGAAGCTGGTTTGTTGTACAGGAACACCCAATCCACTTCATCTGCACAACCGGAAGTTGCTGCAAAGCTCTTGAATCCCAAATACAAAGCAACAAAAGTCTAGAAGCAGCTCATCTTCCGATTTGAGTGCCACACTTCTGTTTTGAGTGTTACGCTAAGGTCTGTCTGTTTTTGGTATTTATTTTGCATTTTTGTTTTTGCGGCTCCTTATTTTTTTGTGACTGTGTAGAACCCAGTTCAGCTACTGATTGATTGATTGTGTGACTGCAGCACATTGTTTATTGCTTTCATTTTATGGATGAATGGTCTCGTTAGATAGTAAAATTCATGTTAAATTGTTGTTTTAGGGGTTGTTTTTAAAAGTCTGGAATGGATCAATCCATTTTGCATTACAGTAGTCCCTCGACTTACGAATTTTTCGACTTACGAATGAAAAAAGTGGCCGCACGCCTACGAATTTTTCGACATCCGAATGGAAATCTGTTGCCGGTTTTAGATACGGTTTCCTCGACTTACGAATTTTAGATGCGGTTTCCTCGACTTACGAATTTTTCCGAATATTTTTTCTCCCAATGCATTCCTATGGGAAATCGCTTTTTCGACTTACGAACTTTTCGACCTACGAATTTCCATTCGGAACGGATTAAATTCGTAAGTCGAGGGACCACTGTACTTCTATGGAAAAGCGTGCCTTGGTTTTGGAACGCTTTGGTTTTGGAACGGACTTCCGGAACAGATTAAGTTTTAGAACCAAGGTACCACTGTACTGTGGCTTACATGAAGGTAACTGTTTATATCGGGCGCCAAATGAATTATTTTCCTACAGAGAGTGATAATTTGTCTTTCTGTTGACTCATGCCCGGAGTCAGAAAAGCAAGAGAGCTAAACCTGATCGTTCGCTTTGAAAGAGCCAGCTGTCTTTGTTTGCTTAGAGAGATGAATGTAATTTGGTTTAGACAATGTTTCACATCCGCAGTTTCCCTTATTACATTAGATCTATGAGGTTCCATATTTACTGTAGATGCTGTATGTAGATCTTGCATCTGTTTAATTTCTCCTGAAATATACGGCCAGATTATATTGGGCCTTGTGTGTTCGTGTCAGCCTTTGATGTATTGTTTTGTAACGCCCCTCCCTGCGTGAAGTGTTCTGAGATTTGGAAAGCCCTGTGTCAATATTAAACATTAAACAGTAATTATGCACTTTTAAACTTAGTTTCTGTTGACACAGTGATGCTAATGGGGTGCTGTCAAGCGGACTGGCTGACAAGAAAACACCACTTTTGGCAAAAGGATCTAACTGAGCCTTTGGTAAATAGGCACTGGGTCACTCAGAGATAGTAAACTCTAAGTTCACGTCTTCTGTGATTCCAGCCCTCTTCATATGTGAATGGGGAGAACAGGAAGGAGCTGTCAGGAGTGTGTGCAGGAGCCAGGCCCTAGGACCAGCGGGGCTTCGCAGGACTGGGGCCCTCTTCGACTTTTTCTGGAGAGGCAAGGCGTGGCCGCACAGGTGAGGCCGCTTGGTAACTCGCTGCACCTGGTGGCAAGAGCCAGCAGGGGATATAAGGCCAGCATTTCGCCTCGGCTCTTGGCCACAGCAACGCATTCCCTGCCTCGCTGTGTGCCCCCTTGCTTCTTTGACCGTGACTTCTGGTTTCTCGACCCTTGGACTGTGACTTCGTGCCTCTTGTTTCTTGACCCTCGGACTGTGACTTCGTGCTTCTGGTTTCTCGACCCTTGGACTGTGACTTCGTACCTCTTGCTTCTTGACCCTCGGACCCCTGCTCTTAGGACTTTCGTTCCGGCCATCTTGCCCCCAGTCCTGACGTTCCTTGCTGGGACTCGGTTTGCTATCAGCCCGGACCGTGACAGGAGCATAATATAGCTCCTCCAATCACTCCATTGATCTCCAGGAATTGGAGGTTGATTGTCTAGGTTGCACACACGATTGATCTTTATTAACTGGTTGGCCTCTGCTATTTTCTCCTACCGATAGGGAACCTACTTAAGGACTCTCTATGGGCTCTTGGGTACCCCATAAGGGAAAAGGAGCAGGTGTTTTCTATATCACCTGGAAAATCATGTGAGAAGTCTTTTAACTGCAAAGGGTTGGCATCCAACCTGTGTAGAACAGCAATTTGGGGAGGGGGAGGGGGGAGGGGGGAGGGGAGGGGAGGGGTGGCTAGCATGTTCACTCTTGCTCTCCCTACTTTCGTGTTTCATTTACTTTAGAATCGGAATCATAGAAGAGTTGGAAGGGACCACAAGGATCATCTAGTCCAACCCCCTGCAATGCAGGAATATTTTGCCCAACGTGGGGCTCAAACCCACGACCCTGAGATTAAGAATCTTCTGCTCTACCGACTGCGCTATCCCTGTGAGAGCAATATCTCCGTGGTGCACTTGCAGGTGCAAGAAGCAAAGAACAACACTATGGCTTGCACATCCACTCCCAGCAAATGGAGTAGAGCGACCAGGAGCTGTCATGTAGAAAGAGCATAGGCCAGTGATGGCTAACCTTAACACCCCAGATGTTTTGGAACTACAACTCCCATCATCCCTAGCTAACAGGATCAGTGGTCAGGGATGATGGGAGTTGTAGTCCCAAAACATCTGGAGTGTCAAGGTTAGCCATCACTGGCATAGGCCATGTCTAATGGAGTCTCAGAAGCAGGTTGGGGCCAGTCCTGAGCATTTCTGAGAGCAGAGGATATATGAAGTATTCTCACTGTTTCTAGGAGCCACAGGTGAGAGTGGAGTGCAGGGTGGGTACCAAAAGTGGACTTACTACCCCAGAAAGAACATGATGTGTCCCCCACCAGAGGTCCTGCCCCTCCCCCATGCACCCCAGCAGGAGTATGGCAAGTCAGTAATGTCACATGACACAGGTTTACTAATGTACATCAAAAGGGATTGTTTTTAAAAAGGTAGTTTTTTGTGTTCACGAACTCTTAACTAAGTAACAGTAAGAGCTCTTAACTTACAAAAGAGCTAATGCTGAATTATTCACTTCTAAGTCCCACTGAGTACACTGGGGCTTACTCCCAAGTAAGTGGGTATAGCAGAGGTTCAGGGGAAATTTGGTCCATCAGCGGCCCATGTGCTTCATTCATGTGGTCCGCAGAGTGCCTGTATGAACACAGTAAAAAACAACAACACCATACAGCACAGCATATTAAATTGCTACAGCAGGACGAAAAATCATTAAGTGGTCCCCAAGACCCTCAGCAATTTTCAAGTGGTTCGTGTGGGGGAGTTTGCATACCACTGGGGTGCAGGATTGCAGCTTTAATCCTGATGTAAAAAATGTAAAATCAGTAAGAAGCTAGAACCCATGGTCTGCTCACAATTCAGATTTGCAAAGGTCAGCTGCTCTCGCAGCTTTACAAGACATATAACATTCTTTTTCTCTCTTCCTGGGAAAAAAAATATTCTTTTCCATTCCTAGTTGTTCATATCCTGCTAATTCAGTGAAAAAGACCTGCTGCTGGACTTGTGACAAATGGGATTACAAAGATGGTTTATCCAGCCATTGTATTGTGTCTAAGAGGTCTTTCTAGAAGCTAGACCCATCACTGCTGTGGGAAGCACTAATTGCCCATTTGCTGTAGTAACCTTTTAAACTGGACAGCATCTCCTATCTGATTTAATTTTGACAACTCTCTCTTTTTAAATCATAAGTGTGCTTGCAAGGAAAGCAAAGTGTGAAGCACTTTATATTGCTAGACAAGATCCGCTCTTCTTTGTAGAGTTTGAACGGTAAAAAAACAGGGTGGAAGCAATTCCTGTTTTATTCACATTATGTCTCCTTGCTGGGTGGGAATCAGCTGCAGAGAACATATTGTGCATGCAGATGCAAAGAATCCAGTACAATTGTCATTCACAGTTTTCTTTGGGGGGGGGCGTGCACCCTCATATGTTCCCTTGGGAACATGTTCAAGTTCAATAATTTCACACAAGCATATCATGGTTTTCTCTTAATATTAGTAATGTATTCCTCATGAAAGAGCATGTGAAAGATCCTATGAAACATGGAAATTCTCAGATAAGGAAACACTGGAAAAAATGAATAAAAGGCTAACTGAATGCAGCCTTAGGTTGCATTCACACAGCAATTTATTCCGTTTCCCTGTTTCTGCATCATATTGGAGCTTCCATACAACCTAAAATCTGCTTTTGGAAATCTAGCAGGACCTATTGGAAGCTTAGCACTTATTTTCATGTTAATAGCTTCCAGGAAAATATGTGTTTACAACCCCCATTAACCCAGAAAATCATAGGAGTACAGTGATGAAATTTCGGGAGATGTACCGGCATACAGTTCTTTCCATTCATTTTTCATGTGTGAATCACGAAGGAACAGAAGCATGCAATTTTAGAAAGGGTGGGGATTAACAACCTTGTCCAATTTTGTTCATTGTTGCGCCATACCACACCCATCAACTTTAGTGTGGCACGCTGGTATAAAAGCCACAGTTCCACAATGCAAAAAAGTATTTCAGTGTGAAAGAAACATTAGAAAACAGGATATTTCCCTAGAAGAAGAAGAAGAGGAGGAGGAGGAGGAGTTTGGATTTGATATCCCGCTTTATCACTACCCAAAGGAGTCTCAAAGCGGCTAACATTCTCCTTTCCCTTCCTCCCCCACAACAAACACTCTGTGAGGTGAGTGGGGCTGAGAGACTTCAGAGAAGTGTGACTAGCCTAAGGTCACCCAGCAGCTGCATGTGGAGGAGTGGGGAAGCAAACCTGGTTCACCAGATTACGAGTCTACCACTCTTAACCACTATACCACATTGGCTCTCTACCCTATGTGTGAATGTACTCTTAGTCTTCAATCACTGCATCTCCTGTGCCCCTCTCTTCCTCCTCATCTATCTGGGATTCTTCTGCATGTTTTCCCCCTACGCTGCTAGTTCCAGCCTCCATCATTTGCTTTGCATCGAGCTCAGCTGAGCCACCAGACTGAACAGCACTGCACTCCAAACTGTGTCCTGACATGGCGTTCCCTGGGATTGGAACTGATTGCGTGACGGGGTAGGGATTGGTGGGTATGGAGAGCACTAACGGAGCTTGCAGCACAGCCCTGGTGGCCCTCACAAATGCCCATTTCTGTTTATCTGGCAATGCAGATGCAGATGCCGTCTCAGACAGCTCATGGCACCTAACGTATTGAAGCCGGCATTTGGGCGAGGAATCCCAGCTTCTTGAGCCAGCAAGACACATGGACCCTAGCTGCTGGGGATGGTTGACGGAGACTAGGTCCTCAACTGCAGCCCACCTGAGAAGGGGTGAGTGGCCATTGTTGTGTGTGATTGTACCCGGCTCAGAGTCAACCTAGGTCTTTCTAAGTCTGCAGCTGTGGATGTGTAAATTAAGGTGTTGAATGCCTGTGAATTGGGGCCACTTCCTTTGCTACATTTCTAAATTCATGTTTTGAAGACTCGTGTCAGGAAGTTGTCAGAAAATAGCCAGAGTATAGAAGAACTGGCTTTGTATTTGGAAAATTCTCAGTCAGAGAGTCATAAATGGCATAGAAGGATCCTCCAGAAGAGTTGTCAGATGTGTGTGTCTCACTGATTTAATTATCAAAAACATAGATTTGGAAAAAGGCCTTCTTATTTACATTTGACATTTCAAGCAAAAGAATGATCAAGGAGTATTTCTTAAGAACCACCCATCTGTCACAGTGTTTTATACAATATGGTATAGCCTGCAAAAAGTTTGTGATGTCCATTATGGAGCTAATGGATACTAATTTTTAAAGAAAATACAGTGGAATATTGTGCTGTGGCGCACATGGATTAAACTGAGGCTGCGTACCTAATTACTCCAGCTCTAACTCTCTCACACCATTGGCTTTTGAATCCATGTACACACAATGTATCAGGGAGGAATGGTGGAGAGCCTTCCAGAGAAAAGGAAGACAGTATAGATTTATAACAGTGGTTTGCTGGAGGTCACAGCTCAGAGGCTGAAGAGGAGAAAAGTTGGGAGATGATGGAAGAGGAGGAGGGAGAGGCAGAGCAGCTGGCTGACACGTTATCACTAGAAAGCATTCCAGACCCACCATCTCCCAGAACCCGGCAAGCATTGAAAGTAGGAGAGCAAAGGGCTCGAAGACAAATGGTCCCAAGCAGCCCTCTGTGAATCCTATATAATAAAGAGCCTGTGTCGGGACGTACTACTTTCCGTGTGTCACAGGAATTCGCAACTGCGCGTGCGTTCCAGTCACACACGGATTGGAGCGGGCAGAGAGGGGGCGTGTCTGAGAGGGCGGCCGTGCGCAGTTGCCTCAGTGCCGCCGCCTCGCACGGTCGCCCTCCCGGGCCGCTGAGGGGGCAACCGACCGCCGCCGGCCTCGCCCTCCACTCCCGGCGACACTCCGCCCCGAATCCGAAGCGGGGTATCGGGCTCGCCGCCTTCCCTCCTCCCCGGCCCGGCGAGTGGGGTGGCCTTTGCTGGGACGGACGGGGCCCCCCGAGCTCCCCCAACCCGGAGACGCCGCAATGGACGCGGGTTGCCCAGAGCGAGGAGGAGGAGGCCACTGCCGCCGCCATCCCGCCCTTTCCTTACTCACCGCGGGAGCCCCTGCTCAGGCCAGGGCCGCCGGTGTGAGTAGGGAAGAGGCGGAGGAGAAGCCACTGCCGGCGGCCTCCAGCCCCTTCCCGAGGCGCTCTCGAGAGCCGAGGACTACGCTTCCCTCAGGCGCCGGCGGAGGAGGCGGGAAAAGAGAAAATAGCGAAGCGGAAGCAGCTCCGGCGGCCCAAGCTGCTGGGGGGGGGGAGGTGAACAGCGGGATAGCGGGGCCTTCGGAAGCCGGGAAGGGACCACTCTCCTCCGCCTTCTCTGCTCTCCTCCTCTCCCTTTAATCGGAGAATGCACCGGGCAGGCAAGGCAGCGCGAGGGGGGGGAGGAGGAGGGAAAGCAAAAAGAGGAGGGAGGAGGGGAGGGGAGAGAGAGAAAAACAGCGAGAGAAAGGGAGGCGCGAGCACACACTCGCGGGAAGGGGCGGTTGGCCGGCGCGGCTGCTGCTGATGCGGCGGCGGCTGCTCCAAGACGCTCCCTCCGCCCAGGACAGGGGCTGCTCCGCCGCCGCCCGCCCGCCCGCCCGCGATGGGAGGGAGACGCGAACTGCGGCAGCTGCTGCTGCGCGCAGAATGAAGCGACGCGCAGGAAGGGGCGGTTGGCCGGCGCTGTGGGAGGGGGAGGGAGAGGGAGGGAGACAGAGCCAAACTTTGTGGAGGTCTGGTAAGTGGGGGGGAGGGGTGTGTGTGTGTGAGAGAGAGAGAGAGAGCTTTCTAGCGCCTGTTTTTCTTAACAGGCTTAATTTACTAGTATTGAATAAAAGACATTGGTAAGACTTTCCTTGTCTGTCTATTCTTAGCAGCCTACCATGGGGAGGATCGGATTCCCTGAAGCCTGACACGATGATACCCATAATGCAGCTGACTTGTAGTTTCTTAATAAATATTGCTGTTTGACTCATTTCCCCTCAATCCAGAGGATTGGGGAAGCTAGACAGGTAATGCACATCAAATGCAAGGCATTCCCACCCCATCCATAGCTGTCAACTTTCGGATTTGAAAATAAGGGTTTTTTTCAAACTTTTTTCAAACTTTCGGATTTGAAAATAAGGGATGCCGCGAGGGCGGTGCAATGGCACCAAGTAGCCTCGCCACCCTGCGCTCCCGAGGCTGCGCGCAAACGGGAGAGCGAAAGAGCGAGCGCATAGATGGCAGGCAGGCTGTCTGTCTGGTTGGGCGTGAGGGTCTGGCTGCACAAGGCATGCAAGCGCCACCCCCAGTCGGTCTCAGACTCCTTATTGGCAGCCGAGCAACGCAGCTGAGGAGCCTCCCTGGCCGGCAGGAAGGGAGAAGAGCTGCTTCCTTTGAAATCCGGGAAATTTAAGGGATATCAACAATCCGGGATAGCAGCGGGAAACGGCATTGGAATAAGGGAGTTTCCTGCAAATAAAGGTAGGGTTGACAGCTATGACCCCATCACTGGTGCGTTCAGCAACATGAAAAAATGACTTGAAACGCAGAAGGGAACAGCCTTGCTGCATTTTAAGCTGCTAATGTGAACATAGCCTGAGTGTTACATAGCAAAATCCAGAGACCTTTGAGGTGTGTATACCTAGTGGTTTTCCAGATAAAGCTCTGGTGCTGTTGAAAGTTGTTTTCGTGTACCGCGCACTTCCATAACTTAAGGGCTGGCACTCCCATTGTTGTGGGACAATTCCCTTTGTCCCTGACCTCCGGCTATGGCTGAGGGAAGCTGGAGTCCAGCAATATAGCCAGAGGTTAGCCACTCTGCCATGAACATTAGCATTGAGTAATGAAAAAGATAGGGCAGATAAATGGTCAGGAAGCGAGGCAGTGCAAGACCTGTGTCCAGAATTGCGAGAATTGCACCTCTTTAAAGATAAAGCCTTTCTTGCGAGAAAACCAGAAATGAAGCCTTGATCAGGAAATGCAAGAGGATGTGATGCGGACTGTGCCTCTTCCTTGTAAAATATAACAGGAGAGTGTGCAAAAAGCCACTGGTTTGGTTGTATTGTTAACGTTCATGGTCCAAGCCCGATTTACACAATAACATCACAGTATGTGATTGACTTACCTTTCTTTTGGAGCGATAACAAATTAATGTTGCCTGGCAGGCAGTTTTACAACAAAACTTGGAGGACACAAGATGTAAAATTCTTTATCCTTTTATGAATTTCTTTTCATTTTTTTTATGTGGCAGCGTGGTGGTGGTGGTGGAGAGAGCAGAGGGAAAAGTAGACAGATCTCGAGAGAGGAAAATACAGATCATACCAGATGGTTTTCGTGTGTGCAATGTGTTTGTTTTTGGCTAAGTGATCTGCTTAGATAGTAAAGTGTGGCTTTATGTAAGACGTAACAAATATTAACCAAGCGAAATGTTCAGAAAGTTGAAAAATTCAAAGAGTAGAATTAATAGTGCTAAAGATATTCCCACTGGGAGGTATTCCTTACTGCTAGAAATTCAATTTGGCAGGTGCCAGTTTTTTCAGAAGTCTTCATCTCTTCTCTAGTCTACTTACTACACACACACAGGTACAAAGTTGTATTAACTGTTTAAGCAGTATAAATTGCCCCGCTGAAAACAGAAATATTCGACTCTTGATACTGTATACTGCCAGATTTTATTCTGCAGTGACAGTTAATCACAGTTATAAATGGCATTTTGTTAGACATCAATTGGAGTTTCTTGATTGCAGCTACCATTTTTCGTACCGATGTCGAGGATACAGAATCGTTTAAAATATTAAACTTTAAGACCAGGACGGGTCCTTTCATGTAATATTTTAAAATAATCAAGTCAAATGGTATGAGTTATGAGTACATTCAGGCTGCTTAGTAGATGCCTTTAAAGGAACAAAGAACCCAAAGATCTTTTCTCTGTCATCTGGCTGTCAGTGTGTATGGGTACCTGGGGTGAAACTGACAGTTTAAAGAAAGAGCAGGTTAGACTTGATGTATAGGAGAGATGCCTGAACTGCGCTGCATTGCCAATCGCATCCATCTTTCTTCAGTGGACCACTAGTTCTGCCAAGTGCAAAATCCCAAAGGATGCATCTACAATTACCTTAGTGATAAAAAAAAACACCCCACCAAAAACCTGTTAGTTGTCTAACGTGTCTGGAAGGACTTCATTTTTCTCTGCAGTTACAGAAAGACCAAAGAAAGGCAGCTGAAGGGGTTATAATGTGTGACAGCAGGGTCTCCCCCCCCCTTTTTTACAGTAAACCATTACACTAATAAGAGAAAAATGCCAAACTGTGCAATATTTGTATCTCTGAGAACACCAAGTATTCATAGTGACAACTGAAATTCAAGGGAATCCGAGCTTGTATTTAAGGATATTTCCAATTTAAATTGGATGAAATCATCAGAACTAAACTTCTTACGACTTCTGTCAAATATTAGGAGTATCTGTGAGGAAAGACCAGTTTACAGGCACATCTGCACGCCATTTCTTTCGGAGCAACTGGGGCAGTGACATTTCGTTGATCCCATTGGATCGTTCTCTTTCTCTTCTAGATGCATCCTGTTCATTTCTTAGCCTGGGCAGGGAGTTCTTTGTTTCCTCTAACCAAAATAAAGACACTCTGATGTTGGCTATTTCCAGGGCTTTGTTTGGCCGGAACTTGCTGGAACTCAGTACTTCTCAGGTGAATTTCGCCACCTCTCAGGTGCCATTCCCATTCCATGAGAACAAGGAAGGCATTCATAGTGTGTGTGTGGTTTTTTTGTTTTGTTTTTTGTTCCCCCCCCTCTTTTTTTACGGGATGGCTTGCAATTTCGTTGCACTGGTATAGCGTGTGCTTGTACTGGTGCAATGACAAATAAAATTATCTTATCTTATCTTATCTTATCTTAGTGAGTTCTGGCACCTCTTTTTCTAGAAAAACAACACTGGTTACTTCCACCCCAAGATCGTTCTAGTGCTGCTGAGGACATAAAAGGGTAAAGGTAAAAGGATCCCTGACCATTTTAGGTCCAGTTGTGTCCGACTCTGGGGTTGTGGCGCTCAACTTGCTTTATTGGTCGAGAGCCGGCGTACAGCTTCCAGGTCATGTGGCCAGCATGACAAAGCCACTTCTGGCGAACCAGAGCAGCGCATGGAAACGCCGTTTACCTTCCCACTGGAGCGGTACCTATTTATCTACTTGCACTTTGACGTGCTTTCGAACAGAGCCTAGGGCTTGCTGATCAGAAGGTTGGCGGTTCGAATCCCTGCGACGGGGTGAGCTCCCGTTGCTTGGTCCCTGCTCCTGCCAACCTAACAGTTCGAAAGCACATCAAAGTGCAAGTAGATAAATAGGAACCACTCTGGCGGGAAGGTAAACGGCGTTTCCGTGCGCTGCTCTGGTTCGCCAGAAGCGGCTTAGTCATGCTGGCCACATGACCTGGAAGCTGTACGCCGGCTCTCGGCCAATAAAGCGAGATGAGAGCGCAACCCCAGAGTCGGACACGACTGGACCTAATGGTCAGGGGTCCCTTTACATATATATATATATATATATATATATATATATATATATATATATATATATCTGAAATGATCCCATGGTTACAACTGTAGCAGCCAAATAGAACTTGTAGTTATATCTGCGTGCATGAAGTGGTTTTGAAAAGGTAGTCTATACAAGAAGGTTAATGTTTCAGAAAGCAATCTTCAAGCTCTGAATATTTCACACAGGTTTGCACTATGTAGCTTTTATTGCATCAGCCAATGACATGTTATATTCTGTCATGAAATTTACATGTCTGCCTGGGAAGTGGCATCTGATAATTTAGAGTTGCCTCATATGAACAAACCAGGAGTTGGTGAACACTTTCAAAAGGCAAATGTTAATTATACATAGAAAATGGCCTTAGAATGCAAAATGCACTGCAAGGTCCCTGGGTGCAGACATTATCACTTTATCTCACATTTATGAACATCCTGTATTCTGCAAGTTATTAATCTACGAATAACACACCCTGAGCACCTAACAGCAGCAAAATTCTGAGTGCAACATAAATACGATCCTTTGTTCCATATCATCCTTGTAAAAGACATTCATTTTTGTAAAGTATGGATGATCAAGTTGTACATCTCTCTGCGTTACTAAAGAAACGTTAGTGTTGCCATGCACAGTTTTTGTACATTCAAATAATTAGCAATCAAATAATTTAACATTCTGTAAAATCTGCAGTCTGGTTAGTTGGGGCACCTTTGTAGTTGATCAAAAGGATTTTAGTTGATTAATCTAACCAAATTAATCACTTAAACACCACGGCTTGAATGAATGCATAATACATGCATGAAAATATTGTTTCATAAGCTTATACATGAGATCCAAACTTCATGATCAGCAAAGCCACAAGAGTTCAGCCCTCTGCTGTGGGGGGGGGGAATCAACAGTTCAGGTTTAAGTTAGTATTTATTGAAGGGAGGGGTAGCATACACACTGCATTATAATCTTCTAGTTGGTTTCTTATCATGGATGCTGTAGGACATGAATTTGCATTTCTAAAAATAGCAACTGGAACATAAATGAGCTGAGCAAACAGATGCATAGTATTGCTATTCGATGACATGTGGCCTTGAGCTGACACTAAGCTTTCAGCTGTAGCATTAAAAAAATTAGCCATTTTGGATCAAATCATAAAAAATATTGATGTGTATAAGTCTAATTGGAGTAACGACCTTCAATTTGGGCATTTCTTTTACACTAATCTCACTAACTTTGATTTAAAAAAAATGTAATAGAAACATGGAATTCTGACATGAGCAGGTCTAATTGCAATAATAATGTCAATAGTGCAGGATTTTTAGGTTAATCTCTTGCTTCTTGGTTAATCATCTGAAAGGGGTTAAATACTTTACTGATGAGGGGACGGTGTTTTAACAATGTTTAACAAGTTGACTCTCGGCAAAAACCCGAACCATGAACATTTGTAAAATGCTTGCTATTTGAGCATTTGTGGTATTTTTCTTTTCTTTTTTTACATTGCAAGCCAAACTTTGCTTCCTAAAGTTAGACTTACAATCTCTTACTGCCTTTATTGCAACCAGCTGCTTTTTTAATAATAGTATTGATTTCTTTTATATAAACAGTCTGCTGTTCAGGCTGTGAGAGTATACGCAGTGCTCATTTTAGCCCTGAGGCCCATTACAAATCATTTTCACCGATATTCAATGAAATCTAAACTTTTATTATTTTCTCCTGTGAGGAGGAATGATGATTTCTGATCCTCTCCGTGCTTTTTCTGGCCTTTCTAAATTACACACTTCCTCTCTGGGAAGAAAAACAACAACAACAACTGGTTTGGGTTTGTTTATTTTTAAAATATAGATAGGGATGCGGGCAGAGCAGTGGTCTAAACCACTGAGCCTCTTGGGCTTGCCAATCAGAAGGTTGGCGGTTCGAATCCCCGCGACGGGGTGAGCTCCCGTTGCTCAGTCTCAGCTCCTGCCAACCTAGCAGTTCGAAAGCACACCAGTGCAAGTAGATAAATAGATACCGCTCCGGTGGGAAGGTAAATGGTGTTTCCGTGCGTTGCTCTAATTTTGGTGTTCCGCTGTACCAGAAGCGGCTTAGTCATGCTTGCCACATGACCCGGAAAAACTGTCTGCGGACAAACGGCGGCTCCCTTGGCCTGTAAAGTGAGATGAGCGCCGCAACCCCAGAATCGTCTGCGACTGGACTTAACTGTCGGGGGTCCGTTACCTTTTACCTTTTATTGTAGATGGGACCAAGCTTAGCTTCAATTCAAATTTGCATACCATGCTCTGTATGTGCCCTGGAATCTCTATTTATGTACTAGATGAAATAGACTGAGCCTTGGCTATGAATCAGAATCTACATTTGTTTCAGCCTATTAGTTTTCTCAAACGATTCTATTCCAAAAACAAGAACTGAGAGATGGGAACATTTACCTCTGGATTTTTGAGGAAAGCAGATTACATTTTATGAAAACATTATCATGCCATTAAAACCAGCAACCTTGGTATTATCTGTATGATAGTTTCTAATGCCTTTCTGTGCATCATTTCATCTCTCCTAATGAACATTATATTAGTTCAGCTTGCAAAGAGTTGGGTGTGATGGGGTTTTGAGGGGAGGGGGGTGTTGCGAATAAATGCTGGATTCTGCTATTTGCGACTTCCTGCACTTATGAGCATGTGTTCTCTGAAGCTTCAGTTCCTTGAAAACCGCTCTGAGCAAATGATTGTGTGATCCCTCTTGAAGCATAACAATCTGTAATGCGTGTTTACGTTATCAAACACGCGGGAGCCAATTTGCCACCATAGATAGAACATTCAGTTTAGCAGGACAAGTTTTTGCGTTCATTATAGTGTGCCGGCTGAGAGACAATGTTTTATTTTTATTTTCACTTACCACCTTAAGCAGCAGTGGAGCTTAATTCCAAACACAGAGTGGTTATGTTGCAGAGCCACTAGAAAGCCCCAGGTTCAGTTCTTAGCATCTCCAGATGATAAAGGCAGAGGGGACAGGCGATGGTGAGACCTCTTCCCAAGACTCTGGAGAGCCAAGGTGAGTCCAGGTAGACAACCCTGAGCTAGATGAACATCCAGCCAGATCTAGTATAACACGGCTCCCTCTGTTCTCCAATCAGGGTGCTCATTATGCTACGCTAGCTCTGTATATTCTTTTAATACATCTTGCTAGACACCATGGAGATTTTATCTGAAGGGTAGTTTATAACGAAATATTTTATACCATCACCACAGGCTTAACAACAACAACAATTTTATTATTTCTATCCCACCCATCTGACTGCATTACCGCAGCCACTCTGGACGGCTTCCAACATATATAAAAACATAATAAAACCGTTCACGTTAAAAGACAGAGCTGCCTTCAGATGTCTTCTAAAGGTTATATAGTTACTTATCTCCTTGACATCTGATGGGATGGCCACTACCATCAAGGTGGGTGCCACTACCAGGAAAGTCCTCTGCCTGGTTCCCCGTAGCTTCACTTTTCGTGGTGAGGGAACTGCCAGAAGGCCCTCTGAAGAGGGTTCTGCTTGAGGGGAGCTTCCACCAGCCAAAGGAGAATATGGATTTTTGCTATTTCCCCCTGCAGTTCCTTGGAAATCTACTCTGGACAGCTGGGGGGACGGACCCTACAGGATGGGACACTACTGACTGCAATTGGAGAGGGTCTTGACAAAGGTTACCTCCCTCTCCTCACCAGCAGAATCTCTTCCCTGGATTAAAAAGCCTTTCATGGACAGAAGGCGAAGTCTGGATCCAACCCTATATGTTGACTCCATGCTGAATTAAATACAGGAAATGTGGTAGAAATGATACCACTCATTTAGTGGAGAGCCAGTGTGGTATAGTGGTTAAGAGTGGTAGACTCGTAATCTGGTGAACTGGGTTCGCGTCTCCGCTCCTCCACATGCAGCTGCTGGGTGACCTTGGGCTAGTCACACTTATCTGAAGTCTCTCAGCCCCACTCACCTCACAGAGTGTTTGTTGTGGGGGAGGAAGGGAAAGGAGACTGTTAGCCACTTTGAGACTCCTTAGAGTATTGATAAAGCGGGATATCAAATCCAAACTCTTCTTCAAACACTTATTAGTGGGCCTTACCTTCAAAATGAGTAATCAAGGCCATCTAAATTCAATTTCATATATCCAAATCCTTATCCTATTCTATTACTAAAGATCTGGACGTGTTGCATTTTTAAAGCCAATCTTTTAGAGTTAAAACATTTAAGTAACAAAATGGAAGACTTAAATGTAATTGAAAGGAGTAAATGGGGAATATGAAAAGCTGAACTAGAGAAGACACTGAAGACCATTTTCCATGTATTTTTTTTTCCATAGGACAGCTTCCCTAAGTCGCTGCTGTGACGCTCATCATACTGACAGATTTATTCACATTTATACTAGCACGAGAGATGTGGTATGTAGGATTGCTCCCAGGTGCTCGGTTTCTCTATTTCAGCTTGTGAGTAGACACCGGTATAAATCCTGCCCATTGTATCATTCTGTAAATCAAAGCCGAAACTTTCATGTGAATAACTGCTCAAGAAAGGTTTGAGGCTTATATAAGCAGGGTGGTGACAAACATAGGAAAGTGATGGACCTTGGAGGTCTAGATTTTAACCCAAGTCCAGTTAAGGATTTGCTGAGTGCCTCATTTGAACTAGTAGTGATCAGTTCTATTTTTGTAGAAAAAGAGGTGCCGGAACTCACCATGAACGCCTCCCTTGTTCTCTTATAATGGCGCCCACCTGAGAGGTGCCAGAACTGAGTTCCAACAAGTTCCAGATGGGGGGGGGGAGCCCTGGTAGTGACATACCCAAGGGGGCTGATGTGAAAAGAGATGAGGCTTGCAAATCAATCTCCATAGCAAAAAAAAATACTGAAGAAAACAGTGATTGGCTTGTTATCTCTATTTGCAGCTTGCATAAATTAGGACTAATGAATTGGCAATTGTCATGAAGGAGAAACTCCCCCCCCCCCCAAAAAAAAACATTTTCAGTATTTATTTAGGTTGCAATCTCTCTCACATTAAATAGCATCCCTTTGAATCATTAGTTCAGTTGTTGGTGTATTAAATCAATATATATAGAGAGAGCTGCCTCTTCAGAATATGACTGTTACATTTCCTGTGAGGTTTCTTGATTTTCTTCTTCCTACCCCTTGAGGCATTTGCCCCCACAAACAGTGAAAGTTTACTTCAATTTCACAGATTCCTCCTTGACTTCTAGATGTATCTGTGACAGTTATAATTATAAACTATAACTTCCTTCTGTGAAAGTAAGATCTGCCTTCAGCTTTCCACACTATTCTCTCTTCCTCTTACATGCAAAAGAAGATTTGTATCTTCCACTTTTGATTTTAAACTAACCACAGTGCTGCATGATATTCAAACCTGGGGGGGACTGTGGTTTGTTAATACTATAGTTAGTGAGAAGAAGCCAGGATCAAACAGTAGTTCCGGATCTGAAGCCATAGTTTAAACAAACCATTTCCCCAAATCAAGTGTCACAGTCAACAGTGGTTAGTTTTTGAACTCTGCAACAGCTTTCCAGCATCTTCCTCTGGTGTACAAATAACTTCTGTTTATTTCTAAAGTTATACAGTTTTTTTAAAAAAATGCAGAACCAAGAATGCACACCAATCAGCTGCCTTGAATGGTTTTAAAGAAAGAGACAACCCCCGCCCCATCACAGGAATTATGGAAGAAAGTGAATCCCTTTACTTCCCCCACAAAAAGCCACATGTGGACATATTTGGCAGGCTTATTCCACTCTGGAGGGACACCTATACCTGACCATTTCATCCCCTTTGGCAAAAAAGAGGGGGTTATAGCTATATTTAGATTCCCCATTATAATGAATGGAAGAAAATGAAGCTTTATTTTATAGAGTGGTTCAGAGTCAGAAATACAGAGCAAGGGTCA
Organism: Darevskia mixta; assembly: GCA_034641385.1. Classification (NCBI taxonomy): domain Eukaryota; kingdom Metazoa; phylum Chordata; class Lepidosauria; order Squamata; family Lacertidae; genus Darevskia; species Darevskia mixta. The sequence continues at coordinate 6,922,124 of JAWWNH010000126.1, forward strand.
GCAACCTTTTTCAGCCATGGGCCGGTCCACTGTCCCTCAGACCTTGTGGGGGGCGGACGGACTATATTTGGAGGGGGGGAATGAACAAATTCCTATGCCCCACAAATAACCCAAAGATGCATCCTATATAATAAAGTGCAAGTGTCTCTGTGTCCAGTCCCTGTGTCCGTCCCTGTGTCCTACTGCGCATTTGCCCCACGGGCACAGGGACTGGAGCACAGAGACTTCGGGCGGGCGGGCTGTTGAAGCGGCGGGTGCGCGCTCGCGTGGACTTACTTCTAAGCAGCAGCGGCCTTTACAAGTGGCGGCTGAGTTGGCCTGCCGGGGCCTGGCTGGTGCCAGTGCCGCCGCCGCCGCGATGCGCCTCCTGCGCTGCCTGCTGAAAGGCCATTCGGCGCTGGCCGGGGCACCCAAGTACATCAAGCACTTCAGCAAGTTCTCGCCGTCCCCGCTTTCCATGATGTTCTAGCGCCCGTTAATTTAACGGGCTTTACAGTCTACTAGTTTTAAATAAAAGGACACATTCTACTCATGTAAAAACACCAGGCAAGCCCCACAAATAACCCAGAGATGCATTTTAAATAAAAGGACACTTTCTACACATGTAAAAACACGCTGATTCCCAGACAGTCCGCAGGTCAGATTTAGAAGGCGATTGGGCTGGATCCGGCCCCCGGGCCTTAGCTTGCCTACCCATGGACTAAAGCCATGTACTCCAAACACTCAAATGTTGGTAATGAAATATGAAGCACAATGCTAACGAGGAGGAGGAGGAGGAGGAGGAGGAGGAGGAGGAGGAGGAGGAATTAAAGAAAAAAAATTGCTTATTCAAGAAATTATGAAAAAATGAATTTTTTGAAAGCTGTGGATATCAATCAAACTGACTTCATTTCTTTGCATTGACAACTGTCCACTTTCACAAATATTGGACAAAAGAAATCAAGATGAAGCAAATGGGACATTAAGCTTGACCAACATAGCAAAATTGATAAACTAATTATCACATCTGCAAGTACAATTAACCTGAACTTCACCCTAGTGCTGCTGTGGCTGTCTGGATTATCCTTTTAATTACTTGCCTTTCATTATAGATCATCCTCTATGGCACTAAGGAGGAAAGTTAGCTAAATAGGAAAACAGAGATAAAATCACAGCAGTCTTCTTTTACATGTAATGATGAATGCATGATACTGAAAATGAAAGATAGCCACAAGGCCCACAACTAACTTGTAAGAACTACCCATGCTTTTAAAAATGTTGTTGTTTAGTCGTTTAGTCGTGTCCGACTCTTCATGACCCCATGGACCAGAGCACGCCAGGAACTCCTGTCTTCCACTGCCTCCCGCAGTTTGGTCAGACTCATGTTGGTAGCTTCGAGAACACTGTCCAAACATCTTGTCCTCTGTCATCCCCCTTCTCCTTGTGCCCTCCATCTCTCCCAACATCAGGGTCTTTTCCATGGAGTCTTCTCTTCTCATGAGGTGGCCAAAGTATTGGAGCCTCAGCTTCAGGATCTGTCCTTCCAGTGAGCACTCAGGGCTGATTTCCTTCAGAAGGGATAGGTTTGATCTTCTTGCAGTCCATGGGACTCTTGTCTCCTCCAGCACCATAATTCAAAAGCATCAATTCTTCGGCAATCAGCCTTCTTTATGGTCCAGCTCTCACTTCCATACATCACTACTGGGTAAAACCATAGCTTTAACTATACAGACCTTTGTCGGCAAGGTGATGTCTCTGCTTTTAAAAATAGCAGCACATATATTCAGAAAGTTAGGCATTTCCATCCTTCATGCAGCAGGATTGCATGAATGGCATATATAAAATGTGTCCTTATATGTATGCACATCATATAAAATATATAGCCAGAAGGGAAGTACAAGGAGCCTGCATATCACAATTTTGAAAGCCCAATTACCCTACAGGAAAATAAAACTTTTTTTTTTAAAAAAAAAACCTGCTGTGGCGAATACCTAGGGCATAAAAAATGACTTACCAAATAGCTAAAACATTCAATATTTATATAGTGTGGTGTGATTTTATCTCATACAAAAATCAGGAGCATGTGCACCAACGTTTATTAAAGACTTTCCTCAGATTATAGGGAATAAATTATCTACAAATTGTAATATTGTGATGACGTATGCAGGAAAAACTCCAGGTTGCCAATGGATCTAACACATGGGTAGGCAAACTAAGGCCCGGGGGCTGGATCAGGCCCAATCGCCTTCTAAAACCGCGCCCGTGGACAGTATGGGAATCAGCGTGTTTTTACATGAGTAGAATGTGTCCTTTTATTTAAAATGCATCTCTGGGTTATTTGTGGGCATAGGAATTCGTTCATTTTTTTTTTTCCAAAACATTTTTTCCGCCCTACCACATGGTCTGAGGGACGGTGGACCGGCCCATGGCTGAAAAAGGTTGCTGACCCCTGATCTAACATATATATCTATATATATAGGAAAAGAGGAAATATACATTTAAAAAACATAAACTGATATTTACAACATAGTAATAAATTTTCACATCGTCGCAGCTGGAACTGCTATTAAAAGAGTGTTGCTAATGGTTGGCATTCCCTTGTACAGTTTTTTCTTGGCTGTGTGGGCAGAGTAATTACATATATATTTAGTCAATAGGTGGCACTGGATTTAGTCCACAGTTTCTTGTTACTGTTCTGCTTCTATTATAGACAATAAAGTTTTTGTCTAGATTCCTGGACAATGTTTCCTCTGAGCTTTCCGTGACATTGGCTTTGCTGCCAATCATTATTTGTAACAGACAAAAGAATCCAATAAGGGAGTGCCGGGCAAAAAGCAAGCCCTAAAAAATAGCACTGGTGATATATTTTCATCTTTGTTGAATCCTTAGTAATCTCAACTCAACAATCCACATGTGGTGTTATGCCCAGTAAATATATTTTAGCAGCTGCTTGGGGTAGGAGGCAGTCAATTTTTGGTAGTTCAGTTTTTACCATATTGACTGGAAGTTTTGCAATGTTTTATGGGTTTAGGTTTTTATTCCCACAAACGCACTCTGGGCTTAAAATAAAAATGCACTCCTGATGTTATGACAAACATCTTTAGGAAGAAAGAAGATTGTTTTCATTGTCCTCCGTCAATCCTATAGAAATACTCACTGACATGATAAATCATTTTTTTATGCTACTCTCTTTTCTAATCAAACGCTTCGTGTGAATTTATAAGCAGCCCAATTGATATGCATCTTGCCATGTATTATGATATCCCGTGCCCTGTTGCACTGCAAAAACCTGCAGCTGTCTAAAGCTTAATTATGTATAAATGCAAAGCCCAGATGCTTGGCCAACAAAGGACAGCTCCTCACTTGTTTTTGTTTGAATTATAATTGAGCAGATGTATATATTTCAACCCACGTTGTCGCTCGTGTACTTTTCGCCTTTTTCTCTACTGCCCTTGCTCTGAATGCCTTTCTGAAGGAACCACTGAAACAAAAACAACTACATCGTGAACTGTCTAAAAGATCTAAGTGGGGTCATTAATGCTTTTGACAAATCCCTCTGCCTTTAAGACAATCTTTTTAAAACTACAAAGATGAGCTCCCTCCTCTATCAGCTGTACTGCAGATAGCTTGCTGGTGGTGGTGATGGTGTGTGTGTGTGTGTGTGTGTGTGTGTGTGTGTGTGTGTGTGTGTGTGTGTTTAAGAAAAGAATACTTCAATGGAAACTGGCATCTGGGTTGAAACAAAAAAGGCTTACAGCCAGACTTCTAAAGAATAGAGTGAGATCAGGCAATAAAGCATTACACCTGCTGAAAGCAGGTAATAGAGGCAATGAAAGAGTGTTTGTAACCCGAATTGCCCTGCATAGGAAAGCCTTTTGTCAACTGCACATGAGTGGTCATTCTACAAAGTCAACGAGGGATGCTGTAGTGCAGGGCTGAAGTGCAGGGCTGAAGTGCTTAGGGAGACTATTAGGCAAAAACAGCACAAATCGCTGTTTTCCTTTCACACTCAGGTATCACATACGTAACCTTTTTCTCACAGTCATAAAACACCAGTGGCATTGGTCCTCGAATGGTGGCGGTTACAAGGGGTAATTGTAACCAGTGCCTCAAATTGTGTGTGTGTGTGTGTGAGAGAGAGAGAGAGAGAGAGAGAGAGAACGAGAGAGAGAGAAAGAGAGAGAGAGAGAGAGAGAGAGAGAGAGAGAGCACGCTCTTGTAGGTACCCTATCTTGCAGTTACCAGGAAAGCAGAGTAAGGGGCAAGAAGAAAGAGCAGAGCGATGCCAGCATAAGGTAAAGGTAAAGGGACCCCTGACCCTTTCCGTGCGCTGCTCTGGTTCGCCAGAAGCGGCTTAGTCATGCTGACCACATGACCCGGAAGCTGTACGCCGGCTCCCTCGGCCAATAATGTGAGATGAGCGCTGCAACCCCAGAATCGGTCATGACTGGACCTAATGGTCAGGGGTCCCTTTACCTTTACCTTTAACCTGGTCAGGAAGCTTTTGGGTGCAAGTGGCTTCAGTCTAGCTCCAGTCTTCATAGCAAAATAAGCACAAATATGTCCTCTTCTTATAAGATGATGTGTGCTTTCCCCCTTTGCAGAAGAGAGCCTTGTATGCAAATATGCAATATGTAATGCAGCTCTCAGTGAAGGCAATCTGTCCTGCAGGCAAGGCCATTTGTTAGTAACATGTATCAAATAATAAAAAATGATAAGTGAGCATCGCTGTGGATTCAAAGGAATGACAATTCCATTTCCCACACGCACAGCCGCACTGTAGCTCCCTTTTCTTTTTCTTTTTTTTTAATGGAAAATTATTGCACAACACAATAACCTGCCTTCTAGTAAGTGCCTCTTTATACCTGCAGGTATTTCTAAATACCTACTTTAATGGAGCAGAAGGAAATCCATTTTGTGTTTCTAATGTATTCCCTGCTGGCCCTGATACCAGACTGTTCAGTATTTTGTCTTAGAGGACTAACATAAAGGGAAGGGGGGGGAGAGAAGAGGATAATCTCAGGCACAGCAGATACATGTTATTTTCCCCAGCGTTTGACGGGCAAATAATTGGGTGAGTTCAGGACAACTTCTTGCCCTTTTGAAATCTGAAGCCTGGCCTGGTGAGACGAAGCTTTTGCGTTTTCTACTTAAAAGGGCCGCAATATATATTTTCACATCAGTGTCAGCAACCGCTAAGGAAAGCCAATACGGCCAATGTTATGCTTGCCAAACACAAACAAATTTGTTTTCAAGAAGAGGGCAAGTACAAAGCTTCTTGTCTGCCAAAATGAGCACATTAAGAATGACCTCTTTCTTGGGGCACCTGAACGCTGGTACAGGAAAGCGCAGGAGATATATAATTAATATTAGCTAACACGCAGTAAGGTTAATTGTTGCTTCTCTGAACACTCAATCTGCATGCAGTTGATAAATCGCACAATGAATCAAAAGTGGCTCATATTTAGGTCACACAAAGTCATTGCGTCTTTTTTAAATTTAAACAGCGAGCTAGATTAAAACACAAGAGTATTTCTGGAGAGGAATTCAGAGAAGCGCTTGCCTTTTGGTGTAAAAAAAAGTTTCCTCAGCACACACCCTAGGGACACGTTAATCAAAGCTTTTTAATGTATTCAGTCTGGTCTCTGACAGGCTTTGTTCCAGTGATGGCATTTTGCAGGATAAGGCTGCAAGTTACTGGTACCAGTAAGACACAGTAATTGCCGGGGGTGATAGAGCTTCCTACCTAAAGGCTTCCTACTATTCCGTTCTTTGTATTATTAGGCAAGGCTAGAAATGTCTTGTAATCAACGCACACAAGTGATAAGTGGAAATTTTGATCGGGAAACACATCATGAAGGAAAACTGAACAACAAGGAGATCTGTTTTAATTGCAACTCGAACCACTTTTGCTGGATTTCCACTTGCCTGCCACATTTTTTTATCATAAACACGTAGAATTGTAGAGTTAGAAAGGATATACCAAATTCTTGGAATGTCATGGAAATCCCAAATTCTTGTTGGGATTTGGTACCATTTCCTCAGTGATCAGTCAATCAGTCAATGTGTGTGAAGATTTGCTAAATCTTTCATTCACACAGATATTGTTTTTGGTGACACAACTGGGGCTGATTAGAGTCCTCTTCAGGTGTTCACTGCAGAAGACACAAAGGTGCCTGTGGAAATGAGCAGAGTTAGCTGTTCCCTCAGATGACATCAGGCTCTGCATTGCAACAGTACTTGACTCGCAATTGGTTGAGGGAGCTGGTTCATTGTGAAAAGTTTCCAGTGTGGGAATGAAAGCACAGTTGATGCAGATGATGTCATTCAGGAGCAGGGCTAATCCTGCACATTCCTGGAACGACCAAAATATTGAACCACCGGATACCAAGTCACCCAAATAATACTAAACAAGGAATATTCTTCAAGCAGTGTTAAGAAAGTAAATAAATGTACTAATCCCAAAACACACAAATCTAATGTTCATGAAGTGCTAATGTTCATGAAGTGCGCAGAGTAATTTGAAGTGGCCATAACACATGTGCAAGGCTTGGTTCAGTGGCTACTTTACCATGAGAAGCCACTTGTCAGGTGGGAAGGATCTTCCTGGTTGTGCTTACTAGGAGGAAGAGGGTGTTAAGTAACACAGTGACACAGAAATGGTAAGTGACACAGAAATGGTAAGTGTCTGTGTATTAATGAAGGTTTAAAAATGGTTAATAGCTAAATGTGCATTGGAGAAAAGGTTTAACGTGGGGATTTTCCATGAGACCATATTAAAAGCAAGAGCTCTCTCTGAGTTGTAACTAGTTAATGCTTACCTGTTGATTGTTTTTCTACTCTGTGCTTAGAGTGAACCTTTGATCATGCGATGAAGGCATTGAGTTGCAAATTTCCATTTTGAAAGGGAGCTGCCTTGAGTCTTTTGTCTCCCAAATTCCATGGAGTGAAGATGTAAATGAAGCTTGTGAGGAAAATAGCTCCAGGAAAATGGATGCTGTTAAAGAGAGAGAGCTTTACTTAGAGGTCTGTTTGGATTATTTCATATTTTCTAAGATGCAAAGACTGTGCTGAACAGCGCAAGACATTGTATTTTGGGATGTATCTTTAATGCTTGTGTTCTGTTGTTTTTTTAAAAAAGTTCTGCAAGTAAAAGTTTGAATAATATTCTTATGGGCCTGCACAATGATTTCTTCCCAAAAGGAGTCAGTTCTTATGCTTCCAGTCACTTCAAACTGCACAATATTAATATCTACAACAGAGGGGGAGGGACAATGTGACAGAGAGGTTGATGCGGTACAAACAGAGCAGCAGCCGGGCCAATCCGGTGCTCCTGCTGACATGTTTGCACCGCACCAGCCTCCCCGCCATCTTCTCCTCTCCCTCCTGGTAAGCATTAGCAACCTACCTGCAAGGAAGCTATCATAACAGTTCCACCCCACCTAGCTAGCCACTTCTGCCTGACACAACAAAGTCTCCCATAGAGTCAGAAAGCAAGCGGTGGAATGTAAATGAGGATAGTGAGAATTACAAGGGGGACCAGCAGACTAGCAAAAGGTGCCTGCAGAAACTGGAAAGAAGAAGAAGAATAGAAGAAGAAGAAGAAGAAGAAGAAGAAGAAGAAGAAGAAGAAGAAGAAGAAGAAGAATTTATGAATTTATACTCCACCCATCTGGCTGAGTTTCCTCAGCACTCTGGGCGGCTTCCAACAAAATATTAAAAATACGATAAAACATCAAACATTTAAAACTTCCCTAAACAGGGCTGCCTTCAGATGTCTTCTAAAAGTCAGATACTTGTTTATTTCCTTGACATCTGATGAGAGGCCATTTCACAGGGCGGGTGCCACAACCGAGAAGGCTGTCTGCCTGGTTCCCTGTAACTTCACTTCTCGCAGTGAGGGAACCACCAGAAGACCCTCAGAACTGGACCTCAGTGAACAATGGGGTCACTTGCAGAACAAGTCAGCCCCTTCAACCACTGGACATGCCACCATGACAGAAATCCTGTAGAGAGGTTGAACCCCAGCCCTTCTTACCAGGAAGTTGTCCATCTTCAAAGCAGACAAAGCGAACAGGACCATATCCATGATGGGATGGAGAAACAATAAGAAGGGAAGAGCGTTCCTGACTGCTTCTACAGTGATCCATGCGACGGTCACCTCCAGACTAGATTATTGTAACTCGCTCTATGCAGGGCTGCCCTTGAGGCTGACCCAGAAACTCCAGCGGGTGCAGAATGCCGCGGCGAGACTCCTTACGGGGGCCTTGCCGCGAGATCACATTCATCCAGTGCTTTATCAGCTGCACTGGCTCCCGGTGGAGTACAGGATCAGGTTTAAGGTGCTGGTTTTAACCTTTAAAGCCCTACGCGGCCTAGGACCCTCGTACTTAAGGGACCGCCTCTCCTGGTATGCCCCGGGTAGGACCTTGAGGTCATCAAATAATAACCTTCTGGAGATCCCAGGTTATAAGGAGGTCAGGTTGGCAGCCACCAGGGCCAGGGCTTTTTCGGTTCTGGCCCCGATATGGTGGAATGATCTGCCACAAGAAACGAGGGCCCTGCAAGAGTTAGCACCCTTTCGCAGGGCTTGTAAAACGGAGCTGTTCCGTTTGGCTTTTGGGGTAATTTGAGTGTAACTTTTAAAATTCAAAATTTTTAAGTTTTAAAGTGTATTTTATATCTGTATTTTTAATCTGTGTTTTTATATTTGTATTTGATTGTTAGCCGCCCTGAGCCCGGTTTTGGCGGGGAAGGGCGGGATATAAATAAAAGTTTATTATATTATTATTATTATTATTATTCTCTACTCAAATTCACCCACTCTCAAATCTTCTTTTCTTTTCTTTTACAAAGCATAATCATAGCAAAATGGTATTGAGCTTTTATTACATATATTTGTGTGTGATGTCCAGTTAGGTCCATGGTAAAATGCAAGTATTTATCAACTTGCATTTGATAAATATCCTACATTGTTCCATATAATACAGTATAGATACCATCTTTGCAGCCCAGAGATATGCAGGTATTGCCTTGCAATTTAAAAATATATATGGGCACTATTACCCTTGCTCTCAGGGCCTGCTTTCTGGATCCGTTTTATCATTTAAAATAGTCAACAACTGCAATCACCTAGATTACATTGTTAGTCTGCACACTGCTCTATGCGAGCATTCACGGTAAGAATAAGACGTTAAGTGAATCTGACATGCAGTTTACCAGCAAGTTTCACAGTACATGGGCAAAATGTTGCCCTGAATATGTAAAATATTATGATCATTGCCATACCTAACTAATTGCATTTGAAGCATGCTGGCCATAAAATTAATTAGCAGTACAGAAAGCATCGTGATAACCAGCTATAAATACTAAACACAACTAATTATTTCAGTCATAAAAGGGCCCTGCCAATTTATAATGAAGCAATATGTTGCACGCACACGAAAAAATCTTTTGTTTTTGCCTCTCCCCTCCTCCACGCCACATATTTGCCCATGGAACCTGTTCCATTTAGTGACAGCGTCAGTACTAGTGGATACCAAACGGAATGCAAGCTAAAATGAAACTAGCCTAGGATTTTCAGTGTTCTTTAAGATGTTTTGCAACTGCGAAAATACAAGTAACAATCTTTTATCGTCGTCATCAAAATCGGGAGGTCACTCTGGATCTGCGGAGTACATTTTGAGCTCTAGCAACAATTGATTTCCTTAAAAAAAATAAAAGCAGCTGGCATTACAAAGAATAGCCTTCTTTCGATTTTTCTGTTCCACTGAAGCATTCAGAGAATGCAGCAGGCATAATAGGCTGAAGTAAACAGTGTCAGGTTCTGTTATATCAGGAACTCTTTTAAACCAGCCAGACAAGCTATCATCAGTGCTTGAAACACTGTAAATAGCTGTTGAGCCTGAAAATGAGTTTGTTTCCTAACAAGGGTTTTGATGACATTTTGAGGAATAGAAGAAGATGCTTTGCCGACGGTCGTCGTTGCTACACATTCAGTTATGATATGGTTTTATTAATGAGTCAATATGAGCGGTCCATGTGGGGCACTTAATAGAATTAGAAGCTCACTCAGCAAAGTGCCATTGAACTGCATGCTCATAAAGCTTTCCTGGGAATATGAATGAAAAATAGAGATGGACTGTGTAAATGCCCTGTCTCAAGGTCAGCGTTGGGTGGCTCCAACAAAAATTGTTGGGATGGTGGCTGAGATAACAGAGCTAACCTATTTCTAAACAACATACCCAGTGGCTAGCAGTGGTCCAACATGGGGTGGACAATTCAGCCAACAAGGTGTGGGCCAAACCAGATGTGCATTAAATATGCTACCATCTCTTTGAATTATCATTGAATGCTAAAAATGACATTGCGTGTCGAGGTCCCCAAACCACCCCTCAAATAAATCACACTTCAGACAGAAATTTAAGCTTAGGATTTTTGGCATGATTTTGGCCACAACTTTATTAAAATACAAAATATGTGAGTGGTTGCTTAGGCATTGGTTCCGGCTATCTGTCCTGCTGGGGACAGAACTGATATTTGTCAGTAAAGGGAAAAACACTTTGGGGAGAGAATGGGAGCTGGGGGTCGGACCCTCGCCTCTCCCCAAATGCTCCCAGGGGCTCTTGCGTGGCCCTGGCCCCCGACCAGGGGATACGGACAAAAGCATGGCGAGCCCCTGGATTCCTTTAACGGAATTCCCTGCGCAGCAGCAGCATTGGAGGGGCAGACCACAGCCAACCCTGACCCCTCCACCAACCAATTTAATAACATAACCAATGCCTAACCGCCAACCTTACAAGTTGTGACTAATTGCTACGCAGTAGGCGAAAACCAGATGGCACCAGCCAATCAGCCAAATGGAAAAAAATCCTACCAGGCCCCTGCCCCAAAAGCAGACGACCCCATGACAGGCATAGCAAGGTCAACGCAGAGGCTAAAAATAGGGAAGGGAGGGCGGGTGATCTGATGCACTCAGCAAAGAGGAATAACACGTTACGAACCAAACAATATATAGTCACTGGGCTGTCCATCAACAAATTGCAACATGAAAATCTCCCCAACGACACCCAGGACCCAATCACAGCAGTGGCCATCTATACTATCCCGCCCAGCAACAGAGGGGTGACTTGTTGGCCCCCACCGCAACACGTGCTCTCCATGAAGGAGAACCCGCTTTGCCAGACCATCTAACCATGTAGCCTTATATCTGGCGAGTATCTTCTTTGGATTAATTCTCTTGATTCTTTCTTCTTTGGGAGCATTCCCCCCCCCCCCCGGTTGTTCTCCACCAAGATCCAAAATCCTATATTGTTGGTTGATTTGCTTGCTTGGGGGCAGCAGTTGCATTGCCTCTCTGTTATGGTTGGTGAGAGAGGTAAGTGCAGGGCAGGTGGAGATGAACCACGACTGCTTTCTTTTTGTGTGTGGCAGAACTGCAATGCTCACGGGGATATATGACACGATGGCTGATGCAGCAACATTACAAACCTAGGGAGAACTCAGGGAGAGCATCAAAGCTATATCCAAATAAAAGCTTGCATGCACTGAGCTCATTCTGAATTGAGCCAAGGGAGTTTGCCCATCAGTACTTACACCTTCAAATAAAAGAGAAAAGTTGCAGTCCAGAGTCATTTTTTAAGGTCATTAACATGCTACTTCTCATTTCCATCTTCTGGGAATGCAGAGGAGATTCTAAACTTAGAGGTTCTGTGAATTCATGAGGGTGGTGGAAGTGATGTTGTGTGGTGGTGGTACATTTTGAAAATAGGGACACGGGTGATGCTGTGGTCTAAACCCCTGAGCCTCTTCCGCTTGCTGATCAGAAGGTCGGCAGTTCGAATCCCTGCAACGGAGTGAGCTCCCGTTGCTCTGTCCCAGCTCCTGCCAACCTAGCAGTTCGAAAGCATGTCAAAAAGTGCAAGTAGATAAATAGGTACCGCGGCGGCAGGAAGGTCAACAGCGTTTCTGTGCACTCTGGTTTCCATCATGGTGTTCTGTTGTGCCAGAAGCGGTTTAGTCCTGCTGGCCACATGACCTGGAAAGCTGTCTGTGGACAAACACCGGCTCCCTCGACCTGAAAGCGAGATGAGCGCCCCAACCCCATAGTCGCCTTTGACTGGACTTAACTGTCCAGAGTTCCTTCACCTTTTTTTTTAAACTACATTTTGAAAGTGGTTTTAGCTGGGGTATACATCTGCTGAAGAAACCAGTGTCAACCTTCTGGGTATTCTTGAACCCATCCCTGTCTATGAATGTGCAAGTGATATCAGTGGCTTGGAGAGCCTTTTACCAATCCTTTCTGATTTTCCAACTGCACGCTTTTCTGAAAAAATCAGATCTAGTCCTAGTCACTTCTAGGTTGTGTTCCACTGTATCCCATTGCAGCCTCTTCAAAATTGTCCTGAAACTTCAATTATTTCAGAATGGTGTGGCCAATCTTGTTTCTGGATCAGCAAAATGGATCACAGTATGTCAATTTTGTTCTAATATTTTGTCATAGAGAGGCATGATAGTAGTTAATGAATCAAAACAATGAACAAATAAAATACATTAAAATACTGTGCTGCTGTCGACTTGAATAGGAAATGGATAGTGACCAAAATCTAAAAGGCAGCAGATCTTGCTATTTATACTTTGATTGGATGAGATTTCAAACAGATAAATAGATAAGTGAATAATCAGCCTCTTCCCAGAGAAAACTCTGCTTAAGACCACATATAAGCTGATGAGCATTCATTTGAGTTTGGCAGACAGAATGCAACAGACAGCCCCAATGTGCATTGTGAGCAGCTTGCAGACTTTTGGATACAAATCCAAAGTGCTTAGCTTGGAAGGAATACCTCAACTGTCCAAACCACTATGCACAGAACCAATTTGGTATGAAACAGATGTACTACGCACGTAGAAAACCCCCAATTTGAGAAAGAATAGGAATAATATTCAAATGATCTGTGCTTGATAATCTCAAGACAATGAATCAGTAGTATGCCAGCAAGTAAAAGATGGCGCTGAGCCTGGCCTTTATCATTAGTGTATTAAGGTTTCCTGGAAGATAATTAGACAGGATTTTCTGTATCATTAAGCAATTTACTTTATGTTCAGTATACACTTTATACTCAGTTTCTGTGGCCTGCTCTCTCCCACCCCCTTCTCAGCTCTTCTGCTACAGTCCTGGGACCCTTCATCTACTATACCGTGTGTGGGGCTACCTTTGAAGGTGACCCGGAAACTGCAATTAATCCAGAATGCGGCAGCTAGACTGGTGACTGGGAGTGGCTGCCGGGACCACATAACACCGGTCCTGAGAGAACTACATTGGCTCCCAGTACGTTTCCGAGCACAATTCAAAGTGTTGGTGCTGACCTTTAAAGCCCTAAACGGCCTCGGTCCTGTATACCTGAAGGAGCGTCTCCACCCCCACCGTTCAGCCCGGACACTGAGATCCAGCGCCGAGGGCCTTCTGGCGGTTCCCCCACTGCGAGAAGCAAAGCTACAGGGAACCAGGCAGAGGGCCTTCTCGGTAGTGGCCCCCGCCCTGTGGAACGCCCTCCCAGCAGAGGGCCTTCTGGCGGTTCCCTCACTGCGAGAAGCAAAGCTACAGGGAACCAGGCAAAGGGCCTTCTCGGTAGTGGCCCCCGCCCTGTGGAACGCCCTCCCAGCAGAGGTTAAAGAGATAAACAACTATCTGACATTCAGAAAATACCTCAAGGCAGCCCTGTTTAGGGAAGTTTTTAACCTGTGATATTTTAATGTATTTTAATATCTGTTGGAGGCTGCCCAGAGTGGCTGGGGGGACCCAGCCAGATGGGCGGGGTACAAATAATAAATTATTATTATTATTATTACCGCCCGCTATTTATTGTTCTGTGTCTGACTTCAGAAGCAGACCTGATTGTATTGTACTGACACTTTTTTGTTATAAAGGCTTTCATTTTTTTATCATAAGAATGAAGTACTTAAGTCATTAGTGAGATGATTATACAATGCATCAAAATAGACCAACTTTGCCCAACCTGGTGCTCATCAGAGGTTTTGGAATGAAACTCCCAGCAGCCCCAGCTGGCATAGTCAGGTTGCGGGAGGCTGGAACACAGCATCTCTAATTAGAATAGAGTATTTCTAACCCATGGAGGAAATTCACTGGAATTGACTGAATACATTGGTTTATGGATGATGGCAGAACATTTACTGTGTTGTCTTTAGAGTGGGTTTCACAGTGCTTTCTGTAACACGTCCTTGACTTCTTTAGGAGTCTCAAAAGCCAGTTCTGTAGGGATGCCCTGGGGCTTAATTATATTATATCTGAGTGGAGACAGAGCATGTATATCAGGAGTGGGGATTCAGTGGTTTCCATGCTTACTTATTTAACACAGTTATAGCCTGTTCTTCACCATGTGATCGCAAGGTGGAAATACATCCCATAAAATTGCAAAATGAGCAAACACCACGAAAGCCCACAATAATAAAATGCAGAATATCAACAGTCATAAAAGGCAGGTGGCGCTTTCTTTTCCCGAATGGTTAAAACGTCCTTGTTGGACTCTGACTTCCATCAACCCAAGCTGGCATGGCCAATGGCCAGCGATGTTGGCAGCTGTAGACCAATAACATCTGCAGGACCCAGGCTCCCACCCCTAGTTCCCACTTCTTAGAAGCCTCATTCTGCTCATTAAACGTGGGGATTACTTCCTTTGCCTAAGTAAAGGAAAGCTGATATACACTAGGCCTGTAAGGTAAAATTGAAACTTTGGAATCTAGAGAAATAGTCAAACAGTCCCTGCTCTATCTGTTGTGCTCTGTGTTGGCAAATTGGGTCCTCCCTTAAAGAGGGCACATATTGTGGTGAGACCTGGAAACTGACATCCTGTGTTGTGGGTGGGTTTGATTGGTCAGCCACAACACCCGATTGGAGGTCCCCCGATGCTGAGTTCAATCAGGCCAATGGGGCACAGTCAAAACGGATTGAGGGACCTATTTATACCCATCCATGTGACCCAGAGCTTCCTTTTTCGGCACGTGCATTCAGAACACCCACCCACCTCTCCCTATTTTTAGGGCCTTTTACACTTGACCTTGCTATGCCCACTTGGCTGATTGGCTGTTGCCATTTGGGTTTCGCCTGCCATGTAGCAAATCTTCACAACTTGTAAGGTTGCGGATAGGCTCTGGTTCAGGTGATAGGAATGGGAGAACGCTCTCGCCACCCCTATGTGAAGGGTATTCCGTTAAAGGAATCCAGGGACTCAATGGTTTAGTCAACCCCTGAGAGGGGGTTGTGCCCGTGCCTGAGTCCAGGGGGACATTTGGGTGGCGGACATAGTTTGTTCCCAGCTTTCCACTTATCCAGGTGTTCACCCTTGGCTGACCTATGCTGGAACCCTGGGTCAGCGCTACCTGCATGGCAGGGAGCTAGTCGAACCAGAGCCTATGCAACCATTCACTTTCTGTAATCAATAAAGTTGTGGCCTAAATTCTGCCAAAAACCAAAACTAAAATTTGAGTCAAGTGTGAATTTATTTAGGAGGGAGGTTTCTGGCTCTGAACAAGCAATTGTAACCTAGCCTGTACTGGCCAAGCTGTTTCCAGCTTCTGCTTTGAGATCTCTCAGACTACACTGAGAAGCTCACTACCTGACATATCACAATTGTAATGGGGATGATGGTGCCAAGGAGCGTCACCCTCCATGCACCATCATCTACATATTAATCACGCTCCCCACAGACCATCACACAGCTGTTGGTCAGGCTAGGGGAAACACAGTTGTGATGGAGTATGTGTGTGAATGAGTGTGTGTGCAAATCAATTATGCCTTCCAGTTGACTGAATTTGGGTTTCCAAGTAGAATACTGTCCATTGATATTTGGCTGAAGCTCTGATATACTTGGCATATTTTTTTTTCCATGATGCTTTTATAGATCCTTTGATTATGCTTTTTTTTTTTAATGGACAGTAAAACGGAGGAAATGGCAGAGATAGTTGAGTTTTCAGCAACAGTTATAAGAAGCCCATTTGTCCATTTCTGGGTCTTTTAAGCACTCACATTCTTAAACAGAATGTAATTATTGAGGAAATTAACTTTATAGCTGCAGATTGTGGTGTCATGATAATTTAGAGGAATAGAAAGAATGTTTTCTTAGCAATCTTTTTTATCTCTTTCTTTTTTGGTTATCACTTAATGGCATTCATTAAAAGTGATAACAGAAATTGCTTCTCATTTTAAATTTCCTACCAACTCTCCTGTTTAGTTGAGTTAACTTTCCTTGGAACAATATATTAGTGTCATGCTCAATTGACTTTCTTTATAAAGGAAATGAAAGTCCATTCTCTGCACCAATGGAAACAATATAAATATACACGTTTCTGTCCTTTTGTTAAAATAATTGTAAACTCCAACAAAATTTGTCACAGACAACCTCTATATTGTGATGCAGAGCAGCTGGCTGAAGTCAATATTTCCCCCTCCAGTTTTTTTTTTTTTAAAAAAAAAAATACATTATTTACCTTTTGGAATCCAGGGCAGGCTAGCAGAGAGCAAAGGCTTGAGCTTTCATTGTCAGCCAATCAGCCGTTTCTCATTTCCGTTCCTCATGCTTTTCTCTGGAACAGCCTGCAGCAAGAAAATATATTGACTTTCCTGAGAACTTGGTGTTCAGACTTTGAAATTGCACTCCCTATCTTTTAATCATTTGATACCGAGAACAGACAAAGGAAGAAATCAAAGGACCATCCTACTCAGCTATCTTTCCACCTCCTTGTTCTGTCACATGCTTTATAATTTCAGGACAACAAATCTGTCTCTATAAAACTCGTGCTTTCCACTGGTTTGACCCTTCTGCAGTGGAGGTCAACAGGAATTCTATTTGTTGCTTAACTGGTTTCTGATCAGATGCCAACTTCTGCATTCTTGAAGTAGAGACCCTGCCATGCCCTGTTCAAAGGGCCTCACACACTCAGCTTATAATTGCTCTCATACTTCATGTGTGAGACAGGTAATTGTCCAGTCATTGAGTGTTGTTTATTTTATGTTATAGGCATTTCAACACTGCTAGGGTTTTCTTCTCAAGAAACCTTTACAGAACAAAATCATTTGAGGAACATTACATTCCTTACCAGTACACACTCGGCCGAGGCAACATGAGGCAACTCATTCTTCAAGAAGCCTGGGTATGAGTCTTAGGAAGGAATTCAGCATAGCGCTAAGGATATTGCTCTCTCAGTGCAAATATTTCTGCTTTCTGATGAAATGATTTCCTTTCCCCTCTCCCCAGTTGTTGTTCAGGGGGTTCTTCTGACTCCACCAAGCCAATTTGGGGGAATGTGAGGGGAGGGGAGCAAGGAAAGCCCCATTGTGTGGCTTCCACTAGCAGGAATGGTTACTTGAATCTAGCCCTCCATGTTTGATCTTTTCCTATGTCATCGGCTTCTTCTAATGGCTTTTGCTACAGAACCTACTGTAACCACCTTCTTCTGCCTTTCCATAGGGTCACATCCAAACTGCATGTGAGATCATTATCTTCGGTTTCACAAGTAGGCAAAGAAAAGGGGAGCACTCATCAAGCAATATAGGGGGGAGGAAGTAGATATGATCATGGGATCATGATCATAGTCATAGTGGTTCAGAAAGAGCTTGGTAGAAAAAGCTGCTTTTCTGAAAAGCTTTAAAGCAGGATATTCATGACCCTCCAGCTATTGTTGGATCTCAACTCCTATTAGCCGCAGCCAGAATGGCCAATGTTCACGGATGATGGAACTGTAGTCCAGAAACACATGGAAGACTACAGGTTCCCCACCCTTGGTTTAAAGGAAGAGATGGAGCTGGAATAAAAGAGGAAGAAAATCTTTTTCAGGCCCCAAGAACATCAATATCATAGGAGCAAAAGAAGAGTACCACTGTGGTCAGACCTCACCTGGAATACTGTGGCCAGTTCTGGGCACCACAGTTCAAGAAGGATACTGACAAGCTGGAACGTGTCCAGAGGAGGGCAACCAAAATGGTCAAAGGCCTGGAAACGATGCCTTATGAGGAACGGCTTAGGGAGCTGGGTATGTTTAGCCTGGAGAAGAGAAGGTTAAGGGGTGATATGATAGCCATGTTCAAATATATAAAAGGATGTCATATAGAGGAGGGAGAAAAGTTGTTTTCTGCTGCTCCTGAGAAGAGTACACGGAGCAATGGATTCAAACTACAAGAAAGAAGATTCCACCTAAACATTAGAAAGAACTTCCTGACAGTAAGAGCTGTTCAACAGTGGAATTTGCTGCCAAGGAGTGTGGTGGAGTCTCCTTCTTTGGAGGTCTTTAAGCAGAGGCTTGACAGCCACCTGTCAGGAATGCTTTGATGGTGTTTCCTGCTTGGCAGGGGGTTGGACTGGATGGCCCTTGTGGTCTCTTCGAACTCTATGATTCTATAAGAGGAGAGAACAAGTGTGATAATGGGATTGGAAGGGACCCTGAGGATCAACTAGCCCAACCGCCTGCAATCCAGGAATACGCAGGTGTCCCATATGGGGATCAAACCTGTTGGTGCTATCAGTACCCGCTATCAGCTGAGCTGTCCAGGAAGCCCTTAAAAAGCCACTGGGTTTCTTAAGTGTGAATGGAACCACTCCTTCAGTAATGGGGCTGCCTGAAACACATTGACAAGTTAAGACTGCCTTCTTATATCTTTAAAAGCTTGTGGAAATAAAAAAAAGATACTGGTGGGTGGGGAATCCTGATAAATTTATTTTAAAATCAATGGAACCTAAAGAATAAGTGTCACAAAGAAATATGGCCACATCTGAAGTCTAACAAAAAAAAGTTGCTTCTCGTGTAACACTCTCTCTCTCTCTCTCTCTCTCTCTCTCTGTGTGTGTGTGTGTGTGTAGATAAGATATAAAAGTGAAATGACAGCAGAAAGGTGAAATAATGAGCAAACATTTTTAATCATTTTCGTTTACTGGAGATGCTTTTGATCCAATTAATTTGGAAAGCAATGCCTTAAAATTTTGGGAAGTTGCAAAATGCAAATAACATCAGTACTGTATTTGCCCAGTAGATATTGGGTCCATCATCTTAAGAAGAATCTTTAGTGGCCACGAATACAAAAGTACAACAAAAGAAGCATTTTGAACAGTAGGATATTGTGAAGTAGCCAGATCCTGTGTGTTAGACTCACAGACCCTCCAAGTCAAATTCAAAGTTACTGCAGACTGCAACAAAATGTACAAATGGTCAAGCTTATTAAACGACAAACAAACAAATAGCCATGCTCCAGAATATGCAATAGAAAAACACCTTAGCAATCCCAAACAATGCCACATGAACATACACAGAACAAGATGAAAAATAGCATTTTACATTATACACTCATTTTTATGGAAACAGTCAAGAGTCATATAACATAGCATTGAGCCCTGAAGACATGAGTAAAATTTGCTTTCACAGCCATTGTGAGAAACACTGAATATCCATGAAAATGAATGTGCCAATTCTGATCTATGTCTTCAGCGACGATTATGAAAACTCAGTATTTGCTTCTAGCTTTTTATTTCACCTGCTGAGACTATTCACCCACGTGCAGCTGCTAGACACTGAATTATATGGAAAGGACCTTTGGCTATGAAAGACGGTAAATCAGAGTGCGAATTCATAGGCAAGGGAGGCCTACCGTGGGACTCTCAGTCATACCGTTAGACAACTTAGACTCCATACTCAATGGTGTTATGCCTCTCTCTGCCCAACTTTTAGATGGTATTGTGTATCATTTCACTTGCTTCAATATGTGATAAATCAGCTCTGGACTGCTGCTCCAAAGTCCTGTCCTGAAAGCACCACTGGATTCTCTCTCACACAGCTTCAGTTGAAGAGAGAGGAGGAATCTGTTGTAAATGGATTTATACCTAGAAAACTGCAGTTCCAACCTGATTGAGCTTTGCCCACATTGGACCACCTCTTGCATTGATCTTCCACTTATGTGTGAACTGGTTGTGCCTCATATATATATGTTATGTACTGAGCTGAATCCTAGAACAATAGGATGCATAATGCAGCAGTCTGATTGGTCCACAGGAGCCACCCAATCCAGCTCCAGGTGGAAGTGAATCTGTGACCTGATTGGCCTGCAAGAGCAGCCAATCAGGCTCCTGGAGGAAGTGAATCCGCAACCTGATTGGCCTACAGGAGTACCGTCTTTCCCCCTTTTTAAGACACCGTCTTATAATTTTTTTTCCTCAAAAAAACACAGGGTGGCTTATTTTCGGGGGATGTCTTATTTTTATTACGTCAGTATGGTACGGTACAGCCTCCCCCTGCGCGCTGAGCAGGCGGAGCAGAACTCCGCAAGAGGCGCGTTTCCCCCCCGCGCCTCTCGCTGGTTCGCTGGCTCCATGCGCAAGGGGAACAAGCGGGGCAGGAAGAGGCGTCTTCCCCCCCCCCCGCCTCTCCCTGCACGCTAAGCAGGAGGGGCTGAGGAGGCGACGGGAACAATGGCGGCACCACGGCTTACTTTTGGGGTACGTCTTACTTCTCACAAAGGTTAAAAAAACCTGCCATGGCTTACTTTATGACTACGTATTAAAAAAGGGGAAACAGGGTAGCCCGGAATTAGCCAATCACATGGGGCCCATTGTGTAAATAATGTATATATAGCAGACATTTTGGGGAAAGATTCATTCATTGCTACTATGAGCTGAATAAAGAGCATGAAATTCACACTTGACACAGAGTGTGTAATATATATATATGTATATGTATGTATATGATGTATATGTATATGTATATGTATAGGTAGATTTACATCTATATTTGCAAATCTGAGCTATAGCGCCTGGGTCAGGTAGATGAGAGTGTGGTTTCTTCCACACCAACTGGAAGTGTGAAAAGATGTCATGTTGTTTTACCAACATTCCTGGTGCTTTCACAGACAAGTGAAAACACCTTTTTTGTGCTGTGCCCAATATATTTCAGCTACATTTCTCCCGTGCCCCACGTCTCCAGAGTCTGCAGGACCTCTGCACAGCTTGTAGTAATCACCACCTGTACCGGGGGAAGGGTGCAGATAGGGGGTCGATATGCAGCCTTAATGAAAGTAGCCATTCTGCTGGCACGAAAAACCCTGGCAGCGTGTTATGTCTCTTTTCCAGATGGTCCTGGATTTGCAGTTTAGCACTAAAGAGCCAAATTTGGAACACATGCAGATATAGTCTAATTGTCTGAAAATTGCATTTTTAAAATAATAATAATAAAAAAACCTGACTACAGTGGAGAAATCTGAACAGCCACAAGATTTACAAGGTAAAGAAATTTATTGCCATAAGAAGCCTAAGAGCAGACTGCAGATTGGAATGTGTGCCAAACCGAATCCGTTATACTACTGTGGTCGCAAACATTGCTGAATATGAGCCAATAGGGCCAGCAGTGAGATTCCAGAAATAACATGGCATCAAAGTCATTTTGTATTAGCAGCTTTCCACTGCTCTCGTCCAGTTTTGTATTAGCATGTGTCTCCAACGAGACTGCCAAAAACCTGTTAAGGTGGCTGTGTGTTTTTGTATCGGACTCAATACTCGGTATATTGCTCCGTAGGAAAA
Organism: Darevskia mixta; assembly: GCA_034641385.1. Lineage (NCBI taxonomy): Eukaryota > Metazoa > Chordata > Lepidosauria > Squamata > Lacertidae > Darevskia > Darevskia mixta. Next base: position 6,943,675 of record JAWWNH010000126.1, read on the forward strand.
TATTGCAGCTTGTCCGTTCTTTTGTACAAATACCTATTCAGCCTGTGATCCCTTGTAAACTTCAGTAAAATGTAGGGAATTAAATATATTGACCAGGCATAGGCAAACTCAGGTATACAGGGCCAAAGCCGTTTAGTTACTGCTGATGACTTGGAGAACCTACACAGCTTGAGACCAAGCCATCTCAGAGAATGCCGCTCCTTGTTATTCCCAATGGCAACAGAAGGTCAATATCAGGCATAGGCAAACTCTGGCCCTCCAGATGTTTGGGACTACAATTCCCATCATCCCTAGCTAACAGGACCAGTTGTCAGGGATGATGGGAATTGTACTCCCAAACATCTGGAGGGCCGGAGTTTGCCTATGCCTGATATTGACCTTCTGTTGCCATTGGGAATAACAAGGAGTGGCATTCTCTGAGATGGCTTGGTCTCAAGCTGTGTAGGTTCTCCAAGTCATCAGCAGTAACTAAACGGCTTTGGCCTTGTATACCTGAAGGAGCGTCTCCAACTCCATTGTCCAGCCCAGACACTGAGTTCCAGCTCCAAGGGCCTTCTGTTGGTTCCCTCATTGTGAGAAGTGAAATTGCAGGAATCCAAGCAGAGGGCCTTCTTGGTAATGGCACCCGCCCTGTGAAATGCCCTTCCATCAGATGTCAAGGAGATAAACAACTGTTTGACTTTTAGAAGATATCTGAAGGCAGCCCTGTTCAGGGAAGTTTTTAATGGTTGATGTTTTATTACTTTTTTAATATTTTGTTGGCAGCCGCCCAGAGTGGCTGGGGCAACCCAGTCAGATGGAACAACAACAACCATCTACTGCCGTTAGCAACTGGACAGCCAATTCAGTTCCTTTTGCACTGGTAATATGTGGGGGGAGATCTTGTTGCCCACAAAGTGTAACTGTGGCATATTGCAGCAACTGCCGCTTTCGAACCAAAGCGAAGGGCAGCTCGTTGCAATAATCCAGTCTCCTCTTCTGGAATTTGTATTAAACTTTCATAATATTAATCACTATCCTTCTTTATTGCAGCTCTCTTCCAATGGGCTTTCTTAAAACCCAGTCCCTCCAGTTACTTTTTTCTTTTTTGGATATGATCACTCTCTAAAGGGAGTCATAATATATACCAGCACTAACAACGTTTGCCAAGCACACAGGCGTTGGAAAGAAAAACTCTTTAAGTAGTTTTTCTTTTCAGCTTTTAGCTCTGTTAATGTCGCAGACTCTGCCAGAACAGGAAATCTGCAAGTTTCCCGAAGGATATTTTGCACTCCATGTGCCAGTTCAGATAATGTCAATATTATTGTACTGAATTAGTACAAGATGATGAAAAGTGACTTGAACAAATGCCACACACACACACACACACACTTACATAAAAGTTTATGTAGTGTGTTGATTCAGGTAAGCATTTGTGTGAATTTCTCTGAGGCAGGAAAGCATGAAAACAGAAAAAGGAGGGGGAAACCTTATGGGATTATAGAACAGTGTATTCCTATGCACATCACAGAGTTTGTCTAAATACCAAATTTGTGGTATTGGACCTGTGGGCCTGAGTTTCTATCCAAGTTTACTATCCTTGTAGTGAATGACTGAATTCTGAGTAACACAGGATGTCAACTGCTAGGCTACAATTCTAGACATGTCTACCCAATAGCAAATATCATTGGATTCAATGGTGCTTGATCCCAGGTCCATATGTCTATGTTAAGGGCAGTGTGAGGTAAACGGTTCATCATCATCATCATCCTTTATTCGACCGTCAGTCAGAAAAAGATACATTTATCCATACAAAGTTAAAACATCTGAGAGGGTTTTTAAAACACAACCAACACTAAAATGGGCTAGACAGATAGCCCCAGGTCAATACAGTCAATTTTAGTCTTGTGACGCTTGAAAGCTAAAAAAGAAATTTGGCCACCAAGGAGGCTGTATTTCTAGTAGCATTATTCAGCAAGTATAAAACCTGGTTTTCTCTGGATAGGAAGCTAAATTGAACTAAAAGTGGAGCTATAAGATTTTGCCTAAGCTCTGTATAAGAAGGGCAAGTTAGGAGAATATGTTCGGTGGACTCAACCACGCCCATGGCACAATGACAAGTTCTCTGGGCATATGGTACTCCCCTTTACCTTCCCCACAATACCGCAGAATCAAGGGCATTTAATCTAGCCGCTGTAAGAAGTCTACGGTATTCCACATAGTGGACTTCCGCAAGGTAGGGGGCTGGTATGGTCTGATGGATCTGGTCCCCTAGGAACATCCTTGGTTTTATCTGGGCTATATCTTCTTGCCTAGCAATATCACTCAGTCTCCGGGAAATCACAGCTCTGACTTGAATGTACGTCATAGACTCGAAGTAGAGGTGTGACAATCCGCAGGATTGAACCTCATTAGTGACTTCCCTTTCCCACGATGATTGAAAATCAGAGGTAAACGGTTATTGTGCATAATAACCAGATATAGTGCACATTCACCAGGTTGCAGAGGGAAGTGTGCTCATTAACCAGCTAATATACATAAATCCCTGACAGTCCTTGGGAAATGTGTGTATCTTGACTGAATTTTGTACATTCTCATGTTCCATGCTGTGCTGACTTGTAAGTAAATAAACATCATTTCTTCAGCCACATGCCCGAGAAGCGTGCGGGTTGTGAGAAAGAGAACTTGCTGGAATTATTCCACTTTGAGGCTAATCCAAACACAGACACTTTTCTATCCAGATGGAGATGTTTGGGGTTGGCAACGCCGAATGCTGAGGCAATTTGATCTGCTCTTCTCCTGCCTCTCCACCCAAGTCCGCTTCTAATAGAGCCAATCAATATATGTGCCTGTCGGTTGGAAGCATTCACGTTGAGAGCACACTCAAGACAGAATGTGAAAATGTGACTTTGTAACTGCAAATATCTGGAGATGGCGTTGCTGGCTTTAGTTCTGTGAAATTTCCAGAGAAGTGAGCTGGGGAATTTTTATAGTGTCTCAGCAAAGTCCGTATACTTCAATGGCTGCCTCGCTATAAACTGATAATCTTTCAGGGCTCATACTGCCTTTTTCTTATCAAAGTCATAAGACAGATGTGATATGTTGCTTTCGCCATCTGCTTTGATATAATGTCTCTCAACCAGGGAGAAGTGGGACAGTTGTTTACACTGACCTCTATTAGGCTTTTTATAACATTTGCTTTAATTAAAAATCCTTGTAAACTTGATAGATGTACTCCGGTGACCTTCTCTGGTACTCCTATCATTGATGCAGAATTGCTTCTAAATTTACGTACACTATAAAATCATATGTTTCTTTTTAGTCACCAACAAGTTCTCTCAGACTGAACTTGTGAGGGAGAAAGGATTTATATGCTAAAAAGCATATTTAGGGGACTTTGCTGTAGGGATGGTCCCATTCTGTGTCAGTATCCTATGTATTTTTTCTTAACTCTTTTCTGTCCGCATTTATCTGTGAGGTTATTTTAATATATACATAGAAAAAGTCATTTGAATGGTATTTGATCACAAAATACACATTTAAAATACATTTTTTCATCTCAAGGTAAGCAAATATAAATGTATTTTACTCTAAAGTAAACATACCATACTGGTACGTTTTTTTGAGTTGAAACCCCCAAACTAGGAAAAGTGTGAAATCTGAAGGATAACTGCATTCCGATCCAAGAGGTGCGAGTTAGGCAACTTTGCTTAACAATATGGACCAAATGGTGACTATTACTTTTTATATATGTAAATTGGTTTGTCTTTCTAATATGGTCGTTATATTGTATCTAACATATTTCCCTTAATCAACTATAACGCAATCTGTGGCCTATTTTTCTATTCCAAATCTTTTCTTAAATTACAACTTACAATAATTTTTTTAATAGTCTTTAAATTTTTTCCAATCTTGTTCCGCTGCTTCTTCCCTCTGGTCGCGTACTCTCTGGGTCATTTCTGCGAGTTCCATATAGTCCATCATTTTCATCTGCCAATCTTCCACCAATGAGAAGAAATTACTGAAAAAAAGGATTAAGAAATTGAAGCGCAGTGAGGAAGTCCCCCCTTTTACCATGATTAAGCAATATGAAATTAAGTATAAGTATGATTTATGTTTTGTTTTTTGTGTATTATGTATTTGTTTGTGATATTTTGTATGTCTTGTTTTATTTTTGTGGAAAATTCAATAAATATTTTTTTAAAAAAATAATAATAACAATAACAATATGGACCAAATGAAATCTCCTTCTGGAAGGACCTTCAGATAGATCCTATCTCAGAAGCTTCCTCACCGCTGGGAACTCCAACACATTTTAGTCATCACAGTTTGGCCCACCTACACCCACACGCATTTGAGTACACCCACCCACAAACACACAGGCTGGGAGACTCAAGGGCACCCCTCTGGAGGCTTCACCCGGGGCAAAAAACCCCAGCTAGCCCCCCTCCCTCCCCATAGCTACAGCACTGCTATAAGAAACAGACACCAGACACACTCTGGGGGAAGACCAAAGTTCAGTGGTGGGGGCTTGTTTTACATGCAAAAGGTCCCAGGTTCAATCCCTAGCTAGATTTGGGAGAGACCCGCTGCTAGTCAGTCTTGAAAATACAGAAAAGATGGAGCAGTGATCTCCATTAAGGCAGTTTCCTATACTCTTCTTCTTCTTGTTGTTGTTGTTAACAACGTTATTATATATTTATTTGTACCCCACCATTTTCCCTGACGGAGTCAAGGCGGCTCATGGATAAAAATAAGAATAGCTAAAACATTTGTTCGTACATTCATTCATTCATTCATTCATTCATTTTCTACTCTTCACCATAACAATCCAGGGCAGGTTAAAACAATGCAATCATACAGTTTCAAACCAAACAATTGTTGAAACCCATTGGGCTTCTCGATGGGAGGGTAGAGGAAGGCAAGAGCGGGCAGTGGCCACCGGGCCAGAGCCAGACAGTCTCCAAGAGGGGCAGAAAGAGAAGGGGAGCTGGGAGCGAGGGGGAATAAAAAGGGTAGGAGGACAAGTGGGTGATTGAACCTAGAGCAGAAAATCTCCCAAGCACCTCTCAGGTAGAAAACCAAACAACAATAAATAAGATGGAAGGGAGGGAGGGAGGGAGGGAGGGAGGGAGGGAGAGAGAGAGAGAGAGAGAGAGAGAGAGAGAGAGAGAGAGAGAGAGAGAGAAGGAGAGGGAGGGGAGGAAGAAGAAGAAGGAAGGAAGGAAGGAAGGAAGGAAGGAAGGAAGGAAGGAAAGTTGCCACAACTGTGCTCAAAAAAAGCAATGTGGCGCTCTGGGTTAAACCACAGAGCCTAGGGCTTGCCGATCAGAAGGTCGGCAGTTCGAATCCCTGCGATGGGGTGAGCTCCCGTTGCTCGGTCCCAGCTCCTGCCCACCTAGCAGTTCGAAAGCACATCAAAGTGCAAGTAGATAAATAGGAACCGCTCTGGCGGGAAGGTAAACGGCGTTTCCGTGCGCTGCTCTGGTTCGCCAGAAGCGGCTTTGTCATGCTGGCCACATGACCTGGAAGCTGTACGCCGGCTCCCTCAGCCAATAATGCTAGATGAGCGCTGCAACCCCAGAGTCGGACACGACTGGACCTTTACCTTTACCTATAAATTATAGGCTATTGCATTTGACATTTTTAGTGTGATTATTCACTTCCTGCATGCCTGAGTCTGGTCCTGTGCTAATGCACTAAAAAAAATCCACTGTGAATTCTTTTTTCCATTTCTTGAACTAGTCAAGTAGGAGTCATAGCAATTATTATTATTATTATTATTATTATTATTATTATTATTATTATTATTAATAGAAGAGTTCAAAATGGTAAGTGCCACTATGCTAGTGAAGAACTAGCTACTTATTGCAGCTAATGTCCTTGGATGAAGAAGCAGGTTGTCATCTGCATCATAAGATGCATCCAGATAGTTCAGCGAGTCCAAGATGAATTTTGCTGTGCAGCTGTGCATTCAAATGTTCATCTGCATCTGTAACAGCTGCAGAAATACAAGTCTGCAGCCAACACAGATCTTCATTGCTGGGCTAATAATGCTTGATATGTGAAAGAACATTTCTTCTTCTTTCTTTCTTTTTTTAAAGCTATCTGTATTTGAGCATTGCTAAAAATACTGCAAAACAATTGTCTAGAACTGCGAGAAACATCAGGTTTCTAGCAGATTAACCAAGCTCCATTTGAACTCCAATCTGCCTCCTATGATGGAAGCATCGCTGTAGATTGCTTTGTTGTTTGTTTCATTATAAGAAATTGGCTTTTACTTACAGACACTTTACTTGCGGATCTATGTGTTCATTGCATGCATTTTGCATCGTGAACGGCATAATGTATCATGTGCACATGCAGAGGCTCCATTTGTCTGATTCAAATACACCTACGTTCAACATTAGTCCTATTTTATGTTGTGTCTATAATATAGCTATTTTTCTCCCGCCTCTAGTATAAGTTAATAGGGAAGGAAATTCTAATTTTACTTTGTTGGTGTATAAATGTGCCATTTCATAGAACTCGCTGTTTTTCTTTGTTGTAACTTCTTTCTCTTTGTTTTCGCCCGAGGCTCTACTTTTTATTTGATCAGTGTAGTTTATATCATATTCCAGGCACCATTTTTTCCCAAGAGAAAAACAGGATTTCAGATTTGCTATTCATGATTCCTAAGGCGAACCGAAAGGGCACCAGCTGAATTAATGTTTCCTTTACTGTTTTCAGGGCTTATTGGTTTTATTTCCATTAGCTTATTCATTCCATCTTTAATATGGCCCCTACCGTATGATTGGCATTTTTTTACAACAATATAACTTCTGCTAAGCGTAAAATTACTCCGTCCGATTATTAAGTAACCTACAAATAATTAGTTTAAAAGGCTTACAAAGAAAAATGGTGCCACACATCAACTTCTATTTGCAAAGCGTGTAAAACCTTAGCCTCTGTGAAACCAGGGGGCATATGATTTTCCATAATGCTACTATAGGAATGGGATGTTCTTTAATTAGTATTTTAGCATAATATATGCAAACAGTTATTTGAGGAGACTAGTTTAGGAGTGCCTCCTTCACTGAAATCCATGCACAGAGAAATTTTGCATGCATCTGTGTTAGAGCAATAGCCCGATAAAATAAATTCAAATTGATTAATCCTATATTTTTTGTTGATTCATCAATCCCTTGATTTAATTAGCATAAATTTGCATATGCATAAAACAAAACGTATTGAATCAATAAACACAGCTTGCTTGTTTATAATGTGCACATGGTGAACCCATTGACTCTTTCCTAGTTGAGAAAAGGAGGGCATTCGTTTTATAAAACAGTGCTTGCCAATTGACAATCTCATATATACACACATACACACATACACACACACATCATACAAGACAATTCTTAGCTGTTTAATCTAATTGATTGCTTCATCTAACCAATCAAAAAAACATTGCAGCCTTCATTTTAGCCTGACACATTTTAAAGGTCTTGTGATGCTCATCAGTGATACCATAATATACAGGAAACCAAGTACAACTAAAATATCACGTAAATATGCCTCTGATTTCCAAACAATATCAATTATTTTTTCAAAGAAATTGAAGAGTATAGTCGGGCTTAATTCACTTGGCAGTTCTACATTCCACATCACATAATTGGGAATTTTCAAAGACAGTTCTGAAATTTAACTAATTAACTAATTTCTCCTACACCCCAACAACTGTTCCTCTGCAAACTTGAGTAATTTGCATACATTTCCTATCAAAATTATCAAATCTGCTCATATTTCTCCACCCCCATCATTCTGCCTGGACACTGAGGTCCAGCCACGAGGGCCTTCTGGCAGTTCCCTCGCTGTGAGAAGCCAAGTTACAGGGAACCAGGCAGAGGGCCTTCTCGGTGGTGGCGCCCGCCCTGTGGAATGCCCTCCCACCGGATGTCAAAGAGAAAAACAACTACCAGACTTTTAGAAGACATCTGAAGGCAGCCCTGTTTAGGGAAGCTTTTAATGTTTGACGGACTATTGTATTTTAATAAAATGTATTTTAATATATTTAATATTTTGTTGGAAGCTGCCCAGAGTGGCTGGGGAAACCCAGCCAGATGGGTGGAGTATAAATAATAAATTATTATTATTATTATTATTATTATTATTATTATTATTATTTCTCTGTTTTCATGTATAGCGGACTTGATATTTTATGTAATTCTGTTGTACCCCATTGTACCAAAGTGTCCATGATTTTTGTTTTTTGTTACTGTTGAAGAGATTAATAAATACTATTTTTTTTCTAAAGAAAGAAATGTCTAATAATAATAATAATTTATTATTTGTACCCCGCCCATCTAGCCGGGTCCCCCCAGCCACTGTGGGCGGCTAAATTGTGTAGCTAATAATGACCTGACTGAGAGTAAAAAGGGGTGGTTTCTTGAGTTTCACCATGAGCAGGTAGGAAGTTTCACCTGTATGAAACAGCCCCAGACAATGATAAGGTGGCCCTGTAGCAAAGTCCAACAACCAATTCTTTAGACTCCTCCTAATCAAGTTTTAAAAAAAACCAGAAAGTTTTCCTTCTGGGGTAACACTCATTTGTACTTCCAGCAAAGTGTCAGGAAAGTAGCAAACGTCTGGTGACTATTTAGGCCAGGGGTCAGCAAATATTTTCAGCAGGGGGTGGGTCCACTGTCCCTCAGACCTTGTGGGGGGCTGGACTATATTTTGAAGAAGAAGAAGAAGAAGAAGAAGAAGAAGAAGAAGAAGAAGAAGAAGAAGAAGAAGAAGAAGGAATTCCTATGCCCCACAAATAACCCAGAGATGCATTTTAAATAAAAGCACACATTCTACTCATGTAAAAACATGCTGATTCCTGGACCGTCCGCGGACCGGATTTAGAAGGTGATTGGGCCGCATCTGGCCCCCGGGCCTTAGTTTGCCTACCCATGGTCTAGCATCATGTGCATGAGACTGGGATAAGCCTCAGATGCACACATTCTCCCTTTTCTTGTACTTTTATGCATGACAATTGCCTGCTTCCATTCCTGGTTTGAGGCAATCATGGTTTGCTTTCTCTCCCAACCAGCGAAGTGTGGTTTGTGCTACTGTCAGGGACTGGATAGAGGAGGAATGGTGTAGACTGCCTCCCCCTCCTCAACCTTCCAGAGAAGAGGAAGACAGTATAGATTTACAACAGTGGTTTGCGGGAGGTCACGGCTCAGAGGTAGATGAGGGGCGAAGTTGGGAAATAATGGGGGGGGGAGGCAGAGCCAGAGGGGCAGCTGGCTGACACATTATCACTAGAAAGCATTCCAGATCCCTCTTCTCCCAGAACCCAGCAAGCATTGAAAGTAGGAGAGCAAACAGCCTTAAGTGGCCACTGTAAGGTGTGTGATGCTGTTGACCAGGCATAGACAAACTTGGCCCTCCAGATGTTTTGGACTACAACTCCCATCATCCCTGACCACTGCTCCTGTTAGCTAGGAATGATGGGAGTTGTAGTCCTAAAACATCTGGAGGAACGAGTTTGGCCATGCCTGCACTAGATAGATGAGAAATCTGCAGAATCAGGTCCCATTCATGACTTCTACTTTGATTTATGTTATTACCATTCAACTTTCGTGTTAGTATTTATCCCTTCATAATTTGGAGGGAGCGTTTTCCTCCATGAACTTGTCTGTCTGTGGCAGCACAGAACTACACAACCTACAGATACAATGATAACCCCAGTCTTATTTTCTCCTAGGAACATCCGTGTTATAACGGCGGCATCAATTCCCAGGGCTTCAGCCACTGAAATTCTATTGACTATCAATTGACAAAGCTGAGAAAATGCTGACTGCTTTCCCTCTGACATTACAAAACGTAAAGCCCTGCTTTGGGGTGCACTTACAAAGCTAAGGGAAAACGCTGGAGTAGCCAAAATATTGCTACATAATTGGATTCTTGTGGCGTTAAGGGACCTTTGTGCCGTATCAAAGCAAGTGCCTCATAAGTGCAAGAATTGTTACTTTTATACCTAAACCTTTTCAATTCACATTTTAAAAGCACAATTTATTGTCTGCACTGTGTGTTTTAGGGGAAATTTTTTAGTACCACTTTGCTTAGACAGTCTTTTTTTTATTTATCCAGATACTGCTTTATTCTTTGACGTGCCGTCAGTTCACTTTGGATATATCAACAATTTAGGAACGAGCATGTTTGTGGCTGGGAATGAGAGGTTACTGCAGTTGAAGGGGTATTGTTTTATTTCTAACATAATTTTCGAGCTTAATTTCTAAAGGGAAATTGAGCCTGGTTTTCATCTTTTTTCTTATTTAAAAGGCGTTTAAACATACCCAATGCATTGGAGTAGCCCAATGAAGAGTCCTCAGGTAAGTCAAGAACAAACCATGGCTTCTGGTCATGGTTTGTTTGGAGTTGAAACCATGAGCCTGGGTTCACATGTGCGGCACAGTTGGAAGTAAGCGAGGAGCGAAAAACACTTTGTATGCATTAAACCACAGTTAATTTTAAAACTATGGTTTAACGTTGCATGTGAACCAGACGATTGTTTGTTTCCAAGGGGTGTCAGAGTGAAACATAGAAGGCAGATGTACACTGTGGGCCATACTTAAATTAGATTGTACGTTTGTTTGTTTTTACTCCTAAGGTACTTTTGTTTATTTGCGCAAATATCTACGCCACCAACATTCAGGAAAACATTATAATGGTGGTGGGCAGCAAGGAATAAAGAAATTACATTAACAAATACAAAAAAGCCCTACATTATACAATTAAATATACATTTTAAAATTAAAGCACAGTTCTGCCATCTTATTGATCACAAATCTGTGGAGGGCAGAGAGTGCGTTAGTAGAATGTCAAATGCCACAACAGTACATATTGCCATAGTAACACATAGATAACGGGGTAGATTGAACTACACACATGTTCATTGATTAAAAAACCTTAATGAAACAAGGCATTCTAAAGGGAAATTGAGCCTGGTTTTCATCTTTTTCCTTATTTAAAAGGCGTTTAAACATACCCAATGCATTGGGTATGCAATCTCAGAAGTAAGAGCAATTGAATTCAGTGGGGCTTGTTCCCTAGTAAGTGGTGTAAGGTAAAGGTAAAGGTAAAGGACCCTGGGATGATGGTTAAGTCCAGTCAAAGGTGACTATGGGGTTGTGGCACTCATCTCACTTTCAGGCCGAGGTAGCTGGCATTTGTCCACAGACATCTTTCCAGTTCATGTGGTCAGCATGACTAAACCGCTTCTGGTGCAACGGAACACCGTGACGGAAACCAGAGTGCACAGAAACGCCGTTTACCTTCCTGCCACAGCGGTACCTCTTTATCTACTTGCACTGGCATGATTTCGAACTGCTAGGCTGGCAGAAGGCTGGGACAGAGCAATGGGAGCTCACTCCGTTGCGGGGATTCAAATTGCCAACCTTCTGATTGGCAAGCCCGAGAGGCTCAGTCAGTGGTTTAGACCACAGTGCCACCCGCGTCCCAAGTAAGTGGCGTAGGCTGAGTCTCACTCAACTCAGTGGGACTTTTGCATAGATAAGCATGGGGTTTTGCTATCAGCTAGTCTTCTCCTTACTTGTGCTATGTTATCAAGACTGAAAAACTAAGTCAAATGTTGGATGTTTCTCTGTTGTGTCCAGAGGAACCAACTGGACATCCTCCAATTGTTTTTAGACTTCAATTCCATCTGCCTCAACCATCATGGCTTTGCTGGCAGGGGATGATGGGAATTACAGTGGTACCCAATGTTACGTACACGATCCGTTCCAGGTCGCGGTACGTAACGCGGACGTGCGTATCACAAATACACCCCCCCCCAAAAAAAAAAAACCAGAAGAAGCGCGATTTGAGTGCTTCTGTGGACCTGTGTGTGCTCCGGGGAGGACTTCTGGGTCGCGGAGGTCCATATCTCGAACGTACGCAACACGGAGCGTACACAACATGAGGTATGACTGTAGAGCCCAAAACATATACATTAAACCAGGCATGTTCAACAGGTAGATCGTTATCTACCGGTAGATCACTGGACGTCAGCAGTAGATCACTGGTAGATCCTTGGCTCCCCCCAAAGAAGCTGAACAACTGTGGCTCCCCTAAAAAAAGCTCAATATTTTACCTCCTCCCTGAAAAAACTCAACAACTTTGACCCGAACCCCAAAAAGGGGGTAGATCACTGCTAGTTTTTAACTCTGTGAGTAGATCACAGTCTCTTAGGAGTTGGCCATCCCTGCATTAAACTATCAAACGCAACATTTTGATAAATAGTATTTGTATCTGATGCTTTGAAAGATTTTCGAAAGAGAACTTAGTGGCCTTAAGCATGCAACCTTCATTGTAATTTTGAAGCAGCACATCTAAATGTTTAATCTGCCACATAAACCATTTTGCAGCTGCTCTGCATATACACATGTTTTAAGCAAATAAATAAAACATAGGCATGGGGTGGTGATAGTGGTGGGGAACTCTCCTCAGGGCTCTTCCTCCAAAAGCAACATTATATGCATAAAAGGCCAATTTATGCTGAAGTTGTCACTCAAACTATATTATAGTGGGAGCTTAGCGAATAAGGGCAACAAAGAACTGAAATCTTAATTCAAATCTTAATTCCATTGTTTCGGGGGGGGGGTGGATATTCAATAGTATTTCAAAATCAGCCATAGTTTGTTCATTAGAATTTGTTCTCAGAGAGAAAGGGGGCGGTATTTATTGTAGCAGAATTCAATAATGCCAGTATGGATTTGCTTCTTTTAGCTGAAGACCTCATGTTTGATGCATGGGGAAAGGAGAGGGAGTCTTCAATTCTTTTTACTACTCTGCTCCAAAGGCATTGTTAGGAATGTCTCAAGGGGCCCAAGCCCCAGATCTCCTGCACCTTATCCCCCCCCTTTTAATTTTTTTTAATTCATTTTAATTTTCTAGATCACAGCGTGGCTTGTCACCCAACAAAGCACAGTGTCAATGAGACCCCACCACCACCTGTCACTTTAATTCACCCAGAGGCATCTAGACATATAAATTAGCATATGTGAAATGTATGCACATTTGTGCCTTGAGTTCTTTAAGTACATAGCAACACCTCTGCTTCTCTTCCCACCCTTCCAACAATCACTGAGCTCATTGTACTGGGTGAAGCAGAAGCTAGCTCCAGGATTGCTGTTTCAGACCTGAATCTGCTCCCACTTCAGCTGTTTCCCCAAGAAAATATGATTCATTGGGAACAATCCTGCCAAAGTTAATTCCCTGTCATTGAAAAAAGGAAACAAGACACATGCTTATGTCTTCCAATCAACAGGGTTTGAACGTGCTTAGATCTGGTGGGATCATCTCCCAATTATCTACTGCTAACGGACCACACTTACAGAGTCTTCCATCTCTGATTGAGAAATTCATCATCATCAATCCAGTTCTCTGTTTCCTCATATGTGGTGGATTGTCCTGTCTATTGGCAAGATGGAACGTATGTGGAGGAGGGCAACCAAGATGATCAAGGGTCTGGAAACCAAGCCTTATAAGGAACAGTTGAGGGAATTGGGTATGTTTAGCCTGAAAAAGAAGAGACTGAGAGCAGGTATGAAGATTGAGAGAAGACAGCAAAGAGAAAGAACAAAGGACAATAATCCCACTTCACGAAACACAGTAACACAAACATCCTGTCTTCGTCACTTCCCACTCTGTGGAATGAAAACACATAGCGTCATGTGATAGATAACAATCCCATGACTGTAGACACGGGGAATGAATCTCCAGCAGTGTCTGCCCACCACCTCAGCCGCCCTACAGCTGAGGGGGTGGCTGCGGAGAGGCTCCACGCAGCACGCCTTGCCTTGACTCATCCCGCCCCCATGGGCAGCTCACCCCACCCCCAACTGCAGGATGCGTGTGCTGCACCGGGCACCCGAGCGGCTAGCTACACCGCTGACAACATCCAAGTCAAAGCTGATCGGGGCAACATTGTTTGCAAAGTGTCGTGCCATTTGTTCACAGCAGGCTTTGTGAATTAAAACAGAGTAATCCTGCTTAATGAATGCAGAAACATGATTGACTCTTAATATTGGGCCAACTTAGTTTCATCCTATTATCTCAAACTGTACATAAATTAAACAATTGCAATCTAAGGTCCACTGCTGAACTTTAAACCAAGAGATACCCAACTTTAAAACATGACAGGAAGAATTTACTAGCCAGCTTTTTTTTTTTACACATCTGACCCCAGGAATATTAAATTGGCAGTCATCGTATTTCTTACACTCTATTATATTGGACATTGATATGTTCCTACAGCACAGAGCTCCAGCTGTCTGCATCCTTGTATATGACCTTAACCTTATCATCTTAACAGCTTAATCTAAATCTGAAGTCCCCTGATAAACACCGTGTTGCTGCTATACACAATTGGACAGTATATGTTTACAAGGGAGCCATTACACAAAGTGAGAGGCTTATCTACAATAGTTGCATCTTCCCTAAGTGATAAGCGGAGCATTCTCTTTCAGACCAAGTTAGATCTTCTCTAATTACACAATAGTTCTTGCCTTCCTTCTAAACAGCGCTTTAATCCAGCGATCTCTGCAACACCATAGCTCTGAAATGGGATCTGAATGGAAGGCTATACAAATCTACATCCCCCCCCCAAATCCTGTGGTTTTCAAACTCTTTGGTGGGAGGAAAATCTGGGGGTTCCTTAGAAGCTTATCAGACTTTCTTCACTGAAAGGCCTGCTGCCCACGCATTTGCTGATTGCTTCCTGCAATATGGGCCACCAGGGGAGTTTGGACAAATCTCAGTGCAGTTGTTAAGACATTTCAGATGTGGGTTCACAATTTTAAAATGGCCAGCAACCAGGAACGCTGCAAGAACCGCCACTTTTGAGGTGAATGGTTTTATAGAATTATTTCGTGGCATCTGCTGGGTACAACTTCGGAGGGATGTGCATTCTGTGGGTGTTTTTCCATATTAATTCCATCTCTCCTACTTAATTCTTATTAATCTGATCTGTTCAAAAACACAAGGCATTTAAAAAAGAGGATGATCATATGTTCTGATTTAGGAGGGGGGTGCATTTTATTATCCCCCAAATTGTGGAGGATGCTGCAGAGACTGTATGTGATCCTGGAGAGGTTCCTTTCTCTCTTTGTTCCAGCATTGTGATGCTGTAGAGGTGACAGTTGAAAGAAAACAGGAGCATATGCTGGGCAGCTAATGCTGTCCTGATTCACTGAGCGTGTGGTTTTCAATTCCCAGCCCCCCACCCCCTTGTTTCTGCACATATGGTAAAGGGGATGAATGCGATGAGTTTAGCAATCTGTAATGGGAAAAGAAATAATTCCTGCCCCTTTCCTCTCTAGCAACTCAATCGCTTGATATTCCCAAAGGGACCAGTCATAGCTTTCCTCAAGATCTCTTACCACTACTTCTACCCTTCCAGCCAAGCCACAACCTCAGAGCATATTTCAACCAGTCCGCAGCTTTAAGATGTTCTTAGCCAATGGAAAACAACTGGCTGCTTGACTAGATGGCAACACTGCCTGGGGGGAACGGGACACAAGGAAGAGGAGCAGTTTGGGCAAGGGGTGGGTGTTTCAGGCAATAGAGAAGGAAAGGCATTGCTAACAAAGAGCCAGTGTGGTGTAGTGGTTAAGAGCGGTAGACTCGTAGTCTGGGGAACCGGGTTCGCGTCTCCGCTCCTCCACATGCAGCTGCTGGGTGACCTTGGGCTAGTCACACTTCTCTGAAGTCTCTCAGCCCCACTCACCTCACAGAGTGTTTGTTGAGGGGGAGGAAGGGAAAGGAGAATATTAGCCGCTTTGCTACTCCTTCGGGTAGTGATAAAGCGGGATATCAAATCCAAACTCTTCTTCTTCTCTTCTTCTAACAACAGCCAGGTGATTTGAGGATGTGAGGCTGAGAGAGGCAATAAGATGGAGGGGGGAGCGCAAGGGCAGAACCAAGACAACGACCTCATTCACATGTCACATTAAACCATGCATTAAATTAGCTATGGTTTAATGTGAACAAGCCATGTGCTGGTGCGTGTTGCTGGAATTGTGAGCACCTTGCTCCTCTGCTGCTGCACTGTGGGGAAACAAGCCATAGTCTGGCTTGTGACTTCTGAACCTAGGGCTCATGGTTTGTTTCTCTCCAAACAAACCACAAACAGAAACAAAGAGCAAACCTTGCCTACTGGTCATGGTTTGTTTGTTTGTTGGGAGAGCATAAGCCACATGGTGCTTTGTTTCTCAGAAGCAGCAGGAGTGCGGGAGGAGTAACATGTGCCCGATTTCAGCAGTGTGAACCAGCCCTCTGCTCGTTCTCATTAAACCATGGTTTAAAGTGATGTGTAAACCTGGCCAATGTATGGGAGACACCTGGAACCAGGTCGTCAAAAATGGTTTATCTGTAACAGTAATGTGCTTATTGGTAATTTTTGCGTGTGAATACTTTGTCAGGCACACCTTGCCTTTTAATAACTGGAAGCACAATCCTGTCATAGCTGAACATTTTGAATTCAAGAACCCAAAGGAGACAGGGGGAAAAACACATGCTTTGTTTTGCAGATGATAAGAAGGTCTGTGTCTACCCTGAATGTGTAAACTCAGATTCTTTCAACCCTATGGTGCAAGTCTCAATGGAAGAAGATGTTTGCTTTAATTTGACCATTTCCCACATTAGCAGATAGGAAAATAAAGATTTTATTTCCCTTCATCCTATTAAGCAAGGAAAACTTGCTAGCGATTTTCCTCAGGTGTTTATAGATTTCTCTGTAGCACATATAGCATGCAGGAAATGGTTTTGAGGTGATGAACGAAAATTAAGAGAGGAAAACGGGTGCTTTGACCTGCTATCATAATCTCAGAGCGGTTCAAATTTATTTTGTTGCGGCATAAAGATAAATAGCCAAGTGATGGCAATCTCAGCTGCATGCATATGGCAATTTTTCCCTACAACGTTACCAATACAGTGGGCACTCATTGCTCTGGATATATTTCTGGTTAATGACAGAGTGGGTCTTCTTTCTCTGCTTACTTGTTTGACATGATTTGGTACACCATGAAGGGTGTAATAAGAATAAAAAGGACATTTTAACCAAATGGGCCCTCCAACAAATGCATTAGGCCAGTGGCATTGTGGGAAGGGGGCACAGGGACAGTTGCCCCGGGCGCAAAATTGTTAAGGGGGCAGAAAATTTCAACACCCAGTGCTGCTTCAATACAGTTGCATGCTTTGGTCACAGGGCTCCATTGAAAACAGCTTCTCTGTGAGAACTAGGAAGTGACCTCTCCAGACAACAGAACAACTCTTCCTATCTCCGCAGCTGAGATCTCTTGGGTGATGCAGATGCCGTGATGCAGTTGAATGTGCATGCTTACTCTGTTGGTTTCCCAACCCCTCCACGCGGCCCCGGGCACTGGCAACCCACGCTATATCACTGCATGGAGCTCATACACTGAAGCTGGACTCAACTTTGGCAATTTACAAAGCCACTGTAGATATGGGAGCTCCATGGAGATAATGGAGTACACATGGAGCTCTGGATGCCAGGCCAACTTTCCATCTTTATCTTGCATCTAACTCCCAGACCAATTCTGCTTCCCATCCACTGAATATAAAAAATGTTGCCAATGGATGTCTGTAATTACTCCAGTTGCTCCCCCCCCCACCTCCAAAGACTCAATAAAAAATAGAGAGCTTTTTAATCTGAAACAGCTTTACAAGCTAAGAGGGCTAAAAGTTAATTAGAAATTAAGTCTGCATCCTGGCTAAATTATTTATGTTAAATCATGTGTCACTATATAAATAATATACGTTCAAACAGACAATTGTAATTATTTTATGTTTAACAATAAAGGGGATGTATTATTCTGCAATAGAATCCTTTTGTCAAGCTCAGCTCCATTTCCTCACTCGTAAAACTAAATGATAATGTTGCTTCATATGCAAGTCACAACTGTTTCATTTCACATCCAGACACAGAGAGCCTCTCCTGCACTGAAGCCATTTTCCATTGTCAGAAGCTTACCAGGAAGCGCAAAATACATGCCAGAGTCCAATACATTTAATTCCCTGGAATTGTACAAATCATATATCAAGAGGAATTTTTAGAGCATTTCCCCTATCCTTTATGTGAGCTCTCAGAAACTAAACAGTTGCTCAACATATTTGGCTCTGTCTTTTTGTATTGGGCTTATTGACACTAATATAATAATTCAGGAATAGGCAGCACTATTTATTTTTAAAGCAACAATGTATGTATTTAAACTCTGTCAATATTAATGTTGTTGTTGTTGTTGTTGTTGTTGTTGAGCAGCAAATATTAAGCAAGAGGGACTTTTTATGATTAAGTTATTGGGTTTGTATTGAGGATCCCCTGCCCGCTTTGCTTTGTTAGTGATGCTGTGGTTAATGCACTTCCAGCATCCATTTAAATGCAAATTCTCATGCAAATAATCCCTTGGAGTGAAGAAAAGAAGAATGCGTTCAGCTGAAGACAAAGCTGGAGGAATCATGCAAAGCATGAACAGGGGTATCAGCAAAAAGACGGTACAATGCTTTTTAAAAGCCTTTTCAGAGCACAAGTGAAAACATATTAACTATTGTGTAACTACCTTCACAATAGATCCTTCCAGCATTGTTGTGCAGGAGCAGAATGATTCTTTGAAGGTCAAATAAAATAAATGAATGGGAAAAACCGTGCACATTTTTGCGCTTTTACAATATATATACATACAAACCTATTCCTACTGGAGTTTGTTCTCTCTCCCAGTGACTGCAAAGCTCTGGGATATATATTCAGACATTATTCAGTTGTGCATATCATGAAGCCCTGAAGCTCAGGGGCTTCTCTTGAAAACAGGGAATGACTTGAAGTGAGTCAGGTGTAATCATATTTAGGGACAACACTGCTGGACAAATTTCTAACTTCAGCAGTTTTGTAAGAGTCTCAAAGTTATTAGCAAACAAACTTTCCAAATGGAAAAGCACAGTATTGTTACTGGCACAATTTTAACAGTAATTTATTTGACAGCGACTTTGTTGTTGTTCAGTCGTTCAGTCGTGTCCGACTCTTCGTGACCCCATGGACCAGAGCACGCCAGGCACGCCTATCCTTCACTGCCTCTCGCAGTTTGGCCAAACTCATGTTAGTAGCTTCGAGAACACTGTCCAACCATCTCATCTTCTGTCGTCCCCTTCTCCTTGTGCCCTCAATCTTTCCCAACATCAGGGTCTTTTCTAGGGAGTCTTCTCTTCTCATGAGGTGGCCAAAGGTGGACAGCGACTTTACAGTATCGTAAACGGTCGTTCACATGTTTTCCAAGTTGTGAATCTATTGCGGTAGCACTAGAACTGAGCACAGGCAAGATTTGCATTTGGGTTCAAATTCAGAAGTGGATCTTGTCCATTGCTCCAGTTCCACACTGTATCCTGCTATGACCTTATTGTGTTAGAAGCAACATCCCTAGTTAAGTTGCTGGATCTTTGCAATTATTTGTCCTAGTTCTAAATCCCTGCCCCCTCCTCTTTCCCCTCTCTCCTTTATCTACAGAATATTTTACTTCCTAGAAATATAGATACAACTGATAGATGAAAATTGACAACTGAAAACATTGGTTTCATTCAGACATCAGCTGAAAGCATATTTATTCACACAGGCCTATGGTAAACAGACGAAGCACTCAATCTGCCCATTTTATCGCTGTCATTCTGCATTTTGATGTGTATTTGTTATTATAAGAATGGCAATTTTAATGGTGTTTGTATGTTGTATTTATGAATATTGTTAGCTGCCTGGGGCTCTTTTGTGAGGAAGAATGGGTTATAAGGAATACAAATAAATGAATGGATGAATTTACCATCAAAACAAAAGAGAAAAATAGAAACACAGGAGCTGCAACCGGGGAAGCAATGCGAGTCCAGTAGAGCCACACCACAAAACCTAAGATCAACAACAGAGCATGCTGAAATGCCAAAGTATTTACTTTTTAAAAACTAAAGGATTTCTAAGTGCATCTGTCTGATACATGCACGCCAGAAGTACACATCCAATTGTTTCTACTTCCCCATTTGATTCATAAACATCCCATTGCAAGATGCAAATTACATGCACACCATACATTATAAGCACTCTTAAATCACTTTGCCAGTCATGGCTTCCCTCAAACAATCCTGGGAACTGTAGTTTGTTAAAGTTGCTGAGCACCGTAGCTCTGTAAGGTCAGCATCCTCAACAAACTACAGTTCCCAGGATTGTTTGAGGGAAGCCATGACTGGCAAAGTGGTTTAGGTAAAGGTAAAGGGGCTCCTGACCATTAGGTCCAGTTGTGTCCGACTCTGGGGTTGCGGCGCTCATCTCGCTTTATTGGCCAAGAGCCAGCGTACAGCTTCCGGGTCATGTGGCCAGCATGACAAAGCCACTTCTGGCGAACCAGAGCAGCGCACGGAAACGCCGTTTACCTTCCCGCCAGAGCGGTTCCTATTTATCTACTTGCACTTTGACGTGCTTTCGAACTGCTAGGTTGGCAGGAGCTGGGACTGAGCAACGGGAGCTCACCCCGTCGCAGGGATTCGAACCGCCGACCTTCTGATCAGCAAGCCCTAGGCTCTGTGGTTTAACCCACAGCGCCACCTGGGTCCCTTGGCAAAGTGGTTTAAGAGTGCTTATAATGCATGGTGTGCAGGTAATTTGCATCTTGCAATGGGATGTTTATGAATCAAATGGGGAAGTAGAAACAATTGGATGTGTACTTCTGGCGTGCATGTATCAGATAGATGAGCTTGGCCATCTAATTGTTTGTAACGATGTTACTCAACCCAAGTTCTCTCTCTCTCTCTCTCTCCACACACACACACGCTGTACACCATGCAGATAGTGCAAGTGAATAGTTAAGCATCAATAAGATCTGAAATGAATTATGGACATTCTGTCCACCTCCACATTATCTGAGGGGGTGGGGGTGGAATCCAGACAAATGGAAAATAAACAAGACACACTCTTGCTTGGGCAGACCTCCATTGGCTTGTTCTACAGCCCACACACTTCTGACTTCATCTCACTGTCCTGGGATTTAAAGTTTACAGCTGTATGGTGGCCTTACGGGGACATCCTTCACAGCTGCAGCATGTTAAAGGTCAGGAGATATGTGACAAAGAAAGTGTGCCAAGAAAAAAAACAGGAAGGATTCATAGAGAACGGAATTTTCCCACACTCTGCGAATCCCTGGTAGTGTGCAGATCGCCTTACATCAATATTTTTAATCCCCCAAACTAATAAAATAAAACTACACTTATGAGTGTTTGGACCACACCCAGAGTAACTAAAGCAGAACATTCAATTACAGCTCTGAGATTCTGGACTCCCTCTAACTCCATAAACAAACCCTTTAAAAAAATGGAAAGGAAAACTTGAGGCTAGTGTAAGAGGCGTACAGTTAAAATAGTGAAGCAGTCCAAAGTGCTCAAATTGGATATGCATGTTTGCACTCTTTCATTTTCTTACATTTCCCTGGCTGACGGTGCTGTCAAATAGAAAAGATAACTAGAGTTACTACGTAAACACTGTTGTGGGGTCTGTATCTTGTCAGAGCCAAATTTAACAAATCATGCTAAGGGCCCTAACATAAGGATTTGCAAGACTTCTAGACATGGTTTATGTGCAGGCAAAGTGAGAAACAAACATTTCTGAATTCTTTCTCTCTCTGTTTGCCTGGCTTTTTCAAAATGCACTCTCAATCTGAAGATGGTCCTGAGAAATTTGTGGGTGCTCCTTATTCTTCTTCTGTTACTGATCACTAACTTTTTATAACAGTTTTTGGGAGCCTGTGGGCCATGGGCATACCCAAGGGGGGGCAGAGGGGGGCAGCTGCCCCCCCTAGAAGGCAGCCCTAGAAGCAAAAATGATCAGCGTCCATTCAAAGCAAACCTGAACGACCATGGCTTGCCCCCCCTAGTTCAAAGCAAACCTGAACGACCATGGCTTGCCCCCCCCCCCTAGTTTTGATCCTGGGTACGCCCCTGCTGTGGGCCCCAAACTGCTCTATAAATAAATCACAACATCACGCCATTCAGGTACTGTACTTCTCTTCAGAATATGGGAAAGTCTGAAACAGGCTTCCAAGAATGTTCTGTGGAATAAGCAGATCCTTCAGACCTTTTCACTATTCTCCGTAAACAAACCCTCCAAGTGTCCCTTTTTCCTAGGGACAGTCCTGGATTTACAGAAGCCATCCCGGTTTCTGATTTGATCCTGGAATGTCCTGCTTTTCCTTAGGACGTCCCTACTTTGGAGGGTGTGGAGTTATGCGACACCCGAGTCAAGGAGATAAGGAACTACACAACCTTTAGAAGACATCTGATGGCAGCCCTGTATAGGGAAGTTCTTTAACGTTTACTGCTTTATTATGTTTTTATGTATGTTGGAAGCCACCCAGAGTGGCTGGGGCAACCCAGTCAGATGGGTGGGGTATAAATAATAAAGTTGTTGTTGTTGTTGTTGTTGTTGTTGTTAAATAGGATGTCCCTATTTTCAACGGAGAAATGCTGGAGGGTATGTGTAAACTACTTAGAGGTTTTCTTTACAAGGTATACAAATTATGTTAAATAAATAACAAATTAATTAACAAATGCATGAAGATCATGTCACCTACTCATGTTTACATCACTACTCAGTCTCCAAATAAATGTCATATGGTATCTAGGGGGAAAATATACATAGTCCCCAATAATAAAACATAAAAGTAAAGGACCCCTGGACGGTTAAGTCCAGTCAAAGGTGACTATGGGGTTGTGGCTCTCATCTTGCTTTCAGGCCGAGGGAGCCGGCGTTTGTGCGCAGACAAAACCGCTTCTGGCGCAATGGGACACTGATGGAAACCAGAGGGCACGGAAATGCTGTTTACCTTCCCGTCACAGTGGTACCTATTTATTTACTTGCACTGATTTGCTTTCAAACTGCTAGGTTGGCAGGAGCTGGGACAGAGCAACGGGAGCTCACCCCGTCACGCGGATTCGAACCACCGACCTTCCGATCACAAGCCCAAGAAGCTCAGTGGTTTAGACCACAGTGCCACCCACTTCCCTGTAGTCTCCAGTACTGTTGGAATGTATGGGTATAGGTTCTGTGCAAACAGCCCCTGATCTGGGCAGCCTATGCATAAGAAAGTGGTTCCTCTGTGTCGGGATCACAGTGGCAGGGGAATCACACCAAGAAGTGTGAGCTAACTAAGTTAATTTGTGCTCAGGGTCTTAAAGCCGTTAGTGGGTGTAATATCAGAAGTCACTCAGGGGGCAGAGCTAATTAACAGTTCTGGTAGCATCCAGAGAGCCCTGGCTGAAAACTGGGTTCACGAGGGGTGAGCGTTGCTAAGCAACTGGGCAGAACTGCAAAACATTACTTCAAGCTGAGTTTCTTGCATACAAGGGCCATGCTCAAAATGTGAGTCCGTTGCAGACACACTGCTCGGTTCTTCAAGAGACCTGGCACGATCTGTTGTGTTCACTGTATGCAGGGCTTTTGTTCAGCCGGAACTCGCCGGAACTCAATTCCGGCACCTCTCAGGTGCCAACAAGGGAGGAGTTCATGGTGAGTTCTGGTACCTCTTTTTCTAGAAAAATAGCGCTGACTGTATCTGTTTTAAAAGTTCTTTACTTCCTGGATTTAGGATCAGAATTTTCCTTCTCCAAGATAGGCTGCTTTCCCATGTTGACGAGTTCCATCCATAGCTGTCAACTTTCGGATTTGAAAATAAGGGATTTTTTCAAACTTTCAGATTTGAAAATAAGGGATGCCGGGAGGGCGATGCAATGGCACCAAGTAGCCTCGCCACCCTGCGCTCCAGATCCTGCGCGCGAACGGGTGAGCGAAAGAGCGAGCGCGTAGACGGCAGGCAGGCTGTCTGTCTGGTTGGGCATGAGGGTCTGGCTGCACAAGGCATGCAAGCTCCGCCCCCAGTCGGTCTCAGACTCCTTATTGGCAGCCGAGCAACACAGCTGAGGAGCCTCCCTGGCTGGCAGGGAGGGAGAGGAGCTGCTTCCTTTGAAATCCGGCAAATTTAAGGGATATCAACAATCCGGGATAGTAGCGGGAAATGGCATTGGAATAAGGGAGTTTCCCGCAAAAAAAGGGAGGGTTGACAGCTATGGTCCCATCTGCCCCCCACTTCCTTCTGCAGCACATGCAGAAACCACTGTCTTGACCACTAGACCCACTATTGATCTCGTCCACTCAGTCCTCTAGAACATGCAGGGGAAGGCCCTAACTCGCCAAGGGTTTGAGACCCATTGGCTACCCTCACCTGGGGTGTGGCCGCTGTCGTAGGCTGACAGCTTCTAGGAGCCAAAGGTGGACACAATACCCCAGAAGGAGCACAACGTGTCCCCCACCAGAGGTGCTACACCTCCCCTAACACCCCCTTAACATTCTAAAGAAATGGGCACATGCATCAGTTGTTAGTGATAATTAGATCAACGTCACAAGTATGTTTTTTCCTGGATACTTGATTTCTCTCTCTAGTATTTGTATTATCCCCATTCTTCTTCAGATTACCATCTTCATTAGTTATTTCCACCCCAGAGTCTGAGATCTTCATTGGGGAGGAAATACTTGAATGGGAAAAAATTGCATTCTTCAGCTACACACCTATGCATTTGTCCAAGGTAAATTTCTCCATTTGAACCATTCAGATTATGCAACGGCAACATACCATGTTATCGTTTCCCTTCCGTGTGTTTTAGATCTATCTTGTCTTTCATTTCTTCATCGATCCAGAGACAATATTAACATACATCAAAAGGCATTTATTCCATTCTCTGTACTGAACAGATGGCAGATAGTTGGCTAAGTGGTTTAAAAAAATGGGATACTGTTTGTGCTGATTTACATCAGCCATGCTAACACTTCTGGATATCTATTATTCATCTCTGTTCTTCTGAATGCTGTTTCATGAGGCTCCTGCAGCTTACTCAGCTGTAAGTGTCTGAAATAAATTCATCCATTTCAAATGGTTGCTGAAATGCAGAAGTGGATCTTTTATCTCTATGCAATTTCGCCATCATCATTGTCACGCTTGTTCTTGCCCGCTCGATTTACACAGTAAGACCCAAGAATAAAATAATTCAAAGGAAAATCTTCCTGCAGCATTGAGTGGAGCTTTTTTCTTCTTCTTTTTTCTCATCCACTAACATTTTCCCCAGCACTTTGGGACTCTTGCAGTACTCAGATGGCTTGTAATTCTCATAGAAGCTGAAGGATTATAAAATCTGCTTTGAGGCAGTTCCTGCAATCCTGCTGTATTTTTGGGCTGGCACTCAAGGCTATATGAAATAAATTTCCCAGACATCCTTGCGGCCCTGGCCTGAAGAGTCCATTGAGATATGACACTGCCTTGCGACGAGCCTTTCTTTTGGAAGCTGATGATGACATATAATAAGTGCGCCAATTTTTTTAGCGTTTATTCTATATTTTAGGTATGTCAGGTGTGGTTTTTTGAATTTTTATTATGCCAGATCCTTCCTTGATGGTCATGCTACGCTGTGTCCTAATTTGATGAGATTTGGGCCAGTGGTTACGGAGCACGGTGGTGTCCGCCGCGCACGCAATGGGAACATTTATATATAGAGAGAGAGAGAGAGAGAGAGAGAGAGAGTAGATAACATTTCCAAACATGGATACTTGTTGCAGACTCGTCATATTCTGGGAGCTGTTTCCATAATCACTCTACAGTTTCTTGTTTGCATCCGTCTGCCTTGAGAGAAAATGGAGCGTGCCTCCAGGGGTGAAGTCAAACCACTGGAGAATCGCAGCGCCTGCTGTGGTTGCAGAGACCAGTAACTCATAAATTCTGCCTCCCACATTGGTTTTGATGCATTAGCAGCATTGAAGTGACCTCCCCAGGGTGCAAGGCTGCGAAATGTATATGGAGGTCCTGGGCTGCCCAGGTGACAAGACCGCCGCCCCTCAGCTTCACTGATGTGGCCCAAAGAAGAAGAAGAAGAAGAAGAGTTTGGATTTGATATCCCGCTTTATCACTACCCGAAGGAGTCTCAAAGCGGCTAACATTCTCCTTTCCCTTCCTCCCCCACAACAAACACTCTGTGAGGTGAGTGGGGCTGAGAGACTTCAAAGAAGCGTGACTAGCCCAAGGTCACCCAGCAGCTGCATGTGGAGGAGGGGAGACGCGAACCCGGTTCCCCAGATTACGAGTCTACCGCTCTTAACCACTATAACACAGCAATATGTTTGGCACCAGCTTGGCTGCAGTTGTCGGAAGGAGGCGAACAAGACGCCATCCAACCATTTTAGAGACTCCACTCAAGATTTGTGTAGGCTTTACTCCTGAGCTTTTTCTTCCCCTGAAGATGTCCCACAAGACAATGGATAAAGAGAATCCACCAGCTTCCAAGGTACGCCATTCCACTGTCAAACAGCTTTTACTATCAGAAAGTTCTTCCTGATATTTAGTCAGAATCTCCTTTCTTGTAAGTTGAATCCATTGGTTCAGACTCTACCCTATGGAGCAGTGGAAAACAGACTTGCAACATCGTCCATGTTACAGCCCCTCAGATTTTTGAGGATGGCTATTATATCATCTCTCAAACGCCTATTCTCCAGGCTAAACATACCCAACCGTTCGCACAGAAGGCTTGGTTTTCAAATCCTTTATCATCTTGGTCACCTTTCCTCTGCACATTCAATATCCTTCTTAAACTCTGGTGCCACAGTCCTACAGTTGTGGTCTGGCCAAGACAAAATAGAGTGGTATGATTACTTCCTGTGATCTGGACACTTGCTAGACTGAACAGATTGCTAAAATCAAATATCGGCAAAATAACGTGAGCCTTCCAACTGTTGTTGAATTTTGGCTCAGGGTCATTTTAAGAGGAAGCATATTCGTAGAGCACGATTTCATCCTCCTTACAATATGGCCTTGGGCAGGTTGAGAAAAAGCAGGTGGAGGCTGCCCACCGGGTCTCTAGCGCCAACACAAATAGACTGTATAAAACCAGAGCAGGTCAATTAGGACATTAACTCAGCATCTGTTAATTAAGCACCTCTCACTTTATAGTATTGCTTGGTGCAGCTTCAGACATGCCCCCTACTGTGTTGAAAGTCATGTTTTTAATATGCATAATTATTTATTATTTGCTTTCTGCATTTATAGGCCCTCTGTAACAAAAGGCTACTGGGCAGCTCGGACGAGTGTGTGCCTTTACTCATTTCCAATATTTCCTATAAAGCATCAAGCAGTGGAGTGGGGAGGTGTTTAAAGCATGCTTTCCTACCCCACAACATTTCTAAAGCCATTTTTAATCCCAAGTCCCACCCGACAGAAGAAATGCAGCTTTTACAAAACAGCTTCAGGTGGGCAGGCATGGAGGGGAAGGGTCCAGCTGCTCCTTCTCACCTGCCCATGCTGAGTGAATCACACCCCCTCTCATACACTTTAGGATATCAGCCAAATTAGGAACATGCCCCATGGCTGTGCCTTTGGGGCAGCTGTCACCAGCCTGGTACCATCCAGAAGATTTGAACTACAACTCCCATCAGCCCCAGTCAATAACCATGGTGGCTGATGGGATTTGTTGCCCCAAATGTCTGGAGGGCACAGAGGGTGGTGAAGGTTGGAAGTACAAGCTCTAAACTTCAGGATGGAGGAACAGAATGAGACTTGATGCTAATAAACTATTAAGTATACCTGAAGGAGTGTCTCCACCCCCATCGGTCAGCCCGGACACTGAGGTCCAGTGCCGAGGGCCTTCTGGTAGTTCCCTCACTGCGAGAAGCCAAGTTACAGGGAACCAGGCAGAGGGCCTTCTCGGTAGTGGCACCCGCCCTGTGGAACGCCCTCCCTTCAGATGTCAAAGAGAACAACAACTACCAGAGCTTTAGAAGACATCTGAAGGCAGCCCTGTTTAGGGAGCCTTTTAATGTTTAATAGATTATTGTATTTTAATGTTCTGTTGAAAGCCGCCCAGAGTGGCTGGGGAAACCCAGCCAGATGGGCGGTGTATAAATAATAAATTATTATTATTATTATTATTATTAAACTCTACAATTCTATGATTCTCTTATATGGGAAAGTAGCATTATTTACTACTCAAAATATCACCAGACGTGGACCGACGGGACACATACAGATGGCGTGTTTTGTGCAATTGTGATCACTTAATATCATTCATTTGTACACCCACGCTGCCACAACTGACTAGTTTTTACTACACAAAAGCAACAAATCTTGTGTTTGACATTAATGAGGTTGTAGAAGCCTCGTTTTTTACAAGACAGACCAATTAATAACTTTATGGTTGAAAAAGTCCATTTTTAATCTTGCCATTTTCAAAAAACTAACAATGAATATTGTCCTTCAACAATTTGGCTGAGGTGTATTAGTATAACCATCTATGTTATGTTAGAGGAACGTTGCTGGGCTAGGTCACTGATTTGTCCCATCTCTGGCAGTGACCAGTCATGGTTTTTGTGCTACTAGCACCTATTAGACCAGTGATGGCTAACCTTGACACTCCAGATGTTTTGGAACTACAACTCCCATCATCCCTAGCTAACAGGACCAGTGGTCAGGGATGATGGGAGTTGTAGTCCCAAAACATCTGGAGTGTCAAGGTTAGCCATCACTGTTAGACAGTTCCACTGAGACACAATTCCCTACTCCCTTCTGCTCCCAATGATGAGTTTTAACCTATTTTAAAGGGTGTATATGTGTGGGTGGATAAATGATAGACAGATAAAGAGACCCATTTAGTTCAGCGAAAGGTTTCAGCCACAATCACACTATACCCTTATATCACTATTATACCATTTCATACCCTCCAACATTCCTCAGGTGAAAATAGGGACATTCTTTTCTATATCTTTTCTATTGCTGCTTTCAAGGGACAGGCAACCCTTTTGCCCAGAGTTTCTCCTCTCTCTTCTTCTCTGGCATCCTCCCACCCATCCCTCCAGTGCACTGTGAGCAGGTAGAAGAAGAAGAGTTTGGATTTGATATCCCGCTTTATCACTACCCGAAGGAGTCTCAAAGCGGCTAACATTCTCCTTTCCCTTCCTCCCCCATAAACACTCTGTGAGGTGAGTGGGGCTGAGAGACTTCAGAGAAGTGTGACTAGCCCAAGGTCAGTAGCTGCATGTGGAGGAGCGGAGACACGAACCCGGTTCACCAGATTACGAGTCTACCACTCTTAACCACTACACCACACTGGAATGTGGTTACTCCTGGTACTTATATCCACATGCCAAAGGAGGAGAAGGGTTTTTTCCTTCAATTGATAGGAGGCTGTGGAGAGCAAAGCTTATTTCCTTGTCAATGCTGCAGCTAATCTAAGAGCATCAAAATATTCTACATGGCTTCTTCTTCTTCTTCTTCTTCTTCTTCTTCTTCTTCTTCTTCTTGCAAAAAAAATCCCGTGAACCTCCCTGAGACCTGCGGGTATAGGGTGGTATACAAATTTATTAAATCATAATAAAACAAATAAATAATAAATCTGTTTCCATTCTTGAGACCCAGGACTTGCACATTAGATTTGTATGGGGATAAATAACAAGACCCGTATTACATCAGGAGGCAATTCGAATTGTAGCAAGTCTCCTGTCCCCTCTACTGCCTTTGAACAGTTGAAGAAGAAGAAGAAGAAGAAGAAGAAGAAGAAGAAGAAGAAGAAGAAGAAGAGTTTGGATTTGATATCCTGCCTTTTACTCCCATTAAGGAGTCTCAAAGCAGCTAACAATCTCCTTTCCCTTCCTCCCCCACAACAAACACACTGTGAGGTGAGTGAGGCTGAGAGACTTCAAAGAAGTGTGACTAGCCCAAGGTCACCCAGAAGCTGCATGTGGAGGAGCGGAGATGCGAACCCGGTTCCCCAGATTACAAGTCTACCGCTCTTAACCACTACACCACACTGTCTCTCACAACTGCTGTAAGACCATCGCTAACGTTGCCATAAAGCACAGGGAGAAATCACTTCCTATGCCCCGTAAAAAGATTGGCTTTGCGAAACCTTAGATCTGAGGTGGCGAGATGTCTCATTGCTTCCCCACACTAACGCATGTGCCATTCTATGCTCATCCAAAAATTCAAGACTGCGTTGTTCATCCTGCATTATTTGTCTTCCACTCATCTCTTTTTACCCTTTCTTCCGCACTCACATTTAACTATTTATGGAGTTGTAAATGCTTGGTTGCTTCGGAAAGACATTTAAAAGAGCCATTATGTTCATCCCTCTTTTATGCAGCCCAAGATTTGCTGTGCTAGCAAACAACAACTCCTACACAAGTGCAACCACGCAAAACATTAGACCGGGGCAGCACTGATCTAATGTCAGCATTGCACACAAGTGATATTAGCACCAATGTTTAATACAGGGATATCCATTCTGTTGACATCAGTGAATTCACATATGCCATGTTTTTACACCCTTGGTGTGATGTCTCGTTTCATCCCCGTGACTGATGTAGGTAGAATTATTATTCTCATTTTATGGATCATTGAGGTTCAGAGAGAGCAATTTGGCAAACAATGCCGTGTGAGTCCAAGGATGGGCCAAGGTTTGGATGAAAGTCACCCACGTTCCGAACATGCAGCCACACTATTGCAATTTAGATACCGTCATCTTAAGCTTCCGTATTTCTCAAGAATAAATTTCTAGAATGCTCTGATGAAGAAAGCAAATCACAAATTCTTCTGAACCCTCATCTTGGCAAGCCTTTCTTCTGCTGCTCATAGAAAAGGCGGCTTCAGGGGGGAATTGAAGGCTGAGACAGGGGTTGTGGTCCCACCAGATGTTGTTTTGGGACAACATCACAGCATGTGGATAAAAGGGGAAATGATGTTGTGGAGAAGAGCAGGAGATTCTGGGGTCACTGAGGATGGTAGAGTTGAACGGAAGTCATAGGTCAGGATAATTGAGATATGATAGAAAAATTACATGGCTGTAACTAGTCATTGCCAGAGATGGGATATACGACTAGAGGAACCAGTCATGTAAGCCAGCAATGGTTCCATGTCTAGCGCAAGCTTCATGAACATATCTACAAAAATGCACCATCCACATCTCCCATGAGCCTTGCTCATTGGCTGTGTTTGCTGGGGCTGATGGGAGTTGCAGTCCATAACATCTAGAGGGCACTATGTTGGCTATCCCTGCACTTTACCAATATTCACAACCAAAAATCGTTCAGGTTGTGTGTCACGCAACTGACGTCCCACATGGAGTTGCCTCCCCTTGGCTGCACTTCAAAAGGCAACCACAGCACCAGCATTTATGCATATGCAAATTGAGCCTAAAATAGCATTTGGGCTGAGCATTCTTTGGAATGTACTTTTCTCATGATTCTGCATAATTCTCTTTTTAGGCTTTGGATGTTGCTCGACTAAAGTTGTTCTGTTTATTCCAATCAGAATTAGGAACAAATCTTTCTTTCCACTGGGTAACATTTATGTTGATTCTTCTGTATGTCATGCAGGTCCATTAATCATTATAGCAGCCTTTCAACCTCATAGGAGATGTGGGGAAATGATAATGTTTTATGCAAGTAATTAATCCTGTGGCAGATGTGCCGTTTCCAAGACTACTGCCATTAAGTGTATTGACAGTCTTCAGAACAAATACTCAAGCTCTGACTCAGTAATGATTTTAATATGATAATATCCAGTTTCTCATAAAAAAATGGAACATTCAGACCTAAAGTTTCTCATAAGTGTTCTAATTGAAAAGTGTCTCAGACAGAACAAGCGATGGGTTTTCTTCATATCTATAATGTCGAATAAGCAGCTAGCAATTAACATACCAGCTGGAAATGCATAATTCCTCACCCTCCTCTGTTCAGTTAGGTAAGAGCTGTCCTTTGTAGAGTGAGGGATGTGATTCATGATACAACTGAATATCATCCAAAGAAAAAAAATGCCAGCAAACAGAGCTGGGTCACAAATTACACAGGATGTTGCATGATGATACAGTTCTTATTGCCTCCATTTTTTATTTTGGTAATAAATGAAGCATGCCACAGTCTGTATCCCTAAACCTGTGGTCCTCCAGATTTCTTTGGATTCTATTGCCCATCAGCCAGGGGAGAAACTAGGCTTTATTTCACCTGAGTCAAAGACCCAGTTTGACACACACACATTTGCGTACGCTGTGGGTTAAACCACAGAGCCTAGGGCTTGCTGATCACAAGGTCGGCGGTTCGAATCCCTGCGACGGGGTGAGCTCCCGTTGCTTGGTCCCTGCTCCTGCCAACCTAGCAGTTCGAAAGCACGTCAAAGTGCAAGTAGATAAATAGGTACCGCTCCAGCGGGAA
The DNA here is from genome assembly GCA_034641385.1 of Darevskia mixta. Classification (NCBI taxonomy): domain Eukaryota; kingdom Metazoa; phylum Chordata; class Lepidosauria; order Squamata; family Lacertidae; genus Darevskia; species Darevskia mixta. Next base: position 6,975,965 of record JAWWNH010000126.1, read on the forward strand.
GGTAAACGGCGTTTCCGTGCGCTGCTCTGGTTCGCCAGAAGCGGCTTAGTCATGCTGGCCACATGACCCGGAAGATGTACGCCGGCTCCCTCGGCCAGTAAAGCGAGATGAGCGCTGCAACCCCAGAGTCGGACACGACTGGACCTAATGGTGGACATGACTTACACACAAAGGTGGGAACCCCAATTTTACCCCTCTGGCGGCTTCACCCAGGCCAAAAAATACCCGGCTACTGCCCGGCCCAACCCCTGTGTAAATAAATACAGCATTGCCATCAGCCCCAGTCAGTATGTTGACCTTCAACATCATATCCATGTGTTCCTGGAAACACATTCACATGCAGGGCATCATGCTGACCCAGGCTCTCTGTGAATACTATCCAAAAATGTATCCTATGTTTTGCGCTGCTGAAATATGAGCTCCCACATTTATGGAAACTCCTGCCAAAGTCGCTCCAGCTACATCCATAGGTCACATGTTCCCGAGGACAGTAAGAAATGTTTAATGGCCCAATCACAAGAATATTATTTTAGGACTAGTGGTCCTTCTCACCCCCAGTAATCTATTCTATGTAACGTTTGCAAAGGATGTTGTAGCAGATCCGTCACAGACGTGTTTACACAAGGATTTGCATCAATCATCACTCCAGAAATTGCCACGTTGCCCCACTGCAACATGCAGTGTCAAGCAATTTATCCAGTGTCAACTAAGCTATAATGTCAAGTAGATCTCCATGGTGTAAGACAATTCAGGCAAGGAAGTGTAAAATTTTCTCTTCCTTTCACCTCATTCTTCCCTAAGCTCCCTGCAAATCCATAAAGGACATGCCATCCATTGTACATACACAGAATGTCAATAGCCGTGTAGAGGAGAAGAAGAAGAAGAAGAAGAAGAAGAAGAAGAAGAAGAAGAAGAAGAAGAGTTTGGATTTGATATCCCGCTTTATCACTACCCGAAGGAGTCTCAAAGCGGCTAACATTCTCCTTTCCTTTCCTCCCCCACAACAAACACTCTGTGAGGTGAGTGGGGCTGAGAGACTTCAAAGAAGTGTGACTAGCCCAAGGTCACCCAGCAGCTGCATGTGGAGGAGCGGAGACGCGTACCCGGTTCCCCAGATTACGAGTCTACCGCTCTTAACCACTACACCACACTGGCTCTCAGAGGAGCCACTAGTGACACAAACTCCTTTCCTACCACCTGCCACAAAATGTAATGTTCCACCAACAATGGGGAATACTCAGTTCTTGCTTGCTTGAACTCTGGAATGATGAGGACCAGCGGCTTATGTTTCTTCCCTACGCTTTGCATATCATTTTGCACCACTGCCTTCGGGTAGAAGATATAGAACAATTAGATCAAGAACAAATAGATTGAAGAACAGTTTCTACCCAAGAGCTATAACCATCTTAAACTCTGTAACCAGATAATATGACCTTGGAGAGCTGTGATGGGTGTATGTGTATGTATGTGTGGCTTTCTTTGGTGTGTGTGTGTTTTGTGCTGCTTTTTGTTTTGTTTTTTCTTTCTTTTGCTTTTACGGGGGACGTGCAGTTTCGTTGCACTTGTATAGCGTTGTGCTTGTACTTGTGCAATGACAATAAATTATCTTATCTTATCTTAAATTATCTTATCTTATCTTATCATTTTCATAAGAAAAAAAATTCTGAGTACAGAAATAACCACTCCCAAATCTAAGACAACCCAGACTGACCATTATTATTAATAATTGTAGTTCTTTGTGTACCTCCCTTAAAGAAGAATTCCCGGGGTGGTGAACAAACCCAGATCAAAAACATCAATTATAAAACCATAATCATCATAAATAACCAGCAACAGCACAAAATGTAATCATTCAGAGACGGCACAGCCATCTCATTAACCTCTGAAAACCTGGTAGAACAAATATGTCTTCAGTTAGTGAACAAATACATCAACAAAGGGTGTGGGCAGACTCCGGTATAAGGGAATTCCATAAATGGGGCTACAACCGATAAGGCCCTGCTGTACTTCGCTGTGGCATAAGCTATGGTTAAAGTGGGAAACTCTGAGCTCGCAGATATAGGGAAAGGTATCCAAGCCATATAGGGTTTCATATGTACACCAAAGAGAGCTCCTTAAATTGGACCCGGTAGCAAACTAGCAGAATTTCTTTAACAGCCATCACATGTTGATGCCAAGTTCTGCCACCCATGTAGACCTCATTTACTTTAGGCTCCCCCTAAGATGTTTGAAGTTAATGTGAGACGTGTGGAAGAACAGGAGTGGTGGAAAGAAAATTCTCCACAAGTTTACTGCTGGGGTTACCACTGAGAGTGGTCACACTGTGGTCACCTCCAAGTCACCTTCCCTGGGAGTAATTGGGTGGCAAATATGACATCAGAACTGGATGTAAGTTAGTACAAGTCTCAGCTACTCACTGCATTTTGAGAACCCTCAATGCATTGTAACAAATTTCACAGGGAATATTTTCTTGGTGGCCTTTGGAGCTTAATGTATATTGGAGCTTTATGCTGGCCTTGGATTTTTATTGTTATCTTGCTGGTGTTTTCATTTTTAGAGGAGGCATGGGATGAACATTTCATTAGTATGCACTGTAAATCATTTGTCAGTCTCAAAGCCTACAAAATGGTATTCATGGAGGCTTGGTAGTTTCGCACAGGGCTGGGTGGCATCAGCTCTTGGCATCTTTCCTGGGGTCCTAGCAGGACCCACGACTGACAGCTACTTTAATATCCCCCCCCAACCTGTCACTCCAAGCACCACTGAGGGACCATTTAAATTTCCCACAATGCCCTACAGCAACACAAAGTCAGGGTTATTGTAGGAAATGAGTCAGACCTCTAGCACCCTGCTGCGACTACCACCACAGATAAGCCATTCTGGGCCCACTGATATGCCAAGCATTTCATCCCAGGCAAACAACAGCCATGAAGGCTGGGACCATTGTCATAACAAAAATTGAACCTGTGGCTGTTATTTACTAAAGAAAAAAACAAGCATACAAGGGCCAACGGCATGCTTAATTAATGTCACACTGAGCATAGCCCATTGAGAGACACCATGGAGTGCATGGGTCTTCTTCTTCTTTGGCGATCCCTTGTAGCTGAGTAACATTGCCGTTCATGAACACAGTTTTAAAAGTCAGTCCATAAGTGACTGTGGAGGCCAATGCTGGATCCACATGTCCTTCCACAGTGGGGACATAAGTTTCCAGGCAGGAGTTGATCACGGTGAGGGTTTGCCAAACGTGCCTTCCTCTTAGCATGTTTCTCCCTTTCGTCCTGAGTTTGAGTGTCTTCAAAGCCCAAGACACCTTTGCTAAAGGTTGTTCTCCAATTGGAGTGCAGTGTTTCCCAGTTATCAGTGTTTGTACTACATTTTTTAAGATTTGCCTTGAGAGAGTCTTTGAACCTCTTTTGTTGACCACCAGCATCACGCTTTCCATTTTAAAGTTTGGAATAGAGTAGTTGCTTTGGAAGACGATAATCAGGCATCCGAACAACATGACCAGTCCAACGAAGTTGATGTTGGAGAATCTTTGCTTTGACACTGGTGATCTTTGCTTCTTCTAGTACACTGGCATTAGTTCGCCTGTCTTCCCAAGTGATGTGTAAAAAATTTCAGAGACACCCTTGGTGGAATCTTTTGAGGAGTTGGAGATGGCGTTTATAAGTGGTCCACGTTTCACAAGCATACAGTAAGGTATGGAGTGCATAGGTATGAACAGCTATACCAATGGATTGAAAGACCTGGTCATGCTTCCCAGCCTATTTAGAGAGAAACCATCTCTCAGTCTGGAGCTAACCTATGCTCTCCATCGAGAAGGTACCAAGATCTGTGCCCGGCATCTCTACCTAACGAAGAGCTCTGCGTAAGTAAACTGTACTGTGTTAGATGGATCAATGGTCTGAAACGTGTGGTAGCGGAGAGCACTATGCTTTTCAGTTGTATTGGTAGTGTCTTGGCCTTGTCCTCTGTATTTTGGCACATTCCGTGATTCTGCACTTGTCCGTGCAAATGTCATACCTCTTCAACACTTGTCTCCCCACCCATTTGTCTATCTATTGATCACAAAATCAATAGACAAGAACTCTATTGTAAAGCAATTAAGGGTGCTGTTAATAGATAGGATCCATGACTGAAACAAGAAAATGTCAGGCTTTGGTCAGTATCTGTGGGTGAAGGAAAATGGAAAATGTTATGGGTGATATTTCTATTGCCTTTTATTTTGTTGCTGTACTATTCCACCACTGATGTGATCCAAGCTATATATTTGCAATGTCTCTGTTGATACACAGGGCAGAATAGCAGAGCGATGAGCAGCTGCAATATACAGGCACCCCAATATCCAGACAGACATAGGAAAAGGGAGGATGAAATATACATAGCAGCAACCTGATATTGATTGCTGAAGAAGAGGTCATGTCCTTGAATCTCTCTTCTCTATTAACTATAATTATTTGTTTCCAAGTTCTAAGTATATTTCTTTCCTATAGCAAATAGCAAAAAGCTAAGAAAGTTAGTATTTTCTCAGCATTCTGACTTGCATTTATAAAAAATATATAATCTGTGTATTTTGGTTCAATCTTCCTTCTATTTTCCCTCCACATACATGATAGCAGTGGAGGCTGGTACTTTAAGACAAATGGGGCACTATACCACCAAACTCAAGGTTGGCAAGGGCAGGATAGCTTTGAAGTTTGAGGGCCTTGGACAAGGTGCCCTCTGATACACCCCTTTGTCTGTTGGTGGGCTTTGGAGGGGAAAAGGTAAAGGACCCCTGGACAGTGAAGTCCAGTCAAAGGCGACCATGGGGTGCAGCACTCATCTTCCTTCAGGCTGAGGGAGCTGGCGTTGGTCCGCAGACAGCTTTCCGGGTCATGTGGCACTTTCTCCACTGGAGAAAATCTTCCTATGTCAGATGGAGCTCGTTCGAGAGCCAGTCCTCTGTGTCGTCTGCAGAATAAAGTGGTACCCCCAACAATCGCCCATGGGTTACAGAGCTACAGGCTACACTAGCAGAAAGTGCCTGGTGCTGCCTGTGAATTCTAAGAAACAAAACAAAAAAAGGCATCTAAATCCATAGAGGGGACATGGGTGGCGCTGTGGGTTAAACCACAGAGCCTAGGGCTTGCCAATCAGAAGGTCGGCGGTTCGAATCCCCGTGACGGGGTGAGCTCCTGTTGCCCGGTCCCTGCTCCTGCCAACCTAGCAGTTTGAAAGCACATCAAAGTGCAAGTAGATAAATAGGTACCGCTCCAGCGGGAAGGTAAACGGCGTTTCCGTGCGCTGCTCTGGTTTGCCAGAAGTGGCTTAGTCATGCTGGCCACATGACCCGGAAGCTGTACACCAGCTCCCTCGGCCAATAAAGCGAGATGAGCGCAGCAACCCCAGAGTCATCTGCAAATGGACCTAATGGTCAGGGGTCCCTTTACCTTTTTAAATCCATAGAGAGCAGATGGACAGACAAACCATCCCCCAAAATATATAGTAGATAGTTGCACCAGGGCTGCTTTTTCCTTTGCAATATCATTTGTTTATTTTCAACCTTCTGTGAGTGCTTGACTAAAACACTATTTGCTATTCTAAGAGCATTTCCTCATCTGCATATGTTAGCCATTTATAAGAATAGAATTGATAGAAAATACAATTTTGCCAAACAAAGCCCCTCACTCCCTCCCTCCTCTCTCTTTCTCAGCCTCCAAACTGCTTTTCTTCTAGTAAAGACCTTAAAATAGTAACTAATGGAAATTGAGGAACAGTCCTTTGAAGGGAAGCAGGGTGGGGCTTCTCTTTCATTTCGTATTTTTGATGCAAAGAAACGAAGCTTGGTTTAATAATGAGGCATTACCCCCTCCTCCTTGGCAGAGAATATTTCTGCCTAGAAAATCATTTCTTTTATATACCCTCAGTTACTTTGTGTTTATTATTCAAACTTGAAACTCTTCAAACCAGATGACCTTGGAACCTTCTGAATTCCTAAGAAGGAAATCCTCTGATTCAGAAAACTGGGGTGAGAATTCTTCTGAAACCTTTATAATAATATTTCATTATAATAATAATTTATAATAATATATCATTTATACCCCACCCATCTGGCTGGGTTTCCCACAAAAGCATTGGATGTGGGCATCCAGGTGTATCTAGTGACAGAGATAACTGCCCTGTTCAGCAGTGATATTGTATTTTATTAGGCTGAGCAATAAGATTACTTGGGGGTAACTGCACATTATTCCAAGGAGGATGGTGCTTTCATAAGGAAATTAATGGGAAATCTGTGTAAGGAACATCACACTGGTGATCCTACACATGCAGTTTGGTTGCTCTTGTTGCTTTTTGCTGCATGTACAGATATCAGATATGAAACCATTCACATGTACAAACAATGAAAAGCTATTTCATGTGTCACAATTCACCGAGGCATTATACATTGGGCACCACTTTTCGTGTAGAAATAATTCCACGCACATTGGTGGCCCACATTTTTTGTCACTCAAGACCCGTGATACCACATATGCACGCACAACGAAAAAGCACTTCCCACCTGCCCTTTGCACTTTCATAATGGATCCCACATAAAAGTGGCTGGCATGTAACATGTAAGGTTGACCTCATTTGTCATCACTCAAGGACAGATCCATATGATCCAAAAATCTGCCTACATCCTAAAAAATGAATCTAATCTCTAATCCAACTATACGAGACTATAACGGGGACTGGTAAAAGTTGGAAATTTGAACTTCAAATTTGTGTTTCAAATTGGAAATTTGAACTTCAAATTGGTTGAGTTATACTGAACTCAACCAATAGCCCACAACAGAGTAGGATCTTCTGCATACAAGTGTACAGTGGTACGTTGGTTTGCAACCACTTTGGATTACAACTGTTTCGGATTACAACCACGTCAAACCTGGAAGTGTGTGTCCTTTTTTTTTTATTACAACCCATTTGTTTTGGATTACAACCCCCCCCCCCACCTTTTTTTTTGATGCCCTATTGGCAAAAGCACGCCTTGGGTTACAACCTGTTTTGGTTTACAACCGGACCTCCGGAATGGATTTTGGTCGTAAACCAAGGTACCACTGTAATTGAAACCTGCAGTCCAATGTTGTACTACCCATTTGGAAGCAAGCCTAGTTCAGTTCAGTGGCATTTACAGAAGACTGCATCCTGAAGCACTTAACAGTTTGCTGAGGTGCTGTTAATTTCAACACGACACACCTGTGCTTAACTTCCCATAGATTACACCTAAAATGTCCACCCAACACCTACCGTGCAAGCATCTAACGTACAGTTCCTTTTGCGAGTTTGAATACCAGTGGCAGAAGGTACCAAACAAGCATTCTTGTCACCCTTTCCTTAACCCGATTCACGCTTCTGAAAACCAGCCAGCGATATATGCAATAGAGATATCACACCATGTTTGTTTGGGTTTCTGACAGTGCCATGAAAGTCCGAGACAGACGCTTCTATTTTTGTGATCAATTGATACTGCACCTCACAACAAGCTATGCCGCTCTGTGAGCTGATCTCTGCCTTAAAAATACATGCATGATATATACAGGCATTTATATTCCAGGCACAGAAGATGAAATAATTCCTGCACCATGTCCATTTTTGTACTGTTAAGGCATTCTCTTGCTTTGCAAGCAAAACAGTAGATCTTTCATTTGCCAGTGACATTCCACAAAGTGCTTATAATTCAGTGTTCGCTTATCAGCTGTCCAATCTCCCTCTCTAGGGAATGTGTCGACCATCAAAAGCAGTGGAGGAGACGTGCTGAATCTTAATGGCTTCTATTTAATCAGATTCACTTTCTTAAGGGCATTTAATCAATGAGGACAAGTCGTAGGCAGATTTTTAAATAAATGTGTCACTTTAGCGTAATCCACAGCACAGCTGAATGTATTTGTGTATGAGATTCTCCAACTCCGTGCTTTGTTGCTCAGCTGGATTGATAATCCGTAAATCAAAATGTGTCGCATGTAGTTTTAAATTAGCCCTTGAGCAATAACTTTATTCCGAGTATCTAAAGCATCCAGAAGTTTCAGAATGAGGATATTTAATATCCATGCAGTTGCTGTTAAAATTGGAATGGGGCTTAATGGAATTTGCAACCCTGTCAATCATGATCCACAAAATCCTACCGGTATCATGAAGTTGTCTGCAAAATTCAAATTTATATTACCTTAATTGAATTTCTCTCAGAAATTGAGAATGAAACATGGCCCTTGTGGAGGGATACCTATCCACCCTGGGTTTGTGTCTTTAAGAACCCCTTTTGTTACCCCTTCTTCATCTGTGACCTCAAAAGTGTTTTTCCTGAACACATGAAACAAGGTCGACAGTGCTAAATCTGCCTAACGAAGGAGAACCACTGTTCATTTCCCACCCCTCCCTCTCCGGACAGTAGAATTTTCTTTATTGCCCTGCTCTGAGGAGCCCAGTGCGTGTACAGCTGATACCCGCAGTCTGGGTGGTTTCATATTGGCACTGGTATCAGAGATAGATAACCTCAGGCCTAGGGGCCAAATGTGGCCCATGAGACTGTGAGCATAGCCAGGATTTATGTTGTGGGGGCAGGACACCCCCTGTCACCATCCTCTGTCTGGCTGTGTATAGCCCAGAGATGTCCAACCGTTCCACCACGATTGACGGGTTCCTGACGTGTGGTTGATCGAGGGTTCCTGACCACTCATGCGACTTTAAGAATGAATGTCTCTGACCCTCACCCTCTCGCTCTGCCGCGTCTGTTTGTTGTTCGTTTGGCAAAAGCTGTTGTTTAGCGATTTAAAGGCAGCTATAGCTATATTTCCCCCTCCCCCCCCCAAAAAAATGAAGCTCAGCCACTCTGTCCCCTCAAAGAAAGCTCAACAACTGTGTTTTCCCCCTCCAACTTTGGCGCAAGGGTTACAGGTGGAGGTTAGATGCTTTCAGTAAAAGTGTAGAAGTAATGTAGGTAGGTAGGTGAGTAGGTAGGTAGGTAGATTGGCATGTGCCTATCTAAAGCAAATAAATTAAATGCAGTGGTACCTCGGGTTAAGAACTTAATTTGTTCTGGAGGTTTGTTCTTAACCTGAAACTGTTCTTAACCTGAGGTACTACTTTAGCTAATGGGGTCTCCCGCTGCTGCCATGCCGCCGCCACGCTATTTCTGTTCTCATCCTGAAGTAAAGTTCTTAACCTGAGGTACTATTTCTGGGTTAGCGGAGTCTGTAACCTGAAGCGTCTGTAACCTGAGGTACCCCTGTATATATTTTTAAGTCAGACTGCTGCACAAGGGGAGAAGCCAGACTCAGCACTCACTCTCTTACTGAGCCAATGTTTCACTTGCTGGTATATGTTTACACTACCAGTCGTGAACCCAGGTTAATGCTATGGGTGACTACTCCATTATGACAACTGAGAAAACACAAAGACTATCTTCGCCTTTAGAAATTCAGTAGCAGATTATCCTGGAGCCGGATATCAGAAATCTATTTTATGATGGTGCAATGCTACAGATAAAGGTTGTTTTGTACAGCTCTTTATTTAGGCCTTGAATGGAGTTGTGGCACAAACTGTGTGTGACATTGCAAGGATGCCTCTGGCTTGCGTTATGCATTCGATCAAAAAAAAAGAAATAAAGGAAACCAGTTCAGTGCAGGAAGAATACTTAGGGAAGAATAATTACTGAGCATTCAGCGGGAGACATCAGAGCAACTGAACATAGATACAGAGACGGATCCAAAAACGTCTTCATGGTTTATGTTTCTTGTAGCTCTTTCACTTTATGCTAAAATGGCTTTGTTCCACAGTCAGTTATTCAGAGCGCATTACTAAAATGATAACCACATCGGTAAGTATATACAAAGGGCTTCCTCAAATGTATATTAATATGACAATTTGTGCAGCAAGTCAGCTCTTTAAATTCAAGGACAAATTAAATTCATTCTTGTGCATCCCACTGGTAATGTAATGTACCATTAGCTTTCTGAACACCAGTTTGGGCTGCTTCCCCTTCTCTCCCCACCCCACCTCCTCTTCCAGCATCTTAGCAGCCTTTGACAATATCAGGGGAAAGTCTTTTTGAAAAATAATCTCTAATATGGATCCCCAAAGTCGCTTAAATCAAACCATTTTGTAAACTGTGTCACAACCTTTTAAAATATATCTTTGTGTTCCCTTTAACATCATTATGTCCCATTGTGATGAAAATGGACGTTCTGTATCCTGTGATAATGAAAATAGCCACTTTATGTAGTTTCTGCCTGCAATTATCCAGGCTTTTCTCGGGCTCTAGAGAAATCTAAGCTAATTGCTTTGGGACTTTCGCTACATTTCCATAAATTCTTTGTTAATTTTTTATGAGAAAGTGTTATTGCAGACGGCCTTAAAGTTCCCATTGTATTCAATAATGTAAAGAAGTCATTTGTGAAAATACAGCCAACTCACAAGCCCTTGGATCAAAGCTCTCGTCTTTTTATCTACTCCTATTCTCAGGTGAAGCTAAGTGTGACTCATCCAAATCCTTCAATGCCTCTTCCCCCCCCCCCCGGCCACACACCTTTATTTTGATATGAGCTTTTTTCTTCCCCACCTCAAAGCAAATCTAAAAGCTGTTCTGTGTGGTGCGCGACCTTGTCATTATAGGACATGAATTGAGTTTGCTTTATCGGACAGTTTGGCTTGATGAGAAGGTATAAAAGCAATTCCACGGCAAAGACAAAGAACTCCCTGACATAGTCGGAACAAAAATGAAGCCCATGTCCAAAGGGAATGCCTTGCGGCTTGTGATCTCATCGCTGATTTATTGATTGTTTCAAGCTGAAAGCCACCATTTCGCCGGGCTCTAAATAACAACAAGAGCAAATGTGAGTCTGTTTTATTGCTCTGTTGCATGCACTAGTCTAAACTGAAGACAAATTCTCTACAGTGCTAAGCACTTTGGGGACGGCTTTGAGCTACTGCAAAATCCACAAATATTACCTTTCCAAACTGGCCTCTGCATTTCTCCCATGGAAGCAATTTCTTCCCATTGCTTTTCTTAGGCTTTTGCCACGGGGGGGGGGGGATTGTGACCAACTGTGACCAAAACAATGAGGTGAGATCTCCCCAGCAGGCATTCTTGTCATGGTGGAGGGTGGTGAGAATAACTGTTTACAACACTTGGAATTCTAGCCCAAGTCGCTTTTAAATTACTATTCTTGACCCCAGCAAGCATATCTTTGTTGGGGGTAAAGCGGCAATACTAGTGTCACAGATACATATTGGCTAGTGTCAGTAGCCACTGCATGAGCCTTTCATCCAGCTACCTGGTCCATTTAGCAATCTCTTCCACTGATATTTCTCTCTCTCTCTCTCTTTCTCACCGTCTTCAACCCTTCACCATTTCCTTCAGAGGCTGGGTCCTCTCTAGCACTCAAGCATATGCCTCCTTTAAATCAAAATCTATCTCAACACTCATCAAAGATGTTCAGAGAAAGCATAACTAAGCTCAACCCAAACAGTTGCCACAGAGAGGGAGGAAGAGAGGGAAAGAGAGCTTTGTGTTGGTAAATCACTAACAGAAAGTTGGACAGTGTTCTTGAAGCTACTAACATGAGTTTGGCCAAACTGCGAGAGGCAGTAAAGGATAGGCGTGCCTGGCGTGCTCTGGTCCATGGGGTCACGAAGAGTCAGACATGACTGAACGACTGAACAACAAGAACAACAAACAGAAAGTTGTGTTGCCCACGTGGAACAGGACCGTGTTTTGCAAAGGCTCAGAGGATTACTTCTAGGAATTTGGTAACTTTTTACATTTTAACACGTGGAGTGGTGTCATGACAGTACAAAAGTGATGGTTAAAAAGTCACCTGGTGTTGGCTCGGTGGTGACAGAAGAGCATTTGCTTTGTATGCAGTAGGTTCATGGTTCAATCTCCTGCTTCTCCAGGTCAAGCTGGGAGATATTCATTCTGAAATGCTGGAGAGTCACTGCTAGTCATTGTAGACAATATGGAGCTAAATGGACGAGTGGTCAGATTCATTATAAGGCAGCTTCCTATTTTCCAAAACGGCAGCCCAATGCCAGGATGGGACTGAGCTTAGAAATGAAGTTTAGGTGCTGTGGTAGTGGGCTTTCGGGGAATTACACCTATGAAGCGGGTGGCGCTGTGGTCTAAACCACTGAGCCTCTTGGGCTTGCCAATCAGAAGGTCGGCGGTTCGAATCTCTGCGACAGGGTGAGCTCCCCTTGCTCGGTCCCTGCTCCTGCCAACCTAGCAGTTCAAAAGCACGTCAATGTGCAAGTAGATAAATAGGTATCTTTCTCTGGCGGGAAGGTAAACGGCGTTTCCATGCGCTGCTCTGGTTCGCCATGCTGGCCACATGACCCGTACGCTGGCTCCCTCGGCCAATAAAGCGAGATGAGCGCCGCAACCCCAGAGTCGGCCTCGACTGAACCTAACAGTCAGGGGTCCCTTTACCTTTACTCACAAGGTATATGTGGAGAAAGACCAGTTCGAGTAGTGAATCATGTATTCAGGAAGATTGTTTCCAATATAACACCTGCCTTACACATGACCTTCGAACAATGCAGAAATCCTGCTTACATTGTATATACAGATTACATTTATGAGACTTTGCACGGACAGTTTTCTGTTCCCAGTCATGGGCACAGCCTGGGAACACAGGAAGCAGCTGCCCCCCCCCATAAATCGAGTAAATAGATAAAAAATACTTAACTAAAAGTAGAAATTGTAGAAAGATTTTGACAGAATTTTCTGAGCACTTGGGGGTCAAAGGAAAGTAATTTAAAACAACTGTTATTGATATATCTCATTCCAAATCTGCTAGACAGAGCCAGGCAGAGGATGATAACAGTTGAGCGTCCGGGTCCCCCAACCTGAATTCTGGCTACGCCCATGTTCCCGGTTTCAGTATTAGAGTTACAAAATGCAGACTGCTGTGTGCACCCTACTCTCCGAGGGGCGAAGAGATTCCCGGGGTTCCAGTGCTTAGCCAAGGTTTGGTTTCCTTGGAATGTAGGTCCATGGAAACTGTGATGCTTTGGGGTATATGGTTTTCTTTACACATATACAGTGGTACCTTGGTTCTCGAATGGCTTAGTTGTTGAACAAATCGGCTCCTGAACGCCGCAAACCCAGAAATAAGTGTTCCGGTTTGCGAACGTTTTTCGGAAGCCGGACGTCCCTTCCGCTTGAAGTTCCTGCATCCAATCGGAAGCTGCGCCTTGGTTTTTGAATGGATTCAGGAGTCAAACGGACTCCAGGTATGGATTAAGTTTGAGAACCGAGGTAGCACTGTATACAGCTTGAGCGTAAGACAGAAGGGCTCACAGAATTAACACTCCAACAAGTTCTCGCTTCCTCGTTTTTTAGGGGGGGTTCCCAAAGCCATTCAGCACACAGAGCAAATCAAGTCTCTTCGTCTCTCTAGCTTCAGCCCAGACTTAGCACAAAGACCAGCCCTCTTCCTGGCCTAATGTGCTCCTACCTACAGGAAGATGTGGCCTTCAGCCAGTTGAGGGGGATGGGTGGGAAAGGCCTACCTAGTTGTCTCTATGGCAACACATCTGTTATTTGCCCATTTCTTCAGCCAGAGGGATAGGCGAATGGCCCTGTAAGCAAGCCAACAAAGAATCTGGCTTGACCAGTTCCGCAGTCTCTTTGCTAGATTCCAACCTCAACTCGCTAAATCACAGGCATGGCTGGGACCCACAAGCATCATCCAACCCCCCAACCTTACAACACAGGCAAGTGGAAAGGTGAAAAAAATATATGGAGGGACAATTTAGACAAATCATTCTATCAACATTTCAGATAGAGCATTCCACTCTCTCTCTCTGTGTGTGAACTTTTCCTCTTCATAGCGAAATTATCTAGATAATTTATATACCGTTATGCATTCCCCCCTTCTTCTCCCTCCCTCCTTTTCTCTCCCACTCTTGCTTGCTCTGAGCACAAGTCAGCAGGAACTTCTCCTATGCAATCACTATTGCAATTAATAGGAGATGCGTCTGCGCAGGCAAAATTCTCCGTGGATTTTAGCCTGAATCATTAAGTGACCCTGAAATGCCCTATCAAAAGAAATGCAAAGCAGCTTTTTATTCATTCTGAACCTATTTTTCTTAATGGACACAGGGAGTGATCCTACGGGAAGTTTGGCCCGGATGAGCAGTTTAGGATGCAATGGATCTCCAATGACTGGTTCACGGGTCAGCTTAAGTCCCAAAGCTGGCTGAGCTGAGGCCAATGTACGCCACAAGAAAAGGGTGTCCCAGGGGTGTTGCAGGGCAGGGCAGGGACTTATAATAATAATAATATATTTTTTATTTGTACCCCGCCCATCTGGCCGGGTCTTCCCAGCCACTCTGGGCGGCCTCCAACAGACATTAAAATACATTAAAATATTGCAAGTTAAAAACTTTCCTAAATAGGGCTGCCTTGAGGTATTTTCTGAATGTCAGATGTTTATATGTCAATGTTTATATTTTTGACCTCTGCTGGGAGGGCGTTCCACAGGGCGGGCGCCACTACCGAGAAGGCCCTCTGCCTGGTTCCCTGTAGCTTTGCTTCTCGCAGTGAGGGAACCACCAGAAGGCCCTCGGCGCTGGATCTCAGTGTCCGGGCTGAACGGTGGGGGTGGAGACGCTCCTTCAGGTATACAGGACCGAGGCCGTTTAGGGCTTTAAAGGTCAGCACCAACACTTAAGCTGGATCCTAAGTCACATGACCTGGCACCCCAACACAGAACACTGTTTTACAGGCTTGTTTTCCCTCTGCCAGGCCCCGCTGCTGAATGGGGCATGGATCGGGTGTAACTTTACACCAGTTTAATTTACACTGGCTTCCTTAATCTTGTGCACGGGATGTGCAAATTCCCCGGCTACGCACAAAGAGCTGTCTTTTGTGCGAACGAAGCGCAGTGTTCGCAGCACATTCAGAACTCCCCTCATTCATGTGGGGAAACAATTGGCTGATTGAAATCCTCTGCATGTGTTTCTCTAAAGGAGGATTCTCCCAGAAAAGCCAAATTGCGATAACTGTGAATAACACGTTGTTTTACAGGGTGCTGAGTTGCAAAGCCCCCCTCCCCGGCCTCCCATGGCTAGTGAATTCCTCTTGCCAACTGTCTAGAAAGAAAGCATCTTATGACTAGTTCTTCTGCAATGGTGTTTGTTTGTGTATATGGGCATGCTCAGTGCGGCCAGGTAGACATGGCGTTTTACTTAATGGTGCTTTGTTAAGTTATGCAGACAGCATTGTCATTACTTAACTGCCATGGAAGACTCTGAAAGCATCCCTGTTGGTTTTATTGGGGAGGGGGGTTGTCAGGCTCTATAATTCACACATCATTAACTGCTTCATTAAGACTACAGCAGGCCCACTGGGTCTTAAACCTGTTGCACTTTCAAGACAATGCAGTGAAATATTCACTGTCTGAGCCAGTCAGGCATCTCCAGTGATTGGTGCACCAGGTCACTGAAGGAAGTATTGGACAGGCTTAAATATTAAATCTGGAAAGCTGAAGGTGTCGTTTTCCCAGCAAAGGGCCTCCTGCTGTCAGTTAGCCAATGAAAAGGACAACATGCACACAACATGTTTACAACATGTTTTTCGCACATGTCCTTATTTTAGGGACACAAGTGGCACTTTTAAAATTTGTCAAGCGAAACACTAATTAATGATTGTGGAAGTTTTTGGGTATCATCTGGAACCAGATGTCAAGGTCATTGTTTCTAAAATCCTATCTCAGGAACAAAAAGACAGAAAGAAAGTGCAGACATAAGTCCCTTGTTACATGTTGAAACATACCCATGACAGTTTTAAACAGAATTCCAACCCCTGGACTATAGCACAGAAATAGGAAATGATGATCTCGTACTGTTTCTTTCACTTCTTTTTTTTTCTTTACCTGTTTGAAAAATGCTTTCTTTGGGGCCCCGAGGTGGGATTTGTGTCTCTGAAACTCTCTTCCTTTCCTTTGAGTCTTGTGAGTGCCTTCCCCTCTTCAGATCTTGTCTTGAAGTGATGCCCAATAAAGAATTTTATGATCTACTCTTTGAAGGCTGTTAAATGAAATAAATGATATTGTACTGCATTTCTTTTATATTAACCTAGATGCATCGTGAAAAGAGTAGCTGATTGATGTCGTGCCAGAAGTCCATTTGAATAGGGCTTGGTTAATTCATTGTCGTTCTGATGACAATTTGAACAGCATATTTGTTCTCATAAAGCAGTCTCTGGGTAAAAGTCCCATCATCAAAGACATGCTACAACGCTTTGAGCTCAGATGCGAAAATCTCTATTGATACTTTCCTGTAGGGACATTGGTCCTTTTTAATTTTTTAAAAAAGTTTCCTTTGATATTTCGCCATTTACCTAAAGATGCGTGTAGATAGTTATCTGCTCAATCAAGCCAGATTTTTCCCCCCAAGGTTATATCCCCAGTTTCCCGGAGAATGTATTATTCTCTGTGTTGGAAAATGTGACTAGTTAGATGTGTGCTCTAATTTCAAATGAAGAGGGGGGTATATGTGGAATTGTCATCAAAAAGCTGATAGCTAGTATTGCCTTCTCTCTCTCTCTCTCTCTCTCTCTCTCTCTCTCTCTCTGTGTGTGTGTGTGTGTGTGTGTGTGTGTGTGTGTGTCTCCTCATATAGGTCACCAATCATAAAATAAGACTTCTCTAATTCAGAAGAATGTCTGTGAGGAATAATTGTAGTCGTTACAAACATATCATTAACCTTATTTTGCCGCTGTTGGTTAAGAAAAGACAAACAACGGCAGTTTTTACTTCTTTGTTCTTGGTTAAGGTTTCAGCAAATGCATGATGAATAGCTTGGACACTTGGCCTTTGCAAGGAAGGAATGAAAGAGGATTTCCCCAGTCACTAATTACCTTTGCTAAATATTTGTGCTGTCAAAAAATACCAACTGCTGGTTCTCTGGGAATATGGAGTGCTTCAGAAATGTAAAAAGTACATAAAGCTGCAAACTTTGCATATTGTACCAGAGCACATACCTCTCTACATTACACATACACACACACACCCCTTATTGGTTTTGCTTTTTGTTAGGGTTGCCATGCGTCCGGAATTTCCTGGACATATCTGGAACACTGCAGTCGGCAGCAGTATCCAGGTGGAAAACAGCAACATGTCTGGGGAAATCCAGACATATGGCAACCCGTGTCGGCAGTGTCGTTCTTGCTGATTTTCCATAAAAATGGCTCAAAAACGTCACTGTTTGAAATGGCAATCCTACTTTTGTAGTTTATTTTGATTGATAGATGTGTTGTTGTTCTGATGAAATGTTATCCACCTGGAGCTGTTTTACAAGAAAGGTAGGTAAAGGTAAAGGTACCCCTGACCATTAAGTCCAGTCGCGGACGACTCTGGGGTTGCGGCGCTCATCTCGCTCTATAGTCCGAGGGAGCCGGCGTTTGTCCGCAGACAGCTTCTGAGTCATGTGGCCAGCATGACTAAGCCGCTTCTGGCGAACCAGAGCAGCGCACAGAAACACCGTTTACCTTCCCGCGGGAGCGGTATCTATTTATCTACTTGCACTTCACATGCTTTCGAACTGCTAGGTGGGCAGGAGCTGGGACCAAGCAACAGGAGCTCACCCCGTTGCGGGGATTCGAACTGGCGACCTTCTGATCGGCAAGCCCTAGGCTCTGTGGTTTAGACCACAGCGCCTCCCACGTCCCTGGCACAAGAAAGGTAAGATATACTTTTAAAAAGAAATAATTTTCTAGTTGAGTGGCAAGATTTGTACAGTTATTTTGGTACCATAAATCTGGGTTGTTTGTCCACTTTCCCCCCTTTCCTGATGCTGTATCTAGCTGTTTTCTTCTATCTTTGCCTCCTTTATTCAGCACTCATTTCCCTTCTAGTTGGTACCAGCTGACTTTCCCCTTTCTGCCTTGCCCTTTTCCAACATCCTATGCTTCTGCCTTGATTTGCCAGGATTCTGTGACCTCACAGCAGCAGCCATTACAGCACAGCATAGACTCCTCCCATTTCTCCACGGCACTCTTACTGGTGACGTGGGAAGGTCTGGAGCAATTTCAGTTCATATGTCAAACACCCTCCAACATGTCCCCATGGAAAACTGGGTCTTCTGGGATGCATGCCTGCATGAGTCGTGTGACCTGCACAAGTTTTCACCCTGAACATATTTTGGGGCTGCGGTGCCCAAAAATGGGATGTCCCAATTTATTCAGGGCAGTTGAGGGATATGGTGTCAGGATCAAAAATAACAGCACCGGCTGATGCCTGACTGCTGGCTCCTCAGTTGGCAGTAGTGGCAGTGAGGATGAAGAGGAGGCCATTGAGGGTGAGGGCTTTACACTGACAGTGTTGTGCCCGATGCCCCAAAACAAAGAACCGACAATTGTTCAGAGCTGCTCCAGTTCCATTTAGTCATTTATTTGTGTGCCTCCCCATAAAACAAAGTTCTGTGGGTGACTTACAATAAATAAGTAACAAAACCCACAATTGACATGCCAAGTAAAATATAAAACCACTAAAGGAGAAGGGGCATACATAAACGCAACAAAACAGAATTTGGTGCTCTCCCCAAATTAAAAACAGATTTTTTTTAAAAAAAAATAATAGGCCAAATTGCTGAAGTTATTTTAAAGGCCGGGATGAGCAGACCACAAAGAGGGCACCAGGCGAGCCTCCCTGGGAAGACTACCTCATAACTGAGGTGCCACTATTGAAAAGGCCCTGTCCCTGGTGGTTTCACTGAAGCAGGGTCTCTCATGCCACTGGGTGAATGTCGAACCAGTGAGCCTTAATAGCCTGGCTTTGCTGAAACATAAACATGATACTCCCCCTGCCCCTCTTTTGGCACGGTCTTTCAACCTTTCAGAGAAATTCCTCTTGCATTCTGCTTGTTTAATTAGAGCACCGTTAAGCAGGCTTTGAAAATTTCAGACCTGTGAGCATTTGCCCAAAGAGACAGGCCAGGCCTGGCACTAGCTCTTAATCACATTCCTCAGATGAGTGTCGCGCCGAGTTGAGGTGCAAAACACACCAGCAGGTTTCCTTTGGAGGACCTTTAGAAAAACAACACAGCCGAATGGCAAAGCTGGACATCTGTGCTTCGGCGGTGGTTATCATGTTGGGCTGTGCCTTTTCTTTACTTAACAATAAAACTAAAAAGCCTAATCTGTCAAGATAACCATTTGCCCGTTCTTTCAAACAAACACACACACACGCCCTTCCTTGTTTAAATGTTCCAACTAAGAGAATACGTGGCTTTTTAATCGTTCTGCTTTATGTTCACGGGAAAGGGACCGGGGAAGGGATCGAAACCTATTAGGTGGTTTTGTTTTCTTGCGCTGGAAATCCCTGGCTGTAGGAAAGGCAAACCCACAATGTCAGATGGAGGCAACCTGCTGTTGGTGAGGCGAGCCGTCTTTTGAGAAGTACCTTTGTAGGAGGAAAACAGCTTTGTAATGGGGGGAAAGAGTGAATAGCTATAACTCATGGGGAACAATTCAAAAGAGTCAAGGGGGTTCTTTTTCCTCCCTTCTCCCCCCCCCCCAATACATACAGTGGTGTAGTTAGGTACTTTTAGGACCCTTGGAGGGCCAGCTCAGCCATTAGGGGGAATGAGGCAGCTACTTCAGGCAGCAGATGTTGAGGACGGCAGTGAAGTGCTAGATGACAGAACTATAAATGCCCTGAGGCCTGTCGTGTGCTCCCCGAGCTAGCCTACTGTCCTCAGGTGCTGTGGCAGATACTATCCCATCATGAGGGTTTAAATAAGGTTGAACTACTCGTTTAGCTGGTCCGTGGAGTTGAAAGTGAGGCACAAACATGCCCCTTTTCCTCAGGTGAAATGTCTTGGGTCAGCCCTGGAATCTCGTCTTAATGGCCATAAAGCTAAAGGGACCCCTGACCATTAGGTCCAGTCATGACAGACTCTGGGGTTGTGCCGCTCATCTCGCATTATTGGCCAAGGGAGCCGGGGTACAGCTTCCAGGTCATGTGGCCAGCATGACTAAGCCGCTTCTGGCGAACCAGCACACGGAAACGCCATTTACCTTCCCGCCGGAGCGGTACCTATTTATCTACTTGCACTTTGACGTGCTTTCGAACTGCTAGGTTGGCAGGAGCTGGGACCGAGCAACGGGAGCTCACCCCGTCGCGGGGATTCGAACCGCCGACCTTCTGATCGGCAAGCCCTAGGCTCTGTGGTTTAACCCACAGCACCACCCGCTTCCCACTAATGGGACTAATGGCCCACTAATGGCCATAAGGGAACACTATTATTTTGACTTCAAAATAAGCCAGCGTAGCTGCATGGGGGGGGTACTCTTCTTCTCTTTTCTCCACACTTCTACTCCAAGTCCTGCCCTGATAGTCCCACCATACATGTGTGTCTAGCTCCTAACTAGACTGGCACAAGGATGTGTGTATGCACAGCCCTCAGCCTCCACTGACAAGAGCTAGGAATCCTTTAAAAATGAAATCATTCCCTGCATGCCTTTGTATTCAGGATCCCATGCACAATTTCCTAAGAGGAGTGATGTTGACTTGTAAGGTCCTAGGGGCTATATTGCATGGATTTTAAAAAAATGGTTTCATCTTTATGTTAAGTTCCCATAGAATCTTGCAAGTTTGGGTGAATGTTATGGTGTTTATCTTCTTAATCTTCATTGTAAAACAAAAACTTTGATGATAGGGCATGTATTTTAGGCAGTGAGAGATTTCACTTTCTTGGGTTCCATGATCACTGCAGATGGTGACAGCAGTCCCGAAATTAGAAGACGCCTGCTTCTTGGGAGAAAAGCAATGACAAACCTAGACAGCATCTTAAAAAGCAAAGACATCACCTTGCCAACAAAGGTCCGTATAGTTAAAGCTATGGTTTTCCCAGTAGTGATGTACGGAAGTGACAGCTGGACCATAAAGAAGGCTGATCGCCGAAGAATTGATGCTTTTGAATTATGGTACTGGAGGAGACTCTTGAGAGTCCCATGGACTGCAAGAAGATCAAACCTATCCATTCTTAAAGAAATCAGCCCTGAGTGCTCATTAGAAGGACAGATCCTGAAGCTGAGGCTCCAGTACTTTGGCCACCTCATGAGAAGAGAAGACTCCCTAGAAAAGACCCTGATGTTGGGAAAGATTGAGGGCACAAGGAGAAGGGGATGACAGAGGATGAGATGGTTGGACAGTGTTCTCGAAGCTACTAACATGAGTTTGGCCAAACTGCAAGAGGCAGTGAAGGATAGGTGTGCCTGGCGTGCTCTGGTCCATGGGGTCACGAAGAGTTGGACACGACTGAACGACTGAACAACAACAATTTTAGGCAGGGCTTTTTTCAGACAGAATTTGCCAAAACTCAGTTCTGGCATCTCTGAGGTGGGTGCCATTGCCATTCTAAGAAAATGAGGGAGGTGTTCATGGTGAGTTCCGGTACCTCTTTTTCTAAAAAAAAAAAAAACAGCACTGATTTTAGGTACACACACAGAATACGCTTTTAAGCATTTGTTGCAAAAAGCCAAAGGAATAAGCCATCTGTGAAATACAACCAAAGGAAGCTGCCTTTCACCAGGTAGTTTCTCCATCTGGCCCAGAATGGTCTCTTGTCCCACCAACCTATGGCAGAGACCTCTCCCATCACCTGCCCCCTGGGCTTGGAGTACTTTTAAGCAGAGATGTTGCCGGCAGCTGAACTTGCAGACAAGACATATGCTCTACCACTTAAAAGATAGTAAAAACACTCACAGATCTGCTTTAGATTTCTTCACCTCATTTTCAAACCTCAAAAAAGGCTAGTTGTGCAATCTACTCAATGCAAAAGCCACATTGTACTGTAAAGCTGGAGGGATTACACCCCAGGAAACAGGTTATAGATTAGATTCCATGGAGAATCCAGGAGTTACTAAAAGTTGAACCGTCATAGGATTAACAGATTTCTTCAGTGTACATTGACCTGAAGAAATCATTGTTGAGTATTTGCAGCTTATGTCAAAGTTAGTCATGAATCATCCCAGGGGTAGCTAAAAATGAATTAAGTTTGTTTTTAAATCCCTCGATTTATGAGAATAGTTGTGATGTTATGCAGATAATCAAAATATCTGACAATGGATGATCCTCTTTTCTAGCCAAAATAGAAACTTAATGGAGCATCAGATAACATGAAGCAGACAAGACATGATGAGCAGGGAAATGAATAAAGGAGAGGGATGATAGAAAGGGATTGAGGTCTTGGAGGCTGGTTTCCCCGAGAACTGCTCAGCAACAATAAAACCCGACATAAGCACCAGCATTTGCTAACAAGGAGGCCTGTATGATCCCATCTCTGTTCTTAAAGTGACTGGGTTAGGTGAATTTATCCCTCCCTAGAAAATGATTGGGGGACAGGGAGACAGTGTTATGGGTAAACATGTTTCTTGATTACTTTTTGTTGTCTTTGTTCATTGCAAGAGCATTTTACTAGGTTCCTTGGGGATGCCTTGAGGGTTAAGGCACTCCCTGACAACTGATGCAAGGTAAAAGTGTGCCTTTATAAAGGCAGTCAAAGGAAACAACACGGCACTGAGAATAAAATGTATCTATCCAGTCTGTCCTTTCTCTTTTCCATTATATTCTCTCTATTGAATTTCTTATAAAATGCCCATCACTAATGCTCACATCTCACACACACGCTATGGCCTGTAGGGAGAGAAAAGAAATATGTTGTCCAGTTCTTGAGAAGATAGCATGAAGTCAATTGATATTGTTCCCATTTCCCTGACCAGTGTGCAGTCTAGGCCTTACAGGGTGAATTTTGTTTGAAAGGAATAGAGCTTTGGAGAATTGTGATGCTTCAGGTGATGTGATGCAGTTTTGCCCAGGGCAAAATAAATAGTTGGTATGTTCCACAAAGCCTACCAGATTGATCCATAAAACAAAGTACCATAACATATAAAAGAACAGTTTGTCTTATACGTATTCCAGAGGTGGCTCAAAACAATGGGGTGTCTTCAATCAGCTTTTACTCAGAGTAAAGGTAAAGGTACCCCTGACCATTAGGTCCAGTCGCAGATGACTCTGGGGTTGCTGCGCTCATCTCACTTTATTGGCCGAGGGAGCCGGCGTACATGTGGCCAGCATGACTAAACTGCTTCTGGCGAACCAGAGCAGCTCATGGAAACGCCGTTTTCCTTCCTGCCGGAGCGGTACCTATTTATCTACTTTCACTTTGACGTGCTTTCGAACTGCTAGGTGGGCAGGAGCTGGGACTGAACAATGGGAGCTCACCCCGTTGCGGGGATTCAAACCGCCAACCTTCTGATCAGCAAGTCCTAGGCTCAGTGGTTTAGACCACAGCGCCACCTGCGTCCCCTTTTACTCAGAGTAGGCCCACTGAAATTAATAAACCTAATTTAGTCATGAACATTAATTTCAATGGGTGTATTCTGAGTAAACGTTAGTTGAATACAACCCATGGATGTTTTGCTTATGGGAAGCTCCCTTCCACACCCTCCAACATTTCTCCAATGAAAATAGGGACGTCCTAAGGAAAAGCAGGACATTCCAGGATCAAGTCAGAAACCAGGACAACTTCTGTAAATCCAGGACTGTTCCTGGAAAATAGGGACACTTGGAGGGTCTGCCCTTCCTTAGGGAAAATGGTCTGTTAAATAAAAATAAAGGTGTTTAAAAAACCAATTTACATTAATATATTCCATATTTCAGAATCTGGTGAATAACCAGAAATATTGATATAGTAGATTGTGTCAATCAACATGAACTTTCAGTGATCAAGATCTAGGAGGTGTCATGTTTTTAGCATAGTACGTTTCCCCCTTCTTAACAAGCACAGAAGCCTTTGACACTGGTTCTGACAAAAGCTGGTTTTACAAAAGGCACCTTTTTTCATTAGTGCGGAAGATTAGTGAAATTGATCTTCACTATGAATGGGAGTTTAAATTGTGTTCATCTGAAAACGAAATCTGTGTGGCATAGGAACAATGACTATGGTGCTATGAATAGTGCATTTTTGGAGTCATGAGGAATTAATTCAAAATAGGTCAGTGGTTCTGAAATGCAGTTTGCTAAGCCATCAGCAAAAACACCTTTCATGAAAGAAAGAGGGAGGCTAAGGTGGGCTTTGCTTCTTAACAGAGAAATACGACATGCACACAAATCGTTCCACTTTCTCAATGTCTTTGCAGGTATTTACTCAAATGCTTCCCACCCCCCAAAAGAAAAAAATAGACCCAGTCCAGAGATTCTTCTGAGAAGCAGAAAACTATGTTCCTGTTGATAACCAATGCTATACTTCCATTCATGGATGTCTCTTTGATCCAGCTTCTGCATACAGGATAAGGAAAGTGATTTTCCCTTATTGCCTTTCCCTCCCCACTTTCCAGTGCGAGACCCTCCAGAAGAGCACAAGAGGTCGCTTGAAGGGCTGCTGGACAAAAGGGGGATTTGCAAAAATCGCATCCCTCCCTCTTCCATTCATGGAGCTTCTGCTGGATCATATCAAAGAGCCGTCTGTGAATGGGAGGACCTCATTGACTACAACCCCTGGCCAGCCCTGTCATCATCCCAGCACCAGATAACTGGTGCTGTCACAGCTGACAAACCAAGCTTTCCTTGACCACTCCATGCATGTGTTTTGGGGTAGTGGCCCATTGTCCGGAATTGCACATGCAGCTCTGATTGCTGGAACAAAGATTTAACCCAGGAAATCGTGCTTCCTGATGTTCATTGTCTTGGGTTACACTGGGGTGATTGGGTTTCACAGCAATGGGGGGGTCATCAATTAACTAATAATGTATATACAACATGGCCACAAACCACTCCAGTGATTGCCATGGAAGAAGCTCACCTAAATCCATGTTGGATTGTTGCCTTTCTGTGGATGTTGAAGAACCCAGAGAAAAATGCCATGCAGGGGCAACCAAAATGGTCAAAGGCCTTGAAACGATGCCTTATGAGGAACGGCTTAGGGAGCTGGGTATGTTTAGCCTGGAGAAGAGAAGGTTAAGGGGTGATATGATAGCCATGTTCAAATATATAAAAGGATGTCATATAGAGGAGGGAGAAAGGTTGTTTTCTGCTGCTCCAGAGAAGCGGACACGGAGCAATGGATTCAAACTACAAGAAAGAAGATTCCACCTAAACATTAGGAAGAACTTCCTGACAGTAAGAGCTGTTCGACAGTGGAATTTGCTGCCAAGGAGTGTGGTGGAGTCTCCTTCTTTAGAGGTCTTTAAGCAGAGGCTTGACAGCCACCTGTCAGGAATGCTTTGATGGTGTTTCCTGCTTGGCAGGGGGTTGGACTGGATGGCCCTTGTGGTCTCTTCCAACTCTAGGATTCTATGATTCTATGATTCTAGGGTCAGGGTATATTGGGCCTTGCAGGTTTCAGGTGCGTCAAAATTCCAACTCTGAGATCTTTGGATTTCATTGCTAAGACCCCTTATTTTTGCAAGGGCTAAGTGGAATTACATTTCAAACAATGCCAGTGCTGGTAATGTAAGAATCGAAAACAAATCAAAACAGCAACAGTATCTATGTTTCCCCCTGAATCTCAGCTTGATCACAATGCCCCTTCTCAGTTCATACTTTCAGAACATTCTGTTGACATGAAAACACTTCTCATTATACAACTCTTCTGTTGTTGCGGCCGAGATAGGAAGAAAAGGATTCCAAGTCTTCGCTTTGTCTCCCACTTTGATCCAGGGTTAAGAGTGAAGAAAATTAAGCAGACAACCCTGTGAGGCCGAGAGAAAGACGTGCTGTTTTGTAAAGGCCAGCTCCCTTTGCGGCCATGGAAGGGGACTCTTTGAATGAGATCATTTTGACTTCCTTTGCTCACATGCTAATGTGACCATTCTTCCTTTGAATTAAAGCAGGTCAGCTGTGCACCAGGGTTCAGTGCTGCATTGTATAATATTTCCGAACCCCTGGTGACTGCGTTGTGACTCAGGTCTGAAGTATGTGACTCAAGAAGACTGTTTCCCCGCTGTCCAATGACAGTCCAAGGGGCTGGCATTCACAGAGGCACCTTTTGTGCTCCCAGCGAAATCTTAAGAGCAAAGAATCTTGGCAACTAAAGTGTCAGAGAGCAAACAGAGTCTAAGTGGGCTTGATTTTAAAGCAGGCTACCTCTTGAAGGCTTAAGAAACCAAATCGTGTGTGTTCTGGCCTCCTCGATAGCCCACTAAATTTTAATGGGGATTTTCTCATGCTTTTAAGAGCGTCTCATCTCACTTCAATGAGAAGAGGGTTTACAGCAATGTTTATTTCTCGTTTCTTTTAGGGATGGCGGTGGTTAATCCATAGATTCCCCTTTTCTCCATTTCTTTTTATTTGCTTTCCACTGACTTGTTAGCACTGCAGAATTGAGCAACTGACTGTAAATCCTGTTTCAAACGTGGTTACGAATTCAAGCAAGACAGAAAGAGTTGCAACAGGGATGGGCCCTCCAGATGCTGTGGTCCTCTTGGACTCTGGTTTCATCAGCCCCCGGCCAGCAGGGCCAATGGTCAGAAATGATGGCTGCTGTAGAACATCTGGACAGCTCGAGGTGTCCTCAGAAACCGGGACTGTCCCTGGAAAATAGGGACACTTGGAGGGTCTGGGTGTCCAATGGGGTGGACGAGCCCTATGCATAGCTGTCAACTTTCGGATTTGAAAATAAGGGATCAGCAGCCTCACCTGTCCCGGGGACAGTCTATGGTTCTTGGGGACAGTCCACGCCACGCTAAGCCCCCCAGGCTACACATTAATTTACACCAGGCTACACACCATCATCTTTCCCCACCTCATGGTCTCTTTTCCAAGGAGTCTTCTCTTCTCATGAGATGCTTCAGGATCTGTCCTTCCGGTGAGCAGCCAGGGCCGATGTCCTTCAGAATGGATCGGTTTGATCTTCTTGCAATCCACGGGACTCCGGCACCACAATTCAAAAGCGTCAATTCTTCATGGGGGGATTGATCAGGTTCACTCTTTCGACTCTCTGGCATCCATTAATGACTTATTATACAAACGTGTTGCAGACTTTGCATCCTTTAACACTCTTTTGGAAGGAGTGTATTTGTGGGCTGGGCCAGAGTGGTTGATTTTACATGCAAGCAAAGCACAAACAGTGCTGTTGTCTAATGACATCCTATTCTCTAACTATTGGTGAGCAACGCAGCTGAGGAGCCTCCCTGGCCGGGAGGGAGGGCGAGGAGCTGCTTCCTTTGAAATCCGGGAAATTTACGGGATATCTAACAATCCGGGATAGCAGCGGGAAACAGCGCTGGAATAAGGGAATTTCCCACCCAAAATGGGAAACAGCGCAAAACGCCGCTGGAATAAGGGAATTTCCCGCCAAAAAAGGGAAGGTTGACAGCTATGACCCTATGCACATACCACTGTACTTGTGTGAAGCCCCTTTCTCACCAAGACCCAATGTATGTCCACATTGGCATGAAGGGATGCAGCCAGCAATTGCATGCTCACTTGCTTTTCACATGATAATTGAGTGGATGCGTGGGTGTTCACTTGAACACCCCCTGTTATCAGTGCTCCTAATCACCGTTCTGAGTATGGTTGATTAAAAGAGGGGTTGACATATTTCTGACGAAAATCAGGTACATATTTATGCTGAGCTTGCCGTGTCACATTATATTGCTTGCAGATGGTAAATGAGAGACAGACGTCGTAACTTGAATTGAAACAGGCCACAACTTTATTTAACTCTCAGGCATTGCAACTGTTAGGAAACCAGGAATGGGGGGGGGGAGTCCTAATCCCAGACTCAGAGGAATCAGCCTGACTGTCCCACTGTACTAGCCCCACCCTCCCCAGCATCCCAGCTCAGTCCCAAGGCATTGTCTGCCAGCAGAGTGAGGCAGCCAACATGATGCCCTCCAGATGTTATTGGAGCATGACTTCCATCCAGTGGTGAAGCTACCTGCTCCGGCACCAGGAGCGGCGTACATCTGAGGACGTGGCTGGCGCGCATCCCAAGGGGCATGGCGCGTGGCGAGTGGTGGCCATCCCAGGGTGTGTGTGGCGAGCGCCAAGTGTCCCAGAGGGCGGCCACCGCAATGTCACCCCCCTCGGATGTCACCTGGGGTGGGCCGTTCCCCCCGCCTCCACCTTCATCCGCTAGTGCTCCCATCATCCCGGACCATTGGCTATTCTGGTTGGGATTGATAGCAGTTGGGAATCCAAGAACTCCTGAAGGTCATCACATTGGCTACCCCTGCCCCTCCCCATCCAGCAGCTGCTCAGCATTACTATGAGAAGTCCAGCCCACCCTTTGTGCTAAAAGAACACTGCAGAAGTCCTTCCTACTCCTCATTAAACTCACATTTCAGAAGCCTCTTCTTCATCAACGAAAGGACACCTCCCGCTTGATTCTGGGCCTCCTGCAAAGGTGTGGCAGAAGGAACAGCATCATTAGGCCACTATCCCAAATAACTGAAAACTGAGTCTACACCTTGGAAAAGGTAAATATATATATATACCCAATTAGAAAAAAGGCATCTCTGAAAATCCTTCCTGGCCTCCATGAAGCGCAGAGAAATCTAGGCCGCTCATCACCTTGATAGGAGAGCGGCTGGATCTGCAGACCCACTTCCTGTTTCTCATTCCAAATCTTGTGATAGCAATGCTAAACATCACACGACTTTTCTCCAAACTTATTTACCAGTGGCCTTGGAGGAACTGCTTCCAGACCACAAATGTTCATAAGAAACCATAGGTTCATCTAAGCCAGAATCTTGTTCCCACAGTGACCATCCAGACACCTATGGGAAACCTACAAACACCTCCTCTCCTCTCTCCTCTCCTCTCCTCTCCTCTCCTCTCCTCTCTCCTCTTCTCTTCTGGCTGTGCCACAGAAGTGGGACACTCATGCCATGAACTGTGAGTCCCCCCAAAGTACTCCTCACATCAGAAACCAGCATCTTCTTGTCTCATAGTCCAGCCCTATACTGTTGTAAATCATTTTTTTGCTGTTGAGAGTATGTGTGGCAGTGTAGCAGTGGCACAGGCCTTAGTTTTCTCTCATCTAGGCTGCTGTAATATGCTCTGCATGAGACGGCCTTTGCAGATGGTTTGGAAACTTCATCCGGCTGAGGGCACCAGTCAGACCATTGACCAGGAATGGCTGGAGGGATTGTGCGACTCCCCTCTTACAACAGCTTCACAGGCTACTGGTTTGTTCTGGGCTAAAGTCAAATTGTTCTACATAACTTGAGGCAGAGTTATCAGAAAGTCCATAGTCTACAAGCCCACTTGGGTTTTCAGACCCTCAGATGAAGTCTTTCTTTCTTGGGAACTCAAAACAGGGCCTTCTTTGTGGCTGCTCCCAGGCTCTGGAACTCCTTGCCAACCGAGACCTAGCTAATTCCTCCTCTGAATACATTCCACCAACAGGCAAAGAAGTTTTTCGTTCAGACAGGCCTTTCGTCTTATATGCTGACAATTATGGCCACTGAAAATGTTGCAATTTAGTCAATCAGCTGTTCTTATCAGTTTTACTGAAATTTTGCCTTCTGGTTTTTATGCTTTGTTATTTTTCTTTTATTGGCCACCTTGAGCACCATTTGGTGGAAAGGCAGGATATAGCTTTAACATACAATTGATCATGTATTGTGTATGGATAGTTTCTGGATTTTGATGTGCAATTACTCTCCTTTTACGTTTTTCATGTAACAGGTCAGAGGCTAGAAGCATACCTCCCTCTCTTGAAGATTTTCAGCTGCGTAGAAAAATGAGAAGATAGAAAATTGGTTTTTACCAAGTCAGATCCATAGTCCACCTTAGAAGTCAGGTTCAGTATTGTCTAAACTGACAGGCACCATGGCTCAGCTGTCTAATGTTTCAGACAAGGTCTTTCCCAACCCTCTCTAGAGATGCCTGGGATTAAACCTGGGATATTTTGCATGCAAATCATGTGCTCTGCCACTGAGCTATGGCTCTTTTTCTAATTCAAGTACATATTCTCTTATAATTTTTTTTTAAATAAAAGCTGAACAGTCCTGAATCTTAATCAGCAGAAAGAGCTAAATAACTGGAACTATCTTTGAAATGATATTCTGGAAGGAAATGACTTTCCTTCTCTGATAACACATCCCAGATAGCTTGAGATGCAGTGCATCAAATCTAAAATTGCGTTTTGTCACATATACTAATTATACTGTATTATCTTTAGAGCTTCATGCTCTAATTAGTTCATTTGGCAGATTAATCAACTAAAGCTTTAATTGATTAATTAAAGAGACTCAGAGTTAAAGACACTTTTAAAAAGATGGGGGTGAGAGGCCATTTGATTTGTCCTCATTTAAATGTACCTGGGCATTATTATTATTACTATTATTATTATCAAGGAATAGATACCGAGGAATAAAAGGAATAAAACCACTTATTTATTTATTTAAAATATTTATATACTACTCATTAAAATAATATCTAGGTGATGTACAAGAAAACAATTCAGAATGAAAGAAGAATTAAAAAACAATTGACTGTACATTTAAAACAATCTGATAAACACCACCTATGACAATTACAGTGGAACCTCGGCTGTGGAATGCAATCCATTCCGGAAGACCGTTCGACTTCCGAAACGTTCGACAACTGAGGCACAAAGGGCCGTCGGCAATTTCCATTGAGAAAATTGAAAAACACACAGCGGAAGGCTTCCGACTTCCGAGGCGCGTTCGAAAACCCAGGTTCCACTGTATAGTAACCAGGAATGATATCAGAGACGGTGGAAGTTCCTCACAGTAGATGCCAGCTGAATGTTGGTGGATCGATCCATGTGGAGGATACCATGGAAAAGGCCCTCCTCCAGTTTGACAAAAAAGGAGTCTCTGCAGGCCATGGCATAATTAATAAGACATTCTCTGACGATCTAAACAAATAGGCAAGTGGGAATCATAGAATTGAAGAAGAAGAAGAAGAAGAAGAAGGAGGAGGAGGAGGAGGAGGAGGAGGAGGAGGAGGAGGAGTTTGGATTTGATATCCCACTTTATCACTACCCGAAGGAGTCTCAAAGTGGCTAACATTCTCCTTTCCCTTCCCCCCCCCCACAACAAACACTCTGTGAGGTGAGTGGGGCTGAGAGACTTCAGAGAAGGGTGACTAGCCCAAGGTCACCCAGCAGCTGCATGTAGAGGAGCGGAGACACGAACCCAGTTCACCAGATTACAAGTCTACCGCTGTTAACCACTACACCACACTGGCTCTCGTAGAGTTGGAAGGGACCCTGTGAATCATAGAGTTGGAAGGGACCCTGTGGTGCAACCCCCATCAGGAATATATAGCTGTCCTGTACAGGGATCAAACCGGTGACATTATCAGCACGGGTGAAGGCCCTAGGTTACCCAGAGCAGCCAGAGTAAGTCCTTTCATATAAGAAGGACATCGCCAATAGAACTGGAGGCAGCAGACATGGTTCTAAAGATGTATAAAATAGATTTATTTTGCTGTATTATTACTTGGTAATCCGGGTTCCCTGGGCAATGTAAAACTGAACCATTTTTTAACGCACTGATGTACATCTCACAAAGCTCTGGGCATCCAGTGCTGGCTGCCACTGGAAACAGAACCATTGCCTGAATTGATCCTGATCTGATCCCATACCCTCCAAGTGTCCCTGTTTTCCAGGTACAGTCCCAGATTTACAGACGCCGTCCTGCTTTTCCTTAGGACATCCCTATTTTCATCAGAGAAAGGTTGGCGGGTATGGTAGGATGTCCCTATTTTCATTGGAGAAATTTTGGAGGATATGGAGTCATGCGAACCCCGAGCCAAGGAGATAAATAATTATACCACCTTTAGAAGGCATCTGAAGGAAAGTTTTTTAAAATGTTTAATGTTTCATATTGTTTTTATATATGTTGGAAGCCACCCACAGTGGCTGGGGCAACCCAGTCAGATGGGCTGGGTATAAATAATAAAATTATAATATTATTACAAAATAAAAAAATTCCTTCCAGTAGCACCTTAGAGACCAACTAAGTTTGTTCTTGGTATGAGCTTTCGTGTGCATGCACTGGAAGGAATTTTTTTTTTTGTTTTTTTTTTTTTTTACTATGACAGACCAACACGGCTATCTACCTGTAACTATAATATTATTATTCTGGAATAGGACGCCTCTATTTTCATCACAGAAATATTGGAGGTTATGTGATCCATGTTTTTATGATGGAACAGCAATAAATGTAATGAGCTCGGCTGGTATTTGGGGAGGAAGGATCAGGAAAACAATAACAAGACAATAGCAAAATAACAATAACAATAACTTGCAGTTCCCACCAACACACACACACACACACACACACAGAGAGAGAGAGAGAGAGAGAGAGAGAGAGAGAGAGAGAGAGAGAGAGAGAGAGATCTGGCAGGAGTTGACATGATATATCCTGATTTAGTTTCTGGGAGTCCTTGATGCTCAGCACCTCTATAAGCAGGCCGCTCATTTAAGTCCTGGAAGATGACAGCAGGGGGAATTACTGGAGATGGCTGGAGAGCGTCTTCTGAGAGGCAGAAATGGCACAGAGGTGAGCAATCTTGTATGTCAGTAGGAATTGGCTGCCTAATTCCCATTTATGCCTTTGACAATCTCCCCTGTAACGCTGGCTTCAGTTTCTGGACTTAGCCGCGCTTTGCTGTCATTCAGTTCTCAACGTGTTGTTACAGCGGGAGCTTTGAAAGCTTTAAAATGCAGGTTGGGTGGAAAGTTCACACAAGTGAAGCCTTAACTACAGCTTTGTAAAACACAGCCTTGGGGAGTATAAGCATGGACTCCGGGCTGATTGTTTTGTTTTTTCCCAGCACACAGAAAAAGAATAGTGGACTTCCGTTGCATGATGGCAGAAAAGAGACCCTGGGAGCCTCCCTGGAGTTCATTGGAACATTAGATTATTCACTTTCCCAACTAATCAATAATTGTTATAATTAAAATTGATAGCTGCAAATAACATGACCAAGGGCCTGCGCCAGAATACTGATTGTGCATTTGGCTTGGGAAGATAGGTGGGCGCAGGGAACACTTATTTTCCAATTTGCTTTTAGCTGGGTGCAAATTGCTTTAGCTGTATCCAGCTGATTTAGACCTTGCCTGGAGGTACACGAGATTAATTGGGAGCCACACTTTCATTGCTTATAGAATAGACTCTGTAATTGGTGAGATTTGTTAGTGCCAGTTATAAAATAACTGGAGAGCCCAGATTTCAGTTTGTCCTGTTATTATTCTTTCGGCATGGTGCAGAAAGGGGGCGGGGGCGGGGAGAGAGAACAATTAGAACCTTTCAAACAATTGAAATTGCTTTTAATTCTTCATGTAAAACCGGCAGCGTGACTGTGGTCAATATTTCATGCAAGCAAACATTAGTGTGAGTACAGTATCGATTCTCCCACTCCTCGCCCCAATGGAAAAGCGCCTTTGTCTACCCAACGCATGAGAGGAGAGAGGATGGCTTTGCTGAAACCATTACGTTGTAACTGCAGTGTTTCCCCCCTTCTTATAGAGGGGTTGTTCAGCAAAGGGCAAATTCACAGTCAAGCACAACCACAACATCCAGAAAATCAGGTTCTACCTTGTATGGGCAAGGACTTTTCAGGATGATTAATCTTGCACACTCAATTGCGTTTTATCTATTGCACAATATTGCTGCAAGTGATAGTTGTGAGATATGGCTCCACATACTGGCTGGGGAGGTGAGAGATTGCTCTAAGGCAGACTTTCCCAATGTGTAGGGTTGCCATATTTCAAGAAGCAAAAATCCGGACACAAAGAAGTTGGAAAATCGCCCAAAGATAGTTGTTGAGCTTTGGGAAAGTTTCAAAAACCCAGACATTTTTCCGATTTCCCAAAATCCCCCCCCCCCCGGACATTAATTCCATCATTGGAATCCCAGACACGTCCTGGAAATTCCGGACGTATGGCAACCCTACCAATGCGGCTCCCTCTGCCAGCCCCAGCCAACTGGTAGGACACCAGGGATCCAATACATGCATCAATCTACTCTGGTCTTTACTTTGTTCTTGAGTGTAAGAGATAGCTAATATACAAGTTGTGTCTGTTTGATGGATTTTATTAATTCTTTGTTATATAAGGGGGTACGTTTCCAAGCACAATTCAAAGTGTTGGTGCTGACCTTTAAAGCCCTAAACGGCCTCGGCCCAGTATACCTGAAGGAGCATCTCCACCCCCATCGTTTAGCCTGGACACTGAGGTCCAGCTCTGAGGGCCTTCTGGCAGTTCCCTCCCTGCGAAAAGTGAGGTTACAGGGAACTCCCATCAGATGACAAGGAAATAAACAACTATCTGACTTTTAGAAGACATCTGAAGGCAACCCTGTATCGGGAAGCTTTTTAATGTTTGAT
Source organism: Darevskia mixta (assembly GCA_034641385.1). Lineage (NCBI taxonomy): Eukaryota > Metazoa > Chordata > Lepidosauria > Squamata > Lacertidae > Darevskia > Darevskia mixta. Next base: position 7,010,305 of record JAWWNH010000126.1, read on the forward strand.
GTTTTATGATGTTTTTAATATTCTATTGGTAGCCGCCCAGAGTCGCTAGGAGACCCGGCCAGATGGGCGGAGTATAAGTAATATATTTATTATTAATTATTATTATTATTATTATTATTATTATTATTATTATTATTATTATTATTATTATTACATCCAACCTATAGAGCATTTTGAGGGGACACATGGAGTGGCAGGGGGAGGAGCAATAAGAAAAATCTCCTCTGTGTTCTGTGAGCAGAATTCTACACATAGAGTCTCTTGATCCAACCAACCATAAATAAACTAAATAGGATCTGCAAAAACCTGCAAATACCTTAATTATATAGCACTGGGTAGCAGCTCATGGCACATTTCCAAATGGTTGTGGGGAGTTTTGTCGAGAGTGGAAAGGACAGTTCCGGGGTGGAAATGGGAACTATTATGAATCATTTCACAGGTCAGTTTCTTTTGTTGTGAAAAGCCTTGTTTAAAGGAGCATATCTTCCATTTTGTAGTATATGAAGATTTTTTTTATATAAATACAAAAAAGGTTGAGCCTTTTTACTTAAAAACTGCATTTCCCCAGTTAGCAGACATTGCAGTTCGAGTGTGAGCAAAATGCAATGTCCTTTTATTTAAAAAAGCTTTTACAGATGTTTGTTACATTGGCTGAAAATGCATCGTTTATTTCCTCTTCTGCACACATAATGGTATGTTGTCTATATGTGTTGTGTAAATTTTGAATGGTTGCGATTTGCGTTTTATCATTTTTAAAACCTCCTTCAGGTAAGTATGGAACATCATTATACCTGTATCCCAGCCACAGAAATTCTACCATGAAGATGATGGAGTACCTGGAAATTGCCGAGCTGACCGCGAGACTCCGTGACCAGGGGGAGGAGGTGGTGGAAAGAGAGTGGGGGAAATTTAGACAATATGTTAAGAAATGAATCGTTTTATATAAGTATTTAATAGCTAGGAAGTAATTAAATAGTTTTTAGCATTTAGGTTCATAAAGTTGAAATAAGATAAGCTAGAGAAACAGGATGTATGTTTTAAAAGATAAAGTGATTATAAGAAGTAAGATAATATTGAAGTATAAGATTTGTACAGTATAATTATAATGGGAATAGGATAATATAAGTATGTACAAGAGAAAAATGAGGGAATTAGTGAGGAATATGAAAAGGAAGTGCTATAAAGGTTATAACAATGAAAAGTGAGAAGGGAGGAGGGGGAGGAAGCCAATGGACAATGTTAAGAAATAAGTTTGTAAGGAATTATGTGGTAGGTGTTTTGTTTTGTAGATGTTGTTGTCTTGTTTTGTTCTGTTTTGCTGTGTTATGTTAATGTGTTTATTTTTTGTGTATAAAATTCAATAAATATAAATTTAAAAAAAAAAAAAAGAAATTCTACCTGAAGGGAATATATCTGGATCCCCCAAAACAAATGAACGACTGCACGTTTATCACAAAACAGTTCCCTTGGAAAAGTGCTCAGAAAAAGTGGCCTATGGACCACTGAGCAAATTCCACGAGCTTCATTCAGGTGGCTTGCCTCGCATCTGTAAAGAGCACCTACAATTTGAATTAAACTCAGATTATCTATATATATAAAATCGTTCAAGTTGGATGTTTGTTAACTATCGCCTTTCTCCCTAACCCCTTTATCGATTCCGTTCAAATTTGGACACAACGTTCCATGCCCATATGAGAGTGATCATATGTACTTATATTGCACAAATACCACACCTTTCCCAGGTAAAAATGTGATTTTCTGCAAAAAATAGCGCCCTCCAGTGGACGTTAAACAGCACAACACAACACACCTCTTTCTGACCCCTCCTCCTTTCCCGACGTCACTACCACCATCCAATTGACAGACAAACAGCCCACAAACACTACTGGGACAAAGAACCTCATAGACTAAAATAGTAGTAATAAACAGTTGTAGAAACGAAGACAAAAACGGGAGGAACAAACAGAGAACACATAGACTAAACTTCAACGACATAAGCTGTAAGTAAACATACACTTTCTCTTTCATACTGTATCTTACTTTTCCATTTCACCAAATCAGCCACAGCAAGGCGTGGCCGGGTCAGCTAGTAATACAATAAAACACAATCTATGAGAAACAAAGGAAGCCATAAACACAGAAGTAAAACCACACAGCATCTAGCACAGTGTGTATATCACTATTGCAAAAAAAAAAAAACCCACCAAAAACCCTTGGGTTACGTACAATAGTAACTCAAACCACAACAAACGTAACCTGCTGAGTATCACAAATATAATGTCTTATTTATTCTGTCATCACCATCAAACGCAGTATGAAGTTCAACTCAAAACTTAACAAGGGCTGCAATACAAAATAACAAACATATATACAGATCCGCTTCACATCTATTGATAAGGCCCAAAATAATCAATGCATGGAAGAGTAGCAATGATTCATGAAGTCCAGTAATCCATGCATAGGATGTGACAGTTCCATGAAGTGACACGAGAAGAATACGTGGGATGTAACAGTTCCATAAGATGATAAAAGAAGGAACAAGGATTTCCAGAATATACTCTCCCTGTTTCGCCCTTTGGCTTGTTCAGCAATATGGAATCTGAGTGATACAAATGAATGCAGGGCCGTAATCTTACACATATTACATAAAACAATCTTAGAAACCTAATATATCAAAATAAATTATACATACCTAACACAATGCTGCGGCAATATACACCACAGGTATTCCAAAAGGCTGCAATGAGCTCTTGTGTTACAGTAAGGAATTTATAAGAACAAACATTATGCTGGTTCCAGGTGTTAACAATTAGCAGATACTTGGGTTTATTCTTAAAGTGATCTCAACCATACAATGCAAACAAGTAACCATAAAACAAATTTTATACCTCTCATATGTTTGATTAACTGATAATTCATAAGAAACAACTGAGATCTAAATCAGTGTTGAGTCCTGAAGGTTGTCATGTATTCAGTAAAAAAATAAACCTGGTTTCCTTTTGTAAGAGGATTTTCTTGGCTAATTCCGTAGGACCTTGATATGTCCAAATAACAAAAAATGCCAGATCCTCATCTGAGTGGGACGCTTCAATAAAGTGTGCGACTAGGGGAGCATCTATAACATTGTTTCTGATCCTAGAACGATGTTCTGAGATTCTAACCTTGATGGATCTAAGCGTATAGCCTACATATAGAAACCCACAGGGGCATCTAATTACGTAAACTACCCTTGAAGTGGCACATGTAGCAAAAGACTGTAACGTAAATTTGAAACCTTCTGTGTTCGTAAATTCTTTGACTTGTAGTGCAAATTTACATGACGCGCAATGTCCGCATTTAAAGAAACTATTGCTACAAGAGGTAGGAAAACCATTAAGTGGTTTGCCAGGACCCTCAGCAATTTTCAAGTGGTCCATGGGACATGGGGAAGGTTTGGGGCCTGCCAGCTCACACACACCGATAATCAGAGTGATCCCATCTCTCTCTGCTTCTCCCTTTATGAGTGAAACTGGGAGCGCTCAAGTTAAATGCAACATTAAGTACAAAAGAAAGCTCATGGTCTGCGAGACAATGCAATCAGAGCATGTTTTATGCTATACAGAGCTCAAAGGGGGACACAGCAAACGGAAGGGTGAGGTATGCAAATATATGCTTGTCACAAACAACAACAGTTCCGGAGCTGTCGGATTGAAGATTAAAAATTTGTGAATTTAGGAGTATGGCAAAATTAACAGCGTCAATAATGGAGGTTCCATTCAAAAGGTCAACAAAGAATGGGAATGTGTCGATATATATATGGAAAACCTGGGGAAAGTAGGTTAGTGAATAATATAAGTAGTATATCGCAAGGGGAATGAAGAATAAAAAGAAAAGAGCGAGTTTATTATAGGAGTTTGAATAACGCAGCAGAAATATAAGAATAAATAAGATTGCACATAGGTGAGGGAACCAGGGAGGAGGGGAGGGGGGAGGAGGGAAGGAATATTGATGATTGAAACAATATAAGAGGACGTTTGGTAATGTTTGAATATAGATATGTTATTGTTTTGCTTTGTTTTGTATGTTTTTTCTTTCTTCATTTTGTATGTTTATTTGGCAAATTTGTTAATAAAGTTTATAAAAAATATATATATGCTTGTCACAAAGGCACCTATCTAGGCAATTTTGTACAGAACTCTGCAGTTGCAATAACATTACAAAATGTAAGTGTTGTGCCTAAAATGTTGCACATTATTGCCATGTATCCTGCATTTACTGGAGATTTCAGTTTTTTTTGTTCATCGTGCGCTTTTCTTGCACACTTTCCCATGTGCCTGTTTTGAAAGTTGCATGCATTCCAAGGCCCGGCCATTCCCTTCAATGGCAAACACAGCAAGCACACAGAAATGCAAATTTCACAAATGCATATTGCAGTATAGAGACTGCTGTGTAGAGGCTGGCACTGATTTGGTGTACTAAGCACTAAAGTGAGCAGACGCGCTGTTCGGGAAGAGCCAATTTACAAAGCGGGATGTTGCACAAGCCGATTTTTCAATAGCAACGCACTGGAAAAGTGCAGGGTGTGCAGTATCTTGCCTTTATGAAAGAGCCAGACCTGATCCTTCAACAAGATAACGTAACAAGTGTTGCCATTAAAGTTCAGCAACCAGATATCTGCATCTTGATGGCGGGGATGGGGAGCTAACCCATCAGAACAACATAAAACATTTGAAGAGAACATAAACTCTAATGAACTGAAACACACCTGGGGCACAAATACATCCCCTCCCACATGCAACAGGATCATAAATAGTCAGGGTCTTGGAGAGCATCAGCCTGCTGAAAAAAGGATATATCGCTTGCTCCTAGGTCGAGATATTAAAGGCAGACCCTCCAAGTGTCCCAATATCCCAGGGAAGTACTGGATTGACAGAAGCTGTCCCACTTTTCCTTAAAGGTAAAGGTAAAGGGACCCCTGACCATTAGGTCCAGTCGCGGACGACTCTGGGGTTGCGGCGCTCATCTCGCATTATTGGCTGAGGGAGCCGGCGTACAGCTTCCGGGTCATGTGGCCTGCATGACTAAGCCACTTCTGGCGAACCAGAGCAGCACACGGAAACGCCGTTTACCTTCCCGCCAGAGCGGTACCTATTTATCTACTTGTACTTTGTGCTTTCGAACTGCTAGGTTGGCAGGAGCTGGGACCGAGCAATGGGAGCTCACCCCGTCGTGGGGATTCGAACTGCCGACCTTCTGATCAGCAAGCCCTAGGCTCTGTGGTTTAACCCACAGCGCCACCTGCATCCCATAGTACGTACCTATTTTCATCAGAGAAGTGTTGGAGGGTATGGTAGGACATCCCTATTCTCACTGGAGAAATGTTGGAGGAGGCATAAAGGGTGCTCTTCTATTGGTAACAAATGGGACCTGCAACAAAATGTTGCAGTGCATCCTCATCCTGATCAAGCAGGCAGCTATAGCTTCATGCAAGATACAGTGGTACCTCAGGTTACGAACTGAATTTGTGCCAGAGGTCTGTTCTTAACCTGAAACCGTTCTTAACCTGAGGTGTGCTTTTGCTAATGGGGCCTCCTTCTGCCGGCGCCGCACTAATTCCATTTTCATCCTGGGGCAACCCGAGACAACTACTTCCGGGTTGGCGGAGTTTGTAACCTGAAGCGTTTGTAACCCGAGGTACCACTGTACTGTACACTGTTAGGGACTTGGGGGAAACCAATTCACTCTCTGCCCTTTCCTCTTGGTTTTTGTGTTTCCTTTTCAACTGACCTTCCATATGTGTGTGTGTGTGTGTGTGTGTGTGTGTGTGTGTGTGTGTGTGTGTAATGTGAATCTTGAAGACTCCCAAATATGCTGATACTGTCCTGGATATTAGAGGAAAACCGATTGTGATCTCAGAAACTACTCCCTCTAAAAGCTAGATTCCAAGTCTGGTGTGAAATGAGTACTGACATGATACTCTCATCAGTTAAGCACATTGGACGCTAATTAATTCAATGCACAGTGAGGATCATGCTTCAGCCTCTTCCACTGACATCGGTAGGGCCTTAAAAGTGTACAATTTTGAATGAAACTATACCAACACTTTGAATTGTGCTCAAAAACGTACTGGGAGCCAATGTAGGTCTTTCAGGACCGGTGTTATAGGGTCTTGGTGGCCATTCCCAGTCATCAGTCTAGCTGCCACATTCTGGATTTCTAGTTTCTGGGTCACCTTCAAAGGTAGCCTCACATAGAGCACATTGCAGTAGTCCAAGTGGGAGATAACCAGAGCATGCACCACTCTGGCGAGACAGTCTCATTCCTTCACTGCTGTTTCTTTTTGGCTAATGCCTGAATCTAGAAACCCCACAATAAGCATTCTACTTCTAGGGTAAGTGGCAAAAAAGCTTGAAGTACTGTCAGGACACAGAGGAATGGGAGGAGGAACCAGCTGGGGAACCACCAAGGGAAGAAGGCTCCAAGCTCAGGGAATGGTGGTGGGACAATGATGAGTAGTCCCAGGGAGAAGAGGGAGAAGATTGGAAAGATAGGGTTGCCATATTTCAAGACAAAGCGCCACCTTTCAGAAATTCCCCCCAGACGTCAATTCCGCCTTTGAAATCCTTAGGAAAGAGGAGGCCTTAGTGAGCTGGGGGAGTCCGTGGCAGAGAGAAGTCCAGAATCAGAAGCCAAAGCTGGCCAGTGGGAGGAAGGAGGTCAAGAGGCAGAGATGAGTCAGGCTGGAGAAGAATCACAGGTGTCTCCCCCTCCTACTGAGACCAGCTCCCCTGTCCCCTGTCCCCCAGAGCCAGGAGAGGCATGAAAAGGGCAGAGGAGAGATTGGCTGCATGTCGGCGTAGTCTCTGATTGCTTGGGAAAAGCCCTAAAGAGGAGACATAGACAGCTGTGAGGAGGTGGGGACCTTTAGTATTGGTAACTAATTCCATGGAGGAATACCTTCTTCCTGCACAGTGGTCCCAATACAAATCCCCCCTCCTGCCCCCAGGCTGCAATTAAAAGGAGAAAACAAAACATATACTGTAGGCACAATGGGTGCCTTGCCTTTTTCTTTCCATGGCTAACAGCAACTCTGAGGAGGGGGAGAATGATGCGCATTGGGGAATAAGCATGGAATAAATGGTTAACCCCCTTCAACTCTATGGTTTTGATCCAAAATGGCCTCCTTGCAGTTGCTTTTCATGGGGCAATACATTCACACGCCACTGATGCAACACCGAAGAGAGGAAATAACTGACTGCTACACAAGGCCATGTTTTGCCTCCCTCAAGTCTTTTTCTGGTATCCTTATTCACTTTGCTTTCTTCATAGATACATTTCAGCTGAAATTGCCGCTCCATTATCTTTTCGCGAACAAATTCTGTAGCATTATATCCCACGTAATAAATAAGCTCTACTCTACTAACCAAAAGCTCAAAGAACAGCAATCATATAATTAAGGGAGAATGCTATAGAAATTCAAAAGGCCTTTGGAGTGACGCTGAAAGAGGTTCATAGGAATCCACTGAAAGAAAACTGCCTGTACCGGTTCTGCGTCAAATGGTTCATTGCCCAGCAATAAAAGCTGCTTCTCAAAGTGTCAATGCAACTTTTGGGGATATGTCTTGAAATTTAAAAGCATTCCAGGTAATAGAATAGCAACATGCAAACACCTGGTATGATGCTTTAGGCATGACTAAGGTTTGGAACACAAGCAATGGCCTTCTCCTTGAACAACGGGCCAGCAAACCAAAGCAATTTCTTTTGAAAGTCCCCTTTGTTTTGACAATGCAGAACTACTTTGCATGGGGAAAGGCTGCTTGAGAGATTCAACACCCAAAGTCCCCTTGGGATACGCAAAACCGGTAACAAAGTTCTTTGGTTCCATGCACACATTATGTACTTCAACTGATGCTACTTGGCTTATGCAACTAGGGGCAGGCTCAATAACTCAACACTGCTACCTGCCATTTTTATCAGTGCAACAGAGCCTCGGTTTTCGAACGTAATCCGTTCTGGAAGACTGTTCGACTTCCGAAATGTTAAAAAATCAAGGAGCAATGGGCGGTTGGCAAAATCCATTGAGAAAATTAAAAAACACGCAGCGGAAGCCATTGGACTTCCGAGACGCATTCGAAAACAGAAGCAATTATGTCTGGGTTTTCTGGGTTCGGCTTCCAAAACCTTTGGCTTCCGAGACACTCGAAAACCGAGGTTCCACTGTACTGGAAGTGTGTGGGGACTGACCAGATAGAGTTGGTGGTTGTTTCACAGATGAAAACTCTCATTGCTCTTCCCCTGATATGATATGGAAAATCGACGGTTGGATCTCCTCCTCTTTGTTTCGGAAACTTAAAAGCAGCAGGTGGGATTGGATCAGAACAGTATCGCTGGTGTAATTATTTAACTCACCTTTTCCCCATGCCATTTTTAAAGCAAAATATTCCCTCCCCAGCAGCTATTCGTCCTTCTGGGAGTGGGGAAATGAGAGGTATTGAACAGGCTTAAGTAAACAAATGGCAGAATGGAGAAAACTAATAATAGCTGTATCTCCCCCCCCCCCCGCCCCGTCACATAAGTGAATGAAATCTGGAGGCAGAAGACCCCTCCTGTCAAATTCAATGCAGATCCATTCAGAGGTTTTCTCGCAAGGAGCTTTTAATGTGCATGTTTGTTCTAAAGTCTCTGCTTTTTATCTTCTGCCAGATACATATTGCAGGCAAGAGACCTTCTGAGGGGATGAAACCGGAAATAGTTCAGACGATTAGGCGCAGCAGTTCTCCTCGCAAGGTATTTTGGGGTGGAAAAACAGAAACCACACCTCTTCCCCTCCAGTTTTTCTTCCCCTTTGGGGGAGGGGAGGGGGCAATCCGTTTGAAAACTGGGGACATGAAGAAGGAGTTCCTGAGTAAGAAATCTGCCTAAGCTCAGGCAAGTAGATCCAGGAGCTATCACGTCAGGTGAATTTTATTGTTATAAAAAAGTGGGAAAGTCTGTTTTTTTCTTGCTGCCCCCTCCCCCCTTCCTGGAGTACCATCCTTGAAGGAAAAAATAGAGGGATATGGCCATGGGCATCTGTCATGGAGGCATTGGACTAGACGGCTTTTGGGGTCCTTTCCCTTCTATGATTCTATGTGTTTGATATCTTTTTGTGGAAATAAGGCAACAGAGCTACATGGAAGATTGGAGATGCCCTGATCTGCATCAACAAGCTTTATTAACCACATGATCCAATTCTGGACAGTGAGGATCACCCCCAATCATCTCAGGGTACATATAGCTGATGCACATTTTTGTAGAAACCACCATCTTATTTTTGGGGTGGACCATGATTATTGATATTTTAACATATTATTTTTAATTATTTTTTGAAATTGTAATAGTGATATACTTAAAGATTGTGCCCCCTAATTGTGGTGTTTTATAACTATATTTATTTATGTACCAGAAATGCATATCCGTGTTTTTATGTTTTATGTTTTGAGCTATTTCTATTTCTGTGAGCTTATAGCCGAAATAAAGATCTATCTATCTATCTATCTTGGGGTGGACTAATCCGTTTCTAGGGACCCAGGTGGCGCTGTGGGTTAAACCGCAGAGCCTAGGGCTTGCCGATCAGATGGTGGGCGGTTCGAAAGCACGTCAAAGTGCAAGTAGATAAATAGGTACCGCTCCAGGTGGGAAGGTAAATGGCCTTTCCGTGCGCTGCTCTGGTTCGCCAGAAGCGGCTTAGTCATGCTGGCCACATGACCCGGAAGCTGTACGCTGGCTCTCTCGTCCAGTAACGCGAGATGAGAGCAGCAGCCCCAGAGTCGGACACGACTGGACCTAATGGTCAGGGGTCCCTTTACCTTTACCTAATCCATTTCTAAATTGGGGGGGAGGTGGGGTGGAGAGAGACTACCCAAGTCTGATATTAGTGTGGTGCCAGGTTTCAAAGAATCCTAGTAGCTCTTAGCTCCCCTCCAGAATTACTGCTCCCAAGCGCTAAGCTAAGGAGCCAAGTGTGATAGTCAGGCCAGTGGGGTCCATCTCTCCTCCCTCACCCAGGGCTTTTTTCAGCCAGAACTCAGTTCTGGCACATCTCAGACGGGCACCATTGTCATTATAAGAGAACAAGGGAGGCTTTCATGGTGAGGTCTGGCACCTCTTTTTCGAGAAAGAGTGCATTTGAAATGCCCTTTCTCAAATCTCAGTCAGGAGTTCAATATGTGAACATTAGAAGGAGCCCTCCAGCCCAAGGATCTGTCAATCAACTGTGCGACACCAGAAAGTACAAAAACAGCATTTTTTTTTTTAATTCTGATTGCCAAATTATTTAAGGCAGGTATAAAAATGAAAGCATTCAATATACATTTTACATAAAATAAACTAGATTACAGCATAAAACAAGTAACCAGGCAATGGCATTAAAGTCTCTCTTCTAAAACGGGATAATTGTAAACATTAAAAAAAAGACTGCAGGACTATTCAAGTAATAGAACAATCACAGACGTCTTCTGGTATGCAGGCTAATGGGTTATCTGCCATTCAAGATTATAAAAAGGACATTTCATTATTCACAGATGCTCATTATTTCCCCATTTAAAACCTGTACATTATGTACAACACAGTTTTTGTGGTACTGGCAACCCCATGCCTTCCAAATGTATATTCTTCACAATACACAATTACAATGAGACAGTTAATACAGTAACATTTTACACTGATGCATCTTAATAGGAGCCACCAAATAGACATCTAAATTGTACCAAAGTGTCGTCGTCGTCGTCACAGTTAACCTCTATTGAGGGTTGTGGGCAATATTAGAAGGGTATGCAAGGTTCAGGCACACAGATACGTAACGTTAGTTATTTACAATTAAAAAAGCCAAAGGAAGGAAAAGAAGAAACAAACAACCTTTTGTGGTTAACGTTTTCCAAACAAGACAATACACTTCTTTTCATTTACTTTGTGGCTTACAACTTAGCAGCAGACTCTCTGTGTGAGCGCTGATTACCGATACAAAAAGTAAAGAATATATTTATATATATATATATTTATATATATATTTATATTTATATAAGCATATATATATAAAAAAACAGAAGTCTAAATACAGCAACATTTGTTACTCTGTGATAAAAATCTGCAATTTACAAAAATGAAATGACTGGTTTTTGCCTGCCATTAAGGCATTTCAAATTAACACCATGGAACTGATGTCTGTAATAAAGCGCTTTTTTTCCCATGTGATCCAGTCACATGACGATGCACATTTCCAAAAGTATCATTCTCTGAAAAAGAAAAGAAAGGCAGGGATTATTTCAGAACAATGCAGTCTCATTAATTTATGTCAACAATCTCAGTAAACGAGAGCGGGGGGGAGGGCCGCGAATTATGTTATAGCAGCACTGGATAGTCTGGGTCATTAAAAGCTGCACCAAATTAACTTGCATTTAATTATATATAAGGTTTCCATTTCCTTTGAAAGCTTGAAAAGTAATCCTATTTAAAAGCAGATAAATAATTTACAAAGAAATGCACATCACATGCTATGTGAAAGCGCTGCTACTAGTTTTCTACTAACACACGGCTTCTTACAAATATCAGAAGGCACCAGAAAGAGATGCACATTTGGTTTAAAGAGGGTGTGCATGCACACGCACAAACAAAAATTAGTCTGCAAAATTCTAAATGACTTGCTTTGACATAATGGGCAATATACCGTATTGGAAGAATATAAGCTGTACCCGCAAATAAGCCGCACTTTTAAAATTGAAGGGGGAGAAAAGGAAAAAAAGACAATACCCGAATATAAGTCGCTCCCATAAAATTGGGTTACAGGCCGAAAATCGCTGCGGTTGGCAGAATTGTAACTCTGAGCCATTTTAAGCCTTTGGTCTTGCAAGTCCGCAAAAGTTACCGTACAATCGCAAATCGCTATTCAATTGCTACAACTGCAAATCGGCAATAGAACATTTTTTTTTGTTCCGTTTTGCCGTATGTCTGTTTCAGCAGCGACATCGTAAAAGTCCATTTGTGTAAAGTCGTGAATTTAAGCCGCGCTTTTAACTTTTCACGGTCGGAATTTGGGGGGAGGGGGAAGTGCGGCTTATATTCGGGCCAATGCGGTATGTACACATATTTCAAGGGAACATAGTCTGGTTCAGCAATTAATTATCTACGCGACGGAAACAGCTCCACGTAAAACGTTATCATGAGTAGAGTAATGCTCAGGGGTCAGCAACCTTTTTCAGCCATGGGCCGGTCCACTGTCCCTCAGGCCATGTGGTGGGCCGGACTATATATATATATATATATATATATATATATATATATATATATATATGTGTGTGTGTGTGTGTGTGTGTATATGTATATATATATATATATATATATAGGGGGGAATGAACGAATTCCTATGCCCCACAAATAACCCAGAGATGCATTTTAAATAAAAGCACACATTCTACTTATGTAAAAACACGAGGCAGGCCCCACAAATAACCCAGAGATGCATTTTAAATAAAAGGGCACATTCTACCCATGCAAAAACACGTTGATTCCCGGACCATCCATGGGCTGGATTGAGAAGGTGATTGGGCCGCATCCGGCCCATGGGCCTTAGGTTACCTACCCCTGAGTAATGCTGCTATTAACCAAAGAAAGCACCTGCCCATTAAGAAGTCTATGTAGACCTCTACCCTCAAAACACTGCGGTTCGCTTCCCCTCCTCCCTATTAAGATGCCTGTTACGCGTATAATTTCAAGGTTCACAGGATATTTACCTCCGTTGCGCAGGAAACATACCAGATGCAGATGCTTGAGCAGCGACCTGCTGAGTGGCGACAAGGGCAGCAGAGGTCAGCCCTGGAGGAAAAGGTGAAAACAGTATATCTCAATGGATGGGTTTCCTCCACTGGTGGAGGGAGCCAGGAATCGCCACAGACCTCCGTTTTAACAAGACATGAAATCACAACAGCCCCGCCGCACTTTGTGCAGAAGGCATACATAATAATTGCAGGCAGGCAGACGGAGGAAAACCTGCCTGCCTGCCTCCTTTAGCCAGCATGCCTTCTTCCGATTCCACCTAATAGGCATTTTGTAAGGGGAAGAAGGCATTCCACCTTATTGTATTCTTTTCCAAGTACCGCACTGCATGGTGCTAAATGGCTTGTATGAATTCCTGAATAGGAAGCTCAGTAGAAATAATAGGCACCGAGAAACAACAAGAATCAAAAGTCACAGTGAGTTGCGGCGACAGCGTGGTAGCTACTCAGAACATAATACTTTCATAATAGCTATCATTTTAACGTTTTTTCTTTCGAATGCACATAATGCATCCCATAAGGCGTATGGAGCCATTGAATTGTATTTTGAAACAGTCGGGACTTCCAAGAAAGAAAGGAACTGCGAAGGCGCCAAGTGAACATAATGAATTAATGCCATTTGTGCTGCAAACACTACAGTAGCTCTTTTCTGCATAGGGGAAGAATCTCCTTTTAATATTGCTAGACGACAGGGGCAGCAGGGGGGGAAAAAGCTCACTTGTGTATCTTACTGTGAACCTATCTGCGGCTCCATTAACAGGGAGCCGAGGACTTCTCTAAATAAACACAGTCCTAATTTGGGAGCTGGGAGAATATTAAGACAGACTGCTATGTCCTTTTCTTATGTCCAAGCGTTCCAAAAGCATACTTCAGTGGTACAGTATTTGCTTTGTATGCAGAAGCTCCCAGCTTCAATCTTTGATATCTCCACGTAGGGCTGGTTCCTAGATTCACTCTGTATCACACTCTTTATATCGCTTGCACAAGGTAATTGGCAGAAAATGCCCCCCCCCCTTCAAAAGCAAAGCAAAACGTCTTTTGGCTGTCTCTTATCAGTTTAATGTAAGTTCATGCTGAAATCCGAAGTACCCATAATAGGTAACCTTGTACATCAAGGAAGCTGACCATTTTTTTTCAAATAGTCATGCAAAAAAAATAAGGAAACTTAATTTGCAAGATTATATCCCTCTCCATAAAGGTAAAGGGACCCCTGACCATTAGGTCCAGTCGGTGACGACTCTGGGGTTGCGACGCTCATCTCGCTTTACTGGCCGAGGGAGCCGGCGTACAGCTTCCAGGTCATGTGGCCAGCATGACTAAGCTGCTTCTGGCGAAACAGAGCAGCGCACGGAAATGCCGGTTACCTTCCCGCCGGAGCGGTACCTATTTATCTACTTGCGCTTTGACGTGCTTTCGAACTGCTAGGTTGGCAGGAGCTGGGACTGAGCAACGGGAGCTCACCCTGTCGCGGGGATTCGAAACACCGACCTTCTGATCAGCAAGCCCTAGGCTCTGTGGTTTAACCCACAACGCCACCCATGTCCTCTATCCCTCTCCATAGAGATGTCTTATTCCTAAAAGCATGGGGAAATGTTGCACTTGCATGTAATGCTAAACCATGGCTCCCTGTTGTGAGGACGAGTGCCAGAGAGCCTTAGTGTTGTGTATTTCCCCCTCCTCCCCTTGGTTCAGCTTTGGGGAGGCATTCAGAAACCTCTTCTTCCATTTTAGACCAGTTGCTGCTTCTCTATATATCTAAACCTGGACAAACCGTAGTCAGATTTAACTATAATCAATGGAAACAAACCAACTTGCGCACCATGGGGGACTGAAGCTTGCTTTCATTAACCAGTCTAGATCAGGGTCTCCTAAACATGGGTCTTCAGCAGCTTTGGGACTACAACTCCCATCATCCTTAGCTGTCAGGACCAGTGGTCAGGGGTGATGGGAATTGTAGTTCGAAATCAGCTGGAGACCCAGGGTTGGAAAACCCTGGTAGATTAACCACAATTGAAGGCTCAGACATAATCTTTGGAATGGAAGCTTCTTAATCTCCTCCTTGCAGTTACACTGGAGGTGGAGAGGGGGACTTTCGGCTTCTGATCTCCTTGCAGTGCACAGCAGGAAAGGGGCTGGGGTGTGGATTGTTGCCATAATACTACACTGTGGTTTAGTGCTACGTGCGAACCAAGGCTGTCAAGTTCAGCCACTTTAATGATTCCAAACAAGAAGATGCTGCTCACCTTGAAACGGGTCATATTGACCAGGAATTAGTGGGTAGCCCATTCCGACATGGGTGTGGTGATGGGTATGAAGATGCCGTTGACTAAAAGGGGAATGTCGATCTCGCTCCCTCTCCGCTTCCCTTTCGCGCTCAGATGTAGATTTTTCTACAGGCTGGAAACAAAAAGGCATCCAAACAGTAAGCGCTTCACTTAAGGACGCAGAAGATCACAATCTGAAGATCGCATGATGGTTTGCAGGATTCTCTCTGACTCAGCCTGCGTCTACATTTCAGCAGATTTCATTTCTCACTAAGCACGCTGTTGCCTCCCTTGGTCTGGGAGGCTTTTAAAAAAACTGCTTTAATTGAAGGTTAGAGTAAGCGGCTTTTGTTTCCGCAATTACAATGCGGCCTGACTTATTTAAAAAACACACCATTGTTTTACGCTTGGATAGGGAAACTGAAAAATATGCTCGGAAGAGAATCCCTTCTGGTATGCATGTGTATGTTCTAGTTAGCTTAAACTCCACGCTGTACCTTGGGAAGGGTAAGTAAAATAATTACCCAGTTCATACAGAAACAATATAGAATTTAAAATTAACCTCCCTGCCTCCTTAACTTTATCTTATTATTAGTTGCAAAATAAGAAGTTACTGTCATAATGAAACATATAGGGCTACACATCAACCCGAGTTAAAAACCAAACTATGGTTTAATTTGAATGTGCTTTGGTGCACCTTGTTGATAGTTATTGTTGTGCTCTTCCCCGTTCCTGACATGCCACTGGGTAATAAGCCAGACTCTGGCTTGTTGTGCTGGCTGAATCTGGATTTGTTTCTCTCTGATCAAACCATCTGTCTTAGCTTATTGGAGGAAACAACTTTTAACCCCAGGTCTGACTGTTGTGACAAGGCAGATTCTGGCGCAGCAACAGCAGTAGTGGTGAGGGAGGAGCACAGCAAGGACTTTTCAGCAGGGTACACCAGCAAAGAATTAGAGTTGGAAGGGACCCTGAGGATCATCTAGCCCAACCCCTAGCGATGCAGAAATATGCAGCTGTCCCATACGGGGCTCGAACCTGAAACCTTGGCGTTACTGGCACCACATTCCAACCAACTGAGCTCTCCAGGCTTGTTATAGTTTGCTAACTGCGCCATGGAGCCAACTCTCCGTACATCTGAATTTCTACCCAAATCAGTGCACTTTGGGCTATAAAGATGCTTTGCAGAAAACCAGATGATCCATACCCATCTTTTTTAAAAAATTTATAACGGGAAGCGGCTTAGAAGCATATTTTGGCTTTATATAAATAAATAAAATAATATAAAAAATGGTTTCCCGTTTGCACGGCTACAGTATAATTGACCGGTCAAGGAGGCACCCAACGTCCATGGACATTGTCTCATGCACTTTATTTTATGATACCGTGCATGGATACTGGGAACCATGAGCTTCAGCAATGCTTCTAGTAGGGGTTCTAAAGGAGCAGGCTTTTGGGGTTACATAGAAAGACTTGGGTGGGCTTGACAAATAAGGTGCTTGAATTAGTACCGGTACATAAAATCCCAGCCCTGTCTCAGAAGTTTATCACCGGTGTGTCCTCCCTTGCCCCCAATCCTGACTATCCCCAAAGTGTACAAATGGTAACCAGAGATGTCTTACAGCAGGAGACTTGGTGCGATACTGGTTGGCGTGTTGCTGCAACAAATCCAGTGCTTTCGATTCAGTGGTTGATTTTACGCCGATAGTAGGGCTGGTATTGACTTTTTCCACCTCTTCTCTTCCGGACATCTTTCCATAAACAGGATAATGAAATCCTGGCGAGAGATAGGCCCCTGCAGATAAATAATAAATGGCGTATCACGTTACTGTTTACATTCAGGGGCAGGCCACTCCAAATGCATCCAATTCGGATTACCAAAGTTGCACCCGTGCACTTTGATCTCCCGCCCCCCCCCCCAAAGCTAATTCAGCCTAATGAACGGGAGGTTATAAAGAGGGTTGGGCTTAGAGCCATTTCAAACATTTATGGGTCCCTCTTAAGTGAAAGGAATAGGAACTATAATGATTCTGACAGTAAGTGCTTAGGATATTTTTATAGGCAATAAACTATCTGTCAGTGCAATGGCCGCAGCCGAATGACACGGGATGTGGAAACGGTTATCTGGGAATGTTGACAGTTCATAAAAAAGTAACAGCTTGCGTTAAATCTATTTCGCTCCTAGAACTTTGCAAAACAAATGTCATCGGCGAAGCTTCTAATTCTCCTTCGCTGCTAACAGGCACTGTCAAAATAGATAAAGCTACGGCCCAGTTAATGTCTCTCTAGCAGCACTCAGTACACACCTGGGTAGCTGTGCATGAGAACGGGAGACACAGCGCGGTATGCAGGGTGATTTGGATCGTACATCTGGGGGTAAGGGTAAGCGTGCAGGTACTGTATATATGACTGGTGCTGAGTCATTGGAGAGGAAACCGCCACTCTGGCGCCCCGAGATTCCTTCCAATTCACAGGAGTCTTTCGATCATCATTTTTTATCTTGTTCTCCTCCAGCGATTGGGAATCGGAACGCTTGATCTCCTTAGGCTCCTCTTTAATGCTGTTTAATGAGACAGGAATGCTGGAGAAGGAGGCTTCCTTGTTAGGTGTTTTTCTGGGGCTGTCTTCTTTCAACTTTTTTTCACGTTCCAGCTCCTCCGCTTTCTGCTGGTCAAGATATTTCGGCTGATATACGTAATGGTGCCACGTTCTCGTGTCTGGGTCCTGATACGGGGCAGGGGAGAGAAAAAGGTCCGCCATTTATATGGTTAAGGAGGAATCTTCACAGCCACATTAATCCACAAAATGGGGGGGAACAGCAACAGAGAAAATGGGAAATTGGCCACAACCCAGGGAGCTGCTTTAGGCCTTTATTTCCCTGAACAGCAGACCCTCAACCACGTCGCAGAAACCAAAGTCCTACCTGCTGTAGCGATAAAACATTTTGAGAATTTTTGAAGCCAACAGGGGGAAATATAGAAAAAAACTGAAATATATTCAACAATAAATCAAACACTGCTGTAACACTTGAAATGCATATTTTATATATTTTATACATAATATCTGTTTGAAAATGTTTGGTTCGTTATGCCTAATAAAGGTTATTGAATTGAAATGCATTACAGTGGTTCTCGAACTTAATTTGTTCGATTCCAGAAACTGTTCGAAAACCAAGGCGCGGCTCCTGATTGGCTGCAGGAGCTTCCTGCACTCAAGCGGAAGCCGCGTCGGACGTTTGGCTTCTGAAAAACATTCGCATACCAGAACACTCACTTTTGGGTTTGCGGCGTTCGGGAGCCGATTTGTTCAGGAGCCAAGCCGTTTGAGTACCAAGGTACTGCTGTATATGGTACTTGGCAGATACAACTGTATAGTTGGGTATTTTGAAGACATTCATTAATATAAGTGCCATAATTTGATCCAAGCAATACTTGCAAAGACACCCCATGTTAGAGACTGAGCTGCAAGCCACGGCTCCCTAAATAAGACAAGGATAAAGGTAAAGGGACCCCTGACCGTTAGGTCCAGTCGTGGACGACTCTGGGGTTGTGGCACTCATCTCGCTCTACAGGCCGAGGGAGCCGGCGTTTGTCTGCAGACAGCTTCCGGGTCATGTGGCCAGCATGACTAAGCCGCTTCTGGCGAACCGGAGCAGCGCACGGAAACGCCGTTTACCTTCCCGCCGGAGCGGTACCTATTTATCTACTTGCACTTTGACGTGCTTTCGAACTGCTAGGTGGGCAGGAGCTGGGACCGAACAACGGGAGCTCACCCCGTCGCGGGGATTCGAACCGCCGACCTTCTGATCGGCAAGCCCTAGGCTCTGTGATTTAGACCACAGTGCCTCCCGTGTCCCCAAGCCAAGGATACCCTTAAGGAAAAGCCAACACATTCTTTTATTTTTTAAAAAGGAAGACAACATTTACACAAATGCGCTTCTACAGTAAGTCTCAGTTTCTGCCAGTTGGGAAAAGAAAGTTTAAAATAGAGTCGACCCTGAAGTAAATACAAGGTTTTATTTGCTGGGCTTAGAAAGACTGGCCGGGAGTCTAAGATCTGTATGGCTGGTTCTGCATACCCAAGAAGGCTTTAAAGCTTTTGCTTTTTGCATAACAGCCACCGCACTTGCTTCATGGCAACCCTCCTGAACTCTCTTTTTTTAAGTTACAGGTAGATTGCCGTGTTGGACTGTCATAGTCAAAACAAAATAAAAAAATTCCTTCCAGTAGCACCTTAGAGACCAACTAAGTTTGTTCTTGGTATGAGCTTTCGTGTGCATGCACACGAAAGCTCATACCAAGAACAAACTTAGTTAGTCTCTAAGGTGCTACTGTAAGGAATTTTTTTATTTTGTTTTCTCTTTTTTTAGAGAGAGAAAAGGCTGAGAAAATAAAACAGCCTTATAATGTAATTAAGGAGCAATGATACATTTGGATGCTCATTTATCTTCAACAGTATTTCATCATTACCTTTGCTAACCTGGTGTCTTCCAGGTGTTCTGGACTACAACTCCCATAAGAGCCAACTCCTAGGGACAGAGGTCCCTTCGCCCCGCCCCCCATAAAATACATGCAAAGCAAGAAGGAAGTCCTACGATGGCAAATGGCTCCCTTCCAGGTGCACAGAGCTACAGTCTAAACTGATGTCAAAACCCTTTTCACCACCAATTATGAACGATCTAGGCTTGCCATCGTTTTCATTTCAAAAAGGCTCACCTGTTTAAACCTTGTAGTGGGATCTACTCCAGTCTGTTTCATAGAATCCATAACCGATTTCATTTCCACCGCCTCCTTTATAAGCTGGTGATTTTCCATTTGCTTCGCTTTGAAGCTATCCGACTGAATCTGTTGCTGATGATTGGGAAGAAGCTGCGATTTGCTTGTCTCCTCCGTTTTATTAGGGACCAAGGACCCGATTTTAGAGTTGTTTTTACTGGCCTCGGGAGTCGGAGGCGCTTTGGAGATAGTAGCGGAGGGGATGTTTTTCAGCTTATCGTCTTTCCCCAGATCTTTGAGGGGGAGTTCGTTTTTCCTTTCACACTCTCTCCCAGCAGTTTGCGCCATTTTCTGCTCCGCCAGTCTCTGGTCCTCGTAATATTTCTCGTACTGCTGCCTGTAAGCTGGGTTCGAAGCCATCAAGGACTTTTGGTCCATGTATAGCCCATAGGCATACTGGCCGTAGTAAAGTGACTGGGCAAGTGCAGGATGCCTCTGAGTTATGACCGACTGGTGTTGAGGTTGTAAATTAGTGGGACTGGCTTCGCTTTTCTTGCACTCGGCCGGCTCGGCCTTCTCTTTCTTCTCCGTCTCTTCCTCCGCCTCCTTTTTGATCTTCATTCCCGGTGCGTTATTGCCGTTCCCAGCCGCAGGGGCGCCGACCTGCCCGGAGTGCATGTAACTCGGAGAATAGTATGGATCATAACCATGGTAATAGGGAGAATGGGGCTCTTTCACTTGGGGCGGCTGCACCGGGGCGGAGGAATGCCCTTTGACAACGCTGTCCTTGTTAGAAAGAATCTCCGAAGGGGAGCTGGCCTTTGACCTCATCCCCTCCGACCGGCTGTCGGAACCACCGTCGTCGGCCGCGTCCGAGATATCAGAGTAAGCCGGGCTGTTGGTTTTGGCAGCGGCGCCCTCTGCCCCGTTCTGCGTCAGCACATGCAGCGGCGCGATGGCAGACTGTCCATTCACCAAAGTGCTGCATTCCATCCTGGAGGCGCTGCCGATCGAAGGGCTGGGGGCATTGTCTGTGAAGGTGTAAACCTTGTCCGCTTCGGCCTTAATGCTTGCCATCCTGCTCTCTTGGGACTCCGACAGCCCGTTGGCCAGCACCTCATTCTTGCTGAGGTGCTCCTTTAAAAAATGCCCGGCGATCTCTTTCCCGGGCCCCTTGGCGTCCTCCAGCTTCCCCAGCTTCAGCTCCATCTTGGGGCTGCCGCTCTCTTTGCTCTCTTTGTCCTTCAGTTTCCTCTTCTCCTTCTTCTTCTTGTCCTTGAGTAACGTGAGAGCCGGGTTGACGGTGCTCGGCTCCCCCATGATGGTGGGCTTTGGTTGAATAGGTTTCAGCGGAGGGCTCTTTGGTGTCGCCTGCACAACGGTCGTCGTCAGCGAGGGCAATCCTGGCATTGTGCCGGTAGTGGTGGTTGTAAAGGCTGCCGTCGGTATAGCTATTAACTGAGGTGGGGTTGGAGCTGGAGCTGGGGCAATGGGCCGGGCAGTTTTCAGCTTCGACAGGTTCTTATCGACTTTGCAATTGCTGCCTTTCTTGCCTTTCTCTTTCTCTCCCCCATTCTTCTTGTCTATGAGCCCTTCAGCCTCCAGTTTGGGCATCTCGGCCGCCAGACTACCGTCCGCCACCGAGCAGTTCTCCAGCGTCACGGTCATGTTGGAGATGACCGGCAGGCTGTTGAGTTCGCTGTTCAAGCCCCTCTTTTTGCCAGAGCTCTTGCCGTTGCTCGCCTGCTCCCTTTTCCCCTTGGGCGTCCCGGGGGTGCAGGGAGACGCGGGTGCTTTCAGCTGATCAAAATGAGAGAAGCTTGTGCTGGGCTCGTTGCATTCCAGGGCCACGTTGCTGAGCGCCTCCTCGCAGTCGGAGATTTTGTCTTCGCTGTCAGGCTCAAATTCCAGCTTGTTTTCCGGGTCCAAGTGTGCATGAGCCTGGTGGTACCTCAACCCATTTATGTGCTTGTATTTTTTGTTGCAGTTGGGGTGGGGGCAATCAATCAAAACTGGAGAAGAGCAGCCTTGGTCCAAAAAAGCAGTCTCTGGCTTGCCCTGGGGAGTGGTTGGAGTGCTTCTAGAATTGGTACGGACACGCTTCCCAGATTTATTGTCCTCTGAACTGGAGTTCAAATCCAGCTCCATGGGTGGCTTATTTTTCCTTTTATTGGTGGACAAGGGGCTGACTTTGACATCCTCTATGGCACAATTTGGGGGTGTCCTGCGGCCACTCGAATTAAGGCTGCCCCGCCTTCCTTTTCCATTGGCACCACCTCTGTTCTTGCCCTGCAGTCCCCTGGACTCTGTGAAGCTAACATCCGCCCCCGGCGCAGTTGCCGCAGCGGCGGA
The DNA here is from genome assembly GCA_034641385.1 of Darevskia mixta. Lineage (NCBI taxonomy): Eukaryota > Metazoa > Chordata > Lepidosauria > Squamata > Lacertidae > Darevskia > Darevskia mixta. The sequence continues at coordinate 7,032,424 of JAWWNH010000126.1, forward strand.
CCGAGCTCGCTTCCCCCGGCCCCGGCCTCCTCGCATTTCCAGGTCACTTGTTGGCGATTCACAAAACCTGCGCGGATAAAACGAGATGTCAGAATCGAGCGGGCGCGAGGGGGAAGGGCAAAACAGACTCATACCATCGTAAACAGTGGACTACTAAGCGCATATCAAATCAGCACGCAGGCCAAAAAGAAGCACCCTTAGTAGTCCTTAGAAAGAAAAGAAATCTTAACGAAATCCTCTTTAAAAGAAAGGTAAAGGAACAAGCTGTGCATGTCTGGGGGGTGATTTTAATTATGTACATTTATACCCTGCTTCTTGGCCAGAAAAAGAGCAAGCCCCATTAACAATAAAACAAGACTAAAATGCAAAAAGCATAATGAAATCAGAAACAAATAACAAGTCAAAACAATGTAATGGAGCATAAAAGTCAGCTCAGATAAAAGTTAGGGGTCCCCAAGGGGGGTGCATTGCAGGGGGTTGTCCTAGATCAGGGGTTAGCAACCTTTTTCAGCTGTGGACCGGTCCACCATCCCTCAGACCATGTGGTGGGCCGGACTATATCTATATCTATATCTATATCTATATCTATATCTATATCTATATCTATAATATCTTCCGAACTGGTCCTTCAATGTCCTCAATGTGGCCTAGTGCCCTTTTCAATAACCAACTTACGATCCAGTTCCTGCTGAGGGATGATTCCTCTGCCCTCACTAGAGCTATGGCTCAATATCTGACTAGGGTTTTCGAAATTAAGGCCAGTATATCTAGCCTGACCAATAGTGACTAATGAGGATCTTTTTATCTTTTTCTATTTATTGCATGCTTTTAGAAATATTATATTATATAGAAATATTATATAAATAGATGGTTTGTATGTCTCCTTTTTATATATATGACAATAAAGGTGTTGAGTTGAGTATATATATATATATATATATATATATATATATATATATATATATGGGGGGGGGGTGAACGAATTCCTGTGCCCCACAAATAACCCAGAGATGCATTTTAAATAAAAGCACACATCCAACTCATGTAAAAACACACTCATTCCCGGACCATCCGTGGGCCGGATTGAGAAGGCGATTGGGCCGCATCCGGCCCACGGGTCTTAGCTTGCCTACCCCTGTCCTAGATGACCCTTGCAATCCCCCCCAACAAGCACGACAGTGGAGAAGGCCCTCTGGCTGGTTGCCACCCATGACACCCCAAAAGGTGGGGGGTACCTACACCAGGTCCTGTCCTACAGTTCTTAAGGCACTAGAGGAAGTCCTTTAATATTTTCCTTGTTTCGATGCCAGAACAACAGTACATTCTACTGCGCCTGACAGGGAATTTACGTTTCTTGTGTATGGTTTCAGTTACACGGAATTGTTTTTTAATTAATCTCTGCCCCGTTTTCATGCCAGATATTGGAGGAGAAAGCAGACAAAAACCAGACTCGGCGCGTCTCCTTACCTAGGAGGAGCCCAGTCGTGTTTTGTGCAATCAAGCAGTGTTCCAACGTATGTTTTATTCCGCCATGTAACATTTACTACCAGGACACCTGCGGACGAGAGAGAGAAACAAAAATGATCACAGTTAGAACAACATCTTTTTGAACCTTGCTTAAAAATGGGAACAAGGGGTGGGGTGGGCAGAGAGCAGCATTTCTTATTTGATTTGAAAGGCTGCGGTTTACAAGCGTCCTCTTTTTATTTATTTATTTCAGTGACCTCCAATTAAAACCCGCAGGAGTGTCTCTGTGTGTGCGTGTGCGTGCAAAAGGGCCCAGAAAGAGAATAATCAAGATACAGCTGCGAGGAGGAAATGGTTTTTGCTACGTCCCGCTGTAAAAAGGCCACAGTCACCTCTTAATTTTGCTATTATTGCACATAATTGCTTTTGTTTGGCTTTCAGCTTGCATAAATGGAGCACCAGCAACCAGTGCTTAAGGCAGGAGGTGGCTTGCGAAGAATCTGCTTTGTCCTCAAAAATACAATGTGGATTTTATTTATCTGAAATAACACACTACAATGTAGCATTAAATACAGACAAACTCTAGGTATTATTTCGAAGCTGATACCGGGCGCCCTTCATTCATCTTAACCACAATCTAAACACAATCATTCCCACCCCCCATAAATAAAGAACATATGGGTGGGTGTGTTTTTTAAACGTTGTGCCTTTCTAAAGCTTCATATGTTCTTTTTATAGGGAAAAGATACAAACTGAAAATCCGAGGGCTAATAAATCCTCTTCGGCAGTCATTAAGCAGAAAAGGGGGAGGGATTGGGTTTTTCTTCAGCAGTGATCACACAAATAAAGACGATTTACAAGAACTGTGATAGTGAGCAATGACACCATTAATTCATTAGACATGGTACAGACGTGCACATAACAGTCATTTCTGTTTTCAGAGCATTAAGACCCGTGATAAAAAAAAAAGCCCGAAGCAACGGTACCATTTAGCTGCAACGAAATGCTTTCAAAATATTTGACACCCGTTGCCAAGTCTGAATGAGCTTTTTTTTTTTTTTTAACCCCCCTCACAATACACCTTTGTGTCTCTTAGCTCCAATTCCGGCTTTTTAACTGGTGAAATATTAAGTAAGTAAATAAATAATGAAACCGTGGCCTTGTGCTTCCAGCTTGTCGGCTCACTTTACGTCACCAGTGTGTGATTTCTAATTTTGCATTCAAACCTTTCCCCAGACTCCTACACCAATGTAAAGAAAACATGTAACCTGCAACTTATTTCCTCAGGGCCCTTTTAACAGCAGGAAAGTATTTTGAAATGCTATTAGCTAAAGTACTAGGGAAGAAGGGATTTCCTTTAAGCATTTCCAACAGCGTATCAAGGAGGGGGAAAAAAAAAAAGATGGTTCCCTGCATGGTTTTAGCTTGTTATTGTTAAACGGCGGCAGAGTGTACATATTCTGATTTCAGTCTATTTTTTTAAAACAGAAAAAGCCTAACTCCAGATACAGAAGATAAAATCCTTTGCTAAGGTATGACTAAGAGCAATTAAAATTAAATGTGTTTCTGTGCTTTGAGGTTTTTTTTTTCTTTTTTCTTTTTGTGCTTTTAGCAAATTTCACAGCTGGGAAAACACATTGTATCCCTACCACTCCCCTCCCCCTTTTTTTAAAGCACCCGATAAAACTATGAGGAAAAAAAAAGTGGTCTGTTTTTCTCATCATTTGCTCTCTAGGGCACCGCGTGGGGTGTCAGAGACCTTTCCAACTGCTTAAAATTCTCCAGCATGTCATCTATATTTACAGCACTGGAATATATTTGTATTGCCAGAAGGTTAGCGCTTTTCCAGCTTCAGATGCAATAGGCTGAATCACTTTGTTCCCGGAGTCTCTGATGTAGCACAAATGTATAATTAAAATTGCTTGAAAGGGAAACATGAAAGAAACAACAAGCCCTCCATTCTTGGAGTAATAAAATTAAAAACAGGAAAAGTCTGCACAGACACTTAACATTTGTCTGCAGTGAAAGGCTTTTGTTATTGCCTTCCCCTAAGGGCTTCATATTTCCAGCAAACGCCGGCTCCGGATTGGCCGGCCCGCACTGGGAACGCTGCCGCCTGATTGGCTGGGCTGAGCACTGCAGCACAGGCCACACAAAAAAAAGCAGATTCAAAGGGAAATAGTGATGTAACAGGAGAGTCCTTGCAAGGAGCAGGCAGGGCGAGGGGGATGGGAAGGGAAGGGAAGGGAGAGAGAGAGAGAGCCAGGGATAAGCTATGGGGCTTTGCTTCCTGCTTCTGTACTCATACTCTGGTTTGTTTGCTCTAACTAGGCTTGTCAACATGATGAAAGGTTGCTGCCTGCTAAACTGCTCTGCGTCCATATACACAAGCAAATAAAGAGAGCATGCAAGCTGCTCTTCAGATCACACAAGGAGAAAGCCAAAAATGAGGGCACCTGGCAAATTGGTGACATACCCAGAGAAGCAAGGAGGCATTAAGCTGGGCGCTCGTGTAAACAAAATCTGCTCCTTTTCCCTTATGGGGTATCCGTATAGAGTCCTTAAGTAGGTTCCCTATCGGTAGGAGAAAATAACAGAGGCCAACCAGAGAATACAGTGGAACCTCGACTTACGAATTTAATGCGTTCCAAATGCACACTCGTAAGTTGAAAATTCCGTAAGTCGAAAAACGGCATTTCCATAGGAATGCATTGGAAACGTAAGTCGAAAAATTCGTAAGAAAACCTTATGTAAACCTTTGTAAGTCGAGTAAACCCCATCTAAAACTTCGTAAGTCGAGTAAACCACATCTAAAATCCAAGCGGATTTCCTTTCGGAAGTCGAAAAATTCGTAGGCGCGCGGCCACTTTTTCCCTTTTGTAAGTCAAAAAATGCGTAAGTCGAGTACTTCGTAAGTCGAGGTTCCACTGTATTGAGAACCAAGCAGCTAGTAAGCCTGATCTTTATTAAACTGTTGCAACAGGGTCCTCACTCACCACACGCAGGAGGGAGGAGGAACCCAGAACCATGGTGTGCAAGCCCTTATATAGACTTTGGAAATTGCCCACCCTGTAGCTCAAGACCACCCCCAAAACATCATACATACATCACAGAAGGAGGCGGTCTACAGCATTTAATTTGTATATTTGAGACCTTAAATTCTTTTTTAAAAAATAAATCTTGGTTTTAAAACAAAAATACATATATCTACATACATCAGATCGAAAATAAGAAAAGGAAAGAAAATAAGAATAAAGAAAAAACAGAGTAGAAGTAAAGAATAAAGAATTTTAGATGACAACGAAAGAACATCAAGAACGTTGTTTCACAAAAATCCATTTTTCAATGTTATACAATCATAAATAAAAGCAACTTCCAATTTTTCACATTGTATTTTATTGTCTTTTTTTGGTTAAATTTATACAATGTGAATACAATGTGAAAAAATGGAGACCTTAAATTCTTATAACAGCGCAAAGCAGGAAACAGCCTGGTCAATGGTTGTTAAACAAAAGCGACGTCTGAAATCAGCGAGCTATTCAAATCTACGGCCGATATTTCTGGACGCGGTTAGCAAAGGCCGGGTCATTTTACACCCTGAATATGTGGCAGCTTCGCCAAGGAAACGGATATTACGCTTAGCGTATCGGTTAATGAACGGCTTTGTGGATGTGGAACACCACCCAACATGGAGAGGGGTCAAGGAACGATCTAGCCCACTATTGCAAACGTGATATGGCAGTAGCTCTCTGCAGTGCCTCAAGGCTTATTTAGTGCCCTTAACTGGGTAAGTCGAGGCACAATGCTCAGAACTGCACCCTGGCAAGCAGCCTTTGCTCAAAAGCAGGGTGGATAAAAATCAACAATTTTTTTTTAAAAAAAATCGGATTTTTTTGATTTAAATCGGATTTTTAAAATAAAATGCTTTTGGAGGAAAAATCTTTCTAAATAAAGTCTTCTATTTAAGTTACATTGTAGTCCAAAGGCTATTCATCAGGAAATAAGGATTTGTTTTAAGTTTATCAAGTGTGCTAAAACTCAGTCTAAGGTTTTTTTTTTTATAAAAATGTTTAACCACATCAGTTAACAAACATGGATACATATGCTATCATGTTATTGTTTTAGTTAAATAAATTGTTTAAATGGTTATTAAGGAAATGATTATTTTTCTCCTTCCAATAAAGTACAGCAGAAAAGTTGTCCAAATATAAACAGTTAACTTATTAAACCTCACCATAATTTCATAATTATCTGTCTATGTATTTCTAGTAGTATAACCAAATCAGTAATTTTTGATATAACTGTAAAAACTACTCTGAAAATTTATTATTCCAAAAATGAAACCTTCATATGGTTGTAAATATTAAGATTATACCAGCAAGAATGAGTCTTTCTGTAAAAAAAAATATTTAAATAAAGTCTTACTGACTAGTGATTAAAATCAAGCCTTACTGACTAGTGATTTAAATCAAATCCACCCTGCTCAAAAGTGCAGAATGGGCAGCGTGGTTGATGCCAGGAACCACAGCTGTGGGGTGTAACTCCATGTAGTTAGTGTGAAGTGTTTCAGGATGGTTTTACGCATGCTAGGGGAATCTTCCATTCCCCGGGACTGAAAGATGGTATTTAACTCTGAGTAGGCTTGCTAAGATGTACAAGTCTGAAATCAGATAAGTGCTGGAGATGCAAAGAGGTGGAGGGAACGTTCTTTCACATGTGGTAGACTTGTAAAAGGGTAAAAGAGTACTGGGAAATGATCCATAATGAATTGAAAAAAAAATGTTTAAAAGTACTCCCCCCAACAGAGGCCTTTCTGTTGGTGATAATTCGGACTGAAATTCCCAGTCGTCAGAAAAGGTTATTTATGTATGCTTCTACTGTGGCCCGTGTTTTGTTAGCCCCAAAATGGAAAACGAGCGAGGTCCCAACTAAAGAAGAATGGCAACTTAAGTTGACAGAATATGCACAACTCGAAGAATTAACATAAAGAATAAGAGAACAAGAAGAACATACGTTGAAAGAAGATTGGAAAACGTTGATTGGATATATGGGGGAAATTGTGTACAGCTGAAAACGCTGGCAGCATTAAGATAAATTCAACAGTGTAAAAAAGTTTTGATGGATGCAATAATGGAAAACTGAATGGTATAATTATTGTAAAATATGCAGGGATTTATGATATGTAAAATGAACCATGGAAAGAGAAGATGGGAAGTCATTGATATCTTAAGGATGTAAAATGAGTATTCTAAATTGTAAAACAGAAAATTTAATAAAAATTATACAAAGAAAGAAAGAAAAAGATTCCCCACCATGTCTGCTCTCAAAGTAGAGTTGCTTCTATATAGTATTTACATGTTGGAAATATTCTCAAGGCCAGTTTACACAAACCAGAAATGTAATATGTCTGGTGGAAAATAGGACATGTGGCTTTCATGTACAAGGCAATATGTGACATAAACACTAAGTGCATAGTCCACAATACTTCATCTTAAAAAAGAAGAAGATGTACAGTAGGAGGAAATCACACAAACTGGAACTATGGATGCATGACCATACCCACCTCCACACAATATCTTTAAAGAACATTGCTTTCCCCCAAAGAATCACGGAAAGAGTAGTTTATACTTCAAAAAGCTACAATTCCCAGAAACCTCAACATACAGTGGTACCTCGGTTTACGTAACCAATAAAATTTATTTGACCGTCAGTCAGAAAGCACATATTATCCATACAAAAGTTAAAATGTCTAAACATCTGGAAAAGCGTGACACTTAGAAGCAGCGAAAAATATATTATACATTTAGACCCGTGTCAATACAGTCAATTTTAGCCTTACGACGCTTAAAGGCCAAAAAAAAAAAGAAAAAAAAAGAAAGAAATTTGGCCACCGAGAAGGTTGTTGTTCCAGTGAACTTGTTCAGCAAATACAAAACCAGTCTTTCTCTGTCTACTGGGCTATGTTGGCATAGGAGTGGAGCTATAAATTTTTGTCTCAGATCTGCATAGAATGGGTAGATCAAAAGAATATGTTCAGTTGACTCAACCACTCCCAGAGCACAAGGGCAAAGTCTCTGGGCGTATGGGACTCCCCTGAACCTTCCCCACAAAACCGCCGATTCCAGAAAGTTTAACCTAGCGGCTGTAAGGAGCCTGCGGTATTCCACATAGTGGATTTCCGCCAGATAAGGGGCTGGTGAAATCTGAGATATCTGTTCCCCCAAATACATCCCAGGTTTCACAAGAGCAATGTCCTCTTGCCTAGCAATATCCCTCAGTCTTTGAGGGATCACAACTTTAGCTTGGCTAAATGTCATAGACTCCAGGAAGAGATGCGACAATCCGCAGGTCTGCACTTCATTTATAATCTCCTTTTCCCACGATGATTGAAAATCACCCCTCAATATCAGGGGGGCTAAGCCCACCGGGTTAAAACATAACTTGGGTTTACGAACTTAATCCGTTCCGGAAGTCTGTTCTTAAACCAAAACCGTTCTTAAACTGAGGCGCGCTTTCCCTAATGAGGCCTCCCGCGCCGGTGCCCTTCCACTGTTCGGATTCCATTCTTAGACCGAGGGAAAGTTCTCAAACCAAGACACTATTTCCGGTTTTGCGGAGTTTGTAAACCATATCGTTCTTAAACCGGGCTGTTCTTAAACCGATGGTACCACTGTACTGGAGATATCAGGATTCTGTGGGGGGAGCTGTGTGCTTTAAATGAGTTAAATGTGCTTTAAATGTATGTTGTGGATGTGACTTATATGTGTTTAATGTCCGTGGCAAACATTACCTAGTATGAGTGGTGAGGGTTTTTATGACCAGTAGTCAGGTATTGTATATCATCTCCAGGTGATCAATTGCCCGACTATGCACAATTCCCTGCAAAGTCCACCACCACAACTTTTTGCCTTGTAAGCACTGAAGCTAGACTTCATTATAGGGCTTGGTATGGTTGTCTTGATGGATATTTGATTTTTTTTTTCAAAAACCTTAGTGTATCCCAAAAAGTTAAATTGTTCCCCACTAATCACAAGGAGAAGCATTTTGAAGTGAATGTAAATAAGCACATTACTACAAAGCAAGAACAACAACAACGGCAGCATTTAGTAGGAGGCATTAATAACAGAAGTGCTGGTGTAAACAGACCCTATGCTTTTTCTGTTGTTTGCTGCTACAATGAACGGTGTCTCTTAAAGTAGTTAAATATATCTGAAATACTCTTTAGGAACGAGAAAAGTATTTTCATATTTGAGAGGAAAATTTCAATCAACACCAGATTTTGATCTTCAAAGTTCACTTCCACTTGTTTTTGGTGTTTTAAAGACACGGGGAGGGGGCAATTATTTTTCAAGTACCATCCCCCCTTTATGATTGATTAAAAAACCCCTATCCAGGTTTTATTTCAGGAAAATTGCATCTGTAAGAGACACATTCGTTCTTTCATTACATAAAAAAACCAACCTAAAATCACAGAAGTACTTGATAGAGGGAACAAAGACGAAGATGATGGATATTTTCCTTCTGCTTTAGAAGAAAACTGGAGGAGGATTGATTCATTGCCTTATCCACATCTGCTTTCCCCTCTTCAGTCATAGGAATGTTTTCTGAGAGCAAGCAATGAAGTCAGAGTGTTTAATTCAGCAAACCCACCACAGAAATGGGTCAAGCGAATAAATGGCTTCACCAGGAAGCATGCAACTGGAAAGACAACAGCGGTAGATGGAAATGGATATAATGAAAACACAATCTTGGCTCCCTTCTGCCTTATACGCTCTATAGCTTCAGAAATTTTGTGGTCTTGTTTACTGATAGCTTAACATGGGAGTAAAGAACTTCCCTGCCACCATTATCCAAATCAGACCCTGGAAACAGAAGACGGCTGATCAAGTGTGGAGATCGATGAAGATAAAACAAACACAAGAGATGGGTGTTCTAGTTCTTGAGAAAGGAAGCACTTGTCCCTCAAAGCAAAAGCTCTCAAATACTGGTGGCTTAACATTTCCTTCCTCATTTTAAGGAGTTGCAAGAGTTTATGAGGCTCAGAGGATAGAAGCTTGTCCTTGACATCAATCTTTCTTTCTCGCAGCTAGTTTTCAGCCCTGTGGCGTGATCAGAAAGCCCTCAAATTCCACCATGCTCCAGAAACAGAAATTGGGAGGTGGCAACATGCATGTGAACTCTGCTCTCAATGACTCCCAATGAACTCTGTGGGACAATGTGAATGGATTACAATCTGGGGGCAGAGTCTCTTAGCCCAAATATTGGGTTATTGAACTCCTACACCCCAGTCTCCCGCACGGCACCCACTTGCTTTCTCACGCATCATGTGAATAACTAGTCTGAAGCGGGATATAAAGCACAGCACTTGGGAGACAATTCTCCAGTGGGAGCCTTACTATCATACCTCCTGACAATGGGCGGCCCAAGCACCTACAGATCAGTGTTAAACCTGAGTTGCGGTTGCCACAACAGAATGGTCTATTCGCCAGGGAGTTGGAATAGACCAGGCATGTCCAGCTCCCAAGAGACTGCAATCTCCTCCCACATTAAAAAAGCTGACAGTGATCTACCCAATAGATTGACCAAAGCTGTTGAGCTTTTTGGGGGGAAGATTGATCAGAGTTGTTTATCTTTTTTGGGGGAGCCTTCACCCAAGCTGTTGAGCTTTTTTGGGGGGGGCGGCGGTCGACCATGGACGCCCAACGATCGACCGGTAGACGTGTTGGACATGTCTGGAATAGACAATCCTCAGGGTCCCTTCCAATGCTACAATTCCATGATCTTAACTACATTGCTTGACTGTAGCTTCTTCTGTGGGCATCTTTTTTATATATGTCAAAACCTTTTCATAACATATAAAAAACTGCCAAGCAGCTGTGATGATGTCACTGGCATATGTGATCATGACAGTCTGATAGCAAGGAAACTCAGCCAGATGGGCAGGGTATAAATAAATAAATTTATTATTATTATTATTATTATTATTATTATTATTATTATTATTATTATACAAGAGCATTGATAGTGCTAGCAGAAGGGGAGCTGGTTTAAGATCTGAACTCAATGTATCTCCCAGATGCTCCTAATTACACAAACACATTTGTAAAATAAAAAATAGGTTCCAACACAGCATATGGATAACCTATTGCCACGGGCTCGTTCCCCATACTATATAAAAGGATTAGCTGTACTTGTGAAAAGTTTCACACTCAATCACCCACAGCAGAAATGTGATGGGGATGTGAAGTATAACCCCGTTATCATGAGAGCATGACTCCACTTGGGAAAAATTGCTTCACTTATCTGAGACAAAGCCTTTACATTTTAATTATTATTCTCCATTTATCACATGTATATTCTACCTTAATTCCCAGGGTCTCATATATGATCCTTTCCCTGCATTTCATCATCACAACAACACTGTCAAGTAGGGTTACCGACCCAAGATCACCCAGTAAACGTCATGTCTGAGTACGAATTTGAACCACAATCTGCCCATCCTACTTCACCGCTCCTAATGACCATACTTCGCTGTAGTATAAAACATGCATATCTGAGGATAGTATTCACACGGAAATTTGACTTAAAATTACAGTAGGTCTTCTTATAGGAATGAGCTCCCACAATTTTTACATGCTACTCTCGCTATTTCGTGATATTTCAAAGTAACTGTTTATTAGTTGTAAAATTTTATTCCCTTACGATTCATGGGAGAAGATTCCAATACAACGTCAGAAGTCCTATTTTCCAAGGCCATTGCTCTGCGGTTGATTTTAGGTAACTAGAATCTTGATGGTAAAAAAAAGAAGAGAAAGAGGGCTGGGGGGGGGGGGGGGAGAAGAAGATGCCCCAGAGTTGCCCTTAGAATGCACTAGAAACTGGGCTTTTAGGGTTGCAATTACAGCCTGATAGAATAAGTTACCAGCTGAAATCAGACAAGCGCCTAGCATTTTGATATTTAGGTGGCTCTTGAATACATTTTTGATTAAGAAGGCTTTCCCTTTAGCGTGACCCAGCCATTTCATACAATAAAAAAATTATAATTGTAGAACTGTTTTTATTCCTTTTAGTTAACTCAGCTTCCAATCTTTCGCACTTTATATTTTTTCTATGGTATACCACTTTGGTAACTTTATAAATATGAAAAAAGAAGACTTAAAATCTTCCCCACCTCCTGCCTCGAGGCAGCAGGGCTCAGAAAATGGTGTTGGTAGCTGCACTATGTACCATACCGGTAATCTCTATTTTCCCCACCCCAAACAATACAATTATTCTGTAAATTAACATACTCTACATCAACACTCATTTAAGGACTGGACTGTCAGCCTATCAGATGTGTATTTAGCAAATGCTAGAGTAATGGAAATATCTGAAAATACCGTATGCTATATGTAAGAGAGGAGGAGGGGTGTACAGTATATTTATTATTATTTTAAGGAGATCTACTGCTATGCTATACGTTTGACAGAATCTCCCTTTAAGCACATCCTGTAATCAAACCATCTGGAACAGAACTGTGATTAGTCACCCTGAATTTTATCTTCAGAGAATAATGTATGGCAGTGGAGCCAAAGAGATAGGGCTGCATTAGTGACAAGCAGGGTAATGACACACTTTATGCCCTAGTGCACTCTTGCTACAACCGTGAACCTTTGAGACGTGCTGCTGTGGTGTTAATCCTGAAAAACACAGCGAGTTTAAAGATTAAAGGGACAAAAATAGCTGGTAGGTAGTGGTGCATCGCTGACCGTTTCAGCAAAGTTGGGGCGGGTTTGTTTTTGCTAATTGCTCATTCTAAGACTTGTGATCCTATTTCCACACAATTTATACACCAAGGGCTTTAAAAATTACGTTTATCTCTTGACAGATGTCCTAGACAAACTGCTTGCCTCGTGCAAAATAATAAGCCCTATAACCTGCGTGATTTGGTACAGATTAATCATAATAGGAAAACGCTTTCCGAGCCAAACATAATATGGAGCAAAGCCACGCACAAGGAGAATCTGTAGGACATGATGCAGTTACTAATCCGCTGATAGAAAAAGTAGCATTTGCCACAAAAAAGATTTATTTCCTAAACCTATTGTGTCTAGCCATCAAGGAGACAGTCTTTTTATCTTTTTTTTTAAAGAAGAAAATATATACATTAAAAAAATCTGAAGATTTCTTCCAAAGAAAACTGAAGGAGGAATGAACACCATAACTGAAAAGGGTATTTTCCCCCATGGGCTGTTGTGCTTTAATACTCAAAAGAACACATGGCCACTTCCATCACTGTCACATCCCGTGCAGCCTTTGTTCTGAAGCCTGATGAGTTGTATTGATTTGGGAAAATCATTGAGCTTCTTGGAAAACTAGACTCTAGCTTATTCACCACCATTTATTTCTCTCTCAGGAAGACAGCTGGTCAATATTCAGCTGGCTGGGCTACTAAAATAAGCTCTTGCCTGCCCACCCTCAATCTTTTCTATTTGCATCTCTAGCAAGCCTTTGCTTTCTAAGCTGTGGTACATCGTGCTAAGAAACTTGGATACAAAGGGTGGCATAAATCAGAAATGTCTGGGGGGAAACCCCATCTAATGCTGGAATTGGGATATTGTTTAAGAAAAGGGACACGAACAAAGCACCAGGGAAATGTATAAACTGTTTATTAAAAGACTATTTTATTTTTTGGTTTGAATTCAGTTTCAGAAATTCTCAAGATGCAGTCTGTAAGGTCCAAACGGATATAAATAACAGAAGGTTGGCTCTGAAATTATACAACAGACCCATTCAAATCAAATTAAGCAAGTTATGACTAATATGTCCCATTGATTTCAATGAGTCTATTCTATGTATTCCTAAGTCTGGATCCAAACCATTGTTTGCAAGAAGAACCAGGTTTTGTAGACTGTACCCAATAAACCGATCAACAGGCTTAGTATAAACTAATCCCAAATAATCCTGAACAAAATGCATCAACAAAGTTGTTTGACTTCATTGGTGCCACTGGAAATAAGACATTTGAGCCAATTCAGAGATCAGTACTGAGGCTCTACTTGTCAACAGAAATGTGTGCTTGCATTGTCACATCTTGACTCAACTCAACTCATTTTATTTTGGCTTTAAGCCCATAGACATAACAACCAAAAACAGAAACAGCACAGTCTGGTTTACAATTGCTAACAGTAAAATAGATTAAAAGGGATACTCAATTGAATAAAATATGATAAAAATTAAATTAAAATTTCAAGCTGTATATAACAATCCATTGCGTTTCTTAAGTGTCAGAACTAATGTCAGAAATTTTGCCATATGTAGGGTTACAATCGAGTTTGAATCTTGCAACAGAAGAGCAAGGTAAGACTCTTCCAAATACCCCGATAATTTTTGAGTTAATGGAAGTAATAAAGTCCTTCGGGCGGCAGAATACAAGGGGCAGACAAACACTATGTGATGAAGAGATTCAATCGAACAGTTATCACAGGCACATAAGACCGAAACTTGGCCCCTAGAAAATCTATGAAAAAGGACGTTTGAGGGGAAGACATTAAACCGTGCTTTAATAAAAGTGAAACAATGACTAGCAATAGAAAGAGTTGATAGATAGGCTGGTACTTGAAGTGGGGGTACAATGCCCAGGGATCTCGGTGAGCATGTCCCCCCGCCCAGCATAACATTGCATTGCACATCTTGACTAAATTACAAAGTATGACATGATCCTGTGAAACTTGAGCACTTTTAAGTAAGTCCCACTGGTGACAGCAGAAAAGTTTGTTTTCTTGTGCAGTAGGAAAGCTTGCTTAACTTTCCTCACACAAACCATAAGTTCAGTTGCTTACCAGAATATATATTCTCAAAGTGGCCATTTCCAGAGTTTTACCAGAAAGATTGGGCCTTTCTGAGCTTGCTAAGCCCCTTTCCAGTCAGTTACTTTTGTACGGCTGGCAATGTGTCAAAGACACCGTTCCACAAGTGAGTCACTAAACAGCGGAAAAACTTGGGGAGGTTGGTGCCAAAGAACAACTATCCCTAACACAGCTTTCAAAGGAGCTTCAATATTTACAGCAGGGATGGGGAAACTTCAGCCTTCCAGGCATTGCTGAACTACAACTCCCATCATCCCCAGCAAGCATGGCTGATGGGAAAAGATAATGGGAGTTGCAGTTCAGCAACATCTGGAAAGCCAAAGATTCCCCACCTCTGGTTTAGAGCACAGTAACGGAAAAACGTAGAAGGTTTGGGACCCAAGTCAACCTTCTCTGCAGAGCTTAGCAATTTCCCCTTCAAACAATGATCACAATATCCAATGAGGTGATACATGATACCACTGTGTATGAATTTTGCAAGGTTGTGAAGTATAAACTCAGATCCACCTATTCTGAACACAGTAAATAGACCCTGGGGCACTTAGTAGTACAGTGGTACCTCGGGTTAAGTACGCTTCAGGTTAAGAACTCCGCTAAGAACAGAAATCGTGCTCTGGCGGTGCAGCGGCAGTAGGAGGCCCCATTAGCTAAAGTGGTGCTTCAGGTTAAGCACACTTCAGGTTAAGAACGGACCTCCGGAACGAATTAAGTACTTAACCTGAGGTACCACTGTACTAAGTTCAAACTGGGACTGAAAGAACATTATTAGAAATTGAGGCTAGAGATTGAGAGAGGCAGCCCAACACTATTGAACTTTTCTTTTTTCTCTTTTGGTTCATCAGAGCCTGTGGAATCAGAAGGTTAGGAAAACTGTCTGTCTTATCACAAAAATTTGATTAGCCAATAGAAAATGTTAGCTGCCTGCTTAAGGAAGCATGCTTAAGTCCGACACTGAACTTTAGTGAAACGAAGATGTAACAGAGTCAGAATCTATGGGATGTGTGAAGACTGCGGCAGAAGATCGTGAAACCTTAGAAGACTTAGCCAATCCACACACAGAAGTCATGGCGAAAAAAGCTAATGTTACGCATTGTTTCCAGAGGGTGGCAAAAAGTCAAGATGAACAATATATCCAAGCCTGCCTAGTACATTTTTCACTATGAGCACAGCACTCTATGTTGTTCTCTTGACTGTCAATTCCAGATCCACTGCACTTTTTGAGTGTTGCCCGGTGCGCCATAAGCACACCAGCAGGAAGGAGAGGGGGAACTATTTTGCTGCAGCAAAATACAACGGCATCAACACACAAAGAAAAATAAAAATGGAAGAAAACTCCTTAGCTAACCCAGAACTGGGGGGGGGGGGGGTAGTAGTAGTAGTAGTAGTAGGAAAACTCTCGGGGAAGGTCCTGGAAAATAACAAATAGCTTTTTTCTACCTGAAAAGACTAACAAATTTATGACAAGGTTCTTTTGCGTTCTGCTGCAACAGACTAACATGGCTTCTGGTGAGAAAATTGTCACCAGGGAGGCTGATTTTGCAGAGGTCAGAAGAGAGCTCAGAGCTAAGTCAATAGCCTTGTCCTTGGAGGAGGAGACAGGAATGTCAACTCGCTCCCTAGATCCACTTTGGGAGCTGCAAAGCAAACCAGCAGAAAGAAGTGATCAAACTTGGCCTGGATTTTTTGCCATGTTTTAAACCCAGGGGAGTTGATTTTAAATATTTCTCTATTTATGGATCAAAACTTCCCCATCATGCCTTTTGGATTTCAGAGTGGTGCAAGCAACAACATATTATAAAATAGATATTCGCAATAAAAAACAACAACAACCAAGAACATTAAAGGCCTTAAAGGCAGGTTAGGATTGCAGCAGGTTAAAATGTCAGTGCTTATTTATTTCCTGTTACGTTTGTATCCTGCCTTTCTTCCCAAAGGAGCCCAGGGCAGCAAACAGCAAAATGTTAATATGATACAATTCAGAGCAAAATAAAAACTTACTTAAAATGCTTTTTTAAAACAACAACAAAAAACCTATCTAAAACATGTAGAACATCTACATTTTTTAGAAAGCAATAATAATGCCTGGCAAACTAAAAAAGCTTTTTCCTGGTGCCCAAAAGGTTGCAATGTAGGTGGCCAGGCAAGCCTGTCTGGGGAGGTGGTTCCATATTTGGGGCACCATTCTGGAAAAGTTCTCATTTCTTGTAGTTGAATAGCACACCATTGATAAAGATGGTATGTAGCAAAGGGCTCAGGAGAAGACAATAAATCTTTTAAAAATGGATTGTGCAGTGAAGTACGGACGGCATACAAAGGAACACCCAGATTAGGCATGTTCAACCTCTAATGCAGAGGTTGCAAACATGGCACCCTTGGGTTCACATGTGTCTACACAGCCCTTCCTTGGCACCCACAGGGTCCCCGCTCCCTGCCTTAACTGAAAAGAGCCTTAAATTAGGGACCGCCTCTCCTGGTATGCCCTGTGTAGGACCTTAAGGTCCTCAAATAATAACATTTTGGAGGTCTCGAGCCACAAGGATGCTAGGCTGGCCTCAACTAGGGCCAGGGCCTTCTCAGTACTGGCCCCGACTTGGTGGAACTGTCTGTCACAAGAGACCAGGGCCCTGCAGGATTTGGCATCTTTCCGCAGGGCCTGCAAGACAGAGCTGTTCCGCCTGGCCTTTGGGTTGGTTTCAGTTTAACCCTGATGTTTCATTCCTTTATGGTTTGATTGGTGGGCTACTTAAAAATGAGGCTGCATTTTAAACTTTAAATCGTATTTTAACCTGCATTTTAATTGATTGTTTTGTATGTTTTGTTGTGATTTTATGGGTGTTAGCCGCTCTGAGCCCAGTCTTGGCTGGGAAGGGTGGGGTATAAATAAAAAGTTATTAATTATTATTATTATTATTATTGTTATTGTTATTATTATTATTATTATTAATTAAGCATTCTAATATAGCAGCCCCCAAAAGTGCCATACTAAAGTACTAAGTTGCTTCACTGTGTAGGCTATCCTTTATTGACTGCGTTACAGAAAAAATGCTTAACATTTGCATAGCACGTTCCAAGTGCTCAGAAGCACATCACGCAATTACCGGTATTTCAGCAATCCTTTCAACAAGCTCCACTAAGTTACATCAATATTATTATTCTGATATTGCATATGGGGGGCTGAGGCAGAGCGACGGCGTCATGCACAAAGGCCACCAAGCGAATTCTTGACAAAGGTGAGGTTTGAATGAATCGATTTTCCAGCTCATGCTCCACACATGAGGTCTCAGGTTGAGCTTTCTGGGGTTTTCCTTTCCAGGGTTTTCCTTCAAGCAAGTGTTCAGGCCTTAATTAAAGAGCACGTGTGGGGGTGGGGAGCACTTATTCAATTACTGCTACTACAGTTTAGCATCCACTTTGTGCAGAGAAAGATTCGCTAGGAGCTCATATTATAAACTGAGATTGCCACTGTGCAACAACCTAGGATTTGTTCCCACCCACCCCCCTGCATTTTAATAATTCCTATTTTTAAAGGGAGAGAAGCAAAAGTGCTTTGCTAATCATTTAGAAAGTTACCGATCAAAGCGTTAGTTAAATAACACTGGAAACACCCTAATAACAGTCTATTCTTAAGACCAAAAGCAGAAACCACCCAAATTCAGAAAGGCAATTTTGACACTGGACAAAAAAAACCCCTTATACTGATTTTTTATTTATTTAAAGTAAGCATGTTTGAGTACTCAGCTTTCATGTCACTTTGTTTGAAGGGTGCTACTGTACTTGGTTCAGTGGTTTACATCATAGTCGTTGTCGTCCCCCACTTTCCCACAGTAGAATTATTGCCTTCTATACAAGAAAGCAAAGGGACGTGGGTAGCACTATGGTCTAAACCACAGATCCTAGGGCTTGCCGATCAGAAGGTTGGCAGTTCAAATCCCCGCAACGGGGTGAGCTCCCGTTGCTCGGTCCCTGCTCCTGCCAACCTAGCAGTTCGAAACCATGTCAAAGTGCAAGTAGATAAATAGGTACCACTCTGGCGGGAAGGTAAACGGCGTTTCCATGCGCTGCTCTGGTTCGCCAGAAGCGGCTTTGTCATGCTGGCCACATGACCTGGATGCTGTACGCCGACTCTTGGCCAATAAAGCGAGATGAGCGCCGCAACCCCAGAGTCGGACACGACTGGACCTAATGGTCAGGGGTCCCTTTACCTTTTATACAAGAAAGCAGAGGGTTCCATATTCTCCTCTGGAAAGAAATACATGCATCAGCCCCATGTATCTTCCACGTTCTTGTTGGAAATTATTTGATGCTTAAGCACGCAGAAAAACAACGAAAGGAGAAACAACGGGCAAGATGGATTTCAGTATTTTAAAGCCGCAAATGGTGTAAGATAAAAAGGAACAAAAGTGCTGAAGCCATTCTTCCCCGTGCTTTCAGGTGCTCAGCTGTTGAAGTACGGGTGCCTTCATGAATAAAAGAAAAAACTGGCTATGAATTTAGCTTTCCAAAGAGGGAAGAACAAGGAGGAAAAGGGATTTATCACGGAAAACACCAAAATTGGGCTTGATTCCAAATGGGAACAAATCAAAAAGCTGCAATCATCAGATAACAGTAAAATTTCACGCCTACACCAATACTATGTGTGATGAGCAAATAGCCTCCCTTCTGGTAATTTGCCAATATAGGAGAAGCTCATACTGCACATAGTCTTGCAGACTGCATCCTTTAATACAGCTACATCATGGGGAGGCAAACGAAGGATCAGGCCAAATCGCCTTCTAAATCCGGCCTGCCGGCGTTCCAGGAATCAGCGTGTTTTTACATGAGTAGAATGTGTGCTTTTATTTAAAATGCATCTCTGGGTTATTTGTGGGGCATAGGAATTCGTTCTTATTTTTTTCTCCAAAGTATAGTCCGGCCCCCCACAAGGTCTTAGGGGCAGTGGACTTGCCCCCTGCCGAAAATGTTTGCTGACCCCTGAGCTACATAGAGCAGCAAAATTGTTCTCTGCACATTGCTGCAGCTACTCTAAAAGGCATCACCCATAGCTCTCTATTCAGCATGAGCCTCACATAGCACTGTGGGTTGCCTTTTTTACACTGGCAATTGTTGCCAAAACGTTTTCACTCTGTTCATGCATGCCCCAAAGGTTTTCTGAAATGTAGGAGAGGTCTTGTAGCTGGAGCTCAAATGAGTCTGGCAAAATGATTCCTTATGTGTTTAGTGTCCCAATTAATTTCTAAACTTTCAGATGTGATGGTTTTACCTCATCCGGCTGCCCCCAGTGCTCGGCTTACAATCAATGCTGTGCATTTGGTTGGATATACCAGCACACTAATTTCAAAGTTTGTGAAAGCAGCACAGGGACATCTTCATTTCCTGCTTTTTTTCCACGAGGAAAAAGCGAAATGGCATCAGGTGATATGCTTAAACTTATCAGGTCACACATTCAAACCTATTAAAAATATTCCTTCCAGTAGCACCTTAGAGACCAACTAAGTTTGTTCTTGGTATGAGCTTTCGTGTGCATGCACACTTCTTCAGACACGAAAGCTCATACCAATAAAAAACTTAGTTGGTCTCTAAGGAAGTGTTTCTCAACCTTTTCTGGGAAACGGCACACCTGTCTCATGAAAAAAATCTCGCGGCACACCACCACCAGAAAATGTCAAAAAATCACGAGACGCTGTGCACCCACAAAATGGCGGCGGCAACGTCGCCATGGCAACGGAAATCACCTACGGTGATTGAATACGTTGGGAGCTGCAGCACTAAACAAGATCTGCAAAAGCTGCCCCAAGTCTCTTTTCGAATTAAATGAGGCCAAAGGGTGGGGAGGGGGGAATAGCGGAAAGCGGCAACGGCTTTTCCCTGCCTCTCCGTCCCCTTCTTCTTGCAAGGAAAGCACCGACTTCGGGCCCTTTCCGCGAGGGGCGGCGGGGCGAGGCATTGCCCCCCCGTCCCGGGAAGCTGGCGTCCCACCGGGGAGCGCGAAGAGGAGGAGGAACCGCCCTCGCCCAGGCTTCCCCCGCCGCCACACCCGCTTACCGCCTCTTGGGGAAGGTGCTCGGCTGAGGGCGAGCCGGCGCCGGCGCTGCCCGCCCTCGGCACTGGGCAGCAGATAGGTGCGCCTCCGGCAGCCCGCTCCTCAGGTGGCCCGAGAGGATCCGCAGCCTCCGGTGCGCAGCCGATGGGGAAGCGCCGCTCTTGCCGCCTGCCGGCCCTTCTGCCGCCGCCATCGCGCTTCCGCGTTGAGCCGTCAGCGTCAGGGTGAAAGGTTGAACGCGGCGGCCCGCGGCAGTTATAGGCTGCCCAGGCGCGCGGCGCACCTGCGCGGCCCCGCCCCGCTGCCCAAATTATCCACTGCATTATCCGCTGAGCCAGTTTAGGAGAGCGGGCAATACGATAGGAACCCGGCAACATCTCGCGGCACACCAGGCAACATCTCGCGGCACACTAGTGTGCCACGGAACAGTGGTTGAGAAACACTGCTCTAAGGTGCTACTGGAAGGATTTTTTTAATTTTTTATTTTGTTTTGACTACGGCAGACCAACATGGTTACCTACCTGTAACTCAAACCTATGTTTAAGATAAATAGGGGCCTGGCCCTGAACTAACTTCCTTTAGGGAGGGCAGATCTGTAGTTATTACGGTAGGACAAGGTTGGCACAGCAACACATACCTTAAAAAAAAAAAGTTCATTCCATATAAATAAGCAGCTTGAAAAGTGTTTTGTGTAGACCAGGCATAGGCGAACTCCGGCCCTCCAGATGTTTGGGACTACAATTCCCATCATCCCCAGCTAAAACAGGACCAGTGGTCAGGGATGATGGGAATTGTAGTCCCAAACATTTGGAGGGCCGGAGTTTGTCTATGCCTGGTGTAGACCAAACCTTCCTCACTGCCTTCTAAAAGGTATTTCAAGCCTGGTGTTTCCTCCTGCTCAGTAAAACCAATGGAAGAACTCAGTGGGAAGAGGGTATGTAAACTACAAGTAAATAAACCTCAAAGTGCATTTGGTGATTACTCCCCCACTGCCTTCTATGGTTATAAAAGGCCGCCAGGTGTGAAGGATGGCAAATTGTCCAACAACAGATAATGAAACATTTAAGAGGAAGGAGGGGACAGACGCAGAGGAGCAGGCGGGCTGGGGAGGGAAGAAAGAAAGAAAGAAAAAATGCTTTCTGTGTCAGGCTGAGGATATCAAAATGCAGTGGGATCAGACAGACAGATGAGCACAACCTCCCAAAAGCTATTGCTGATCCATGTATCTCGCCGGGACTGAATAGCAGATCCTCGTATAAATTATGATGCTTTATTTAAAGTCAAAGCATTTTATTTCCTTTTGCGCCAGCTCTGGGGTCTTTTTCATCTCTAGCTACCAGACCCAAGAGAGAACACATTCCTATAGCTCTGTTGGCAGCCAGCTGTGGCCTCTGTAAATCATAAACCCTCTTAACCAGCCGTTCTTTACAAAGGCCAACTGCAGTTACTAGACATGATCACTCCTTTATTATTCCACTCAATGGAATTTAAAACAGCAATTTAAAACAGCAGCTGAAAAACAGTGAAAGTCACTGGACTGCATTTTTCCAATATGCAAGTGTGCATTAAATTTCACGTACCGTTTAAAGACTGCATTGTCTTCACTTTGTTAGGAATGGGAAAATACCTAAGCCAGATGTACCCATCACAAATGAGGAATAGCATTCAAAACAGGGTTGTTGTTGTTTTAAAGCATCCTTAATAAATGTGTACATCAGTCAATAGATTTCATCTTAATAACTGCCATGCAATCAGCTTTTTCTGCCAATGACTCAAAAGCTACACAAATGAAATGCCTTATTGAGATGGCTAAAACTGCCAACATTTAATTCTTACTTTTGGGCTGTCATCAGTTAAACATTCATTACAACAACACTCTGTGGAACACTGCATGTGCACTGAAGATTATGTATTTATATTTTGTTAATCTCTCCCAGTGTACGGGGATTAGAGATTTGGACCACAATACATATTTACCTGTTTTTTAAATATTGCGTTTATCTTTTATAACAGCTGATAACAAAGCCTCCCTTCAGTTGTGTCTGCAACAGCAAGTGAGCTACTTGTGGGCTATGTCAGTGACTAAGCCTCATGGGTCTGGATGTTTGTGTGGGAAAGAACCACATCACTAACTTCAGCCGTGTGGCAGCAACATTCACACGTCACCCACAGTATGTGACCCCACCTGCTAATGCAGGGGTCAGCAAACTTTTTCAGCAGGGGGCCAGTCCACTGCCCCTCAGACCTTGTGGGGGGCCGGACTATATTTTGAAGGGGGGGAAATGAACGAATTCCTATGCCCCACAAATAACCCAGAGATGCATTTTAAATAAAAGGACACATTCTACTCATGTAAAAACACCAGGCAGGCCCCACAAATAACCCAGAGATGTATTTTAAATAAAAGGACACATTCTACTCATGTAAAAACCACGCTGATTCCCAGACTGTCCGCGGGACGGATTGAGAAGACGATTGGGCCGGATCCAGCCCCTGGGCCTTAGTTTGCCTACCCATGTGCTAATGCAACAGCAGCTACATGTGAAGGAGACCCTTATGTGTATTGAGAATCTGCAGTTCTGTTTACTGACAGGCAGGGTATTACATCGCTGAAGAGAGTGTTTCCTTTTGTTGGCTGAATGTACAGTCCTTCTACATCTGTATCAACAGATTTTGTCGGCTTGTTAAGCAACAATACATTCTTCAATGTGGATCCAGAGTATCTGTTAAATAGGTACACCATTCCTTTCTGCTAGATTTTCCTTAGTGTTTCCCCTCCAAAGATGCTTTATTTAAAAAGAACGGCTCCTAGGCTAGGGACACTCTCTCTGTAAACAAGCACAAGGAAGGAAAAATAATAGCATTCTATACCAGAACAAAGGATAAGACAGCCTTGCTTAGTATTTACTGAAAGTAGAGCAGTTTCCTGTTTGCCCTATAAATAAACCTGATCAGGTGTCATCAGCTTACTACACTTACAAGTGATTGCTGATCCATTTGATGTACCTTTGTGGACAATTAATTTGCAGATGAAGACTTATCATTGATACAGTTCATTATCCTGGAAGAACTGTACCGTTAGCTGCTGTGCTTGGAGCACCCTATTTCTATATTTGGAGCACCCATCACCTCACGTTTACAGGATATTGACTTTGGAAAGGATGTCTGCCTCCATCTTAGTGATCTCCAGTAGTGACATCACTCTTTCCATTCCTGTTCATGGAACATTTAATTGATGTTTATTAGTTTGTGACTCCACACACATATTGTATATCTTCTGTTTATGTATTTTGACACAGTATAGTGTTATAAAAATATGGCCAGTATATTATTAGTCGACGTGTTGCTCGTTCCAAGAAAGCAAAGCGGGTAAGGTATCTGATAAGTTGCTTTTTCCACGGGAGGGTGATAGAGTGAGAAAATGCCCCAGCAACTCCAGAAAGTAATTTTATATATTTCCTCTTTACCCGACTATGATTAACCACCGCCAGTACACTGATTGTTTTGCTTACCGAGTTTATTATCAACAGTCTGCCTTTTGCTTTCCTTGACCTGACACGATCCATAGAGCCACTATATTTTCCTTTCACTTATATACAATTGTACAATGACACTGTGACCTCAGAAGATTGGTGCCCAAACTACTTTAAACGCTAAGGGCAGGCCATTGATACCTCAATTTTGTTTTCTTTACATCTTTTTTTTTTCTTTTTGCATCCCAAATAAAGTCAACTACGAATTGCACCAGCTAAGGCTTTTCCCTAACACAAATTTCTGTTCAAAATATCGCTATCAACACAAAGTGCGTCGACTTGTTTCACTCCGGGAGTACATGCACAAATTCATCTGAATTATCGACTGCACTTTAGCCTCATCTGAAGCGTTGGCCCCTTCGTCTGATAAGTGATGACCCCGAGTGGCACATAAAACCCTCTCCAAAGAGGCAGGAACATTATTGCTTTGCGCTGGGGACTGCAGCGTGAAAGCCAATCAATCACGTTTCTTGACAGCTTTTACAGCCTCCTCGCATTAGGCCCGAGTCAGACTCCATAGCACCTATTGTTCACATTCTTCTTTGCTTTCCTCTGATGAATTTAGGGAAAGTCCAGGGATTCATCACACACAATAAAGAAAGCGTATTATAAGCAGCTCTTACAGTCTGCCTCTAATCTATACAACAATGCGCCAAAGTCTTTTCTCCTTGAATGTTAGAAAGTAGAAGAGACACAGTAATATTTCGTCTCTTGAACAAATTTCTGTACAAATAACTAGCCGGACATCAGGACCGTACTGTTAAATCCCTACTATGATTCATTAGCTTTTGCTACAATTACTCTGAATGAATTTTCCAAAGCTGCTTACGTGAAAGATATGTAATGATGAAGCACAATATAACATACACACAAAATTATAAATATACTGCAGAATTAAAAATAAGCAAAACCAGTAAGGCTAGCAGACTGTTTACTGGAATACAGACATCTTCAAATGCCATCTAAAAGCAGGCAGAGGGAGAGCCTACTGGAAGCAAATTCTACAATTGCGGTGCCACAACTGAGGCAGACACATCCCTGGTACCCACTAATTGGATCTTAAAGAATGATGGGCCAGAGAACAGGGCTTCTGATACTGATCTTCAGGCTCATAAAGAGAAACACAACACTTAAGAGAACCATTTAGGGCCTTTAAGGGTATTACCTGCACTTTAAATTGAGCTTGGAAACAAATTGGCAACCCAAGCAACCGATGCAGCATGGGGCTAATGCAGACTGACTTGCCTCACTCCAATTTGTATTCTGGTATCATCATTTTGTACCAATTGTAATTCCTGATTCGAATTCTTGTAAAAGACCTATCCCACCTCACCAAAGGAACATGCACAAAAACAAGCCTGAGATGCTATCAAGTGTGTATCTTCAAGACTATGTCATGACTGTACTCTACTGTCCACAGAATACTTATATTTGACACTGAACTCCCAACATCAAATTTGCCTCAGAAATGAGCTCAGATTTTCTGCTGGAAAAAAGCAAGTCTCTAGCCGATGTCTCAAGTTATGTCAACAATGGCTGCTATAGCTCCAAATACTAAAAGAAGTCATAGTGAGGGGTTTGAAAGTTCTTGAAGAGACCTTCAAGAGACCTTCTATAATACTTCAAGTCTATTTTCCTGGCTGCCAGTCTCTGCCCTCGAGTTCCTTTCCCCTCACTGACAACCATCCTTCCTTACAAGCCTTGTATCACAGAAGTCCTTTCTAAAGCATTCTTAACTCCACAAAACCCAAATAATGAAACAGTAAGTTTTTCAAAGAAAACAAATGGGCA
The DNA here is from genome assembly GCA_034641385.1 of Darevskia mixta. Lineage (NCBI taxonomy): Eukaryota > Metazoa > Chordata > Lepidosauria > Squamata > Lacertidae > Darevskia > Darevskia mixta. The sequence goes on from JAWWNH010000126.1 coordinate 7,058,103, forward strand.
GGGTCTCCCTCAGAAGGTAGTGGACTCTCCTTTGTTGGAGGTTTTTAAGCAGAGGTTGGATGGCCATCTGTCATGGATGCTTTAGCTGAGATTCCTGCATTGCAGGGGGTTGGACTAGATGACCCTTGAGGTCCCTTCCAACTCTACAATTCTTTGATTCTATGCTGTGTGTGTGTGCATGTACTGTCCCTCCATTTTTGTTGTTGACCTCCCTGCTTTTTTCTCTCTGACAGAATTGTCAACAGGAGGAATTAAGAGCTCCTTCTGGTGGAAACAAGGGTGCTTAGGATCCTGCGAATCCTTGGCTTCCCCAATACATCCCATTTATGGTACTTCCCTCTCTGACAGCGTCATACCACTGGTGGGACATCTACAACCACTGAGTTTTCGATTTGTTGGGGGGGGGGCTCTCATGGCATGAGTGCTATCCCACTGGTGCCCCCCCCCCGTGTGTGTGTGCCTCCCGGTGCAGGGGCACTTGTTGTTGTTTAGTCATTTCCGACTCTTTGTGACCCCATGGACCAGAGCATGCCAGGCACTCCTGTCTTCCACTGCCTCCCGCAGTTTGGTCAAACTCATGTTAGTAGCTTCGAGAACACTGTCCAACCATCTCGTCCTCTGTCGTCCCCTTCTCCTTGTGCCCTCCATCTTTCCCAACATCAGGGTCTTTTCCAGGGAGTCTTCTCTTCTCATGAGGTGGCCAAAGTATGGGAGCCTCAGCTTCAGGATCTGTCCTTCCAGTGAGTACTCAGGCCTGATTTCCTTCAGAATGGATAGGTTTGATCTTCTTGCAGTCCATGGGACTCTCAAGAATCTCCTCCAGCACCATAATTCAAAAGCATCAATTCTTCGGCGATCAGCCTTCTTTATGGTCCAGCTCTCATTTCCATACATCACTACTGGTAAAACCATAGCTTTAACTATACGAACCTAGGTCAGCAAGGTGATGTCTCTGCTTTTTAAGATGCTGTCTAGGCTTGTCATTGCTTTTCTCCCAAGAAGCAGGTGTCTTTTAATTTCATGACTGCTATCACCATCTGCAGTGATCATGGAGCCCAAGAAAGTAAAATCTCTCACTGCCTCCATTTCTTCCCCTTCTATTTGCGAGGAGGTGATAGGACCAGTGGCCATGATCTTAGTTTTTTTATGTTGCGCTTCAGACCATATTTTGCACTCTCCTCTTTCATCCTCATTAAGAGGTTCTTTAATTCCTCTTCACTTTCTGCCATCAAAGTTGTGTCAACTGCATATCTGAGTGCAGGGGCTCTTAGCCGTATCCAATGAGCCCTTGGCATTAAGACTGCATCCTTATCAGCTTGCCAAATGGAACCCCCCTCCTACTGTTTGGGTGATTCTCCTGACCACTCCCCCAGCCAATTTCGGGGGGCACATGGGGGGGAGAAGAGAAGGGGGAAACCCTGTTGCAGAAGCAGAAGCCTTTGTACATGTCTTCTGCTGATGGTAATCATAAGATTACTCCTGCCCTCAGATTCAAAAGTGATATTCAGTCAACTCTCAACTTACACAGAGGTTGCATTCCGGGATAGTGCATAGAGCCAAAATTGTGTGTTGTAAAAAATGCTATCACTGTACTTTCAAACGCTCTCCCCAGGGTAGGATTGCTGACTTCCCTCCACCCCTTGGATTCAAGAAGCCCTTTTTATTTTTATGTTTTTCAGCCAAGGGCATAAAGTTGAATTTGCACAAGTTTAATGTGTGTAAGTTGCAAGTCAACTGTATCCACCAGTACTGAAGATGTAAGCCCACGTGCTTACTAATAAAATATTTGTGTATGAAATTCAGCTTTAATTTATTTCATATAGCTTCCCATTGCCAGAAGTCCCAAAGTGATTTACAGGGTCAATACCATACAAAATATAAAATGCTCTGTCTATGGAACATAGTGTGTCCTAACTATGAGTAAATATTAAGGCAGCTAAGAACTTCTGCATTACTCAGTAGTGCTCTAACCAACTGAGATTTGATTGATCTCAGATCCTTGGCAAATTAAAATTTAAGATGGACACCTAACTGAATTCCAAATCTGGAATACGAAAAAAAAGCAAGGGAATTTTATTCCTGTTCTGCACACAAAACCTATTGATCATCTGGTCAGAAATCAGATGCAGCCATTGCAAAAATCAATTACCCTGGAGTTTGAAGGAAAAATAAGCAAAAAAAAAAAAAAAAGGCTCTTTGGTTTGATGGACTGCTAACTAGTTTTATAACAGGAAGCAGAGGGCTAGAGGAACTGTATTTGTTTTCGCTCAAAGTAGAAGTAAGAACGCAAGAAGCCCCTGTAAAGATTTGTGGACCACTGCTTTTAAATTTTTTATATATGCATGATCTGGAGTCAAGGGCAAACAGTGAGGCAGCCAAGTTTGTAGTGGGAACCGAATTATTCAGTATAAGAAACTTCCATCCAGCATGGAAAAGGTTCCAGAAGGATCTCTCCAAACTAGGTGAAATGGCACTGACATTATTGATAAGTGCATGGAAGAATACCCAGCTTCAAATACATATAGATAGGATTCTGAATATAATCAAAAAAGAGATTTTGGGGGTTGTGTTAGCCAGCTCTATGAAAATGCTAATTTAGTGTGTGGCAGTGCATAAAAGTGGAAAATTCTGTGCTAGGGATTATTAGGAAATGGGTGAATATGAATGGCCAGAATATTAATGTATTTCTGTAGATCTATGGCGTGACTACATCTGGAAGGCAGTGCACGGTTCTGGCTCTCAAAAAGGATCTCAGAGACAAGGCATAGGGAGCTGCCTTGGTACTAAATAAAATTGAACTCAGTATTGTCTTCAGTGGCTAGAAGTGATTCTCCTAGATTTCAGCAGAATATGTCAGGTACTGAACCTGGAACCTTCTACATGCAAAGCAGACAATTTGCCAATGAACTAGGGCCCTTTCCTGAGATACAGAAAAAGGAACAAAAATTTTCATGTTCCAGTCTGATGCCAGATGTCATGCAGAAAGATGACCAGGCAGGAGGTGAGTCTGGAGTCTAAAGGCTGGAGACAAGATGTCTAGAGATGGAGGTTATGCTGGACATTCGCAGGGAAACCAAAATGCTTGCTTACAAAGCTATTGTACAATCAATCTTACTGTATGCTTGTGAAACGTGGACCACTTATAAATGCCATCTCCAACTCCTTGAAAGATTCCATCAACAGTGTCTCCGAAAATTTGTACACATCACTTGGGAAGACAAGCGAACTAATGCCAGTGTACTGGAAGAAGCAAAGATCACCATTGTCAAAGCAATGATTCTTCAACATCAACTTCGTTGGACTGGTCATGTTGTTCGGATGCCTGATTATCGTCTTCCAAAGCAACTACTCCACTCCCAACTTATAAATGGAAAGCGTAATGGTCAACAAAAGAGGTTCAAAGACTCTCTCAAGGTAAATCTCAAAAAATGTAGTATAAACACCAACAACTGGGAAACACTGGCCTGCAAGCGCTCCAATTGGAGAACAGCCTTTACCAAAGGTGTCATGGGCTTTGAAGACATTCAAACTCAGGAAGAAAGGGAGAAACACGCTAAGAGGAAGGCACATTTGGCAAACCCTCCCCATGATCAACTCACACCAGGAAACCTATGTCCCCACTGTGGAAGGACGTGTGGATCCAGAACTGGCCTCCACCGTCACTTACGGACTCACTTTTAAAACTGTGCTTTTGGAAGACAATCTTACTCTGCCATGAGTGATCGCCAAAGAAACTGGAGAAAGACATTTTGGTTCTACCAACACCAAAAAAAACTAAGGCATGGAGCGATTCCCCTGTCAAGAGAAGTTTAGTGTCTAGGACTACTGTATATACTCGAGTATAAGCCTAGTTTTTCAGCACATTTTTTGTGCTGAAAAAGCCGCCCTCGGCTTATACTCAAGTGAGGCAGGCAGTGGCTCCTATGAACCTTTCCCAGGTTTTTTGTTGTGAAATTGGGTGTCTTGGCTTATATTCGGGTCGGCTTATACTTGAGTATATACGGTATTTAGTTTAAAGAAAAGGAGAGTAAGAGTTGACATTAGAGGAGTTTATAAAATTATGCATGACATGCAGAAGGTGGATGGGAAAATATTTTTTCTCCCTCTATCGTGACACTAGAACTCGTGGACCTCTGATGAAGCTGAGCATTGGAAGATTTAGGACAGATAAAAATACTTCTTCACACAGCACATAGTTAAACTGTGAAACATGGTCCCAAAGGAGGGAGTGACAGCTACCATCCTAGATGGCTTTAAAAGAGGATTAGACCAATTAATGCAGCACAAGGCTATTTATGGCTACTAGCTATGGGAGTTCTGCTCTCTGCCTCCATTGGCCATGCTGGCTGGAGATTATGGGAGTGAGGAGTTCCTTCCCCACCCATGCTATAAGGAAATGCTAAAGCATTTAGGATTTTTAGTTTGTGTGTGCGTAACAAAAATAAGGGGAGATGAAAGGTGCTTATAAAATTATGTTTTATGTAGAGAAAGCAGAATGAGATAATTTTCTTCACAAGTATGGGCTCATCTGTCTACAGTTTTATGTTTTGATCAAGTCCAGCATATCAAGATCACACTGAACAGTTTCCCCATCCTTTGTCATTAGTCATTTTCAAGATTAGTATGGTTCACATGCAGCATTCTTAGTCCAATGAGAACATTACATAAAAGCTGGGGTGATAATCTTGCCACAATATTTCTCTTTCCAAAGTCAAGGTCCAACACTTTTGGGAAGCACTGCAAACTCTTTTTCCAAACTTCAAATGGATTTAATTCTCAGTAGACCACGCGGATAAGTAATTAGTTATCTTTGTCAAGTATACATTGCAGATAAACAGCACCTCCGCTTTATCATAGAAAGGAAACAAAACAAATTACAGTGGTCCCTCGACTTACGAATTTAATCCGTTCCGAATGGACATTCGTAGGTCGAAAAAAATCGTAAGTCAATTTCCCATAGGAATGCATTGGGAGAAAAATATTCGGAAAAATTCGTAAGTCGAAAAAACCCGCATCTAAAATCCGTAAGTCGAGGAAACCGCATCTAAACTGGCAACGATTTCCATTCGGATGTCGAAAAATTCGTAGGCGTGCGGCCACTTTTTTTCATTCGTAAGTCGAAAAATACGGATGTCGAGTACTTCGTAAGTCGAGGGACCACTGTAGTAAAAAGCCAAACAAAACCACAAAGGAGGAGGAGCTCACACAAACATGCCACAGGGTAAAATAGGTTGTTGCATCAGTGATAATTTCCCAGGTAACTAATAAGCACTTGATGAAGCAAATACGCCGTATCAAAAGGCTGAGAAAATTTCTACAGGAAAAGAGCAAGGAGAAACTGGCAGGACACAGTTGTCTCTTACCTCATGTCTAGCTACTAACCACATCAGCTCCAGGCCAGACAGCCTCATCCTCAGCTCCTTGCAATTTAATGAACAGTCATACCCAACAAATCTCCTTGCAACAGCTTGACAGTGGTGATTGTCTTAGATGCAGGGCCCAAAAGAGAGATTTGGCATTGCTTAAATAAGTTTTACAGATGTAATAGATAAAAGCAATAAAGAAAACAAGGTTTCTATAAAACAAATGCAACAGAGCATAAAGCTGTTCCACCAAAATATGTGCGCTGGTGCACAATCACGTGTGCTTGTGTGCACTAAAGGGAAATACAAAATGAAAGATAGTAAGCATGAAACGAAAGTCTCCTTCGCCTTTCAGGGTACATAAATTTTATTTGCAGAATGTAAATCTTACACCTATGCTCTTCAATCTGCTTGTGTCGCTATCCAAATTGATTTCAAGGAGATTTACTCAGAAATGCAGATCCCGTCCAGCTTATTTATTTATTGGAAAGTAGATTTTTCACAGTACGGCATTCAAGGGCCTCTGATTCGTTTATAGGGTCTTTTGCAACCTCCGCTTATATCAAGTTCCCACTTACGATTGTAATACTATGGGGCCGGGATCCTGGGAGTAAGCTCCATTGAACTTAATGGCACATTCTTCCGAGTAAACATTCCTAGAATTATACTCATTGGCCTAGTTTGCACATCACAAATTCAGTTTAAATCGAACTACGTTTTAGTACGAACAAGCAGTGAGCATGCTGCTCAAAAAATTGTGCTCCTTTCTTCAATGCTGGCTCGCATGACAGCATGTGTTGTTGCTTCCTGGTGCATCGAAGGAAGGAGCCAGTGAGAGCGCCAAAGGCACTATTGAACAAAATGCACTGGCACGTTGCTCAAACACTTGAAATCCCAGTTTAAATTAAACTATGGTTTAAATTAACCATAGTTAAATTAACCAACCCTGTCAAATTGGCAGCATCAAAATGTAGTGTTGTTATATTACACTCTGGTAAGGCAGTAATATGAAAATATTACTGGGAATATATGTATATAACATCGATGATGGTTTGTATTTCTTAAAAATTGTATGTTCTTGATAAGATTTTTTGTTTTAACTCTCTCTCTATTCTTTCTTTTCTTTTCTTCTTTATCTTTTTTCTTTTCTTTTTCTTTGGGGTAGGTCTTTTCATTATGACAGAACAGTGTATTTTCATTATGTGTAATTTTTAATGTGTAAATAAAGATTTTTTTAAAAAAAGAAAATAGCAAATGTAGCAGCAAACAAGAGGAAATTAGGAGGAAAGGAACAGTGGCCAACTTGGTGAACTCGGGATGCTGTTGGACTCATGGACGTAGCTAAATACCCCTATTTATGGGGTATTTTTACCCGTGATTTCCCAAGAAAACTTTGATTTGAACAACGTTGATTTCCTAAAAAAAGTTCCTCAACCATTGGCTGCCCCCCCCCAATAAAAATACTGGCTACGCCCATGATTGACCTACAACTCACATCAGCTGCAGCCAACATGGGATGATGGTTTTCAAACATCTGGAGACTTCATATTGGCTACCCAAAACCTTAGGGACCCGGGTGGCGCTGTGGGTTAAACCACTGAGCCTAAGGCTTGCTGAACAGAAGGTCGGCAGTTCAAATCCCTGCGACGGGGTGAGCTCCCGTTGCTCGGTCTCAGCTCCTGCCCACCTAGCAGTTCGAAAGCATGTCAAAGTGCAAGTAGATAAATAGGAACCACTCCGGCGGGAAGGTAAACGGTGTTTCCGTGCGCTGCTCTGGTTCGCCAGAAGCGGCTTAGTCATGCTGGCCACATGACCTGGAAGCTGTATGCTGGCTCCCTCGGCCAATAAAGCGAGATGAGCGCGCAACCCCAGAGTCGGACACGACTGGACCTAATGGTCAGGGGTCCCTTTACCTTTACCCCAAACCTTTAGAGTGCCACTGCCAAGAGTTTTCAATGCAGGCAAAACGTGCTGCAGACGTCAACATTTTTACAACTTCAAATGAAGGCATTATTTCCATCTATTTATTTGCTGCCTTGCAACAGTGTACACCCTAAAAGGAAGGGATCCTGTAACCTTTCCTTGAGGTTCGCATCCTGGAATTCCGAAAGCATTTGACCCGAGCGAGTATCTTAAGAGCAGTACATTGTGTTTTAAGGGCAACGGGTAATGATTCACAGGCCTGTTCACACTGTGGGCAAAGGTGAAGCAAGCAAGACCTACAAGTCTCCATTTCCTCACCGCTCTTCATTAAACCCAGGGCCAAGGTCACATCGTTTACATTTGAAGCACACAGCTTCCCTCAAAGAATCCTGGGAACTGTAGTTAACTCCGCTCAAGAGCTGCAATTCACAGCACCCTTAACAAACTAGCTTCCAGCATTCTTTCGGGAAAGTTCCATCGTTTTAAGTGACGTGTGGTTGTGACCCAAGGCACAAAGGCCCCACCACTGCATAGCATGCCTTGTTTGATGGAAGGGGCTTTTTGCAATTGTGGGGCGGGCATCAAGAATACTTCTCCACGTACCCTTACTCTTCCAAGTGGGTGCGCGTTCTCCAAGAAGGCAGCTGTCAAAATAAGTCGGGCACCCTGGGAATTTGTGAATTTTATCTCACGGATTTAGGGATGTATATCTGCAATGGGACCCAGGTGGTGCTGTGGGTTAAACCACAGAGCCTAGGGCTTGCGGATCAGAAGGTCGGCGGTTCGAATCCCTGCGACGGGGTGAGCTCCCGTTGCTCGGTCCCAGCTCCTGCCCACCTAGCAGTTCGAAAGCACGTCAAAGTGCAAGTAGATAAATAGGAATCGCTCTGGCGGGAAGGTAAACGGCGTTTCCGTGCGCTGCTCTGGTTCGCCAGAAGCAGCTTTGTCATGCTGGCCACATGAGCCGGAAGCTGTATGCCAGGTCCCTTGGCCAATAAAGCGAGATGAGCGCCGCAACCCCAGAGTCGGACACGACTGGACCTAATGGTCAGGGGTCCCTTTACCTTTACCTATCTGCAATCTGCAAATTGATGCACAGCCCAATCCGCAGCCTAACTACTAAAGCCACTATAGGCCCCAATATTATGTTTATAGATGGGGCGTGAGGCTTTTTTCTGGCAAGCACTTCTCTAAATGTGCCCTATACGTTCTTTTATTTGTGTATCAGTTTGACACAAACAAATATCAAACACAGAATCTCCCTTTTTTCAACATCTCTAAAAGCATCATGAGGAGTTGCCTGCCTATTGCCACCCGTTACAAAAATAGCAAAACATTTCATTGAACATACAACCCTACGAACACAATTCCTACACATAAACTGTTTATTTCCCTGCTCTGCATATCTTAGCTTCCATCTCATACTGACTCATATACACTGCTCTGAACTCGTTGGAAGATATGTGTGATTGAGCAATAAAGAAATTAACAAATGAAGGCGGGAGTGGGAGAGGGCGATATTGTTTCAAAAGGAAAGTTCTTTCAGCATTTTTAATTTATTTACTTTTGCCTGAACAAGGAAAGCTGTTTTTGAGAGAAGCAAGCCTTCAGAGAATACTTTTGCCTCAACTGCAGATCCCCTAATGCTTTAGTTAGTTTCCCTGACCTCTCCCAAACCTGGTGCCCTCCAGAGTCCAGATATTTTGGATAACAACTCCCATTGTCGCTAACCATAGGTCAAGCTGGCTTGAGCCGATGGGGGTCAAGCTAACGTGAAGCAGAAATTTCCTCAAGGTCTAGGCCAGTGCACAACATCATTCATGTTTTACTGTTTTCCTTCATATATTCATTCTATATCTACCCCTTTAAACCCAGACATACAAACAACACAGAAACACAGAGTGTAATTAGCAAAATAAATTCCTATCAAAGCAATATATGTCCACAGTGTGAATTCCAATAAATAAAATTTGCCCATGCATCTGTCGTGCTGTGAGTCTACTCTATGAACCACATCTGTCAATTTATCCATTTCAGCAATGTCCAAATATTTTAATAATAATTCCTCAAAAAGGGCAAAACTATTATAGTGTTTCTAATGTCTAGCCCATCTCCTTTTGCCAGAAATCATTAAATTAATTTTCAAACATTTTTGAACTGTGGGACTATAATCTTGAATTATATGGAATAATATTAGTAAAGGATCTAACCCAAATGTATGCCCAGTAATTTGCAAAATTATATCCAACAATTGCCTCCAATAATTTTTGTGGTCTGACATACTCAGATGCTTAGAAGGTGGAGGTAATTTTAATCTGTTTTAGTGTTTTACTTCTGTATGTATTTAAATACAGTAGTGATTTTCTTTCAAATTGTTCTTTGGTTTTTACAATCAAGCCATGTATAAATTTTACGAAATAAATAAGCAATACCCAACAGATTTGAAACGGGCAAGACACTTCCAACACTTAAGTCTTGTAAATGAAAACGTTTCTATTAAGTTGTGCAGTTGCTATGTACATTGGAATAACAGAACTTTATCTCCTGCTTTGTTGATTTTGCCCTTTTCTGATTGACTATTAAGTTCTTATATGTACACCCATTCTGAAGTCTTATCAGCTATCTGTTAGAGCCAGAGTGGGTGGCCACTTCGAACTACTCACTATTAATCTCTCTCTATAAAAGGGTGGGACACAGGAAATTCAAAGATGATTTCGAGTCCAGACGGAGCTCAGTACTTCTAAGGAGTGCACAGACCTAACAAGAGTCTGGTGGCCAATATTCTATGCCCTCAATATTGGCTTTGGAGAACAGACTTTAAACTTCCAGCCCTGTCACTGAGAAAGTTTGAAACTTGCCCTTTTTATTATCTTTTCCTATCCAGTCAATGATCAAAGTCCACACTGATGGCCAGATGACTGTTTGCGTATACAGTCGTACCTTGGTTTTTGAACAGCTTCGTTCTCAAACGTTTTGGCATCTGAACACCACAAACCCGGAAGTGACTGTTCCAGTTTGCGAACTATTTTTGGAAGCCGAACGTCCGACAGGGCTTCCGATTGGCTGCAGGAGCTTCCTGCAGCCAATCAGAAGTCACGCTTTGGTTTCCGAACGTTTTGGAAGTCGAACGGACTTCTGGAACGGATTCTGTTCGACTTCCAAGGTATGACTGTAGTCCCAATGAGTTCAGTGGAACTTACTTCCACATAAAGTTATGTAGGAATATGTATTAATTTTTGATTTTTTTATTTATTTACTTAATCTGTTTGACGACTGTAAGTTTTGTTCTAATTGTTTGTGTATGCAACATAATTCAATAAAAAGAAAAAAAGAAAAAAGATATGTAGGAATGCAGGCTAAATGTGCTACACACAGGCACAAGGTACATCATATCACATCGTATGAGTGCGGAACTAGGCAGTTGACTAGGTGACACGCCTAATGTCGTACTTTCTTGTAGTCTAAACCATTTAAAATGTAGTGTAAAGTACGCTAACATAACAACTCATTTAAAGATTGTGGAGAACAAGTGTTGTACATTTTTTCTTCTGACTCCTAGAGCCAGTGTGGTGTAGTGGTTAAGAGCGGTAGACTCGTAATCTGGGGAACCGGGTTCGCGTCTCCGCTCCTCCACATCCAACTGCTGGGTGACCTTGGGCTAGTCACACTTCTTTGAAGTCTCTCAGCCTCACTCACCTCAGAGAGTGTTTGTTGTCGGGGAGGAAGGGAAAGGAGAATGTTAGCTGCTTTGAGACTCCTTCGGGTAGTGATAAAGCGGGATATCAAATCCAAACTCTTCTTCTTCTTTCGTATGGCCAATAAAGTAGAAAAGTCTTTGTTCTGCACAGAGACGCATACCTAAATAGACCTTTAATGAAATTAATTGCTAGTCGCAATCCTATCAATGTTTGCCAAAGAAAAGAAGAAGAAAATATGTACACTTTCATACTTCCAGAATTTCAAATACGATGCACTCCTTAAGAGTGTTGAACTTGAATCATGAAGGTCTGTGTTCAAATCCCCACTTCAGCCCTGATGTTCACCGGGTGACCTTGGGCTGGTTGCTCTATATCACCCTAACTTACCTCAAAGCGTTATGTTTTTAAAACTGTTTTTATTAAAAGATTTTCTCGGGTTACAGAAGTACATACATCGTCTCTATTTTCGCCCCTCCACACCACCTTTATCGTGGTCCAGACACCCAAAACACACAGTACTGCAGTAGTATATATCAACAGTTATTAAGGTGTTAAGATTGGCCTTGCCTTTTTACAGATCAGTTATATTTGATGTGTTTGGGGATTAGATGGGGATAGCCCTGATATCCTTGGAGAAAGGCTATCAACATGAGGAGCGGGAGATACTTAAACACTGTTATGAAGCTGAATACAAAAGTCAGCTAACTTGGGACAATTAATAGAACAAATCCCCTACTAAAAGCACTGGGAGAATGTCATTAACTAGTCTGTCCTCCTAGAAATTGACTGTGTCGACCACAGCAAACTATGGCAATTTCTTAAAGAAATGGGAGTGCCTGATTGCCTCATCTGTCTCCTGAGAGGGTGAAAGAGGAGAGCACAAAATATGGTCAACATCAAAAAAAAAGCTCAACATCAAAAAAACTAAGATCATGGCCACTGGTCCCATCACCTCCTGGCAAATAGAAGGGGAAGAAATGGAGGTAGTGAGAGATTTCACTTTCTTGGGTTCCATTATCACTTCAGATGGTGACAGCAGTCACAAAATTAAAAGACGCCTGCTTCTTGGGAGAAAAGCAATGACAAACCTAGACAGCATCTTAAAAAGCAAAGACATCACCTTGCCGACAAAGGTCCGTATAGTTAAAGCTATGGTTTTCCCAGTAGTAATGTACGGAAGTGAGAGCTGGACCATAAAGAAGGCTGATCGCCGAAGAATTGATGCTTTTGAATTTTGGTGCTGGAGGAGACTCTTGAGAGTCCCATGGACTGCAAGAAGATCAAACCTATCCATTCTTAAAGAAATCAGCCCTGAGTGCTCACTGGAAGGACAGATCCTGAAGCTGAGGCTCCAGTACTTTGGCCACCTCATGAGAAGAGAAGACTCCCTGGAAAAGACCCTGATGTTGGGAAAGATTGAGGGCACAAGGAGAAGGGGACAACAGAGGACAAAAGATGGTCGGACAGTGTTCTCGAAGCTACCAACATGAGTCTGACCAAACTGCGGGAGGCAGTGGAAGACAGGAGTGCCTGGCGTGCTCTGGTCCATGGGGTCATGAAGAGTCGGACACGACTGAACGACTGAACAACAACAACCTCCTAGAAAGTCTCCTTCTTTCTGCGGGGTATGTTTTTATCTGAGGGGCATCCAGTTTAAAACTTCTGTTTCCTTGATAAACACCATGTATTACAACTATAGCTAACCACTGCCCTTTTCCACGAGAGTTTACTAGAGAAAGAAACCCCAACCAACCGCCAAGATATCCAGGCTTTACGGCTCTCCTTATCACAAAAACCTCCTGTGAGGTCTGGAAAAATAACAATACAGAAAAATGCAACAGTGATGCAGTCCCTGATTCAGACCCTATAAAACCTTTTCAAAAAGGCAGCTTTCACTGCCTTCAATGGGTTTTCCCTCTCCCCACCCCCCAGTCTGTTATAGAAGCTTCTCCCTTCTCCCCACACTGGAAATTTGGTAACCATAGTTTCTGTATCCTGCTGAGACTTGATATGTAGAGCTGTATTCTACCTGCTATTAAGCTGCTGATAGCAGTGTTTCTGTTGCAATTTATGAGAAATGTCAGTTGAAGGCACAGAGTATTGTACACATTCTATTTTCCCAGCTGGGTGCCTCCGTGAATGGAAAGCAAAATGATGAATACATGTGCAACACAAGTTTGAGTGGGGGAAGATGAAGAATAGGGAAAATAGGATACCTGTTAGATCTGCTGGGTGGTCCAGAAGGGAGTAATAAACAAATGAATGCCACAAATATTGCAGCCAAAATCCTCTACTACTTAACCTGGGCGAAAGTCCCATTAAACTCAATGGAACTTTCACTTCTATAAGACTGTCTTCTTAGGTGTTCATTACATAAATTCAATACTACTGGGAACATCATTTGCCTAAATGCCTTTAAATGCTCCGCAAAGCCCAACTTAACAAACGGAGAAAACTAGCATAACATTAATTGAACATAGAAATGTTTCAGCCAACACCTTGCCCGAGGAAGGGACAAAAGAAACGTTAAATATAACCAAATCATTGTCAGACGCAAGATAGAAGACCAAAAATATGCAAACAGTAACACTCATAAGGGTACCTGAAATGTGACACAAATTAAGTTTGTCGCAGATGGAGTATACAGTTCTAAAAATATACTTCCGTGACGTGTTTCTGTTAGCAAGGTCAAAAAATACTTTCTTCAGGGGTCCAACAGACTCTGACACATATACATAGAGAGATAAGAATGAAGTCATCTCTATTGCTTCCTTGCATGCCTGTGATCTCGAATAAAGACGTCTGAAAATTGGCCTGTGGTTTCAGCCTAGTGGCAAAAGCCAGGTAGACGGAAGGGTTTTGAAGTGATTTTTCCAGGCATCAGATGAGCTAAGCTGGATGCTGTCTTATGTTGACAAAACTCCCATCAATGCAAACAAACTCATAATGCAATTTCCTTCTTTTCCCCATATACCAGGCAGGAGAATGCCTAACCCAAGTACAGTCGTACCTTAGAAGTCGAACGGAATCTGTTCCGGAAGTCTATTCAACTTCCAAAGCGTTCAAAAACCAAAGCGGGGCTTCTGATTGGCTGCAGGAAGCTCCTGCAACCAATCGGAAGCCACGGAAGCCCCGTCAGACATTCAGCTTCCAAAACAACGTTCGAAAACAGTCACTTCTGGGTTCCGGTCGTTTGGGAGCCAAAACATTCGAGAACTAGGCTGCTCGAAAACAGATCATATTGTGTAAGCCCAATTTAGAGAATTGCAACGGTGAGTGATTCGTTTGTAAAGTGAGTGGTGGCACAGCTCAAATCGTCCTGAAAACCATGCCCTCTAATCTTCGGTGGGTGAGGAATTACTGCGGCTATTCAAATGGAAGGAAAGTACACTTGGACAAACTTTCCTGCCAGAAAATTCCCAGAAAATGCAAGTGTAGCTCCTGATGAAAGGTAGGTCCCTGAACTTTGAGCCCTGATGATTAGCTTGGACAAATAAATATCCGTACGTTTTCTATAGGAAACAAACCCAAGACGCACAGCCTTTCCTTTTGCAGAGATTACTGTATCACACAAAACATCTTCAGGAAAGTGATTTGATCCAGTTTCACAGTTTGAGCTTAATAAATAGTCCACATTGTAAGGAAAACTTTCAGCTGTCTGTAAGAAAACTACTCCAGATGTGAAATTCAATAGCAAAGGAGACACAATTACAAAAGCAGAAACAGGCCCTCAAAACATGTGTTTCTCAAACGGCTCTTCCAAAAGCCCCAAGACCTTTGCACAAGAACGGGATTCTAACTTGCCTTGGTCTTTGCACTACTCCTCAAATTTTCCTTTCCATTAAAGACACCAAAATAATGAAATTAAAATCCAAACCCTGCTAAAAACTTCAGCGCTTGAAACGAAGGGTGGAGCCCATTACCATTTAAATAACAACATGAAGATCTTTGAAATAAAAGGCCCTTTTGATCTTAAAAGGCTCCAACACTGAACAGCGAGTGTCTGAGTCCTTCACATTACCAGAGAGAAGCTGCAGAAACAAACTATGACCTACGCTGTCTGTTATGAGTGAAATCGCTTGAGTTAAATGATACTTCCTCCTTTTGATTGTTATCAGATCAGCACTCAGGTTTTAGTTTACATGTGTTAAATATGCTGAAAAGAAAAGAAAAATATTAAGGATACACAAGTGATGAAAAGTACGGGTTGATTCCAGTTGGGTTTCCCTGGTTATGGAAGCCAGCAAAGGCTTCCATTAACAGAAGGTGGGGAGATTTTGAGTTGAATACCCCTGGTGCTTCACCAGTTTGCTCTGGAGTTGGTGGACCATTTGGAAGAGGGTTGGAGGGGGCACAAGGGGTTGCATCTCCCCCCTTTTCCATTCATGGAAACTTCCGCTGGAACAAAGAGCCTTCTGGCATACAGCTGGATTTGACCCTATATTGGCCAACAAGCAGGATGTTAACAAAATTAATTGAATGCTTTGCATAGAATGCTCTTATGCTTTATTATTATTCATTTGATTTATATACTGCTTAATGCCAAAACAGGTTGCTAAGCAGTTTACAAAATATTGCCATTATGCAGCATTATTAAAATGCGACACAATTCCAGTAAAACAATCTCGTTAACGCAGTAAAATATAAATGCCCATTGTTAAATATGCAATAAAGAAATCCCATTAAAACACGCCCATTTAAATAGGAGACTTGTTTTACAAGTGTGGTATTTGGGTTTCCAGGCAACCAGGAAAAGACAGTAATGATCCGTTTGTTCAATGTTCAGACAACATTTATCCAAATAATATCCAGGGAGAAGAAAGGTATACAATGTCGTGGCTTATGGGCTCTTGGCTTTATCTCTCCGTTTTCTCCTCAGGATAAAAAAAAAAAAAGGTACAGTATTTGTATGATCCAGAAATGTGATGGGTGAGAATATCCTCTTTATTTCCCCAGAACTCTTCCTTTTGTCTGTTCTATAATCAGTAGCGGCCAGCTTTTTTTTGACAAATGTACCACAAGATAACCTCAAAGCATAACAGAGTTGCTATTCTAATCCTTTGTGATGTACATTTAGGCCCTGGGATATTTTTACTCTCATATACTGACCTGAAGAGATGGCAGTAGAGTCAAGCAGGAGTGCTATCCCAAGGCCAGCAAGTCTCCTAGCTCCTATCCACAAATATTGCTTTGACTTGCTGGGTGTGCAGTGATTTTATTCACCACCAGCCTCCCCCTTGCTGAACACAGGACTTGCAGGGTCTTCTCGTACATGTGGAGCTTTGAAAACAGCAAGAAACAACAGAAGTCTCTCTCCTCTGACTTAGGGGACACTTCTGCCATTCTTTTTTGTTTTTTTAATAAAAAATAATTTTATTCGCTTTTACAATTTTTTATTCAATCAACATAATGAAATCACATAATAAAAAAAAACCAAAAAAGCACCCCTCCTATCCCTCCTCCCCAATAACTTCCCTCAATTTCCCCTTCTGTTTTTTTGCTACATTTTTTCCTTCTGCTACTATTGTTCTACCTGGTAACTTCGTAATCACTTTTGTAAATTTACTTCTAATTGTTTTTCTAATTTATTTCAATTTATTTTTGCTTTATTTTTTCTTAAGTGTGTTTATTCAAACCCTGCAAGTGAGTCTATTCCCTTACAATATTTCTGCAGATTCTGTGCAAATGGATTCCAGTCTTTTGAGAGCCAGTGTGGTGTAGTGGTTAAGAGCGGTAGACTCGTAATCTGGGGAACCGGGTTCGCGTCTCCGCTCCTCCACATGCAGCTGCTGGGTGACCTTGGGCTAGTCACACTTCTCTGAAGTCTCTCAGCCCCACTCACCTCACAGAGTGTTTGTTGTGGGGGAGGAAGGGAAAGGAGAATGTTAGCTGCTTTGAGACTCCTTTGGGTAGTGATAAAGCGGGATATCAAATCCAAACTCCTCCTCCTCCTCCTCTTCTTCTTCTTCTTCTTTCTAAATCATCTCTTAATCTTCCTGTAAGTTTTGCCATTTCTGCACAGTCCATCATTCTGGCTCACTTCAGCCATTCTTCACCTTCTCAAACCATTGGTGTGGTCCTCCAAATACTGTTGGACTCCACCCATCAGCTACCAACCGTTGGCCATGCTGGCTGGGATTGAAGTCCAACAACCGCTGAAGCATCACAGGTTCCCCATCCCTGCTGGCAAGTCGAATTGTGGCGCTTGCATCCAGCAGTGTCACAAACGCATCTTGCCACAGTACCTGTGCCCTTTCGGGGCTGTATCTAAAAATGACGGCGAGTGAGATGTCTAGATGAAGGTAAGAAAACCATCTTTGGTATTGTCAGAAAAATAGCAGCGGCAGCACATAGAATAATGCACAGGAGGCTGCAAAGGGCTTTTGTCACAGTTGTATTAGCCATAGCACACATTCAGCGTAAACACTAGAAATCATTCTTTCATTTTAGTACTAGTGGAGCCAAGGCAACGTCACACGCGTACTCCCGCTTGGACTACTGCAATGCGCTCTACGTGGGGCTACCTTTGAAGGTGACCCGGAAACTGCAACTAATCTAGAATGTGGCAGCTAGACTGGTGACTGGGAGTGGTCGCCGGGATACCGGTCCTGAGAGAACTACATTGGCTCCCAGTACGTTTCCGAGCACAATTCAAAGTGTTGGTGCTGACCTTTAAAGCCCTAAACGGCCTCGGTCCTGTATACCTGAAGGAGTGTCTCCACCCCCACCATTCAGCCCAGACACTGAGATCCAGCGCCGAGGGCCTTCTGGCAGTTCCCTCACTGCAAGAAGCAAAGCTACAGGGAACCAGGCAGAGGGCCTTCTCGGTAGTGGCGCCCGCCCTGTGGAACACCCTCCCAGCAGAGGTTAAAGTGATAAACAACTATCCTACATTCAGAAAATACCTGAAGGCAGCCCTGTTTAGGGAAGTTTTTAACCTGTGATATTTTGATGTATTTTAATATCTGTTGGAGGCCGCCCAGAGTGGCTGGGTAGGCCCAGCCAGATGGGCAGGGTACAAATAAAAAATTATTATTATTATTATTATTATTATTATTATTATTATTATTATTATTATTATTATATAGTGGTGAGCAGGGTATGTAAGAATATTCCTTCCCATCCTATAAGCATTAGTTGGAGAATATAGCTACTCCCTTTCTGGTATTTTTTGTAGACCGATTTATTTCTGAAACAGTTCGACAGCCTTATAAGGGCAACAATTCAAACAATGGGACTGGTATGGAATGCCATTCTAACTGCTCTTTTTTGGGTGGAAGGAGAGTGTTCCTTTTCCCTGTCTTCTTCTTCTTCTTCTGGAAAAGCCATGAATAAGAGATGCTTTTGAAAACTGCTCTAGCCTTTGACAGCTTGTGCAGTCTCCTGATGTCACGCCTCCTAATTGACACAATGCAGGGTGTCTGCATGGCACATTGCTGCAACATTTGTTTTACAAGCACACATTTCGCAGGAAACAAAGGATTAATCTTCCCAAGACTTACATGCATACTCTCCCCCCAAAAAGGGAAAAATAAAACTGTTACACATCCACACAAATAAAAATTCATAGGATGGTGGCAGGCAGCCAACAAACTATTTCAGGTCTGGCCTCCCATCTGTTCATGATTAGAAAACACAATCAAATTGCTTTTTCTCCGACTAATTCTCAGAAGGACTCCTTAAAAACAGATCCCATGATATAACTGTAATAAGGCAGAAGAGTTTACAATGATCAATAAAGCACATCTTTCCAGCAATCTGCAAGCCTCAACAAAGAAAAGGGACCCACTTTCCCCCTTGTTCCTCTCACCATTACCAAGCCTCTGAGTCAATGAGCTATCAACAAACCAGCGAAGGAGACAGACAGGTCTTGATTCTCCAGCCAGCACACCCAAAGTTATTCTCAAAACATGGCAATTTACTGCACAGCATGTATTTATTAATTTACTTCTGTTTCCAGATCTTTCCTTTTATAATAATAATAATAATAATAATAATAATAATAATAATAATAATAATAATAATCCGAACATTTTAAAAGCCACATATAAATCTGCTTTCCAACTTGTACTCCATTGATTTTATCTATAATTTTATCTCCGCCACTCTGTGACTAGTGTAAAGGTTCAAAGCAAAAATAATGATTTACGCTTATTCGTAGCAAAAAATATATCCTAGCAATGAAATCAGTGTTCAAAATTCACCAGGCGCCGAGCACATTTTTGTACCTGACTATGGGATCCAGGTGGCGCTGTGGGTTAAACCACTGAGCCTAGGGCTTGCTGATCAGAAGGGTCGGCGGTTCGAATCCCTGAGACGGGGTGAGCTCCCGTTGCTCGGTCCCAGCTCCTGCCCACCTAGCAGTTCGAAAGCACGTCAAAGTGCAAGTAGATAAATAGGAACCGCTCTAGCGGGAAGGTAAACGGCCAATAAAGCGAGATGAGCGCCACAACCCCAGAGTCGGACACGACTGGACCTAATGGTCAGGGGTCCCTTTACCTTTTACTAGCCACCTGTGGCCAAGTGAAGATGCCCGGGAACCAGAATGGCGCCCGACATCTCCACCATCTGGAGGTACCTGCCTGGGGATCCCCGGATTTTGACTGTTTTCGCACACTAGCAACACACCCTGTAGAATTCCATTCATTATATTTTATCTCCACTATCAGAGAACGAATTTCAGGAACCAAAAAAAGCCGACTTTTGAGCTGTCTGGCCCCAAAATGGCAACTAGATATTCCATTTTAGTGACTGCAGCCCTGGTTTAAGGAGCCATTAGGCAGCTAGCTTATATATCCGAGTTTCTAACACTGAATGAAATTTATTTTTCAAGCATGCCCTGATCTTTATTGCTGCACTGACTAAACAATACGGGACTCAAGTTCGCACCTCAAACTCATGCAGTGCTAATTCACAGAGCTTGGGGGTCTTCTGATCTGCTGCTACTGAATTGTAAGCATACACTATTCTAATGCACAGCACTGAGGTGTGTCATGCCAGTAATCTTGCAACCAGCCTTTGTCTGCATTACTATTCCTCCCTTGCTGATTAATACTACAAATGGGTGTAATTGTACAGGAGTGAAAAAGATGTGAGGCTTCGGGGGGGGGGGAGGTTTTCCTGATAAGAAATTAATTTGGTGGTAGATTTAGCTTTGCACATCACAGTTACCCCTGCTCTCACACCTTTCCACATACACTGTGAGACATTTTGTCAAGCCTCATGATTATAGACGTTAGCAGAACGAAGACCGTGTTTCCACAACATCTAGTAAGTCGAGAGCAGCTCCTCCAAGGACTTCAGGAAGAGGGGAACAGTGTGGCAAATAACAGTCAACATTTCATGCTTTCTTGGGCATGCTAATCCTAGGCAACGAGATTGAAGATTAAGGAGCAGGAAACAATTACATTGTGAGCCACTGCCAAGATGCAAAGGCTCTAAATCTCCTTGAAGGCGAAAACAAATTAGCAGGTTTGCCTGAATCAAGCTGTCCCTCCGAATGGAGGCCTGTTTTCGGCTACAGTGTTATTAAACTGCAACACTGTGAACAAAATTTCCCCTAGCTTATTAGCTGCATCTTTTTTGTCTAGACAGGCATCTTGTAACCTAGACGTCAGCTTTACCCTTGCACCACCAGGTTTACACTTAAGATGGGAAACGTCACCTGGAAAGGGCCTCAGTGTCCCAGTGGAAGGTACTTCTGTGTGAAAGAACAAAGCTTTAAGGTGCAGAATCCTTAAGATTACACACACACTTAAGGGGAGAAGCTTTTGTTAGTACAGTCGTACCTTGGATCCTGAACGCCCTGGACGTTTTGGCTCCTGAACGCTGCAAACCCGGAAGTGATTGTTCCGGTTTGTGAACGTTCGTTTGGAACCCGAATGTCTGGTGGGGCTTCTGTGGCTTCTGATTGGCTGCAGGATCTTCCAGCAGCCAACCAGAAGCCACGATTTGGTTTTCGAACGTTTTGGAAGTCGAACGGACTTCCAGAACGGATTCCTGCAGGTATCGCTAAAGTAGTGAAATTCCATTTAAGTAGGAGCAAGTAGTGCAACTCATGTTAATTTGGGACTTTGATGCTCTGTGGGAGGAACCTGCTTCCGAAAAAGAAAACGGCCATTGTCCAGAGTGAAAAAGCTACAGCACTGAGTGTCTGCAGAAGGGAAATTGGACCCGCTATATCTGTATGTGGTGCATAACTGCACACACGAGGACATGATGTGCTTCTTCGTGTGTTTAGTCTAGTGGGCTTCTCTGTTCATGAGAAGTTTCCAACTATGACTTCTCTTGACTTCCAGTCTCTGCTAGGTTCACTTCCTTTAGTGATCTGCTCTGCTCACCTCACCCTTTTGACTATTTTGCTATGTTTAACTGAGTTACAATATAGGTTTGTTATCAGCCACTTTGTCTCACTCCAGCCCCACAACAAGGGACCACACGTTCTGAATGACAAACTGCAAAGACAATAACATTGCTATATGTCAAGGTAAGGAAAAGAAGCCAAATAACTCCATATTCAAGGCAGTCTGTTGCTTGAAGTAATAGCCCCTAGCTTCATGGCTGAGAGGATTTAAACCCACTCCCAAAGTCCTAGTGACAATCTGAACACTGCGGTCTTAATAGAATTTAGTACAGGTTGACACAGTCAACGGGAATTAGTTCAGTGATGTGTTGTATCATCTAGCTTGCAACGGACAGCTGCATCTGTTTATTTATGCCTTATAACCAAATGAAACCTTTTTGCTGTATCTTTGCTTTTTATTTCATGTACTTGAAATTGAGTTTGAAAGTGACACTTAAGCTAGAATTGATTTTGTTCTGCAAGGCTGGTTATTAAATAGGGCAACAGTTGAAATTTCCATCTGATTATCCTTTCTTCATCTTTATTAATGGGCTTCCAAAATGTCACTTCTTAGCCAAGGTAAAGGACAAAGGCATTCTAATCTTGATATGGTTTGGCCAAAGAAATCATTCTCTCTCTTTTCAAAACCATCATTTAAATTCCCTTCCTGGGAAATTAAATTTTGATGTCACCTTCTCAGTCCGTACAATTTAAAAACAGTAATTGAAAGCAGTAAACAACAGCAGTGACTTCCAGACAAGGATAAGGAAATCGTGAACAATTTGATACAGACACAAAATTCTGTGGGGAGATCTTAATAGAATGAATTTGAGAATTACTGCCAAAGAAACTTTTCAGAAATGCTGCATGTCAAAAGTTCTTAATTATTATATTTTACTTGGATGGCAGCACAATGAATTACTATTTAACTTATCTTCTCCAATATGCTATTTCAGTATCAGATATGTACCCTAGCTTGACAGAACTCTCAGGACGAAATAACTATAGGGTGGAATTAAACTAAACTTTAATCGGAGAAGATCCACTGAAATTAATGAACATGACATTAGGGTTGTTCATTTCAATAGGTCTATTCTTAGTAAAACCTACCGGTAGTTGACGACCATTCACAAAGGCTAACAACTCAAAATTACCACATTTGGTCGCCCATCCTCAATTTCCTAAGCACATACACAAAGTACATTAGACTTAATCTTGTTTCAGTGTGCGGCTTTTGTGGGTTATTATTTCATTAATTAAATTACCTGACTTCCAGATCTTTAAAACTATCCTTCTGATGGATAAGAATCACTCTTTTCACTTCAGTTGTCAAGCTGCAGTGTATTTAGTCTTATTTCAACTCTCCCAACCCCTTTTTTTATATAACTCCCATTTACACATGGGTTTTTTGTTTGTTTGTTTAAAAAGATGATCATTATTGTGGCAGAGGATCTTATAGTATAAAACCATGGACTTTTCACAGCCCCTTCCGCCGCCTTGAGTTATAAAAAGATAGCTTCCTTTATCTATGAAAAGTGACATTTGCTGATTCCTTTTAAACAAGTTGGTTTTTGTTGCCCTAGTTCAGAGCTTTCCAAACTGTGTGTCGCGACATATTAGTGTGTCGGCTGCAGTGTGTAGGTGTGTTGCGCGAACACACCCCATGCTCCTCCCGGGGCTGGAAAGGGGTTAGTTTAACCTCCAGTTTGCCAGTAAAACTGAATTATTGTGTCACGATATGATGCGAAACTGAATCACTGTGTCGCGAAATGATGCGTGTCTAAAAAGTGTGTCACCAACATGAAAAGTTTGGAAAGCTCTGCCCTAGTTGAACACGACATCAACAGCATGATTTTCTGCATCTTTACTTGGAGTTAAATCCTTCTAAGTTCAATGGAACTTACTTCCAAGTATAGTGGCATAGGGTACTAGCCTTCCACATCCTGATTTAAACTACAGTCAAAATAAAATGTGAGAATGGCCTATTGTACATCTCTGCGTTTCAATATGAATCAACAAGATATTCTAGATAACAAACTATGAGCCACAAGTCACATTTTCCCTCCAAGCTATATGTTGCATCTGGTACCGACCAATTTTAAAAAGGTTTCTCACATATGTGTAACTTTTAAAGGGAAAAGTGGAGTTCGGTCATTTTGAATTCACAGTTTCTCCATAAATTAAAAGTAAATAAGTAAACAGTAGCACACATATTTGCACCTCTTGCTTTCAAATGCCCAATGTTTGGAATTTCTGGTTTCAAATTGGAGTAGATTTGTGGGGGACAGGGGGCAGAGTTGCCATTAATCTCTCAACCACACTTCAATTCTACATTTCCACCTCAACCACACTTCAATTCTATATTTCTTGCACTATTTGTGATGGCCTGGGATTCAGACTCAGATGCTGAACATGAGGGATCCTAGCCTACACAGGATTCCCCGCCTCCAGAACCAGCAGAGCCGGGGCTAGGGCCTGAGTCGGAAGGGTCCTCACCTGTGCTGGATCCTCAGGTGCAGGCATCTGATGAGTCTGCTCTGGCTCCTGCTGGGATGGAGGACCCATTGCCTGCAAGTGCTCCACTCTCAGCCCTGTCAGGGGAAGCTGAGGTTGCCTCTGGGTCCGGTAACCCTCCAGCCTCTCCTGAGCTGCAGAGGCTCAGGGCAGACAGGCGAAGGGAACTGAGTTCCCGCAGGAGGAGTGCTCGCCTCCAAGCCAGGAGAGGCGAGTCACCAGAGGATCGGGGCTGCCCTCTGCCTCGGGGCAGATAAAAGCCGGCCAGCCCCAGCCCCAGTTGCAGGAGCAACATTGTTGGTGACCAGTTCCTGCTTGAAACCTGTCCTGCTTTCCTGCCTGAGCTCCTGACCCGCCCTGGTTCCGTTTGCCTACCTGTTCCCGACTTTGCCTGACTCCCTGCCCTGCACCCAGCTTCAGTGACTACAGACTGCCTTTATGTTTTACCTCTGACCACGGACCGGACTTGGACCTCGCCTTTCGGGTAACCCACGGGACCAGCACACTATTATTCGATCAGTTCCAAAGACAAACAAAGCACATTCTGCACTGTCAGTGCAGAATCACACAATTGTAGAGTTGGAAAAGACCACAAGGATCATCTAGTCCAGCAAACTTTTTCAGCAGGGGGCCGGTTCACTGTCCCTCAGACCTTGTGGGGAGCCGGACTATATTATTTGGGGGGAAATGAATGAATTCCGATGCCCCGCAAATAACCCAGAGAGGCATTTTAAATAAAAGCACACATTCTACTCATGTAAAAACACCAGGCAGGCCCCACAAATAACCCAGAGATGCATTTTAAATAAAAGGACACATTCTACTCATGTAAAAACATGCTGATTCTTGGACTGTCAGCGGGCCGGATTTAGAAGGCGATTGGGCCAGATCCGGCCCGCGCGCCTTAGTTTGCCTACCCCTGATCTTGTCCAAGCCCCTGCGATGCAGGAATCTTTTGCCCAATGTGGGACTTGAACCCATGACCCTGAGATTAAGAGTCTCATATTTTACCGTAATGGGATTCCAGAGCTTAGCATGTGCACAGCCCACAGGAAAGCAGCTGGAGGGAGGGCTTATTAGGAGCCCTCAGAATTTGTTGTGGCTGCCTTCCCTGGTCACTGGTGCACTGAGACTTTGCTAGCAGAGGTTTACAATGGGATTGTTCATAACAGCCACTACCAAAAAAAAGAAAGAAAAAAGTTCCTAGTCAAAATATGGAACAAAGGGATTATTATGACATTAAGATTCAGGAACAGAACGTAACTGGGAAGAGGACCAAGAGTCGAAAGACGGCTAGAAAACGGCAGACATTGGAAGCCAAGCTCTTGATTGACAGTTCCAACTTGCTGAAGCAGGAAATCAGACTTAATGAGCTGCAAGGTCAGTTAAGAATATGCTAGGGGGTGGCAAAATAAAAGAAAAGATACAGAGATCCAGGCAGTTTACTACCTTCCTAAGAGAGGTTTAAGATGCTATAGGTAACTGAACAGAAATCTATGTCTGAGAAGAGGGATATACCAGTAATCTACTTGCTTTCTTAAATCCTTGATGAAAAATTGCTTTTACAAAATGAGGACAATCTCTTCCCCCCCATTTTCATTTTCTTTCTCAAACTATCAGGGCACGACAAGCTGAGAATACCACTTGTTAAAAAGGAAAAGCGACACAACTACCCTTCGTCTGTGTTTATTATCGAACAGGAACATATTGTACGAAGAATCGGAATGCCAACCCAGCAATCTGAGGGGAGACAAATGCTACGAGGTGACGGATTGTTCTGGAACCAGTGGCAGGCAGGTGACGGATGGCTGTCTTTGGATCAGCGTTCAAGCATAAAACTCTTCATAAGAACAATTACTTCTGATGGGTACAGCTGTTCGCAGCCAAAACCAGAGAGAATAAATATTTGCAGTTTATTTTCTTCAAAATGCCCCTTAAGCAGCTGATGATATACAGTTGTGTCACAGTTAATTATATAATCTTTCAGGTTCCCCATCCTTAGAGAAATCGTATTTGTGAAAGGAGAAGTATAAAGGTGTTTTGGGTTTTTTTACCCAGCCTATCCATATGTTGCTTACTGTAAGAAATAATAAAAGTAACATTAATACTACTACAGTGGTAACCTTGGTTCTCAAATACCAAAAACCCAGAAGTAAGTGTTAAGGTTTTCAAACTATTTTCAGAAGCCGAACATCCGATGTGGTTGTCGGCTATTGTTTCCGGGGCACTTGCACCAATCAGAAGCTGTGCCTTGGTTTTTGAACATTTCAGAAGTCAAATGGACTTCCGGAACAGACTAAGTTTGGCACTTTTGTTTTTGCTATTTATTTTGTGTTTTTGAGGCTTTTTCAGTTAATTTGCTTTTGTGACTGTGTGGAACCCAGTTCAGCTACTGATTGATTGATTGATTGATTGATTGTGTGACTGCGGAAATGCATAAAAGCCCCCCATCCAAACAATGACTATCATCAGTGCAGGTAAGAAAAAAAAATCTATTTTAATTTTTATCATCTACAATACTGTCTTTATTTATTTTATAGTACAGTACATTGATTACTGCTTTCATTTTATGGATCAATGGTCTCGTTAGATAGTAAAATTCATGTTAAATTGCTGTTTTAGGGGTTGTTTTTAAAAGGCTGGAACGGATTAATCCATTTTGCACTACTTTCTATGGGAGAGCGCACCTTGGTTATGGAACGCTTTGGTTTTGGAACGGACTTCCAGAACGGATTACGTTTGAGAACCAAGGTACCACTGTAATAGTATTAGCAATACTACAATTAATAATACTAAAATGTGTTTTTAATTTATTCCATACTGCATAGTGACTTGTGAGTGGCCTACATTATTTGAATATAGACTAACACAGACAAACTAGTGATAAATATCAGTCTGCTTAGAAGCAACTATCAAGACTGCTTCTCTATTTGCCCTCACTAACCTTACATCGCAGCCCATCTGTTATCATCTAAATAGTGTTCTCTTCTCAGATATTTTACTTTAATTGAGTCTGACTGGTTACAAAGATTTGTGTCAGCTAATGAACTGTTGACTTTTTTTTCTTTCTTTCCTGCAAACTGACCAGAGGAACACAGTTTCTTGAAGTCTTCAATCTGCCAACATATTCCCAGTTGCTACACTTGAGAACAGGTCTGAACTGAACTCAGATTTTAGTATAGCAATATTATTTCCCTTGAGGCCTCTCCTCACTTTTTCTTCTTCTACTCAGCAGGGAAATGCCATTAATGATGTCATTAATGACAGTAATCTTACCTGACTCCAGTTCTCTCTTGAAGTCCCTTCTCCACCCCCACCACCCCCAATAACAGCAATTTTTCTTTCCCTGGTCAGTCATGCAGATGTTTTCCAGTGCTCTCAACTGGAAAAACAAGCCATTTGATGGCAATACTTGTAAGCTGCCTAACACTTCTGGAATCTTGTTTTTTATTATACAATTATCCTACTTTGCAGACGAAGACTATATCCCAAAGCAGCTCACAGCAATTTAAAGATAACTACAAATAACAATTAAAAAGCGGTATTGATGTGGGGGCGATGTACACAAATCAAAATATGGCTTAAGCCCTGCCCTAAAGGCTTACAATCCAAAAGACGGGACACACTGAAGGGGAAAAGAGAGAAGGTGCGACGAAGACTAGGGAAATCAGTTTTGACAATGGCAGAATAAAGAGATGAGTTGCTAACAGGCATTTTTTCCAATTGGGACTAGGGCTGGGAGAGATCTGGTTTTCAACATCACAATATTATAACCAGCTAAACATCACAATATACCAACATATCATGATGTCTGAAATAAGGATGGAACTGTGTAGAGGCAAACAGTAGGACTGGCCAATACCTGGTTTTCTACATCGCGATATACCACCAGCTAAACATCGTGATATATCATAATGTCTGAAATAAGGATGGAGCTACACAGAGGAAGTGGCTGGCTTCACAGTTTCCCCCACACTGTAATACTTGCATAGCACACCAACACACGCACAAAACACGATCGCGATAACATGATATGGACTTCAAACCAGTTTTGAACGATCTATCGCCTGGCCCTGGCACACATCATGATTCGTGATATATTGCTGGGTCAAAAATTATGAAACCAATTTCACGATGGCAACTTCAAACTGGTTTTGCACAATATAGATAGATAGATACTTTATTGTCATTGTACATAGTACAACGAAATTGAATGCCATCCCTATCGAAACCAGAAAAACACAATTACAGCCACACATACATACCCATCCATCACAACTCCCAAAAACATATTATTTAATTACAGCATTTAAAATAGTTAAAGCTCTTGGATAAAAACTGTTTTTTAATCTATTCGTTCTTAATTTAATTGTTCTGTATCTCTTGCCCGAAGGCAACCGTGCAAACAAACTATATCCAGGATGAGATGGATCCTGTAAAATGTTGTTTGCTTTTTTGAGACAACGGGAGCTGTATAGTTCGTCCAAAGATGGGAGAGGATGACCCATCCCTAATTGAGTCCAGATTACTGGTACAGTGGACCCTCCGGATACGAGCTTAATTCATTCCGGGGGTCCATACGTACCCCGAAAAGTCTGCAACATGAGGCTCCGCTTCTGCGCACGTGATAGAGCGCTTTCGCAACCCGAAAGTTACATTACCCGAAGGTCCACTGTATTCTTGCTAGGATGGAGGTCCTTATAACTAGACAGCGGTAACAGAGGCCAGAGTGGCCTTCCCTTGAACAGTACAGTCTGGGATTGCCTTATCAAATGGCAGCTTGCCTTTTTTACTGGAGTACCCATTCTGAGAGCGCCACACAAGAAGCCCCTCATGTGCTCAAAGTGCACGTAGCAGAGATATGGTGGGCGGGGGGGGGGGAACTACACCACAGCAGCCCCTATTACCATTTTAAGAACTCCATGCAAAATAAAAGTGCATCTCTTTTATACGCCACACTGTTCTCATTACGCCTGCCGTTAATACCAGCTCCTTTTTATCTTCCTCTTTTTACAAGGGATTATTGCAGCTGCTCAAACTGCATTTTGTATATGGCTGCCATATGTGGAGCTTAGCCTTAGACCCCCTACAAACCTATTGTGATCACTGCACAACTGATCCCGGCTGATGACTCAACGCCATCAACACAATTTCTGTCTCTCATAAACATCGAAAAAGGTGCCATGTTCAGGTATGAATCACGCCTGAGCCTCAGGAGTGCATCTCTGCTATTTGGATCGTCCCCGTACCTAACCTGTTGCCTGGATGCAAGTTACCAATTTCACTGCTTAGTATTTAACTGTTTGAATGCAAGCATCTGATGCATCTGGTGAAGACATCATTGACCAGAAGCAGGGCCATTAACCTAATCATTTCAAGGTTACAGAACAACATCTCGGATGAGGTCCTAAAGCCGTTCTGGAGACTTTCCGAAAGGATGCAAAGCCTAGCTCTTCCAAAAGCCTTAGAGCTGTTGAGTGAGCATGTCTAGACTTGTGGGACTGTTGACACAGAGTACACTATTTTTAGTGGTTTCATGATGAAGAGACTTGTTGTTTTTTACATAGTTTTTCTGCCACTGTTGCATGGTTTGCTTTGCTGGAAGCCACACTGAGCCTTAGAGAAGAGAAATTCCAGTTTTTAAAAATAAATTACAGTTAAACCTCGTTTTGTGGATGGGATCCGTTCCAGAGGCCCGTCCGCAAGCTGAAAATGATGCACGTCAAAGTGCCGTGTCTACGCACACGGCGCGATTTAGCACTTCTGCGCATGCGGCGAACCCGGAAGTAACCCTTTCCGGTACTTCCGGGTTTGCTGCGGACGTTCGCCGAAGCGGACTCAAGCGGAGGCGGACGCATAACGAGGTTTGACTGTAATAACAAGGCAACTACAACCAGTGTTATGTCTCTCTGCCCCATATGTTTGACTGTTATGTCACTAAAACGTGGCTTATCCTCCAATGTAAATGCACTATTTGAAGTGTAAAACTATGCATAACACTTCGGACACCTGGGCTTGGTACAGATTCAATGCTTGCTCCCTTAGAAACCATGATTTGCACATTAAGAGTCAGCCAGAAGTATGTCTCAAACACTAACATGTAAATGAGACCGCTAGAACCCAATGCTAAATGTACTACGGATCTATGAAATTAACAGAATTTACTTGCAATTGTGTCTTGGATTGATGCATAAACAATTTTTCATTACGTAGCATTACACTACCAGGTAATTTTTGTCACAAAGGAAAAACCACCAGACAGCCACATCTATTGAATTTCCCATATTTAGAAGGCTCAGCTTAATATATTCAGCTTAATATTCCTATACTAAATTAGGATCTGCTTCTTTCCTTTCTTAGAAGCCCACAACAATTTTCAGGGATTTATCAGTGTTAAGACGTTATTAATATTACTCAAGAAGCTTTCCAATATGCTAGACATCAACAAGTGAAACCTTTATTATCCTGTTTCCCTATTCTCCGCAGCTTTGAAGGCTGAGTAGTCATCTTGCTAATGCCACGCAAATGTCCCAGGTTTGCAGGTGCACAAACAGAATGGATAATAACTGGCGGAGTTTCCTAGACTATACACCCCTTCCCATAAGCAGAGGCAGGGACTCTGGATCAGGCAATCTCAATAAATAAAAATCTTCTCAGCTGAGCACATCTGAGTACCAAAAGCAGGCAGAGGGAATATCATTCTTGCGAGCATGGAGGCACATTATAAAATACCACACTGCTGCCCTCCAGACCTTTAACAAGGAGCACTTCTTAATTCAGTGGGGGTCAGAAGTTTAGTTTACTCAGCAAGAATAACACTATTAAAAGCTACTGCTCTCTCATGTCACCACAATTCACACTCGTACATTCCAACTCTTGCTAATGCAGGTCAGTAAAAGGAACACGAAGGGAGAGAGGCAGGCACCCCAGCCTGCATATTTTAAAACAGAATTTATATGTGCTTTGAAAACAATCTAAAAGGATCAATCTAGATTACGAATCTGATGAAAGCGTGCGCAGCAAAAGAGATGGATGGACGAGAGCATATAAAAGCAAGCAAGTCAGAATCTTTCTATTGATTTCCAAGCAGACAGTGTAAAGCACTCTGCTGGTGCCTTATATATCACTGCACAGAATGAACTACTGTTGCGCATACAACTGAAGCATGTTAGGATTTATCATCAGCTGATGTGCTGTCGGACACTTTGGAAATGGAATTTCTTGCTTCCAATACAGCGGCTATTAAATCACTAGTAATTAAACACTGCTCAAGCAAACGTGATGAAACATCTCTAACAGCACCCATTCCAACAGTTCTGATTAGATATAATATCCTACATCAAAACCAGCAATTAGGCCGGCATGTACAATAATTCCATCATTGATAACAGTAAATTCAGGCAATAATTCAGGAAATCATAATGGGGGGAAATCTGCCCATGACAAATAAAAGCTTTTTCTGATGCCTTAATTTTAACAAGAGTCACCATACTTCCAATTCTTTTCCTGACCAAAGTTTCATCTCTTAATTATTTTCAATAAATGCCTGCTTATTCATCAAGCAACAGGTTGCCTTGTTTTAATTAATGTGCCTTATACATGAAACCTCCATGGACTGATGTTCTCTCAGAAACTTCCAATTCAAAAAACAAATTCTCGTAACTGTTAACATCACCAGAAAATGTATTCATGCAGCACAAATCTTTTTTCTTTGCAATAAAAAATTAAAACGAATGCTCAGGAAATCTCCCCACATTAAATACAGGGTATTGCATAGAATGCTTTAAAGTATAGAAGTGTGAGTTTCATATATACTTCTAAAATTGTATCACTTTTAGAAACACTTCTTCCTGCACCATTATTCTGTTACGCCGCAAACCATTTTATTTTTAAACAAAGACATTAAATATCTAAAAATACATTCAATCTTATCCTAAAGGTTTATCAAGCCACTCAGTACAAACATTTATCAAGAGTTTGTTTTATTTAAAATGTAGCTGGTTTCACTGGAAGAGATATGATGGGAATTTCCTCTAGTTCTAACAACAAACAGTACTGTATAATATGACTGCTAACAAACTTGTGAAGCAGATGCAACATTCAAACCAAATGGGAAGAGAAACCACAGCTTACCTTCCTCGGTTTCATGCCATACAATCCCTTCCAAATTCACACTGGTCCCAGGTTCACATGGTCCAAGGCATTCAGGTTCCGTTACTATTCCAACATCGCAAGTATTCACACCCACTGAACGAGTCCGTACCAAAAGTTGCTCAACTGGAGCAGCAATGTTGGATGAAGATGGGGAAAAGTAGGAAGGCAGAATCTGAGGTGTAAGACTACTGGAAATAGGAGGCGGAGGTGCAGGCACTGTAAAGAGGGGGTCCACCTAAAAAGAAAAACAAAGAAAGACACAGTCTGTCATATGCTGAAGGTATCAGGAAAGATTGTGTTTATACACACATTGAGTTTTGAATATAATAATAATAATAATAATAATAATAATACCCCGCCCTCCCCAGCCAAGACCAGGCTCAGGGCAGCTAACACCAAATATAAAAACAATTGATTAAAATACAACTTAAAAACAAGATTAAAAAACAACATTAAAGTGCAGCCTCATTTCAGTGGAAACTCAAATCAAAACTATTTGGGGAAGGAACCGTCAAATCTTCACCAAGGCCAACTATCCAGATTGGTCCTACATGGGCCAGAAAAATGCCAGGGAAGTCCCCAAATAGGAGTTCCATCTCAGGAGGAAAAAAGGAAAGAGGGGGGAGGGGATCAAATTGATTCCAACCCAAAGGCCAGGTGGAACAGCTCTGTCTTACAGGCCCTGCAGAAAGAATATAGCAATTCCACACATTGTGAAGCAGTACCCAAAAAGTCACATGATACCAAGATGCACCAATCAAAACATATTTTGTTATCCTCTTCAAATAACTATGGTTACTTAGTAAATGTTGTCTTCAAACTCTGTCCGTGTGACCACTGAGTTGCCACCCTGTTTTAGCGACTCACCAAATTATTATCTTTTAGACCAGAGCTTGCCAAACTGTCTGTTGCGACACATTAGTGTGTTGGCTGCAGTGTGTCAAGCAAACGCTCCTCGTGCTCCTCCCAAGGCCGGAAAGGGGTTCCCTTTAACGTCCGGTTTGCTAAACTCAGTAAAACTGAATTACTACAAAACTGAATTACTGAATTGCGGGAATGAGGCATGTCTGAAAAGTGTGTCACCGACAGGGAAAGTTTGGAAAGCTCTGTTTGAGACATGCTGATCGCTCGCTTTAATATTTGCTCCCAGGCTTTTCAGATGCCCAGGATCACGAACCAACTAAGACATCAAAAGTAATTTGAGGCAGCGTCTTATTTAGAAATGACTTTTTAAAATTTATTCTCTAATATGGGCTCCATTCTACTATGACTATGAAAAATAAAGGTAGATAGCCGTGTTGGTCTGCCATAGTCAAAACAAAACAAAATAAAAAAAATTCCTTCCAGTAGCACCTTAGAGACCAACTAAGTTTGTTCTTGGTATGAGCTTTCGTGTGCATGCACACTTCTTCAGATACACTGAAACAGAAGTCACCAGACCCTGATATATATATATCAGGGTCTGGTATATATATATCAGGGTCTGGTGACTTCTGTTTCAGTGTATCTGAAGAAGTGTGCATGCACACGAAAGCTCATACCAAGAACAAACTTAGTTGGTCTCTAAGGTGCTACTGGAAGGAATTTTTTTTATTTTATTTTGTTTTGACTATGAAAAATAAGTTGAGCCATCTTAGAAATTATCTAAGTTACTGTGGCATGAAATCATTAGACACATGAAGTAAAATGAAAAGGCCATTGGCTGTGTGGAGACAGGAATCTTGCGCACACTGGGAGTGCAGGGGTGGATAAGGGGAACAGCACTAACCCCACCTAAGTAATCCCAAAGTCTGTGTGTGACAGGTAAAACTGGAGAATTGGACGTAGAAGAGCTACATTATTTCCCTTCCTTCAGAGTATCCTTCCTTGGAAAAACTAGCAGCTGAAAATACAATGGCATAATGTAACCTGTGTACAGTCAAACCTCGGTTGTCGAACGTAATCTGTTCTGGAAGACCGTTCAACTTCCGAAACGTTCAACAACCGAGGCGCGGCTTCCGGTTGGTTACAAGAGCTTTCTGAACTCAAGCAGAAGCCACGTCGGACATTCGGGTTCCGTAAAACATTCGAAAACCGGAGCATTTACTGATAGGCTTTCAGCGTTCGGGAGCTGAAATGTACGATAACGGAGGCGTTTGGGAACCGAGGTTTGAATGTACTCTAAACCAGTGTTTCCCAACCAGCTGTTTTTGGACTACAACTCCCATCATCCCTCGCTAGCAAGACAAGTGGTCAGGGATGATGGGAATTGTAGTCCAAAAACATCTGGAGGCACAAGGTTGGGAAACACTGCTCTAAACCATGGGTAGGCAAACTAAGGCCCCGGGGCCGGATCCCGCCCAATAGCCTTCTCAATCCAGCCCGCTGACGGTCCAGGAATCCGCGTTTTTTTACATGAGTAGAATGTGTCCTTTTATTTAAAATGCATATCTGGGTTATTTGTGGGGGCCTGCCTGGTGTTTTTACATGAGTAGAATGTGTGCTTTTATTAAAAATGCATCTCTGGGTTATTTGTGGGGCATAGGAATTCGTTCATTCTCCCCCCCCCCCAAAAAAAAATATAGTCTGGCCCCCGACAAGGTCTGAGGGACAGTGGACCGTCCCCCTGCTGAAAAAGTTTGCTGACCCCTGCTCTAAACAAAGAAAAGTACAAAGACAAATGGGATGCACTTTACATTTCCTACTGAGACCTACCGATAATCTTTATTTAAAACCTGGAAGGCAAACTTATTCTATGCTGGTTAAAACTTGATGGCTGAATCTCTAGGTTTGGCAACTACCTGACCAAAAAAAGGGAGGGATGAAATAAAGCACAGCAGAGTACAGAAGCTCTGTGCTTCTGTTATGTGTTTATCCTGCTGCCATCAGACTTTTAAGATGTTGGCAGCGTTAAAAGAAAGGGTGCGGGGGGGGAGCTTTTCAACAAGAAATCAAGCATGCAGGCGAGTGAAAACCAACTGACCTCAAAAACAGCTGTTCCTTGCAAACTAGTCATTGGATAAGTAAGGATGAAAAAAAAACCAATATTTATCTTAGAAGTACATTCAAGACACAGGGCCAGAGTTTGCACTACATGAGTTTTGGCTGCCGCACAGACGTCTCATAACAGAGGCCCTCCAGCCTTCTTTTCAGGCTTTTGGAGTAATGCAAATGCACTTGGTTCCTGTGCTTTCCCCAGCATTTATCCAGATGTGGAACAACACAGTGTCGGCTCAAGCTATACCCCTCATAGATAGATAGAACCCTGTGAAATTACCGGTATGTTAGAATGCTCCAAATCGGGTTTTTTAAGAGATCCAGTAGGCAGTATGGTGCTGGAGGAGACTCTTGAGAGTCCCATGGACTGCAAGAAGATCATACCTATCCATTATTAAAGAAATCAGCCCTGAGTGCTCACTGGAAGGACAAATCCTGAAGTTGAGGCTCCAGTACTTTGGCCACCTCATGAGAAGAGAAGACTCCCTGGAAAAGACCCTGATGTTGGGAAAGATTGAGGGCACAAGGAGAAGGGGACGACAGAGGATGAGATGGTTGGACAGTGTTCTCGAAGCTACTAACATGAGTTTGGCCAAACTGCGAGAGGCAGTGAAGGATAGGCGTGCCTGGCGTGCTCTGGTCCATGGGGTCACGAAGAGTCGGACACGACTGAACGACTGAACAACAACAACAGGCGGTAGTTGGTCAACAATTGAGTTCAAGGTTCTGTTGGACCACTAGAATTTGGAGAGACCTCTCAGTCAAAAGGTTCCTTGGGTGACCTTGGACCAGCCCACCTCACCAGGATGCTGGGAGGATAAAATGGCGGAACCACATCTGCTGCTCTAAGTTTCTTGGAGAAGAATGGGTTGCTAACATTAAAACTGACAGATTCCGCCTTGCAATATGCAGAGATGGCAAAACTGACGGTACTGATAAAAGATACAAATTTAGAATCTTTTAAAGAAGACTGGGAGAAGGAGAAAAAATAGTGGGGTATAAATGCTGTAAACAAATAAGCACTGTGTGTGTATATGTTACTTAATAAATGTTAAGACACTTCAAGATGGTGTCCTAGTCACAAAGGATTTTGCTCTTCAAAACCAAACAGGGCTGTTTCAACCACATTACTGTAAGACAGTGTTTTTCAACCTTTTTTGGGCAAAGGCACACTTGTTTCATGAAAAAAATCACGAGGCACACCACCATTAAAAAATGTTAAAAAAATTAACTCTGTGCCTATATTGACTATATATAAAGTAATTCTCTTGAATAGGAATCAAATAAACACAAAGAAAGTATTTTATAATTACTTTATTATGAAATAGTAAGTAAACAGAAATATGAAAAATTATAAAATACTTTCTTTGTGTTTATTTGATTCCTATTCAAGAGAATTACTTTATATATAGTCAATATAGGCACAGAGAGGCAACATCTCGCGGCACACTAGTGTGCCACGGAACAGTGGTTGAAAAACACTGCTGTAAGAAACACTGACAAAGAGACAGGCGATGTTTAACTTTCTGTGCTGCCTGAAGGAATTCTATGTTGCTACAGATATTAAATGCTCTTATACAAAAGAAGGCGGCGTAACAGAAGAATTGTGAGGGATGGCAACAAATGCACAAAGTATAACAAGCCAGTCTTGATTGCGGCCTCTGGATTAGAAAATAAAAGCTCTGCAAAATGACAAGACACCAGACACTTGGTCATTCTAGAGCAGGGGTCAGCAAACTTTTTCAGCAGGGGGCTGGTCCACTGTCCCTCAGACCTTGTGGGGGGCCGGACTATATTTTGAAAAAAAATATGAATGAATTCCTATGCACCACAAATAACCCAGAGATGCGAGAAATGAAGTTACAGGGAACCAGGCAGAGGGCCTTCTCGGTAGTGGTGCCCTTCAGATTTCAAGAATTACGCGACTTTTAGAAGACATCTGAAAGCAGTCCTGTATCAGGAGGTTTTTAAAGCTTAATGTTTTTATTATTATTTTTTATATGCTGTAAGCCGCTTTGAGCCAGATGGGCAGGGAAGAAGAAGAAGAAGAAGAAGAAGAAGAAGAAGAAGAAGAAGAAGAAGAAGAAGAAGAAGAAGAAGATCATCTATATATGAGAGACACTAACCCAGTGCAATAGTGTTTCATGGAAACATCAAATCCCTTCCAGCCCTACAATACTATGACACTAAAGCAGGCACCTCCAAACTCGGCCCTCCAGATGTTTTGGGACTACAACTCCCATGATCCCTAGCGAGCAGGACCAGTGGTCAGGGATGATGGGAACTGTAGTCCCAAAACATCTGGAGGGCCGAGTTTGGGGATGCCTGCACTAAAGGAAAGAGAGCGAGGCAGGTACAGAGCAGTAATGCTAAACAGGAAATATGGCTCAGAGGATTTTTGATGTCCAACATACACATTCAAATGCACAGACACAACACATGTTACAGACCTTCCTAAACGGTACCAGCTCAGTCGACAAAAGAGGGATCAGATCTGAGTGGTCTCAAGGTAGTCAAAAACAAGACCTCCTTGAGCATGAAAAGCTAGCATGTCAGGAGAAATGCGCCGGGGTGGGTGGGGAGGAAGCCAGTGTGCCCACACCATAAGGAATACATCGTCTACCATGTGTTACTTCTACACACTTGAAAGGGGAACCATTTCCTATCAGAAGTAAATGGTGCATCCCCAAGTTTCAGACAAAAAACATGCCCTGCTTGAACTGCCTCCTAATTTCAAACGCCGCTCCGAATATCCCTGCTTCTTCAAAGATCACAGGGTTAGCAAGCCCAATATTTTGTTTTATTTGGTTGAAAGTCCCCAAAAGAACTCGCGAGGCAACGTACGATGGTTGAAAAGGCAGAAGCGGGGAAGGCAGCCATCTCAAATGGGGGGTGGGGAAGGGAAAAGGTACACAAGTCTAACATCTGCTGGTGGCAGTCTGTCAAGCTGAGGAAAGTTAATGTCATGAACAGACGCTTTGCAGTTCCTCGCTGTTATTTTTGCATGATTATTCCCAGGTGTTAGGGCATGCTGAGCAGTAGCCTTGCTATTTATCACAGAAGAGGTTCCAAGAAGGAGAGACAGAGAAATAAAACACACCAGCTACACTTGAAGGCAGGTTAGTTGTACAGATTGCAGCCGTTCTGCACACAGGCAGCCTTAAAACCCTACAGAAATATGCGGCAATGTTTCCTTTCCTCGCCTTATTTCACGAGCTTTTGGGGACCTGATTAGCAACGAAAGCTACAAAGTTTCAGAGTGTTGTGCTTGGCAGTTTTCCATTGCCCAAGTGTACGCTTGCATCAGGCGGCGATGGTACCAGAAAGCTGACGGTGAATATCTGCCAATAAATAGACTAAGCGCCCTAGTGAGCACTTTTCATTCTGAACATGATGCACACACTAACCGTCCCCACCCCAATAACTCATGCAGAATAGGTCAGAAAAGAAATATCACCATTACTACCGTCTTTCCCCCTTTTTAAGACACCGTCTTATAATTTTTTTTCCTCAAAAAAACACAGGGTGGCTTATTTTCGGGGGGATGTCTTATTTTTATTACATCAGTATGGTACGGTACAGCCTCCCCCTGTGGCGGCACCACGGCTTACTTTTGGGGTACGTCTTACTTCTCACAAAGGTAAAAAAAAACCTGCCATGGCTTACTTTATGACTACGTATTAAAAAAGGGGAAACAGGGTAGGAAGACAGCTGTGATCTTTCCTTTATGTGCACAGATACTCCTCTATTTTCTTCTGCTATTCCAGATGCTAAAATTAAGCAGGGCATTTAAAAAACAAAAACCTCGATCTATCCGATGTTCTCGCAAATCTCCAGAATTACAATCCTGGAGTAATAAAATTCCACCTCTCCTGTAGGGGATTTCCTGCCCAGCAGCGTGGATTCCACTGCGTAACACACAAGTTCCTATAGAAAAGACACTCCTTTCCTGCTGGATAGGAGGAAGTGAAGAGATCCAAATGCCAGATTTCCCCATCTCCTGTGGGAAAGCCACTTACACACACACACACACACACACACACACACACACACGAGTCTAGGGCAAAAAAATAAAAAGGAAGACCGTTTGAGCCATTTGAACTCCTGTTGCATATAAAAATAAAAAAAACCTGATTAAAAAAACCAACTGAAAAAATACTATCCTAATTGCAGGATTTCAGAAGTATTTGTCCATGGGTACTTACTTCACTTTCTAACTTCTACCATATTTTGGTAGGCTTTGTTCCAGGAAAGGCTCTTGCTTTTATAGATGGCATTTAAATAAATGAGCAATCCTTTAATTCAGGATCCAAGGAACTAAGGCTGCGTATATGCTGCATGCATGTAGGTTTTCTCCATCTGGAACTAGTCAGGCTCACTCTCAACATGCTGCTTTCAATCAAGATTGATTCTAGATCCTGGCATCCACAACCATGGATGTGGTTACTTGGAATGTGGCCACAGAGACCATATAACACCTGTCCTGAAAGACCTTCATTGGCTCCCAGTACGTTTCCATGCACAATTCAAAGTTTTGGTGCTGATCTTTAAAGTCCTAAACGGCCTCGGCCCAGTATACCTGAAGGGGCATCTCCACCCCCAGCTCAAAGGGTCTTCTGGAGGTTCCCCCCCTGCAAGAAGTGAGGTGACAGGGAGCCAGGCAAAGGGCCTTCTCGGTGGTGGCACCCGCCCTGTGGAACGCCCTCCCATCAGATGTCAAGGAAATAAACAACTACCGGTATCTGACTTTTAGAAGGCATCTGAAGGCAGCCCTGTTTAAGGAGGTTTTTAATGACTGGTGTTTTAATGTATTTTTAATATTCTGTTGGGAGCTGCCCAGAGTGCCTGGGGAGGCCTGGCCAAATGGGCGGGGTATAAATGGTAGATGATGATGATTGAAAACCCTCCCCTTAAATAGGTTATCCATGCCTTTCCCTCCCTGCACATGCCCCAGGTGAATGAAAAAAGTGCTGGTTGCAATCTTGGTACATGCTCATCCTACATCAGTGATGGCTAACCTTGACACCCCAGATGTTTTGGAACTACAACTCCCATCATCCCTAGCTAACAGGATCAGTGGTCAGGGATGATGGGAGTTGTAGTCCCAAAACATCTGGAGTGTCAAGGTTAGCCATCACTGCCCTACATAATAACTGGGCAGCCTGCCCCACTTCCAGGACTGCCTACATCTGCTTTCAAATGGAGACATCACGAGGTAACACAGATTTTCAGTTTGCTTTTGAGGAGCAAAAATTATGCAAGGAATCTAGGTTTTGTGTGGACTACACAGGGGTGGGGGGGGGGGAAACAAGCACGCTGTTCCCAAATAAAATGTGTGCATATAGCATAAACTCCATCACACCTTTCCTGTGAATATAAACCTCTCAAACTGGGAATATAAGGCATCCTTTGCAAAATAACGAACAATCTTAACAAACCTTTTAAACTCTGTATCGGAGGGTTGTTGTTTTAGTTTGCTACTGAAGACATACCCGTTGACCCATACTTTGTCCTAATATTTGCTATTCTGATGATTTTACAAATTTAGAGGATGTAGTATTAAACTAAGTCAGAGTAGACCTATTGATAATAATGAACCTAACTTAGCCATGTACGCTATTTTCAGTGAGTTTACTCTGAGTAAAACTTAGTTGACTGCTGCCCTGGGTGATTATTTTTATTGACTATAGTTTTGTTTCATTACTGTGTGAGCCACTTTGATACTTCTTTCTGTAGATGAAAAACAGTACGCATAGAAATACAAATACACAAAATTGGAAATGAACTGATCCAAAGGTCCAGGAATGCAACTGTGATCACAGATACCATTGTCTTCCCTTGCCCATTGAGTTCAGCGAGACTTACTACCAGGTAAATGTGCATAGAATTGTCTCTAACACACACTCATCCACGTATCCTGCGCTTCCTCCTGAAAGAGCCCGTGGAGGCAAACAACAAGTAACAAAATACCTTTAACACAATTCCAATACAGATTCATCCTGGGTCAACTTATAGCAGGCTTCCTCAAACTCTGCCCTCCATATGTTTTTGGCCTACAACTCCCATGATCCCTAGCTAGCAAGACCAGTGGTCAGGGATGATGGGAATTGTAGTCTCAAAACATCTGGAGGGCCAAGGTTGAGGAAGCCTGACTTATAGGCTCAACTTATAAAGCTGGTTGAAAGAGGAAGGTCTTCAGCAGCTTATATGTGGTGCGATGCCTCAATGGAGGTAAGTGGAATAATAGAATCATAGAGCTGGAAGGAACCCTGATGATCATCTTCTAGTTAGAATAGAATAGAATAGAATAGAATAGAATAGAATAGAATAGAATTTATTGTCATTGTCCCCTTTGGGGAAACGAAATTACTTGGCTGCTCCATCCACCCAGATAGGGCACTCCATGCAAAAACAAAACAACTACAAAAACACTGATTAAAACCATACAATATGATAAAACATAACAGGTAAGATTAGATGACTTTCAAAGTCCAGGCTTCCCATTCAGGGCCGAGATCGCTCTGGAGAAGAAGCTGTTCCTAAGACGGCTTGTTCTTGTCGTCATCGTCCTGTATCTCCGTCCTGATGGCAAGAGCTCAAAGAGACGGTGACCAGGATGCGATGGATCTTTTACTATGTCCAGTGCCTTTCTGTGGCACCTCATGGCATAAATCTGCTCTAAGGTGGAGAGCGAACAACCTCCTCCAATGCAGGGATATGCAGCTGTCCCATAGAATCATGGAATTGTAGAGTTGGAAGGGACCATGAGGGTCATCTAGTCGAACCCACTGTAATGCAGGAATCTTTTGCCCAATGTGGGGCTTGAACCCACAACCCTGAGGTTAAGAGTCTTGTCCTCTACTGACCGAGCTATCCAATCGAACCTGCAGCCTTGGCATTATCAGCGCCATGTTCCAACCAACTGAGCGATACAAGTCACGGTTCACTCAACTCACAGAATCGCAATTCCGTTTTGCTCTCCTTTTGACTATTCACGATGGTTAGAAATACAGTGGCACCTTGGTTCTCGAACTTAATCCATTCCGGGAGTCCGTTCGATTCCCGAAACCATTCGAAAACCAAGGCGCGGCTTCCGATTGGCCTCCAGGAGCTTCCTGCACTCAAGCGGAAGCCGCGTCGGACCTTCGGCTTCCGAAAAACGTTCGCAAACTGGAACACTCACTTCCAGGTTTGGGATCTGATTTGTTTGGGAGCCAAGTAGTTTGACAACCAAGGTACGGGAGGTATGGGAGTAACAACACTTTTGTAATTCTGCCTGCTTAAAATAAAAAAGCAAGGAATGCCATACTAGGTGTGATTAACCAGTACACACACACACACACACACACACACACACACCCCTCTGTGTGTATTCTCCACTGTTTAGCATTCATTCCTTGCTCTGCTCATCAAGGGGCGAAACCGTACCACACTTCATAGAAATTTCAATGTTTTGCCCAGCAAAATGTAAATAAGCCCAACCTAAACTCTTGTAAAATCATGAAATGCCGCTGGCAGTTTTATCAAAGTGTGTAGACGTGTACAGAGCCTTTGAAGAAATGAAACTGCCGTTTAGCAAGTGTGATTTATAAGCAACACTGATTTTAGCTGGGAGATAACACGGCTGTCTAATCATTAGTAGTCAGACAACAGCCATGTGAACACATCAATTATGGGCCAATGCCAAAAGCCCTTGAGATCCTGGAGATTAACAGCCAATCCTCTGTTTTACAAGTTCACATCAAAAAGAATATTAATAAGAGGAGGGGCATTGTGAAAGCCTGTCAGACGGATGCAGCCACCACAACAAGGCATTCCTCCCCTCTTGCTGTGTCTCGAACTGGCCCATGAAAATAGCTGGCATCAGCTCCTATGCGGGGATCTGCCAATTTTCAGAAAATGTTTTCATTAACATATGGGAAGTTGTAAAAGGCTGCAGCAGCTCTGCCTTGTGTATTAGCAACAGCAATGCCTTTTGTGCCTCTCTCTTTAAAGCACAACAATTACACAAGATTAGTTCTTATTAAACCCTCTGGAAAATAAAAACCCCAGCACAAATATTAGAAATGTCACCCTATCCCTTTCAGACAAAAATCAGGCGGCTTTGCAACAATCATAAACTGAGTGGTCTCTTAAGCATGCATCTTACAGGATTGGCAAGTGAACTGAAATGACCCAATAAAAACGGCCCAGTTTGAAAGTCTAGGGTCAGAAATATATCGAGGTGCCAGCATCATTTTTTAAACGTCAACATCAAATATATTAGATGCTAGCTAGCTGTTCACAGGACTTGAATAAACCTAAGGGTGATATTGTCTGCATTGCATTAGAACTATAGTACTGTATTGGTCTGAATATAAGCTCCACTTTTTTTCCAAATTCCGAACGTGAAAAGTTAAAGTGCGGCTTAAATTTGCGACCTTACAAAAATTGGCTTTTACGATATCGCTGCTGAAACAGACATACGGTAAAACGGAATGGGTGTGAGTGCCTGAGGAATTTTAAGGGAGCAGTTTATATTCGGGTATTGTCTTTTTTTCTCCCCCCCCCCCCGAATTTTAAAGGTGTGGCTTATTTGCGGGTGCGGCTTATATTCGGGCCAATACGGTACTTGTATTGTCATGTCTGGAATTCATTTTAATTGACTCGCAGTATACTTTTTACTATTGATGCAAATCACTTTGGGGCCTTTAGTGAAAATCAGCTTATAAATGTCTAGGAAAAATATAAAACAAGTAAGTATTTCAAATTACAGGGTTGCATTTTCCTAACCCCCATTCGCTTCCACATCCTTCTGGGGCACAAGTAAGGCCAGATTTATCTGACTCTTCGCAATAATCCTTTGACTATACAAATCTTCCCTAATTTCGTAGTTTTGAAGGGTTTGCCTATAAGATATCATAGCATCTCTTTCTAGTTGGTAACTGATATTAAAATACAACCAGAAGCCTCCCATGCATATTGCTGCTTGTGGCAAGGGAAATCCTCGTAACAGTGTTGGCCAACGTTGTGCTTGCCAGATGAACTGGACCTCATCTCCCATCATCCCTGACTACTGGCCATGCTGGCAGAGTTTGGTGGGAGGTATAGATGTCAACGAGGGACCCAGGTGGCGCTGTGGGTTAAACCACAGAGCCTAAGGCTTGCTGATCAGAAGCCAGGAGGCGGGAGGGAGCAGGCGCTGCCGCCACCGTGTGAGGGAGAGGGAAAAAACGCGCGTGCTGGCGATCCACGCAGCGA
Source organism: Darevskia mixta (assembly GCA_034641385.1). Lineage (NCBI taxonomy): Eukaryota > Metazoa > Chordata > Lepidosauria > Squamata > Lacertidae > Darevskia > Darevskia mixta. The sequence continues at coordinate 7,102,313 of JAWWNH010000126.1, forward strand.
TTCCTAAACCGTCCATGGGCTGGATCCAGAAGGCAATTGGGCCTGATCCGGCCCACAGGCCTTAGTTTGCCTACCCACGGAGTAGGGAGATTAGAAGGTGAATTTACAAGCCTGCATGAACATTTGGTGAACCTGGTTGTTGTGCTAAAACTGTGCCTGCTGCTAATGACTGCTGCAATGGACAATACCATTGTCTCTGTCTTTTATATCTCACAAATTGAAAGCTCACACCCATCAGAGGGAAGTGGAGCAAGCTATCTATTATTATTATTATTATTATTATTATTATTAATTGAATTTATATACCGCTCCAAACCCAGAGGTCTCAGGGCGGTTCACAGAACAAAGTCAAAATATAATACCACAAAATAGATAATCAAAATAAAAACATCAACCCAATAACCCCCCCCCCAAAAAAACCCCATGTTTTAAAAGGACATTGGGAAAGTTAGAAGTTTCCCAAACCATGGGCACCAACTCTCAGCTCCTCCACACATAAATCTGGGCAATGTTTGTACACACATGCCGCAAATGAAAATACCGAGAATACATTCCAGATCTTTCACAAATAAATATTTTTTTTTAAAAAAACCAGCTGCTATACCACTATGAAATGTAATGGCAGAAATTGCCTAAGCTGAGAATTCAGCTACCTCAACTAGAAAGCAATTTTGTGCTCGCTGAGCATTTGAAGACAGTTGCTTTTCCCCCTTGTATTCCTTGGGAAGAAACAAGTGCTTAGTGCTAGGGTGTTTATCCTCAAATGACAGAAGAAAATAATTATACTATCAGGGTGGGAAAGTCAATGTTAATTCAAGATTCTGTGGTTGCTAGCTTCGGTGTGTAATCATGGAGCAGAAACTTAACTTTGGGAGGTAGCAAATCTCAATGAGTCCCCCCCCCAAAAAAAATTTATACTCCATCATTTGCTATCTGAAGTCACTCACAGATCACTGAGTTCTGGCTATTTTGAACTCCATTAGCCTACCCAAGGTTGTTAAGTAGCAATTACATAAGCGAGCACCAAGAATTTCTCCCGTGCGCTTGTTTGCAGGAGGGCAGTGCAGGAATTAAACAAAATAATCAATCCGCTAAAAACCACTCTGTAACGCTTCCTAATAATGATATGTTAATGAAATATATTGGCTCAAATTACAGGGGTCATATGCAGCTGTTGAACTCAATTTCCAAGGCTATCTATGTCACCACATTTCTGGTTTATGAAGGTTTTCAGGACAAGGTGATGAACACTAAACGCTAATGAAAGTAATAATCAATGACAAGATTGCAGCTTTGTATACTGAAGCAGAACAAAACAATGCAAGTTGAATTCTTTTGGAGGCTAAAAGGATCTGCATGATGGCATGGTATGAAAAAGCCACAGTCGCATTGGAAGAGCAATTCTATACATGTCTATTCAAAAGAAAGTCATGCTGAGTTAAATGGGGCTTATTTCAAGATAAGTGTGCATAGCCTTAGTACACTACTGCTGCTCTATATGAAAAAGCATATTCTATTCTTAATCCTACTATCACGATCAATTTTATTTATGTTAACACAAACACCTTGTCAATGCTGAATGCTAACAGCTTTTACATCACCAGCCTGGTGGTTGGAACGGAAGGGAAAGCTCATGGAGCAGAACCCCTGAAATAGGTTTCGATCACACGCTACAGCCATGAAAACTTTAAGAAGTTTGCAGGAAAATCCTGGACAACATACATTGCACATTCAGTCTTCAAAGTAAATCCTGGTGCTGCGAACAAGCCTAAAGCTAGACCTAGCAGGCAGATTTCACAATTCAAATTATGACAAACTAATATTATCAAGAAGACAGCCCAGGCTAATTATTCTTGTTCCCACCATCATCTCAATTCTACAAATTTACAGCACTCAGATCATAGCAAGGTGGTCTACAGGCACATTTGGCAAATCCTCAATGTCATCAACTCCCGCCCGGAAACCTATGTCCCCACTGTGGAAGGATGTGCGGATCCAGAATTGGCCTCCACGGGCAAAGGTATAGGACCCCTGGACGGTTAAGTCCAGTCAAAGGCGACTATGGGGTTGTGGCGCTCATCTCGCTTCAGGCTGAGGGAGCCGGCGTTTGTCCACAGACAACTTTCCGTGTCATGTGGCCGGCATGACTAAACCACTTCTGGTGCAACAGGACACTGTGACGGAAACCAGAGCGCACGGAAACACTGTTTACCTTTCTGCCACAGAGGTACCTATTTATCTACTTGCACTGGCGTGCTTTCGAACTGCTAGGTTGGCAGGCGCTAGGACAGAACAACGGGAGCTCACTCCATTGCGGGGATTCGAACGGACGACCTTCCGATCGGCAAGCCCAAGAGGCTTCATGGCTTAGACCACAGCGCCACCCGCGTCCCTGTCACCCGTGGACTCACTGTTAAGACCATATTCATGGAAGACAATCTTATTCAGCTACGAAGTAAGAGGAAGACAGTATCATCTACTTTGCAAGTGGAACAGTTACCCAACTATTCAAAAAGCTTCTGTTAAGTCACCCATTCAGCTCAATTTCCTTCACCTGGGACAATAAATGAAGTAACCTTACAATGCTGTGTAGGTGAGGTCACCTACCCTGCAATTAGCTCAATAGTTCACAGCAACTTCCTGCAGCAGCAGTGAGTCACATAGGCTGAATTGAACCTTTGTGAATGGCAAGCTGAGACAGTTACACCCCAGTGGTGGAGTCTTTGCCACCTAATCATTCTGGAAATGGAGACCATTAGGCACCAAAACAACAGTCAAACACTTCGTTAACAACAGATGCAATTCTAGTCTTCCATATTTAGAAAACACCTCAAGACCCCCTGGGAAGAATCACACATCCTTAATGATGTAACCTGGTTTTGCAAAAACTGTAAATCCAGCAACATAGAATTTTAAGGAATTTGTACTGTTTTAATTAAACCTGAATGTGATTTCATGAGCCAAATTATTACAGGAGTGCTTTAACCATGCACTGCTAATGTGTTTTTGACCAATGATAACATGCCAAAATGACAAATGCTCTTAATTGTTTATACCTTTGCCATACTTAAAGGTAGCTGGCAAAAGCTTTGGTTAAATACTATATATATATAGTGTACCTAAAAGGGACCAAACTATATGATCATTAAAATATGCTGAGCATTTCACATGGCGTTCTTTTCACCCTTGCCAGAGGTTTGGATACTACATTCTGTAGCATATTTACTTCATTTATGCAGCAAGTATTTGGCCTTTATTCAAACCCACGTAATTTACTGACCAGTACTCCACCACAGAATGTCATTTGAAAGCTCTAGAAATTTATTCAAAATTAAAAGGCAGTTACCATTGTGTGAATACACTGTTTTGGTGGTTGTTTGTGTGTGTGCAAAAATATTCTTTAAAAATTATTTAAAAGCCTATGCCGACATTCTAAAAACATTTACAAAAATAGAAAAATAAAATCATAGTACTATTTACTAACTGTGGAAAGTCACTAAGAGTCACAGTATCAAAGTGAAAGAAATAAAAAGGGCTCCTCTCAAAGTTAGACTGTCATCACCCCATAAATAAATATCCACCCCCATAAAGATCAAGCAACAATGAGTTTCAGAAGCCATCATAGAAAAGGCTCTGTCTGGCATTAGCCCTACATTCCAAACAGAGGGAATCTGGAGCAGGGAGTAACCACACCATTTAGGCTATACAGTGGACCCTTGGGTTACGTTACCTTCGGGTAATGTAATCCTGAGGTTGCGAACGTGGCACCCCTGGAAGTGTATACTTCTGGGTTTTGCGCTCAATCGGGCCGCGTGTGTGTGCAGAAGGGCGCCTCCAGTTACAAAGTTTTCGGGATGCGGAACGGATCCTGTTCATAACCGGAGGTACCACTGTAATCCTATGCACACTACAATCCTATAATCCTAGTTTCACTGAACAGGATTTCTCTCTCTCTCTCTCTCTCTCTCTCTCTCTCTCTCACACACACACACACACACACTTGCATGGTTAGAGTACTGAACTCAAAGACCACCACCTTGAATTGTGCCTGGACGTAAACTGGCAACCACTGTAGTTCACGTAAGACCAGTACAGTGGTACCTTGGTACCCGAACAGCTGGGCTCCCGAACAAATCGGCTCCTGAGCGCCGCAAACCCAGAAGTGAGTGTTCCTGTTTGCAAACGTTTTTCGGAAGCCAAACGTCCGCCGCAGCTTCCGACTGAATGCAAGAAGCTCCTGCAGCCAATCGGAAGCCGCGCCTTGCTTTTCGACCCATTCTGAGAGTCGAACACACTCCTGGGACGGATTAAGTTTGACAACCAAGGTACCACTGTATTGTACTGCCCTAGTGGCCCACCCTACATAGGAGCTGGGGGGGTGAGTCCTTCACCAGCTGCAGTTTCCAAACCTTCAGCCTTGCTAATGTGCACACTTTTCGTCCTCCATAACTGGAAAATGTGAGTGAATGGAAAAGTCACCGTTCAGCTTCATTTGTGATATATGTGACTAATCAGAGCCCTCCTTGTGCGAGAGAAGCAAACATGTACAGTATAATGTTGCTCAGACTCCTATCATGACAGCTTTCTTCAGCTGATTTGAATTCTTTGGGCTCAGTCATATAATTTTTCTGCAATCTCTGCGGAGGAAGATGACCTTTCTTATCCCACACTTGCTTAGGACAAGTGAATATAATTTGACGAAATATAGATGAGGATTTTTTATTTTTTTTTGCAAATGCATTAGGGAAATGCAAATTCCCTGACTCTGTTCTGCTGGAGTAAAGGCTGCTTATGTCCAAAACAGCTGACCCAGAAAGTGGCACATTTTCATAAAGCATTTCAAGCACATTTAAAAACATTGATTCAGAACTGAGGGTGGCTGGACCTTATCTGAATGGGATTTACATATAGTTATTTTTCTTCCTAACTTAAGTAGTTCCCAATTTCAGAAATCCAACTTTTGTAAATAATAATAATAATAAAATGGAAGCTCAGATTTCTGACTGGGATGATAGTGGTCCTTTCTGTCAACTTTTCTAGGATTGCTGACAGGAAAGAAGAATCCAAGATCCATGCATTCTCCCTTCTCTTTCTGCTTAGTTACACAAGTTGTAAATTAAATTAAACTCGGATTAAAAAGAAATGTCTGCAAGTGCAGAACGGTTGAAAATGCCAAAATGAGCAACTAACTGACTAAAAATGACTGAAAATTCAGGTACTGGGACGGGAAAGAACTGAGACATTCATGGCAAGAAAGACACTTCGACATTGCCTTATTCAGAAATCTCTACTTCAATAAAATGCTTGTTGTTATTCAGGACTTGGCAAATGGCACTGCCATCAAATATTTGAAGAAGGAGAACTGTGAAGAATAAATGCTAACTGGGAAAAAAGGCTTGTACTTATGCGGTGCTAATGGCCATCTAAAAGGCCAATTTGGAATAGCTATATATCCTCATTCACATTCACAGCAGCAGTTTCACTGGAAGAACCATCTTAAGAAAACCTGAAGTCTTTTGCCATCTGAGCAAGGAAGAACGGCTAATATGAGAATTTTCAAGAAGTCAAAGTTTATTTTAAGAGCGGTGATTAGGGAGGACATTTTCAAATATTATTACAAAATTGCACAGACTACCATGTGGCGTGTTTCAGTAATAAATGGGTGAGGATGGAAGAAATCTAAATACACCAGAAGTCTAAAGAATCCAGATCAGGCTGTTTTATGACATTTTTCACTCCATTTATCGCATGGGAGGGCGTTTATTTTTTAGGACATATAAGGCTTTAAAGGCGGCAACCCAAAAACACTTGTTAGGGAGCAAGATTAACTGAACACAGTAGGACTTACTTCTGTGTAAAGATGCATCTGATTGCATCACAAGGAGGTTATTGACTTTGGGAGGAAAACAGCATATAATTTTATTGTCGCTTGAGGAATTTTCCGTTAAAGAGTTCAAGCCGGACAAAAAATGTTTGTATTCTGAGTTTGGGGATTAAAACCGCACCCAGCACAGCAAACAACACCCTTGTCTTTTCAAATTACGCATTAATTTTTAAACTAAGTAATATATGAAATGAAAATGACAAGGAATGCATTCTTCTGCTGCGTCAAACCGTCAAAACTCATTTCCCTCCCTCGACTAAAATCGCTTGTCAGTCAAGGCCACTTAAACCAGGAGCGAAGCATATCTTCTGCACTAGTGAAAATGATATCAGTCATCACTCCGGTTAACTCCCATAATTTCTCTCTGTAAACATTTAGAGGGGAAAGTTCTAGAATGTCGTGATGGGCTTCTGCCAGTTGAAACTGTCAAGTTCAACGGCAGGTTAACTGTAAGCCGCGGAGGGGGGGGCACTGTCTTTTGTTTCATCTGAGACTTCTACTGTGTATCTCTTTCCTGTGTCAATACACACAAAGGGGAATAAATTAAAACAAAGCAAAATAAAACATCCTTGAGTTTGAAAGAGAAGCTGTAATTCTATACCAAACCTTCTGAGCAGAAAACTGCGCGCCCTGTTGCCAGAATTGGCAAAAGGTCATAAATAGTTTAACTGCCAGACATCGCTGCACATAAATTCTGGTGCCAGCCTTTATCTTTGCAGAGTTTCACAATACAGAAACTGGCACAGGCCTACTACCCCTGATGACTCAAAACCCTCCGAGCATCTTTAATATAGTTGTATGATAAACATCTAGAGCGGCCTCCTAAAATGAAGAACGAGAAAAGAATGTTTTTCAACAGCAGCCCAACATAAATAAATTTAGCCGGGGAAGCTGTAGCCCGGATCCTGTTAACTACATGCCAGGAAATTTGGCTAAATTTCTAGTAGGCTGCTGCTAAAAAGGCAGAGAAACGGTCCCAATTAAAAACTGGGCTTCATGAGCCCCTTAAAATTCATTTAGGCAGCTTTCTTGTACGGATTTCGTATCAAGACCCCTATTGCTCTTCTTGCCCTCAACTCAAATCCCTTTGACGCCCCACAGAAGATGTGGGGCACAATATTTCCCTTTCTGCGGCACACATCACACTGATGGACGGTGACATCTCAATTCAATATTTGCACTCGAAATCTTACCTCCAAGAGCCTCATCTTTTCCCCCCCCGAGACTACAAATGCCAACTGACAGTCAGACAAACCAACTGATCTCTCAGGAGTGCTTGCAGAGTCACTGGGAAATGAAGAAAGAGGGACTGGAGTTTACAGTTTACAGTTGGTCAGGTTCTTTCTCTCTCTCTCTCTCTCTCTCTCTCTCTCTCTCTCTCTCTCTCTCTCTCTCTCTCTCCCTAAGGTTCTTTACTTCATGAGCTGCAGAATATGCAGCCAGTCTAGATTGCACAGGCACAGAAAGGCTCTCCGGGCACTGCTCTTGAAGAAGGTGCATTCCCAAATTCTGTAAAAAGGGTGTGGGACCAGGCAGGGACAACGTCTCTGCCTGCTCCACCCTCACCTTCCTGCTTTGGAAGGGAAGATCACATGCTCACAATATTTCCTAGAAGCAGGAACCGGCACCATCGGAGTTCCCAGTCACACCAAAGCTTGCAATTCCCCTTTTGCAGGTCTCTGGCACAGACAGAAATATTGGGTGTAGGGCTTGCTTGCACGCATGACCCCAGTGTTCACAGCGAATACCGGAGCAGGGCTAGAGGGGGGACACCTATTGTTGGCCAACAGAAGGAGTGGTCAATGTAACTCTTGAAAAACCATCCAGGATGTCAGAGAAACTTAAACCAAGGTTAAAGAAACTTAAACCACGGTTATAGCCACCAAAACAGGATGTCCAGTTGCCATTTGGGGGCAAGACAGCTCTAACGTATTATTTTTCAAATGATGGACTGACTGTGATTGATTCTCAGTTAAACATCTGGCTAGTTCAGATGACAACCTTGAGCTAGGTTAAGAATTTTGAGAATTTAAAGACGAAAAGTCACTTGATCCAGGGATAGTCTACATGTATTGGCCTATTCCAACCACTTTTTCTTACTGGTGCCTGCTGCTGTTGAGGCTACACAGAAAAAGCAATCTGGCTCCAGAAATTCATTCCGATTGTGCAGATAAAATATAAGTCTTAGAATTCTATTAGTGTGTGAAAACTGGTAAGAGCCAAAGATCCCCAGGCATGCACCTCCAGATGGTGGAGATGTCAGGCATCATCCTGGCGCCCAGGCATCTTCACTTGGTTGCAAGTGGTTGATAGTCAGGTGCAAAATGTGCCTGGCTAATTTCAAACATTGGCTTAGGTCCAGTTTGCATGCCTCCCATGCTTCCCAGAAGGTAAATGTAAAGGACCCCTGGATGGTTAAGTCCAGTCAAAGGTAACTTTGGGCTCATCTCGCATTCCGGCCGAGTGAGCCGGCGTTTGTCTGCAAAAAGCTTTCCGGGTCATGTGGCCAGCATGATTAAACCACTTCTGGCGCAACGAGACACGGTGACGGAAACGGTGAAATATAATAAAATGCAAAGTAAGCGATCTGCTCTATTACATAACTGTTGTAGATGCTGGTTGCTCATGACAGGGAGATTGTAGATTTGAAATTTTTACAAGCAGGGACTGAGATGAACTCCCAAGGGCTGATGAAGCCTTTTAAAAATGAAAACAGCTTCGGAAATAATTATTTAGGGGAGACTTGCTGCTCCTCTTATTTCCCAATTCATTCCTTGTGCCCAGATTTGTCTTCTGATTTAAGACACCACGCAGATAGGTATACAGTGGTACCTCGGAAGTCAAACGGAATCCATTCCGGAACTCCGTTTGACTTCCAAAACATTTGGAAACCAAAGTGCGGCTTCCGATTGGCTGCAGGATGCTCCTACAGCCAATCAGAAGCCACGCCAGATATTCAAGTTCCAAAGAAAGTTCACAAACCGGAACACTCGCTTCCGAGTTTGCGGCGTTCGGGAGCCAAAGTGTTCGACTCGCAAGGCGTTTGGGATCCAAGGGTACGGCTGTACTTGCCTTCCAGCCAAGCTATTTTCTGCAACTACAAAAAAAGATAAAAGCTATGCCATGGCAGGTGGGACCCACACATTCACCATAGGTAAATCTCATTCCACAGAGCTATTACCGTTGCGTCCACAGTGTCCACAACACAGGTTAAAAGCTCAAACTCGCTTACATGAGAACAAGCCCCACCAAGATCAGTTGGAACTTGCTTTACAATTGCAGGACAATTGCAACAAACAAATTTTTTTTTAAAAAAAATCCTTCCAGTAGCACCTTAGGACGCGGGTGGCGCTGTGGGTTAAACCACAGAGCCTAGGGCTCGCCGATAAGAAGGTCGGCGGTTCGAATCCCCGTGACGGGGTGAGCTCCCGCTGCTTGGTCCCTGCTCCTGCCAACCTAGCAGTTTGAAAACACCTCAAAGTGCAAGTAGATAAATACCCTGTTTCTCCTAAAATAAGCTGTAGCCATAAAATAAGCCGTAGCAGGATTTCTACGCATTTGTGAAATATAAGCCATACCCCCAAAATAAGACATAGTGACGCAGTGCCTCTCACTTAAGACGGCCTGGATAGGCGTGGTATCCCCAGAAAATAAGCCATACTGTGTTTTTTTGAGGGGGGGAAATATAAGACGGTGTCTTATTTTAGGAGAAACATGGTAGGAACCGCTGCAGCGGGAAGGTAAACGGCGTTTCCATGCACTGCTCTGGTTCGCCAGAAGCGGCTTAGTCATGCTGGCCACATGACCTGTACACCGGCTCCCTCCGCCAATAAAGCGAGATGAGCGCCGCAACCCCAGAGTCAGTCACGACTGGACCTAATGGTCAGGGGTCCCTTTACCTTTACGTTTGTTATTGGTATGAGCTTTCGTGACAATTGCAGTCTCCTATCTTGAGCAAGAAGTATTTTGTAAGTGTGGGATCTCCAGGGGCCATACAGTGCTCCAACACAAAAAAAAAACCCTGAATTTTTTCTCAGTCACTCCTTCGTCTGTATATTCGATTATAAACACAGACCTTGACCTTGCAATCAGTGGTGAAGTCTATTTTGTGCTAGAGCTCTGTGGGAATATAAAGCTTTGAAATTTAAGTTTAAATATGTATTTTAAAGATGTTTATTGTGCGCGATCACCTTTTCTCTGCTGTCTTAAATAGAATCAACATGCTAGGCTCCTCCTGGGAGTTCAAAGGAACTAAGTGTTATAGGAATTTCGGGGGGGGGAGCTTCCCTTCAAAACACCCCAGTACGCTGTTTGGGACATGAGCAGAGAGGGGTGACTGGGACCCCAGTACACTATTTGAGACATGAACAGAGAGGGGAATTTTATAAGAAATCTGACAGCTGTCATTCTAAACAGAGCTGCCAGTTATTGGACATAAGAGTTGTAGGAAGACCCTGGACTGACCCCTCAGCCTCCCACCTTTTCGACCAGAGACATTTCCATAAGCCGATCTGCATAAGCCCCAGAAGATAGACAATCTACATAAGCCACAGGATGACTCCCTTGCCAGGAAGCCCTTAACTACTACAGGGTCTGCAAAACCAACAAGAATACACAACCAAATGTAAATTCAAGTGATCAAGTTTATTGACTGTCATCTGAGTGTCATCTTGAAATGATCAGGACTTCCCGTTGCACCCTTCCTGTGGAGAGAGAAGAAAAACAAAATCATCAAAATGTACTCAGACAGGACTATGCCTCACCCAAATCCCATCTCCCATGTAAATTTCTGTTTTCCCGCCTTTCCTGTCCCATTGAAATGTATTGAACTCAAAATGTATATAACTGAGAATTTCCCTTTGTTCTGGGTCTCGCTCTTCGCTTGTCAACGCGAGTGGGACCCTGCTGCAGCAGTTCTTCTCATTTTTGCGCAATAAAGGATCTATTTACCTTCCTGGACGTGGTCTCTGTCAGTTTTCCCAACCGGTGTGAACCTTCCAAACGTGTTCCTCCGGGTGTTGGGTCTCCTTACGAGACCAGCGCCGCCTTCAAGGGAAAGGGGTAAATTTCCACAACAATTTGGTGACTCTGGTGGGACACCGGTTGACCGGGGTTCTGGGGTGCCGAGGTCTGGTAGCCCAAGCGCAACCCAGCCACTTGCAGGGGGGTCTATCTTTCCTCGACGACTCTAGAGTCCTGGCACTAACTGGGAGTCTCAGCGGGACCAACTAGGAAGGTAACTACGATCCGGAACGGCCGTGGGGTTAAGAGAATCAGGAGACTTTTTCCCAGTTCCTGGATTCTGATATTGGGAGTCGGAAGACTGCGTATACGTGAGTATAAATAGGAATTTGGCCTTGGGTGGGTTCTGTCACAGCAACAAACTTCTTACTGTCTTTCTTCTCTACCTGTCTCCCTTACCCTATCCTTTGTTCGCACGCTCAAAGTCCTTCGGAGGTCGGCCAGATTGAGAGCGTTGTGATTCCTCTCCCTTAAATTCTCTGAACTACAACTCCCAACCTATAACTTTGACGGGTGTAGCCGCAAACCGCCTCGTGGAGACCTTAATTGGGCATGACCCACGAGAACGGGAAAGCAAGGGCGCCCATTCCGTTCTAACTTTTAAATTTCTCAGTCTTGATCTGGCATTGCAATACTGCAAGCGTTCAGTAGAGACTGACTTAGATTGTAAAAGGCAGGGTGTTGCTGTGACTCCAAAATTGTGGGTGGGTTAGTTTTCCTATCGGAGTGTGTCCATTTCCCACTCGGAGAGTGTCCACCCCTTCCCTAGATTGTCTAAACCCCTTTCCCGCTCGGAGAGTGTCCACCTTCCCAATCGGAGGAGTCCACCTACCAGTCAGAGAGGTTGTCTACTTCCCTAGATCGGAGTTAGTGTCCAGTGAAAAAAGAGAACCCGTGAACCCCAGATCCCCAGACCCCAGGTTCGGAGATTGTCCGGAAAAGCCTAGGTAGAAGGAATGGGTGCACCCCTATCAAAGAGACAAAGTTCCCAGGCCCCCGATGAGAAAGAAGCCCAAACTGGTGCTTATTTCCCATCTGGACTCTGGAAGACCCCTTCAATTTGTGTTTAAGAAGCTTTGTGTCTGTGTTTAAATTTGGTTTGTGTTTAAATTGGCTACAACTTCTCTTAACTGTGCACAGTGGGGCTTGATCAACCCCCCCCCAAAAAAAAACCATGGCAAATATTGAGAAGGGCTATAGAAGGCCAAAGAGTAAAAAGTGTGTGTGTATACTTATTTTTTTTCCTGCAGTAAGGAGAAGCAGGACAAAAAGGAAATGGGAGATTGGTAACCTTGAAAATGGTTTGTTTACACTTTGAATTTGTGAACTCACAATGTTCAAGGTCTGCATAAAAGGAAGGCTGTGCTCTACTTAATTTTCCTGTTGCAAAAGTCTTAAGTTTTACAAGATAAATTGCAGTGTCTGATTTCCATTAGCCTTAAGCATTGTAAAATGTCCCCCCTCTTTTTTTGTTCTATCTGAGTTTGTTTGTTTTTCCCTTTCCCATCTTACTTCTGTGCTTAAACAGGTAAACCTACTCCTGAGTAAGCTTCATTTAGCAAGGAAACTGCAAAAGGGGGAATGTTAACTTTTTAGCTTTTCTAAAATGTACTTCTATCAAATCTATGGCTTTATATTATTGTGGGTGGTTATATCAACTCTTAGTCTTCCTTATAAAAGACTCTCTCCTTATCTAATTCTAGGAAAACTGTATTCACTTGTATCTTCCTGTAAGAAAATTTCTCTAGTAACTTGCACTCTTTAAGGAAATAAACTCACTCAAACTATCTTTAGATCTGCTAAAGGGTTCTGTGTAAAGTTACTAATATTCTTGCTCTTAGTACACGTATGAGCTTACATGATAGTCTGTGTGCATAAGTATGTGACTTTCTCTGGTAAGACAAATCTTGTGAACCCTGTATTCCAAGGGGTTGGACTAGGTGACCTCTGGATCCCTTCCAACTCCCAATTTATGGCTATGTGAAAGGTGCAAGCATTTGGAGAAGTGATTTTAAAAATCTTGATGTGGTGCTGAGTTAACATTCAGCCATGGTTTGCTTTTAGTACAGAAAGATGGAAACACTGGATTTCAGAGTTTATTATAGAGTGATTGTTTGTTTGTATTTGTTTCTAAAAAGGAGATTTGTAACTTTGAAGTGTCTCAGTCTTTACCATTTGTCTATTATTTAAAGTTTAAGCAGCTTTGACCATTCCTGTACATAAAGGGCAGAAAATCTTTGTCTGCAAAATGGTAAGGCGAAAATGACTTAAAATGTTAGAGAATATGAATTCTGACCCTGTAGCCATTTTCCCATATATATAAGGGAGGGCAAGGAATTTCTGCCCATGGCTGAAATTGCTAAGAATATTTGACTCCCTATGCCATTCTTACTCATAAATAAGAGAGTGGGCTCATAAATAAGAGGGTGGGGATTTCCACTAAATGGCCAGAGAATAGAAAAGAAAAAAGATAGCCCACATTTTAATAGAAATCTGTACCCCAAATCCTGTAGATATAGGAGGCGTTGGTCCCAATTTCTTTGCCTGGGGTGCAGGTATACTTATTTGATACAGTAAACATGTCATTAAAGCTGAGACTGAAACAGGAAATAACATGTATCAGAAATGTCTTTTTACATCAACCTAGGAAAATTGATTTAAACTGACTAATCTTCCCCTTCCCCGTCATTAAGTTCCTGCTGAAGGAAAACCCAATCTTGGCCTTATTCAAATGGTAATTTAGCCAAAAGGTGCAACACTTTTATGGTACAATAGATTTCTGAGTTATGAACTCTGTATATGCACAGAGGCTATGTCAACTTCACACACACACACACACACACACAAAAAACAAGGAGAAAAGGGGGTGGGTTAACTAAGAGGTGACTTAAATTCAACTTTATGTAAAACTTGGAACCATTGAGAAATTGTTAAAATGTTGATGTTGCAAAGTTCCAAATTTACTCCTGACAGAGATTTCCACATGAAGCAATTTTCCCTTCAACAGGATATGCGGAGAAGGACTTTGCTGTTCTTTCAAACCTTTCATGCAAATTCTATCTCCGAAGGGGGGGGAGGAAGAGGAATGGGGGGATTGTTCTCTCCAGGTGACAGACTATGCAAAACCAAGATTCCATTGTTCTATCTCAGTGGGTACTCAAGATGTATTATCTCACATTTGCATTGCAAGATTTCCCCCCACAACTTTTAACAGGATACTTGAGAAGTCTCAAAACGACTTCCCTCTATGACTTTTATGTCTATTTTGTGTGTGACTTTTATGCTTCTCTGTTGGTTACAAATAATTTGCTTTGTTCGCTCTAATATTTCCTATTAACATTCTAGCTGATCTTGCCACATAAAGAAACATTTCCCCCCTATTCTTTTATGTGAGATGTTTAAATTTTGTGTGTTTTAGTATTTATTTAATTTTGGTTCCTCAGGCCATGTTTTATATTTTGAGTACATGTGCATCACATGAAAAATAAATAAATAAATAATAAAAACTTCCCTTTCAAACAGGATATGTGGACCTCTAAGAAGACTCTAACCCAACTTGCCAATTGTGTCCAAATTAACAAAATCTTTGTCCCATCTTTCTTCCACAGCCAAAGTGAAGGAAAAAATTAAACAGACTGAGCAGGAAATAACAGTAGTGATTAAATGTAAAGGATAATAATATTTAACTGAATAAAATGCTTAAATATGATTTTGTATTTACAGCTTCCCAAGAAGAAATTTCTAGAATATTCTCCCCTTTCTTGTCTATTTCTTATCCTCCTCCCTTTTTTTTTTTTTTTTAACTAATTATGTCTTCAGACCCCAAACCCCCCTGCAGGCCTATTTTCGCAGGAGACCAAATGATAAGACCGTCTCCTCACCAGCTAAACACGCCTGCCAATGCATCAATGGCCACAACAATTTCCTCCCATAAAGGACTTGAGGAACTGAATAACTGAATTATGAAGGACATTTTTATCTCCTGGACCACAACCTAAGAAGGAAAAGACCTAAAAAGCTATAACTTTTCAGCAAAGGTTTGGAAGTGCTGTTATCTTCCTCCCAGTGACTCAAAGGCAGGCAAGAAATGCCCTTGTGCCCAAGGTTGGAGATGCATTTAAGAGTAGCAAGAATGTCTCAAGATCACAGGATTGCCTCAAGATATGCAATTGGTGTAGAGTTAATAATGTGTATGTTTTGTGTATTATGTGTTATTATGTATGAATGCTGAAATGTGTCTGATACTGTGATATTTCAAAAGGGGGGGAAACCCAATTTATGTGAGCAATGGTTTCTGTATAATATAGTGTCTAACCATGAACAGCAAAAGGGTTTGGCCTACACCCCAAGTTTTCCCATGGAAAATTCTCATATACTACATGCTTTCATGTTTGATTAAGTCGACTGATGATCATATTTCCTTGTCCCACCTGGCACTCTGTACCAACCTTTTCTACCCATTTTATTATATTTATTTTAGTTTAGTTTTCTTTTGTACTACTTCTTTATTTCTTTGCAGTCACTTTCTTTCTGTTCCAGAAAACTATTTGAATCCCTGCTATGACTTCTCTCTATCTCTTCTGATTTCAATACTCTATCTCTTCTGATTTCAATACTGTCCTTAACTAGCAATTGTCCTGCATTATTTATTAATCTCAGTTTTCTTGTATATCTCTGAAATTAATCTAAACACACCCAAGTATTATTTTAGAATCATATTTTATCAGGTAGTTTTGAAGCAAGCCCACTCTCTTTTATCGTGTGAATGCCAAATAGGAATGCTTCCGGTTTCTTTAGGAATGCATGTTAACATTTGTTTGTTTGTTTTTAGTTCTTCATAGATCATGCCCCAAGTTTTATTTATTTGGGGACACGACCACCACACATGGAATAAGGTTCTTTTCCCCCCAGATAGCATGCAGTGAATTTTAAGGTTTTCCCCATAATTTCTCTCGCCCACCCCTTATTTTTCCATCTCAATTGGACAACCATTTTAACTCTACCAAGGAGAAGTTTCACGATCCATGAAAGCCCAGATAACGGAAGTGTCTATGCTTTGATTTAACAGGAGTGATCCCTTATAGAATTAAATTAAACAATCTGAACAAACTGCCTTTTGGAGAATGGTTTTAACAGATTGGTTTGGAAAGAACCATGGGCCTATATAAATTCTGATTGGACTCAGTTTGAATTTGGCAAGTGTATCCAAGGTGCCATTGGCTTTCGTCCCTTTAAATAGCAAGAGCACAGGCCCACCCCTTTGTGAGTGCAGGACCAAAGCCACAGAGGCCCAGAGGTGGCCAGGGTTGGGCATTTCCTCTCCAGGGAGTGTCACACCTAAGCACATGGGGTACTGCTTTGGGTCAAGCAAATGCAAGCCCATACCAGGGATGCATGTTGGTGGGTGTTGTCTGTGGTATGCTGAAGGTCAAGGGACCCCAGAGGACTGTGAGCTATGACACCTGGGAACACAGACAAAAAAAAGGCAGAAACCGAACAGACTGCACTTTTCAGTCACTTTCCTGCTGAGTGTAAAGCATAGACCACTATTGAGAAAATGTTTATCCCAAAGTCCTGGACTACCACAAGTAATTTAGTAACAAAATGCAACATGTGTTATTTTTCATATTTTTTTATGTCCAGCTATGTGCACTTGCAAATATCCCTTAGGGGCTTGACTTGCAAGACTTCAGATTTATACAAAGGTATCCATTTCATTTTTCCCGCCATGCTGACAAACCTCCAAACAGCCCCCACCTTTTCCGAAGTTGTCCCAATGTACTACCTGGGAGAAGGCGAATACGTGACCATGGATTGTGTGAGGCAATGATTGTTGTTACACAACAATCTTGCCTCAGAGAGGGGGATTGTTATAGGAATTTCGGGGGGGGGGAGCTTCCCTTCAAAACACCCCAGTACGCTGTTTGGGACATGAGCAGAGAGGGGTGACTGGGACCCCAGTACACTATTTGAGACATGAACAGAGAGGGGAATTTTATAAGAAATCTGACAGCTGTCATTCTAAACAGAGCTGCCAGTTATTGGACATAAGAGTTGTAGGAAGACCCTGGACTGACCCCTCAGCCTCCCACCTTTTCGACCAGAGACATTTCCATAAGCCGATCTGCATAAGCCCCAGAAGATAGACAATCTACATAAGCCACAGGATGACTCCCTTGCCAGGAAGCCCTTAACTACTACAGGGTCTGCAAAACCAACAAGAATACACAACCAAATGTAAATTCAAGTGATCAAGTTTATTGACTGTCATCTGAGTGTCATCTTGAAATGATCAGGACTTCCCGTTGCACCCTTCCTGTGGAGAGAGAAGAAAAACAAAATCATCAAAATGTACTCAGACAGGACTATGCCTCACCCAAATCCCATCTCCCATGTAAATTTCTGTTTTCCCGCCTTTCCTGTCCCATTGAAATGTATTGAACTCAAAATGTATATAACTGAGAATTTCCCTTTGTTCTGGGTCTCGCTCTTCGCTTGTCAACGCGAGTGGGACCCTGCTGCAGCAGTTCTTCTCATTTTTGCGCAATAAAGGATCTATTTACCTTCCTGGACGTGGTCTCTGTCAGTTTTCCCAACCGGTGTGAACCTTCCAAACGTGTTCCTCCGGGTGTTGGGTCTCCTTACGAGACCAGCGCCGCCTTCAAGGGAAAGGGGTAAATTTCCACAACATAAGCAACTGCAGACCTCTGGGTTCAAGGCTGTTTCAAGAGAGATTTTATATTTGCACAGACAGTCGTGTTCCCCCCCAGTCTATTTTTAAAGAAACCACTGCTCTATTTATTTCACACTGCAAGAGAACACTTTGCAACATATAATTTAATGATTATAATCTGCAAAATATGCAAAACAGAGGGGGGAAAGATGCCTATAATTTAATTTGTTCCAATGGCTTCCATTCGTTATAGTATCAGGAGGCTTTAAAAACGAAAAGGGGGAAAAAAACCCCACAAAGACAGGGCTGAAACACCTGTCGAGATAAAGCCTGTGGAAAGCTATAATTGCCCAGAGATAAATGGTAGTTATCTATTTACAAGTCAATATTATCTAAGTGACATATCCAACCAGCAATCAGCCCACAATATATATTCACAATTCAAGGGGACAGCTTCCTTGTAGGGCAAAGGCTCTGTTGAATCTCCTTGCAAAAATAATAATAATAAAAAACCGCGCTCAATGATAAATCAAAGTTAAGTCTATTTCCAGGAGCATTTCTAAAAATACTGCTCCAAAAATATAATATTGACAGCAATAAAGTCCTACTGAAAAGGGACTGGCTTACAGGGTTTTTTAATGTATATGCTTCCGAGCTCTTCCGTGCCACTAATTAGCTAGGCTAGTGGAACAAAAGTCAATTTATGCAGTTTCCTCCTTCCTTTGTTGGGAGGTGGAGCTAAGGGGAAGGAGGGGGAAGGTTTTGCAGGCAAGCCAAATTGCATTTCAGAGAGGCAAGTTTGAGTGAATGCATTGTTTGTTCAGGTTAACAGCAGTATTCTCACCCCCTTCTTTCTCTCTCTCTCTCTCTCTCTCTCTCTCTCTCTCTCTCTCTCTCTCTCCTCTTTTTAAATTCAAGCCAACAAAGGAGGCAAGCTCCATTTGCCAACAACTGGTGCCCCTGAGTTGTCAGGCTCCTGTCAGGCAGCAAAAGCTGCTTGGTGTTTTTTTTAAAAAAAATTGTGAACACTACCCTTCCCCGCCCCCGCCCCCCAGCTTTTCTTGCTTTCTCAAATATGCACTTTGCTCAGCAGTCCTGCTATTAAACAATTCACTTTTCTCTCCCCTCGGCTACTCTGCTTCGGGAGGGGGTAAAGAAAGCAAAAAAAAAAACACCCAACAACACGTGGTCAGAAAATATAAAGCTAGACATTCATTTCCTGTACCTCACAGTCTTATACTTTCACCTCCTTGTCCATTGGATTTGGCTACCAAATAGGTCTTAATCTGTAAACAAATGATTTGCTCTACAATTAAACCATTCATCTTTTCGTCCCCCGCTTTCTCCGCCTGCTTGGCTGCAATCCAATGTACAGGCTCATAGGTTCTTCTATTATTTAGTGCCTGTGATGTTTAAAAGCAATAAGCTCGCAGAGAGTTTATGAAAACTATGAGGCATCACCAAAAGCATTTTATGCCTCTTAGAACCCGCATGGCTTCTGCTGAATGTTTTGTTTTTTAGGGTGTGTGTGTGTATGTGTAGGCCTACAGTACTCTATGCTCTAAAGCAAGCATAGATATCTCTACCAAGAACTCTGGCCGGAGGTTTCAACGAAAGAAATAGTATCTACTCGTGAGTCAAAATCCAATAGGGTATATATTCTGTTAAGAATTACAGTCTTAGATACAATTGCAAATCAAACAGAAATTATAATTCCAAATATATACCCTATTGGATTTTGACTCACGAGTAGATACTATTTCTTTCGTTGAAACCTCCGGTCAGAGTTCTTGGTAGAGATATCTAAAGCAAGCATAGGCAAACGCGGCCCTCCAACTGCTTTGGGACTACAACTCCCATCATCCCTGATCGTAGCTAACAGGACCAGTGGTCAGGGATGATGGGAGTTGTAGTCCCAAAACAGCTGGAGGGCCGAGTTTGCCTATGCCTGGTCTAAAGTAAATTTAAAGCATGCAAAACGATGGCCCAAAATACTAGGTTTATGGATTCAGCTCTGCGCATGAAGCTTCTGGGCTGTTCATATGGAGTCCTGGCAGAAAAAAACCAGCAATAATGTTGATTTGCTGCTCAGCTGGTTAAGGGCACTTGGCAAAACTAAATCTGCGACACCTGTCTGCACACCTTGTTTAGGGCTGCTTGAGGAGAGACGCATGGGGTTGTTTCTGCTTTTCCCCTTCAAACTGCTTTTGAAAGGACCCCCGTTTTGAAAGAAGCTTCTCATGTGACATTTCTCCATTTGAGAAATATAAGCACTCCCTTGGAGAAACAGAACAAGTTGGGTCGTTCTTTGGTTCCACATTCCGTAAGGGATACAGCTCTACAAGTATTGCCTATGGCTAGATGAGAGAGGGAGGGAGAGAATGTGTATTTTAAAACCACAGTGTGGAGTGCTCCTATTTAGGCCTCCAGCCATGTCCTCTTCCAGGATACTTCATTCCAGTCCCCCAGCCCATGGGAATAAAGAGGTGGGAGACGCTGGTGGCACTGTGGTCTAAACCACTGAGCCTCTTTGGCTTGCTGATCAGAAGGTCGGCGGTTCAAATCCCCGCGATGGGGTGAGCTCCCGTTGCTCTGTCCCAGCTCCTGCCAACTTAAGCCATGTTCATTCATTTCAATGGATCTACTTGGAGTAAAACTTAGCTGCCCATGCCTTCATTGTCTTTTCAAACTTCTGCTTTCTTGGTCCCATCATTTCATTAAGCTCTTTTGTCTTTCATAATAAACACCCACCCAGCCCTCTTTTCTACATAGGCTGGCCGGTTGCAAAAGAGGCCTGGACCTCTGCACCTTTAGCAATAGCAAGAATGTCAGCAGGTCTGTCATGCCAGCTCTGCCTGCTGAAATTCCCTCTTCAAAACAACCATTAAAGGTGCAGAAGCCCGGTCCTCTTTTGCATCTGGACTACCTAGTTCTACCTACTCTTCCCGCAAGCTCCTGTGTCTTCATTCTGCCTTGTCCTTTCCCATTCTGGCTCTGACATTCCCTTCATAGCTGTCAACCCTCCCTTTTTTTGCGGGAAACTCCCTTATTCCAATGCCGTTTCCCGCTGCTATCCCGGATTGTTGATATCCCTTAAATTTCCCGGATTTCAAAGGAAGCAGCTCCTCACCCTCCCTGCCAGCCAGGGAGGCTCCTCAGCTGCGTTGCTCGGCTGCCAATAAGGAGTCTGAGACCGACTGGGGACGGAGCTTGCATGCCTTGTGCAGCCAGACCCTCACGCCCAACCAGCCAGCCAGTCAGCCAGCCTGCCTGCCGTCTACGCACTCGCTCTTTCGCTCACCCATTCGCGCGCAGCCTCTGGAGCGCAGGGTGGCGAGGCTACTTGGTGCCATTGCACCGCCCTCGCAGCATCCCTTATTTTCAAATCCGAAAGTTTGAAAAAATCCCTTATTTTCAAATCCAAAAGTTGACAGCTATGATTCCTTTCCCTGCCCTTAAAAACCTCTGCTTCCTGGAGCCTCTTCCAGCTTTCCAGATCTCATTCTCCAGTGTGGCATAATGCCAAGGCTACTAGACTTAGAATCATCTAGGATCATCTAGCCCAAATCCCTGCATTGCAGGAATATGCAGCTGTCCCATATGGGGATCGAACCTGCAACCTTGGCATTATCACCATCATGCTCTAACCAACAGAGCTGAGCTCCTTGAGCCAGGAAGACCTGGGTGAAAATTCACAGTTAGCTATGAAACTCCCACTTGCTGCTGTTTGGGTCAACCACTAACTGTGGTTGTCTGTCTAGCCAAGCCTCACGGGGCTTTTAAAAAGTGATGTCCACTATCCTTGCCTCTTTGTTAGGAGGGCTGTGGAGAAAATATAAAATAACTGAATATATATATTCCTGTCAATGTCGGTATAATACGGTACCTCCAAGTCCTTTGGTCCTGTGGGAAATTAAATTCAAAGCTGAACTCACCCCTTACTTCCTTGGAAAAAAAGCTTGGCTGTTTAGATAAATGTTCTTTGTTGACAATTTCATTCCTTCAGTGGCTAATTCCATGTATTTGTGAACACTCTAGTACTATATAATAGCAGCATATTCGGTTGCTGCCACGGACTTTGCTACCACAAAATCACAAAGCATTTTAAAACCTGGATAGGAACTTAGTGAGAACCTTAAAAACTTTTCAATTTAGCTTAACACTCCACATTGCTGGACAGCTTAGCAATAAACTCAAGCTTTCCTAAAAATAAAAAAAAGTGATATACATTTAATGAAAGCACTGCAGAGTTTAGTGAACAAACACCTGTTCGTTTGTTTCTAGTAATATATCTTCTGTTTTCACAAGATCACTTTTGAATGTGATCTTAAATGCTTTCCCAGAAGCTAAGATTGTCTCCATGGCCACCAACTGCATGAATGTAAGTCTATTCTGGTGGAAAAGTATTGCGATGTCAGCCTGGGGGGGGGGGTTGCTTTTTTTTGGAATTCTTTCCCCCTGTATATAAATAATAGAATTATTGATGACACTCCCAATAACTAAATGTACAGGTGGAAATCTCATTTATAAATGACAGGTACTTAACAATATCAACTTCAACCATTTACTTTCAATGAAATTCTGCAAGCCTATTTAAAGTCTATTACAGCTGCTGACATCAATCTGCCAACTCGCAGAGCTGTATGAAAAATTTACACCCCTTAAATTTAGCCAGTGTATACTTAAATGCACATCTTCTCTCCAGATAAGCTACTTGTGTTAATACAATGCAGGAAAAATGCAATCTTCCCAGTAGATGCTAAATAGGATCCTGCAGTTCCCACAAACTTGTCGCTCCAATCAGAGCCAACTGTTTGCAAGCTGCTAAACATCTCACTAATGGTTACTTCCCATGAATATATATATACATGTGTGTGTGTGTGTGTGTGTGTGTGTGTAATGCTGCAATGAATTCAAGTTTTCTGTATCACAGTGTATCCACTTAAAAATGAATACAGTATTACAATATATATGGCACGCCTCCGTAATAGCCATGTTGCGTAAGGGCTCATTTGTAAGCTATAAGAGCCAATAAGGAAATAAACATGGAGCTGCAGTAACAATCTACCATCTTACTGCCATTATGGTAGTGGTACGGGGAAAACTTTATGGAATTGTACACCATGGTTCCACCCCCCTTCATGCATACTCTACAGGAAAAGGGATATTGAATCCCAGTTCACTGAACCTCCAGGTCTCAGATTCTACGCAGCATAGCACCAACTATCCGTAAAGTTGTGGTTAGATTTGATATCAACCTAGTAATAAAAGTCATAGTTCCTCTCCCTTTCACTATGGGAAATTGCCAATGCCTCATAAAAACACATGTAATGAACCCATTTGTTGAGATCCTTAGAGCTCTGTTTGCATTCCTAAGAAGCTTCCACTTGGGCATGAAGGAGGTTCCCAGTTCCCTCTTTCTGCTGCAAATTATCACACACAGAATTGAATAATAATAATAATAATAATAATAATAATTTATTTATACCCCACCCATCTGGCTGGGTTCAAATTTTCAATATTTTTTTTTATTACGGTCATAGACCAACATTTAAAATCTGAAAAGTGCTTTACAGAGCTAAAGGAGATTAAAACACAGAAGGAATATAACAGTCTACAAATTTAAAAGGGGCTAAAAATATTCAAGAGGAGGGTCCAGCTTGCATTTTCCCAGCTTCTGCTCAAGGTCTTCATTCCATTCCCAAACAGAAGAGCTGCTACCCACAGCCCAACACCAAGTTCAATACTCTGGGGAGGTCAGGAACTGAACAAGAGATCTTCTACATACAAAGCCACTGAGCAGTGTCTCCTCCAAAGTAAATGGGGGTGTGGAGCCAGAACTGTTTGACCTCCACTGCGCTTCGGAGCTTTCTGCATCCATCTGGCTGGGTTTCCCCAGCCACTCTGGGCGGCTTCCAACAGAACATTAAAATGCAGTAATCTATTAAACATTAAAAGCCTCCCTAAACAAGGCTGCCTTCAGATGTCTTCTAAAGGTCTGGTAGTTGTTGTTCTCTTTGACATCTGAAGGGAGGGCGTTCCACAGGGCGGGCGCCACTACCGAGAAGGCCCTCTGCCTGGTTCCCTGTAACTTGGCTTCTCGTAGTGAGGGAACCGCCAGAAGGCCCTCAGAGCTGGACCTCAGTGTCCGGGCTGAACGATGGGGGTGGAGACGCTCCTTCAGCTATACTGGACTGGGGCCGTTTACCACTCAGAAAAGCGCAGTTTTGTGGGGGCACCAGGTCCTGAACAGGAAATGGAGCTTTGGATTCCGACCATTGTATATAAAACATACAATGAATATGAATACATGTTGTCTAAGAGGGGCAAATATGTTTCTGCAAAGAGGATGCATGTTTTTCCAACAGCTCAGCAAAAAAAGGGGGGTATAAATGCCATCCGTAATAGCTTTTCAGTAACCTCAGGATGCCAAAAATATTTTACTCATAGGAATTTTTTTTAAAAAAAGTCAAACAGCATTTCCATTTTAAACCTGTGGTAAATATTTGAATGTGAGCCAAAAAATGAAGCCCTTCGAACATCACTTGAAAACATTTGGCAATTTCCCTCCTGAAAGTAAATCCAAGGGCTCAGAAAATAAATATTCAAGAGCATTAATTTGTTTCTAGATGTGTTCGTGCAAGTAAAACAGCAGTCGTAATGTGGAAATTTCAGTCACATTTTGCAACTAATTGGAAGCAGATTAGAATTCTGCCTCAGGGGAACATTGTCAAACTAGAAGCTGGAGCAAATGAAGAAAGAGGTGAAAGAATCGTGAAGAGCTGACAGATTTACAGTGCTCAAGGCAATAAACGGGTACTAGATGAAAATGAATGTGCTTCACTGTACTGAAGGCAGTTCCCTCAGTCATATCTCAGCAATAACAGCATACAGCTATGAAACTATTATTTTCAGCGGAGGCGGAGAAGGAAAGTATAAAAATGCAAAGCAGCTATTTATGCTGCATATATAAAAAGCCCACATAACTTGATCTGTTAGAGTAATAATCAGTCAAATTATTAATTTAAGGCCCTTTCTGCATCCTTTACTCATGGCGAGTAGTATTTACTCATGCAGGTTTATTCTAGAACTATTTCCACAGCTACCATTCAGGGTTATAAAGAGATAGAAAACCAAGGGAAATGACCAGTATATATTTCTCAAGGTTATGTTGCCAGAGAGGGTAAAAAAAGGATATTGCTAGTAACAGACAGTCCAAACAGGCCATCTGTGACTAGATGATGCATGATGACAGCTTCAGGCACATGACTTCTACAAAGCAAGTACTTAGCTCCAGCTGCTTGTTTCAAAGCAAACAGTCAGCATGGAATGAGGCAAGTAAATTCCATTTTGCAGGGGAGAAGCATGAATATTATAAGGTTTACAAAACACGCTGCCTTCAGGAACTGAGACTGCAGGCCACAAAGTTTACAGCGCATGCTACCTTCCTTTGACAAAATACAATCTGGAAAAATGAGTTGCATCCCTTGAACTGAGAAATAAAAGATGAAGGAGACACAACACAGACTGAGGAGAATATCAGGCCCCAGCCGGATACAGAGCCTGGCCCAACAAGTTGAAGTCTTGGCAGCCAACAGTGCTCAAAATCAACCAGGCACCCAGCGCATTTCGAGACTGGCATGGATCAAATTGCAACCACATGGAGATCTCTGGTTGGCGACTGACATCTCCATCTGGCTGGCCCCTCCAGTTGTCTTAAGCAGGTAAGCAGAAGAGCTTATCTACTGCATTTATCTCCCACCTTTTCCTCCAAAGAAGTACCTGTACATGGTTCACGACCCTACGAGACAGGTTAAGAGGCGGTGGCTGGACCAAGGTCACCCTGTGAGCTTCATGACTGAGAGGGAACATGAACCCTGGTCTCCCAGGTCCTAGTTCATCACTCTGATCCACTACACTACACTGGCTTCCTAGAGTCCTTCTGCCATGGGGAAATTATATAAATTAATTAAGTAAATAAATAAATATGGGGAAAGCAAAAATGTCATGCCACTTAGAGAAGGATCTGAAATATTTTCCTTAAAGCTTGAATTTGTGTTATTCTGCATTGTCTTAAAGGTAAAGGGACCCCTGACCATTAGGTCCAGTCGTGTCCGACTCTGGGGTTGCAGCGCTCATCTCGCGTTACTGGCCGAGGGAGCCGGCGTACAGCTTCCGGGTCATGTGGCCAGGATGACAAAGCCGCTTCTGGCGAACCAGAGCAGCGCACGGAATCGCCGTTTACCTTCCCGCCGGAGCGGTACCTATTTATCTACTCGCACTTTGACGTGCTTTCGAACTGCTAGGTGGGCAGGAGCAGGGACCGAGCAACGGGAGCTCACCCCATTGCAGGGATTCGAACCGCCGACCTTCTGATCGGCAAGCCCTAGGCTCTGTGGTTTAACCCACAGCGTCACTCGCGTCCCTTCTGCATTGTCTTACCTGATGTTTTAATGTGTTGTAAAACTGCTTCAATGTTTTTTCTTTAAAATATAAAGCAGTATAGAAATGAAACTAACAACAACAAGCCCCACTGCGGGGAAAATGGCGCCCAGGCACACTGTTGTAGCGACTGTAACTTAGGTTTAAGGTGCCCTTTGGTAGATTAGCTTATATATCTGAGTTTCTAACACTGGCAGTCAGTACAGTGGTACCTTGGTTTTAGAACAGCTTAGTTTATGAACAACGTGGAAACAGAACGCTGCAAACCCGGAAGTTTGTGAACTTTGCCTTGGAAGCTGAACATGTTCCGCTTCCTGTCGAGTTGTTCCGTTTGTAAATTGAGTCTTCTGCTGCAAATCAGAGGCTTCCTGTTGAGTCTGTCGGCTATTGAGTCCCGAGCACCCATGCAACAGAGGTGATATTTGGAGCTTTTGTTTTTTCTATTTATTTCTTTTTTGCGTTT
Source organism: Darevskia mixta (assembly GCA_034641385.1). Classification (NCBI taxonomy): domain Eukaryota; kingdom Metazoa; phylum Chordata; class Lepidosauria; order Squamata; family Lacertidae; genus Darevskia; species Darevskia mixta. The sequence goes on from JAWWNH010000126.1 coordinate 7,128,797, forward strand.
TTGTTTGTGTGGCTTTTTCGTTTTTTTGACTGTGACTTGTTCTTCGTTTTATGGGACTGACTTGTGACTGTGGCTTGTGACTTCGTTTTTGTGACTGTGTGGAACCCAGTTCAGCTACTGATTGATTGATTGATTGATTGTGTGACTGCAGAAATGGATAAAAGCCCCACATCCAAACAATGACTATCATCAGTGCATGTTTTAGGGGTTGTTTTTAAAAGTCTGGAACAGATTAATCCATTTTGCATTACTTTCTATGGGAAAGCATGCCTTGGTTTTAGAACAATTTGGTTTTGGAATGGACTTCCAGAACGGATTAAGTTTGGGGACCAAGCTACCACTGTAGTTCCTGACTATAAGTGGTTTTCACAAAGGAAGACTGATGTGGACAATGTCAAGGGGTGGGCACAAGATAGAAGCAATTGCCATCCAAAGGCAAATGTGTTCCAAACGCCTTCAGGGCCAATTCAACCCTGGCAGTCTAAAGGGACGCTGGGATACAGAGCTCAATTATGTTGGGCAGAGAGCTTAAGTTGCCTGGCTAAATAAAGAAATCCCTTTACACGGAAGCATTATGCGCAGCCCCCCATGCTGGTAGTCCGGAACATCTGGAGAATTCCAGGTTGGTGAAGACTGATACAGAGGGTCGTTGCCGAGTTTATACAAAGCAGTCTCAGTAGAATACTGAATTGAAAAAACCAGACTGGCAGGAGACCACACAAAGAAGATGGAGGCTTTCTGAGCCGGAGAACAACAGGAGCAGTATACCCGCTAACATACACCATGCTGAATAGGGTGCTTCATGCAGATTTCTAGGAAGAGGGAGACGCATGCAAGCCTGCATACATTGGATATGGTCTGCCATCCTTAAAAGAACAGTCTTTACAGTCTTAAAAGAACAGTCCAGATCTGCACTGCAAGTCTATCCTGTTTCCATGCATGGCTAGCAGCACTGCTCAACTGGAAAGACAGGCCATTGTTTTACATTAGAATACCACCACGATTGGAGTTTTCTCCTTCGTAATTTAGAAGGTATTTATGGCTGATACTACACTTTCTGAAAATATGAATCGCATTCCTCGTCCAAGTGTACGTCAAGTAACTGTAATTAAGGGCAAGAAGTAGCCATTTGTCAATATATATTCTATGGGAGCTTTTCTGTGTGTACATTTTAGAAAGAACAAAACGTCCCGAAGGACTAGCCTTGGAACACTCCCACCAGAGGAAGGATGCCAAACCTGGATTACTTTTTGCTCTTTCCATCAAAGAGATAAACTTGTTTCTCTCTCTTATCTCAAAAGGAAAGAAATAGAACACATAAACCTCATAGACATACAAGTAATGTTGTTAAGAGACTACAGTAAAGCTACTGGATTTGATTGCATTATCCCTGTATTGTGGCAAGCTGAATGTCAACAAACATTTTGCATCGGAGACAAAACTTAAAAACCCAAACTTTCCTGTCAAAACATGATTGCTTTAAATATGAGTCACCCGTGCAAATCAGTCAAGAAGGTGATATAAAATCCAAACGTTATATATTTTGAAAGGAGGTTATAAATAGGTTGTGTGTGTGTGTGTGTGTTTACTTTTCTTACAAACGGAGGTAAAGGAAAAAGCAAATTTATTAAATTCTTAGGGATGAGGCATGGCATTTCCTCCTCATGATATAGCTGCGTAATGTAGCTGGAGAAAATAGAAGTGGTTTCTAAGAAGTGACTAAGAATAGGGTTCTTTTAAAAGAGAGAGAGATGAAATCAATAACTAATATGAGGATGTACAAATGCAAAATGTACCATGAACTGCTAGTGACACCAGATGTTCTAAGGAAAACACCTAGGGAAACTCGCCTTTTAAAAACCCATGTGTTTACTTTAATCAAAGGGACAAAAGAAGGCCAGTTTGAAGAGCTTTTTCTTCTGTTGCTAACAGAAGCGTAAAAATACAGTCAGATTCTTCAAGGAACCTACTAGCATACACTTTTAATAGTCTATTGCGACATGATAAAAACCAGAATCAAGCTGACTGGTATAAAATTGACTGGCAACCAAAGACCATGCTATTATTTGAAGCTGTCATGGGAAGGCAATAAAATTGCTACCAGGTCTCCTCAAGTTACCCTTCAATAAAAAGAAGCCATCGGGGAAATAAGAGGGAAAAGAAAAACATCAAAACCTTTAAGGTTCTTTTTAAGTAAAATTATACTTTGTGGCACAATGCCATCTGCTTCCTGCTTAACATGAGCCAATTCTACAACTTAAATATCAGCTTTCTAAAACTACCAAGCAAAACAAAATAAATAGATTCTCCTTTAAAATATATATACACTGCTTTAAGCTGGATTCATGTGGAATAGGCTTAAGAATCCCTGTGGACCATTTCCTTCATGTTACTAGCTGACAATGAAGATTCCCAGGAGGCAGGAATACATAGTTGGCAGGGATCTTTAAAGCAAACACCATTCATACTGAGAACAAAACAGGGGGAATAGATGGTAAAAAACCAGGATGAGTATTTTCAGTAATTTGCCTGCAATCCTCCCCAACGCACCCAGTAAACATGATTTGCAAAGAATTATCCTTAGGAACAGAAGACTTGGTTCAAGTTATCCTTTGTTCATTGCTACTGTCAATCTACTAGTGAAAATTAGAGACACCTGTTATTTTATTTTAATCGCACCGTTCCTTGTAGGAACTCAGAATTACATACATGGTTGTTCTCCTGCTTATCCACAACTAAAGAGACTGGCTATAGGTGACCCAGTGAGTGGGATTTGAATTCAGATCTCCCCAGCCCCTAGCGCTGCACAACAACTACTGCACCATACCGATGCTTAAATGCTTAAACTGTTCAAATGCTGAAAATGTGAGATGATTATATCAGGGTGGATAAAAATCAATGATTTTTTTAAAAAAATCAAAAAAATCAGATTTTTTTTATTTAAATCGGATTTTTTTGATTTAATTTTTTTGATTTTGATTTTTAAAATAAAATGCTTTTGGAGGGAAAATCTTTCTAAATATAGTCTTCTATTTAAGTTACATTGTAGTCCAAAGGCTATTCATCAGGAAATAAGGATTTGTTTTAAGTTTATCAAGTGTGCTAAAACTCAGTCTAAGTTTTTTTTTTTAATGTTTAACCACATCAGTTAACAAACATGGATACATATGCTATCATGTTATTGTTTTAGTTAAATAAATTGTTTAAATGGTTATTAAGGAAATGATTATTTTTCTCCTTCCAATAAAGTACCGCAGAAAAGTTGTCCAAATATAAACAGTTAACTTATTAAACCTCACCATAATTTCATAATTATCTGTCTATGTATTTCTAGTAGTATAACCAAATCAGTAATTTTTGATATAACTGTAAAAACTACTCTGAAAATTTATTATTCCAAAAAATGAAACCTTCATATGGTTGTAAATATTAAGATTATACCAGCAAGAATGAGTCTTTCTGTAAAAAAAATATTTAAATCAAGTCTTACTGACTAGTGATTTAAATCAAGCCTTACTGACTAGTGATTTAAATCGTGATTTAAATCAATTTGATTTAAATCAAATCCACCCTGGATTATATACAAGGACACATATTAAACCAAGAGGCGCCACATCAGGTGTGGCCAACAGATTATATCAGAGATAGAGGCTCCCATCCAGCCTGATAGCTCAGTTGGTAAAGCATGAAACTCTTGATCTCAGAATCGTGCGTTCGAGCCCCCCATTGGGCAAAAGATTCCTGCATTGCAGGGGGCTGGACCAGATGGCCCTTGTGGTCGCTTCCAACGCTAAAATTTTATGATTCCTGAGCAGTGACCACGCTGGGTAAAGGGATCTTTGAGTCCACACCATCTGAAGCGCATCATATTACCTACTCCTGGATTAAATCCATCTCACATTTATTTAGAAGGCTCAATGTGGAACCCCACAACCATGTATTTCCTGTCTACAGGGCTTCTCTCTCGAGCCATCTCTCAGCCAGCTGCGTGTCAAAATAGGTTGCAAGACGTGTCTAACTTCATATGCATACCGCAGGCTGACATGAGCGCCGCATGCCTGATTTCTGAGGCTTGCCAAACGCTCCGTCTAAATGCCACTTGGACCATTGCCCAAACTCATCTCCATGTGGAGTTCATCATGAGATGGGAGGCATCTAGTTATGGGAATCAACCAAGAGGCACCAGAATTATGGGTATGGTATGAACAGCCTTTGTTCCTAAGTCAGCTTTTATGCTTCACGACAACACACAATTTCACTCTTCCATTGACAAACCTATTTTGAGAAAAACTCAATATAGGTTTGGATGCAGGGGAGAAGTGCTAACTCCCACCTCCTGAATAGCCTTTCAACTCAAAATTACAAACCAAATGTCTTTCAAGTCACTAGGAATAGATTTACAACCCTGCATTCAATCTAAAGTGCTTTCTTCCAAGCCCAGCAATTAGGAAAAACAAGTCAGCAAAAGAAAAAGGAGCTGATTTAAACTGGCTTTCCTATATGTTTAAGTAGCAATTCATGGCTTTACAGAACTACTGGTTTTCCATTAGTTATATTAAAGGATGCATCTAATTCAAAATAATAACGGTTTATGATTGGCATCTGTTTTAAGCTAACACTGTGCAAATAATGGACAGAAGCATAAACCTGAATAAAATATAAATTTATGCAATGAGCGCTCATTTCAATCAAGGGAATCGGTTTCAGTCACCGAGAGAGAGAGAAAACCGGTTTCAATCACTGATTTAAAATCAAGGTTTCCATTCAGAAATTCATGAAAGAATCATCATGCAATACTCTCATTATATGCCATTACAATGTATTAGTTTGCAACTAAGCAGAGTTCTTATACAACCAGAGAAGTTAATCTGCAATTTTTTGCTCATGCATTCAATGTATTTATACACTTACTATTAGTATTAATTTTATTAGTTTATACCCTGCCCATCTGGCTATATAATCTATACAACGTCTGTAAGTTGTTTACATTTAAAATACTACTAATAGTAATATTGCATCATAATAGAAAGCAACGACAGAATAACTTTCGAAAAGCTGGATATACACATATTTCTAGAAACCTAAAGTCAACAAGTTTCCTCAATGACTAAATTCCAAAAACAGATGTCTAGGAAAGACCCTATTCCACCTTGCCTAACTTACCGGGTAGATGACACAGAGGCCCATAGAATTACCTCTGAGGAGGATCCTATTATAACCCAGGGAGATGTCTATAGTCAGAGGTAGTCTTTGAAGCTCCGAAGCCTTTTGGGACTTCAAAAGTTAAAAGCAGAATCTTGAAATGGGCCTTGAAACAGAAAGTACAGAAATTTCAGACTGGCAAGATGCATTTGGTCCCAGTTAGTAACCTTGCTGTCATTTTCTGCTCTAAATGTAGCTTCCAGACCATCTTCAAGTGTACTCCCACATGCAACACAGCACAAAATTCCAAAAATGGTGCTACTAGATAGATTATCTTTCTGTCTAGGACAGGGATGTCTGAGCGGTTGATCGTGAACTACTGGTTAATCGTGGGGTGTCCGTGGTCGGTCGCGAGAGCCTGTTCCCCCCCCCCAAAAAAAGCTCAACAACTTGGTCAATCCAATGGGTAGATCACTGCCAGGTTTTTTTACAGTGGGAGTAGATCGCAGTCTCTTGGAAGTTGGACATGCCTGGTCTAGGAGATACTACAGCTAACACAACAACATAAGTGACTGCAAGGTGCTTCGTGTCACATAGGTTGGGCAGAATCTAATATTGTCCCTAGGACATGAATAGGATTCTTAAGGGGAGAGAGCAGCCTCAAGCAAAAAAAGGATGCACTGTCATCTTCTAAATCACACAAATCACCTGCCAACAGAAGCTCAGGCTTATCAGGATTGAGTTAACTGGCCTTTATCCAGTTTATCCCAGGCATCAGTTCAACACTCCATAAGTAACACACCTGAACATGATTAAAAGCAGCAAAGTTGGGTATCACACTCCTGCTAAAGGTAAAGGGGCCCCTGACCATTAGGTCCAGTCGTGACCGACTCTGGGGTTGCGGCGCTCATCTCGCTTTACTGGCCGAGCAACGGGAGCTCACCCCGTCGCGGGGATTCGAACTACCGACCTTCTGATCAGCAAGCCCTAGGCTCTGTGGTTTAACCCACAGCGCCACCCACTACCACAACCCAAACCCTCAAATGTCTTCACTTAACTCTTTTCAAGTCTATGTTTAACATTATGAGGAGTTCTGTATACAGTGGTACCTTGGTTTGCATACATCTTGGTTTGCATACGTTTTGGATTACAAACACGTCAAACCCGGAAGTGCGTGTTCCAGTTTGCAACCTTTTTTTATTATTATTATTACAAAAAAAAAATTGGAGGCCCCATTGGCAAAAGCGCGCCTTGGGTTACAACCTGTTTTGGTGTACAAACAGACCTCCGGAACGGATTATGGTTGTAAACCAAGGTACCACTGTATATTGCAAAAGTATTGCTCCTTACAGAAATGATAGAATTATTATTGGCTCTCCCTATGCAAGTATGTAAGATCATTCGTATTTGAAAACTAGGTTCCATAACTTTCCATAAACTGGGGTGGTAGTTTCTGAGCAAAATAAGTCCTATTCAGGCACACTACTGGTGTGTAAACCTTGCATGCAAGCAGGGATGAGGGCACTAAGCTCCACAGGCAAAGTTCACAAACCAAAGCACCTACCGATACTTCCGGGTTTGCAGAGTTCTTAATCCAAGTTGTTCATAAACTATAATAATAATAATAATAATAATAATAATAATAATAATAATAATAATAATAATAATAATAATTTATTATTTGTACCCCGCCCATCTGGCCAGGTCTCCCCAGCCACTCTGGGCTAATCTGTTCTTAAACTAAACTTAAACTTAAACTAAGCTGTTCTTAAACCAAGGTACCACTGTACTATAAAGTTTTATAAGTATTGTTGTTAAATAAAATGTCTTTGAGCATGAAATGCTGGGGAACAACAATGGCTTCGTTTCCTGCTTTGTGGATTTCCCAGAGGCCCCAAACTGGTCATTGTGGGCAACAGAATACCCAACTAAATGAACTTTTCATCTAATGCAGAAAGGTTATTTTTGTGCTTTTAATTTTGCCCTTGCACCAGAGTTTGGGAATGTCCCAATATTTGCCTAACAAAAGCTCCCAAGATAATAACTAACTACAGGTCACTATTGTTTCATCTCAACGTAAACTTATCGGAAAGCCTCTCCAGTCCAAGTCCAACGCTCTGAGCCTGACACAACACTGCGTGTAAACAAACACGTTAAAGATTACACTTGTATGTTCTCATGGCCGATTTTATGACCCATGTATTAAACACAATGAGATAAAGTTGACTTTGCAAGTTGTAAATCAATGTCTTTTAATGGTTGCATCAACTAATTGCCATGCACTTTCATTTAGAAAACAACTGAAGTGGAAATGGAAGACTTCTCCTCTTGAAGTTTCCAGTTGCTGATTTCAACTGCCTTGGCTGAAGATCCACTGTGCAGGAGATCTACCGAGTAATGCCAAACCATAGTTTAGGGCTTTGGGAATAACCTGTCCTTGCCTGCTTTTCCCTCTCACTTTTGAGTTAACAGCAAACCATAATTTGTCAATACATTCAAAGTGGACAAACCATATTGTTTTAGGCCAAATTATAGTTTGTCTGTTTTTAATGCAATTATTTGCACCTACCTGAAAGTGATAAAAGGTAAAGGTAAAGGTATCCCTGACCATTAGGTCCAGTTGTGGACAACTCTGGGGTTGTGGTGCTCTATAGGCCAAGGGAGCCGGCATTTGTCCGCAGACAGCTTCTGGGTCATGTGGCCAGCACGACTAAGCCACTTCTGGCGAACCAGAGCAGCACATGGAAACGCCGTTTACCTTACCGCCGGAGCGGTACCTATTTATCTACTTGCACTTTTATGTGCTTTCCAACTGCTAGGATGGCAGTAGTAGGGAATTAGTCAATGGACTAATTTGAAAAAGGGCCATAGCTCAGTGGTGAAGCACATTTGTTGTATCCAAAAGGTTTCAAGTTCAATCCATTACATCTTCAGATAGACCTGAGAAAGACTTTTGTCTGCAAATGTCCGTCAGAGTGTAGACAATACTGAGCTTGATGGTATAACACAACTTCCCAGAAGATTTGATTCCAATTAAAAAGCTGTAAGCTCAATGAGTTCATAGCATGAGCTATGAACCGGGGGTTCCTATTTCAGCTGAGCCTTTAATCACTGGTCTCAGTCCCACATCAATGACTAAACCAAACCATGGTTAATAAACCATGGTGTAATTTGATCGTCAGTCCCTGAGCCAGTAACTTAACCATAGTTTAGGGAAGGGTTTCCCAAACTTGGGTCTACAGTTGTTTTTACTACAATTCCCACCATCCCTGATCACTCGTCCTGCTAGCTAGGGACGATAGGAGGCGTAGTCCAGAAACAGCTGAAGACCCACGCTTGGGACACCCTGGTTTAGGGTCATGTGTGAACCAAGCCACTGGGTGGCTAAAGACAAACTGCAATTTCTTAGCTGCAGACCTCCACCTGTAATATAATAACATTGCCGGGGTCCTCTGCCCTCTGTTGCAGTTATAAGGATTATTAAGATTGATAAATATGAAGTGCTTTGAACACTTAAGAAACTGCTCTATAAATGTATAACTTGCCATTCTGCATGTGCTGTCACACTGCTTAAAGAATGATATAAGAGTAGACTTTTATTGCTGCTTATACGTTAGAATTTGTGCATAGGTCTGTTGGCATGGCTCATCAGGGTCCATTATTTAGCAGCTATGGCAGTGTGCTGGTCTCGCAAGCTGACTCTTTGCTGTAGCCTACATATTCTTTTTCCAGAGAAATGGATTGGTCGGAAGCAAATTCTAGTAATGAGCCCCTTTTGCCTGACACAGATATTTTGTCCATACTGAAAGCTTCGTCACCTGAATGTAGTGCACCTGGGTTTAATGGTGATGTTGAAATGCTTCACAAAAGTGGTGCAATACAGTGGTACCTTAGTTCTCAAACTTAATCCGTTCCGGAAGTCCGTACCAAAACCAAAGTGTTCTAAAACCAAGGCGTGCTTTCCCATAGAAAGTAATGCAAAATGGATTAATCCGTTCCAGACTTTTAAAAACAACCCCCAAAACAGCAATTGAACATGAATTTTACTATCTAACGAGACCATTGATCCATAAAATGAAAGCAATCATCAATGCACTGTACTATAAAATAAATAAAGACAGTATTGTAGATGATAAAAATTAAAACTATTTTTTTCCTTACGTGCACTGATGATAGTCATTGTTTGGATGGGGGGCTTTTATCAATTTCTGCAGTCACACAATCAATCAATCAATCAGTAGCTGAACTGGGTTCAACACAGGCATAAAAACAAGTCACAAAAACTAAGTCACAAGCCACAGTCACAAGTCAGTCCCATAAAACGAAGAACAAGTCACAGTCAAAAAACCAAAATAGCCACACAAACAAAAATGCAAAAAGATAGCAAAGACAAAAGCTCCAAATATCATCTCAGTGTTGCATGGGTGCTTGGGACTCAACAGCAGACAGAGTCAACAGAAATCCTCTGATTAGCAGCGGAAACTCAATTTGCAAACTCAGTTCACAAACCGGAACACTCTCGTCTGTACAAAAAAACACTTCTCGTCTGTCCCATTGCCGGCAGAAGCTGCCAATCACCCGCCCAATTGCCACAGCATCAGCCAATCAACACCAGCCATTGACGCTGCAACCAATAACACGCCCAAATAGCCACTGACGGCCGCGGCACCAAACAATCAAACCTCCATCCCATGCCCTATCCATGTAAAAGACGATCCCCACTTTTTAGCATAAATTTTAAAGAAAAAAACCTTGTCTTATACATGGAAAAGTATGGTACTTCAGGGTTTGCAGCGTTCAATTTCCAACTTGTTCATAATAATAATAATAATAATAATAATAATAATAATTTATTATTTATACCCCGCCCTTCTGGCTGGGTTTCCCCAGCCACTCTGGGCGGCTTTCAACAGAACATTAAAATACAACAATCTATTAAACATTATAAACTAAGCTGTTCTAAAACCAAGGTACCACTGTATATAGAAAGGACCGAGAACCTCAAATTTCTTATTTCAGTGAAATGGCTTCTACTGAAAGACTAGGTAGCTCAGCTGGGTAACGCCAAGGTTGCAGGTTCGATCCCTGCAAGCGACAGGTGCATATTCCTGCATTGCAGGGGGTTGGACCAGATGATCCTTAAGGGTTCCTTCCAACTCTACCAATTCTACGATTCTATGAAACTGCCTTAAACCTCCAACAGCAGTTTCTAATGAGGAGATTACAAAGCAGGATGATAAAAATAAAAATCCTTTGCTGTTGCTAGTGTTAAGGGGATCCTTCCAGAATCTTTTGCTTTTCCTGTTACTAAAGTGCTTGCTTATGTTAAACAAAATAAATAAATAAATAAACGTTTCAAGTGGAGTTTTAAGTCAGGGATTCTAAGCAATATTTATTATTTGAAATATAGATTCAAGAGTGGGAATTAATCTAGATGAATTTTAAACAGAGTATAAGAGTTTGAACCTATATAATATTTATGATTTCTGGGTCGTACCACCATTGCCCATAAAAGTTTCCAGAGTCTTATCTTCATGAAATTCAAGTACCCTAACCCCTTAACCCCTTCAGAATACAATGTACCGGTAATTTCCACACATTTTTTGTGTGTTTTGTTTTCGATGTGGCAACAACTTGGTTCTCACCCAGTTGATGCTTTTAGACTAGATTAGAACAAGCCAGCTGGCTCATCACATTTTACAATGCGATATTATAAAGCCCCATTTCCCAATTGCTAAAAACCTATTGCTTCATCTCCAACACAGTATGTTCATTTCATTATTATTTTTTAAAGGCTCCTGTAAATATCAGAATGTAATTGTTGATATTTAAATAGTGTTCCTCTTTTTCCTAACAAAAGGTTCACAAGTTTTTGCAGGCAGAGATATATACTGGATTGGAAGATCGGTTTTGGGGCTTAAGTGATTGTTGGAAAAAGTAGCTCTTTCCAATTATCACAGACCTGCCAGGAAAAGCAGAAACGCTTTATGTGTTAATGATCACAAACCAGGGGTCCACGCTTAACTCTTTTGTCAGAACTACAGCAGATCCTCCCCGCAGCTTCACCATTAACATGTCTGTTTCCTGTCAGCCTACTCAAGAGATAATGCCATTTATCTCAAGGCAGCACAAGACCAGTCATTAGCTTCAATAACAGACCTCAAACAAAGGCAGGAAGATGTTTTTTTTCCAAGGTGCAGTCTGCAGCCAAAAATCCTATTGCCTAACAGTTCAGAAATTCAGCTTTTGTCTTTCAAATGGTTTTCTGCACCTAATGCAACAATTTCAGTTAACTTTCTTAAAAGAGTCTGTTTCCTGGAAATTTCAGTGAACAGCTTTTATCATGTATACCATTAGGTAATTGGTAATAACCTACTAAGATTATCCTTTGGGAATGTTTTTCCCTCCTGCCCTCCCCTGTTTCCCTTTTTTCCTCTCTCTTGCCTCTGGGGGTGGGAAATGGACAGAATAATTCAAGCACTTGCTAAATAATGAGATCTTTGAAAAGCTGGCCCTTGTTGGGCTGGCCTGCTGGAGCGGATTCCCTGTTCTCAATTCTTCAGCGATGAACTAAGCTTTTCTTAAAAGTATAGAGGTTTGAAATATACGTATGGGCATACATTGCTCCTGGCTTTCTTGTATTCTAGAAATTCACTGCCTTTCTACAAAGTTACAGGTGAATGTTTTAAATAAAAAAGGAGGGGAAATGTTAGCAAATCTCAGTTTGTTCAACTCATGTTTTTTTATATTGCAAACTGGGAACAGATGGCACATTGCGTGTTACTTGAAATCAGGTTATTGAACACCTCTGTGGTTACACAAGAGTTTTGCTTAGCACTTTTAAAATGCGTTTCATTTATTGGGCTATAAGCTGCTTCTTCGCTCAAAAAAGTATTTATATACTCCTAATTAAAGCACGCAAAACAAGCTGAACCTAAACACATCCTAATATTCCTTTCATTTTTTTTTTACTAGGCATTCATGAAGTTGTGTTTTTTTAAAAAAAAAATTGGTAAGATTAAGTAATGTCCTGTGTAAAATTTACATGCCCCCCCACCCCAAGTGGTTCACAACAACCACATTCCTTTAGATGCTCTCCATTGTTTCTGTGTTACTTTAACCTTGCGGAGGAATTCAATACAGAATGAATCTGGCCTGAGAGGTCACTGGGTTCATACAGAAAGCTTTCGTCAGCCAAAGGCCACCACCTCTTCACCTAGACCCCAAAAAACGCCGTCACACTACTAGACAGCGCTATAGAGCATTAAGAACCCGGAGCAGCACTGATTATGAAGCCCCCAAGAGTTATCAATGTTTTCAACAGCTAAATCCCTTATGTAGCTTTCAAAACAGTTTGCTGTCCAGCAACAATGGACTTTGTTCCTTAATTACAACCAGTGACCTTTCTGCCCTTTGCTTCTCCCGGCAGTGAATAAATGGCCCAGGGACGCGGGTGGCGCTGTGGGTTAAACCACAGAGCCTAGGGCTTGCCGATCAGAAGGTTGGCAGTTCGAATCCCCGCAACGGGGTGAGCTCCCGTTGTTCGGTCCCAGCTCCTGCCCACCTAGCAGTTCGAAAGCACGTCAAAGTACAAGTAGATAAATAGGTACCGCTCCGGCGGGAAGGTAAACGGCGTTTCCGTGCGCTGCTCTGGCTCGCCAGAAGTGGCTTAGTCATACTGGCCACATGACCTGGAAGCTGTACGCTGGCTCCCTTGGCCAATAAAGCGAGATGAGCGCTGCAACCCCAGAGTCGTCTGCGACTGGACCTAATGAGGTCTTTAAGCAGAGGCTTGACAGGCACCTGTCAGGAATGCTTTGATGGTGTTTCCTGCTTGGCAGGGGGTTGGACTGGATGGCCCTTGTGGTCTCTTCCAACTCTATGATTCTATGATTCTAATGGTCAGGGGCCCCTTTACCTTTAAACAGCAGCCTTAGCTGGCATATTAAAACACACACATCTTCATAATCTCATAGCCTAGTGTTTGCACATCATGTTAAACCTGCTGGTGTGTTCAGAGCTTTGCACCTGGCTGCAATGCGCTTGGAGGTACCAACCCAACCAAGACCCCCGAGAAGAAGAAGAAGAAGAAGAAGAAGAAGAGTTTGGATTTGATATCCCGCTTTATCACTTCCCGAAGGAGTCTCAAAGCGGCTAACAATCTCCTTTCCCTTCCTCCCCCACAAGAAAAACTCTGTGAGGTGAGCGGGGCTGAGAGACTTCAAAGATGTGTGACTAGCCCAAGGTCACCCAGCAGCTGCATGTGGAGGAGCGGGGACACGAACCCGGTTCACCAGATTACGAGTCTACCACTCTTAACCACTACACCACACTGTAGTGGCACTGTAGAGCACGTTGTGTTGCCCTAACCTGGGCATTTGGGTTTGCTCCCCCAAAAAACAAACTGCAAGCAGTAAGAATAGAGAAAACTTTGCGTACCACTTGTGATCGCCTGGAGCAGAAAACTCTAGGAGCGAGAGAGGAGGACTTTGGAGAACTGTACATTAGCTGGTTCAGATTATGCCATAGTTTAACGCTGACTGTGGTTTAATATGACGTGCGAACCAGGCTGTTAAGTCAAAACATATTCTTAAGAAAAATGTGTCAAGTGTCCCATGACGGTACAGAAAATGCGAAAAGCTGGCCACAACAATCAGCCGCTAGCAAACGCATGTTAATAGGCTAAGGGTGTGTTTTTATACACACTCTATACCAGTTTTGGTAAACATGCACAATGAACAATTATTGCACACACAGCATATAAATCAAATGTGAAGTTCTTGCAGACTACTTAAAATTTGCACAGTGTAACAGCAGCAGAAACAGATAAACTACCGTATAATTGCTGATTAGCAATTTCTGTAACTTCCTACAGTTGGTATTCGGCAATGATGAAAGGGGCCAGATTTTAACATTCCAAGTCTGACATGAGTATTTGGCCTACCTGTCACAACTAGACACTCAAACCTTTCCCATTGGTTTACTTATTTACACATGTCGGTGGTGTGTTAACCACCAAATGGGCTGAACAAATATGTAACCTCAGACGTTTTTTAAATTCCAAGATACTTTGCTTCTACCTACACATCAAGGGAGTGGCATCTCTTCAGAGGAGAGAGGAATACACTCACTGGATTCAGTTGAGCATGATTTTGCATGACTTTCTGCAGTACAGAAGCAGAACAAGCAAACCCCCAAATAGACTCTTTAAGCAAAACGTTAAAATTAAATAGCAATTATGCCTCTTGGGAATCTGCTCTCGGCTTTCCACATTGTGGCTGTTGCTTTTTAGAGAGCTAAGCGCTGTCACAGACGAGAAGACAAAGGTTTTGAATATTCGGATATTAATAAATTTGAGAACCTATTTAAAGGAGATGCCAGTGTGGAAATTGATTTAGCCACCCACTGCTGGAAAATCCATGCCAAGTCCAAGAGGGATGCTATTTATGTGCTGGTCACGTATCTACTACATCTTTGGACAGAGGAAAGATTCGATTTTAATTTCCCAAATATATCTTCTTCTTTTCCTCAGCAAGGACTACGCTTGGTTATCTTTTTTAAGAGGGAGGGGGGAGATAGAAAACAGCACTACAAAGTGCCACATCCTTTTGCAGCAAGGTTTCACATTCAGACACATAATATTTGATTGAAAGCAATTTCTCCCCGAAGTAAAAAAAAACCTGAGGGATGCTTTAGAGTAGACAGTAAGCCAACACACCAGTGTGACAGACAATGGGCAGCACTGCAGGGCTCTAACAAGTGAAGTCATTAAAGTCAGTTTGAGCCAACAGCAGTGGGTGTTACTGGTAATTCAAACTCCACCAATTCTATAAAGGCAAGTGCTGAAATGAGAAGTGCTCCTTTGGCACACACACACACACACACACACACACACACACACACACACACAGAGCTCCTCCAGACAGGTTTGTTCCTGGTTTACACATTACCTCATTTACATCACACTGGCTGAAATGTACTTTGCTTGTATATGAATTCATTCCTCATATAATTTCCTGTGCGACTGGAATGAAAAGGAACACACACACAAGGGGGTGTGGGGAAAGGAAGGGGGGTGGGAAGGAGGGAGAAACCCACACCACTGTCTAATCTCTTGTTGCCATGACAGCAGCCTTTGAGATACTGAAATGTTCAGATTGCCAGCTAAACAAAATTGTTGAATGTGAACATTTGGCTGAAAGATTAAAAGGCTAAGGAGGTTAGGAAAGGGCAGCCACCTCCCACATTCCAGGCAGCCAGTGAATCCAATCAAATGGCTCTGACTCTTTAACCACAAGCATTGTGAGGACTGGATTAGGGCAATTTATCTAGATAGTTAAAGCAGATTAGAGAACTGCAATTTGAAGGCTATTGGCAACAAAAGCAAGTGCCTACTGTACTGAGTTAATAAAAAAATAAAAACCTGGAGCCTGAGATTTTAGGGCAGCTTTCAGAGCACAGCAGAAGCATTTCACTAACCCAGAACACAGGCTGCACTTTATACCTTAGCAAGTCAAGCAATCTGGGTCTTGCTCTCTCTCCCCCCCCCCCAAACTCCCCACACATCTGCAGCTAGGAAAGAATTACACAGAGACCATTCAGAGCCATGTTTGCAAGCGAAGAAGGACACAACCAGAACTCAATACTCTAAATGAGAGAGAGGCAAATGGGATCTTGTCCAAGCTGTAATTTGCAAAAAATCAAACAGGCATTTGCTACAGCAAGATCATTTTTGAGCATGTTTTAGGGATGGGGGGGGGGGAGTAACAAGCACAGGATCCGCTAGAGAATTATGCACCGCACCAGAGCCACAGACCTGGCCAACACAGCCAGTGCTCCTGAACACCTGCACACAACTTTTGTGCCCTCAAAGCGGGAAGTTCTCCAGCTCTGAAACTTGAAATGGGAATAATGTCTGGATGATTATGTGCAATCATGTCGCCGGCTATTACCCAGCAGGGCTCTTTCTGGAGTGGGGAGCAGGGGTGGCGAGGGGTTGTCTTTGTTTAAGCAACCTGTGGAATTAATTTGACTCTTAATTATAAGCCAACAATAGCTCCCTAGATGACAAAGGAACCTTCTGTCCTCTGGATGCAGAACAATCCTTGCTTACACCAAACGCTGCCCCAGTGAGCAATAACAATAGCCCAGAGAAACCAGTTCCCTCCACCTCCCTTCACGACGCAAAAGCCATTTATCCTCCTTCGCACAGAACATCCTTCAGACTTCGGTGGGGAGGAAGAAAAACACACACATTTTTCAACGACTCAACAAACAGGCAGCTCACATGAAGGAACTCCTTGAGAATGCAGATAAGAGAAGGAGACTGCTGGGCAGAGGACAACATGTTTTCCTATATTTGGAAAAGAGGGTTTTTGCACACATAGATCTGGGTACGGCGCGGCCCCCTCCCCCACCGCCCTCCTTCCAAACAGGTTATCCCCACACCGCATGCCTGCTGACAAAGCACTCCTTATGGCCGTTTCTGAATTATGTGGGGCTTCCTGCCTTTGCCAGGAGCAGCAATGACTCTCCACCTTATTATTCCACCCCCCTAAAAACACACACACACACACACACACACACACACACACACACAATACAGGGGACTCCATGAACTCTTTGGGATTATTCTTCAAACCCATGGCATTGGAAGATTCCAATATCTGCTCTGCATCCTTTGTTGCTGTTGTGGGGATAGGAATTTCTGGACACCTGGGGAGAAGGGACACCAACACTATTTTTTTTTGTAGGATACAGGCAGCGAAGAACACACAAAAGATATGCACTTGCAAACAGCACGATTAACCAACACCAAAGCCAAAACTAGTAAGAACCACAATGCATTGGTACCTTCCCCCGGAACAACAACAAAAATACCCAAACAAACTGCAAACAGGTAAGATTTACTCCAGGGTGCAAAGAGGTGGCTGGGGAAAAGTTTGAAATGCTATATGCAAACAAGCGTGAGAAGTGAGGCCAGAGTTGTGGGAAGTTTTCTCAAACGACAAGGAAGGGGCGGGAAAGCACATGGTCCTTACCTTTTCTGTTTTCAGCTTCTTGATCCTCCTGTGGCTCTCCTCCTCCTCCTCCTCTTTCTTTACCAAGAGAGAGTTCCCCATTAACCCTGAATCTGGGGCGCTTTTGCTCACATCCCCCACGGCGGAGGCGGCGCAGTTGAAAGGGCTGTTGCTCCCAGCGCCACCTCCCTTGGTCCCAAAGCCATACAAGTGCCCAGGGGGAGGTTGGTTCCCGTTGTTGGCGTGTCCCTGCTGCAGGTCCAGCTGTTTGTCCTTCCTGGATTTCCCTCCATCCTTATCCCGCTTGGATCCTCTGCTGCCCTGGGCTTTACCTGGTTTCTCCTCTTTATTATTTTTCCCACAGGAGGCAATAGCATTGTTGTTGCTGGTGTTGTTGTTATTGCCATTTGAGTTGCCGCTCACACTTTGACCCAGCGCTGAATTCATGCCAGCCGCCTCGCCTGAGCGCCCCTGGGCTTCCTGCCTCTTGCCAGCGCTGCTGATCTCAGGAATCCCATACAAGGCAGAAGAAGGCAGAGATTTACTAGCATCCTTCGAAGTTTTACTCCTTTTCACTTTTGATTTGCTCGTTTCTTTGTGTGAAGAATTCCCCTGCGGGGCGGGGGGCTGAACGGAAGCAAATTTTAGGCCATCGGCTAAGGCGGAGGTAGCGTTAACCCCACTAGAAGCGAGACCCCCACAATCCTTGGAACTCGAGGAATTATTCATCTCAAATTTCTGTCTGTCCTTCTCCAAATCAGCATCCAAATCGATTATTAAATTCCCAACCCCAATTTCCCAGTCATCACCACTGTCATAAGCATCAACCGTGTTTGGATCCACACCTTTGCCTGCAGCGGAAGTGTTCAATGACATCCTGAATATGAAACCTCTTGAGTAAAAACCACACGAACTTTCCTTTGGAGAAGAGGGGACATTCGGTTATCTCCGTGGGCCTTTTTAAAATGTAATTCTTCTCGCCTTCCTTCCCCAGGTATATCTGGGTATATACCCTGAAGTCCAGGTCCACCTTTTCCTGCGAGGAAGGGGAAAAGTCGGATATTTCTTGGCTGGGTGTTACCAGAATATAATAAAATTAAAAATATAGAGGCATGGGATACAGAAAAGACACTCCATATATTAATTTTTAAGAGGTCTGATAAACTGAAGCCTTTGATAATGAGCATCTTCCCTAGAGTTGTATCCCATCATCCAAGACCAATCTTTAAAACGTCATGTACCAAAAACAAAAACCACAGCAAAAAAAAACCCTTTTAAGTTGACAGATTTAAATCCACACAAAAAAACCAACCAAGCTGTTAATGTGATTCTGGATCACTTAGGCACAAAGAGAGAGACCAGCTTCCCTCCCAAAATGCATTCCAAAATTTTTGTTATTTTAAACCAGCCCCCTTCAAGTTTTGTGACTTTCCTCTAGATTAGATTATCTTGTTTCTGTGAGGGAGGCGGGGACAGAGGAGGTTACTGACACACACAAAAAGAGCCAATGAAAGTGCATATTCATTTTAGCATTTTTTGTTTGTTTATCTGAGGGTAGGTGAATGCACCATTTCTATTTAAAATGCACAGAAGATAACATTTCTTAAAGTGGTCCTAATGTCGTCTTAGGTCACCTACAGCTCCATCTGTTAAATATAGTATTACTGACTGTACAGGAAACTGATTAAGACATACACTTTAAATGATCTACTTCCAAGGCGGCCTCTAACCGCAGATGAGTGTGTGTTTGACACAGCTTAGCTAAAATTATTTTCAAAGGAATCTGCCCATTTCCAATGGCCAAGTGTCCAAATATTTACATACATATTACGTACATTGCTTACCTTTAATCCTTTATCATTTTTTTATTAAAAAAAAAATTAAGCCAGCAAATCAAAATTCTCTCCTCACTGGTCACAGCAAAAAAGTCAGCTCCCCCATTTCATTTTGCTTAAAAGAGCAAGTGATCAAGTAGAAGGAACCAAGCTAACATTTCTGCCAGAGTAATCGTCGAGGAACATATTTCCACTTTGGCAATGAGGGGGGAAACAGAGGTCCTCCCCCCCCCCTCGCGCACACACACACACACAACTAAACCACCACCTTTTCTTTGGAGATTTGGTTTTTTCCTCCTTAAAATATTTGGTTGTTCACAACATCAGAAGCCCCAAGCACCCCAGGAAAAAAAAGAAAAAGAAAAATCCTTTTCTCCCCTCCCTCGCTCGAGCAAAGCACCAAGATGATGTGATTTGTAGCAAAACATAAAAAATAAAAAGGTTGCAAAAATGTTTTTCCTCCAACTTCACATCCCGTCTTCAGTTCCAGATTCTGCAGCCATCCTGATCAGTAAGTAATGATCCCATGAAAGAAACCTACAGGCGTCCGGGTTGTTACAAGGCAGAATGTGCTAACATCGGGGAAAATTAGTGAAAGAGAGGGAGGGGGGCAGAGAGAGGACTGAAAATCTGGGCTGGATTCCGCCTGTTAGTCGGGAAGTGGCATTTCTCTCTTCCCCCCCCCCCTCCCGTCCTGACAGATCTGACTTCTTGAACTAACTTGAGGGGGAAAGAGGGAGGGAGGGAGGGAGAGAGAGAGAGAGAAGGAAGGGGGGAGGGAAAGAAGAGGACAAGGGAGGGAATAAAAGCAAGAGCCTGATAAACCAGTTATCAGAAGATTTGGTGGGAGTGCAGATGCAAGGGAGCCTTTGCAAAAAAAAAAGGGGGGGAAGCAAAATATCCCCAAAGTTTAAGGGGGGGGGGGAATCGAATTGCAAATGCTTTTCAGGGTTTTGGTGTTTGCAGGAGTAAGTCATGTGGTGGGTAATTCAGTAATTAAGAGTCCAAAGATATAAAATGGGCGACCTTGTTTTCAGGACAGAGGGTTTCCCCCCCCCCCCTCTTTTTCAGAATCGTTCCAGCAAACCCTGGTTCATCTTTTTCATTTATTCCTTCCCCTCCTCCTCCTCCTCCTCCTCGCCTTGGCTGGGTATTTTTAATTAGCTGCCGCTCGGAAAGCTAAAAGCTGTAATGAATTGCGGAGAGGTTGGAAAGCGGAGCGTTGCATCGCGGAGAAATGTATGTTCGGGGAGGGGGGAGGGGGGAAAAAGAGAGAGAGGCAGGCGAGAAAGAAAGGAGGAAGGAAGGAAAGAACGCAGCAGGCAGGAAGGAGGAGGGCGCGGGAGAGCGGGGGATGGGCGAGGGAGAAGGAACCACCTAAAAGGAGCGATTTTGTTACAGTTCAAGCTTTTCACATCACGTGAGGATCAAGGGCTCAATTGGTCGTCGTGAGAACAAAAAAAGGGGGGGAGAAGGGTGACAACCGTATCAAGAAAATACTGATCTGGTCTTTAAAAGGAAAGAAATGCGGTGGGGGGTTTGGAAAGGTCTATTTTTCTCTCCCTTCCCTCGAGGGCTGGCACAGCTTCCAGGTACTACGAAGCCCGAAATGCTGCAAAGATGATCAGGGTCCTTTGCACGGCGATCTATTTTATTTCATTGTAATAAAATGCCAGCACAACAAACCACTTCGCGGATCTCTATTGGGCCATGGCAGTTTGGGGGGGGGGGGTTGGTTGCATTTTTATTTTATTTTATTTTATTGCTTTTTTACACTGGAGGAGGTGGGAAGAAGAGGCTTTTTTTTTTTACTTGCTCACTGCGCCAAAAAGCACACGGGCTGCCCTGGTTTTAAGCATTGCAAACATTTGTTCCAATGTGGCAGAAGGACATCTCTCCCCCACCCTCCAAAAAAAAAAAAAGCTTGTTCTGTATTTTAACACAAGCTCTCTCCGATCTTTCTTTTGGAGGGGGGGAGGTGTGAATAACAGGCAAGGTCCATAATTATGTCAATTTTTATTCTCCCTATTTGGTCATTAACCCCCCCCCTCCAAGAAAAAAGGTAATATATTTAACGCGTCCCCTCCCAGTGCACGTTAAGGATGATTTGTGGGACGCTTTCAGCGCTCTCCTAAATATTCCTCACCGTGATCGTGGATTTTTATTTCTAAGCCCGAATACACCAGGTTGCACACATTTCTTTAACACTCACTCCCCTTTCATATGAATATATATAAATATATATCTAAATATATGTTCATATATATCCCCTCTAAAGTGCTATATAGAGACACCACGCAGCCGTACTTACGGTCTGTATTGAATCGAGTTGACCTTTTCCTTCTACAACTGCATTGAGTGTGTTTTTGTTGCAGCCGATTTTTATGTTGGGAGGAAAAAACATTTAAAAAAAAGAAGAAGAAGAGAGAGAGGCTAGATTTCTTCAACAAGATTTATGGGTTTTTGGTTTTTTTGTTGTTGTGTTTGTTGGAAGAAAACAGCACCAGATGTCATGGACCTTTAAAATAAAAGAGGATTTTTAAAAAATTAAAAAATAAAAATTCCTGCAAAACACACAGCCTCTCGCCATGCACACATGAGAGAGAGAGAGCACACTGCACAAACCAGCTCGGCTGCAAATAGCGAGCAGCAGAAATCAGAACTGCAGAGAGTGTGAAGCAAGCATAGACTCTGTACCTGAAAAGGGACTTTTCTTTGTTCCCAATGCCCTTTCCCATCCGTCCAATCAGAGGCCAGCTTTTATGAAACCGGGCTCTCTGATTGGACAGCTGCTCCTCTCGGCTGCCGGAGGGGGGGTGAGAAATGCACGCGCGCACTCAACACACACACACATAGCAAAAGCCTTGTGTTTTGCAATCGCCCGGCTGCGCTGGGGTCTCCAATAGGCAGCCTCCTGCTACAGCAAGATACAAATCATGTTTCCCATTTCAATTACGGCATTAGCCTATACATTTTATTTAAATTAAAGGAGCAGCAAAGCGGGTGAGGAGAAGCGCATGCCGTGTCTCCTGCAGGGAAGCAAGAGGGAGACTCCACTCATTTTTGTTTGTGTGTGTGTGTGTGTGTGTGTTGCTGCTGCTGCTGCTGCTGCTGTTTGCAAAACCACAACTAATGGCTTCCCTATGTGTTTTTTCCAAGGAGCCATTGAAAATCTCGCGTCTCGTTTCTCCAAATGCCCCCTCGCTGAATCTTTGCAACAACACGGCGCTGCCTGCGCATTATCCTTTTAATAATAATAAATAATAATAATAACACAGATGAGAAAGGCTTTTGAGCGACGCTTGCAGAAGGAGAGCAGAGACCCTGTCCCCTTCCCCCACCCGCATTCAGCCGAATCGCCCTTTCTCGGCTTCCCCCACCCCCCATATTTTATATTCTGCTCATTTTTACAATATGACTTAAGTAGGACAGTTCGATATTTATTGCGCAAAGGAGTTGTAACCCTTTTGTTTCCAGCTTGCTGATTTACTGCCGCGAGCACCGAACAACAACAAAAAAGCCACACCACTTAACGACCACGTGAACGCATCAGTGAGAATACAATTATTTTCCAGCTACCCCGCCCCCCACCGCCCGTCACTCCGCTTAACCTCCTTCCAGCGATTGCAGCTCATCAACAATTGCATTTTGCTTTGGGTTGAGAGCCAACCACGGATGCATTGAAACAGCAGCGCCTTCCAGTATCAGGAAACTGGAAAGAGACCGCATTTGCAGAGCACAGCCCTTCCCCCATCCTCGTTGCACAGAATGCCTTCTTTTGCTGTAGCCTAAAAGGACTGCTGGCTTGAGCAGAGCTTGGGGGGGGGGGGGAGACATGCCATAATTAAAATGCCTGATTATTGGTGTATCTGAAGAAGTGTGCATGCACACGGAAGCTCATACCAAGAACAAACTTAGTTGGTCTCTAAGGGTGCTACTGGAAGGATTTTTTTAATTTTTTTATTTTGTTTTGATTATTGGGAGATAGTTCTGTGGCCATTCATTAGAAACCATTAAGCATATACATGTGAGTTAATACTAATCATTGTTTCATCAGGCACAGTAGATTCCTTTTGCAGCTCACTGCAAAAGGTTTTGTTTTGGGTTTTTTCCTGCTCTTAACATCTAACGGGTGGGAACCGAGATTGCATTTCTAAAAAAAGAAATATTTGAGCGGATAATAGACAATTTTATCCAAAAGTTAAAGCATGAAATTTGCAATGTACTGCTCAAAATGATAAATGGATTGAGCCACCGGGACATCAGAAGGGCACTCTGTGTAAAAATTTGTGGATGAGTAAACGTTACATGAGCCTCCTCATTCTTAAAAGAAAACATTTGCCTGACTAAAGATTGCTTTTGACTTGAGTTACCTTGCATGCTCATAAATCCTATTGACTTCAAAAGGCTTATAAGTGTGCAGAACATGGGCATTTAGTATTACTGACCACATTTGCTTATCCAAACCTTACATCCCACCCCCCTTCCATTGAAAAGCTTAATCAAGATGTTAATCTGCCGCAAACATATTGTTGCATTATCCCTTGTGGTTAAAACAATGGCTGGGACACTTCTGCACTATTGTTAGAATCTCGTTAAAAACTAATTTGATTTTTTGTGTGTGTGTGATCAGTCCTCGCTCATTAATATTTCTCAGTCAACTGTTGGTTTAAAATGTGCTGATTGCAACCCATGCCATGTCTGCCAATTAAGGACAGTCCTTTACCAATACCTGCCTTTATTTTAAAGTCATTTTTCTCTGGTGACTTAAGAAACACAGTGACTTAAGATTGGCTTTGCAAATGAGCTTTAGCTTTTATGCATGTTTTTATTTAGCTTGGCCTGTTCTGTGCCTGAGGAGTATGAAGCTTTTAGTCCAAGTTAAAGTGCAATTTTGCATATTGTAACCTTATATGGGTGAGGAACAACTCAGGGCCTAGGGACTCTCTCCTAGCCACCCACCCACTGAAGCTCCAGCCTCCTTGAGTCTTTTTGCCAGGCTGAAATGTGTGCTTGAAGCCTTCTGCTTGCCTGGATGGTGGAAAGTATATGTGTGAAGAGAGAACACATATAGAAACAAGTCTAATGCCCTACCCGCCGAGATTTCGCCAATGAAAATAGGGACGTTCTATTCTACATCAAGGGACGCGGGTGGCGCTGTGGGTTAAACCACAGAGCCTAGGGCTTTCCGATCAGAAGGTCGGCGGTTCAAATCCCCGCGATGGGGTGAGCTCTCTTCCCAGAGAGGCTCACCTGGTGCTTTCATTACATATTGTTGGGCATTAGGCAAAAACATCCCGATTAGCCTTTGGCTAATTAAACAACCCATGGCCTTTTAAACTGGGTGGGGAGTGTTGTTTTTGTTTGTTACGATGTTCCGTATTTTTGTGTTTTTATATTGTAATCCTCGGATGTAGGGTGGTATAGAAATTTAATAAATAATAAAGCAAACAAACAATAGTGGGACCTCTGTGTTGTTGTTTTCTTTAGTCTTTTACCGGTAAGCAATGCTAGTGATGTGTGAGGACGCGGGTGGCGCTGTGGGTTAAACCACAGAGCCTAGGGCTTGCCGATCAGAAGCTCGGCAGTTCGAATCCTCACGACGGGGTGAGCTCCCATTGCTTGGTCCCTGCTCCTGCCAACCTAGCACTTCAAAAGCACGTCAAAGTGCAAGTAGATAAATAGGTACCGCTCCAGCGGGAAGGTAAACAGCGTTTCCGTGCGCTGCTCTGGTTCGCCAGAAGCGGCTTAGTCATGCTGGCCACATGACCCGGAAGCTGTACGCCGGCTCCCTCGGCCAATAAAGTGAGATGAGCGCCGCAACCCCAGAGTCGTCCGCGACTGGACCTAATGGTCAGGGGTCCCTTTACCTTCATTCTACATCAAGCAGCTTCTCCTGCCTTTGATCTTACTGCAAACATAGATGTCATAGGCACATCTACATCAGTCACCTTGAACCCAGTGCAACCTCTCCACTGAACCTACCTCACAGGATTGTTGTAAAGAAGAAATGTGTGAGGGAAGGGATTGTGTGCAACATCTTCCACAGATAAATGGAATGGAATAAAAATTTATGGTAAGCTGCCTTAAGTCCCTGTCAAGGAAAAAGGTGGGATATAATACTACTACTACTACTACTACTACTACTACTAATAATAATAATAATAATAATAATGGAAACTGTGAGAATGATCAGGAACATACCAGAGAGTAAGTCCTATTGAATTCAGTGGGACTTAGTTGTGAGTAAAAATGCTTAGGATTGCAGTCTTTACACAGTTATCTGGGAGTAAGCTCCATTGAATACAGTGGGGCTTACTTCTTCGTAGACAGTGTAAGGCTCCATTTACAATAAAGGAATAAACGCTCCACGTGTTTCCTAAGAAATGGCTGCTGAAGCATTGTAGTTATAGAATTTAAAGTGGATCGGCGACCTTTTCCTTCAAAATTCTAGGCAGGGCTTCATATGCCAGCTTCACCGTTTCCTTGATTTGGTGCAGGTATTTTATTTTCAGTATAAACTCCATTTTTGCAACTACACACCACTTTTAATTGTTCTCTGAGACATGGCGGGGAGGAAAACAGGAAAACCAGGACATTCCAGGATCAAATCAGAAACTGGGATGGCTTCTGTAATTCCGGGACTGTCCCAAGAAAATTGGGACACTTGGGATCATTCCCTACACAGGGTGCCACCACCAAACAGGTCTTTTCCCTAGTTTCTGGCTGTCTCACTTCGTTAGATGGATGAACCTGATCATCATCAGATCTTCTGGTGAAGATCTGAAGGACCAGGCAGGAATAAACAGTAGAAGGTGATCCTTCAAGTAGCGGCCAGTTTTACGAAGAACTGAAATGCTCGGTTCTATTCCTCTTCAGACGTCACTGCTAGCTTAGCATTTCAGCGCACAAGCGCCACACATAACAGTGGGCTACACACGTATGAATTAAAATTCATGCATTGGCTCACAGACTTGTTGGTTGGTGGTGGACTGAGAAGAGGAGAAGAGGAGTAAATTTTATGGTGGAAAGTTCCTAAGTCTGGGACGCACTTTTTTGAGCAGTTTAAACAACTGTACTGTTGCGAAACTTACCGGGAAAATAAGAAATCAAGATAACAAACTTTTTATAAAAGAATGGAAATGGTTTATTGAATATTTACAAACAAACTGTAAACAGATAAGAGCACAGGCAGGATTATTGTAATAACCTGCAGTTTTATAAGAGCATACATTTAAAGTAGATGAATAAATGATTTAATCTGGAATATGCAGAAAATATTTTTAAAAATAAATTTAAGGAACCGCAGAAAGGAAAGGAAAGGAAGTTGAGTTTTGAAGTGTTAACATATTTGTATAATTATTGAAATGTGTAAAATTGAAAATCATCAATAAAAAATACTTTAAAAAATAAACAACTGTACTGTTTGCCTCTCTACAAATGGATTGTTTCCTGGGAGCGAGAAGATGAATTCTTTAGAAGAGTTCTGTTTATAGCCGCACAGTTTCAATGTAAATAAAGTCTGTTGTGTCATCTCTTCAGAGATCCTCCCACACAGAGAGTCTCAGAGTGTACTGCACATTGCTAACAAAACCAAATGCTTGCAAAGTGGGTGTTACCCAGGCAGCAGAGGCTACCATTTGAGAAACGCAGAGCACTGTAAACATTAATCATAAATTCGAGTTCTGTGCATTGCAAACTATTTCTGAATGGCTTTGTGGTGCTAGTTTTTTTGGCTTAGTTTTGGAAACAATGCATTTGGCAAAAAACAACAACATGGGAAAACACACCAAGCCCCATTGATTTCACTGCGACTTACTCCCAACTGAATGTACATAGGATTACCGGTATGTCCTTACAGTACAATCCGATGCGTGTTTTCTTGAAGGTAACTTGAGTTTGCACTGGCTTATTCTCAAATGCACATAAGATTTCAGCTCCAATCCAGTGACTGAGGCTGCAGTTCCAACCCCACTAATGTGGGGATAAACCCCATTGAATCCACTAGGACTTACTTTTGAGTCGACATGGTTAGGATGTCCTGTCGGCACGCAGCCCGGGTGTTATGTACTAAGCTTGGATCCTAGAACAATAGGCAAGTAGGATCCTAGAATGCAACAACTGATTGGCCTGCAGGAGAAGACCAATCAGGCTCCAGGAGGAAGTTAATCAGCCTATTAGGCTCTTAGGATCCTAGAATGCAACAACTGATTGGCCTGCAGGAGAAGACCAATCAGGCTCCAGGAGGAAGTTAATCAGCCTACCGTTTTAGGCTGGTAGGATCATAGAATGCAACAACTGATTGGCTTGCAGGAGAAGACCAATCAGGCTCCAGGAGGGAAGCAGAATCAGCCAATCAGACAGAACTCATTGTGTAAATAATGTATATAAAAGCCTGAGGTTTTGGGGGGGGCAATCCAATCAATGTTTTACAAGCTGCAATAAAGAGCATGAAATCACTACAGGACTCTGAGTATATTTCACCGGGGCAACTTCCCGGCAAGATATGGGGGGACTAAGCCAGTTGGGGGGGGGGGCTGTAGAGGCTTTGAGTCCATAGAGTTGGTGTGTCTGGTTAGGTTTGTGTTTTTGTTGTGTATTGATTCAAAGTGTTATCATTGTGATGACCTGGGAGTCAGACTCAGACGCTGAACCTGAGGGATCCCAGCCTGCACATGATTCACTGCCTCCAGAACCAGCAGAGCCAGGGCTGGGGCCTGAGTCTCAAGGGGACTCACCTGTGCTGGATCCTCAGGTGCAGGCATCGGCTGAGGTTGATCTGGCTTCTAATGGGATGGAGGACTTATTGCCTGCAGGTGCTCCACTCCCCACCCAGTCAGGGGAAGCTGAGGTTGCCTCTGGGTCCGGTAACCCTCCAGCTTCTCCTGAGCTGCAAAGGCTAAGGGCAGAGAGGCGAAGGGAACTAAGTTCCCGCAGGAGGAGTGCTCGCCTCCAAGCCAGGAGAGGCGAGGCACCTGAGGATCGGAGCCGCCCTTTGCCTCGGGGCAGATAAAAGCCAGCCAGTCCCAGACCCAAGTTGCAGGAGCAACATCGGTGCTGCCTAGTTCCTGTTCCTGGTTCCTGCGTTCCTGACCTCAGCTTGGTTACCTCGGCTTCCTGACCTCGGCTTCCTGACCTCGGCTTCCTGACCTCAGCTTTGTTACTTCGGCTTCCTGACCTCGGCTTCGTGACTTCGGCTTCGTGACTTCTGGCTTGGACTGACCTTGGACTGGACTAGACCTCGCCTATCGGATATCCCTTGGGACCAGCACAGTTTGCTCCTGCCACACCCGCACTCCCCCTTCGTTGGGGTGCGTTCGGGAGGAACCTGTCGTCATGACTGACCAGGCGGCTGCGCTGGTGGCATTGGCCCAGGAGAACCAGGTCTTGACCCACACAGTGCAGCAGCTAAGTAATGCGGTTACGGCGCTTCAGCAGCGTTTGGACGCCTTACCGGCTCCTGGTGCCGGCGCCCCAGCTCCAGGCAAGTACCCAGTGGCCCTGCCAGAGAAATTCGATGGGTCCCCAGCCAGCTTTCCCATGTTTCTCGCCCAGGCCAAACTGTATATTCAGGGGCGAGCCCGGGATTTCCCCGACGACCGCACCAAGGTGCACTTCCTGATCAGCTTGCTGAAGGACCAGGCGGCCAAGTGGGCGTTGCCGCTGCTCCGGCAAGACTCCCCCTTGCTGACAGACTATACGGGGTTTTGCAACCATTTTGAAACCGCGTTCGCCAACCCTCAGAAGGCGAGTCAAGCCAATCGGGCAATTCGGCGGTTGAAACAGGGCAAGTCCACAGTGGCCGCCTATGCCACGGAATTTCGGCTGTTGGCGCAGGACTTGACCTGGAATGATTCCGCACTTCGGGACCAGTATCTCGAGGGGCTTTCGGACGAGATACTGGACCAGCTGGCCACCTTGGATCGCCCCACCACGCTGGAGGCCCTCATCCAACGGAGTCTACAGATAGACGATCGGTTGGAGGACCGGCGCCAGGCCCAGGCCCGCCAGCACTCTGGGCTCCCGACTCCAGTGCTCCCCAGCAGTTCCACGGCCAGAGCCGAGTCACTGGAGGAGCCGATGCAGCTCGGGGCAGCACGGCCTCGCCTCTCCCCTTCGGAGAAGACACGACGTCGGGAGGGAAACCTGTGTCTCTACTGCGGGGGGAGTGGACACTACGCCCGAACCTGCCCTGAGAAACGCCAGCCGCAGGGAAACCGCCAACCCCAGTAGCCAATGGCCCAGGCTATCTGGGGTCCCAAGCATCACATGATGGGCCCTCACCAGTGGAATTGCAACACCTCATGATCCCGGTGCGTCTATACCCCCCAGGCGGGCCCTGGATTCTCACCCACGCTCTGGTGGATTCAGGGGCAACCCGCTCCTATATGGACTCTGCCTTCGCCGCTCAGCATCGGGTGCCGCTCCAGAACAAGCCAGAACCGGTGCAGGTGGAGGCAATCGACGGACGGCTCTTGCGGTCAGGCGCCGTTACTCGGGAGACCCAGCCCTTGGTCCTGTGCCACCAGCAGCACCGGGAGGTGCGTACCCTGGACATTGCCACCATGCCCCGGTTTCCCCTGGTGCTGGGGATGGACTGGCTGGAGTCTCACAATGTTCAGATCGATTGGGTCAATCGAACTGTACGCTTCCCAGACTCGGGTTCGATTGCTCAGTCCGAGATGCTTTCGGCCGCCTCCATGGGGGAGGCTGCGTCAACGCTCCCCGCCGTGTACCGGGACTACGTAGACGTGTTCGAGGAACAGGGGGCAGACCGGCTGCCTCCTCATCGGTCTTTTGACTGCGGCATAGACCTCCAGCCTGGGGCGCCCCTGCCTGTGAGTCGCCTATACTCTCTTTCGGAGCCAGAGCGTGAAGCCTTACAGGACTTCCTTCACAAGAACCTGGAGCGGGGGTTCATTAGGCCCTCTACCTCTCCCACCGCCGCTCCAGTACTCTTCGTTAAGAAGAAGTGTGGGGAGCTTCGCCTCTGCCATGATTACCGAGCCCTGAATAAGATCACCATCCCAGACCGGTATCCCTTGCCCCTAATTGCAGAGTTGCTGGAGCGGGTGCAAGGGGCGCAGATGTTCACCAAACTGGACCTCCGGGGGGCTTACAACTTGATTCGGATCCGTGCCGGGGATGAGTGGAAGACCGCATTCGGGACCCGTTATGGGCAGTTCGAGTACCTGGTCATGCCGTTCGGACTATGCAACGCGCCCGCCGTGTTCCAACGGTACATCAACCACGTGTTCCAGGACTT
This sequence comes from Darevskia mixta, assembly GCA_034641385.1. Taxonomy (NCBI): domain Eukaryota; kingdom Metazoa; phylum Chordata; class Lepidosauria; order Squamata; family Lacertidae; genus Darevskia; species Darevskia mixta. Next base: position 7,159,060 of record JAWWNH010000126.1, read on the forward strand.
GCTTGACAAGTATGTGGTGGTGTACCTCGATGACATTCTGATTTATTCCCGTGACCCAGCTCGCCACGAGAGTCATGTCCGGACCGTGTTGCAGCGCTTGCGGGAGCACCGCCTGTACGCTAAGCTCAGCAAGTGCGAGTTCCACCAGCGGTCAGTGGACTTCCTCGGACACCGACTCTCCCCTGACGGTGTACAGATGGACCCCGGGAAGGTGTCTGCGGTTCGAGAGTGGGCGGCGCCGCGGAACCGCAAGGACCTACAGCGGTTTTTGGGGTTCGCCAACTATTACCGGACATTCATTGTGGACTATGCTCATCGCACCACCCCGTTGACCCGACTGCTGCGCCCCAAGACGCCCTTCGCCTGGGATGAGGAGGCTGAGGTGGCATTCCAGGGATTGAAAGCCTGTTTCCAGAAGGCGCCAATTTTGCAGCATCCTGATCCCTCTCGTCCCTTCGTGGTGGAGACTGACGCCTCCAGTACGGCTCTCGGTGCCGTCTTGTCCCAGCAACACGGACCTGATGCGCCACTGTTACCCTGCGCCTACTACTCCCGGCAGCTCCTTCCGGCGGAGCGTAACTATACTGTGTGGGAGCGGGAACTACTGGCCATCAAGGTGGCCTTTGAAGTCTGGCGCCATCATCTTGAGGGGGCACGACACCCAGTGGAAGTGAGAACCGACCACCGGAATCTGGAGTACCTCCAGACCACCCGCAGGCTGAACCAGCGGCAGATCCGGTGGGCACTGTTCTTCTCCCGGTTCCAGTTCCGGATCCGCTACATCCCCAGCTCCCAAAACCAGAAGGCGGATGCGCTGTCCCGGAAACCAGAGGACATTGCAGAGACGGTGCAGCAGGCGGCCCCCACAACGATCATCCCACCAGCGGCCTTCCTGGCTGTTCATGAGACTGAGTCGCTGCGGGACCGAGTGCGGAGGCAGCAACGGGTCGACGCGTGGGCTCAGGAACGGATCCAGGAATTGGCCAGTGGATCGTGCCCTCGATACCCAGAACTGGTTGTGCACCAGGGGCTGCTGATGCACCGTGGTCGGTTGTACATCCCACCAGGGCCTTTGCGGGCCGAGGTACTCCGAATGTCACACGACGCCCCGGCAGCTGGCCACTTCGGGAGGTATCGGACCACCCACCTGGTCAGCCGGGAGTTCTGGTGGCCCCGCTTGAAGGCCGACGTGGCACGGTACATTGGGGGGTGCGAGGTCTGCCGGCGAGCCAAGGGATCGACCGGGAGACCTGCGGGACTGCTACAGCCACTGCCAGTTCCCCCTCGTCCGTGGCACACGGTTTCATTGGATTTCGTGGTAGACCTACCCCCATCCCGTCAGTGTACCTGCCTCCTGGTATTCACAGACCACTTCACTAAAATGGTGCACTGCGCCCCGTGCCCGTCTGTACCCTCAGCCAAGGAGACGGCGCAACTGTACCTACAAAACGTCTTCCGCTTACATGGCCTATCGGAACGTTTGATCTCCGATCGTGGTGCCCAGTTCACCTCCCGGTTCTGGCGTGCTCTACATCAGGCTCTCGGGACGGAGGTCTGCCTATCTTCGGCCTACCATCCACAGACGGATGGACAGACCGAACGGGCAAACGCGGTGTTGGAACAGTACCTCCGGTGCTACTGCAGCTTCCACCAGGACGATTGGGTCGACCACCTGGCGTTGGCCGAGTTCGCATATAACAACATAGTGCACGCTTCCACCCAACAGACCCCGTTCCAGGCAAACTATGGGTACCACCCGCGGTTGTTTCCAAGCGTACTGCCGGCATCCGCAGTTCCCGCAGTGACAGACTGGCTACAAGAGCTCCAGTCACAGCAGCAGCTTCTGACGGAGCAACTGAGCCAGGCCAAGGACGCGTATAAGGCCCAGGCCGACCGTCACCGTCAGGAGGGGCCGGAACTCCATGTCGGAGACCTGGTATGGCTCTCCACCCGCCACCTGCACCCCTCTCGGCCTTCACGGAAGCTGGATGCCCGCTTCACCGGCCCATTTCCGATCGTGGACCGGGTCTCACCTGTGGCCTTCCGTCTCCGGTTACCCGCGACCCTGAAGGTCCACCCGGTATTCCACCGGTCCCTACTCAGTCCGGTCGCCCCGGCCGACGAGTTCCACCCAGACCATCCACGACCGCAGCCAGTTTTGGTTCAGGGGGAGCCCGAGTATGAGGTGGAGCACATTCTTGACTCCCGATACCGCAGGGGGAAGCTCCAATACCTCATCGACTGGAAGGGGTATGGGCCCAAGGATCGGTCGTGGGAACCAGCGGAGAACGTCCACGCGCCTGTCTGCCTCCGTGATTTCCATGCGACTTACCCCAGCAAGCCTGGTCCGGCCCCTCGGTTGAGGGGGGGGCCTGGGAGGGGGGATGGTGTGATGACCTGGGAGTCAGACTCAGACGCTGAACCTGAGGGATCCCAGCCTGCACATGATTCACTGCCTCCAGAACCAGCAGAGCCAGGGCTGGGGCCTGAGTCTCAAGGGGACTCACCTGTGCTGGATCCTCAGGTGCAGGCATCGGCTGAGGTTGATCTGGCTTCTAATGGGATGGAGGACTTATTGCCTGCAGGTGCTCCACTCCCCACCCAGTCAGGGGAAGCTGAGGTTGCCTCTGGGTCCGGTAACCCTCCAGCTTCTCCTGAGCTGCAAAGGCTAAGGGCAGAGAGGCGAAGGGAACTAAGTTCCCGCAGGAGGAGTGCTCGCCTCCAAGCCAGGAGAGGCGAGGCACCTGAGGATCGGAGCCGCCCTTTGCCTCGGGGCAGATAAAAGCCAGCCAGTCCCAGACCCAAGTTGCAGGAGCAACATCGGTGCTGCCTAGTTCCTGTTCCTGGTTCCTGCGTTCCTGACCTCAGCTTGGTTACCTCGGCTTCCTGACCTCGGCTTCCTGACCTCAGCTTTGTTACTTCGGCTTCCTGACCTCGGCTTCGTGACTTCGGCTTCGTGACTTCTGGCTTGGACTGACCTTGGACTGGACTAGACCTCGCCTATCGGATATCCCTTGGGACCAGCACAATCATATCTGTATTACATATTGTCTGTAATCACATTAGGGTAAAGTAACTGCCTTCCTGTCCCAGAAGGAACAGTTACTATTGGTGCATTCAAGTTGCTGCATTGGGATCCTCAGTCTTATTGGTTCCCACCAAAAAGCAGCTGTGTGATTGCTTGAGATTCTTCCCTCCAAAATGTATCTTTTCCTATTCAGTCCTCTATCCCTATAAATGTAGCTTCCCTACCCTCAGTTCCCTCAGTCTTGTTTGCCTGAATAAAGAGTTGTTATATGAAGAAGCTGTCTCCTGCCTGCTATGTCAGAGAGCTGAAATCACTTACTGAAATCATTAAGCCATGCCACAACAGTTTTAAGACTGAACTATGAGCCCCAACCAATTTGCAACATGGAATAGTTACACTGGTCTATAAGATTTTTGTAAGGATTAGAGAAGCAATGTATGCCAGGTGTGAGTTTCTTATTATTAGAATCATTTCACATCACGGTGATTGGAGCAGATTATATCACTGGCAGCTCTTTGTCTGACGAATGTTTGCCAAAGCAACATTCAGACAAAAATCTTCTGTGGTGACATCATCATCCTGGATTGACAAAGTCTACTACCAAAGACGTTTCAACTACAACAGCACGTGTCAACACATTTCGTACATTTATGCAGCTCTAATCATGCTTTCGCCTGCAACTCCAGAGCCTGTCTATTCCCTCTCATTAGCCATCAACGCTTGGCCCATCTATTAACGAGAAAAGCAAAATTAAGGTAGTTGGGTGTTTATTTCCCTTTGGGGGAAAAACTTCTTGAACTAACATAGGCCTCTGTTGGATTCCCCCCCCCCCTTTTTAAACAATATATATTTTACTTATTTGGTTAATAGCTCCAATTTTTCAAAACCGACCTCTGTTTAGACACGTTTCACTTTAGGCCGTTTCATGTCTGCAAAATTACAGTCATTTGCGCATTATTATTACAGTGAGTGGGAGACAGATTGTATTTAACGCTGGGTGGGGGGGAAGGGTTATTATGGGAAGTGATCTGCTACGGTCAGCACATAAATTCAGCCTGAAGAAAATTGCTTCTGAATAGTTAGTCTGTTAGCGCGCCAAGGAATGGTCACTGGGTGAGATTGCAAACATGCTGCTGCTTTATCAGTATTATACAATCCTAATGTTACAGAAGGATAGTCCACTGAACAAATGTTTTTGTAACTGAAACTGACAGGGGTGAAATAGCATCACACCACCCCACCACATTCAGAAAGTATTTAATGGAAATCTGTATGTGGTGTTTCTTTTTTCCTTGGAAAAAAAGAGGCCTGCTTTAATAGCTGTGGATTTTGAGCTGCGCTGTTTTCTAAAAGGTGCAATTACCCGGAGCATATTAGCAGGGGCATGTGGTTACTGCATATTTAGCTAGCAACATGTTGTTAATAAAACATAGATGGCTGTCTCCTCTCCGCTCCTTTTATTGTGGGGGGGGGGGGAGAGAGAAAAGTGTCCAAATGCAACCAGTATGGTTGCAACTGGGTGGCTGTGATCTTCGTTTTCATGCTTTAATGCGGCTGTTGCATTGAAAGATAACAATGCTGAACTGACGGGCATTGATTACCACTGCCAAAATAAAAATGATAATTAAAATCAGTTGGTCGTGAAAGCACTTCCTTTACTAACTAGGTACTATTATCAATAATATCAAATAACTGATAAGAGTGCTTCTATTCCATATTTCCATTCCGCAGTAGCTGTAAAAAGCAGTCTTCCTCAACCAGGTGTCTCCCAAGATGTTTTAAGTACAGTGGTACCTTGGTTCTCGAACTTCTGGGAGTCCGTTTGACTCTCAAAACGTTCGAAAACCAAGGTGCGGCTTCCGATTTGCTGCAGGAACTTCCTGCACTCAAATCGTAAGCCGCATCGGACCTTCAGCTTCTGAAAAACGTTCGCAAACCGGAACACTCACTTCCAGGTTTGCAGCATTCGGGAGCCAAAACGTCCGAATACCAAGGCATTCGACAACCAAGGTACGACTGTATAGTAATTTAATGCACTGAAATAGTAAATCATTATATGCATTACTGTGTGTTTAAATTTGATTGGATGGTAACTGAATTCTAGAAAGTTCTCTAGTAGTTCTCATGTGTGATTGGCTAACATTGGTCACATGGGAGGTATCTAGTAAAGGAGAGACTCCATTTTATGTAAAGCATGATGACTGTGTTGGAATCCACTGTGAACACTGCTAAATTGAATAGAGTGTTTCTTCTCTGCTTGAAAGAAAGAACAAAGCTGCAGGAGAAGATAAAAGTGGAAATCTCTCATTGGAGCTGTAAGGCATGGCCTAATAGAGGTACAGAAGGCTGAATGCTGATCTCTGGAAAGAGGAAAATATAGTTGTTTGGAAGTTAGAAGAAGAGACTCTAAGCCACGGGTGTCAAACACAAGGCCCGCGGGCCAAATCCGGCCCGCCAGACCTCATCATGTGGCCCGTGTAGCCTCCGCCGGCCGCCAGCCTTGTGTTTGACACCCGTGCCCTAAAGCTCTGCCAGGTGCTGGTCCATCCTTCCAGGGAGTAAAGGATACCATCCGCTAACCTCTTAGTGAGAAGCTGCAGCGGAGGCCGCCCTTGCAAGATGCCCACCCCCCGTCTGGCGGAGGAGGCGGAGCCGACCGGCGAGCGCCCTCTCCCCGACCTCCGGCTCTCGGTTGGGGCTGCCGGGCTGGCCGAGCGCTCGCCGCCGCCGCCGCCGAGGAGCCCTGCCCATGGCACAGCGCCTCGCCCCCGCCGCGCCGCCTCACACTCTCCCGGCAGCGGCGCTGGGAGGCGGTGCAGAGTGAGCGGCCAGCGGGCGGGCGGGCGAGGCGAGGCGGCACTGCTCTTCGCTCGCGCCCAGCCAGCCAGCCAGGCAGTCGTGCTCCTCGTCGGGCCGAGATGCTGCTGCCGAGCAAGAGCCCCGCTCGCCGGCGGAGGAAGGAGCGGCTGGCGGGCCAGCTGGGGCTCGTGGCCTCACTGCTGCTGCTGCTGCTGCTGTTGGCGGGCGCCCTGGCAGGCCAGCGGGCGCCAAGAGCGGGAGCTTCGCCCGCCAGGGACCGGCGCGCGCGGGGATGGCGAGTCCTCCCTGCGAGAGGCTCCCCCTGGAGAAACGCCCCCGATCTCGCCTTGCCCTTCGGGGAGCCCTTGGCTTGCCTTCCCTGGGCTCGGGGCTTCTGCCCGGATTTGTCCTTCCGCCGGAGAGAGAGCGGCGGTCCCCTTCCGGCTGCGCCTTAAGTTTCCCTGCGCCCCCATTCCCAGAGTGCTCGGAGCGGAGTCCTTGCCCCACGGCTCGGCACAAGGGGGGCTTCTTCCTTTGCCAGCCAAGAAGGGGGGCTGTGGAGGGACAGCCTTCTCTGTGGGGCTGGGCAGGCTAGAGGGAGACACGACCCCCGCACCCCGCCGTCCAAGAGGCAACCTTAGGGGGACAGATTTGGGGCAGATCGGACCCATGCAGGGCAAAAGCCTCCCCTCCCCAGAGGTTTTTCCTGCGGAAGCCCCATTGCAGTGGGTGGCAGTAGTGCAACAACCCCCATTCCTTGCCACATGTGGATGATACTCTTTGAAAGGAGAGTGTCCATTGGGGTTTCCACCTCCTGAACTGAAACCTCTTGAGCTGGTCCTGCCAAGTCTACCTTTCTTCTCACTAGCAGGGAACGAGCTCTAGCAGGGGTGCCAAATTGAGTAAAATAGGAGGGGGGGCAGCTCAGGTAAACCCCACCCTGCATAATCACAAGATGCGGCTCGCACACACCAACCATTGATTTTAATGGCAATGCCCATCCATTTTGCAGGGGCCCAGCCCCCTCAATATTTTGTTATTACTTACATTATTACAAAAAACAGTAACAATTGAATGCAGTGACAATAATTTATGATAATAAAGAGTGGACACATAGTCCTACAGATACAACCGGCCCTTTGAGGGTGACCAAACTGCTGATGCGGCCCCCGATTAATTTGAGTTTGACACCCCTGCTCTAAGCCCATGCTTGGATGAGCATTTGATTGTAAATATTATGTTTTAATTCATCTCTAACGATAAGTTTCTGCACGCAAAGTTTTTGAATGTTGAAGTCTGCACATTGTTTTAATTTCTAATAATAATAATAAAATAATAATTTTATTATTTATAGCCTGCCCATCTTGCTGGGTTTCCCCAGCCACTCTGCATATAAAAAAATGTAAAACATCAGACATAAAAAAATTCCCGATACAGGACCGAAGGGTGTCGGTCATATATATGATTTGAGCTTCTTATCTGCGATTTCGCTACCCTTACTACAAGAAGATGTTGTTGGACTCAACCTCCCATCAATTCCAGCCTACATGGCCTAAAGGCAGGGATGATGAATCTGGAGTCCAAATGTCTGAATGGCACCAGATTGGAGAAGGCTGGTGACACCGACAAGCAGAGATATCTGTCCAGAGATTCGCGCAGGAGTCTTTCTCAACCCTGCCTGGAGATGCCAGATATCAATCCTTGGACCTTCTGCATCCAAAAGCATGTGCGCCATCACCAAGCGACAGATTTTCTGCTTCCTCTGAGACCACAACTCCCATCATTGGGTGTTGGAGTCCATCAGATTTGCCTCAAACACACAGAAGACCCAAATCTAGCTAGAGGGCCACAGTTTCCTCACTCTGGTGCACACAATCATCTACAGGCCCTCCAAGATTCCCTATTTTCCAGGGACAGTCCTGGATTTACAGAAGATGTCCCAGTTTCTGATTTGATCCCGGAATGTCCCGCTTTTCCTTAGGATGTCCCTATTTTCATCAGAGAAATATTGGAAGGTATGCATTTATTGTGTCCCACTAAAACCTTCAAAACCCATTTGTCTAGACCAGGCATGTCCAACAGGTAGATCATGATCTACTGGTAGATCACTGGTAGATCATTGGCTCCCCCCAAAGAAGCTGAACAACTGTGGCTCTCCTAAAAAAAGCTCAACATTTTACCTCCTCCCTGAAAAAGCTCAACAACTTTGACCTGAACCCAAAAAAAGAAGGGGGTAGATCACTGCCAGTTTTTAACTCTGTGAGTAGATCGCAGTCTCTTGGGAGTTGGCCACCCCTGGTCTAGACTGCATGGGTAGGCAAACTAAGGCCCGGGGGCCGGATCCGGCCCAATTGTCTTCTAAATCTGGCCCGCGGACGGTGCGGGAATCAGCGTGTTTTTACATGAGTAGAATGTGTCCTTTTATTTAAAATGCATCTCTGGGTTATTTGTGGTGCATAGGAATTCATTCATTTTTTTTTTCCAAAATATAGTCCGGCCGCCCACAAGGTCTGAGGGACAGTGGACTGGCCCCCTGCTGAAAAAGTTTGCTGACCCCAGTAAATAGCGAGGCAGGAAAAAACAAGATACAACATGGGAAACAATGGCCAGGCGCGGACGTTTGTAATATGGTAAGGTTACCAGACGTCCCCGTTCCCTGGGGACAGTCCCCGGATTTACAAATCTGTCCCCATTCATCCACTGAAGTTGAAAAGTGTCCACAGATTCACTGAAAAAAAATCTGGTAACCTTATAATATGACGTCCTGAGCAATGACAAAATTTTGCCCTCCCCAATATTCCTTTATTTTCATGTCCTCCTCCCTCTCATCTTCCATTCTGCTCACGCTCTCAAGTGCACTACATCATACTTGTAGCAATTCAATTTCTTGTCTGACTGGGGCCTAACTTTGACTAAGTAACCATATAAATATAGGCTTTATTATTAATAATAATAATATTTTGCATCCCCTCGGTTCTGCACCGTGTGCTGGGGAATTGCCCACATTGATATGGATTATGTCTTAGAATGGTATTGAGGGCCTCTGGGCCATAGCTCCTTCTCATCCCAGCATGAGTGTGTCTACTCCACACTATGTGTATAGCATAGAATTGTCACAATTAGTTCATTCATGTTTTACATCAATGCATTATTAAGTCATAGAATCATAGTATTGTAGAGTAGCCCAGCATACCTGAAGAAGCGTCTCCACCCCCATCGTTCAGCCTGGACACTGAGGTCCAGCTCCGAGGGCCTTCTGGCAGTCCCCTCACTGTGAGAAGTGAGGTTACAGGGAACCAGGGATAGGGCCTTCTCGGTAGTGGCGCCCGTCCTGTGACTTTTAGAAGACAGCTGAAGGCAGCCCTGTTTAGGGAAGTTTTTAATGTTTCATCTTTTATCGTGTTTTTATCTGTTGGGAGCCACCCAGAGTGGCTGGGGAAACCCAGCCAGATGGGCTGGGTTCAAATTATGTTGTTGTTGTTGTTGTTATTATAAAGAGTTGAAAAGGGATCCAAGGGTCATCTAGTCCAACCCCCTGCAATGCAGGAATTCTGCCCACAGCCATCCCTGGTTGGGATCAACCACCACTTTCTGGTTCACAGATGCACTGACCTATTCTGCTACAGGATCATCCTGGGTTTTCTTGTTGGTTCTACCATCTATTCTCAGGGAGGCTGGGGGAATGAGTTTTTATTTTATTTTATGGAATAGTATTGCAATCTTGACAGGTGTGAATCGTTCTCGGCTCGTCTTTCTTTGTGCGATTTCAGAATCTACCGTAACGTGTCAGATAGACATAGATATCACCGCTTGCAACACTTTTACTCTTAACCATTTTATCACTCCATCTATTTGTTTTTAAATAAATCTTCTCATTAGCACTAAAATACATTTTTGGTCTATTTTAAAAGTATTTAAATATTTGCACAACAGCACCTAAACGGAAGAGTGTTATAGCACTAATTAAACAACTTGCTTTTATTTTTGATAACACCTCTCTGGCCTCTGCAATTTCAACAACATGCTTCCCCCCTAATGAAACCACACCTTAAGCGCTTTCTTTTTTGACATTTCGTTTTGACAGTAATCGGGCAATCACGCGTAAATGCTAATTACATTATGGGATTTGGCGGTCCACCATGGCTATTTCACGACTGGTGGCATGGATGGCAAGATGTACCTAAGACAGGAAAGTCAATAGCAATGATTAGCAGCACTAACATAAGGGGGCTTGTGAAGAAGGCGCAGCAGAGACTGTACTTCCTGAGAATTCTAAGGAAAAACCATCTTCCACAAAAGCTGCTGCTTGCCTTCTATCACTGTGCCATCGAGAGCGTGCTCACTTATGGCTTATGTGTGTGGTACGGAAGCTGTACTACCAAGGACAGGATGGGGTTGTGCAGCAGAGAGCATTGTTGGCTGCTCGCTCTCCACCTTAGAGCAGATTTATGCCATGAGGTGCCACAGAAAGGCACTGGACATAGTAAAAGATCCATCGCATCCTGGTCACCATCTCTTTGAGCTCTTGCCATCGGGACGGAGATACAGGACGATTACGACAAGAACAAGCCGTCTTAGGAACAGCTTCTTCTCCAGAGCGATCTCGGCCTTGAATGGGAAGCCTGAACTTTGAAGTCATCTAATCTTACCATGTTATGTTTTATCATACTGTATGGTTTTAATCAGTGTTTTTGTAGTTGTTTTGTTTTTGCGTGGAGTGCCCTATCTGGGTGGATGGAGCAGCCAAGTAATTTCGTTGTCCCTGAAGGGGACAATAAAATATATTCTATTCTATTCTATTCTATTCTATTCTATTCTAGGAGTCCTCTATCTTGAAGCACGTCAAGAATTGGCACAGAAGGCTAGTAAGCTTTGGATCTTATCCCACCATAGAGTTGTAGAGTTGGAAGAGACAACAAGGGCCATCTACTCCAACCCCCTGCAATGTAGGAATCCTGCCCACAGCCATCCCTGGGTGGGCTCAAACCACCAACTTTCTGGTTAACAGCAAGGCACACTAACTGATTGGGAGAAGCACACATAACACCCAGATCTACAAAACATGACCTCCACCGGTAACGTTCTTTTGTTTCTGGGTGCTAATCAACATTTAAAGACAGTTGCTATATTAAAAGAGAGAGAAAAGCCACAACCAGTATAAAAGATTAGCTGCTTCAACATACTACAGTAGCAAAGTTGTATAGTTGTTAAACGTGTGTGACCTATTTTAAGCACCTTTTGCTTACAGGGCCCACAAACTGCAGCAATACTTGTTTGGTGGGTTCGTTTTTCAACTGGTTTAAGCAATGTAGTCCCGCAGGAAATATGTTGCACTTTTATGCTTAATCTTTTCTTAACGTGAGCCAGCCATCGAACGTGAGCTACCCATGGTTTTTGGGTATCTCCTTTTTTGAAAGGGGACGATCTTGCGAAGTCAAAATTAAAGACTGCAATCTAATGCGGTTTAACATTTTCTTACATGCCACTTTTTAAATGGAGGACTGTTTTTGAACAGTCTGTTGGAAGCCGCCCAGAGTGGCTGGGGGGACCCGGCCAGATGGGCGGGGTACAAATAATAAATTATTATTATTATTATTATTATTATTATTATTATTATTATTATTATTGGCACTGAAACTCAGGGCCACCTCTTCGGCTAACTTGCCCTAGACCTAGACCTATGTAACTTCCTGACATAATCACTGTCGACATGCCCTGTTATTGCTTCTTATTTTATCTGCTTCATTCAGCATGATTTTATACTTAAAGTTTTTAAATGTATTTGTACAAAATGTATAAAATGTATCTGTTGTATTTTATGTACATTCGCGACAGGTTTCCGCCTGGTTTCTCATTATGTGCTATGGCCATAAGGCTAATGCAATAAATAATATTTGAATTTAATATTTGAATTTGGATGGTTCCTTCTAACATGATTCTGAACAAAATGTGGCTCTTATCTCCATTTTTAAAAAAATGTCTCATTGTTTTATCATTATTCTTTAAAGGGGAAACTCTGCGCTGAAAAAGAAAGCGTGAAGAGGAAAATCCTGGGGTGTTTGTTTGGAGTGGTGAGGGGGGGTGGTTTAAACACCCACCCCCACCCACACACCCACCATCAGTCTCAGTTTTACTGCTACAATAGTCTTTTATGAGTCGGATTAGCTACACCTAGAACTGGTGCCGTTTTCATTACAGCGCTGGTCAAAAACCAGGGAGTGGGGGAGATAGTGTGTTGTAAAATTAAATCACCACGGACTTGTTCGATTGGATTTTCATGTTTGCTTTCCCCCCTCCCTTAGGGTGGAGAAATTTGGCCTAAAAACTCACTCTGCTATATTTCTCCCTCTCCCTCTTTCTTTATCTCTTTCTTCTGCATTCAGAAAACATGTTGAGCGAGCTGGAGCATAAAAAAGATCAGTCCTTGGCTGTTGAACGAAAGCCTGTTGTGTGTGTGACTCACATACTAAATGGAAATCTGCCTTCAAAGACTATTTTACTGCCTAATTATATATACACAAAATGTAGCTGTCTGTTTCAATCAAATCATAGGAAGAGAAATAAAACTCCTCTTAAGATGCAATTTTCATGGTTCGTCATAACCTCCCAACACACACTGGCAACGCAAACTGAGAGAAGTACAGCTGCGAGGTCCAGATAAGACTGCCGTAATTGTTTCTTCCCCCTTTTAATTATTGCATTATAAAGACATTATACCTCCTATTCGGAATCAGGGGAACTTGTGTCCTTGGGTTTTTTTCAAAAAAAGAAATATTTCGCCTTTTCAGAGAAAGGTGGTTGATATCCATCTGTGGGACAGTCAGTCAATGGAAATCTACTTCTAAAGAACTTTGAACAGTAGTGCTCAAGATAGTTCATCCTCAGACTTAGATTATGTTAGGAATCAGATACTTCTACCCAGGCAGCATATATTGATTGGGAGATGTTTCTTATAAAACACATGTAAAATTTCATGTACAGGCTTGTTGAAAATTGTTGTTTGTACATGTATTCTTCAAACCATGCTGCTTGATTTCTTGCTCTACACTTGTACAAACACCTAAAATGTTTATTCAGAGTGGCTGGGGCAACCCAGTCAGATGAGGGGGGTATTATTATTATTATTATTATTATTATTATTATTATTATTATTATTATTATTATTATATAGGACGTCTCTATTTTCATCGGAGAAATATCAGAGGGTATGGCATAGGAAACTTTTAGATATACTCAGCACCCATGGGTTTGTTAGCAAAGTGCTTCGTTTTATAGACATTCTTTTAATTCCTGTTGAAACAATGAGGTTGAGAGGAGAGACTGTGTGATGGGCCGAGACACAGAAGGTACACAGGCTATTTATGGTGGTGAATGGGCTTGATTTAACAGCAGCTCTTACTGATTTAAAGAGAACCTATTTCCAGGCTTGGAGGGAATATAGCACAGAAATAACTGCATAAAATCAGTGTTTAAATCGGCGTATCCTGTGGACTAGGCCAGAGGTGGGGAACTTGTAGCCATTCAGAAGCTGGACTCCCATCATCTCCAGTCAACAAAGTCAATGGTCAGTGATGATGGGAACATGTAGAGCATGGGTAGGCAAACTAAGGCCTGGGGGCCGGATCAGGCCCAATCGCCTTCTAAATCCGGCCCGTGGATGGTCTGGGAATAAGCGTGTTTTTACATGAGTAGAATGTGTCCTTTTATTTAAAATACATCTCTGGGTTATTTGTGGGGCCTGCCTGGTGTTTTTACATGAGTAAAATGTGTCCTTTTATTTAAAATGCATCTCTGGGTTATTTGTGGGGCATAGGAATTCATTCTTTTTTCTCCCCCCCCCCAAATATAGTCTGCCCCCCAAGTTTTGAGGGACAGTGGACCGGCCCCCTGCTGAAAAAGTTTGCTGACCCCTGATCTAGAGGGCACCTGGTTCTCTGTCCATGAACTAGGGGTTGAGCTCAAAAAATAACCATCAAGACCTTTTATTTTAGGTCTAAGAAGCATTTGCCGGTATTTATTATGCCAAACACCCACCCCATTCATACAATGGCATTTCAGAGAAAGGGTGACTGTACCACATTCAATAAGCTGGAGCCTATGCGATAAAGGAACTATCTTACGGAGCTGTTGCACTGAGTCGTCAGGGACTAATGATTCACCTCCTAATGATTCACCTCTTCCTGGCCAGAATCTGGAGCACTTATGGGACATCTTTTCTCACACCCTAGTTTGGCTTAATAGAGGGGAGCCTTTGGGCTGCTAGTTAGCCATTACATTGCCAAACCTAAACTTCAGCCATCATGACTCAAGACACTCCAATTGTCCTTATTTTCCAGGGACAGTCCCGGATTTGCAGAAGGCATCCTGGTTTCTGATTGGCTCCTGCTTTTCCTTAGGATGTCCCTCTTTTCAATGGATAAATAGTGGAGGGCATGGAGTTATCCAAACCCCGAGCCATATGAAGGCAGCCTTGTATAGAGAAGTATAAATAGTATCATCATCATCATCATCATCATCATTGAATAGGACATTCCTATTTTTATCGTAGATTTAGGGATTTATCCTATTTAGGGATTCTTCCTTGACTGAACTAGAGTTCTGGCACATTTGGCTACTCACTCTCATGTGAACTAGGCCAGTTCACATTTAAAGCTATCTGGAATTTAGTGTGTATGTGTCTTCCTGGTCTCTGAATATGCTATTTCTGAGCCACCTGAACTAAACATGCATGAAGTAACCAGTACTGTGGAGTTTGCCCAGATATATTTTTCTTCCAGAAAGGCCCTTTCCACTCACAGCTGGCTAGACGGACAGAAGGGTTTCTATTAATCTTTTTTTTAGTCTAATGGTCACTTAATTTATTGTGCAATTAGATCCAAGACTTCTGGGATTGTTCAAATAATACTTGGAGCAGCCACCCACCATAACCTCTTTGAGCTTAACTGTGTTCGTGCTATAATGGTTCGTTAAAGAACAGGAATTTCTCAGGAACAGAATTAAACTACGGTAGGTTAGCATTGTTTCACTGCGGCTGATTTTCTAATAAGAATAATGTGAAAACCTGACTTTGGTAGACAATGGCAAAGGAGAAGAAAAATCCCGAATGCTTGGTAAAGCCACAAACATATTTTGTTACACAATTCTCTCCCTCTCTCTCCTCCTCCTCTTTCTCTCTTACCAAATGTCTAATTTCAGATCCCTTTCACGTCCTTCTCCTGCAGCGTTTAATGTACGTGATTAATCTTGACTCGGCTTAATACTGCTAGGAATGTGGCAATGACCTCAGCTGAACACTGGGAAAGTGATTAATGTGAGATGAACGGGGGGATATTTCTTACTCTGGATCCTGAATAAACACAGACATGCAGTATTCAGTTACAGGCCTTTGCTCAATTGAAAATGGACCATGGATTCAAAGAATAATGTTTCAGATGCAATAAACAGTGTTTGAGGAAACACGGCCTTTGTTAAAGAAAATGCTGTTTCGAGCTAAAGTTCCCCTGAACATAAAAGATATATGATGCAATAAACAAACCGAACCACAGGCAAGACACAGCCGTTCAACCACTAACCACTGATTGAATTTTCCAACTCTCCTGGACATTTCTGCGAGATAAACTGTTCACAAAAGGTCCGTGTTAAATATAAGCTTGTCATTTCATCTCCTTTTCCTGCCCCCTTTCAAATTCCGAGGTCCAACCCCTGTATGTATTCTCAGCTTTAGGTTGTTTTGTGGGTTTTTGAATTTTTTATGATGTGGGAAGACAGGCAAACAGTTGCTATGATTGTCAAATGGCTTAAATCAAGTAGAGAAAATGCAATAAAACACTGTTTCCATGGCAACACATTGTAACCTAGTACCTCTGGATTATGAGCCAGCTCCCATCTATGATCATTATTTGTTGACAGACATAAATTCAGCCTAAAAGCATTAATTTTACCGAGGAGGATGAGGGGAGGGGGCTGGAATGTTCAGTGACGATATTAATACTGCTTAAATATTTTCCAAGGCAAGGCTGGCATCTCAACACCCATTTACAGATCCATTTTAATACTCTGGTGTTAATAAAGCAAATGAAAGCACTGTTTAATTTTTTATTTTGGGGGGCATCTTTAAGACAGTGCAAGAAATATATACGTCTCCCTACAGCAATTGACATGCATTCTGCTTGAAGAAACACAATAGGAAGGATTCTAAATGGCGAGCTACAATTTGATTTCTACAAAATCAAATAATGTGCCTTGTCAGTGGCTGAGGAAAAAAAATAATCCCAAAACAGAAACATTTCAAATAAACAACATGTGGTAGGACAGCGAGCCTTCATATATTTTCAAAAACCTCCAGTTCCCATCTGCCACACTGTTTTATATCAATGCGGGGGGGGGGGGGAGCAAATGAAGCGCATCCATTTGTTTGAATAATTTTGACTTTCCTAAAAATAAACACACAAGCTTATACTTCATGGTAACAAAAGCAATTCTTCTATTTATTCCCAACCTGTTAATTATTAATCAAAGCAGTCAACTACAAGAAATAATTCTAAAAAAACTTTCCCTCCCCCCTTCGTTCTCCCACTAGCAAACTGTTACTGATTTAGAAGGAGCTGTGGTTGAAAGGGAGACTGAATTGCAAAACAGCTGCTTAGGAAAATCCATATCTCTGAACAACATTGGCTAATATTCGTATCACTGCATATTGGAGAGAACAAATCTTATAGGTTATACCTTGAACACCCTGGGATAGCTCAATTGGTAGAGCATGAGACTCTTCATCTCAGGGTCATGAGTTTGAGTCCCACATTGGGCAAAAGATTGCAGGGGGTTGGAGTAGACGGCCCTCGTGGTCTCTTCCAACCTTAAAATTCTATGAACAGAAACAGTGTTGCCTATTTTAGATTGTGTATATCAGGCATGGCCAAACTTGGCCCTCCAGCTGTTTTGGGACTACAACTCCCATCATCCCTAGCTAACAGGACCAGTGGTCAGGGATGATGGGAATTGTAGTCCCAAAACAGCTGGAGGGCCAAGTTTGGCCATGCCTGGTGTACATCTCTTTATGTCGAAACAAAATTTAAAAAATTCCTTCCAGTAGCACCTTAGAGACCAACTAAGTTTGTTCTTGGTATGAGCTTTCGTGTATATGCACACTTCTTCGGAAGTCATTTTGGACTAACAGCTGTCTATGGAGGCGCAGGTCAATACTGTGTCCAGGGCAGCTGTCTAACAGCTCCATCTGGTACGCAGACTGAGACCCTACCTGCCTGCGCATAGAGGCGTAGGAAGGTCAGGTGGTACCTGGTGCGGAAAATTTCTTGTCACACGCCCCCACATTGTTTTGTTTTGTTTTGCCTGCAAAAATGGTTTTATGTTATTTCATATTTTCTTACAAAGGAATGTGGATTCTGGGCCTCTGATAACAAGTAGGCGACTGTGGACAGATACTTAAATATATAGGATGGATTGTGTTTTGGCTGCACTGAATTGAAATTTTAGCCTTCACGACATATGAAAACGGCCAAGTAAACAGTTATTTTCGTGGAGGAGGGTCACTGATATGCATGAAATTTCAGATATAGCTATATAATCCCTAGTGTAGTAAGATAAGACCTTTGGAGCAGGCATTTTCAAAAAGTTTTTTTATGAACCGCCCTAGTAGGGCAGTAATTGTTCCTTGATCATTTTTCACCCCCCTCCATGATGGCATACGGGGCGCCCCGCCTCCGCCCCCTTCCTCCACCCCCTTCCTCCACCCCCTTCCTGCGCACTGTCTCACCAGAATGGTACATGCTCTAGTTATCTCCTGCTCGGACTGCAATGTGCCATTGTACATGGGGCTACCTTTGAAGGTGACCTGGAAACTACAACTAATCCAGAATGCGGCAGCTGGACTGGTGACTGGGAGTGTCCGCCGAGACCATATAACACCGGTCCTGAAAGACCTACATTGGCTCCCAGTACATTTCCGAGCACAATTCAAAGTGCTGGTGCTGACCTTTAAAGCCTAAACGGCCTCGGCCCAGTAGACCTGAAGGAGCGTCTCCATTGTTCAGCGCAGATATGGAGGTCCAGCTCCGAGGGCCTCCTAGCGGTTCCCTCACTGTGAGAAGTGAGGTTACAGGGAACCAGGCAGAGGGCCTTCTTGGTAGTGGTGCCTGCCCTGTGGAACGCCCTCCCCTCAGATGTCAATGAGATAAACAACTATCTGACTTTTAGAAGACATCTGAAGTTTAGGGAAGTTTTTAATGTTTGATGTTTTATCGTGTTTTTAATATTCCATTGGGAGCCGTCTAGAGTGGCTGGGGAAACCCAGCCAGATGGGCAGGGTAATAAATAAATTATTATTATTATTACTATTATTAATTGCATGAAGCAATTTTTTGCCTGTGCACATCACATCCAGCAAACATCTTTGTATGCACAGAGCATACTTGAGTGTGGCATGGGTCACGTGAAGGATGTTCAATGCATGACAGAATCAGGGCCACCCTGCATTCATAAAGCAAAACAAAAAATCTGTCTTGTCAAAAGCAACCAAGTGTCACTTTTGGGAACTGCATAGCCTATGACATCAAGAGTAAACAGGTTTCAATGGGTGCAGGGCCACACAAGTACCAAACATTCATCATGAAATGGGCGCTGCTTATTAAGACAAATGCATAGTGCAACATCAGATTTATAACTGAATGCCAATGTACAAACATACTTGGCTATGTGCCTAAGAAAACTCATTTTATGAAATGCATATCCAGGAGCTAGTGGAAGAGCCAGAAATAGCTTGTAATATTGGTAGAGTTCATAATTGTCTATTCAAGAATATGGATTTGCTCAGGTAAATAATGTTTGGTTGTATTATGAGTCTCATATCAGTGGCCCGAGAAGCTCTTAATTCGACAAAAGTGTAAAGTAAGACATTGAAGATGCACAGTGTTGTGCCTTCCTGATGCCCAAAGGTTCTTTTATGCTACTCTCTTATTCTCAGCAAAATTCTCGTTGAATGCTATCGACAAGATTGTAGGCCCATCCATAGAATCGTTTGTGCTGATCCCTTACTTTCATGAAAGTTCCCGTGAAATTCTCATTGACTCTCTTGTTGATCGTTGTGAAGGTACAGGACCAGAGCACCCAAACTTAGTGGTCTTTTGTTTGATGAGCATCTTCTAAATTTGGAAGATCATCTCTCGAATTCTTTATTTGTGCCCTCCTTCCAAAAACAAACAAACAAACCCTACCCCACCCCCTGGTCTTATTTATGTGCTGAAAACTTTATTTCCAGAAGGTGGTATGTTAAGATGGATGCAAATGGCATTATCTGTATGAATGCATCAAAAGATCAGGAGAAAGTCAGGGGGGAAAATGTTAAGGAAAATGTGTTCTTCCTCCCCCCTCTCCAGAGCTGCTGAAAAAGCTTTTAATTAATGAGAAGATTCCAAGTCAAATGGAGAAGGGTTTGTCCTATAAATAGCACAAGTTGCATGTTTTCATGTTTAAGGTGCGATATCATATTTAGTCCCTACATCATAGAGATTAAATGCAAGGAGTTAACTTGCATACGGTATATCATTACTTCCTAAAATGATTTTCCATCTAAAGTCAGCAAGTTAAGAGAATTTCTTTTTGCAAACAGCTGATAAAGATCCCCATTTCTTAATGCAGGAAGAAGTAAACCTTGCTTGATAGACTATAATACCTCTTTCATGGTGATTATATAGCAACTAACAAAAAATAGCTTGGAAAGAATATAAATATATTTTCTTGGACATTTTCCAAACTGGAAACTCTGGTTCAGCCCACTGAGTTGCGGTTCTCTCCAGCTCCGTAAGTGAGATGAATACGAATGGAAATTGCACAGAAGGCGTGACTGGTGGTTTTCGCACCTTAATGGCTATTTATAATGCAGGCAGGATACTAATTCAGCCATTTTGGATTTATTTGCTCCCTGTAGAAATAGTGCTTTATTTTTATGCTCTCATAACATGAAGCTAGAATTCTTCTTGCATTCTTACAAAACTTCTAGGTACTTGAAGAAAAGGGCTCTGCTTGAAGGAGACATGGGAAAGTTCAAAATTCCCATTGGTGTATAAATATTTTTGAAGCAAAGAGAACGTATATTTGCTAAAAGGCATGCTCATAAGTGCTTTCAGCAATCAACTGAGCAATAAATTCTTACCAAACAAAATTCCCATTGTGCTGGGCACACGCTGACATTTGGCATCACACTGCTGAAGGAAGTCTTGAGACCAGATTTTGAAGGAAGAAAGCCCACAACTTTGCCTCCAGCCTTTCAAGTTCTCTCTGGTTAAGAGAATTCAATCACATTTTACCTCTTCTCCCATCTTAGTTTAGTCACAATAAATTCAGATCCTGATGTGTCCCTAATAAGTAGGAGAAATATAGGTCCTAGCAATTGAATTGAAATAAAACTGTTCTAGCCTCATGGACATCTGGCGACAGTCACAGACCCTCCAAGTGTCCTGGTTGTCCCAGTTTCTGATTTGATCCCAGAATGTTCCACTTTTCCTTAGGACATCCCTATTTTCATCAGAGAAATATTGGAGAGTATGGAGTTCTGCGACCACCAAGCCAAGGAGATAAGTAACTCCACACCTTTAGAAAACATCTTAAGGCAGCCCTGTATAGGGAAGTTTTTTGATGGTCCCACAGAAATCCTGGAGCATCCAACCTGAAGTCCATCAACATGGGCAGTTGTGCAGACACAGCACCTCAGCTCTGCTGTCCTTTCATATTTTGTATGCTGACTGCAGTATCTGGTCTTGATGAGGCAGGTGACCCTCACCTGCTTCAAGCCTCTTCCAGCTGGGGAATCACACACCTCTCCCCAGAGCTAGCAAGCCCCACCTGGCCTGCTAGTGAGCTGGGCTGTGGGATCCTGGCCTGTCTCAGCTTTGTGTAGCACCCCACCTGCTGCTCCCTATGCCTCAGAGCCTGCCGTGTTCATGGAGATGAGCTCTGGCGATGGGTCCTGCTGCTCTGGTTCCTGTGCACTGACTCCCATCCCCTCATCATCCTCCATCACCCCATCAGTACGTCCTACACCAACCTCTCCTTCCCCATCCCAAGCTTGCCCTGGTGTGTCCCTACACCCATCGCCGAGATCCTCTTCCTCCTCCCCGGTGTCCTGCCGGTTCGTGACACCGATCTGAGGCCTAGTGAGCAGCACCAGCCCACCCCACAGTGCGTGCATCTGTCATGTGGCCTGTAGTCGACAACAGCTTATGCCATGATGTATCAGTCAGTCTCCTAGTTGTTTTTGCTGCACGAAACCAACAGGGTTACCCTTCTGGAAATTGTTACACAGAATCCGTGTTTATTTTCAGAGCCAAGAGGTTTTTTTTTTATAATAATAATAAAAAAACTGGTGCTCAGCAACAAATTCTCCACAGTCCTTAGCTTTGCTCTCAGGTGAAAGCAGCAGCTTAGCTTGACTATTCTTATTGGCTGAAGTGGAGCGAGGGAAGTTATGTACCTAGCAGTGCTGTATCGTTTCGGCGGAAAACCTTAATATGTCTGAGAACTCGAGAGGATTTAAACAATGTCATAAAGAGATAAGTGTGTTTTCCAGACTGTATCTTCACTTGTCACAGCTATCAAAAAATAATCTTTTATTTTATTTTATGGTGGGTATCTTCCGGTTTAGCGCGGTTACACCTCACCCGTTCCTGTTGTAGAAAGCGATGCCTTCATTAGAACATTCCCACTGATGTGAAAGCAAGCTGTTTGGGGATTTAAAGAAATGATGTTGCCGTCCATCCAAAGTAATTGGCTCCCCACCCCTCCACCCTGTTCGCCTCCTCCTTCTGTGCTGTTCTCTCCCACTCACTGCCAGCTGAGGTGTATGCCACAAAACCATAATAATGAGGCAGAAATCTCTGATCAGCAGCACCTGAAAGCTCTTATACAGGCTGCGTTGCTAACTATGGCTGAGGATCCTTTTCCCTCCCCTCTTCCTCGCCTGCCCAGGCTGCTTGGCCATGACTGACTTGCTGGCAGCTTGCCCAGAGAGCCGCTCTCCTACAGATTCCAGCCTCTCTGCAGGAGTTGCCTGCCTTCAGCATAATGGGCGACACTGAAAGCAGCAAGGCATTCGGTCGACAAGGTCAGAGTGCCTTTCATTCCTGCAATAATCAACCAGTGTAGCTCTTCCTCAGACCTGGGGAGAGAGAAGATAGAGGTCGAAAGAGCAATTACATTTCACATTGACTCCAGGAAAGACTTGGAACACACCACTGAAAAGGGAAAAAACGAAAAACACAGCACAGAAGACTGTATTCTCTCTCTTTCCACCCCCCACAATTCCTTTCCCGGCCATTATTAATATGGGGGTAAAAAAACAACAACGTAGCAGCTATTTCTGCCAGGAGCTTAAAAAATAAAAAGACCAGGGGGGGAATCGTGTTTTTTTTTGTTCCCGTTTATGAAATCTCTGTCCAACCCCCCCTCTTCTTCCTTTCCCTGAGACATTTAGCACTGTCAGCATATTACAAAGGAATGTAAATGAGATACACCATGTTATAACCAGATACACTGAGCAAAAGCTATTAATTATGTTAAAAAATGTTAACCCTAGCAGACTGTAGAACAAGCAATTGCGCTAATTTTCAGGCTGTAATCAGTCCCCGCATTAGCATAACAGTATTTATTTAGCACTAAGACAACAATTTGGGGGAATATAATTTACTTGGAAATGTCAGTAATTTTCCGCTGGCATATTGTTGTTACACAGCTACCTTTATTTGACCTCACAAGCTGCCAGCCTTAATTACTTTAATGGTATTAACTGTATTGACCAGTCTGATGCTGTATGGTGGAAATGGCTCTTGAAAGCAACAGGAATGGTTGCTTCTGTGCATTGTCTCACTGGAATTTTGATTTTTTTTTTGTCGGCTTTTAGTGTTAAAGAGTCTGCTTTAAAGGGGGGGGAAGCAAAAAAGCCCATCTGCACCAAGTCTAAGCATTAGGGCTGTGTCAAAAAAAATCACCAGCATTTGTGTCCCCGCCCTCCCCTGCAATTCTCCGTCAGTTAATGAGGAAAAAAAGTTGCCCTGGTAAATTATCGAAGGGGACACAAAATTTTGGTGAAATTGTTGGAGGGACGTGTCACGTTTGTCTTAGTTTCATGATGGTTTTGTGGGTATCCTTTTCTTTAATTCTACAAACCATATCTTCAGGGGTCTTATTTTTGCAGTCTTCCCAATAGCCCATCCTTCATAAAAATCACATGACAAACCCCCAGCTGGGCCTCGGAGGCTGTGTAACTAGCAGCTGCTGTTGTTGTTATTATTTAAGCAAAGTTTTCTCTTTTTGTAATTTTTAAAGACATTTGCATATAAATGGTTTTTTTCTGACTTCCACCAACCCTTCCCGAGATTTTCACTTTTCTTAACTTCCTCTTGTATTTCATACTCCACTATTACTTTAAATAATCAGATTCCAATATTACTTTCCAAAATTATTTGTATAATATTTCTTAAAATTAACCTTACAAAACTTCTTGCAAGTCTACTAACATGATTTGTTGTTTACAGTTATCTTTCAAATATGTCTCAAATTTAGTCCAATCTTTTAGAAATTCCTGGTCCCGTCAGTTTCGAATTCTTCCTGTCGTCTTATCCAATTCTGCCTAGTCCATTAACTTCAAGTCCATCAGAATGTTCAGAAGTCCTCACAGTCCAATATGAGCTCAGTGAGATGTTAGACGAATTTAGCTAACCCACTTCTTGCCTGCCTAATCGTAAAAAAGCAAAGAAATGGCTCAGTGTTGACAGAGGATTAGGAAGCTTCGTGGTGACATTCTTTCGAGTAAATGAAACCTCCCTCATTTTGCATTTCATACTTGAAGGCAGCCACTTCAAAAATAGTCACTCCTCATTGCCTGCACAAAGGAAATGTGGCTTTCTTCCACTGTTTACAGTGAAACAAGATGCGAGTACAAATGCCTCTATCCCGCAGAACAGCGAGTATTATTTACTCCGTGCTCTGAAACATGGTTTATCGCTGGAAGAATTAAAAAGCAAATATATATTCCTTAACCTCAGTTTAACTGCGGGAAAACCAGTGAGTGATGAGCAGGACCTATTTGATCCAGTTGTACTTGCAGAAGGACTTTTGTGTCTGCAAACAACCTTCTCCTTGCCCCCCAATCTGCTCTGTAGGTCCCCCAAACCTCCTGGAGCAGAGTTGAGGTGCGGGGCAGAGGAGGGGAGGAGAGGAATGGAGATTTCCTCTGTTGTGAGCACAGTGACTTCACTGGATATAGCGATAAGGCTGCCAGGTGGTCAGCTGAATCTTCTGGTCTAATGAAATGCAACATGGCTTTTTCTGCGTAAGAACTTCCAGCTGTACAAGAGAGATTAGTGCTCTCGGCAGCCAGTCCATAACATTACCAGAACAAACACAACCATTAGCATCAATCACACCCACAGTTACACTAGCAACTCTCCCCCACTTTTATTTAGAAAGTTATATACCGACCATGCACCATCACCGCTGCTACTTTCAGGGTAGCATTTGAGATTGTTCTGTTGTGTGTCGAGGTCCCAAACCACCCCTCCAAATAATTCACACTTCAGACATAATTTTGGTTTTGGTTTTTGGCATGAATTTGGCCACAACTTTATTATTACAAGAAATGTGAGTGGTTGCGTAGGCATTGGTCCAGACTATCTGTCCCCAAAGGACAGAACTGACAATTGTCAATAAAGGGGAAAAGCCTTCCAGGTAGAGAAAGGGGGGCGGATGGGTCTGACCCTCCCCTCTTCCTACAGGCTCCCAGGGGCTCTTGCGTGGCCCTGGCCCCCAACCGGGGGATACGGACAAAAGCATGTCGAGCCCCTGGATTCCTTTAACGGCATTCCCCACACACCATCATCAATTGAGAGGGGCAAACGAAGTCAACAGCCCCTTCCTCAATTGGGGAGGGACAAACGCAGTCAACAGTCCCATCCCCCAACCAACATAATAATGACCAATGCCTAACCACCAACCTTACAAGTTGTGACTATTTGCTACGCAGTAGGCGAAAACCAGATGGCACAAGCCAATCAGCCAAATGGAAAAATTCCTACCAGGCCCCTGGCCCAAGAGCAGACGACCCCATGACAGGCATAGCAAGGTCAACACAGAGGCCTAAAAATAGGGAGGGAGGGTGATCCGATGCACGCAGCCAAAGAGGGAGATCCTGCTGCGTGCAAACCATTTATAAACGCTGGGCTGTCCATCACAATTGGCAACATACATTTCTCCCCAACATCAGCCCCAGGGTCCAATCATAGTAGTGGCCATCCAAACAAACCCACCCAGCAACAAAGGGGTAGTTTGTTAGCCCCCACCGCAACACGTGCTCTCCATGATGGAGAACCCACTTTGTTGTTGTTTTTAAAAAGCTTAAAACCAGTAAAATAACATATCAACCAATGAAATCATAAATGAGCTGAAGAGTAAAAACACAGGGGGAATAACTGCAGCTGAATAGGAAACAGTTATGCGCCAGATTTAGAAGACTGGAGAGGAGGATATGTTGAGAAAGGCGCTTTAAAAATCCATTGCACCTGGCACAATGGCCTGGTGTTCCCCTTTCATGTCAACCTGCCAGTCACATTTCAAGCAACAGTATGGGTAACCCTGACCAGACTATCAGGTGAAAGTGGATTGGGTCTCCAGTGACAACAGGGGACACACCGTGCATAAAGCACATGTTCCCCCACATGTTCTGGCCTGAGACTCTACCCCAGGCCTTTCCTCATCAGGCCTCCTTAGCACCCTCCTTTCAGTGTTTTTGCGTGCTTTAAATATGTCTTTGAACTGTGATAAGGCCTCTGATAATGCTTGCCTGGATGCAGAATAGAGGAGGCCTGTGTGTGTGTGTGTGTGTGTGTGTGTGTGTGTGTGTGTGTGTGACTCGCCTCTGACTTTGCCCATTACTCACACGTGAATATACCTGACCAGTATGGCTAATGGTCAGGAATGATGGGAGTTATAGTCCAGCAACATCTGGATGGGTGGCACCACGCTGGTTACCACTGATCTAAAGGTTAGAATAATAGAATCATAGAATCATAGAGTTGGAAGAGACCACAAGGGCCATCCAGTCCAACCCCCTGCCAAGCAGGAAACACCATCAAAGCATTCCTGACAGGTGGCTGGCAAGCCTCTGCTTAAAGACCTCCAAAGAAGGAGACTCCACCACACTCCTTGGCAGCAAATTCCACTGTCGAACAGCTCTTACTGTCAGGAAGTTCTTCCTAACGTTTAGGTGGAATCTTCTTTCTTGTAGTTTGAATCCATTGCTCCGTGTCTGCTTCTCTGGAGCAGCAGAAAACAACCCTTCTCCCTCCTCTATATGACATCCTTTTATATATTTGAACATGGCTATCATATCACCCCTTAACCTTCTCTTCTCCAGGCTAAACATACCCAGCTCCCTAAGGTTGACAGAGGGAAGATACAACAGTGGCCGGGGTTGTGCAGAATTAGCTGCATCCCTTTTAAATTCATTGCTTGTTCCATGAAGCCCTCAATGAACATCTAATGACTCACCTAGCATATGCCGCCATATTTTCCATGGGTTCTTTTTGCCCTTCTGATGATGCTCTCACCTTCTCCGTTTAACCACCTCTTAAAAGTGAGCACAGCAGCACATACACCCTGGTTCCATTTTATGCTTGAACTTTTATGCCTTGGTGGTTTAGCTACCAAAACAATCAAATAACATAACACGGCAGTCATCCTTTTAAGCCAACATTCGGGTCTTTTGTGCAACCACAATTATGTGAATTGCTTAAGCAGAGCCTGTGACCTTCTTCCCTTTGAAGACAACAAAATTCCTCTTGATTTCAGAAGTGTCATATTTAGACCATTGTATCATACGGTTCATATATAACACTTATGAAAAAGTTCAGATAGGAAGTCTTGTATTATAGCAACATGACAATGAGCTGCTGACTCTGTAACCTAAGGTTTGATGATTGCTTATTAAGTTCCATTTGAAAAAGTTCAATAAAAATATTATAAAGAGGGGGAAGGAGCAGACAGTGAGTGATACAGGAGACAAAGTAATTTTTTGTGGTTTTTAAGCACCTCAGTTTTCAAGTTGAATTTCTAAAGAGTTTTTGTTGGCATCTGTCTGTCTCAAGTGACAATGGAGTCATGGGGGTGGAGTCCAACCACTCCATTAGCAGCACCAAAGTGACCTCCCCAGGGCAGTTTCAGGTTAAGAACGGACCTCCAGAACGAATTAAGTTCTTAACCCAAGGTACCACTGTATTCTGCAACATAATCTTGACACAATGACAGATGACCCTCAGGGTCCCTTCCAACTCTATGACTCTATGACTTTACTCAAAAAAGTGACATGCTTTCAGCAAGAAGCTACAGGATATGCACTGATTGAAAAGGAAGTGGTGTAACCATCCCAAAACTGTTCCGGGTGCAAACAGTATTGAAAGCACAAATCATCACAAATGCACAGTGAAATGGACATTTGGAGGGGTCCTTAATGCCCACTGTTTTGAGAGAAGGAAATACAAAAGTCCTCCTTGGGGACTCCCCCCCAATAACCAGGGTTTTTTGCTTACCAAATTTAGGCTGTCAGTTACAGGGAAATACACAATTGTGATACTCCAGTGAGCGTACCTAGTATCTTTATGAGAATAAAATCTATCAATCTATGTAGATGCCATTTTCAATTTGCTGTTTTATTGCCATCCGAACCAAGCCTACAGTTTCCTGTACAGCCAAGCGGCAGTTGCAACAATGCCCTCACGGCTACAATGCATGGATTTGCTGCGGCACCATATAAGTTACCTCAAATTGGCACTGGCTTCCCTTTCAAGTTACAACCAATTTTGAACTCTCTTCAAACAGCGCAGCCCATCGGAGCAAAGGCCGCCTGAGAGAGCAAAAGGCCATTCCATTATGTAGGCTTGATCTCTTGCCATGCTGGGCCATTGTTTGACATCAAAAAACACTCAACCCAGAAAAGGTCATTTTGTTAGTGGAGTGGTGGAAGGGAGGGGGGGCGAGCGGGAGAGTGCGGCTTAGCCTGAATAACGTCATGTCATATATCTTGGGAGGTTTCACCCAAGCCTGCTAAACATTCTCTGCACAGCCAGACCAGACAGTGCCTACTTTCCATCTCCACGTACGCTTACGGTCGACACAGAACGTGCAGCAATGGGACAAGAATGTCCATCATGCAATAATTAATGCCATTTTAATTCCCACTCCGATCGCTTCTGTGAAGGATGAACTCTGTGCACCATCAGTTAATACGCCAGACCTCTAAGGCTTAGAGTCTAAGACAAGTCAAAGAGGATAGAGGCAGGTCAGTGTTTTTCACCCCTTTCCTTGACCCTTCCTAAATTATTCCATGGTAATCTGGTAAACGTAGCTTCCTTTTCAAATATATGTCTATATCTGTCTACGAACTGGAACGTATTTTCTTCTTTATCCAATGGCGAATGTAGTTTCATGATAATATATTGAGACTACGTCGGCCTTTGCCAATGTGGGACCGATGGGAGTTGTAGGCCAAAGGATCTGAAGGGCACCAGTGTTTGGCAAAGACTGTGCTGGTTTTAAAGACAATTTTAAATAAGCAACGTGAAAACCTGAGGGTAGGTGAGAGAGAGAAAGCAGCAAGAAGAGGGGAGGAAGCTTTTCTTGCTCTTCCCTCATGCTTCTGTGGCAGGCAGGACATCCTAATAGCTCTCGGGATAAGGCACCGAGTCTCTGATAAGTCCCTTCATCTGTTGGTTTCATGGAACCCTGAGGGAACAATGATAATGCAGAGGACGTGTTTGAGAGACAAGAATCAGTCAAAACAACACGCACACAGGACATCAACATACTGTCCTCTATATACTCTCTGACACTGGAGGTATAATAATAATAATAACACTACTACTACTACTACTACTAATTTATTTATACCCCATCCATCTGGCTGGGTTTCCCTAGCCACAATGGGTGGCTCCCAACAGATAAAAACACGATAAAACATCAAACATTAAAAACTTCCTTAAACAGGGTTGCCTTCAGATGTCTTCTGAAAGTCAGATAGTTGTTTATTCCCTTGACAACTGATGGGAGGTGGCAGGTGCCACTACTGAGAAGGCCCTCTGCCTGGTTCCCTGTAACTTCGCTTCTCGCAGTGAAGGAACCGCCAGAAGACCCTCGACGCTAGACCTCAGTGTCCGGGCTGAATGATGGGGGGTAGAGACGCTCCTTCAGGTATACTGGGCCCAAGGCCGTTTAGACCATAGTCACTGTGGCTAGCAGCCATTGAGAGCCTTATGCCCCATGAATTTGTCTTATGTTCATATAAAGCTCATATAAAGATGTCGGAACAGTGCATACACTCTATACTGGTATTTGAAGGTCCTAATTTGATGACGAGGGCCTTTTCAGTACTGGCCCCAACTTGGTGGAACGCTCTGTCACAAGAGACCAGGGCTCTGCGGGATTTGACATCTTTCCGCAGGGCCTGCAGGACAGAGCTGTTCCGCCTGGCCTTCGGGTTGGACTCGGTCTGATGTTTCCTCCCCTTATGGTTTTGATTATGGGCGATAAATGAAGCTGCATTTAAATTTTAAATTTTAACCTGTATTTTAATTAACGGTTTTTCTTTCTTTTATATTTTATTGTAATTTTTATTGGTGTTAGCCGCCCTGAGCCCGGTTTCAGCTGGGAAGGGCAGGGTATAAATAAATTTTATTATTATTTTATTTATTTATTTATTTATTTATTATTATTATTATTATTATTATTATTATTATTATTATTATTATTATTATTATCATGACTAGCCAACACTGGAAGAATGTGGCCAGTCTTGAAAACTGGCCCATAAAGTTATGTCATATGGGGAGCTATGGATCAGTTGACCCACGTTTCCTTCTTGGCTACTTTCTGAGGGCCACATAAGAACATAAGATGAGCCTGCTGGATCAGGCCAATGACCCACCTAGGCCAGCATCCTGTTCTCACAGTAGCCAGCCAGATGCATGTGGGAAACCTGCAAGCAGGACCTGAGCACAAGAGCCACCTCCCCTCCTGTGAAAACAAAATAAAAAAATGTGCATGCAGACGAAAGCTCATACCAAGAACAAATTTAGTTAGTCTCTAAGGTGCTACTGGAAGGATTTTTTTTATTTTGTTTTGACTATGACAGACCAACACGGCTATCTACCTGTAACTCCCCTCCTGTGGTTTCCAGCAACTGGTATTCAGAAGCATTACTGCTTCCAACTGTGGATAGCAGGGCATATTCATCGTGGCTACCGGTAGTAGCCATTGAGAGTCCTCTCCTCCATGAATTTGTCCAATCCTCTTTTAAAACTATCTGGGTTGGTGGTCATCACAGCCTGCTGTGGGAGACCTTTCTCCAGGTATTTACGTTCTTGTTTTGTTTTCTAATTGTCTTGGATGGCTGTATAGAGCATAATACTAAAATTATGTGTACAGTTTGCAATTACTGAGGTGTGCTTATGACGACTGCCCTTAGGCACTGAAGTCTCTCAAAAAACAGTGGATTGAACATTTTCCTTTTTTGATGAGGCTGCTTAACTGTTTGATTAATTCTGTTATCATGTTAATGAGTTAATACTGAATAACAAGTAGTAAATGTAAGTTTACATGGAAAAAATTAAGGAGCCAGTGTGGTGTAGCGGTTAAGAGAGGTAGACTCGTAATCTGGGGAACCGGGTTCGCGTCTCCGCTCCTCCACATGCAGGTGCTGGGTGACCTTGGGCTAGTCACACTTCTCTGAAGTCTCTCAGCCCCACTCACCTCACAGAGTGTTTGTTGTGGGGGAGGAAGGGAAAGGAGAATGTGAGCCGCTTTGAGACTCCTTCAGGTAGTGATAAAGCGGAATATCAAATCCAAACTCTTCTTCTTCTTCTTCTTCTTCTTCTTCTTCTTCTTCTTCTTCTTCTTCTTCTTCAAGAAGTACATAGGACTTGCTGTATTTTTCTCATTTGGTGCTGCTTGAGCCCATTGGTTAGCCCATTGACCATGTGAAATAACTTCCATTGATTATTAATATATTTTGTATTTGCTTTATTTCTCCATAACAGCATTTTTTTTAAAAAAGGAAATGAATCTGACTAATATTTATATAGGAAAATGTGTTTGCGCAAACCTCATCCCAGCCTTGTTGGAAATTTTTGCCCAAGGTAATTGATTCTCGCTTCCCCATTCTTCTGCATCCACAAACAGACATGTAGGGTCACATATAGATATGTACACATGATGGTCACTAACACTGAATTGTTCATCCATTTTAAAGAAAAATGACAGTGTATGTGGTGGTTTTCTGTGTAATGGACCTAGCATGGTTACCTGATTAAAAATAAATCAACTAACTGCATTTCAAAGGCATTTTCCATCCTAAGGTAGGGAATTAAATGTTTCATCCCTCATTCCCTGGGAACAAGGCTGTATGTATGTGGCCACTGAGTGCATTTCATGAGAAACACACTGCTGAATTTATGCACATCTGAACACAGCTTAATTTGATGTTTTGCCTAAAATGTATAGTGTTGCCTTTCCCCTCTGCAGAAAATGATCTTCTACTGGCATAAATCAAAACCGTAAGGCTAATGTTTGTTTATGCCAGCAAAGAGGCTTGTTCGTCTTTAAAATGGTCATTATTTAAATTTAAATAAGTGTTGGATTTTTTTCTTTGTTTAGTCTAGTGATATTATAGTTATTAAAAATGTGCAATAAACCTTTGGGTTCCCAAAGGATGCTCCCTTTTTCATTTTAAATATTCAGCGAAAGTGTTATCTAGGATGTTTTGGTACTTTCTGTTTTGGATAAATCTTCAAGCCAGCTAATTTGGTTGATTTAACCTGATAAAAGTTTTAACTACAACTCTGAAAGGGATGTCAGTAGGCAAAATATACCAGTATAAACATGAAATAGTAGCTCCGTTTGTTATGTAAGTAACAAGGTCAGTGACTGTTCAGCTGTAGGAGCAAACTCGATTAAGATGGAGGATAATCTTTTGAAAGATAGCAATTTATCTCTATCTGAAGGTTATTATCTTGGTTCTACAGCTATCACAGACAGCAAGGTTAACAAATATTCAGTGATGAATTTTTGAAAGCTTGAGTCTGATCTTGTTTCCTTAAACCCCTCTAAGGGTCCATCATATCTTACAAAAACGACTGTCAAATTTGTACACGGGATTATTTAATGGGCTTTCTTGGAGAAAATGCTTGCAATTCACCCTTTATTTGCAATAAATTATACTTCATAGCAGAGTCATTCTTAAAGGCATTCCTCAGATAAGAGAGATTACCGTAGCTTGAAAAGCGATTGTGCTGAAATTCAAAATATTCCGTGAGAAAACATAAAGCTCACGTTATCAGTTTCTGCAAACAGTCATTACACTTTGCTGATCAAGATTAGTTAAAAGTACATTCTATGGTTTAAAGTTATCCTGGGTTAAAAAATATACTATTTGTATGTTCAAAAATGGTTTGAGTCCAGGGAAAGGCTCATACAAGGTGCCTCCACCTGATTTTAATCCGCAAATGAATGAATGAATGAAGTAAAATCTCATTCCCTGCAGCTGCAATTTGCTTCCAGAGGGAAGTTACTGTTTGTACACTTGAGAGTTTTTCTCCATTATCAAATAGATGCCATGGAGTGGAGATGGACAGAAGTGGACTTAGGGGAGCGTGACTAGCTGGGTTGCACTGGGTGTGGAGCCTGGGGGGGGGGCTGCAGGGGCATCACAACTATGATGTAGAATGGAATGCAGGGGGGTGCTGAATTTTGGCATCGCACAGGGCACCGCTGAAAATTTGAGACTGCTAGGTCTGCCACTGAGGTGGCGGCGGCCATTTTTGCTCAAATTGTGGTGGGTGAAAGAGGGGTTAAATCTGCTCTCCCCAAGTACCCTGATCTCAATACAGATTGGGGGGGGTCTGCAGAGGCAGTACTACTTACATAAAATGCGATCATATCAGTATCTACTGGCAGTGGCGGAGCGTGGGTTGCCAGTGCCCAGGGCTGCGCAGAGGGAGAAGGTTGAGATGGAGGGAAATGGACAGAATACAGAGGCCCATTCATGGCGTCTATGTCACTCAGGAGAGCGCAGCCATAGAGGTAAGAGCTGTTCAGTTGTCTGGAGAGGTCACTTCCTGGTTCACATGGGGAAGGAGTTTTCAACAGAGCCCAGCAAGGGAAGCACACAGCTGTATTGAAGCAGCACTGTGTGTTGAAATTTGTGCCCCGGGCAACCACCCCTGTGCCCCGCATGCTATGCCACTGTCTACTGGTCCTACAGTGGTGCATAAAAAAGATCTGCATATGCCCTCCTGACAAACCCACAGTTCATATGGTCTCCTTTGGCAGTGCCAGTAGTTTGTTGGGCAACTGTTGGGAATGGATGCTTGGATTTCACAAGAATCACATGAGTTAGAGAGTGGATCTCCACTCAGTGACCTCACTCCTCTGTCAGCAAGCATGGGTGTTTCCCCTCAATCAATTTAATGCCCAAATAGAGCTAAGAGATTATTTCTCCTGAAACTCCTATTCTCATTCTTCCTGCTTCTTTTGAGGAGTCAGAACCCAGCATTAATCTGAGATTGGATATTAGATGGTTTGTATTAAAGAGTCGGAAAAAAACATCCCTTAGCCAGGCATGCATTTCATAATTAGGGTGCAATGAAACACCATTCTAGGAGGGCAGAAAGGACCCTTCCTTTAACTAGCCAAAAGGCCTTCAGTTAATTTCCAGCCATACAGTTGTGTGCTTCCATCATTCTGTGAAAAATAATCACAACCATATTGTTCAACATAAAAACAAAAAACATGAATGAAAATTCAGGAAAAAAGAAGGGTGTGGATTAATGTGTAGTGGAGTCTGGCTGTCTTTTGTTTCAAGTTAAATGGCATCTTTTAGGAAATTTTCAAGGCTCTGTAAATGCAAAGAGAATCTCCCATCTCGGTGGTATTCTTTTCCTCACCTTTAGCAGTAGCAAAAAGTGTTTGACGAAAGTAGAAACGTTTTTTTATCTAGTACTGGCTTTGGTAATCTCTTTCCCTTTGGGAAAACTGTTAAATTAAGGGTACATTCATATTTGCACTTCACCATGGATTTAGCACAGTAGCTGCCATGGGATGTGCCCTTGCCATAATAGGGTTCGCACATCCTCAGCTGTAGGTTTGTGTGATGATGACTGATTTATTAACATTGGAAGATTCCACAGTGGTTTCATTCCCAAAGAGCTCACATTAAATTGTCAAGGCTAACTGACATTAAAATGACAATGCTCCCTAAATCTGTGCTCCTGTTCATGGTGTTACTTTTATTAGCAGACCACGGAGAGACAAAGGGCCAAGAGAAATTAGGAATGAAATTTGCCTTGGATAAGATAAGACTAGGATAAAACTGGACCTTCTCATACAGAGTGGGGGAATTGGCTTGCAATTGTTTGATGTCTTACCATGAAGCAGTTCCACTGTCCTGGGTGGAATTTTGTTTCCCAGAGGATAAGCCCAACGAGTAATATATTTCAGAGCAGAACTTTATACTGGTACTTTCAGATGCCCTCACCTGATTAGAAAAAAGACATGGTAGAGAATGTAATTGAGTTAAAATGAAATGGCAAGAAAAACATGGACCAAATTTGAGAGGAAATTCTACTTTCTTGTGGAAGAGCACAATGTCATTTTTCATTTTCTTATAAAAACAGTGATTCAGCCACTCCTAAAAACCCCCAACTCTAGTTCCATTGGTTTATGACAACTACCACCTTTTTAGGAAAGCAGATCAAGAGGGTTGCTCTGCAACAGTTTCCAAACTTTGGGATGAAATTAATTACCTTCGCCCATTCCAAGCCAGATTTAAACCTCGGTATGGGACTGAATCAGCCTTGGTCACCCTGATGGATAACCTTTATTGGAGGACAGAAACCATTGTATCCTCTGGCACCAGCTGTGTGAGATGGGCACAGGAAACACTGTCTTTCAATCCCATCTTGACGGTCAGCTTCAGAGAATAGCACTGGGTGAATATCTCTCAGGCCCCTGGCAGTTGTGTTGTGCAGAACTTCAGGGTGTCATCTTGTCCCAAAATGCTGTTGAACATCTACAAGAAGCCACTGAGAGCTATCCATAGGAGATTTGGGGTATGTGCAGGGCTGCCAACTTGAATAAAATATTGCAGGGGGGGGGCAGGCAAGCCCAGCCCTGCATATCAATCCCATGCAACCATTTGAATGGCAATGCCCATCAACATTTTGGGGGGGGGCAGTCCCCTCAAATACTTTATGGGGGGCAAAGACCCCTTGGCTCCTAGGAGTTGGCTCCTATGGGTATTTGCATTAGATTTGTTTTTATATATGTACAGTGGTCTCCTGCCAACCTAGCAGTAGATAAATAGGTATCGCTCCAGCTCTGTGAGGGGAACAACTCTCAGTACCCTTAACAAGCTACAGTTCCCAAGCTATGGGTGTTTAAAGTTATTTAAATATATATGGTGAATGGGGCCTTTAGTACCACTGTATTCCGCACTGGTCAGACCTCACCTGGAATATTGTGTCCAGTTCTGGGCACCACAGTTCAAGAAGGATACTGATAAGTTGGAACATGTCCAGAGGAGGGCAACCAAAATGGTCAAAGGCCTGGAAACGATGCCTTATGAGGAGCGGCTTAGGGAGCTGGGTATGTTTAGCCTGGAGAAGAGAAGGTTAAGGGGTGATATGATGGCCATGTTCAAATATATAAAAGGATGTCATATAGAGGAGGGAGAAAAGTTGTTTTCTGCTGCTCCTGAGAAGCGGACACGGAGCAATGGATTCAAACTACAAGAAAGAAGATTCCACCTAAACATTAGAAAGAACTTCCTGACAGTAAGAGCTGTTCGACAGTGGAATTTGCTGCCAAGGAGTGTGGTGGAGTCTCTTTCTTTGGAGGTCTTTAAGCAGAGGCTTGACAGCCACCTGTCAGGAATGCTTTGATGGTGTTTCCTGCTTGGCAGGGGGTTGGACTGGATGACCCTTGTGGTCTCTTCCAACTCTATGATTCTATTCTATGATTCTATGACTCTGTTGGACATGGTCTGCTAGGGCCTTTAAACTGCGTCTGGGTTTCCTGCGCAAACTGCCAGCCTTAGGATTGCACAGTTGAGTACCTACTTGATAACAGCACATACATTTGTATATCTTTAGGAACAGTGACTTAAAAAAAGAGAAACCGAGTAGCAACAATGTTTTTCAAAACCCCAAAGAATAACAGCGAGAGAAAAACAAAACAATAAGAGGACAAGGATAGTGAGACGGAGAGAGAAAGAGTCAGAGCAAAGGGACAATAAAGTGGTAGAGACAGATAAAACCGGTCTTTAAAATTACTGCACAGCCATGCAAAATGTAAACTGGGGATCATCAAAATGGAAATGCATATGTGGACAAAATGTAACATCTCAAGTTACCGTAGAACTTAAATATCTGTGATAAAGAGAGTGAGCGTTAACATGGTGCACATATACCAGTACAGAACGAGCGATAAGCCAAACAACAACAAAAATAAATACAGTGGACCCGCTGGATACAAATTTAATTCATTCCAGGGGTCCGTGCGCACCCTGAAAAATCCATATCCAGAGGCGCCACTTCGATAGAGCGCTTCTGTGCATGCGCATGGCATGCAGAGGGCTTCTGCGCATGTGCGAGCGGTGAAACCCGGAAAAATACTTCCGGGTTTGCCACTTTCGCAACCCAAAGTTTACGTTACGAGAGTAACGTAACCTGAGGATCTACTGTATTTCAGTCATATCTCACATGGTCTTTCTCCTCCTCCTTTTCTCACATATAGCTCCCTCTTTGAATTCTATACTAGAATGTTTTACTGCTTGCTGCCCTGATTTCATTGCAACAATATGCATATTGAAGTTGTGCTTTGACGCAGGGCAACATACGTTCTCACAACAGCTACAGGCACCGTGAATTGATTACATTTGATCCCCATGTCATTGGACAGACGGTGCCCACAAAGGAAGTCACGCACTCTGACTATATGTCACAAAGACAGCAGCTTTGTCTACGTTAACTGGGATGGTCTAAGGGCTCATGGCCGAGCTTGTACTGGCTCAGTTTGAGGTTTCGGCTGCAATGGAAATGCAAACTGCCCATTAAAAGCCACTAAGCAATGTCTGGTGAGGTGTTCCTTCTTTATTAATAAAAGAGAGCATGACAAATTAATTAATGTTTTCTCCAAGAGAGTCATTGTTGACTGGAAATGTTTAATGGCTCTTTTGTTTGGAAGAAGATTGTTTGGGAAGAACGGGGGTATTACTGCCAGAAGCTATTTACAATGTCATAAAGCTTTGCTGGAATGAATATAGAAAACAGTCATACCAAATCAGACCATTGGTGTCCATCTGGTTGTGTACTGTCTGAACTGACTGGCAGTGGCTATCCAGGGTTTCAGTCAGGGGTCTTTCCCAGCCATCATTGCAGATATTAATATCGTGCAGCTTGAAGCGACTGGATGCATTAAAAAGGCCTCCTTTTGGAATGAAGCATTGTCCAGACCCATTAGATATTATTCAAAGCTTCACTTGCAGAGCTTTCCTCATAACAGAACAAAAACATCAAAGGCACATCCAAATAATTCCATGCAAAATCTTGTGCAAGTCCAGCACAGGTTCATAGGCTTAGAAATGAAAGAAACTTATAATCAGAGCTGACAAACACAGCTCTCTCTCACACACAGGCACCATAAGCCCACATTCTAGTCCCTAAGGCTGTTGAGCTCCTGGAGAGGCATCTTACTCCCACAGAACCTGAGAACAAAAACCCAAGGCAACTCCCTTTTAAAATGGAGACTTGCAACCAAATACCTTTGCCACCTGATCTAAGGTTACTTAGGCGCACTGCTCTGGTTCGCCAGAAGTGGCTTAGTCATACTGGCCACATGACCTGGAAGCTGTCTGCGGACAAACACCGGCTCCCTTAGCCAGTAAAGCAAGATGAGTGCCGCAACCCCAGAGTCATCCGCAACAGGACTTAACGGTCAGGGGTCCCTTTACCTATAAAGAGCAACATTTTAATTTCCCCCCTAAGGTCGCCAAAATATCTATCTAATGCCTGATCTCTGGTCCCTTTCAGAACCAGATATACTACTTTGTGGTTGAGGAAGAATGGTTCTACCTTCACAATCTGCTTGCCGGGACATTCATTGTCTTCTTATCCTATGTTTGACTTCATTTACTTTGCTTGGCTTTCATGCTTAATCATGAACATTAGTATCAACTAGTCTTTGGGTTGGTGCTCAGTTGCAGTGGGGCCAGTATAACCCCCAACAAGGCACAATGATAACCCTCTACAGGTGTTACATGAGCCTAATGCTAAATATGTGAGGAGGCAGGAATGAAGGTGCTAGCTCTATCCTCTCTCCATCACCATTCCCATTATTTACCAACTCATGGCTTGAACTAGATGTGGTCCCTCCCAACTCTACAAGTCTATGATTCATGGAAGGCAACTGTCTGCAGCAAGGAGTTTTGTCTCTGTGGAGATTCCCTGTGTTTTAGAACCTGGGAAATTAGAATTCTAGACTGTGTGGAAGTCTCAATGGGTATAAAAGGCTCCGTTCATAAACTGGAAGGCAACCAGGAATGGTGATGAGGACCATCTCACTCATCTCTACTGCCTCCTCACATGTTGTAGGCTATTGTAATGCACAAGGAGGGCTTATCTGCCATCCAGTTGTTAAAGTCAGTGATCCAGAATGCAGCGGTGAAGTTCTAGAGCTCAACAGGATGGCTGTATACAGTGCTATTTTTCTAGAATAAGAGTTGCTGCAACTCACCATAAATGTCTCCCTTGTTCTCTAAATTGGCAATGGTGCCCACCTTTTATTCTGGCTGAATAAAAGCCCTGGCTGTATAATGATTCTTTTGTGTAATTTGTGCATGCAGTTTGACTGACATAATTTGACCGACATAACGCATATTAGATATGTATACAGTTTGACCGAAATAACAAGTTAAGGCTGAAGACTGCTGAAAGCGTAGTGATCTAAACTGACAGTTGTCCATGTTATTTTTCAGATGGTAAATCTGTATAAAGATGGCAGGGGGGAAAGTTGGTGAACAGGCATAATCAATTTGCCTCCAGAGAAGCCTTTATAAGCCAGCCATTAATTCACTGCTATCTGTGAATCAGCACTGTAGGTAATTGATCAGGGAGTAAATACTTTATTAAAGAGAACAGTCTCTGACATTCTAGCCTGGAGGAAAAATAATGCAACTGTACTTTGGGGGAGGGGGGAGATTATCATTTGACTGGACAGTTAAATTTTTTATTATGGTGTTTTCTGATTAATTCCTATCAGAACATGTGTAAAGCAGTAAATATGACTCAATTTAATTTTCAAGCTGATGTAAATTCCATTCTCTAGCCCTTAAACCCTGCAGCTGTTGTTAAAAAACTCAATACAATTTTTTTACCAAGGACAGAATCCTTATATATATGATCTTGTGCATTCTCTTAATCTCAAGAAGACCCGATGGAGAAAAAATTCCAATCAGATTTGCAAATTAAAATGAAAGTTGGAGTCAGTAAAACCAATAATTTTTTTTTAAATTTATTTTTGCTAGTCACTCCTGTAGGATGTGGATCATACTTATAGTTTCTTCTGTTTCACAGAATTATGGGCATGGTGACTTTGAACCTGTATATTTAATAGGTTTCCTAGTAAACACCAATGGAATACAAATTACACAACACCATTCAGTGGTAATTTGTCACATGGAACAGGTTCATACAAAATTCAAAAAGAGGCAAAATGATACTCCTTTTTCCCTCACTTGAGCTTTTTTCTCAGCCTTTGTTAGCCTGACAATGAGCCTGTGATCCTGAAGAGGGGTGTTGGGGGGTGGACACAGAGAGAATTGAATTGGGTGGGGGAAACTGAACATTACTCAAAATCAATGACTCTGTGGCTCTAAAGAATTGATTTAGGAATATTTAGGTGCTATAAAATGTACCATCTTGTATTGTCAAATGAAAAGGGCAATTT
Organism: Darevskia mixta; assembly: GCA_034641385.1. Taxonomy (NCBI): domain Eukaryota; kingdom Metazoa; phylum Chordata; class Lepidosauria; order Squamata; family Lacertidae; genus Darevskia; species Darevskia mixta. Next base: position 7,198,940 of record JAWWNH010000126.1, read on the forward strand.
ATTTTAGTTTCAACTATTTTATTAAAAAAGAATTCCCTTTTGAATAGTAATCTTTTTTTAAAAGCTGATAAAGCCAAAGAAGGGAAAGAAGAGGAATCTTAATTTATCTAAATATTATTTCCCTGGAGGACTCCCCTTTTTTCCTTTTTTAGAACCTATTCTGATGTCCCTAGTTATGCACATTTGGGAGGGCAAGCATATGGACAATCTGTAAGTTAACATAACCTCCAACATTTCTCCAATGAAAATAGGGATGTCCTATTGCATCATCGTCATCACCACCACCACCACCACCATCATATTTATACCCTGCCCATCTGACTGGGTTGCCCCAACCACTCTGGGCGTCTTCCAACATATATACAAACATAACAAAACACGAAACATTAAAAATCCTCCCTTCAGATGCTTTAAGCAACTGCTTCATGGGGCCAAGACCGGCCGAAGATGAGTTGCTATGCTCATTAGGCCTGACACTCCTGTGCAGATCCTGTTTTTTTGCTAATGAAGAGTTAACTCTAATTTCCTAGGTGTGATTTACTGCTGGCTCGCTCCTGTCACCAGGATGAATTACTGATACATCTTACTTGTGTGATGTGTCACAGAAACTGGAATATGTCCAGGAGGAGGAGCTGGGCGATGCAGATGCTCTGGCATATCCCAAAGGTCTTGGTGTTCCTCCTGAGAACATGGCTTCACCATGTGATCTGTAGTAAGTATAGAGGATATGTCCTCCTCCTGCTGCTGCTTTAGTAGGAACAGGCTAGTTGCATTCTCTTATCAGCTGTAAGATTCACTGACTAAGACCACAACCCAGTACAGTGGAACCTCAGTTTTCAAGCGTCTCAGAAGTAGAACGTCACAGGGTTGTTGTGGGGATTAATTGAGGAGGGGGAGAACCATGTATGCTACCTTGAGCTTCTCAGAGAAAAAGATGGGATATAAATGCAACAAACAAACAAACAAATACAGTATATATCTGCCCTAACCAATCTAAGAGATTTGCTGTAAACTCCACATGTGGTGGGAATGCCCCCAAATCCAACCCTTTTGGACAGCAGTCCTACCGGTACAAGAAATTGACTTGGGGACAAATAAAAGAGGACACCTTCACCCCAGTATGACTCCCCTTTATTATATACACAGCCCAACAAGACAACAAGAACTCACCGACGGCATATGAATCAATGTGGCTAACTTGACCCAACAATCCTCTCACACGCAAACAAATCTCATGACAGCCAACTAAAGACAACCAGCCATGACCCGGGCCCGCCAACAATCTCTCTCACTACCAAGAAAATATAATAAACGAATAGAAAGAGAATCTACCCAAGTGACGCTGACAAAAACAACAACAACCCGCAACAACCTCACACATACACTAAGTAAAAGTTTGTGAGTTCACCACACCTCCCCCCTCTCCTGTTATCTATCATCATCACGGTTACCTCCAACTATATACAACATCAGTGTCTCACATGGAAGTAAATGATTTGTAGAATAGACACTACGACCTGAAAAAGAGACAATGCACATACTTCTATAACCCAAGAAAATTTTTATTATTATTATTAAAAGATTTGCTATGAAGATAAAATAGGATAATTGCAAGCTGCTTTGAGGAGGAACAGAATACGAGTGAAATGAAATAGCTGCACAAAATGAAGACAACAGGACTTTTGTTGAGAAAAGAGGATCAGAATCAGACATAAAATAAATCCTAACTAAAGCTGGAGTCGTTCTATGCTGTTTAATGGGCCCTGTTTGTTCAGTTCCTTTTTGTCGTTAATATACCACTGTGTCTTTTTTGCCCATTGGCTGACTGACTTTTGGGAAGCTTCCAAGAACACTGATTGACATCATTCTGGGATGTGGTATGCCAATGGGTGTCGCATGAATTATCTGTGTTCCTCTGCCAACTTATTCTCCTCATTTGCTCTTGTGCTTCTGAATATTCTCCTGTACTAATGCCGCTGCTCGGATTACATTTTCTCCAGTTTTGTTTTCCTGATGATGTCCAAAATCACCTCTCTGATGAAATGTCATCACCGCCATTGCTGATGATCGATGTGCTGCTGGCAACGGATGCTTAGGAAAATTCGGCATGCTGTGCTATTCAATACCTCTGTTATGTTTCCCTTGTGTTTCCTTTCACCCCAGTACCACAGGGATAGGGGGGAGGTTATTGCCGCATAGCTGGTTCTGAAGTTTGATCACACCAAAAAAGGAAAACAATTGCTAATGAAAAGAAATCCAGTGGTTGATGTTAGCTCAAGTGCTTTACTCCTGCAAGGGCTTGGCATATTGGCAAGAAATGTTCTTGTGTGATTCAGTTATTAGAGCCACACGCTATCCTGTTGATCGACAAAATTTTGTGGGACCAGCCCACAACCAGTCAAACAAGTTTATATTTACATTTATGCCAGTTAGGACAAAAGAATCTTCAGTCTGAATACTATCTTAAACTCAAAATAATTAGAAGCCATCTAGTTGGTCTCGGATTCTAAGCATCTAACTACACGTTATATTAAATGTGTAGTGTGCAGCTTATCTTTCTGCCAAGACTAATCATAGGAGGTGAGATAATGATTAAATCTACCCCTGCCAGTTTCTGTCTTATTCGTGGCCCTATGCTTAAAGGTAAAGGGACCCCTGACAGTTAGGTCCAGTCGCGGACGACTCTAGGGTTGCGGCGCTCATCTCGCTCTATTGGCCGAGGGAGTTGGCGTTTGTCCGCAGACAGCTTCCGGGTCATGTGGCCAGCATGACTAAGCCACTTCTGGTGAACCGGAGCAGCACACGGAAATGCCATTTACCTTCCCGCCAGAGCGGTACCTATTTATCTACTTGCACTTTGATGTGCTTTCGAACTGCTAGGTGGGCAGGAGCAGGGACCGAGCAATGGGAGCTCACCCCGTCGTGGGGATTCGAACTGCTGACCTTCCGATCAGCAAGCCCTAGGCTCTGTGGTTTAGACCACAGCACCACCCGTGTCCCTTGGCCCTATGCTTAGCTATACACTAAAATGAAAAATGAAAATCAACAGGTTTAAAAAAAAAAAAAAAAAAATAACATGTACACCCTTGTGCAAATTAATTGAAACAAACAATGTAGTTTATTTTACAAAACTCACAAAAAGTACATTAGTAACGGATATGACCTCTGCTATTTTTAAGAAGCATTTGAACACGGTTTGGCATGGAGTCTGCTAGTTTCGAACAGTCACTGTTGATTTCGGATCCCTGTACCACACTTGAATCAGCACCAGAATGAGCTTCTCTATAGTCGTACACGGAGGCGGCTTTTGCGTATAGCCCACAAATTCTCAGTGGGATTTACGTCCAGGGAATTCCCTGGCCAGTCAAGTACCTGTATTTGCTGCTCTGTCATGAATTTCTTCACCACTTTCGATGCGTGACAGAGGGCTAGGTCCTGCTGCAATATCCCAGTACCATCAGGATACCTCTTTTCCAGCTCTGGAATAACTTTCTTTCGTAGAACCTCAATATATTATGGCGAGCCCATCATTCCTTCTATTGGCTGCAGGCTTCCGACACTATAATGATCAACTGACTTTTCGTGTTTGTTTTGAGCACATGATTACGAGTAAGATAGAAAACATGCTTTGTTTCAATTAATTTGCACAAGGGTGTAGTTAGAAAGGTTCAGAAAAATCACATGGCTCAACCCAACTAGGACTCTACTTCTTCAGACTGTAGCCAGTGAGTCGCATGTTTCAAAGCCCACACCCTCTTCCCATCCAATGATCTGCTAGTCTATAAGGAGGGAAGGGAGAACTTTCCAATAGAAGAGTACCATCTCATGCTGTCCAAAGTCTCCTGTCCCTCAGATTGGCCAAGGGTTCAATCTTGGCTTCTTCCTACTTCATCCCGAAGCTAGACTTGGGATTGTGCAGTCCTGTTTTGAGTGTGGAAGTGCTCCAGGGGCACTCAATGTCACTAGCTGAATGTCACAGAGTCCTCTTTGTAAAATATGAATCTATGACAGAAGCCAAACAATGGCGCATGAATGCTTCGCCTCCACTGGACCAAACCAGTCATTTGCATCTCTGAGCCACAGAATTCTCAGTTAGTGAAAATGAACCTCACAAAACTCAGTGTGAGGATATTTGCTTGCAGTCCTGTCAGTTTATTATTTGTTTTATTTATTGTTTTATTTCTTCCATTAACATACCACCTTTTTCTCCCAGGAGCTCATTTTAGCACTTAATGAACTGGATATTTCCTAATGCTCAAATTTTGTACGCAGACCTGAAAGCAAAGGTAAGCACCTGAACACACACTCACATGCTGTTTCATTAGGTTATGGCTTCTTGCTTTGTCTAAAGAGTAATTAAATGATTTTGAAGTTGTGCTCTTCATTGCATCTGGTAAGCAAGTAGTGGAGGAATATTGATACATAAATAAGATATCCTGCGAACATACTTGTACACGTTCTGCTGCTTAATGAACTGGGAAATAAAGTCTCATTTAAAAGTCTTTAATATACAGCGTGGTAATATACGTGTGATGCTTGTCAAAAATATCCATCATTTGTGCACATGCACCCCTCGCTAATTATAGCACTGAACTGTTGAAAAATCACTTTTTGATAAAAGCTACTTAAAATTCTAAGGGAAGAAAAGTAAGACATTTTCTTAACAAGACTGGAGCATAGGATATTTAGGACATTACTCATTGTATGATACCTTTATACAATTGGACATTTCCATTTCATGGAAATGACTGACACTCATTTGCCAATTGGCATTAATACCTGCTACTACTCATATTACAAACCCAGGGCTGGTACCAACATCCCAAAATGAAAGACTCAGTTGTGTGAGCTGTTCTTTTTTCTTTCACCAAGAATGGTTTTTTGGACGTCATCCCCTCTTGGTCTCTGGAGTGAAAATCACACCTACATTTCTGAGCGCTTTATTTATTTCAAATCTATAACTTGCCTTCCTCCCCAAAGGGAGCCCAGGGCAGCTCGCAATAGAAAAATTACATTAAAAGTATTTTAAAAAGCACTATAACGCATTGCAGACAGCAGTTAAATCCACCAGCATAAAACCTTCATAAAACATTAAAAATCACATGGAAACGATCACGTCTGCCACTTCAATTAATATTCTTTGCTGTAAATCACAAGTCATACTTTCCCTGTCCTCTGCATCCAGAGCAAAAGAAGACATTCCCCTGTTTGGTGGGCATGGAAACTGATCCAAATCAGAAACTGGTCGAAATCATGTCTTCCTGATATTTAGTCGGAATCTTCTTTCTTGTAACTTGAAGGCGTTTGGTTCTCCAGAGCAGGAGAAAACAAGCTTGTTCTCTTCCATGTGACATCCCTTGAGATATTTAATAATAATGATAATAATAATAATAATAATAATAATAATAATAATAATTTATTATTTATACCCCGCCCATCTGGCTGGGTTTCCCCAGCCACTCTGGGCAGCTTTCAACAGAGCATTAAAATACAATAATATTTGAAGATGACTATCCTATCTCCTCTCAGTCTCCTCTTTTCCATACTGAACATACCCAGATCCTTCAACCATTCCTCATAAGGCTTGGCTTCCAGACCCTTGATCATCTTGGTTGCCCTTCTCTGCATACGTTCCAGCTTGTCAACATCCTTCTTAAATTGTGGTGCCCAGAATTGGACACAGTATTCCAGGTGAGGTCTGACCAAGGCAGAATAGAGTGGTATTTAAGTTTTTTATTATTGGTTTTTAGTAGTAAGCACATAAGAATGCAAGAAGAACCTGCTGAATCAGGCCAATGGCCCATCTAGTCCAGCATTCTGTTCTCACAGTCTTTCCATCTCCTTTATCATTTCGGTTGCCCTTCTCGGAACATTTTCCAGCTCTACAATATCCTTTTTGAAATGAGGTGACCAGAACAGCACACAATCTTCCAAATGGAGTTGCACCATAGTTTTGCATGACAGCATTATGATATCGGCAGTTTTATTCCCATTTCCTTTCCTAATGATCCCTAGCATGGAATTTGTGTTTTTCACAGCTGCCACACACTGGGTGAACATCTTGCTTGAACTATTCACTATGACCCCAAGGTCTTGATCCTGGTCAGACAGTCCTGGTCAGTTAGTGGGACAAAATGATATCAGTGGGAAAGATTAGATTTACAGCCAGACCCACACTTGGGTAGGTTAAAGATAAATTTGCAATGCATAAATAAAAAGTGTGGATCTTGACAGCATTTGTTGTGGGTGGCTATTTTTTATCCTCCACCATAACTATATTAAGCTTATTCACATAAGCACTCTTTGGCATATTGGCATATACCCCAAATGCCTCTTCTGTCCCTGTCCCCCTGTAACAATAAGCATTCAGTATGTAGAGCTGTTGAGCTGCTCACAGAAATAAGTGGCCCTGACAAATAGTAACACAGCAAGTGAAACCATCTGACTCTTCCTGTGTCTTCTGAATGTTTCAATATGTTGAAATTGTCAGTATGCATTTCTTAGGGCAGAAAGCATTGATCTGATGTGTAGAGGTCTTTCCTATTCTACTTAATTCAAGACGGTTCTGGAAGCTTCTCTCTGTGAAAGAAGGTTCGTAGTGTTTGGGTTATTCCTTCTGAGAAGCTGAGTACAGCTGGCCTGAACTGGTTCTGTTATCTCTTCTGTCAAGGTCGTGCTGACTAATAATAAGGCCAGAAGGAGCCTGGGTTTCACTTTCTCTTTCTATCTCTTTTCCTTCTGGTGTGGTGTTCTGTACATAGTATGCTTAGTGTTAAGGTTTAGACTTACTATAAGTTATTGTAAGTTTAAGTTAAGTCTGCTGCAACTGGATTTCTTATGGACAGTGCCAATCCTGAATGTATTGGATTTGTGAACATTATGCTCATTTGCCTTCAGTAGCAGTAAAGCTCTGCTGGATGAAATGCAATTGCCTCTGGTCTATTGGGGGGGGGGGAATCCTGCAACGTGTTTAAGTTTTTACTCTGCTAACTATACATTGGAATCTGCTCTGGATCCATATTGAGTAGAACAGTGTTTCCCAACCAGTGTGCCTCCAGATGTTTTGGGACTACAACTCCCATCATCCCTCGCTAGCAATACCAGTGGTCAGGGATGATGGGAATTGTAGTCCCAAAACATCTGGAGGCACACTGGTTGGGAAACACTGGAGTAGAATTCCAATGACAGAAACAATGGGTCCTGAAGAAGACTTTGCACTCCAGCTGAAGCCATGCATATGAACGTGTGCCAGCAGAGTTTTGATCCCAGGCCTGATTACAAGAGCAACAAGCAGGTTGAATGCATGATCTACTTGAGCAACAAGCAAGTCCCCTAATACAGGCTTCCTCAACCTCAGCCCTCCAGATGTTTTTGGCCTACAACTCCCATGACCCCAGCTAGCAGGACCAGTGGTCAGGGATAATGGGAATTGTAGTCTCAAAACATCTGGAGGGCCGAGGTTGAGGAAGCCTGCCCTAATAGATCTGGGAATGGCCATTATTTATGTATTATCTGAGCAGCATCCCAGCTTCCTACAAGTGGAAGGAGATGAGCAGGAAAGGTACTTCTGGACTGGACTCACGACTCTGGACAATTGCTTCCTGGTGGCAAAATAAGTCTCCTCCCTTCTCACCAGTGCAATCAGCACTGTTGAACTGTGACAACATGGTTCGGTCAATTAGGGTGGATATCTTAAAAGAAATAAATGAATCTGTATTTAAATAGACCCCCAGCTTCCCATAGATCAGAGTGCAGCACTTTTCAGCCTTTTCAGACCCAGGAAAAACCATCTTTAGGCCAAACTTGCATTTGGAGACTCACTTCCTACTTCTTCATCCTATATTTCCATGATGGTAGTACTGCAGTTGCAACCCACTGATGTTGTACTGAGTTCCTTTCTTCTAGCTGAAGACCAGTGGGGCAGTGTATGCTCATACTGCTGAACCATCTCTTTTTCAAGACCACAATCTGATTTGTGAAAACAAAGAATAAATACATGAAATCATTCACCACTCAGTAAACAACATTGTAGTGTCTTAGCATTATTTTCTTTTATTATTGTTGCTTTATGATTATTACTTTTTCTGTTTGCAATAAAAATGAAATATGACTTTTTCCCTATGTAATTTATTCTCCTACCTCCTTTTTTTGTTATTGCTTCTGACTTTGTGGTTGACGAACTAACTGGGAAACAGTAGCAGCTCTATAATCTTTCATCCCAACATTTCTGCTTTCTGTCTGTCTCTGAGAGCAACTTGTTTTGTTTTACAGGAGTTGGCTACTTATTCTGGTGTTTATTATTATTAAATTCCCAACTGGAGTTTAAAGAGGAGTTTTGTATGTGGGAAGTTGCAGTTAATTGTAACTATGTAGTTAGTGCATGAAGGGGTTAAGACCACAAAGGTCTGTTCCTAGACTCATCTAGGTCACGCCGCCTTAACCTCTGTGAGGGAGGAAGTGAAGCTGCTTCTCCTCCTTTCCTCACTCTCTCGTCTCACCGTATAATGTAGCAGGATGGACATGTCTGAACTTGCTCAAAGTTCAGACTGCATGTTTGAAAATATATTGTGTTTTCTGCACCGAGGCGTTCCGTGATGCTGCACAGAACAATGCATGAATCAGACCTTTGGATATAGTAAGTAAAGCTTTAAAAGTTACTTAACAGTTTGTGGTCTGTTCGTTGCTAGAGGGGTAGAGAGAGTGTAAGCATTTTAAGGCAGACCAAGCTATGGTTTTCCCAGTAGTAATGTGAGAGCTGGACCATAAAGAAGGCTGATCGCCAAAGAATTGATGCTTTTGAATTATGGTGCTGGAGGAGACTCTTGAGAGTCCCATGGACTGCAAGAAGATGAAACCTATCAATTCTTAAGGAAATCAGCCCGGAATGCTCACTGGAAGGACAGATCCTGAAGCTGAGGCTCCAATACTTTGGCCACCTCATGAGAAGAGAAGACTCCCTGGAAAAGACCCTGATGTTGGGAAAGATGGAGGGCACAAGGAGAAGGGGACGACAGAGGACAAGATGGTTGGACAGTGTTCTCGAAGCTACCAACATGAGTCTGATCAAACTGTGGGAGGCAGTGGAAGACAGAAGTGCCTGGCATGCTCTGGTCCATGGGGTCAAGAAGAGTCGGACACGACTAAACGACTAAACAACAACAACAAATGAGATGTGCAAGAGGGTTTTACAACCCATATTCCACGCTATGCTGCTGGTTAACTCTGGGAGTGTTTTTAACTCTGCTGGGGGCTCTCTCCTGCTGGAGAGTGTGCAAACGTCCACATTTTGAATTAGGCCCCCAGCCAATTCTTTTGTTAATTACCCGCATGTGGATCAAATCTATTTCCCACTTCCACATTGTAAGCAAACAGAAATCTCATAGCTCATGATGAATGATCTAAAGCAGGATCTTTGGTGCCTTTTTCTTTTCTCTCCTACTCTCCCCCTGCCCAATTTCCAACCCCTAAACCCTCAGCTAGATAACACTTTTCCCTGCTGCGACAGCAGACAGCTCCAGCAATTGAGAGCCATCAGTTTTTGGATGAGAAAATCAAGTGCAGCTCACACAGATCTATGAGCTGATAGAAGTTAATTGACAGCTCACATGCTTTGGTTTCCAGGCAGAGTTAGAAGGAACAGAAGCCCTGTGGGGTTCATTTGGGCAGAGATAAAGCAGGCTTTTATTCAGTGCTCATGGAGAGAGCATAATTAACCTTTTAGAAGTTTAAGAATGATCAAATTGTTATTCATTTTTGCAAATGAGAAAAAAGAGCCTCTTTTCCTGCCAGCAAAATGCCAGGGCTGATTTCAAGGTCACTTGATCTGTGTATATATGTGTGTGTATATATATTCTCTCTCTCTCTCTCTCTCCACATAAATATTCTGTATAAAGAAAATGTGAGGCTGGAGAAACGTTGCCCCCAAAACATACATCAGTGTATAAAACATATTAATGCGCTTTTCTACCATCACCACCAATGTTTTCTTAATATTTATCACTCATGCAAATCAATCTGACACTGTCTAGAGCCGCTGCAGTGCAGCCTCCATAGTGTAAATATGGTACTAGTCTTCTCTGTTTTTATTTTAAAGCAGGCAATGCCAAGATGTATATGATATAGATGAGCATCTTTGAAATACAACTGCAGATGGAGATATGGGTAGCAAAATAATGCAATACGGTATTTTCTCTCTCTCAGTCTGGAAATTACAAAGCATTTTATAAAGCATGCTAAGCAAAGGATGGAACATTTATCCCATAAAAACAACAAGAGCTTTCATCTTTCACATACAAAAATGGTATCTAACAAAGCCATTGCACAAGTGAAACATGCAGTTGAACTTCCCTTACTTCTCCTCTTATTCCTTAATTCTGCTCCCTACGTCTTGCACTCCAGGGAGTACCTTCAGGGGTTAGGGTATCAGTCCTAGGAAGTATGTGCCTGTTAGCAAAATACGCCCCAGGAAAAGCAGGGTTAAAGGAACAGCACAGGCCAAACAAGCCAAAGTCGGAGAATCAGGTGAGACTCAAAACGTGATCCATTCTAGGTCCAAAATGTAACCCAGTGTCCAAGGTCAATTTGATAGGCAAGGTCAAACATAGTAAGGTAATGGAGCTAGAACCAAGAGCAAGAATACAAGGAGCCAGAGACCTGTGGAGATTCTGGTTCATCCTCTGAGCATTCAGTGTCTGGCAGCGGGTCAAGGCTAGACATGAGGCGATGGCAGCCATTTTGAAAAATTAAACCTGCATACTACTCATGGCAGTATATTTACAGATCTAATTTAGGAATCAGCAACACAGAATCAAACTGATCTTCAGATAAATGAGCTAGTTTTATTAGCCACTAAAGCATTTAGTGAGCCCGGTTTCGGCTGGGAAGGGCAGGGTATAAATAACATTTATTATTATTATTATTATTATTATTATTATTATTATTATTATTTACCACTTGACAAGCAGGGCCGGATTTAGAGGAAGAGAGGCCCTAGGTTACTCCACTTGTGAGTCCCCTCCCCATCCCCCACCCTCACGACTAGAAGAAAATGGATGAGTGTAATAAATAAAATTAAGTGAAGCCAAGGATGATGACGAGTATTTAAAATTCTGCAATTCTCAGTTTCTCCTCTAAAGGACATAAGATGTTATTGTTAAATACCATGGTGATTTTTAAAAATGCATATAATTAACACTGAAAAACTTTTACAATAGCTGAACTTTGTAAACCTTTTGTGGAATAAGCATTATTTCTTAGGAAAATTAAGTTGTAATGGCCTGGGCCCCACTGCTTCAAATTGGGCCCTACTGGCCTGCTAAGGGAGCGGGCAGGCTGGAAAGGCCCCCTAGATTTAGATGCCCTACTTAGCCTATACATAAACCCGGCACTGTTGACAAGGTTTGTCAGCTGTGTGATAAGCTAGTCAGGCGGCAGAGGAACCAACCCCCATGGCAGGATGCCAGGAACGGATAAGACAAGGAAAAGTTCTTACCAACAGCTTTTTAGTCAATATTTACAGAGAGAGGCTTGGAAATGCTGCCTCTTGGACTAATGGCGTTGCTCCGAGTGAGTCTCCACCCCCTCCGTCTCTCCTACTTCCTCGTGAGTCATTGCTATGGGCGCTGAGAAGTGTCCTCTGCCTTTGAGCTCTTTGCTCTCCTACTTTCAATGCTTGTTGGGTTCTGGGAGATGGGGGGGTCTGAAATGCTTTCTAAAGATGCTGCGTCCGTCAGCTGACCGTCTGATGCTTCTTCTTCCTCCTCTCCCATTATTTCCCAGCTTTTCCCCTCATCTTCCTCTGAGCTGTGATCTCCCTCAAACCCCTGTTGTAATTCTGAGCTGTCTTCTTCTTCTCTGGAAGGGTCAGGCTGGGGGAGGCTGCCTCCACCATTCCTTCTCTGCCCAGTCCCTGACATCAACTGTGGTCTGTTTGTCCTGTGATGGAAGGACCAGGGTACCCACTAGATCATTGTAAGGATTATGATAGAGCACAGTTTCGGTTAGTACACCTTTGAGTACTTTTGAGTTAGCTGTTGTTAATGGTAAGCTGATGCAGTTCTCAACAGCAGATAGCAACAGAGGGCATCATCAACTTGGGCCCTCCCTGCCCACTCAAATATTTTATTGGGGGCTTCAGCCCCTAGGAGGTGGCTCCTATGGTCACTCACATAACCTAACAGAAGCTTCTTAGGCTTCCCTCACGCTGTTTAAACTTGACTGCATTTGCTCACTTGGCCAGCTGCCTGATGACAGCCATAGAGAAATATTATATAGTAAGATATGCATATATGATTTTTTTTTTTTGATCCACTGTTTTCATGGATCTAATAAGACTCCTGGCACTCGTGCTTATCCTGTTTTGACCCTCCGTGCCCTGGTAGTCTACAAAACAGGTGATGAATATCATGTTCATTTGGGTAAGCACGACGACTCAGCTGAAACGTCACAAAACTCAGCTCACAGTCAGTAAGAATTGGAACTCTAATTATGCGATAAGTTGACAAGCTGGGAATGCAGAAGGGAATCATTATGGATAGGCATTAGCGAAAAGAAACAAATATTATGTCCCATTGCACCTTGAATGTTAGTGGAGCAGTAGAAAAGCATGACAATGAAGACCTATAAGGTTTATTAGGTATATCTTTAGATAGTGAATTATCCCTCTTCTCCTGTAGTACCAAGTGAGGAATACCTGCACAAATGTCACTGTTGCTTTTCTGTATTACCTGCCTGTTAGCATCAGTTGAAATCAAACAAAAAACAACACAGAAATATAATGACGGCTTGCGTATCTTCAAACCTAAAGCAGGACTTTAGGTTTCCTCTTAAAAAAACTTATTTCATTTTCACAGTATGGAAATTATAGACACGCTGACATTTAAACCTTTGCTTTTCATAGCATTTCACACTTACACCATTTTAAAAGACAGCTATTAACATTTGCAAAAAACCAAATGTTCTAACATACAGAATTCCAATTATACCGCGTAAGAGGGTTATCAACCATTCTTCTACAAGACTACTTTGAAATGTTTGGTATTAAACCAAGAGCTAAAATGTCAGTTGCACATAGACAATAAATTAAGGTTTTTAAAACCATGTAAGATTTATTTAATATTACAATTTTGACCTTTAGGCTCCCTTTACGGTAGCCTGTAGCTTGTGTAACTTTTTCCTTACCGTTGCTTTCTTTCTTTCTTAATCTGGCTAATCTTGCTTGAATGTTAAAACAAAGGTTGTAGTACCTACTTTGAGAAGTCATATATGTGGTATTAGCCCTTCCGTATTATGGTCTGTTGCTAATGTCATGCAACATTTTTATTTTTCAGCAAACGATTTGACACAGAGCCATTCCCCGGTTAAAGAATCAAAGGTCTTCCAAGTATTTTATCTTCTGTCCTAAATTTAATACAAAACACAATTAGCGATTTTCCTTAATATATATTATACATCCAATCCTTGCACCTATCATGTGAAAACATTTTCATAATTTGCACTGAAAATGAAAAATCTACAGCAGAAAGAAAAGAAAACCCCAGAGACAATTATCATTAAAGTCCCAAGAACATAAGAAAATAAAAGCATTGCTGGATCAGGCCAAGGGGTATCTAATCCAGTATTCTATTATCGCAGGGGCCAACCAGACGCCTATGCCAAGCCTGCAAGCAGTGCTGAAGTAAGAGCAGTGAAATTACAGCTAAGAAGCTCAAAAGCACTGGAAAAAGCTAAAGGCTTTTTGGAAATGATATATAATGAAATGCAGAAAATGCTTACACGAGCTATTCTCCAAAGATCAGAAGCTTTCCTTATAGACATAATAGGGACAGAGGCTGCAAAGAACATGACTAAACTATTTAAGTATGTGCCAACAGCAGCTAGAATATTATATGCACAGGATCAAATCAAATAAAATCTTTATTACGGTCATAGACCAGCATAAAAGGATAGGATATAGTCATTTAAAATCTGATAAGTGTTTTGGATAGCTATAAGATATTTAAAACAGAAGGTGAATATAAAAGTCTATGAGAATTTAAAAGACGCTAAAAGAATCTAAAAGAAAGGATAGGAGCATTGGGCGGGTGTGGAAGAGCATAAAAGGTTGATATATCTTCTCATCCGTATGACTGAGAACTGGACTGCCATAAAAAACTGATCCTAAGGGGCTTCAGCTTTTCCCTAGAAAGCTATTTTATTCTAGAGTATGATCTGAGCTTACAAATCTGGGCACAGAATCTGGCTACCATCCAGGTCGTTTTATGATATTTGCCTGTGAGTTTAATTTGGACTTGTCTGTGAGATCGACAAGCCTCTTCAGCAAAGGATCGATGGTTTCTCTATGAATCTCAGCGTAAAGAGGGCATCTAAAAAATATATGTTCGGGGCTTCCTATTTCCCCTAATGGGCAGGTGCAAAGTCTCTGTGCATATGGGACTCTTCCATAGGAGCCTTCCAGAACCGGTGAGGGCAGGGCCGAGCTTCTGGCGAGAGTGAAAGCCCTTCTTTATGCACAGGATGGAAAGAGCAGGTTCCAATGAAGAAGAAAGAGTGGCTTTTGAAAGTAAAGGACTATGTATAAATGGCAAAGCTGACCGCGGAATTAAGAGATCAAAATGATGAACTTTTCATAGAAGAATGGAGCGCCTTTTGTGGGCTATTTTTAAAAATACTAACGTCAAATGAAATCACAGGCAGGATCCGAGCGGAAGAAAAATGATAAAATAATTGTAATAGAGAAACGTTTTGCAATAGATAAAGATATAATGCAGTAGAAAAGGTTTGAGAAAAAGCACTACGGAAGTGGGGGGTGGGAAGTCAATTTAGGCAACAATGTAACTGTTTGATATGCAGATTATTGTGAAAATGTTTGAAAAAATCAGTAAGAATTATGAGAGAGAATAAGGAGTTGTGAACCTAGCAGCTGTGGCTTCTTGAAGAATGCCAATGGTGCCCCTAGGCAGATGTGCCAGACTCTGAGCTGTTGTTGTTGTTGTTGTTGTTGTTGTTGTTGTTGTTATTTTAAAGAAAGTCTCTAGCCCTCCTAGATAGAAAAATGTGGAGGGGGAAATCTAAGTGATCCCTGTGAAATTAGAGTGGTGTACATTTTTTGTGGTATTGAGGAATGCTCCCTGTAGTTATTAGACAGCAACAGCACCAGTGTTTGTGTATGTGTGTGATCTCTAGAGGACATAGCTGACTTTCCATGGTAAACCTACGGTTGTCAGGGGCGGTTGTCTCTAATTTTGCCACAGTCTCCATGGTAGCCATTTTGTGTTATGCTATGCCCCTTGTATGGCAGCCATTTTGTGAATGGCGCTTCCAGCTAAAAGGCTGGCAACCCCTATCTTAAAATGTGAATCCTTCACACAAATGCAGCCTTAGATGTCTTTCCACTTTTTTTGGGGGGGGGGATATTTTTTAAACCAAGTCTGGCCTGATAAAAAGGCAAAACCGTGTTTACAAAAACAGAACTCCGTTTCTAAAAATCTCTTAGAATCAACAGGAATTTGAAATGACAAGGATTAGAAGCATGAGATCTAGTGAGCATCAGCCAAAAGCTTGCTCCTGCCAAGAGATGCCTCCTCTTTCCAAGGTAGATGATATTGAGAAAATAATAAAGTCAAGCTTGTATATCTGCCAGGGGGATTGATGGAACAGATGCAGAAAACTACACTAAAGGTCTGATTCAGAAACAAGATGTACCGTGGAAAATGATGTGAAAGGGCACTCAAATGCCAACACAAACTACCACCTGGGAGCTTTTTCTAGACACTTCCTTTTAGATATCTCAGCTACGGAGATAAGGTTAAAATGTTGAAACTTGATGGACAATTTTTAAAAAAAATAGCATTCAAGTTTCTGTTTCACTCAAGCTGCAGTTCTAAAGGGGTCGTTCTTATTTTCCAAAAGGGATGAAGATCTTGAGAGGTCAAAATTTTAAGTGGGGCAGTGTTGCTTGTTGTAGAACGTCAGAGCCTGAAGTATATTGAACGGGAAACACAGTTCACCACCGAAGAAAAAACTGAAAATAAGGTCACAAGTTTTCTACTAATATCCCAAATAATGGATTGTGAGTGGGTGGAGGTGATAAGGAGAGCAGAAGCCTATTCTCTTAAAAGTGAAATATTGGCAACTGAACAGAGCATGGCATCAAAGATTAATAATTATAGTAGTAATAGTAGTTGTAGTAATTCTGCTGATGGTGACGATGACAACAACAACAACAACACAACAAGGATACTTGTCAATGTTCTGCAGATTGAGGGCCAAATATTTTCCACTCTTATTAAAAAGTTGTGCTGACCTGTCTGCTCCGAATTCAAAATTTCTTATTTGGATACGATGCTCAGAAAATCTCCCGCAAGTATAATGTTCTCTTTCATGAAGTTTTCACAAGGAGGAATATTTCGAGGAGGAAATGAGATTCTTTAACTTATGTTCTAAAAAGCCCAGATTGTATACAGCAATATTTAATAGCCTCTTCAACTGGCTGAAGTAATTGGCTGTAATATGATGACCTTTTCAGCTTTCCTTAGCATTTTGACAGCCAATGCATCTTTGATATTGATTTCTTTATTATTATTTTGTACGTTTATGGTGTTTATTTTATGTTTCCTTTCATTTGCCTCTGGGATCTCAGACAGATTTACTGAGTTGCAGCAGTGTGCATGCTGTTAAGGGACATGAGGGTCAACTGGAAAATCCTACAAGTGGGTGCATCTAGATTCCTACTTAAACACTTCTTTTTGTAGACGCTTCACCTTTCAACTCCCACTGTTTCTGTTCCAACCGTGGAACCTTGGAAACTAGCATATTTAGTGCTGCATAAGTGTTCATAGAGAAGAGCTCACTTTATCAGAGACATGAATGGTTATCCTCAGTTGAGAGATATGTATATACACTTTTTCGAAAGGCAGCAGTAGGTATGCAGAACCCAAATGTAAGAGAAGCGACTAATTCACCGCATCCATCTGCTGTGTGATGCTAATTTAACATCTGTAGTATGAAAGAAACATGGTTCCAATTAAGTCCAAATGGAATTAGCGCAAATGTGCTGATAAATTTTCATTCAAAAGTTTCATCCTGGTGCAAAATGTTTAGGGGTATGTGTCCCCCTGTGTCCCCCCAGAAAAAAAGCACTGTTTGTACCTAGTCAGACGGTCCGTCTAGCTCAAGATTGACAGCAGCTCTCCAGTATCTCAGGTTACGAGGTGCCTTTCTCAGCACTTGCTACCTGGGATCCTTCTAACTGGAGATACTGGTTCACTTGGAGCAAAACAGTGACCACCTGTGTACAAAGCAGAATATCTATCAGTGAGCTATGGCCCCTGCCCAAATTACTGGTGTAGAATAATATCATCCTGGAGGATGAAGAGGTGATGAACCACTGATGATATGGCTAATGTTAATAGGGCTTGTCTAAGTGGAGCTGGAGTTGGTAAGTCGAAGTCAAGCCAACAATCTGTGATTTGTTGCTGCTACTGAGTAGCCAATAAAGGACTGTCTCTGAATAAGGTGACTCCTATCAGCCTAAGATTGTGCAAGAGACTCATCGGCCAGAATTAGCTGTAGCGCAATCACTTTTGATATGATGGAGTGCTTTGAACGGGCACAGCGCTTGAAATTCATCAGGCGCCAGGTGCATTTTGCACCTGGCTATCGGCCACTTGTGTCCAAGTGAAGATGCCCGGGAGCCAGGACGATGCCTGACGTCGCCACCATTTGGTGGTGCATGCCTGGGGATCCTTGGATCTTGCCTGTTTTCACACACTACCAACGCAACCTGTTGTGCTGGTCCCGAGGGATATCCGATAGGCGAGGTCTAGTCCAGTCCAAGGTCAGTCCAAGCCAGAAGTCACAAAGCCGAGGTCAGGAAGCCGAGGTCAGGAAGCCGAGGTCAGGAAGCCGAGGTCAGGAAGCCGAAGTAACAAAGCTGAGGTCAGGAACGCAGGAACCAGGAGCAGGAACTAGGCAGCACCGATGTTGCTCCTGCAACTTGGGGCTGGGACTGGCTGGCTTTTATCTGCCCCGAGGCAAAGGGTGGCTCCGATCCTCAGGTGCCTCGCCTCTCCTAGCTTGGAGGCGAGCACTCCTCCTGCGGGAACTTAGTTCCCTCCGCCTCTCTGCCCTTAGCCTTTGCAGCTCAGGAGAAGCTGGAGGGTTACCAGACCCAGAGGCAACCTCAGCTTCCCCTGACTGGGTGGGGAGTGGAGCACCTGCAGGCAATAAGTCCTCCATCCCATTAGAAGCCAGATCAACCTCAGCCGATGCCTGCACCTGAGGATCCAGCACAGGTGAGTCCCCTTGAGACTCAGGCCCCAGCCCTGGCTCTGCTGGTTCTGGAGGCAGTGAATCATGTGCAGGCTGGGATCCCTCAGGTTCAGCGTCTGAGTCTGACTCCCAGGTCATCACACCTGTATAATTCTATCCATTATATTTTATCCACAAAATCGGAATGAATTCCAGGAACCAAAACGTTGGATTGAAAAATGCAACTTTCAAGCTGTCT
This sequence comes from Darevskia mixta, assembly GCA_034641385.1. Taxonomy (NCBI): domain Eukaryota; kingdom Metazoa; phylum Chordata; class Lepidosauria; order Squamata; family Lacertidae; genus Darevskia; species Darevskia mixta. The sequence continues at coordinate 7,217,448 of JAWWNH010000126.1, forward strand.
GGCATTCCGTTTTGGTGACTGTAACCCTGGTTTAAGGAGCCACGGCACCTTGCTTTCATATCCGAATTTCTAACACTGATGGGCAGCTATAGGTGACAAATGACATTGGCTTCATCTTCACTTTGGGTTCTCGACTGTTCACAACGGAGAACCCCTCTTCCCTATTTGTTGACTTACTTGTTACCCCAAAGTTTCCAAGCAACTTATAGCACATTTAAAAATATGAACATAAATATACCATACCATTAAAGAGTTCATACAAAAGCCTACTATTCATTAATATGTGTAATTAATACATACACAAACACACAACTAACAGCCACAGGAAGCTTTGGCAGGACATTAATAGCACGTGAGTGAAGTAAACGCATGAGGAGAGTAGTTGGGACAAGCAAAGCAGCTCTGCCCACATCACCTTTCCAGCTGCCCCCCACAAGTTAGAGGGCAGAATCATGGAGCATGTATTTATGATCCCCGGAAAACCAGAGCTCACACCCACCCATGTCACATGTTGATTTAACTTACATAAAGCAGACCCTATTTTCCAGGGAGAGTCCCAGATTTACAGAAGCTTTCCCAGTTTCTGAATTGATCCTGGAATGTCCTGGTTTTCCTTAGGACGCTCCTATTTTCATCGGATAAATGTTGGAGGGTATGGAATAGGATGACCCTATTTTGATCGGAGAAGGGAAGGCTATCACAAGTTCTACTCCACAAAACCTGCAACCCTCTACACAATTACCCGAGAGTAAATCCCATATGGGACACGGGTGGCGCTGTGGTCTAAACCACAGAGCCTACGGCTTGCCGATCAGAAGGTCGGCGGTTCAAATCCCAGCGACGGGGTGAGCTCCCGTTGTTCGGGTCCCAGCTCCTGCCCACCTAGCAGTTCAAAAGCACGTCAAGTGCAAGTAGATAAATAGGTACCGCTCTGGCGGGAAGGTAAACGGTATTTCCATGTGCTGCTCTGGTTTGCCAGAAGCAGCTTAGTCATGCTGGCCACATGACCTGGAAGCTGCCTGCGGACAAACGCCGGCTCCCTCGGCCTATAGAGTGAGATGAACACCACAACCCCAGTCGTCCACGACTGGACCTAATGGTCAGGGGTACCTTTACCTTTAAATCCCATTGAAACAAATGAGGCTTATTTCTGAGTACATACTGCATGTAGCTTTGCACTCTTAATCTCCGAGTCTTCGAGTGACCAAAACAATTAGTTGTTTTTCTCATAACAGACTAACATGGAGTCTCCCGCCGCCCCCCCCCCCCCAGGAATCTGTCTAGTCAGTAGGTTTTCTGACTTTGTGAGCAGAACACTTCTAAAAAGCAAAGAAATCTAGAAACAGATGCTTCTAACTTATATTGTCTTTTCAGCTGCTGAAAATAATATGTACGGCCATTTGGATCATCTCTCTGTAGAAAATAGACGAGTGATCTAATTTGTGCTAACTGGCATCTGGGCACCAGCGTCCAGATATCATCTGTTTGTAGCTGTTTTAGAAGTTATATGGACTATGACTTAATGCGCATCTGAGAGATAGAACATATGGTCCATTGATGCTGAGATCTGTGCATATTACAAGATCCGCTTATTGCCCCTGGTCTTTTTCCAGATATTGGATGAGACTGATTAAGACTGATAAGAGGTCTTTGAGGTTCTTAATGTCATTTTGACATATTTCGAACATACGATTGCTCTGTGCTTGTGGCAGAGGGGAGGAGGGTTGGAGGAATGTTTGTGCATCTGTATTGCCACTGAGAGATGTAGCGTATTGATCAGATTAACAGAAAACAATTCTCTCTACCTTGACTTTTATGCACGTTTTAGTAACAAATGGGATATTTTCAAGCTCAGAGAAACAACATTGTTTCCACATAATGAGGACATCATTTTATTTAAGTGTGCTCAGTGCAGGCCCCTGCGGGTTCCATATGTCTGATCATTTCCTTAGATAATCCCTGAGGCAGGAGGTCACTGAGACGAATAAATAGCTATTCTTTTCAAGCCAAACAATATTTGCATCACTGTTGATTAGTGATCGTAAAAGGAATGAATTGGATCATAATTCAGGAATGTAAATTATTTTGACCATTTAATAATCAGGACATTAATGAACAAGGGGAAGAAGAATGCTCATAATGATTATGAGCTACTTCTCTGAGCTCCACAGTCCCGGCAAGTGCTAGTATTTAATATATATTTTCAGCAATTTGGCAATGAAAACAAAGGTATTAATTTTGCTTTATGGCACTGTGGGGAAATTAATGAAGTGGTCTGAAAAACGGTCTGATAACAAGGGACACTAAATGACAGGAAAGGGAAGAGAGCAGAGTTGATGGCAGGAGGGAGACCTGGCTCAGAACAAAAGGACAGAGGTTTGATTTACATATTAACAAAATGCCCATCTTTATGACAGCCACAATGCCTATGTAAGGGGCAGACCTTTGGGGTGCAGGGCAGCTCTGAGCTGTATCCTTTGATGAAGCACACAGCTCTGTGGAGGAGCAGGCACAAAAAGGTTCCAGGTTCAATTTTTGCCATTTCCAGGGATTCATCTGCCTGAGACCCTGGTCCAACGCTGTGCTGGATGGACAGATGGAAGCTGCCTTTAAGGCAAGTCACGTTATGTCCTTTGCTGGATTCCACGTCAGGAGTAAAGGGCAGGCTATGCCTTCCCTGCAGTCCTCACACATCCTGAATGCAGGACTCAACTTTTTCCTTCCGGAAAGGATCACAACCTTTAATATTCATAGGGTTCTTTTGAGCTCAAGATTCAAGATTTCTTTATTGTCATTGTACAAGTACAATGAAATTGGATAAAATAATAATAATAATAATAATAATAATAATAATAAATAAATAAATTCATTTTTAATTTAAACAATTGTTTCCCCAACCAAAAGTGTACTCAACACGAGTAACAGCAGTAAAAGCTAAAAAAATAAGGGAGAGCACTGAGCAGCCGCTGCGTCTATGCGCGCCACCATTGGTCACCATTGGTCCAGGAGCCCAGGAGCTGCCACCTGAGACTTCAGGACTCTAGTCAGTTTTAACTGCTCACTTTATCTCTTTGGAGGATGGTTTTAGATGGTCGTTTTTATAGAACTCTGGTTTTTAAATGTCGTAAACCATTCTGCGTGGTGCTTTTGCGCCAGTAGGGAAGGGTGTCCTTTTAAAAACACACACCCAACAACCTCTATAAGCATTCCCAAGATGAGAGCCTGGACTTGTAAGATGCTCACACCAAGAACACCTGTAGGCCATTCTCTCATATATATACACAATCATTCTCTCATATTCATATATATATATATATATATATATATATATATATATATACACATACATGCAGTGTGTGTGTGTGCTTAAATGGTAATTTATCTAAAAACACATCACTGTGAACATATGGAAGCTGGCGCTGCTTCATTTGAGTCTTTTTCAAGAGAGCTGTAATTGTGTGGTTATGTGCTGGAAAAGGTCTGTTGAAAATTGGACACAGTGCCCTAAACATTTCTCCCCCCCCCTCTCTGTGTCTCCCTCCCTCTCTCTCTCTCTCCCCTTTTGCATAACCATATACTTTGAGGACTGCAAACTGTATAAACAAGATAGACTGAAGTGGAAATCACTTAACATCAGCCTTGTGCATTCTGCTTTGAAAACAGCACTTTCGACTTATGTCTGTGTTTACAGAATCACCAGTAGACCAGTTCATTTAATGAGCTGTAACTAAGAGCAGATTCACAGGGAACATCAAGTACTTTCTCAAAATTCAGCCCAGTAACCGAAAGCATTTGATCTTTTATTGGCATGGCAAGGCTGTTGTAAAAAGAAAGAAATGCACTGAGTATACTCAGTGCTGAATAACTGCAGATGGCTTCCCCCCGGAGCTATGCTCATACTGTTAGTCTTATGATCTGACTAATAACCAGTTTCAGGTCAAGTCAACATGTGAGCGTGTAGATAGATTCAACATATGTACACACATGTATCTGTATGGTGTACACACAAACACAAAATACCTTTGCACAAACACAGCAATCAACGTTTCTCTAGCTGTTTTGTATATACACACACATTTGCCTCCATAATGATTTGCATTCTCCAGTATCTTTCTTCCCCGTGGGGCATGTATCCTCCCATCTTCCAACCCCAAACAAACACGCTAAAGGTTAATGGGACACTGCTCTGGTATCACACATCTCACAACCGGATTCTTTCTAGGGGATTCTTCCATTTTATTTGCATGTAGACAAACAGTATGTAAATCATGTACACAGATGTCTCCTATCTGGAATGGAAAGATGCATTTCCACTCCAAATGTGATTTAGTTTGATAAATGCATGGATGGGGCTGCAACAAGATACTTTAGGCTATGCAAAATGCAGTACGGGGGCCTGTGTTTAGTCATGGCATGGCAAATCTACTTATGAGTCCCCCGAGACAGGCCTGCTGGGCTAGAATAACAGCTCCATTATTCAAAGCTTCATGTCTATCACCCTACACTTATTAGCATAGTTTCGAGGTTAAACAATGGTGTGAGTTCCTTCTGTGTATCCTCCTACTTATTCATTATCAAATTACTTTACAATGTTTATTTAGCTTCCCATCAAGTAGATCAAGCATGCAAAGTCTGAAATGCATCACGTTCTCAGTAACAGGGGCACCAAAGTGTAGAACATTAAAGGAGCTGCAGCCCAAAATTAGTGTCCTGCAGAAAGATAAAAGGAGACCAAGACTTGGAGGAGAGGGTTCGCTTTCATTTTGTAACTATGCTAGAGGTGTATATTTTGACCTACAATTAAGCCATTTCTAAACAGGACCTGAAACATCAATTGCTGAAAAAAATCAGTGTTCAGAGACGGGCGTTTACTGCCCCATCAGGGGCGAGGGCAGTAATAACTGCCCCAAGGCAACAGTATCATCTGCTGGCTGGGGCAGACCCCCAATGCTCAAGCTGTAACACACCCTGATCCACTGAGAAACAACAACCTTCTGGGGTGGGGGTGGGTGGGGGTAAAGCATTTCTCTATTTACTTAAAATATCCTCTTGATCCAAAATACCCCACTCATTGGTGGACCTGAACTATCACATGAATAGGTCAGGGTACAAGTTACAGTGGTACCTTGGTTTCCGAACGGCTTAGTTGTCGAACAAATCGGCTCCCGAACGCCACAAATCCGGAAGTCAGTGTTCCGGTTTGCGAACATTTTTCAGAAGCCAAACGTCCAACATGGCTTCTGCGGCTTCCGATTGAGTGCAGGAAGCTCCTGCAGCCAATCGGAAGTCATGCCTTGGTTTTCGAACGGTTTTGAGAGTCAAACGGACTCCAGGAACGGATTAAGTTCGAGAACCAAGGTACCACTGTACTTGGAAGATAAAGACACACAGACCACGGTCAGCCACATAGCTAGAAACGATATGGTAAGCTCACAAACTGTACTCTCCCAAATATTTTAAAGGAATTCTGAAGTGCCCTGAAAATGAGGCAGAAAAAGCGGAAGCCTCTTTCACAGGGGAAGTGATCTTTGTAGAAGGTGGAGGACAGGTTCCAGCACAAAGTTTGAAGTACAAAGAACAAAGATTGTATCAATCTGATAAGGAATTTAAAGAATGGTGTGTGTCCATTGCACAGAATATCAATTTCTGAACAAACAACACGTGAACAACTGATGTGCGATCACCTAATCTTATCTCTCAAGGACGTGTGTTACCTTTCCCTTATTCTCAGTGGAGTTTCCAGACTACACAGCAGCAAATCCACACTTGTGGAATCATTCAGTCTGGAATTCTCTCAAATATAAATGCACGACCCACATATTTTCAAACATCCATCTCTCAGATTTACAGTTTGTATTTTTAGGTGTATGTTTTACAAAGCGAGTTCTCCTTCATGGAGAGCACGTGTTGCGGTGGGGGCCAACAAGACACCCCTCTGTTGCTGGGCGGGATCATTTAGATGGCCAAAGACTGTGATTGGGTTCTGCGGGTTGTTGGGGAGAATTTAATGTTGCAAGTTTTGATGGACAGCCCAGAGGCTATATATGTTTCTGGCACGCAGCATGAGCCCCTCTTGGCTGCGTGCATCAGATCACCCACCCTCCCTCCCTATAATTTAGGCTTCTGCGTTGATCTTGCTATGCCTGTCATGGCGTCGTCTGCTTTTGGGGCAGGGGCCTGGTAGGAATTTTTCCATTTGGTTGATTGCCTGGTGCCATTTGGTTTGTTCTTCTGCATGCTCCGATTCTATGTTGAAATATCAAGTTTATGTTTTGGACTAGTGCGACACTGCTTTATCGCTGGATTAAACTTTATCATCTTTTGGAACTATCAATTGACTTGTATGGACGGCACCGAAATGTTGCATCCTCACATTGTACCTCCATATATGAATTTTCTTACATAATTTGGAGTGTTAGTATGGACATATTGTATGTATATTGATTGATTTGGGTTTATGCTATATCACACATTGGTTTTGGTCCATGTGCATGTTTTTGGAGATTATTATTTATAATTTATGTGCTATTACAATTATCATTTATCAGCCGGTTACGTTTGTTGTATGATTCATGCATAGCTGTACGTAACCAGGGTTTGCTGTTGTTGGCCATTTGGTTTTCGCCTACTGTGTAGCAATTAGTCACAACTTGTAAGGTTGCGGTTAGGCATTGGTTATTAAATTGGTTGGTGGAGGGGATGTGGTTGGCTGTGCCTGCCCCTCCAATGCTGCTGCTGCGCGGGGAATTCCGTTAAAGGAATTCAGGGTCTCACCATGCTTTTGTCCATACCCCCTGGTCAGGGGCTAGGGCCACGCAAGAGCCCCTGGGAACATTAGGGGAAAGGGAGGGCCAGACCACCCGACCCCCATTCTCTCCCCAAAGTGTTTTCCCTTTACTGACTTCCGCTAAGCGGGCGGATGTCAGTCTGTCCCCAGGAGGGGACAGATAGTCGGAACCAATGCCTAAGCAACCACTCACATTTTTGTATTTTAATAAAGTTGTGGCCAAAATTATGCCAAAAACCTTAAACTTAAATTTCTGTGTGAAGTGGTGTGTTATTTGAGGGGTGGCTTGGGGACCTCGACACTCAATATTTAGGTATGCACCATATTAAAAAAAAGTGTGAAGACGCCCTGAGAGCCTTGGGAAAGGCTTTGAAACTCAGATGATCTGCAGAACAGGGTATGAAATCACACATTCTCCTTCCTTTTGTCAGGCCATTGTATTGCTGTCTTTCTGCAAGTGTCCAACTATAAAGCATAGGGCAGGTTTAAAGCCCTGTGCAGAAACCTCATTACATTACATTAATTCCTGTTTTCAGCTGGACGTAGACAGTTGATGGATTTCTGTTGCTTGCTTGCAAAACTGCCATGTGGTGAAAACCACAACTCCTTAATAATATGATTGTCACCTGTCATGTTTTACTGATATATGTTTTTATAACGCATGTGGGTGATTCCCTCCCCCATGTACGCATAGTAAATTGCAAGCGTAATCTGAGTCCTGAAGATGTACTGCATTCAAACACGGATAGAATTATTTCATTTTTATATGTTGCCTTGAGATCCGAGTTCTTGCTGCAAAGGAAACTATATTATGCTTAAAGTGTCTCCAGACTTAAATAAATCTATGCAAAGTGTTTCATTTTGTAGGCATGGCATCTTTGCCCATTTGTTTGGGGGCTGTGTATGCAATAAAGAGGAGAGGGTTTAGCAACAATATAATGTTTTTTTGTATGATGGATCGCAACAGCCTGGGAATATGATACTGCACTCTGTTTATCATGCCGCAACCACAGCAGCAGGCCAATATTACACTTTTATAACCTTCTGTTTATACCGATAGTAGAGAGGTAGGCATCCTTAATGGTAGCTAGCTAGGAAATCATAATGGAGAAGTCTTACTCTGTGCATAATGCCGGTGCCCCAGATGAAGAAAATCGATGAGGACAAAGCATTGATCTTCTCACAGAGTGCAAATGCAGTTAGCTCTGAAATACTCTGCTGGGGATTTTGTTATTAAAGCCATTTGATTGCACAACATGTTTGCTAACCAAGTTTTTATCATGCAGCACCTTACTAGGCTAAGCTTGGATTCCGTGTGTGTGTGTGTGTGTGTGTGTGTGTGTGTGTGTGTGTGTGTCTGAGAGAAATAAACATATTTTTCTCCCCAAAAAGAAAAAGAGGGTCGGGTTTTGTGTGTTTGTTTTGGCATATGCTCCATTCTACTTTTGCATGTTTGCTCAAGGCTAGACCAAATTGCCTTTTCTTCAATGACATTTCACAATGTCACCAAATATATGATCATCTCTCTGAAAGCAGTATGAATATGAATCATTTCAGGAAAAGAAAATCTCCTGCTGTGATGAATTTTATGTTATTCTGTGTGAGGTGGTCAATTTATTTTCTTTCCCCCCCTTCCACTGTTGTTATTATTATTAAAGTAGTAAATGTGACCACGCATAACCTGAAGGGCTTACCATATAGACAGATGCACCTTTTTATTTATATGTGGTCTATATTTCATGCTTGTCAGTGAATTTTTTTTATATATACGTATATAATGCACAGCCTTCCCAACGGTGGGAAATAAATCAAGTATTTTAAAAGTGATTGCAGATGATTCATTTAGTGCTGTCATAAGAGAGTGTTTTCTTTAATGAAAATTTATATCATTTCCTCTCATGCTGAAACTCCAAGGTATACATTTATATTGAGAGGTGGGAAAGGAATGACATGTTCAGGGCTAAATGCTGGCTGATCTTTGAGAAATATACTTGTCTTGACTAGTGAGGTATAGTCTGACATCACTGAATTCACTAAGCTAGGCTTTTCCACGTTGAAGCATTGCTTAAACAGGGAGCAACTGAAGGTGACCTTTGTAGAGCACAGTAGCCTGAGGGAAGAAAACCTCTGGGTTTTCAAATGTTGCTGGACTGATACCCACTGTTTCCCTTGCCATCCGCCATGCCAGCCCTCAGATAACCCAACAAAAGCCTAAAACCATCCTACAATCATTAGGCATTGCTTGTTATAATCACCACTAAAAGCTTTCTTAAACTTTGCCCTTAAGAGCGTACACATATATTTAGTTGGTTTTTATTATGCTGCCATCCCAAAGGCCATCCCAAAGCGACTCACAATAAGATGATAAACAGCATTGTTAAGCACACAGTCAAAATCAATACACTATTTAACTCCTTAAATATAAAAACCAAACAAGCGCCAGGTAATAAAACCATATAAGATTACCACAGCCAGCCCCCCTCACTCCCGGCATAGGATCAATATATGGTACAAACCCAGCTTGCTTTAACCAAAAGTTGACTGGAAAATAAAGTTATTTGGGGCTTCCTTTAAATAAAGGAAGCGGGGAGCTAAAGCTAGTTTTCAGGGAAGGGAGCTGAAAAAGAGCTATACCACATGCCCACTGGTCTGATTGTATCTTCCATACCCTCCAGCATTTCTCTGATGAAAATAGGGGTGTTCTATTCAATAATAACAATAATACCATGGGTGTATTAATATTACAGTAGTACCTCTGGTTATGAACTTAATTCGTTCTGAAAGTCCGTTCTTAACCTGAAACTGTTCTTAACCTGAGGTACCACTTTAGCTAATGGGGCCTCCCGGTGCCGCCGCACGATTTCCGTTCTCATCCTGAGGTAAAGTTCTTAACCTGAGGTACTACTTCCGGGTTGGCGGAGTCTGTAACCCAAAGTGTTTGTAACCCGAGGTGTTTGTAACCCGAGGTACCACTGTATTATTCTTTCTTTTTTCTTTCTCCCCCCCCCCCCGGGATATTATTTGTATTTCTGTCTGTGTGAATGATCATTGTTTGTTTGTCTGCTTATGAAATAAATAATTAAAAAAAATACCCCACCCATCTAACTGGGTTGCCCCAGGCACTTGGGGGGGGGTGTCTTCCAATATATATATATAATAATAATAAAATCAAACATTAAAAACTTCCCTATACAGTTCAGACGTCGTCTGAAGGTTGTACAGTTACTTATCTCCTTTGGCTTGGGGGGGTCGCATAACTCCATACCCTCCAACATTTCTCCAATGAAAATAGGGACATCCTAAGGAAAAGTGGGACATTCCAGGGATCAAATCAGAAAACAGGACAGCGTCTGTAAATCTGGGACTGTCCTTGGAAAATAGGGGTAGTTGGAGAGTGTGATCTTCTGGCTGTTTCCAGATCTGTTTTTGCGCCTGTATTCATGCACATGTGGGCTTGTATCCCACACATATGTTCACACAAGTACTGCTTCGGATATCTCTACTGGAAACAACTGCACACCACATATGCTACATTGGTACCTCGGTTTGCGAACGTAATCCGTTCCGGAAGACCGTTCGAGTTCTGAAACGTTCAAAAACCGAAAACTCAATAGCCGACAGCTAGACCTCCGGATCTTGCACTCAGCAGAAGCCGCGTGGCATGTTCTACTTCCGAGGCGTGTTCGAAAACCAAAGCATTTATTCCCGTGTTTATGGCGTTCGAAAACCAAAAACAATGAATACATGCCAATATTATCCTGCTGTCTTAGAGGAATTAACAAGAACCACACAATTTGCTATGACTAAGACATGTATTTATGCAAAATGGCGAACGGTGAGCAAAATAATGTTGTGGCTATTTTACAAAAATGCAAAGTAGTGACGATGCATAGGCTAATGAGCCCACATGGCCTGGGCCATACATAAGCTTTAGCAGTTTTCATCAGTGATATAGAGATGAGCAAATAAACGCCTTATATGGAGTTTTGGAGAGAGCGTGCTATTAGTCCACTTGCGTTCCTTTATTAAGAGAGCTTTTACATAAGCTTTTAGTCAGAGTGTTGGGCTAGGTGACCTGAGAGACCCCAGTTCAAATCCTCAGACAGCCACGAAGTTCCCTGTGTGAACTTGGGCTAGTCACAGTCTCTCAGCCTAACCTATTTCTCAGCCTTGTCATGATAAAATGGGGTGGGGTGGGAGAAAACCACATACACTCCCTTGAGCTCCTAGGAGGAAAAGTGGAATATGAGTATATAAAGAAATAAAGAATAAAACCAGTGTGTTTTTTTCCATGTGGGCACGCAGTGGTATGCATACCCCTAAACATTTTGTGAATCTAAGTTTGGCCTCATTGAGGGGCAGTATTTCAATATGAGTAGGAAAGTGAGAGCACCCCTAAACCCTTTTTTTAAAGAAAAAAGCACTGAATAAAACAAAAAGAAATCTGTTCATTTCGTTACATTTTCCCCAGTAAACCATGCCATCATGCTCACTCCTCTCAAGCTTCCAAAATCGCTCTTTTCTAAACCAATATAGAGCGTTGTCTTGCCCTTCATGAGGATAAAGGCAGCAGACGGTTACAGAAAGACACACTCAGCATCCTCTTAAATTCGCAAGATCTGTGCTAACATCACTTGCTGAATCACCTCTGCTCTGTCTCTTCTTCGCCCCCATGCTTTATCTCTCTTGGCTCCTGTATATGACCATTTGTCAGTAAGCTATAATATTGTTACCGCTTCTGCAGTGTTAGTAAGAATATAACTGTGAAGAAGCTTCTTAGATTCCTGGTTTAGTGCTTGAGTGGTGAGCTGGGATCTTACAAAGCAGCTCCAAGGCAACCAAAGAGCATGATTTCTTTGGCTGCTCTGCATAATTTATCCGTGTGGATTCTGCCACATGTGGTGAATTTGGAAAGCCTCTTCCGCTCCATATCTTTGCAGAATATCAGGGGACTGGCACAGTTTGTACATTGTCTTCTTCCTCTTTTATTCTTTGGTGATCACTTGTAGCCAAGTAAGATTGTCTTCCATGAACACGGTCTTTACAGTGAGTCTGTAAGTGACTGCAGAGGTCAATTCTGGATCCACACGTCCTTCCACAGTGGGGACATAGGTTTCCGGGCGGGAGTTGATTACGGTGAGGATTTGCCAACATGCCTTCCTCTTAGCTCGTTTCTCCTTTTCACCCAGAGTACGTGCTTCTTCTTCTTTCTTTCTTTTGAAATATTTTTTATTTGATTTTACAAATACAGTGGTCCCTCGACTTACGAATTTAATCCGTTCCGAATGGACACTCGTTGGTCGAAAAGTTTGTAAGTCGAAAAAAGCGATTTCCCATAGGAATGCATTGGGAGAAAAAATATTCGGAAAAATTCGTAAGTCGAAAAAACCGCATCTAAAACCGGCAACGATTTCCATTTGGATGTCAAAAAATTCGTAGGCGTGCGGCCACTTTTTTCATTCGTAAATTGAAAAATTCGGATGTCGAGTACTTCGTAAGTCGAGGGACCACAGTAGAAGATTATAACAATCTAAAAACAAACCCATATACTGAGATTACTCTGTATCTCGCGACTTCCCCCCTTCCCCTCCATATGGTCCTATTCTCAACATTTACAACTGCATATTATTCCATACTCTAAATTTTATATCAATCCATATTATCCATGGTATTTATTACATTACAAGTGGAATTAAAATCCTGCTAATGTTTCCATCTGCTTACAGTGGTCTCCTAAATAACTTATAATTTCCCCCCATTCTTTTTTAAAGCTTTTGTCCTCTTGGTTCCTGAGTTTTCCATTCAGCTTTGCCATTTCGGCGTAGTCCATCAGCTTAGCTTGCCATTCGTCTCTGGTAGGGACTTTGTCTTCTTTCCATCTCTGGCCTAGTAACATCCAAGTGGCTGTTGTCCCATACATAAAAAGTATTTTCTGCTCCTTTAGAATGTTAGTGCCTATAATTCCTAATAAGAAAGCTTCTGTTTTTTTGTTTTTAACAAAGGTTATTTTAACCCCCCCCCCCCAATTTCATTACATATAAATAAAAAGCTTTTATTGCCTTACAGGTCCACAGAGTTCATGCTTCTTCAAAGTCCATGACACCTTTGGTAAAGGCTGTTCTCCAACTGGAGTGCTTGCAGGACAGTGTTCCCCAGTTATCAGTGCTTATACATTTTAAAAGATTTGCCTTGAGAGCATCTTTAAACCTCTTTTGTTGTCCACTGGTATTTTGCTTTCCATTCTTGAGTTGGGAATAGAGTAGTTGCTTTGGAAGACGATAATCAGGCATCTGAACAACATGACCAGTCCAACGAAGCTGATGTTGAAGAATCGTTGCTTTGACACTGGTGATCTTTGCTTCTTCTAGTACACTGACATTTGTTCGCCTGTCTTCCCAAGTGATGTGCAAAAATTTTCGGAGACACTGTTGATGGAATCTTTCAAGAAGTTATAAGCACATTGTATGGCATGGCTTGTGGGAATCAGGTGGGCTCAACCAATTCATCAGAGGCATGACAAACTTCCAGAAGCCCACACTATATGTAATCCCTGTAGTGACCTCTCAAAGGACCCAGTTTTGCTTGAGGACAATGACTTTCTGCACCCTCTCTGTCACTTGGCTGATCATTTTTATAGTCTAGTATAAAGAAGGGTTGCTAGTGACGAATAACAAGAGTGCATACCAGACCTTTACATTTGTGCAAGAAAGTGGGATAAAATGCTCTGTCTCCCTAGCACAACACATCCATTAAGAAAAGAGAAAAGAATCAGACTTTTTCCAGTTTCAAAAGTGACTGGGAAAATGTGTTAAAATGTGTGGGATTAATGAACATCAATCAATGGGATAAACAGCCAACAAGCAGATCCGGATGAATGCAGGATAAATAGTCATATAACTGCCCCGTAAACAAATCAGAACAAATGTTCCGTAAAGATCAAACATAGTCCAACCACCATGTAAGTTTTCTGCATTCAAATCAGGGTGAATGCTGGATAAACGTGTCTTCTAGAGGAGTCCAGTTCCTTCAGCATTTGTTACCCAGTGCTGTTTCCTGACTTTTGGCATTGCTACTGTAATAGCCCATTTTCCATGGATGCTATGAGACAGTGAAATTCTATATGCTTGTTCACACCCTTGGGTAACTTTCCATATAGCACTACTGTCTTGCAGCCGAAATGGAACTGTGTGCTTTTCAGAAAATAAACCAACTCCACCCCCTGCCAGCATCTCAGCATTTCTCTGCATCCCTACTGGAGTCAGTTTAATTATTCATTGTGAACTATCTGAATGTAGCTCTGTTCTTCACTCGTGAATTGCTTGAGAAATGATCCCAATTTTAAGAAAATAGACCTTATGCATCCATGCTGAATAGTTTAATGTGAACAAATTTCAGCCTATGGCTTATTCACAAAAGGGCACTTAACACTGTTTGCTATTCACTATTCATGGTGTCTGTGTGTTTGCTCATCTATGTGAGATGTTATTATTGCTTCTGCTTCTAGGTAGAACGAGAGCACATTTTAAAGGCAAATATTAACCAGATAGATATACATTATAGGAAACTAGTGGCCTCCAGTTTAGGATTTCCAGATAATTTACAACCTGCCTTTTACTGAAAGCAACAATAACATGATAAAACAAAGCTATAAAATATACAATATACAATTAAAGGGTTGTTTTTTAAAAAAATCCTATGGGAAGGATATGATTTTTGTCATTACTTCAGTGACCACTAATGCTGGTTTAACATTTGTTTGCTTCAGGCATTTAGAAAGAAATTGTGCTTATATAAAGTGTGGTCTTGCCCACAACAATACTGCCTAGACTTGCTCCATCATGGGTTACCTGGGTTTTCTTTTTCCTCCCTTTTGACGATGGGGACAACATTTGCCTGCCTCCAGTCCGCAGGGATCTCACCTGTTCTCCAAGAATTCTCAAAGACTGTAGGCAGAAGCCCTGAGATTACATCCGCAAGCTCTTTTCATACCCTTGGGTGCAGCTCATCAGGCCCTGGAGATCTGAATTCATTTAGAGTTGCTAGGTGTTCCCTTACCACCTCTTTTCCTATCTAGGCTGCAAATCCCTGCTTGCATCATTATTCTGTTATCACCAAGTTGGGCACTGTGTTCCTTTGGGTGAAGACAGAAGCAAAGTAGGTGTTGGAAGAGTTCTGTCTTCTCTCTGTCACCCAACAGCATTTCTCTGTCTCCTCCATGCAGAGGACCTACCACCAGGGGCGTACCCAGGATCAAAACTAGGGGGGGGGGCAAGCCATGGTCGTTCAGGTTTGCTTTCAACTAGGGGGGGCAAGCCATGGTCGTTCAGGTTTGCTTTGAATGGACGCTGATCATTTTTGCTTCTAGGGCTGCCTTCTAGGGGGGGGGCAGCTGCTCCCCTCTGCCCCCCCTGGGTACGCCCATGCCTACCACTTGCTTGTTATTCCTCTTGAGAGCCAGTGTGGTATAGTGGTTAGGAGCGGTAGACTCGTAATCTGGTGAACCGGGTTCGTGTCTCCGCTCCTCCACATGCAGCTGCTGGGTGATCTTGGGCTAGTCACACTTCTTTGAAGTCTCTCAGCCCCACTCACCTCACAGAGTGAAAGGGAAAGGAGAATGTTAGCCGCTTTGAGACTCCTTCAGGTAGTGATAAAGCGGGATATCAAATCCAAACTCCTCCTCCTCCTCCTCCTCTCCTTCTTCTTCTTCTTCTTGTTTCAAACATGGCTGAAGAATACTTTTAAATTTTTATTTTTAATCTCTTTTGGAAGTCCGAGTTCATTCTGAGATTTGGCCCGCCTGACCTTCTCCCTGAAACTGTTGACTACTTGTGTACACTCTTCCTTTGTCATTTCGCCTTTCTTCCTTTGTCATTTCGCCTTTCTCCCATTTCTTAGACATGCCCTCCTTAAATCTCATCTTATCTGTAAACTCCATATGCAGCCACCCCAGTTTCTTTAGATGCCTCCCACTTTTCTTTCTTCTTGGAATTATCTGCATTTGTTCCTTCAATATTTCCCCTTTAAGTAGGCTAGTTTCTTCACATAAACACACATCCATCTCTATCCACCAAATAGGCAAGGAAGAGGGGAATATCAGAGTTCAAAGACATATTCCAGCCAGTCAAGAACACACAGGGAGGGTGCAAAGCAGGGCTGGTGGGGCTTGGAGAGAGTCCTGACACAACCAGCAGCACAAAACTAATACAGTGGGACCTCGACTTACGAGCGATTCGACTTACGTGTTTTTCAACTTACGAATGACTTCCGGGAGAAACAAAATGGCCGTCGCAACCGAATTTTTCGACTTACGAATGGAAGTCGCGGCCGCTTTAATAGGATTTTTTCGACTTACGATTTTTTTTCGCTCAATGCATTCCTATGGGGATTCGACTTACGAATGTTTTCGACTTACGAAAATTGCGCCGGAACGCATTATCATCGTAAGTCAAGGTCCCACTGTACATTTGCAAAGGTGCTACACTGCATTAGCAAGCATCCAGTCCTCATTGTAGCGGAATAATATGCACAACAGCTTCTTGGCAACTTTTCTGTTTTCTATACCGCCAGAGCTCTTTTGCAGCATTCTTCCTTTTGCAGAAGATCCAAATTCTGCAGGGAGGCAACGTGTGCCCTTGCTGCAATTCCGTCAATGTCATGTGTTTAATCTAGTCTTCAACTTCAAGTCGGCGCAGTCACCTGGAGAGAGTGCTTCAGGACTTAACAGGATTACAGCTTTAAATCTCAGATATTGTACATTCTGAATCTTCAAGGTGTTATGGAAATATAAATATGGGCACCTCTGCCGCCGCCGCAGCTCCTCTCTGCGAAAGGGATTTGATCTGAGTTCTCCGTTCCCCCACCCCTTTTCTCGCTGATATATGCATGACATCATTGTCTATTTCCAGCTTGTTACATTAATCAAAACCTATCCTGCTTTGTAAAAAACGGGTGTCCTGCGACTGAGGCATTTGAAATGCAGAGCGCTCGCAAGCAGCTGCTAGGTACCATGAAGGAAAAGAGGGTAGGCTTGAGCGAGGCACAAATTGAATTTCAAGTGACTGAGCAGCCTCTTTATCTTTTGGTGACACAACCAGGAATTGTGACTGCGTTCTTCAAGGCGATGAAACTTCGGGCCACGGTTCAATCACTACACAGTCACTATAGCCTTCCCAGCAGTCTTTCCGGGACCACTGATGAGTATGACCTTTGGGTGTGTGTGTGTGAAGAATACACAAAGCCTTGATTTCTGCACAGTTAAACTCGACAAAAAGGAACCCTCCCGTGGAACTGAACCACAACAAAGAGGTTGCCTCTGACTAAACACACACATGTACATTTAATGAAAGATGCGCAGCGCATCCCTGGGCATGTTGATGCTCAAGGAAGCCTTTCTTCCTGGCTCATGCTTTTGAGATTGTGACCCTGCCGGCAGGGACTTTTATTTACACTGTCTTGTAAAGTGCCTAATGCATATTTTGTGCTTTAGCAATAATGGATAAATAAACGATTCAGTTCTTTGTATTCTTACTTCATCACCATGAAGTGCAAAGGATTGCAGCCTTTTTTTTAAAAAAAAAGGACTCTGGATAAGCTCACTGCATATTTTTCAGTTATTCTGTTGCATTTTTTTGGGGGGGGGGTGTCTTGTTCCAAGAACAGCTTCCTCCCCCCTCAGTGTTTTCAAGTGACTATCTAAGACCCCAATTTAACAACAACAGATGCCTAATACAAATTTGGCCCTTTGGAAATAATAGATCAATAAAAGCTTCGATCCTTTGTATTATTATTTCTTCATCATTACCATGAAGTGCACAAAGGATTGCAATATTTCCACCCTTTTTTGAAATGGATGTCAGATAAACTGACTGGATATTTTTTCAGGTTTTCTGTTGCATATTTTGGGGTGCTATTCAATATTCACCTGCCTTTCAGTGTTGTCAAGTGAGTCTAGAACACAAATTCGACAACAACACTAGCCCTTTTCTAGTGGACAAAGCGAAATACTGGTGGACAACAAAAGAGGTTCAAAGACTCTCACAAGGCAAATCTCAAAAAATGTAGTACAAACACTGACAACTGGGAAACACTGGCCTGCGAACGCTCCAGTTGGAGAACAGCCTTTACCAAAGGTGTCATGGGCTTTGAAGACGCTCAAACTCAGGATGAAAGGGAGAAACGTGCTAAGAGGAAGGCATGTTTGGCAAACCCTCACCATGATCAGCTTCTGCCCGGAAACCTATGTCCCCACTGTGGAAGGACGTGTGAATCCAGAATTGGCCTCCACGGTCACTTACGTACTCACTGTTAAGACTGTGTTCATGGAAGACAATCTTACTCGGCTACGAGTGATCGCCAAAGATAGTCCATGCAAATTTGGAGTTCACACTGACACGACCTATTCTTGGCCAGGCAGAAAAACCATGAATCTTAACAATGCCTTGGTGATCAACATACATGACTGGTGGGATCTGTTTGTGCTCCATGAATTCTGCAGGCTTAGCCTAGTGTGGGCTGAATCTTTGCACCCAGATCATAGACATGCAGTCTGAAGCTTAGTCAATACTCTTCATTGCTTAGGATTCTGCTTCTCTAGGCAGATTTAAACTCTAGACCACATTTGTAGGCTGTCATGCCTTTGTGCTGTTCTTATAAACTAGGTCTCCATAATCCACTAGTACAGGGTTTCCCAAACTTGGGTCTCCAGCTGTTTTTGGACTACAACTCCCATCATCCCTAGCTAGCAGGACCAGTGGTCAGGGATGATGGGAGTTGTAGTCCAAAAACAGCTGGAGACCCAAGTCTGGGAAACATTGCACTCATAGAAGGGCCTGTTTCATTTCCTTTCTTTTTTTGCCTTTGGAACATTCCCATGTAGTTGAGCCTCAGCAGGGGAAAATACTTAAATTCAGATGGGATGACCTTTTCATTGAGAAGCAAAGCACCACCCTAGGGCTACTTAGGTGTGCATCTTTCCATTCACTTTTATGAGATGTATATTTATCCGTGCTTTTGTGTGCTTTTAAGACCGCAGTATCAGCTTCTCCTTTGTTACTGTTGCTGTTGTTGTTTGTCTTTGGCTCTCATTAATTGGTTTCAAGTTGCAGCTTGCTGGAAACTGGAGTGTAAAAAATTCAGTCATAACAAAACGTTGTCAGTATGATTGGGTAAGCAAATATTCATTAAAGCCTCAACACTCCACTCGATTCTCCGAGAACTTGTTTGGTTTGGTTTAAATAGCGAACTTAATCTCGGCTGAAACAGTGTTACATTCGCGACTTGTCAGCTCTGGGAGACTCGATTCTGGATCTACATATGTGGGAGTCAGTACCCTGGGGATAATATGTTAATTACAAAGCCAGGAAATCATGTTCTGCATCGGATTGGCGAAAAGTCTTTATTAACTGCTTGGAAATAGTTAATTCTTCATTAGTCAGAACACTGAACCAGAAGCTGCTACCTATGAGCCATTGATTGGAGTTTATGGAAGCAATAACTTCCCTGGAAAAACATTTGTTACCTCACTTAATGACCATATTTTAGACGATTAACCTTTCAAGGGAGGTCAACCAACAAAATGGATGTTAACTGCTTGTAACAACCGATATCTTGGCAATGAATATTCAGATGCCTTTAACGTTATATGCTCTCTCTCTCTCTCTCTCTCTCTCTCTCTCTCTCTCTCTCTCTCTCCTAACCCCTGCAAATCTTTTAATGATAATGGCAAACTTAGTGTGATAAGTTTTTCTCATCCTTAAAAACTTAGGTCAGCATTTGCAGGCTTTGAGGCACATGCAATGCTATGGAAGCTAACGCTGCCCAGTTCTTTAAAATGTTACATGTTCATCACTTCTGAGAGCGAGTGTGAATAGATTATCAGACTAGGAATGGGGAAACCCATCTTAAAATCCCAATCCCATCCTCATGTTGATAGTTGAGATGGTTCAGCATTGCATAATTCATTTTGGGGTAGTTGTACTCACTGAGTTGTTGCTGCCGGAAGGGTGAAAAATTAGTGTTTTTTAGGAACTGTACTCAAGGGTTACGTTATATTACTGGGGTGCCTCTCAACTGTCATAATTTTGTGGGAAGGCTTCAAGTGCAACCCAGAAAAGTAGGCGTACTCCATTAAAGTAGATTAAAGTTTCCCTCATATAACAAATCCCACCCCTTTTTAAGAAAACAGACTTTTTGTGGTTCCAGTTACAGGTAGGTAGCCGTGTTGGTCTGTCACAGTCAAAACAAAATAAAAAATAAAAAAATTCCTTCCAGTAGCACCTTAGAGACCAACTAAGTTTGTTCTTGGTATGAGCTTTCGTGTGCATGCACACTTCTTCATGTATCTGCATGTATCTTCATGTATCTGCATGTATCTGAAGAAGTGTGCATGCACACGAAAGCTCATACCAAGAACAAACTTAGTTGGTCTCTAAGGTGCTACTGGAAGGAATTTTTTTTATTTTTTATTTTGTTTAGACCTTTTGTGGTTAGGAAAGTGATGGCATAATGCACTGAAATGGGTGGGAAGAATGGAGACAGTGCTTTTTTCAGAGAGAGAGAGAGAGAGAGTATGTTTAGGGACCCAGGTGGCACTGTGGGTTAAACCATAGAGCCTAGGGCTTGCCGATCAGAAGGTCGGCGGTTCGAATCCCTATGATGGAGTGAGCTGCCGTTGCTCGGTCCCAGCTCCTGCCCACCTAGCAGTTCGAAAGCACGTCAAAGTACAAGTAGATAAATAGGAACGGGAAGGTAAACGGCGTTTCCGTGCGCTGCTCTGGTTCGCCAGAAGTGGCTTAGTCATGCTGGCCACATGACCTGGAAGCTGTACGTCGGCTCTCGGCCAATAAAGCGAGATGAACGCCACAACCCCAGAGTCGGACACGACTGGACCTAATGGTCAGGGGTCCCTTTACCTTTACCTATAGTATGTTTAGGGGTGCTCTCATTTTGACTAAGGAAAATCATCGGGAAAGGAAAGGAAGCCACCATCAGTGACCAATCACCATGCTGGATTTCAATTCCTACTTCACACATTAAACACTCGCTTCCGTCTACGACTCAGGAAACTCCATGACAGGGAATGAGGCCGCCATCGGGCGTAGCAATGGAACTGACAATTCACCGTGCTAGAGAAGAAACTAAAAAAATTAATTTTTTTAGTTTCTTCTCCTGTTAGATTCAACAAATGTTTAGGGGTATGAGTACCCCTGCGTCCCCCCAGAAAAAAAGCACTGAATGGGGAAATGTGTAAACATACCACAGGCAAATCAGAATGAATGCAGAATAAACAGGTCATCTGGAGGAGTTTTTGTGCCAAACCTTACAGCGTTGCGATCAGCCCCCACCCCAATCAGAAGCAACGGATAACTGCTCTGTAATCCGTAACACTAAGAAATAAGGATAGTTTCAGTTTTCTATATTTCAAATATGGATCAGTTTGTGTTCTTGGATCTTTGCCTTCCATGGGATGCAAAGAGTTTCAGATGTGTTTCAGGAATTACTGTACTTTTCCGTCTATAAGACGACCCCATGTATAGGACGACCCCTATTTTGGGGGGCTCAAATTTAAGAAAATGGGGGGAGATACCACAGAGTTGTTGAGGTTTTTTTTAGGGGGGAATTGGCAAAAATCGCTCAGCCGCACGCATCGCTAAATCCGCCTCCCGTCTGTCCCATCCAATCAACACCACTCACCCAACAACACTCAGCCAATCAACACCGCCCATTGACGCAGCAACAAATAGCATGCACAATAGCCGCTGACAGCCTCAGCAGCAACCAATCAAACGTCCACCCTATGCACTACCCATGTATAAGACAACCCAGACTTTTTAACATGATTTTTTCCAGAAGAAAACATAGTCTTATACACGGAAAAGTACAGTATGTAGCTGTGAGCTGTGTCAGTAGACCTGCACATGTGTAGCAGAGGATTTGGATAATTTCTCTCTCTCAAACTTAAAAAATAAATAAAATTCTTCTGTAATGGCATTGGGAGGAGGATAGCCATCTAGGGAGACAGAACTCTGGATCCGAAACCTTTTCCCCATCCTGCTGCACGGCATAACCAGAACACACACAATGCCATTTGATTTAAATCAGAAAGGCTTTTGCCTCTGAGTAAGAAAAATAATGGTGATGATATTATTAGCTGTGTATAACTATTTACTAGCTTAACTGAAGGTTAACTGAAGGAGATCTAACTAAAGGAGTTTGAACGAAAACAGCACATTCATCGAGTAGAAAATAAATAAATTACTTACGCTGGAACTATAGATCTAGTCATAATATTTCATTAAATATAATATGTTTTTGATTATAGTGTGTAATAATTAGGACCTACATGAGAGACATGTTTTAATTTGTTGCTGGGATCTCTCCCCCCCCCCCACATTTTATCTATTTGTATAAATTTAAATTAAACATCTCTTGGACCACAATAATAATTTATTATTCATGTTTAATACTTTCCCCCCTTCAAAATCGCAATGACAGTGGTGCCCTAATTGTTTTTAAAAGCTCCTTTCCGTGATAATAAACTAGCAAGGCACACATGGTTGTTAGATCAATAACTGTAATGATGCAAAATGTATCTGCTAAAGAGCTTCATTATGGCTTCTGTGTCTATTGACAGAGCAGGCACCAGATCCACTTCATCCTAAATAATTTCCCTCACTGATGGCTGCTTCTCCTACTGTGGGGCATTTTATATGTGCCTTGCTTCTTTAAGCAAGAATTCTTAAAGCATTCTAAGTTTTCATCCTGTAAACAAGCTTGAGCGAATTACGGCCAGGCTCAAGTAATAAAAAAATATTATTAGCAGCAGCAACATGAATCATCATTCACAGCAACTGGATTTCTTATTGCTTTGAGGATGCATATTAATGGTAAGGCTCTGTTCCAGAGGTAGGCAACCTAAGGCCCATGGGCCACATGCGGCCCAATCGCTCTCTCAATCTGGCCCCCGGACGGTCCAGGAATCAAGTACAGTGGTACCTCGGGTTACATATGCTTCAGATTACAGACGCTTCAGGTTACAGACTCGGCTAACCCAAAAATATTACCTCGGGTTAAGAACTTTGCTTCAGGATGAGAACAGAAATCGTGCTCTGGCGGCGCAGCGGCAGCGGGAGGTCCCATTAGCTAAAGTGGTGCTTCAGGTTAAGAACATTTTCAGGTTAAGAACGGACCTCCGGAATGAATTAAGTACGTAGCCAGAGGTACCACTGTAAGTGGATATAGCAGGAATGGGGACCTCCATTCCAGGGGTCTGTAACATGCAGAGGACTGCTGAACTGGGCGCGGTGACACAACAAAGGTGGTGGAGCCAGTGGGTTTGTGCCTCCTATACCTGTGGAAATTTCTTCTGCTACACCACCATTAAAGGCACAGGATCCCTGTCCTCTATTATATCTGAGCACCCTACCGTGAGGGTGATCCTGCCCTCAGAGGAAGGGTAGGATTTAAACAGAAATAACACGGTTACCCTTCTAACGATGAGATTCTTTGTTCTTCTAATGTGGTGACAACTCTCATCAATTAGTAAAATGCAAAATATATACATGCAAGAGTTATTAGTGTGTTTTAAAACTGGTTGGTGATTATTAGTGTTCAGTGAGTAATGAACTTCTATGTCTTGCTTCTGAAAATAAGAAGCCTTTCATGGTTTCTGTTCATCCCATATGGCGCTCTGATGAGCTTACACTCCTTCTTAAGTACTTGGGTATAGCAAAACAAGAACAAAGCTGAAACAAAGTGAGTCATATGTGTTTGTCTTTACTTTCACTGCATGAGATAATGTGGAGGTGTTAATTACAAGACTTCACTGAGTCTTGACTAATAACAGTGTGCAAACAAATGGATGTCAGCCTCAGCTTCAGAAAAGCTTCTACTAATAAGGTAAAACTAGCAATTAGAGCTGACAATGAAGTAATACTTTGCCTTGAATATTCATGTGTGAAGTTCTCCTTTTGATTTGCCTCTGCCTGTCCAGATGGAAACTAAGAATAGGAACCCACACTAGTTCCCTTAAAATGATTTAAATATCACTCGGTGCACGGGCACATTGGATTAATTCCCTCTTTGTACTAATGCGCTGACCCCTGGCATCAAAGCAGACGTACCATGTTCGCAAAGATTTCCCCAATCTGTGACCTTGCAGTAAGAGAAACAAATTGAATTCCTAGAAGAAAGACAACAGTGACCGGATAAAATCACTAACTGTGTGTATGAAATGCAATTTGTTGTATTTACATTCTACACTTGCAGCTGCTTGGGATGCAATGGGGAGGTGCAAATATGATTATTTGACATTCGCCAGTATCCATTCTGTTATGGAAAAAATCCCAGGCACGAGTCCTCTCAGCAACCTGGCCCTTCGGACAGGAGGTCCGTGGTACTACGGAACTAAAGATGAGACCAACCAGCAACTGGAGCAAATGACAAAGTCACTTTATTGCACAACAGGTTCGAGTACCAGAGACTGAACCCTGAACAAAGGGTGACAGAAACTTTTAAAACTTCCCGCTATAACCCAGAATACAGTTTGAAATACATCACAACTATGTCATTAAAATGTCAAGAAGGGGTGGAGAGTAGGAGGGTACAACAAGATTAACATATGGGTAAACAGAATTTACATACAGGTGATGGGTTACAGGACATGTAAATGGCCCTTGGGTGATTCTACTATACATCTTGAGTATCTACTGGGGAAGAACAATGGGAAACATCTTGGAGGCTGTCTGGCACCTTGGAAACCTGAGGATGGGTGCTTGAGAAAGGATTACCCAGGTGTGGCATTTCCTGGAGCACTGGGTGTGTGTACGTGGTCTCCTGTTTAGGGGGCTAGGGCTGACCTGGGGGGGCAAGGGGCAGTCAGAGTAGAATGGCGGAAACAGAGAGAAAATCCATGGAGGCTACGGTTTTAAATGAATTTCTAAAGGTTTAAAGGCTCTGTACATGTTCAGAGTTCAACCTGATACAATATATCCAAATAGTATTAATAAACATTCGAAACTGAGTTTCGCGAGGGTTTGTGTGTGTGCTTGTACAACATGGTGTGGGGAGAGAAGGGGAAAGCAAAGTGGGTAAAGGGGTGCAGATCAGCGGGAAGGGAGGTCCCGCACTGGCTGCTGCAGTCGTAATAGAGGGGGGGGGCTGTCCCTCCGAAGTTTTCCGTATCAATTCCTACCAAATCAGTTCTGATATGCTTCTTGACGTTCACAAGTTATCTTCCCATGGTGGATGAATACACACAGAAACTGCCTACTCATCAAATCTATTTCAGGTTCCTGAATTAAGAATTAAGAACAAACCCAACGATCCCGTGTCTCCTGACTGATTATGAGTTAAGGGTTGTAATTTTATAATCAAGCTCATTTCTCAATTTCCATCCCTTTTTTTTTATTAAAAAAATCCTTTAAAATACCATTTTCTTTCACTATATTCTAATATTCCTTCAAGCTGACTGCTGATAATAGCCTCAGATAGTACTTTGTAAATTATGGATAGATTTATGATACATAGCTTGCAATCCTATACCCACAGACCTAGGATAAGCCTCATTGTACTCAATGGGAATCATGCCCCAACTTCCTTTCCTAATGGTAGAAAATCAGAGTACATCTAATGCATCTGCTTTATCTATGCAGTACCAGGTGCTTCCTCCACAACACACACCTGTATCAATTGTACCTGTGCAGCCAGAAGTGGAGGAGATATATGTCTACACTGCTCTAAGCAGGAATCTAAAATCATGTTCTCCGCATCAACTGATTAGAAGGGGGAGCACAGCACTTCTACTGAATTCTACTCAAAAGTAAGTCCATTTGAGTTCCACTGGGTTTACTCCACAGATAAGTAAGAAGAAACAGCTTATAGCATAGCTTTTGGTGAGTGCACATAAACTACAGTCAGGCTGCAACAATTCCCAAAGTTCCCTGGGAACTGGCATTGGTTGTTAAACCACCCTGGGAATTGAAGTCCTATGAGGGGAAGAGGTGTCTGCTACACCCTTAAGAAACTAGTTTCCAGAGTTCTTGGGGAGAAGCCATGAGTCTTTCAAGTTGGCTTATGCTGTTTTAAATGTATAGTACTCACAGGGCCTGAGATTTGTTGCAAAGTGCCCGATTTACCTTAATGAACCAACTTCCATGGGAGCTGGCACACTAGATCACATTCAGATTGTATTCAGACATGGGGACTATTGTGTTTGCTTCTAAACCACTGAGCCTCTTAGACTTGCCGATTGGAAGGAATTCCTGCGACGGAGTGAGCTCCCGTTGCTCTGTCTCAGCTCCTGCCAACCTAGCAGTTCGAAAGCGCACCAGTGCGAGTAGATAAAAGAGGTACCACTGTGGCGGGAAGCTAAACGGCGTTTCTGTGCACTCTGGTTTCCCTCACGGTGTCCCGTTGAGCCAGAAGCGGTTCAGTCATGCTGGCCACATGACCTGGAAAGCTGTCTGTGGACAAACACCAGCTCCCTCGGCCTGAAAGCGAGATGAGCACCACACCCCATAATCGTCTTTGACTGGAATTAACCATCCAGGGGTCCTATACCTTTACCTTTTGTATTTGCTTTCCTGTTTATAATGCGAGTGCTTCTATCCCAGGTTCTAAGGTTCCCTCTACACTACGTTACCTGCTGCACTGCGGCTTTATGGTGAATATACCGTCACGTCACGCTAAACCTCAAATGGTGGGAATGAACTTTATGCTGGGATGCCAGTCCAAATCTTGCCATCTATTCCAGTGTAACACACACACCTCACACAATTTTCTGGTTTCATAGGGTTGCAAACTCCCCCCCACCCCCGAAAGCAAATAACACAGAAATGAGCACTAAGCTTTGACTAACATTGTTCTGGTTTTCCAGAGGTGGTTTTTTATGTCATGTGAAAGATCATATAAAATGTGGACATTATTGAGTAAGGAAACATCAAGGAAATGGAAAAAAGTGCTGTCTGGGTGCAGCCTAATCCAGTACTCTGTGCAAACAAGCTCTCTATATGACATTTTATTTTATTATTTTATTTTATTTGGTGCTTTTCAGTATGCAACCTCTCCGAGCAGTTTATAAAATTGCAAAATGTGATGGTCACAGTTCAGATTGATACAATGCAACAGAGCAACAGTCCATTTAGAAAACCACCTAACCTCGTCTGCCTAAATATCCTAACGAGCCTGGTGCCGGTAAATTTAATACTTGTTGGTTGTCATAGCACTCAGCGGCACTGCAGAACATGGTAGCTAAAAACCGGACTTCAAACGCACAAATCCAGCAGTCAAATATTTAAGTGGATGCATATAAATAAATATATCTATATATAAAAGAAACAGCCCTTCCGTTAATTATATCTTGCAGCAGGTGAAGGCTGTCGAGGTAATGCATTACTACACTATTTGGAAAAAACTACAGTTCTAATTAGATGAGCAAATAAATGTTCAGTTCAATTTATTAATATAGCTGTAGGCCTTGTTGCAATTTATCTCTCATTTCTGAGACCAATCTATCTCGGGCTGGAAATCATTGTGGTGAAGTAACAGGCTTTAATAATGGATACGGGAGTGAATTATTCATGCGGAGGGGAGCAGGCCTTGATGCTTTCCACTCACTCCTTTAATTAACTGTGAGATGCTGAGGAGTCCTAGAGTGAGCCTAAGCTTTCCTGGCTTAGCTTCCCTGGAAATGTGAATCTCTTGCAGCCACAAAGAGCGTTCTGTTTGTCAACAGCTTAATCACCCCCAGCACAATCTTCTTGCAGAAGTTACTCAGCAGCTGTTCTTCCATTTACCCCAAATTTATTTGCTGCTTGCAGCAAGCGTCTCTGAGGAAAAGAAAATGTTTTGGAATGGTAATTAAATTCTGTGCTAAAAGTAGTCCCGCTCATTATATAAAGGAAGAAAACGTAGCCATAAACACAACTTTGCTTTGGAACTTTGGTCTGGTTCAGATGTAATGGGAAACCATGGTTTTCTGCTATGTTTCTGAGAGCCATGGTGGGCCTTGCGTGAACCACCTTCCCCTTTCCTTTGTTTCTCAGTGGAAGAGACCAGAAGCTTCTGGTTCCAGTTCATGTACTACTACTACTACTTCTTTGGCAATCACTCGTAGCCGAGTAAGATTGTCTTCCATGAATATGGTTTTAATGGTATGTCCGTAAGTGACTATGGAGGCAAATTCCAGATCCACACATCCTTCCGGTTCGTGTACTACTAACCATAGTTTCCTGTAGCATCCAAACTTGGGTAGCTTTGGGGTTTATAAACTGGTTTCGGAACAAGCCAATGTGATCCTGGCTTATTCTTCTGGCTTGTGTCATCTCGGACCATTGGCCATGCTGGCTGGGAGGGACTGATGGATGGAATGGTAGCCTGAAACATCTACCAGGTTAGAAAAGGCTGGTCTACAGTTAAACAACAACAACAACAGCCGGCATAACAACAGTCATAGCAGTCACTGGACACATAAGGATATCATTAAATGCTTCGGTGATGAGTTAATCCTCTATGTGATATGGGTACTATATAACCTTCCTTACGAAAGCTATTTGACATGGGCTAAAGTTAATGCAGTTATTTTCCAGTCATTTCAGAAGTTAAGACAGATTACATTTCTGAAAAAAGAAAGAACATATTTGCAGTTGTTTTATAAGTTCGCAAAACATTTTAATTTCGTCCTTCCTTTAAAAACCGTTAAAAGAACTTCTATTTCAAGTTGTTATTTTGTAGCTGCTTAAAGTTAACGAGTTACCAAAATATTTCCAAGCCTGCACTTGATGCAAGGTCAAATAAAATCCTAAACCTTTCCAAATGGGAGTCTTTCCCAATTTGTGGTGGTTCAGCACCACACTTAACTATTTCGTATAAGGATTCTCTCCCCAGCACTAAAGTGAGCCTGATTGTTCAGATGGATTTCTCCATGCTCCTTCCCCCGCTGCCCTGAAAACATTTTGTTGCAAATGCAGGTTTAATGCTTCCTTTCCTTTCTCTACCCCTCTCTTTTCCTTTTGAGTCATGTCTATATTAGCTCCTGAGCTTGCCTGTACAGGACTGTCTTATTTCTTAATAAGTGTACAGCGTTTGAGAAACTTTAGGCACGTCATAAATATTATTATGTGAGCATGTAATACTTGCATGCAGTATAACATAAATGCATAAATAATAACGTGAGAAAAAATGCATTTCTCTCAGACTTTCCTCCCTGGTATAAGCAATGGTTTGCTGCAAGCACATAAGCAACTTGTGTAGGTGATTTATCATCCTTATCTAGCAAATCTACACAGCTATTACCTGTTACTAACAGAGCATCAGAAATGTAGCACACATGAACGTTTATGGAGTCATATTTTGCATTGTGATGACAAGAGCTTTCCTCTTTCAGCTTTATTGTGTGGGGAGCAATAAAGACTGTGGGAGAAGTCTTAGCTGACCACTTCTTTGTAGAAAATTGAATCACTATTTCTATAAATCATAAAATGATGTAAAAGGGCTGTGAAGTAAACAATGATGTATATTAATTAGTAGCTCGACCTGAGTCAATACAAATCAAAGTGGCTTTATGAAAGTATTGATGTTCTTGGGTTGTTGTTTTTGTATGTGTGTTTTTTAAAAGCTCTTACTAAGGTTGAATTTATTTATGAATTTACCCCGGGGGGGATTGTTCATCGAAATGAATCTATTCGCTTTGAAACCAAAATCATGGCAGCCAACAGACATTTATATATAACTGAGCTAGGGTGATATTTATATGAACTGTGGGTCATGTCTGTTTTTGACCTAACAGGAAGAAATACAGAAGCACTTGATTAAATATATAGTATGTATCCTTATTATGCTTCATTTTAAGTGAACGTTGACAGATCCCATACAACGCTGTGCAGGAGAACTAGAGCACCCCCAAATGACTCTCTTCGCACATCATGGCAAACCATAGCTAATGGTTTCCTGTGAATGCACCAATCTGGACTCCTTTGCCCCTCCCTGCTAGCTCACGGGAGAAACATACTGCCACCCCTGGCTTAGGGTATTTAGTATCACATGCCTGTTTGATATGGATGATAAGACCTGTTAGGTATTGGAACGACAACCACAGGAGATGGAGCATGATCATGTGACTTGGGCAGGGCACAATACAGAAAGTCTTGATTTATAAGGAGAGCTACACAAACAGGGTTCCGTACCCTCCACTATTTCTCCGATGAAAATAGGGACATCCTCCTCCTCCTCCTCCTCCTCCTTCTCCTTCTTCTCCTTCATTTTATTATTTATACCCCAGCCACCTGACTGGGTTGCTCCAGCCACTCTGGGCAGCTTCCAACATATATAAAAACATGATAAAATATTAAACAATTTTTTAAAAAACTTCCCTTTACAGGCCTGCCTTCAGATGCCTCCTAAAGGTTCTATGGTTACTTATCTCTGTGGCTTGGGGTTCACATAACTCCATACCTTCCACCATTTCTTAGATAAAAATAGGGGCACCCTCCCATGCCCTCCAACATTTCTCCAGTGAAAATAGGGACATCCTAAGGAAAAGGTCAAACCTATCCATTCTTAAGGAAATCAGCCCAGAGTGCTCACTGGAGCACAGGACAGATCCTGAAGATGAGGCTCCACTACTTTGGCCACCTCATGAGAAGAGAAGACTCCCTGGAATAGACCTTGATGTTGGGAAAGATTGAGGGCACAAGGAGAAGGGGACGACAGAGGATGAGATGGTTGGACAGTGTTCTCAAAGCTACCAACATGAGTCTGACCAAACTGTGGGAGGCAGTGGAAGACAGGAGTTCCTGGCGTGCTCTGGTCCATAGGGTCACGAAGAGTCGGACACGACTAAACGACTAAACAACAACAACAAGGAAAAGTGGGACATTCCAGAATAAAATCAGAAACCGGGGTGGCTTCTGTAAATCCAGAACTGTCCCTGAAAAATAGGGACACTTGGAGGGTCTGACACTGCTGTCTGTGGTAAAGGTAAAATTTGACTGTGGGGTGTGGCGCTCATCTCTGCATTTAGGCCGAGGAAGCCAGCGTTTGTCTCCAGACAGCTTTTCCGGGTCATGTGGCCAGCATGACTAAACCACTTCTGGCGCAACGGGACACTGACGGAAACCAAAGTGCACGGAAACGCCGTTTACCTTCCTGCCACAGTGGTACCTCTTTATCTACTTGCACTGGCGTGCTTTCGAACTGCTCATTTGGCAGGAGCTTGGCGAGATGAGCTCAACTATCTACCCTCCATCGAGGCAAGCAAGAAGCATGTTCACCGTTCAGTGACACATTTCAGCCAGAGAAAAGAAACTCAAGGAAGGAAAAAAGCAAGGAGATGAGGGTTGAGGCAGGGGAGGGAGTGTCGCCTGGTGGGATGGGGTGAGGGCCCCTGAAAATGAGAAGTGCCATATTTGGGCTCAGGGGTCCCCATCTCTACACCCAATCCTTTAAAACAGACATTTTCAAAGATCTGCAAATGTCATGTGCACGGGCTCCCGTCTCCTCTCCCCGTTTCTTCAAAAAATAGTGCCGTAGGCAAACACTAGGCCAGTGCATCTCCTAGCCCCAGAGAGAGCAGGAGCACTGCAGCAGAAAAAGAGGGGAGGAGAAAGGGGAGAAATTAATACTGATCAGGCAGTGTGTTAATGAAACATTTACACAAGCAGTTTATGTGGTAGTAATAAAAAGGCATCATTCATCCCACTCTTTCATTACTTAGCACAATCCTTAAGAGGATTACCTTTTTTTAAAAAAGGAAAAAGCCCAGAGAGAATGAGAGAAAGAGGGAAGAATGTACTTATCAGTTGAGTCTCAGGATTGGTAATGCTGAGTTCTTAATAGATTGCTCTTGGATTTAGGATTACTGCCTTGCATGTTCTTTCAGGCATCGCTATAGAATAGAATCCTTCCCCCCCCTTCCCTCTTCCATATGAAGAGCTCTATTGACTTTGTGATGAAATGACCTAAACTGTCCAGTTTATGCATATACTAATTCCATCTGCTGAAGCCCGGCCTCTGTCTTTTCAAATGTAAAGAGTTGTATTTATTTATTTGGGGAGAGAGAGAGAGATTTGACGGGAGGCTGCACTGAGACATGAGCTAATTCCTCAGCTAATATGATTAAAAGCCGCTGAAAGCAGGAGTTGGGGGCCTAACGGCAGCTCGCTGCATTTTTGAAATTTGGCAGTCTTCCATCCCACTGGGCCCCTGGTTGAAGGCTAGAAAAGGACGGTGTGGTTGTCTTCAGGCTTTCAGACTCTTTTAACTCATATCTTATTAGTTGGTGCCACCGGTATTACAATTACTCAGTACTCCTGTCCCCAAATCAATCCTGTGTTTGGACCAGAGGCATAGGAAGGTCAAGTGGTACCTGGTGCAGAAAATGTCTTGTCACCCCCCCCCCACACACACACATTGTTTTTTTGTTTTGTTTTTTGCATGCAAAAATGGTTTTACATTATTTCATATTTTCTTACAAAGGAACAATAATAAGTAAAAATAAACTTATTTATATCCCGCCCTCCCCGGCTGAAGTCGGGCTCAGGGTGGCTAACATCAGATACATAACACTGATATAAAATCAAACAACAATTAAATTACCTCTTAAAAACATGTCAAAATCAAATTAAAGTCTAATTAGATGGCTTTCTGCAGGGTTAGGGTTGGGAAGTGCTCCACTGAATTGAAATTTCAGCCTTCACGACATAGGAAAACAGCCAAGTAAACAACTATTTTCATGGAGGCGGGTCAATATATTAACTGATATGCATGAAATTTCATATATAGCTATATAATCCCTAGTGTAGTAAGATAAGACCTTTGGAGCAGGCATTTATTTTTTTTTTTAAAAAGTTTTTTATGAACCACCCTAGTAGGGCAGTAATTGTTCCTGGATAATTTGTCACCCCTGCCATGATTGAACCTGGGGCGCCCCCCCGCCCCCCACTTCCTACGCCCCTGGTTTGGACATCATTCAGGTATCCCAGTACGTTTCCGAGCACAATTCAAAGTGTTGGTGCTGACCTTTAAAGCCCTAAACGGCCTCGGTCCTGTATACCTGAAGGAGCGTCTCCACCCCCACCGTTCAGCCCGGACACTGAGATCCAGCGCCGAGGGCCTTCTGGCGGTTCCCTCACTATGAGAAGCAAAGCTACAGGGAACCAGGCAGAGGGCCTTCTCGGTAGTGGCGCCCGCCCTGTGGAACGCCCTCCCGTCAGAGGTCAAAGGGATCAATAACTATATGACCTTTAGAAAATACCTGAAGGCAGCCCTCTTTAGGGAAGCTTTTAATCTGTGATGTGTTGATGTATTTTAGTGTTTACTGGAAGCTGCCCAGAGTGGCTGGGGAGACCCGGCCAGATGGGCGGGGTACAAATAATAAATTATTATTATTATTATTATTATTATTATTATTATTATTATTATTATCTAAAATGTCATTCTAAACATAAAGAGAGTCCTAGGCACAAGGAGTCCCCTTTCCTGTGAAAGAAAGAAAAAAAGCATGTTCTCTCCACTCAGCCTTGCATCTTCTCCACTGTGCATGCAGACCAACCTTCCTCAACGTCTCAGAAAAGAACAGAAAAGCTCTCTTTGCACATCTGGGAATATGGCTCACGGTCATAATTATGAATTGATTCTCTCAGCATGGACCCACTGGGTAATAGCTACACTATTTTATATGGACATTTTAATAACAGTATCATAAAGTACTATCTGAGCACAATAAAAAAGGAACAATTAACGACCCATTTTTTTAAGAAACACCGGTTCCAACCATGGTGTTGTTGTTTTTTACAAGATACTTTGCATTTTGAATGCCTTCATAGAAAAAGGCTTTACTGTTCCTCCACTCTCCACTTTTTGTTGAGAGCTTTGGTAAGTCTTCTGAAACAAGCCTGGAGCAAATTCCCCATAAATAACCTCTTTTTATTTTATTTTAAAAAGTATTTTCAGTTCTTTTCTTTGTCGGAAGAGGAACAAAAGATTCTTGCCTCAAGGAGAAAGCAGAGAGAAGAGCACTGAAGTGTGTCTAGCTTTCATTTGTTTTCTGCTTTATTTTGATACGGGAGATCTTTACTTACGGTTTTTCTCAGGCAGCATCCTGAATGAGCAAGGCTTTTAACCCTGTCCATGATAATAAGACTGCAGTGCAGCAGCTTTCCCTGTCTCCCTTTTGTTCTGTCATAAAGCTTGGCCAGAAAGTGTCTCTCTTCCACCAACACCCAAAGCAGCCCTTGTTGTCCACCTGAAATCTTTCTGTTCTCCTCAGATGGGAACATGTTTTGGTTTGCTGTGGCAAGATTTTTTGCTTTCCTGTTGGGACAAACATTCAGGGCACACAGCTCCTATTAAAAAAGTTGATTGAGTGCTAAAGCACAGTCTTGGGGACGCTGGTGGCGCTGTGGTCTAAACCACTGAGCCTTGGGCTTGCCGATTGGAAGGTCGGCGGTTTGAATCCCTGCGATGGGGCGAGCTCCCGTTGCTCAGTCCCAGCTCCTGCCAACCTAGCAGTTTGAAACATAGCTGTCAACTTTCGGATTTGAAAATAAGGTTTTTTTTCAAGCTTTCGGATTTGAAAATAAGGGATGCCGCGAGGGCGATGCAATGGCACCAAGTAGCCTTGCCACCCTGTGCTCCAGAGGCTGCGCGCGAACGGGTGAGCGAAAGAGCGAGCACATACCGTAGACAGCAGGCAGGCTGGCTGGCTGGTTGCACAAGGCATGCAAGCTCCACCCCTAGTCGGTCTCAGACTCCTTATTGGCAGCCGAGCAACACAGCTGAGGAGCCTCCCTGGCCGGCAGGGAGGAAGAGGAGCTGCTTCCTTTGAAATCCGGGAAATTTAAGGGATATCAACGATCCGGGATAGCAGCGGAAAACGGCATTGGAATAAGGGAGTTTCCCGCAAAAAAAAAAGGGAGGGTTGACAGTAGAAAAATAGGTACCACTCTGGCGGGAAGGTATATGGCGTTTCTGTGCACTGCTCTGGTTTCGCCAGAAGCAGCTTAGTCATGACCCGGAAAAACTGTCTGCGGACAAACGTTGGCTCCCTCGGCCAGTAAAGTGAGATGAATGCTGCAACCCCAGAGTTGTTCGTGACTGGACTTAACTTTCAGGGGTCTTTTACCTTTTTTTTTTTTTAAAGCACCTTTTTTTTTTAAAAGCACACGATGCACAGTTAATGTATCCAATGCATTTCTGTGGGATGTAGAAGTGCCTTTGAGAACTTAGAGCAGGCTTCCTCAACCTCGGCCCTCCAGATGTTTTGAGACTACAATTCCCATCATACCTGACCACTGGTCCTGCTAGCTAGGGATCATGGGAGTTGTAGGCCAAAAGCATCTGGGAGGCCGAGTTTGAGGAAGCCTGGCTTAGAGAAACATTTTCTATTTAGTCTTTTGAGCTTGTATCCTGGTTCTGTTAGGTCAAGGATTTATGCTTGTGCAAGGGAACTTTCTTCCCTTCTCCTCGCTCTGTGCATGCTTCATGCCCTCTCTGGATCTCCTCTGGAGGTGTGGGGGTAATCCCCTGAACAGATTTAGGAGAAGCATGGTGGGAGCAGAGGAGGGGAAGTTCCACTGTTCAAGGGTAAATCCTTGCACTAATGGAAAAAGAGCCTTCTTGCTACTTTGGATACAAGCCAGGTTATAATAATTTATAGCAGGGGTCAGTAACTTTCCGTGTCTGTATTTGGCTATCCAATTGATGCTGCATTGCCTGTACAATCTCTCCCCCCATTCATAGAACCATAGAATCGGAGGGTTGGAAGGGATCCCAAGAGTCATCTAGTCTAAGTCCCTGCAATGGAGGAATCTCAATGTAAGTACCAATAACAGATGCCATCCAACCTCTGCTTAAAAACCTCCAAGGAAGGAGAGTCCATCACCTCCCGAGGGAGACTGTCCCACTGTCGGACAGCTTTTATTGTCAGAAAGTTCTTCCTCATATTTAGTGGGAATCTCCTTTCTTGTAACTTGAAGCCATTGTTTCAGGACCCAACCCTCTGGAGCAGGAGAAAACAGCCTTGCTCCATCTTCCATGTGGAAGCTCTCTAGATATTTGAAGATGGTGACCATGTCTTCGCTCAGTCTCCTCTTTTCCGGTCTAAACATAACCCAGCTCCCTCAACCATTCCTCATAAGGCTTGGTTTCCAGACCCTTTTAACCCTCCATATGAAGAGTGCTATTGGCCAGGCATCCCCAAACTCGGCCCTCCAGCTGTTTTGGGACTACAGTTCCCATCATCCCTGACCACTGGTCCTGTTAGCTAGGGATGATGGGAGTTGTAGTCCGAAAACAGCTGCAGGGCCGAGTTTGAGGATGCTTGCTGACTTTGTGATGAAATGATCCAAACCATCCAGGTTATGCAAATCCTAATTTAATGTGTTCCATTTCTTTTTTCAAATGCAAAGGGTTTATTTGGGGTGGGAGAGATTTGGCGGGAGACCTAAGTGATGCTCCTTGGCCTGTACACTACAAACTTCAGAGGGAACAGAAAGTTCTGGATAAACAATAGGTGTCTGGGGCAACAGGCCATTTGAAGGGGAGTTGTCTCCCTGCAACTTCCGAATCTCTTGTCGAGAATTGCTTCTGACTAGAATTTTATGTGGTGAAATATAGAAATTTCAGGTGGCAGTGATAATATATGAACTGATGGATTAAAAAAGTGAGAGAAGTAATACAGAATGATGTACATTTGCAATTGTAATATCTAAATCCCAAAGCATGGATGCCAGGAGATGTGCTGCAGTCTGGCACACTCAGAAGTGCAGGGATGCCTTGTGAGGGAAGAATTTTATTGGGAATAAAATTCTTAACAGAAAAAGCAGCAGCAGAGAACAAGTTGCTCCATGTGACATTTCATTTCTTAGCAGCTTGAGAGATTAACGCTCTCGCCTGTATTTAGTGCATTACAATTCCCAGCTATACAGAAATGAAAACTCATTCTTTATTGCATAAATGTTATACAGAGAAAATGAGAATTTGCATTGAGGCCTTCCCTTCCTGCAAAAATCAGACAATCCTGCTAACTTGAAGGAGAAAGCGAGATTGGCACATTTCCCTGCCAAATCGAAACAGCTCAGTGCAGTATTGTATTTTGAAAGTGGAAAATAAGAGGCTACAGTTGTGGAAATATGTGTGATTACTTGGATATGAATAGTCTGAATTTCATAAAATAAAATAAAAACATCTAGGCAGATATGCCTCTTTTGTCCCAAATCACCAAGGAAACAACCAGCTTGTTATCAATGCATCCACCCACTGAATTGCTGAAGCCTTCAAATAATATTGATAGGTGCTTTCAATGGTACCTACGGTAGCTGTATGCTGAAATGAATGATATCACCACATCAAGGAGGTTTCTCTCTCTCTCTCTCTTTTAAAAAAGCTGCCAATACTTGTTCATTTACAGTCAGTGACACGTGACTCTGCCTCAAACAGATGCCATTTTCTCTTGAGGAACAGTGGTGTATTCGAGGGAAGAAAGTACTTCAACTGTGTCTGCCTGGCAAAGAGACAACTATGTCATGTCAGTGGAATAAGTGACAGCCGTGCTTGGCAGAGTCAACTGTTGTACAGATGAGACAACTATTGATTAATTTGCAACTGGACCCAGCCACCTAGGCTGAAACGTATTTGCTCAGAGATGCAGAGTCGAGATGATGAAGTGGCCCTGTCCTTTTCAATGCCAGCGAATCCCTTTGGGGGCGCGATGCTGTCTTCCCATATCTCTTGGCCCATAAAGTCATCAGTTTCCTAAAGCTTTGGGGAGCGCTTTTGGTTCTGCGCTCCGTAAAAGTAAAATGGGCTAAAAGAAGATTCCATGGCAGTAGAGGAGGAGGAGAGAAAACTCTGTCATGCAGGAGCAGTTCAGCCTTGAGGATAAAGGGCTTGTTGGTTTTTTCCTACCTGTGTGTTCATACCAGGCAACAGGTGGATTCAGTTATGTTTTTCTTGCGAAATCTGCAGCATGGCACCTCCTAGATCTTGTAGGGCTACAGTTTCCATCATCCCTAACCATTGGTCATGCTGCCTGTGGAGGATGGGAGCTGCATTCCAATCCGGAGGTCCTAATGTAGGGGCTGCCTTGCCCAAATTGCTGATATTTTAACAGCACCACCCTATGCAGATCCCCAGATCATAAAGAGAATTACTCACGCGGGTGGCGCTGTGGTCTAAACCATTTAACCATCTAATTGATTTACAGAAAACTAACGGGGAGGAGACTCTTGAGAGTCCCATGGACCGCAAGAAGATCAAACCTATCCATTCTTAAAGAAATCAGCCCTGCGTGCTCACTAGAAGGACAGATCCTGAAGTTGAGGCTCCAGTACTTTGGCCACCTCATGAGAAGAGAAGACTCCCTAGAAAAGACCCTGATGTTGGGAAAGGTTGAGGGCACAAGGAGAAGGGGACAACAGAGGATGAGATGGTTGGACAGTGTTCTCGAAGCTACTAACATGAGTTTGGCTAAACTGTGAGAGACAGTGAAGGATAGGCGTGCCTGGCGTGCTCTGGTCCATGGGGTCACGAAGAGTCGGACACGACTGAACGACAACAACGGGTTAAACCACAGAGCCTAGGGCTTGCCGATCAGAAGGTTGGTGGTTTGAATCCCCACGACGGGGTGAGCTCCCGTTGCTCAGTCCCAGCTCCTGCAAACCTAGCAGTTCGAAAGCATGCCAAACTGCAAGTAGATAAATAGGTACCGCTCCAGCGGGAAGGTAAACGGCATTTCCGTGCACTGCTCTGGTTCGCCAGAAGCAGCTTAGTCATGCTGGCCACATGACCCGGAAGCTGTATGCCAGCTCCCTCGACCAGTAAAGCGAGATGAGCGCCGCAACCCCAGAGTCATTCGTGACTGGACTTAACAGTCAGGGGTCCCTTTACCTTTACCTTTTAATGCTGAACAGGACTGTGGTCTAACAGTGCAATTCTAACATATCTGTGCGGAAGAAAGTCCCATTGAGCTCAACTTGGCTTACTCTCGAGTAAGTGGGTACAGAATTAGAGACTTAAATCATGTTTTTGAGATGGTCAATAATAATAAACGATTTGCATGAATTACTTTGAATGCCGAACAAATAAGATTAATTTCTTTTTTTCTTTTTTTAAAATAATTTTTATTAAGGATTTTCTCAATTTACAAAGGTATATGCATTGTCTCTTTCTTGTTCTTTCCATGTAACATTCTTATACACCAGTTTTGTTTGTTGAGACAAAGGTGAGAACCTGAAAGGCAAATCTGTTTGTTGAGTTATTTGGACTGTAATAACTTTAGAAAATGAAGAAGATGTGCAGAAAGGAAGGAGAAGGCGTGGGAAAAGATGCAGAAGGTTTATTTCAGAATAAGCCGAAGAATAAAACTTTTCTTATTCCTATAACCTATAAATTGAAATTGTTAATCTGGGGTTCTCATCAGCTGTACGCCATAATAATCACAATTATAACAAATAAAGGCTTGACATATCTCGCTTTGCATGTCATGAGTCTATCTCATATATTAGTTTCACCTTTTAAGTTGAATTACTCAAAGAAATGAACCTTTCCACGATATTCTAATTTTTCGAGTTTCACCTGTATATATAATTCTCATGCAGGAATTTAAGGGGGTTTATTTTAGGATAGGCTGTTCATGGTACCTAGCTACTCCCGCATAAATTCCATTTAAGTTTACAGGATTTGCCTTTGGATAACCAATGACAGGATTGCTCCCTCAAAAGTATACAATATGCAGCTGCTGGCAATTTCAGCTCTACAAACAAGAAAGGGTTAATTCCATTTGGCTCCAGAAGTTATCTGCCACTGAGCCCTTCATTCTTCCAGGTATGCAGTACTTGTAAAGACATCTGTTTGATTAGGAGATTAACCTATCTAACACAACACCCGGTTAAGTATATGCCTATCCTGAAAAAAGCCACAAGATAAATTGCAACCATGCCATGTTAATCTTTCTCAGTGGGGGAGAGGGAATCTTGGACCACTGCTAGCATCAGAGCAGAAGGAATGATGCATTTGATATGTGGAACATCAGGTGCACAGAAAGGGCACATCTTTATAATATTGCCCCAAGGGTGAAAATTGGTCAACCGGTGTCATCGTTAATCTTGCAGCAGTGTCTAAAATGGTGCAGTCATTTAGTCCAAGAAAACTCTGCTTAACAGCCAGAGTACATATTTGATTTGGATCCAGTGACAAATGTATTTTGAAGGCTTCCTGGCTGGACAATGACATATTAGATCATGTCTGTAAAACAAGATTTAATATTAGAATAGTCAACTAAGAGGACACCGTCTTCGTCGCCTCAAATTCTTTTTAAGAGTCGAAATAGAATTTACAGGGTGTTTTTTTTTCTTCTTTTTTTAGTGTCACGCAAACTGCTAAAAGTTACTGCAAGGCAGCTGGAATAAAATATACATTATTGAGTTTATATTTTATTGAACGATTTCCCCCGCTCAATTTCGGAAACAATGCAGATAACTAGTAGAAGCAGGAATGAAGAATGCCTGCTAGCTGGAGAAAGTGGAGAGGAAATAAGTTTATAGCATTGCATTATGAAGGGTAGGATTCAAGCAGAGGTAAAATTTGATGTGCATTAGAACTCGATTACCTAAATATTAGTTACTCGGAAACCCCATTGTATAAAATCACTGTCATAATGCCGCCTCAGCTTTAGCAAGCCTTAAGTAATAGCACTTCTGCTTGTTCTAATGGGAATGTTTGGGATTCTCTAGGGCTTTCCCCATGAATCAGATTCTTAAATCACTTTTGTTACACAGAACCATGAAATGAATCCGATAGCTTTACAGGATGCTCACAGAAGAAGCACACAAAGGAAATAGTCTTTGGACAAATCAATGGAAGGAATAACAGCAAGTAATTGGAAGAGTTCTGAAATGCTCAAATTATCTGATTTAAATTATGAAATCTAGGCAGTGACAGAAAGGTTGCCACTGTAACACCAACTGTTAAAAAGCGCTCTCTCTCTCTCTCTCTCTCTCTCTCTCTCTCTCTCTGTGTGTGTGTGTGTGTGTATGTAAACTAGTGATGAATAACATCCTTCCACTCACATCACATTATAATAATAATAATTTATTATTTATACCCCACCCATCTGGCTGGGTTTCCCCAGCCACTCTGGGCGGACCCCAAAGGAATATTAAAAACACGATAAAAGATCAAACGTTAAAAACTTCCTGGTAAGTGAGTTATTTGGACTACAGCAGGGGTAGTCAATCTTTTTAGACCTACCGCCCACGAATGCATCTTTCTTGATGGTAAAATTTCCTTACCGCCCACCAGTGCTTGATGGAAGGAGGATTCAGCTTGTGCCATAGAACCCTCTACCACCCACCTAAAATCCTGAAACACCCACTAGTGGGTGGTAGGGACCAGGTTGACAACCCCTGGACTACAGGAATCTCTGGGATCCTAAAGAGTTGCTGTTTTCCCATTATTATTATTAATATTATTATTAATACCCTGCCCATCTGGCCGGGCCTCCCCAGTCACTCTGGGCGGCTTCCCACAGAACATTAAAAGCACAATAAAACACCAAACATTAAAAACTTTCCTAAACAGGGCTGCCTTCAGATGTCTTCTAAAAGTCAGGTACAGTGGTACCTCTGGTTAAGTACTTAATTTGTTCTGGAGGTCCGTTCTTAACCTGAAACTGTTCTTAACCTGAGGTACCACTTTAGCTAATGGGGCCTCCCGCTGCCACCGCGCGATTTCCATTCTCATCCTGAGGTAAAGTTCTTAACCTGAAGCATTATTTCTTGGTTAGCGGAGTTCTTAACCTGAAGCGTATGTAACCTGAAGTACCACTGATAGTTGTTTATTTCCTTGACATCTGATGGGAGGGCATTCCACAGGGCGGGTGCCACTACCAAGAAGGCCCCCTGTAACCTCACTTCTCGCAGTGAGGGAAGTGCCAGAAGGCCCTCGGTGCTGGACCTCAATGTCTGAGCTGAATGATGGGGGTGGAGATGCTCCTTCTGGTATATTGGGCCCAAAGTCATTTCCTTTTCGACTTCTGAGGTGCGTTCGAAAACTGAGGCACTTATTTCTGAGTTTTCGGCGTTTGAGTTCTGAAACGTTTGACTACAGAGGCATTCAAAAACCGAGGTACCACTGTATATTGCAATATCACAATGTTTAGCTGCTGAAATATCACAATATCGAAAAGCAGGTATCGCTCAGCTCTAATCTGTTTTTTAGTATACCTAAAATAATTTGCTTATTAGGGGCTACCTCACATTTTCTTCAAAAAATTGCTTTGCAGAGGTAACTACCACTGAGTTATCAAAATTTTCGAAAGTAGGGGGTCTGTTGCTTGGCTTTTGAAAAACAGGGGGTCCTCAGTAATTAGCTAATTGGGAACCACTGTGATAGAGTATACCTCTTGTGGCGTATTTGCAGCAGGGGGAGAGCTGAGGTGGTAAACAGAAGCCATGCTTTCCCATTCCTGAACAGAACATGGTCTGTTCTGTACATAACATGACATGAGCTATAGAGCCTACTTTGTTGTGGATTACAGGGCATGGGTCCACAGGATTTGTGGAAAGCATAAAATGCATTTGGGGAGCACTCTGGGTGATTGCACGGATAAGCAGTTTTCAGTTGCGAAAACTGAAACTAATTCTGTTTGCTTTAATGAAACCATCTGTTTTAGCAACCAGCGTTCAATGGAAGTAGCTCTGAGGAGATGTAGCTTTTTTTTTTTTACATGCTTTCCCCATTTGATCAGCGGCGCACGCATACTGTGGTCGGCTTTGTGCGACATGACTGGCAACGTTATTTCTGAGACAGAATGAACTTTAATGTTAAAGACACAGATGCTTCACAGAAGGTACCTGTCTTGTGAAGTTTGCACACTGCCTTATTCATGAACAACTTAAGAGTGACACTAGCTCGACTTCAGCCAGCTATGACTTGAAAGACCATGCTTTTGGAAAAATAACATTATTTATGTTGTACATGAATGGGTACATTTTGTATTTAAGTTTTGAATGTCTCTTTCTGGTTGTGCACCAACTGGAACCTGGAATATATGATATCCAAGTTGCCATTATGCAGAGCGGTTGGAATTACATTTTTTTTTTTTAAGAGAGAATGTGGGACAGTCTTGTGAGCATCACAAATGGTGCATTTATTCATTTGGCCAAGCTGAGTGGAGAATGTGTGAATGCTATGCACGCCAGCCATGCGTATAGCTTTTGGAAACCCACAAAATGGTGTGGTGTAACCGGAGACAAGCGGTGAGGTGTTTGCGTATGCTACAGTTTGACAACAGCCAACATCATGGACCACATGTTGAAAAAGCAGAAGGCCTTCGGCTTAGAGGAATATCTAAATCTGGGCCCTTCCGATGTTTTGAACTACAAGTCCTATCACAGTGTTGGCTGATGAGTATCGTGGTTCTAAACAGGACTGCGCCTGGAAGGCTGATCTAAATCCATTCACTGATTCTGTTTGCATGGCCGATCTTGCTCTGATTCATGGCTTTGAAGTATTTAAGTAAATATATCTCCAAGCAGAAAAAAATATATGTAAACACTGTTCAAACTTCCTTTCATCTGTTTGTTAATGGGGCACCCTTTGCACCAATAGGATTATGGCTGGGGTGGCCTCTGTTGTGTGTATATTCAGCAGCAAACTATGGTTTCTTGTGATGTAATGTGTGAAACAGCCCATAGTTAAAGCTGCCATCCTTTGCCCACTTATATGCATATATACATATGTGTATGGACCATTCATTTAAACCACATGATACCCCTGAAGAATCATGGGAACTGTAGTTTGTTAAGGGTGCGATCAACTATAGCTCTGTGCAGGATAAAGTACAGCTCCCAGAATTCTCAGGGGTAAGTAATGTGTGTTAAATGTGCTTTAAGTGCAAAGTGTGTACATAGCCCACGTTAAAACTTTCATTCACACAGAACAAGTGTGGTGTGTAAAAAGGTAAAGGGACCCCTGACCATTAGGTCCAGTCGCGGACGACTCTAGGGTTGCGGCGCTCATCTTGCTTTACTGGCCGAGGGAGCCGGTGTACAGCTTCCGGGTCATGTGGCCAGCATGACTAAGCCGCTTCTGGCGAACCA
This sequence comes from Darevskia mixta, assembly GCA_034641385.1. Classification (NCBI taxonomy): domain Eukaryota; kingdom Metazoa; phylum Chordata; class Lepidosauria; order Squamata; family Lacertidae; genus Darevskia; species Darevskia mixta. The sequence continues at coordinate 7,261,329 of JAWWNH010000126.1, forward strand.
GAGCAGCGCACGGAAACGCCGTTTACCTTCTCGCCGGAGCGGTACCTATTTATCTACTTGCACTTTGACGTGCTTTTGAACTGCTAGGTTGGTGTGTTAAATGTGCAAAGTGTGTGCATAGCCCACGTTAAAACTTGCATACACACAGATCAAGTGTGGTGTGTGTATATATCTTTAATCTGCAGGGTTTTCTTCGCATCCCTGCTCAGAGCCCACCTTGAAATCTCTCTTTCCCCATGCAAGAGACCTTTCTGCATAGGTAACAAAGGCCAGTGTATTAAGTCAAATGGGGTCAGGAGACTTCAGGTATGGTCAAAAAGTCCTCCCCAAGGATTTAATGTGTGAACAGGCCTCTCTGCTATATATTCTGCCTCTTGTTTGTTTAACAAAGCGGAGGTGGGGGATTACATGATAAATCACAGTCATTTTTATAATGTAAATGAAGGAAGGAGGAAGCCTTTACCAAAAAGCAGATTTGCTTCATTAGAATTTGGGAGCTTCCTTTGCACAAGAAAGAAAACCCTTATTCTGCTCTTCAGTTACCAGCTGTCTCACCACAACAAAGTGATGTGTTAGGGAACTGCGTAGAGAAAAGGGAGTAAATGAAATTCTGAGGTAAAAGTTCTTGGCATGATAGTGCCAGCTACATCTGAGAAACTGCTACAGAGCATTAGTGGCTGAAGGAATAAACACTGGAAATAAGGGTTTATTGGTTTTACATATGCCATACTCCCAAGCCAGCTGCTGTTGGAACCTAACACTCATACTAGATACATATATTTTAAAATCTTTAAATGAACTGCAAAGCCCTACTTTCTACGGATCTCTCCAGAAATAACCATCTTTATTTCCCAGATCAGCTTTTCAAATCCTGGCTAAACTTTTATACTTATGGATGGTGTCGTGAGCCGTTGTGGCCAAGCGTATGAGAATCTCAGTCTAAGGAATCCTGGGCTCAAATATCAGTATAACAAAAAAGTGTATTAAGGGTGCAGTGTGATATACTTACCTGGGTGTAAGCAGAGGCGGAGGAAGGTCAGGTCGTACCCGGTGCGGAAAATTTATTGTCACCCCCCCCCACATTTATTTTTATTTTATTTTTGCCTGCAAAAATGGTTTTACGTTATTTCATATTTTCTTACAAAGGAATAATAATAAGTAAAAATAAACTTTTATTTATATCCCGCCCTCCTCGGCCGAAGTCGGGCTGAGGGCAGCTAACATCAGATATATAACATTGATATAAAATCAAACAATAATTAAATTACCTCCTAAAAACATGTCAAAATCAAATTAAAGTCTAATTAGATGGCTTTCCACAGGGTTAGGGTTGGGAACAGTAAGTGCTCCACTGAATTGAGATTTCAGCCTTCACGACATAGGAAAACAGCCAAGTAAACAGCTATTTTCGTGGAGGAGGGTCAATATATTAACTGATATGCATGAAATTTCATATATAGTCACTAGTGTATATAATCCCTAGTGTAGTAAGATAAGACCTTTGGAGCAGGCATTTTTTTAAAAAAGTTTTTTATGAACCACCCTAGTAGGGCAGTAATTGTTCCTTGATAATTTGTCACCCCCTCCATGATGGAACCTGGGGCACACCGCCCCCTCCGTCCCCCACTTCCTACGCCCCTGGGTGTAAGCATCACTGAACTCAGCGTGGTTTGCTTCTGAGTAGACCTGTAAAGGACTGCAGCTTAAGTAGCCAAACTCAAACAACCAATCTCAGCCAATGCTGCTGCAATGTGAGAATGAAAATAGTGGTCTACCTTACCTTAGTGACCATGTAAGAACGACCGTGAGAAGGCAGGCGTCTCCCCACTTACACACGACCACGTATAGGTGCGTCTCTAGAAAATAAATAACCAGATCCAAACCAGGAAATGGTGGGAGAGAGCTGGAGGGTCCTTCTGGATCGCAAGGAGACCTTCCCTGGAGCCCAAAGAGGACTTCAGGGAGGGCAGAAAAGAGACAGGAGGCACAGTGGGGCTTTGTTTCAGCAGGGGGCGGTCCCCTGTCCCTCAGACCTTGTGGGGGGCTGGACTATATTTTGAAAAAAAAAATATGAATGAATTCCTATGCTCCACAAATAACCCAGAGATGCATTTTAAATAAAAGCACACATTCTACTCATGTAAAAACACCAGGCAGGCCCCACAAATAACCCAGAGATGCATTTTAAATAAAAGGACACATTCCACTCATGTAAAAACCCAGCCAGATGGGTGGGGTATGTATGTATGAATGAATAAATAAATAAATAAGAATAAGAATAAGAATAAGAATAAGAATAAGAATAAGAATAAGAATAATAATTATAAAAATACGCTGATTCCCGGATTTAGAAGGCGATTGGGCCGGATCCGGCCCCCGGGCCTTAGTTTGCCTACCCATGGTTTAGGCTGCTCAGCCTCCCTGCCTAACAGCTGATGCAAGCGTGAGCGCAGCCGCTGCTGCCACTTTTCTGCGTGTCCTCCAGCTGGTCTCAGAGCTTCGACAAGAGTTGTGTGGAAAGAGCTGGAGGGAGAGAGCTGGAGAGGAGAGAAAAAAAATGGGTGTTTAGAGTCTTTTTAGAAGGTGCTTCCCACTTGCGAGATGTTTGCTTATGTGTGCGGGCCCCCCGAATGTAACCCCTGTGTAAGTGGGTGGGGGAGATGCGGCGGTTATGTTCCGGTCCCCTACCGAGTGCATGTGTGGATGGATAAGACAGATTTCCTCTGTGGTTCGCACTTTGCTAGGTTACAGCAAATGATAGGCTGAAAGCCTTTGTCAGGTGTAAAGCAGGGGTTGGGCACCTTGACATAGCTGTCAACTTTCGGATTTGAAAAGAAGGGATTTTTTCAAACTTTCGGATTTGAAAATAAGGGATGCCGCGAGGGCGGTGCAATGGCACCAAGTAGCCTCGCCACCCTGCGCTCCAGAGGCTGTGCGCGAACGGGTGAGCGAAAGAGCGAGCGCTTAGACGGCAGGCAGGCTGGCTGGCTGGTTGGGCGTGAGGGTCTGGCTGCACAAGGCATGCAAGTCGGTCTCAGACTCCTTATTGGCAGCCGAGCAACGCAGCTGAGGAGCCTCCCTGGCCGGCAGGGAGGGAGAGGAGCTGCTTCCTTTGAAATCTGGGAAAATTTAAGGGATAGCAACAATCCGGGATAGCAGCAGGAAACAGCATTGAAATAGGGGAGTTTCCCGCAAAAAAAAGGGAGGGTTGACAGCTATGCACCTTGATCTTCCAGAAACTGCTGTACTCCCAATTCCCACATCCCTAACCATTGGCCATGCTGGCTGTGGCTGTGGAATTCAGACTCCAACAATATCTGGAGGGCCACAGCCCTCCCGCACCCCAGTGGAAAGCTTAGTGTTTGTCATGGGAACATGCACATGGAATCAGCTTACTGAAAAAAAAACCCTTTAAATCCCATCAGTTCAATTTGACCTTGATTTTGAATATGACGCCGCTCAACTTGTTTGTGCAGATTTAGAGTTCTTTTATGAAATAATACATAATAAAAATGACTCAATTTCCCGTTGAGCAAATCAATAGGTACGGAGCCGGGAATCTCACAACTGACAGAGATAACTGCATTTTGTTTTAGCGTTAATAAATTCTTATTTGTCTGGATTTTTCTATCTGTTCCCCCCGATTGTTTAATACTCGCCGTGCTTTAGTCTGCCTGCTTGTAAAACTATTCGTTCCATCTGAAAAAGCGACATAATCCATCGAAGAACAAATATGTAGGATTAGCACATTATGAAGAATAAAGAGCAGCTTTCAGCTCTCTGCCATAGATGGTGTTTATCACATTTTTCACTACCCAGCTCGAATAACGCAGAGATAAAGGAGGCTGAATACATCTACCATAATAGAGTGTTTTACAACAACAACAACTGGAATGCACATAAAAAGATGATGCACGTCTTCCCATATTTTCTCCCTTTTTCTTCTCTCTTTCTCTATTTTTTAAAAAGAAAGAAGTTACACACAAACACACACACACACACACACACACACAGATTCTCCACTTGTACAAGAGTCAGTTTGGGCTTTTTCCTGTCTCTTATGTTAATGTATTCATGGAAAAAGCTGGTGTTAAGGGTGGCTCTCCAATTAAGACAAATGAGGCACATTGAATAAGTCCCCCAGGGCACTGCAGGGGTGCTGGCATTAATCGACTTTATTCTTTTCTGTCAGGGCTGAACGGGGAAACAAAAGCATGAAAATGCAACACATCCACTTACAGAATAATAAAGGCTGTTGTTTAAAAGCGTGAAGAGTTTTGGCACCCTTCTGGGGCCTTATGCAAATGAGGCTTTCCCTGTGCTGCTACCAAGCCATCGGTCTTGGAAATTAAAGATGTACTTGGTCGGTTAAGAGCTGGAAGGAGACACGCAGTCTGCAAGTCAATTAGATATGTATTAAGCAAATAAATCAGGGCTGACTGATATTGGCTGAACTAAAATGCCTTCTTAAAGGCTGACAGTAATTCTAATTTGATTGACAAATCTGTGTGGCCTTCTAAATGAAGATGAGAAAATCCTGATTATTTGGGGGGTTCTAGCCAAACAAGCAAAGCGCTCCCCTTTGTCAAGAGAGATCGCAGACACCATGCCCCACCCTGTTCCTTCGAAGGATAGCCTGCCTGCTGATGAGAAGGCAGCAAACTAACAATTTTAAAATGCATTTTTACTGCCAGCAAGGGAGAGAGGTGCTTGCGGGATTTCTTAGGTGTCAAAATACGTCTTGCGCAAGATCCCGTTGCTCTGTCCCAGCTCCTGCCAACCTAGCAGTTCGAAAGCACACCAGTGCAAGGAAAGAAGTAGCTGTGGTGGGAAGGTAAATGGGGTTTCCATGCGCTCTGGATTTTGTCATAGGGTCACGTTGTGCCAGAAGCGGCTTAGTCATGCTGGCCATATGACCTGGAAAGCTGTCTGTGAACAAACACCGGCTCCCTTGGCCTGAAAGTGAGATGAACACCACACCCCATATTTGCCTTTGTCTGGACTTAACCATCCAGGGGTCCTTTTCCTTTTTACCTTTACCTTGTGTAAGATTATCTGTTTTAGATATTATTATTATTATTGCTACCCACCCTTCACCAGCAGGTCCCAGGGTGGGTATGCTCATACTTCTATTAAAAGTCTACAGATCCTCATCTCCCCCATCACCGCCATTATAGCACAAAACCACCATATTCAATACTGTCACAAAAGGTAAAGGTAGCAGTGTTGCCCCATGAGAAAAATCCCAGAATCCGTCTTACGGCAATACCCTTGTTAGACCAACCAAAATATTACAAAATTCTACACAACCTCTTGAGTTCTCTAGGACTCTTTGACAGGCTCACAGTATTTTTTCAGCCAGAACTCTCCAGAATGCCGTTCCAGGTAGGGAAAAGCTTCTGCCTGAAACCCTGGACAGCTACTGCCAGCCAGAGTAGACAATATTGAGCTGGATGGACCAACTCTCTCAGAATAAGGCAGATTTCTATATCCCTCTCTTCCTCTGAGGAAAACTGCATTGGTATGTACTGGAGAAGGTTCCCCTTCCCATATTTTGAGTCTTAAGCCACTAGGTCCAACACCATATGTATATATGATGCAAAAGGGAAGCGGGTGGTGCTGTGGTCTAAACCACTGAGCCTCTTGGGCTTGTCGATTGGAAGGTCGGCAGTTCGAATCCCCGCGACAGGGTGAGCTCCCGCTGCTCCGTCCCAGCTCCTGCCAACCTAGGTACCGTTGTGGCGGGAAGGTAAACAGTGTTTCCAGCGGTTTAGTCATGCTGGCCACATGACCCTGAAAGCTGTCTGTGGACAAACGCCAGTTGCCTCGGCCTGAAAGTTAGATGAGCGGCACAACCCCATAGTCACCTTTGACTGGACTTTACCATCCAGGGATCCTTTACCTTTACCTTTTATATATGATGCACAGATAGCAAAACAAACTTGAACATAATGCATAGCTGTCAACCCTCCCTTTTTTGCGGGAAACTCCCTTATTCCAATGCCATTTCGCGCTGCTATCCCGGATTGTTGATATCCCTTAAATTTCCCGGATTTCAAAGGAAGCAGCTCCTCTCCCTCCCTGCCGGCCAGGGAGGCTCCTCAGCTGCGTTGCTCGGCTGCCAATAAGGAGTCTGAGACCGACTGGGGGCGGAGCTTGCATGCCTTGTGCAGCCAGACCCTCACGCCCAACCAGACAGACAGCCTGCCTGCCGTCTACGCGCTCGATCTTTCGCTCACCCGTTCGCGCGCAGCCTCTGGAGCGCAGGGTGGCGAGGCTACTTGGTGCCATTACACCGCCCTCGTGGCATCCCTTATTTTCAAATCCGAAAGTTACAAAAAATCCCTTATTTTCAAATCCGAGAGTTGACAGCTATGACATAATGGCCAAACACTGAATGAGAGAGCATTGATATAGAAAGCTTTCTTCCAAACTGGGAGCAATCTTCTCCTTTGTTGACAATGCCTCCCAAAGCACCCTCAGTTGGGGGTGGTGAGAGGACCCTTGAGGGCATCAAGAGCATTTGTGCAAGCTGTGCCGGGGGTGTGTGAACACCAACAGGCACCACAAGCTCACAGCTGAAATATAATTTGCACCAAATCGGTTTTGCTCACACGGATTAAAAGTTATCCGCATAAAAGAGCGCTGGATGTGAACCATAAAAGTGGTTCATAAGGTGGATTTATGATGTAACTAGAACACCCACATCTACATCGGCTTATTCACAGTCTTGGATTATGTATCCGCAAAGGATTCACAAGCTTTTCAAAAGGCAAACATGTCAAAAAGCCTCTTTGCCTCAAGCTTTCCTGCATACTTGTTTTTGTACGAGTCTGTCGGCAAGAGATAACGTGGGAGAAAAGAGGGAAATGGTATGAAGAGAGCAGGAGGAAAGATAGAGAAGATTTTGTAGCTGTGACTTCAGGGCTGTAGGACTTCCAAGGTTACTTTGAACAACACAAAACTACCACTAATTTTTTTCCTCTCTCTTCACAATGCAGGGAATAGATTTGGGCCATACATATATACAACTAAATCCTTCTAATATTAAGGGAACACAACTAGGCCAGCTGCTAATTGTCATGCTTGGTGCACACACAGCAGAAGACATCTGAGGAGATGATAAAAGACATCTATGTTTGTGCACACATTACAGCTTTCTTTGGCTCTAGCCAGAGGCACCGAGTTGTGCCCAACACTGGGGGGGGGGGGGAAGCTGTCATGTGCACATGATGTCACACATGTTGCGCAACGCGCATTGGGAGGAGGCTGATAGTGGGAGAAGGCCGAGTACAGAGGCAGAGCCTAGGGCTTGCTGATCGGAAAGTCGGCGGTTCGAATCCCCGCGACGGGGTGTGCTCCCGTTGCTCAGTCCCAGCTCCTGCCAACCTAGCAGTTCGAAAGCACATCAAAGTGCAAGTAGATAAATAGGTACCGCTCTGGTGGGAAGGTAAACGGCGTTTCCGTGTGCTGCTCTGGTTCGCCAGAAGTGGCTTAGTCATGCTGGCCACATGACCCGGAAGCTGTACGCCGGCTTCCTCGACCAATAAAGCGAGATGAGCGCCGCAACCCCAGAGTCGTCCGCGACTGGACCTAATGGTCAGGGGTCCCTTTACCTTTACCTTTAAGAGAGCCCCCCACCCCAACCTGAGGTGCCCCACACCTGCTTAATAATTTTGATGCCATTTACTAGAACGGCATAGGACTGGATTGATTCTCCTGACCTACTTTAAAACTCAGATACGTAGCTTAATAATTTATCGTGCAAAGGGGTGTTATGGAGCGAAGTTCTTTAAATAGCCTTTAAAATGTCCTTAAAATGAAGCAGGCGTGAATTCTGATGGTCATTGCCCACCAGGGTGTAAGTCCCATTGAATCACATGGAAGTTACTTCTGGGTGAACTCACATAGGATTAGGGCTCCTTGCCATTTAAATGTATTAAGACAGTAATCTTCCTGGAGCGTAAGGCCCATTGAACCTAATGGAATTTGCAACTGAGTACGTAGCTTTAGGATGTAACTGGGATTCTGTACCCATTTACTTGTGTGTAAAGCTCACTAAGGTCTGTGTGGCTGACTCCCTACTATATCTTTGTGTCTTTGTAGGGTTGCAGTCTTTGCACGTTCAAAGACACAGACGGATGAAGAGTTGTCCCCTTCCAGACTAGGATTGCGGAGGGAATAGATATGTCCTAAAGTGTTTTCGACCAGATGTGGGGTTCCAAAATAAACAAGTACAGTTCATTTAGTAAAACAGCAATTAATGTTAAGGGGATTATTTCTGCCTGTGGGGCTTTGAGGGATTTTGAAAGATAATCTAAATAATTTGTTTTCTTAAAATAATATCCTTTTAGAAAGTACATTTATGTTTAATAGGTTGAAGACTTGCAATTTGAAGTAAATAATACAATAATATGAAACGTGGGAGACCCAGCGCTGCTCTTATAACTGCATACATAATGCATGATTTCATGATTACATTTTAATGTAATCTCCCATTTTTGAGCTGCGAGTCAGACTACTGTGGAATCTCATCTATGTTTTATACATTATTCCTCCCAAATATCCTTTAATTTCCCAGCCAGAGGTTTATGGATATATATTTTTGTGCTTAATTTTTCAAATTAGCATTTTGTATGCATTAATATGGAACAGGAGAAAGCTAGGAAATGTGCCTAAGCCCGGATCTGCAAGATACCTATGTAGTAATTAGTAATTACAGAGTTAAATATTGTCTACCATCATTATGGGCTGGAGCTAAGGCTCCACCACTGGCTCGTTCTTGCGATTACTTTCCTTTTCCTATGTAGTTCATCCACAAACAGCCTCTTGTCCCGAGACTACAAACGGAGTAAACTCACTTTATAAATGAGAATTTAACAACCTACTTGAGGTCAGTCTCCGGGAAATCTATTTGATTATTTCAGGATTGCTTCATAATGAACAGTTCGTGGATCCAATCCAGCCTTCCTGAGCCTTGAGTCCCCAGATGCTGTTAAGCCACAACCCCCCCCCCATCATTCCCTCCCCAGTGGAGGTTGTTCCAAACTGGTCCACCAAACTCAGTCTGCCTTCAACCAGTCACTGCCCGCCATCTTACCACCAGTGAAAGGATGGCTCTATCTGTGATTGGTTCTGTCTCCACCTACTGTTTTAAAATTATTTTATTATTATTATATTATTATTATTATATTTGAAAGCATTTCAAAGCAATCTACACAACATTCATATGATGAACCATAACATGTGACAATGAGTGTCACATGGGACAACCAGAAGCCATTCCACATGCCATTGGCAGTATAACTTGTAGACAGCCGTACCTTGGAAGTTGAACAGCTCAATTCCCGAACGTTTTGGCTCCCGAACGTCGCAAACCCGGAAGTGACTGTTCCGGTTTGCGAACTATTCTGCAGATTCTGATTGGCTGCAGGAGCTTCCTGCAGCCAATCCGAAGCCATGCTTTGGCTTTCAAACATTTTGGAAGTTGAACAGACTTATGGAACAGATTCCGTTCAACTTCAAAGGTATGACTGTATTGTGTTGCTTTTGTTCCTGTGTAGGGTTTTTAGGACAATGTGTGGTTTGCAAGAATCTAGCGATGCTGCTCTGAATTAGTAAAGGTTGCCAAAATAATTATTCCAAAATAATTTAACTTTTCATTAGACTAGGTGGCAAACATAGCAAAGTGGGGGAAAGGGGAAAGTGATCTGAAGCCATGGAGTCCACATCTGGTCACAGTCTTAGGATGGAATGGGATAGACATGCAAATAAGGCTGCTTAGGTGCTATGCAGAATGCATTTGTGTCCAGTCCTTTATACCTACTCAAAACAGATCAAGATCAATTGATCTCTAGAAATATAATGGTTGATGGAGTTTTCAGGTTGGGTAATAGGTAGGGAGCATTCTTAGCACAGTAGCATTTGAGACCCCATTGTGTCTGGCATAGTGGGATGACAAATCATCAATAAAGATGAAGTGGTTTGGTTACCACTGGTTTTCAAATGGAGGGTTATTTTGCAAGTAATATCCTTAACAAACGTTGGCCTATGTCATTGGTCCAGCTATGGTGGGGCCCTCCAGATGTGGTTGGTCTACATCTCTCATTGGCCTCTCAGTGAGCATGAAAAACAGGCAGGGATGATGGGCATTGTAGTCTAGCAACATCTGGCTCTCATGGTGGCCACCAATGCCCATGGGAAGCCCACAAGGCGTGTTCCCCTTCATGGAGAGCACGTGTTGCGGTGGGGGCCAACAAGTCACCTCTCTGTTGCTGGGCGGGATCATATGGATGGCCACAGTGGATTGGGCTCTGGGTGTCGTTGGGGAGATTTATATGTTGCAATTTGTTGATGGACAACCCAGAGCCTATATATTGCAAAGCACGTGGTTTAGGAGCCCCCTTGGCTGCATGCATCTGATCTCCCTCCCTCCCTCCCTCCCTGTTTTTAGGCCTCTGCGTTGACCTTGCTATGCCTGTCATGGGGTCGTCTGCTTTTGGAGCAGGGGCCTGGTTGGAATTTTTCCATTTGGCTGATTGGCTGGTGCCATTTGGTTTTTGCCTACTGCGTAGCAATTAGTCACAACTTGTAAGGTTGCGGTTAGGCATTGGTTTTAAATTGGTTGTTGGAGGGGCAGTGTTGGCTGTGGTTGCCCCTCCAAGGCTAGAAGGGGCAGAGTTGGCTGTGGCTGCCCCTCCTATGCTGCTGCTGCGCGGGGAATTCCGTTAAAGGAATCCAGGGGCTCGCCATGCTTGTCAGTATCCCCCGGTAGGGGGCCAGGGCCCATGCAAGAGCCCCTGGGAGCATTAGGGGAGAAGGGCACACATTCTCTCCCCAAAGTGTTTTCCCCTTTACTGACTCCATAGGCGGATGGATGTCAGTTCTGTCCCTAGCGGGACAGATAGTCTTAACCAATGCCTAAGCAACCACTCACATATTTTGTATTTTAATAAAGTTATGGCCAAAATCATGCCAAAAACAAAAATTCTCGTGTGAAGTGTGTTTCATTTGAGGGGTGGTTTGGGGACCTCGACACGCAAGCAGAACTTCAGTGCAAGAGCACTCTGCACTTGTGATTTCCTGCAGTTGGTACAAACTGTAGGCTAGTTACTTTTATAGTATATTTATATGGGAATATGTTGCTGTTGTTATTGTTGTTGTCATTATTCCTAAACTATTTTGTGAATTGTTTTCTATACATATGTCCCAAGGCAGTTTACAGACATATCATAAACCAATTTTCAACCTAAGGACAACCAGAACTAGCATGTTTTCCAAACGGTTTTATGAGAAAAAGTGAAAAGTGATAGAAATTTCAGCTAGCCTTCAAGGGCTTATGAGATAATGGTAATGCATACACATGCACAAAACAACCCATATTCGGTAGCATTTCATTTTTGTAACTTTTTAGATGTTTTCTCTTCAGTTTACGCATTTCCCCTGTCAAAAGACATTTAGTTTTGTTTTCAGATCTTTGCCTTCATGATGGGCCTGTACAGTCAGGCCTCAGCTCAGCTCCAGAAAGTTTCAGAATGCTGGTTAAAGAGACATTATTCCAACACATTTCTATTATGATAAAAACCACAGAAAAGAATGTGGGCAGAAAGATTGCCAGAAAGCATTTATGGAGTTTGGCTCAAAAACTAAAACAACAGTAGGCTGAACTTCTCCCAAATAGAACATTGATTCTTGGTTGCTAGTGTCTGCTACCATTTCAGTTAAAATAGCTGCAAAATGAAGATTCTTTTAAACAAATGCAATGATACTTCAGGGCGACCTCTTCTCAAACAATGCTCCATTTTCTGTGGTTTGGTACAAAGCCAAGGCAAAATTTATTCCTTTGCTTTTCATAGAGGGTCCCTACAACAAAGCAGGATGACAATTTAACAATTGTGCAAGGTTTAGCAAGACTCTGTAAAAAATATTACACGGGACAAAATTCATGCCGCTGAAAATACAGGCTGCCAGCAGCTCGAGTAATTACAAGGGAAGGCAGTTAAGTAATGAATTCTTTTACACAGAATTCAGATCTTGGACTGAACGTTGCCCATTATTGCAGTTCAAAGGCAACTATCTCAGGAATTGTTCTTTTAATGTTTGCTCGATGGTTTTAGTTGTTCTTTTCTTGTCGGAGCACAATTGTTGTCTTGATCACTGCGATAAAAAGAGCTACACTGCAGCTTTGTAGTGAATCCAGTTGGCTGGGTAATGTGTTCTTTGAAGAATTCCAAAGTAGGGAAACAAAGGCTAAGGAAATAGAGGGCCCAGAGCTATTTGTTGAGGGCTGTGGGAATCTAACACATCCCAATGAAACAAAAACACTCTCCATTACATCCACATTCATACGTGATTCCAGGCTCTTTTATGTCTTCCAAACCAGGATTTTAGTTGTGTGGTGTTTTTTTTTTTAAAGGAACATAGACTCTTTTGTGAATTCTTCTAGTCAGATTTCCAGTCTTCTACAGCTCTCTTCAGTTTCTATCCCCTGAGAGACTAATTCAAAGTCACCATTATTGCCATAATAACTACGCAGCTGTGAGAAGGGCTTTGACTAATGAAAAGGCCAAAACTGGTTTCTATCAGGACTCAAAACTTTAATTGATTAATTGGGGTGCTTATACAAAGAAAGCTTGAGCGGTTCAAATCTGGCCTCCGATTCACTAGAGGGGTTGATGACAAGCAATGGCTGTTTCCAGATTCACCCTTTTCTCTGGAACTCCCATTCTTATTTACTTTTTATAGAATATCCAAACAATATCATTCCAATTCTTCACATTCCAGTGTTTCATGAGTTTGTCTCTTGTGTGTTTTGAGGCTGGATTTGCGGCAATTAAAAACTGAAATACATAAATAAAATAGCTATTAAGTCTATTTGATTAGATTCCGGCACTTTTATTGCTTCCCACAAGTGTGGCAGTCGAGTTCTTGATAACTAGCATGTTACTTGCGCACTTAAGGGTTCCTTATTGTCAGTTTCTGTTCCCACAAAGCAGGACTTCCATTACTGTTTCCTCCAGGAAAGAAAAGCTTTTCAATTTTCGTAAAAATAAAAATAATTTATTATTATTATTTATTAAATTTCTATAGCACCCTTCAACCGAGGACCACAGGACATTTTATATTATAAAAACACAAATATAAATAACATAGTAACAAACAAAAACAATACACTCTCACATAGTCTAAAAGGCCGTCGGTTTTTTAATTAGCCAAAGGCCTGGAAGAAGAGGAATGTTTTTGCTCGGTGTCTAAAGAAAAGTAAGGAAGGCTTCAGGCAAGCCTCCCTTGGGAGAGCATCCCACAAACGGGGAACCACCACAGAAAAGGCCTGTTCTCATGTTGACACCCTCTGGACCTCTTGAAGGGAGGCAACTCAAGAAGGGCCTCAGATGACAGACCCTCCAAGTGTCCCTATTTTCCAGGGACGTCCCTGATTTAGAGAAGCTGTTCCGGTTTCTGATTTGATCCTAGAATGTCCCACTTTTCCTTAGGACGTCCCTATTTTCACTGCCAGAGATGCAGGTCGCTCTGTGGTCTAAACCACCGAGCCTCTTGGGCTTGCTGATCGGAAGGTTGGAGGCTCGAATCCATGCGATGGGGTGAGCTCCCGTTACCTTCTCCTAGCTCAGGGGTTGGCAACCTCCAGACCATGGGCCAGATCCGGCCCACGGAGACTGTTTTACTGGCCCACGAGCCGCCCCTGAACGGAGCCACCTGCTCGGCGAATCCCCTGCGCTGTGCTAAACTGGCGCAGCGCGGCGCGGGGACTTGCTGAGCTGCGCCGGAACTTGCTGAGCATGCGCGGATACTGGAAATTGTGTCTGTGCATGTCCAGACGCCGAAAATCACTTCCGCTCAGGCGTGATTTTTGGCATCTGGGCATGCGCAGAAGTGATTTCCGGCGCCACAGACATGTGCAGACGTGATTTCCGGCATCGCGCTGCACCAGTCCGACCCACAGACGAGCTCCGAGGGACTGATCCGGCCCATGGCTGGTAAAGCTTGCCGACCCCTGTCCTAGCTCCTGCCAACCCAGCAGTTCGAAAGCACACCAGTGCAGGTAGATAAATAGGTACCGCTGTGGCGGGAAAGTAAACAGTGTTTCCATGCACTCATCACAGTGTCCTGTTGCGCCAGAAGTGATTTAGTCATGACCCGGAAAGCCGTCTGTGGACAAATGCTGGCTCCCTTGTTCTGAAAAGCAAGATGAGCACCATACCCCATAGTCGCCTTTGACTGGACCCAACCATCCAGGAGTCCTTTCTCTTTCCCTTTATCTTACTTGGCCTGCCCCACTTCCCACACCATACCCACACCCTGAACCACTGTGATTAAGCCCCCACTGCTCTCCTCCCAAGCACATCTTCCCTCCTTGAATAAAAACAAACAAACAACAACAAAACCACACAAATAAAAAAGTTAATACAATCATAGCAGTGAAGCTGCCAGATGCACCAATATGACTTGCACAGCAGTTCCGTCAAGAGAAAGCTTTATCGCTTGGCCTATAATCTTATTTCATTTCATACACCATGATACATACCCAAACATTTCCCTTGTAACATGACATTCTGCACTCACCATTAACTCGAACAATCTAGACACCAATGTACTTAAAAAAAAATAAAAATGTAATCATGACTGAGTCTTGGACTGCATCTTTATGGTAATCGCCTGCTGAAATACTTCTGAAATCAATTAACAAACAAAACAAATACAAGCAAAGCAACAGTAGGATGGAAACGTTACTCTGCACAGGAGACGATACCTTCCATAATCAAAGCCCCCAAAAGGCGATTCATCTTTCCAGTCCAGCTAATGTATGTTGTCCTTCGAAATAAATCCACCTGAAGCCTGTTTGCATTTATGGTCCATTGCTTACAGTATATTCAAATTTGTTGTGCCCATTAAGCATTTCCTTAGTTCAAATGTAAGCTTTGAAATAGCCCCGTATGCTGAAAGTGCTCCGAACAGGTGGTTCAAACATGTTTGCATTTTTAGCTGTTGCACATTTTCTGATTTGGGGACATAGAATTCAAGTTCCCTGTTTTTAATATTGTTGCTCAGTGTGACTCACATAAATCTGTGTTGCTGCCAAGGCAGATGCAAATCTAGGTGCAGATCTCTCTGCCTCTTAAGATGTTCCTCTGAGCTCTGTTGGACTGGTTGTAAGCATCTTTTGATAAATGTGGGGGTGCACATCTGCCCTGGGGGAGAGGAAGGAGGAAAAACACCAGCATGAAAGCAAAAATAGGATGGGGAAGGGTTGTAGCTGGGCACCCCACCTCTCGTTATCTCATTTCTTATTATGGTACTCTCCACCTCTCTGTATCTTATTACAAATATCCGGATAACCAGCATTTTCATTTCTTCCCGCGAATGCTACATCCCATGCCAGTCTTGGTTTGGTTCAGTTTAGTTTTTATCTGTTTGTCTCGTGAAGTTACCTTTTGTTATTTTGTCTCATGAAGTTACCTTTTGTTATTTGGGTTACCGGTATATGGATAAAATGCAATAAAAATCCTTCCAAAAATAAAGAAATAAACAACTTGGGACCAGGGAAACTGAAGGAGCACATTTCCCCTTACTTCATTGCATGAATGGTGCTCTCAGCTGATGAAGCCCTCTGGGCTGGGCTGAAGCCCTTGGGAACTAAGTTGGGGGCAACCAAAAATTGGGGGGGTCTTCTCTGTGGTGGCCCCTATTATGGGACATTTTTCTCTCTGAGCTTAGGCAGCCCATGACATAAGCCCAATCTGTGCAGGGCATCTGACCTGCATGTGGCCCGGTGGAACAGGTATAGTCTACCCAGACATGTGCAAATGATGTGCATTTTAATATTTAATAGCTTACAATGTGTGCTTTTATTCATTTTATAACTTGTTTTTATTGACGATTTTGACATATGTTTTATATTTTTTGTAGACCTCTTAGACATTTTATATACAGCTAAACAGTATACATTTTTATTAAATAAAACATTATTATTATTAATATTATTATTATCATTATTATTTTACTCCAGGATAAAATAGCATTCAAAATATAAATCATAACTGGATAGTTATAATAACTGCATAATTACGGAACACCAGAGGAAACAATTAGTGACCTTATTAGCAACATTGATCTTGAAGACACTGTGAGAAATGTAGCATATTTTTTGCTTCAGTTGCTGTGTGTGTGTGTGTGTATGTGTGTGTGTGTGTGTGTATAAAGTTTAGAAAACAATCTAAACAAAGATAGTGTCACAAATCCAAACTGACACTTATTGTAACCCGTGGCTATGAAAAAGCCTTTTCAAAAAAGCATTAGAATAAGCTAATTTCACTTCTCCTAGCTGCCTGTCTTGCCGTTCTTTATCCTTGCTATCAGGTTAGAATAAATTTCATCTCTCACAGTAGAAGTAATGAGCAGGCAATGACTTATGAAGCAAAGAGACCAAGCTGAGGCAGAATTAGAATACAATTTTAATGAGACGGAACTGAGAAACTGGAAGTGTTACTCATTTGACAGACTTGGCAAAATACCCAACATTATTTCAAATGCTCTTTCCTCTCTGTAGAGGGAACTGTCAAATATTAATTTTTATTTTTTTATTTTATAAAAAGAGGCAATGCTCTAGAGGATCCTTTCAGAAATATATTGTTAATGTGATGGAACTCAAGAATGAGTTATTTGAGAAGTTGCTTAATGATAAGACCAAATTAAATTGTACTGTACTCTGGGTTGCACTGAATGGTACTGTAGCTTAGCAGAAGTATGTAGTCATGTGCTACGTATAATAGCCCCATTTTGAGCTTTCATTTTGCTTGCTTAGGAGACTCTGCCTCAAATCCAGAACATCAATGGTCACTATCCAAAGCAGGAACATGGAATGTTGTGTGTATGCCCTATTCTCTTCCTTAATAATGTCTGCAAACCATACCCAATTCCGGCAGAAAACAAACTTTCCATTGTTTAAGAAATCAAACTTTAATGCTGCCCTGCATGAAAACCTCTGGACGCATCTTGCCTACAATTTGGCAGGCTTAACCCAGTCTGGAGGGGCTCCTAGACCCTCCATAGCCATTTTAAAGTTGTGGGCATTAAAAAAAACCCTACCCATTAAAAGGAAACTGTGAATGGGAAAGGATTGAGCTTCGAGTTGTGTTCAGTGCAAGTCCTACGAAGTGTAGATCCATTCAAATTACAGTATTTTCCTGCGTATAAGACTACTTTTTAACCCAGGAAAATCTTCTCAAAAGTCGGGGGTCGTCTTATACGCCGGGTTGTATTTCTTATACGGCGAGTATATCCCAAACTCTATATTTTAACTGGAAAAGTTGGGGGTCGTCTTATATGCCCAGTCGTCTTATATGCCGGAAAATACGGTAATAGACCTGACGAATGTAGTACCAGTTTCAACGAGTCTTCCTTGAATGCAACTCTTCGTTTTCAAGAGGTGTCATTCTGTCTGAAATAACAGACCAAATGTGGGATGTGATACATAAGTAGCAGTCAAGTACAACATTCTTTGTTTTCCTAGAGTGGACATGCAAGGGGATGTTTGGTCCAGCCAGTCAGAACTTCCTGTTTTCTCCTGGGCTGGGACATACTTCCTCTGCATGTGACTAGAGGTGGGCGTGATCTTACCTATCCAGGTAACAAAAAAGGACAAGGCACGCAGCACTCTCTCTCTTTGACTTCCTCCATCGTTGGAGCAGCTTTTTAGCTAGAAATGCTCTGAATAGAGGACACTGGGGTTATCCCCATATGGGATAGATCCACGTATATACTTTGTAACTAAGTCTGCCTTCAGGGATCCAACTGTGAACTGATGATGTGAGTAAACTTATTTTATATACGGTACTTTAATCAAGATTATGGCGTGTTTATTCTTTTAAGAGGGATATAAGGGAATGACCAGGAGCTTAACAAAAGGCTTACACAAGCCTGCAACCAGCTACTTGCTGTGCGTTTAAAAGGGGAATGTAAAACTCTGCTAAATAAAGGGACTTGCTATCGCAAGTTATGAAGGATATTAATACTATATCCTCTCCTGCCTCCCTGAATATTCCCACACCAAATAGGAAAGAAAGAGTGGCTCTTAAACAGATCAGGCTACTTCCCAAAGCATCTAAATCATCGCAGTTACTCCTCTGCTTTATAGTTGTCAAGGCACTAGATGCCTTATCAGGGATTAGGGAAATGTGCATGAGGAAATTTGGGGAGTTAATACTGGTCCATGTGTCCTAATTGAATGTATGCAAATGCTGGGAAGTGGGGTATAAATTGCATTTAATAATAATAATAATAATAATAATAATAATAATAATAATAATAATAATTTATACCCCACCAATCAATGTTTGCAAAGCACTGGCCAACTGATCTAAGAGAACAACTTGAGCAAAGGGAACCTATCCAACCAGCTGGATAGAAGCTTTGATAGCTCACAGGCAGGTCATCCAAGTGGTCGATTTCCCCAAAGCAAAGGGGACTTTCAGAAGAAGCCTTGTTACCTGTCCAGCATCTATTACACTATCAGCGTTAAAATATAATGAGGATCTGTGTTCCTTTTTTTTGTTCTCCCTAAGCTTTCTTCAGCTCAGCTCAGTTCAGCTTGCGATTTATTTCTGTCAGTTGTTTCCACCATGTAGCACATCTATGATTTGCTTAAAGCAGTCTGCAGTTATACCGAGATGATCACAGCAGGTGTCACTTAAAAATATATAGCACAAATCCATAAGTGTTATCCCAGATGCTGGAGGGTAATTTTACTTGTTACTGCATTAGGGGTTGTACAAAGATGAGCTTTTACGAGAGGTCTGAATCAAGGCACCATTCTCTTATCCCCTTTTATCAACCCTTAAAATGGTTGATGCAGGCATTGCAAAATGTGACTTGGATTCAGGGAAAATTAGCTGGCTCTTTCCCTGCCATTTTCCCAGGAGATTTTTGAGGACCCCCCCCCATCAATCTGCAGATTAGTTAAGGTGCCATGCTGAGTATTTTAACTGTTTAAATGGTTGGTTTCTCTTTTTTTTACAAAGTCCTTTAATTAGTTACTTTGGCCCATAGAGTGTTTTAGGCTGTTGTAATTGGAAAGATATTATTCTAGTTGTATTTCATTACATATGTGAATCATCTTGGGTGGGAGGGGTTGCCCTGGAAGGTGGTTTAGAAGTGGTAAAAGGTAAAGGTAAAGGGACCCCTGACCGTTAGGTCCAGTCACGGATGACTCTGGGGTTGTGGCTCTCATCTCGCTTTCCTGGCCGAGGGAGCCGGCGTACAGCTTCCAGGTCATGTGGCCAGCATGACTAAGCCTCTTCTGGCGAACCAGAGCAGCGCACGGAAATGCCGTTTACCTTCCCGCCGGAGCGGTACCTATTTATCTACTTGCACTTTGACGTGCTTTCGAACTGCTAGGTTGGCAGGAGCAGGGACCAAGCAACGGGAGCTCACCCCGTCACAGGGAATCCTTCCAGGGCCAAACACAATGGT
The DNA here is from genome assembly GCA_034641385.1 of Darevskia mixta. Taxonomy (NCBI): domain Eukaryota; kingdom Metazoa; phylum Chordata; class Lepidosauria; order Squamata; family Lacertidae; genus Darevskia; species Darevskia mixta. The sequence goes on from JAWWNH010000126.1 coordinate 7,280,817, forward strand.
CTGGTTTGATGAGGAAAAAACACTTGGGAGCAATCCTACATTAAAAACGAAGTCTTTCTGAGGAGGGAGAGAAATAGTGGGAAGGGAAAAGGTTATGCTACTTATCTGTCTGCTGTTTCTCCACCAACACTCCCACCGGAAATGGCTTTTCATCTTCTGTCTGGCCCATCAAGCTACCATTACACACCTTGTGGTTAGATGTCTGAATAAACACTGCAGTTCACGGGTGGAATTCTGATAAAGAAATGCATTGAATCGGGGGGTATCAGTCCCTTCCAACTTAATTTTTCCTCTGAGACGTATTTATCAGTGTTGTTAAAGGGAGTCCATTAAGAAACTTCCCTTTATTTAAAGAGCTCTCTTAGGCTTTTCTTCACCCTTTCCTGGAAGGAATTTTCACTACATTGCATTGTGAAAACTTTATACTTTGAAGCATTAAAGTCAATGTACTAAGACAGTACAATAGTTTAAGCCTCCGGGGCTGCTAAGATGCACCCTAACTGCCTTGCCAAGTGTAGCGAGGTCAATTTTGGAGTGCCAAATTTAAATCCTAGAGCACATTTAACTATTACAAGCTTTTAAGCTTGATGTCATTTTTGGAACTCATTTTATTTGGGGGTGGGGGAGTGCAGATCAAACAATATGGTTTATTATTACTGCATAATAACTGCAGTCTAATATCTGCAGTATTCTGATATATTATTGGTGCCATATGCTAGAGAATGATGCATATGTGTGTAGTTAGCTGGTTCAGCCTTGAAATACATAGACATGCGGAAAAGGAAAAGATCAGCATTGATGCACATGTACTTTAATAGGCAACAGAGGGCTTTTTTTAAATATATAAACCAGTTCTCCTTTCTAATAGGGAAAATCCACAGTAACATGTTAACTAAGCTGGCAAGAGCTGTCACTTTTAGGAAGAGGAATATGAATAGCAGGAGTTAGAAGGGAGCCCAAGGGTCATCTAGTCCAGCCCCCTGCAATGCAGGAATCTTTTGCCCAACATGGGGCTCGAACCCATGGCCATGATATTAAGAGTCTCATGCTTTACCGACTGAGCTATCCCAGGTCTGTAGAAGCTCTATGATGCTACTTTAAACATTCATGGCTTCACCCCAAAGAATTATGGGAGCTATGGTTTGTTAAGGGAGTGAGAGAAGCCCCTATTCCCCTCTGAGAGCTACAGTTGTGTAATTAAGAATCAATTCCTCTTCACAAGGAACTCTGAGAATTCTAGCAATGGGAGAGGGGCCTCCTAACAGCTCTCAGCCCGTTTAACAAACCACAGCTCCCAGAACTCTTTGAGGGAATTGCATGAGAATGGAAGACAGAACATAATGTAAAGGCGGACAAATTAACTCAAAAATTACACACACACACACACACACACTAGTGGGTTAGGTGAACATTTAAACGGAGCAACTTTGTTTTTGCCAACTATGGAAAAACTATTAAAATTAACAAACATTTTAGTAACAATTGTAGAATTCATTTAAGGGGGTTTTAAGTATGAAAAAAAAATCAGAACTGAATACGTTTCTCCACTAATTCTGCAATTATCTGCACACATACTTTTGCTGGCCCCATTGAACAAATAGTTGTAGGAATAAGCTGCTCATATATATACCTAATTATTTCTAAAAGTAGAGGTCCCTGGTTTCAGTAAAGCTCTACGGTGAAGACATGTTTGTTTGTTTGTTATTTCATTTATATCCACCTTTCTCTCCAAGTTACTCAGGGAGGTGTACAATGGTATCTTGGTTCTCAAACGTAATCTGTTCCGGAAGTCTGTTTGACTTCCAAAACATTAAAAAGCCAAGGCGTGGCTTCTGATTGGCGCAGGCGCCCCGGAAACAGTAGCCGACAGCTGCATCGGACGTCCGGCTTCCAACAAAGGTTTGAAAACCGGAACACTTACTTCCGGGTTTTCGGCGTTTGGGAGCCGAAACGTTTGAGTACCAAGGCGTTCGATAACCAAGGTTCCACTGTACCAATCAACACTCCCCTTCCTCATTAATCCCCGCAACAAGACTGTGAGGTAGGTTAGGCTGAGAGGCAGTGAATGGCCGAAGTTCACCCAGTGAGCTTCATAACTGAATGGGGATTTGAACCCTGGTCTCCCAGGTCCCTAGCCCAACACTCTAACCACTACACCACACTGGCCCTTCCCTCTCTTCTTCAAATATTTATTCCTATTCCTCTTCCTAAAAGAGGAGGTACATTTCCGAGCACAAGTACCTAAAGGAGCATCTCCAACTCCATCACTCAGCCCAGACACTGAGGTCCTCCTCCGAGGGCCTTCTGGCGGTTCCCCTCACTACAAGAAGTGAAGCTACAGGGAACCAGGCAGAGAGCCTTTTGGGTAGTCGTGCCCACCCTGTGGAACGCCCTCCCATCCGATGTCAAGGAAAGAGAGAGCAATCTGATTTTTAGAAGACATCTGAAGGCAGCCCTGTATAGGGAAGTTTTTAATGTTGGATGTTTTGCTGTGGTTTTTATAATTTGTGGGAAGCCGCCCAGAGCGGCTAGGGCAACTGGGTCAGATGGGTGGCATATAGTGTGAATGTGGCTGTAATCAGGTAGAAAGGAATGGGAGAAATGGACATCGTTCATTGGTGGATTGCATGCAAGAGCTCCTGATTCAACCCTGTAACATGTTAATGTATTATTTTTTTAATATTTGCTGGAAGCCGCCCAGAGTGGCTGGGGAGACCCAGCCAGATGGGCGGGGTACAAATAATAAATTATTATTATTAATTATTATTCACATTTCCAGGTAGAGCTGGAAAGAACTCCAGTGAATGTAGATAGTTCTGAGCTAGACTGACTGAGGTGTGACTCAGTAGAAGGAAGCTTCCAATGAGGGAATTATCATTTAGTGGAGAGAGAGAGTATCCAAGTTTTCATGTGTACTGAAATATACTCTGAGTCAAGTGTGAATTTCATGCTCTTTATTCAGCTCAAAGTAGCAAAGAATGAATCTTTCCCCAAAACACCTGCTATATATACATTGTTTACACAATGGGCCCCACGTGATTGGCTAATTCCGGGCTACTCCTGTAGGCCAATCAGGTTGCGCATTCACTTCATCCAGGAGCCTGATTGGCAATCAGGTCGCTGATTCACTTCCACCTGGAGCTGGATTGGGTGGCTCCTGCGGACCAATCCGACTGCTGCATTCTGGATCCTATTGTTCTAGGACCAATCCGACTGCTGCATTTTGGATCCTATTGTTCTAGGATTCAGCTCAGTACATAACATATACTATTACTTACATCACGTTATGCTGCTAAGTACTGGGAATGTACTCTCAACATTCCCTGCCACAGTTTTTAAGGAAAACGATTAAAAATGCCTTCAGATAGGACACCACTACGAACACTTAAGACTGAGCCTCAAGGGCGGAAAAGCTCCATTTCTGGATTTCGTAAAGTCATATCAGCCTGACAAGCTAAGGTCATTGAAGTTCAGTTCCAAAATGTGCTCATCCCTTAGGAGAATAGGACATTATTAATATTTTTGTAGAGAAGAGCTCATGAGTGATGCCGCCGTCTCTCTCAATGATGAAATGAAAAGGGTATTCTACTGTGTGCTGTGAAATATATAATATATCTTCCACATAGTTGGTTGGGGATCAACTGCCAATTTCTTCACGGTTGGAGCTCCTGATTGAACTGCCAGCTGTGTTCCAAGGATTGAAAGAGACCTTGAAAATGGCAAAGCCAGGCTCGGAATACTGAGCTGACAAAACAAAACTGACAAGAACAGCAATAGCTATTCTTTCCAAGTACTCATCATAGGAAATGTCACTGCAAAAGAAAGGAGGGAAAACAAGAAAGGAGAGAAAAGGGAAATAGAAACCAAACAGTTTTTAAGCTTGACTTAGAAAAGATGCCCCACGTGTCTTAAGGAAAAACAGCAATACCTAATTTTATTGCAGTATCAAATAAAAATACAATAAACACACACACACACACAGAGAGAGAGAGAGACTCTCCCTCAATGACACTGAAATGATTTTTTCCCCCTCTCTGGTTGTGGTGGAAATCCTTATTATCTCTAAGTTTAATACAGAAAAGACAGAAAAATAAGGAAGGAAGGTCCTTCACGCAGTGTGTTTTCTGGCCACAGAGTAAGACACTCTTAAGCCCCATTGATTTTAATTTGGAGCTCCCTGCCTAGGCACGGTCTCCAAGGAAATCTTAGGTAACCTTCTGAAGGTTGGTAAAAACCTTCTCATTTAGGAATGCTTTTGGATCGTGAGGTGTCTGTAGGTGTGATTTATGGGATCTCTGGTTTTGCTGAATCTTTTGCTTGTCTAATGGTTGTTTAAAGCTAGTTGCTTGTTATAATAGGTGCTTTTATGTCCATGGATGTTAGTTCTAAGAGAAACTACTGCTAGCTAGACTGGCTATGTCCATATCTACCAATAGTTATAGCTGTGTCTTATTGATAACTTTTCTGCTCGACCTTTCATTGCCAAGTAATCTCAGGGCTGGGTCAGCTAGTTACGTAATAAAACTAACACTTGCAAAAAAATCAGCTGCACAGTTGATCTTACAATGGCCTTAAGTCAGCATCTTATTTTTATTACAATAATTTTTATTCCACCATTCTAAAAATAATTAAATAACATAATATGAATGCTAAAACAATTAACTTCAAACAATGATGCTCTAAAACAGTGGTACCCAAAGAGTGTTGCGCAGTGCGCACCACACCAGTGTGTCAGGAGAAGATGGCAAGTGTGGCAGAAAGATTCAAAGACAATCAAAATAAACTTTTGAACATTATAGTATAGTATAGTATAGTATCAATTAAAAAAATTTTTTTTTACAGAATATGCAGCTGCATTGTTTTATACTTTCTGGATGTCCCATAATCATATTATAAGGTAGTTGCTAGGAGTTTTTTTCTTTTTGTTTACCAATATGTTTCTTATCAATAAAAAAGTTGGTGCGATGCAAGCAAATTTGTATTCTTGACAGGGTGGCCCAGATAAAAGTTTGAGTACTATGGCTGTAAAACACAAAGCAGAAGTCAATTCCCCACCCCATTTGTGGTTTGCCAAAACTTTCCGCCCCAGGTCTTCACCTTTCAAATGCCACTTCTTATTCATTCACTTTTTATGGAACATCTACATGATGTCATCATCAAATAGTTGTCTTATGCCTTCCCCATGGATCTCCCATCTCTTTTAAGAGCTCATGGAAGCTTGTGCCCTAATACAATGGTACCTTGGTTCTCAAATGCTTTGGTTCTCAAACTCCGAAAACCCGGAAGGACAATAAGTGTTCCAGTTTTCAAATGTTTTTCGGAAGCCGAACATCCGATGTGGCTGTTGGCTATTGTTTCTGGGGCACCTGCACCAATCAGAAGCTGGGCCTTGGTTTTTGAACATTTCGGAAGTCAAATGGACTTCCGGAGCTGATTAAGTTTGGTGCTTTTGTTTTTGCTATTTATTTTGAGTTTTCGTTTTTGAGGCTTTTTCGGTTAATTTGTTTTTGTGACTGTGTGGAACCCAGTTCAGCTACTGATTGATTGATTGTGTGACTGTGGAAATGCATCAAAGCCCCCCATCCAAACAATGACTATCATCAGTGCAGGTAAGATTTTTTATTTTATTTTTTATTTTTATCATCTACAATACTGTCTTATTTATTTTATAGTACAGTACATTGATTATTGCTTTCATTTTATGGATGAATGGCCTCGTTAGATAGTAAAATTCATGTTAAACTGCGGTTTTAGGGGTTGATTTTAAAAGTCCGGAATGGATTAATCCATTTTGCATTACTTTCTATGGGAAAGCACGCCTTGGTTTTGGAATGCTTTGGTTTTGGAACGGACTTCCGGAACGGATTAAGTTTGAGAACCAAGGTACCACTATAAATCTATTTAAGGTGCCACTAGACTATTTATTGTTATACGCTTGCTTACTCCCTCTGCAATTGTACAGAATTTATCTTAAATGTAGATATTAAGTGGTAGAAAGGTAATGAAGAAGAAAGAAAACAACAGTGGGCTTTTGTTCTTTCATGGTGGGAAAGAAAACAATTCTAGGAGCAAATGATACTTTAAATAAGTAAATCTACAGTATACATTTTGACTGTAGATTCTCTGAAAATCAGATTGGTTGGGATACATGGTATAAGGGACAGTAAGAAAAATTTCCAAACCCCCACAAATATATCTAAGTACCTGAAGTACTCATCTGGACCCCAGCCATAAGCAATGATAGGCAGGAAAAGAAATGAATTTGTATGACATTCTTTGCTCCTCAATAATTGTACTGAATTATAATTATAATTGTCTTTATCCAAACCTAATAAATGATAAAGTCTTTTACCCATTTCTGTGATATGTGCAGTGACTTGAATGCCGCCAACTGTCTGGTCACATTGTAGTATGATCACAGTGTTGCACCAATACAATGGCCTAAGCCTGATCGCATTGTTGGCAACATACCACGAGCTGTGATGTTGTACAGGCGCAGACCTTCTTCTCCTGATCCTATAGAATTGTGAAGTCGCATAGCAACTCTCAAAACACGGCCATATGGTCCAATTAAAAAAGGGCTTTATACATTCTGAGGCTGTTTTGCATTGTGTGTCACAGCAAGAAAATAAGACACTTAAAATAATTACTTTTACCTTCCAGGAACTAACAGCTTCAAGATACTTTTAACAGCATTTCCCCTAACTTCACTGTGGTTCCCTCCATCTTTTTTTATTTGATAGCAAAAGTACTAACGTGTCAATTGGGATCCCCTGGAGACATCATTTCCACTACCCAAATTATCAAACTGTTCAGGGTTTATCTCCCCTACTGCGACTCAGTTGGAAGGTCTAAATCAAAACTGCACAGAGGGCAAGCCAGAGGTTGATTACAATCAAAATGAAGATGTAGTTTGTACTTTAAGATCTTGCACTGTGGCTTCCAATTTTCAAACAGGGTACAAATAATAGTGTGCATTCTGTCCGAACTCAATATAAAAAGCGATAATCAAACAGTTGGCAGAGAAAACTGTAAGAGTGGTAGGTATCATCAAAGGAACAGGACTATATTGCACGAATAATTCTATAAACATAAGTGTAATGATTCATATTTAATGTCATTTTATAACTTAATAAAATTGAAGCAGCAAGACCAGAGCACAATACTGCTGGTGCTTATTATTTGTTTTTTAAAAAATGAATGAATGAATGAATGAGGACTATTCTTGCCTGTAGTTGTGGGGCTACAAGAGAATCTGGGGGCAGGAAGGCCTCCCTACTCACCATAAAATGAGGCCTAGGCTTTGGGGATATGTCTTGTCATGCCTCTTTGAATGGGCAGTGTTTCATACCCCACAACTGTCTCTGAAAACCCAGGACATCGCGTTTTTATCATGAGATCATGGTGGCCATTTTGGTTCCTGCGATTTTGTGCCATTTGTCTTTGCTTCCCACCCAGCCACGATATTGTGTTAGGATGCCACGCCTCAACAAAAATTTTTTTTGGGGGGGGTGAACTGTGGCACGAAATCATATGAGATCATGGCAACCCAAAGGTCCTCAGTGCTCTTGTGATTAAAAAAATGGGAAGATGGTGTCCCAGATTTTGGCTTCAAAGTGTTGGAGTGTATGGTGTTTGGCTCACCTAGGGGTGAGGCTTAAGTAGGCTTCCCACACTTCTGATTTCTCCTTGTTGTCCTAATTCAATCCATCACTTTGGTCTTTCCTATTTATTCCCTGGGTCCAGTCACAAGGTAGGTTTTCTGGGGGTATTATTCCTATACCAGCAGCAGCACAACATGGGAATGTGCAACATGTTTACTACATGTTTTGTTGTCGTTTAGTCGTGTCCGACTCTTGTAAGTTTTTAAAACTCGTAAGACTTATCCATTGCTTTTTTAATAATAATAATAACAATAATAATAATAATAATATTTTATTAAGAGAATTTCATTTATAAAAAGATAGAGGGAGAAAAAAAGTAAAAAAGAGAATGAGAGTGAAAAAAACTTACATTACCATACATTAATATACAGGTGTGTATATTCTTATTATTCTAATACACATATAATTGTCAGTAGCCTAATATATAAACTCATTCCGAATATCCTTGCATTTATCCAAAGAAAGTCTGTGTCTATAAGGTGTCCATTCATATGTTGCCAATGTTGTCATGTCAAGCCATTGATTAAGGGGAATTGTATCTCTGTTCTTCCAATTCAGCAGTATCAATCTCTTTTCGGTGTCCTGTTGTCAGTCTCCACACAATGGGTATATAGTTTAAGAGGATATTCACCTCTGAAAATCTTACTTTTTTCCATAGTGTCTTGTTTATATATAGTCCAGCATTTTCTCCTAAAACTTAGTGTGGGACACAGTTTCAAAGAAGCATTGTCCATATGACATCTCCAACAAAGAGCTACATTAGATAGCCCTTTCTTGTACAAACTTATTCACTGCTTGATGAAGGTCCATGAACTCTGATATTCCAAAATTATCCATTGCAGATATTGTAGCAGCTACCTTTTTCAGAGTGAAAGGATTATTTTCTTCATGCTGGGGAGAAGAGCTCAAAAGTATATTTTTGCTTTCCCCTTCATGGTGCTCTGGTCTAAACCACTGAGCCTAGGGCTTGCCGATCGGAAGGTCAGCGGTTCGAATCCCCGCGACGGAGTGAGCTCCCGTTGCTCGGTCCTAGCTCCTGCCAACCTAGCAGTTTGAAAGCACATCAAAGTGCAAGTAGATAAATAGGTACCGCTCCAGCGGGAAGGTAAACGGCATTTCCGTGCACTGCTCTGGTTCGCCAGAAGCAGCTTAGTCATGCTGGCCACATGACCCGGAAGCTCTATGCTGGCTCCCTCGCCCAATAAGCAGTTTGAAAGCACATCAAAGTGCAAGTAGATAAATACCTTCTCTGGTGGGAAGGTAAACGGCATTTCCGTGCGATGCTCTGGGTTCTCCAGAAGTGGCTTAGTCATGTTGGCCACATGACCCGGAAAAACTGTCGGCAGAAAAACGTCGGCTCCCTCGGCCAGTAAAGCGAGATGAGCACCGCAACCCCAGAGTCGTTCACGACTGGACTTAATTGTCAGGGGTCCTTTACCTTCATACCTAACATTCTGTTGTTTTGTGTCACTGGAACCTATGTTCCATGCTTCTCTCTCTCACACACAAATGACAAATGTTTGATGTGTTCCAAGTTACATTGGCAGCTGTTTGAAAAGCCCAGACGTATGGGGAGTCTGGTGTCACTCACCACTGTGGGCCGATTCCTCTGCTTCAAAAGCTTCCAGCATCACTGAGTAAGACAGCCTTACAGCTCCCTGCTTTGTGTCAGGTTTCCATTAGAATATCCTACAAAGCACCTGAGGTTGGGGAGGAACGTTGGGAGGGGGAGGGGTGAATAGAAATGGGCGGGGGGGAGGGCCGGTGTGGCTTCCTTAGCAGAGCTTTAAGTCAACCACCCCTTTCTGCAATCTTAGCAAGTCTCCCTCATCCTTAGCAGAGGGGAATTCTCCAAAATGGCTCTCCTAATAAATCCCATCTGGTTTTAATGGGAGGGTTTATAGGCTACTTCCAGGCGAATGAGGATCGTATATCCATTGTGCTCCAGCAGAAATTGTATCCTGCATCATAAGACTGTTTTCACCAAGGGCACAAGTTAGCCCCTGTTATATGATCCATGGCCGTCCCTCCCCACCTCAACCCTGAACATCAAAAGACTCCTTAAAACCTACTATTCCTTTCATTCCCTAACACTCTCCTTGTATTGAAAGACCATTTCATAAATGCATAAATTACAGGGTACAGAAGTTGCCTTTCATTAGCGTGTTGTGTTAGAGAAGGGCTTTTTCTTCTCGTGACTCAGAATGCAGAAGGCATTGAGTTTCTGTTTATTGAGAGGAGAGGACACCCCTGTTTTAAACACATATACTTTAAACGCATATACTTGGCAGCATATTCCGCTGACCCTAGACGAGTTGTTGACTTTCAAGCAAATTTATTTTGGACAACTTCAATGTACAAATTCAATACTGCAAGTATACAAATTCATGGAGGAGAGGGCTTTCAATGACTGCTGCCCATGAAGGCTATGCTCTAGCAATGCTTCCAAATATCAGTGGCTGGAAACAGTGGGAGAGGAGAATGCTCATGCTCCCTGGCCCATTTGGTGGGCCATTGTGAGAAAAGGATACTGGATCAGATGGGTCTTTGGCCTGATATAGCAGACTATTCTTATGTTCTTACACTTGGGCCACGGATCCAGTCCCTTCTCAGCAGACATGTGATTCCACACACATGCACACAGCTCTGCAGTGCATGGGGGCAGTGGGGGAGAGGGGCCACTGGTATGGGAGTCCCCTCATGTGCAGTTCTGCATATGTGTGGGATAGATTAAAGCCCTAAACGGCCGAGGTCCTGTATACCTGAAGGAGCGTCTCCACCCCCACTGTTCAGCCCGGACACTGAGATCCAGCGCCAAGGGCCTTCTGGCGGTTCCCTCACTACGAGAAGCAAAGCTACAGGGAAACAGGCAGAGGGCCTTCTCAGTAGTGGCGCCCGCCCTGTGGAACGCCCTCCCGTCAGAGGTCAAAGGGATCAATAACTATATGACCTTTGGAAAAAACCTGAAGGCAGCCCTCTTTAGGGAAGCTTTTAATCTGTGATGTGTTGATGTATTTTAGTATTTACTGGAAGCCGCCCAGAGTGGCTGGGGAGACCCGGCCAGATGGGCGGGGTACAAATAATAAATTATTATTATTATTATTATTATTATTATTATTATTATTATTATTAGATTAAGCCAGGGGTCAGCAAACTTTTTCAGCAGGGGGCTGGTCCACTGTCCCTCAGACCTTGTGGGGGCCAGACTGTATTTTGGAAGAAAAAGAAAAGAACAAATTCCTATGCCCCACAAATAACCCAGAGATGCATTTAAATTAAAGCACACATTCTAATATAAAAACACCAGGCAGGCCCCACAAATAACCCAGAGATGCATTTTAAATAAAAGGACAAATTCTACTCTTGTAAAAACACACTGATTGCCAGACTGTCCGCGGGCTGAATTTAGAAGGCGATTGGGCCAGATCCGGCCCCCGGGCCTTAGTTTGCCTACCCATCGATTAAGCGATCCCTGTTGCTTTTAAAAAAATGTAATTGTTTTATTGTTGTTTTTTTAAAACAGTTTTACAAAAACAAAACAGTTAAATGAGGTCAGGTGTTAGGACAGAACCCATAACTCACCATATTTTGAAGAGCTGCCATTGGCCATGTTGGATAGTGCCAATGGAAGTTGCAGCGCAATAACATCTGAAGAGCCAGAGGTTCCCCACCTATGTTTTAGGAGGCTTGCTACAGTAAGTGAGATGGGAAAGAAGGTTTCTTCTTGGTTGGGTGCGACTATTATTGAAGCTATGTTTTGTTGCCCTCTTGATTAATTTTCAGGTCCTGCTTAGCTTCCCAGGTACAATCAGTAAGCGTTTTTATTATTCTTAGGGTCAATTCACACAACCTCTTTGATAGCTAGCCACTTGTTTTGTCAGACTCCATGAAGCATGTGGCAATGCGTTTTCTGACCTGTTTATGAATGTGAACCACATCTGTTGATAGTTAATAAAACATGTATTTGCATGGCAAATTGGCATTTGTTGTTAGGAGAAATGATTCCAGCAAACCCATTAATGTAAGATGATTATGTGAATTGGAATCTGCCGAAGCTGTTTTACAGGAAGAAAGGTTCTCAGTGTCACTAGCAGAATACTGCAGAGTCAACTGCATTTTAAATATATAATGTCTGAATTTGTTATATGCTCATGTTAACACAAGCTTCCAGAGTGCCTTCAGTTTAGACGATAAGTAAATCATGTTCAGAAACAAACTTATCTGGACATCAGATAAGGCCAAGGTCTCACAGTCTTCCAAATAAACATTGAGGTCATTGTAATAGTTAGGAGCCCAATTGGCTTAAAATGAGAAACCCAATGGATCTGTCCTTTTAAGTGGGCTCCATTCCGCTTTGTGTTTGATCAGATCTCCTGCCACAAATTTATTTTGGTGGATCAAATAATGCTCTTATTGTGCTTTTCTCATTTTAAACTCAGTTTTGCTACCCCCAAGCCAAGGAGATAAGTAACTATGAAACATTTAGAAGACATCTGAAGACAGCCCTGTAAGTTTTAAAATATTTAATGTTTTATTATGTTTTTAAATATGTTGGAAGCTGCCCAGAGTTTCTGAGGAAACACAGGGTGGGGTATAATGGTGATGATGGAATAGGTAAAGGTAAAGGGACCCCTGACCATTAGGTCCAGTTGTGTCCGACTCTGGGGTTGCGGCGCTCATCTTGCTTTATTGGCCGAGAGCCGGCATACAGCTTCCGCGTCATGTGGCTAGCATGACAAAGCCGCTTCTGGCGAACCAGAGCAGTGCACGGAAAAGCCGTTTACCTTCCCGCCAGAGCGGTTCCTATTTATCTACTTGCACTTTGACATGCTTTCGAACTGCTAGGTGGGCAGGAGCTGGGACTGAGCAACAGGAGATCACCCCGTCACAGGGATTCAAACCGCTGACCTTCTGATCAGCAAGCCCTAGGCTCTGTGGTTTAACCCACAGCTCCACCTGGGTCCCGATGATGGAATAGGACATCTCAATTTTTATTGGAGAAATTTTGGAGGGTATGCATTTATACAGAAGTCCACAAACAGTTGAGGCTGGTCTATTAGGCCAATGGGATGCAGGTGGAGCTGTGGTCCAAACCACTGAGCCTCTTGGGCTTGTTGATTGGAAGGTTGGCGGTTCAAATCCACACAATGGGGGTGAGCTCCCGCTGCTCTGTCCCAGCTTCTGGCAACCTAGCAGTTCGAAAGCATGCCTGTGCAAGTAGACAAATAGGTACCACTCTGGTGTGAAGGTAAACAGCGTTTCCGTGTGCTCTGGTTTCTGTTACGGTGTTCCGTTGCACCAGAAGCGGCTTAGTCATGCTGGCCACATGATCCAGAAATCTGTCTGCAGACAAACGCCAGCTACTTCTGCCTGAAATGCGAGATGAGCGCCACAACCCCATAGTCGCCTTTGACTGGACTTAACCGTCCAGGGGTCCTTTTCCTTCTACCTTTTTGCCACACCAACCTAGTATGTGCATGAGGATTGTGGGGAGTCCAAGAGACTTCATGGGCACCCGGCCAATGCTTGGTCTGGAACTAAATGCACAAAATATTCAGTCTTAAAAAACAAAAACAAAAAACCCCAAACCATCCAGACAACATTTCCTCAAGTCCTCATTTTAGGAAAGAATAACATTCTTCCTTTGCTTTTTAACACACACGAAACCAGAGCCAATTACTCCAGAAGTTCAAAGAAACTTGCATTGTGTCCTCAAGCGCAAGGGAAAAGAAAACTCCTCTGGCAGCCCCCGTTTTGAGAGTAGCATCTTTCCCAGGATTCATTATTCAAGGAAAACCATTAATTATTCAAAATAGTTTACATACGAAACCTGACATTAGGATTTCAGGATGCTCCAAGCTAAAAAAGGTCTCCCAGAGTGACATGATCTTGGCTCAGTTGCACATTGCCAACCAGGTTTATATAAAACCGCTTCCCTGGTCAGCAGGAAAACAAGCTGGTCCCGGATATTTAAAAAGTCAAGGAAGCATTTTCCTGGCCAGGTGCCATTGCATTAGTTAGCTACGGTAGCTGCAGAGCTCTTAAATAAGATTAGACATAGTTGTCATGAATATAAAACTATACCCTTCCTTTATTTATGGCTGGCTGAACAGCTGTGAATAAGTCACATAAATAGAGGAATGAGCAGAGATTGGTTAGGGGCAACAGTGGAAACTTGCCCCAAGTTTTACTCTGGTTTAGAAATCTTTGCAGCAGAGTATGCAGAAAGGGGTGGAAACATTCAGGGGCAAATGAACCCCTCTGTAACACACATACCCCAAACCAATCTTCATGTTTACTTGCTTTTTGAAGGTGTGTGTGTAAACATCAATTTACCATTCCACTACCCTCACATCCTCTAACACAGCCTTTCTTTGGTTCCTATATGTTGTTGGACTACCACTCCCATCACCCCTGACTGCTGTCCCTGCTGGCTATGGATGATGGGAGTTGTAGTCCAACAACATCTGGGAACTCAAGGTTGAGAATGGCTGCTTTAAGATGACCAGGAATCGGAGGCAGGATGGGCTATTTTAAATAGCTAGTCTACTATTCTATTTCACGGCAGCATTCTTTATGCCCAAAGTAGATATTTCTTAATAGGTAGGAATGGGTACTTCTTGGTTAGAAATAAGATTACAATTAAAGTAGTAACCTTTTTAAAACAAACAAACAAACAAACAAACTGGCCACCAGCCTCTTCATTACAATGGAAATTGTTTCTTTCTCTTCCTCTCTCTGTTCGTTAGACTAATCCCAGGAAACGAGAACATAAGATTCCCATCTAGTCTAGCATTCTGTTTCCCATGGCAGCCAGCTGGCCAGGACCAGCCCAAGATATTTTGCTGCCTGATGCAAAGGCCAAGGTGGCACCCACCCACCCCATTCAATATAGTTGATGGGACTGACAGTTGACTCATATTTCAACGTTGGCAACAGGACAGCATCATCCGCAGCACTCAGAGGCAGTAGGCTCATTGCTATAATTATATGGTTAATATTGTACAATTAACAAGGAGGATAAGGTTTTCATTGGTTCCTAGGAACAATGGCTATGTTCTGCCTTCACTGCCGGAGGGTAGTTTGCCTCGGAAAACCAGTCGCTGGGATTCACAAGTGGGGAAATTACAATAGCACACAGTCTTTCTTTGAGTGCTTCCCATAGACATTTGGTTGGATGCTATGAGAACAAGATGCTGAAATAGATGTTCTTTCAGCCTGATCCAAAAGAGCTATTATTATTATTATTATTATTATTATTATTATTATTACCCCCACTTTTCCCCTGGTGGCTTCATAGGGTTGCCATACATCTGGAATTTCCCAGACATGTCCGGGATTTCACCGGTGAAAACAGCGTCTGGGGGGAATTTTTGGGAAATTGGCAAAATGTCTGTGATTGCCTAAAAAAGGACTCAACAACTGCCATGTTGAAAAGTTGATATAGCCAAGCCCTAGTAGTGGGACCGAGAGAGAGGCTTCTCCCGAAGACCTCAAAATCTAGGTAGATTTGTATGAGGGAACACGGTCTTTCAAATAGCTTGGACCTAAGCCATGCAGCAGGGACGCGGGTGGCGCTGTGGGTTAAACCACAGAGCCTAGGGCTTGCCGATCAGAAGGTCGGCGGTTCGAATCCCCGCGACGGGGTGAGCTCCTGTTGCTCGGTCCCTGCTGCTGCCCACCTAGCAGTTCGAAAGCACGTCAAAGCGCAAGTAGATAAATAGGTACCGCTCCGGTGGGAAGGTAAACGGCATTTCCATGCGCTGCTCTGGTTCACCAGAAGTAGCTTAGTCATGCTGGCCACATGACCCGGAAGCTGTACGCCGGCTCCCTCAGCCAATAAAGCGAGATGAGTGCCGCAACCCCAGAGTCGGTCATGACTGGACCTAAGAGAGCCAGTGTGGTGTAGTGGTTAACAGCGGTAGACTCGTAATCTGGGGGACCGGGTTCGCGTCTCCGCTCCTCCACATGCAGCTGCTGGGTGACCTTGGGCTAGTCACACTTCTTTGAAGTCTCTCAGCCCCACTCACCTCACAGAGTGTTTGTTGTGGGGGAGGAAGGGAAAGGAGATTGTTAGCCGCTTTGAGACTCCTTCGGGTAGTGATAAAGCGGGATATCAAATCCAAACTCTTCTAATGGTCAGGGGTCCCTTTACCTTTAAGCCATGCAGGGCTTTAAAAGTCATTACAAGCACTCTGAATTGTACTTGGAAACAGATGATTAGCCAGTGGAACTGTGGTAAGAAGGAAGCCGTATCCTTCCTAAAACCTTATATTCTTATTCCATGAAATGGCTGAGTCACCCTTAATGCTTCTTAGACAAAAAAGTATTTAGTAGCCAGGATCTGGTATTCAGAAATAAACAGGTTCTGTACCTTGAAGTTCCACTTAGCAATCCTAGTGAAGGGCCATTGTCCTTGATAGTCTGATTTCTCATGCAGTGGAGATCCTCTTCAAATCGTACAAGAATCAGCACAGTGAATTAATCTCCTTAGCCTTTAAGGATTTCTGGACCAGGGCCTGCACACATATTTCACAATTGTTGTTGTTGTTCAGTCGTTCAGTCGTGTCCGACTCTTCGTGACCCCATGGACCAGAGCACGCCAGGCACGCCTATCCTTCACTGCCTCTCGCAGTTTGGCCAAACTCATGTTAGTAGCTTCAAGAACACTGTCCAACCATCTCGTCCTCTGTCGTCCCCTTCTCCTTGTGCCCTCAACCTTTCCCAATATCAGGGTCTTTTCCAGGGAGTCTTCTCTTCTCATGAGGTGGCCAAAGTATTGGAGCCTCAGCTTCAGGATCTATCCTTCCAGTGAGCACTCAGGGCTGATTTCCTTCAGAATGGATAGGTTTGATCTTCTTGCAGTCCATGGGACTCTCAAGAGTCTCCTCCAGCACCATAATTCAAAAGCATCAATTCTTCGGCGATCAGCCTTCTTTATGGTCCAGCTCTCACTTCCGTACATTACTACTGGGAAAACCATAGCTTTAACTATACGGACCTTTGTTGGCAAGGTGATGTCTTTGCTTTTTATGATGCTGTCTAGGTTTGTCATTGCTTTTCTCCCAAGAAGCAGGCGTCTTCTAATTTCGTGAGTGCTGTCACCATTTCACAATAGCAGGGCGCTAATTTCATTGTAAATATCAAGAAAGCAGAAAGGAAGAAAAAAGAAACCACTGTGGTGCAGCTGCAAATAAATGAGCCGAGTATTTTTTATTTTATTTTTTTGAGGAAAGTTAACGTTCTCCTTATTCATACACATGCACACACTCATATCCTCTTGGTTGTAATTTCAGCAGCCCTACATTCTCGACTTCAAACAGAGGTTAAGTACTATGTTATTTAAACAAGATGGAGGTATTTGATAATGACCGAGTAAGGAAAGTGGAGTTGGAGGAATGCAGGAATGGAATGGAACTTCTATCAGCAGGGCATGGGAGAGAACCTAAAAACAACAGCCCATAAATCTACTTGGATAAAAATATTGCTGTCACAGCATAGTAATTCATCTCTACATTTTTATGTTCCCCACTTTGGAGGACAACCATGTCTACAGATATTATTTCACCTTATTTTATTGTGCTATTCGAGGCAGTATCCAAGACCAGTTAGATTTAATTATCCCCATTAACTTTTGTTATATGTCAGGCGCAGCCAGGATTTCACAAGTGTGATGCAAGTTGGGAGACTTGTTATTAGGATATAGGGGATTTGCTGGTCGACCACTGAACCTCTTTGTGACTCAAGTGTTTTTGTTTTTGACTCTGGTATTTACTTGCTCAAGGACAGGATAAAGAGCTTAAAAAGATTAAAATTTGCTCTTCTTACTAGACTCTTTAATAGACTGAAAACACCCTCTGGCTGGGTACAATTGCTAGGAAGAGGCTATATGTCTGCAGAAGTGGCTTCAAGCTGAATAATCCTACCTGGATGGGGAATATGTATTTCTTAACTTGTTGCGTGTCGAGGTCCCCCAACCACCCCTCAAATAACTCTTGCCACAGACATCATTGTAGGTTTGGTTTTTGGCATAATTTTGGCCACAACTTTATTAAAATACAACGTATGTGAGTGGTTGCTTAGGCATTGGTTTAGACTATCTGTCCCACAGAGGACAGAACTGACGACCGTCAGTATTGGGGAAAACACCCTGGAGAGAGAATAGGAGCCGGAGTCAGGGCCCAACGACTCTCCCCAAGTGCTCCCAGGAGCTCATGTGTGGCCCTGACCCCCGACCGGGGGATTCGGACAAAAGCATGTCTAGCCCCTGGATTCCTTTAACAGAATTCCCCGCGCAGCAGCAGCACTGGGGGGGCAGACACAGCCACACTTTTGCCCCTCCATTAACGAACACACACGAACCAATGCCTAACCGCCAACCTTACAAGTTGTGACTAATTGCTACGCAGTAGGCGAAAACCAGAAGGCACCAATCAGCCAACTGGAAAAATTCCTACCAGGCCCCTGCCACAAGAGCAGACGACCCCATAACAGGCATAGCAAGGTCAACACAGAGGCCTAAATAAAAGGGAGAGGACGGGCACGCAGCAAAGAGGCTTAGCTCAGGGCGTGCCAAAGGCTTTATACCCCCATGGCTGTCCATCACAAATTGCAACACTTAATTCTCCCCAACAACAACCCAGGACCCAATCGTAGCTATGGCCATCTATACGATCCCGCCCAACACCGGAGGGGTGAATTGGCTGGCCCCCACCACAACACGTGCTCTCCGTGAAGGAGAACACGCTTTTTCAAAGCTTTCTAGTAAGAGAAACTGGGATTCTACTCTTATGAGGGACTGGATCCAAGCCTTTCTGTTTTTTCTTTTCCTGCCAAATAGCTGACTGTTGGGATTCCATTTACAGTTTCTATGTACTTCTTTTTGTCACCAAGCAATCTCAAGATGGCTTTCATAAAAATAAATAAACCGTATCATTAAAAGACGCAGTATTAGTTTTTGAGGCTGCATGCATGTTCTGCAAAGACTAATAATTTTGAGGGAGCCATAGAAACAATACCAGTTCTGATCAGGATTGGTAGTTTTTTTAATGGTACCCAGTGGAACAGCTGGACGCAGAGGTGTTCCGTCGGTGGGAAGAAAGCCAGCAGTCTCAGCTTCTCAAAATAGCAGGGAGGTGGGAATTGTGGACTATATTGACATCACGTCTCAATATAGCCTCCCAAATTGACACTGCCCAAATCCAGGACACCATTTTCCAGTTCCTGCATAAGTCATGTGACCTGTCTGAGATCGCAGACTCAGAAAAAGCACTTGGGGGAAGATCTTGGTGCAAAAAACGCTCAAGAGCAAGGCACGCAAAATGGCTGCCATGCTTTTGCAGGAGAAAATGGAATGTCTCATTTTTCCCTAGGGCAGTTAATGGGTATGACAGAAGAAACACTGATTGGTGGGTGGTAGGTTAAAGATTTCTCTTAGTGTGTCAGATGACCTATGGGGGGGGATCCCTGGATTCCCTCCAACAACAAATGAGCAAAAAATGTTCATTTATTGTGGGATCCGTTGATCCAATTGAAATGGCCTTTAGGAGAAGCTGTCTGAATATTAGCAATTTCCTAGATCACAGAATATATGATTTGCAGAGGAATAACAGTACAGGCAATGATCTATTTAAAAAGGTAAAGGACCCCTGACAGTTAAGTCCAGTCGCAGATGACTCTGGGGTTGCGGCGCTCATCTTGCTGTACAGGCCGAGGGAACTGGCATTTGTCTGCAGACAGTTTTTCCGGATCATGTAGCCGGCATGAGTAAGCCGCTTCTGGCACAACAGAACACTGAAACCACAGCAGCGCACGGAAACGCCGTTTACCTTCCCGCCGGAGTGGTACCTATTTATCTACTTGCACTTTTTTTTGGGGGGGGGTGCTTTCGAACTGCTAGGTTGACAGGAGCTGGGACCAAGCAACGGGAGCTCACCCCAACACGGGGATTTGAACCGCCGACCATCTGATCGGCAAGCCCAAGAGGCTCAGTGGTTTAGACCACAGTGCCACCCGCTTCCCCATGATCTAGTTAGGTGTGCCCTAATGACACATGTGTACATGAGCTTTATTGTACTAGCCAAAGCCCATGAAAAAACATACAGACACTATCAAAGAAAGAAAAATCTATAAATCTGTATATCTCTATATAATATATATATAAGGACAGAACCTCTCTATATAAAATCTATATAAAATCAAAACACAGAAATATATGCATACACACAGTGCTATTTTTTATTTTATTTTTAGAAAAAAGAGGTGGCAGAATTCACCATAGATGCCTGCCTTGTTCTTTTATACAGTGGTACCTCAGGGACCCAGGTGGAGCTGTGGGTTAAACCACAGAGCCTAGGGCTTGCTGATCAGAAGGTCGGCGGTTCGAATCCCTGCGATGGGGTGAGCTCCAGTTGCTTGGTCCCAGCTCCTGCCCACCTAGCAGTTCGAAAGCACGTCAAAGTGCAAGTAGATAAATAGGAACCGCTCTGGCGGGAAGGTAAACGGCGTTTCTGTGTGCTGCCCTGGTTCGCCAGAAGCGGCTTAGTCATGCTGGCCACATGACCCGGAAGCTGTACGCCGGCTCTCGGCCAATAAAGCGAGATGAGCGCCGCAACCCCAGAGTCGGACACGACTGGACCTAATGGTCAGGGGTCCCTTTACCTTTACCTCAGGTTACATACGCTTCAGGTTACATATGCTTCAGGTTAAGAACTCCGCTAACCCAGAAATAATGCTTCAGGTTAAGAACTTTGCTTTAGGTTAAGAACAGAAATTGTGCTCTGGCGGCGCAGCGGCAGCGGGAGGCCCCATTAACTAAAGTGGTGCTTCAGGTTAAGAACAGTTTCAGGTTAAGAACGGACCTCCCGAACGAATTAAGTACTTAACCAGAGGTACCACTGTAATGGCAATGGTGCCCACCTAGGAGGTGACGGAACTCAATTCTGGTGAGTTCTGGCTACAACCCCCCCCCCCCCCAAAAAAAAACCAATCCCACATATCAGCCAGAAGAAGCTTCATTTGTAACAAAACATCGGACCATCTCAGTATATCATAAGCCAAGTGAAAAAGGAAAATCTTTGCTTGGCGCCGAAAAGATTTCAGAGAAGGTTCCAGGTGAACATTTTGGGGGAGAGCGCTGCACACAGCTGGGCTCCCCACCTGCTAATTTGCGATTATCTTGCATATATGAACCACCACCTGATGCCAATTAGCATTTTTTGTACCTGAATAGATATTCTGCTAAATATTTTCCTTTTCTTTCATTTGGATTTCCCCCTGCTGCATTTTTATTTTATTTTATCTATTAAATATTTATTCCGCCCTTCATCCCAAGATCTCAGGGCGGTTTCATGTACACCAACGTTGCTTCATTCCATCAACCCTTTCCTTCTCTACCCATCAGCGAGGTGTCATTAAGGTGTGACGTTTTCAAGGTTGAATCGTATGTTTCATAACTTAGAAAACGACATCAAGGCTACTTTCACTACTGATACGGTATTGATCTCACTGTTGAACTATAGTTTATAGCATGATGGTCTTTTTACAAAAGACCCGAGTATCTGTCAAATAAAATCGATACCAATTCCTTTGCACAAAGCATCATTTTTCTCCCTCGTACATTGTCGCTTTTCCACCTCCAGTGCACTCCAAGGAATAATCCATCCAACTTATTCCAATGTACTGACGGGTCTTCTAGCTTTTTTGTTGCTTTTTTTTTTGAAAGAGATGGGAGTAAACTGTGCTTTTTTCTGGGGGTACGCAGGGGTACGCATACCCCTAAACATTTTGTGAATCTAAGTTTGGCCTCATTGAGGGGCAGTATTTCAATATGAGTAGGAAAATGAGAGTACCCCTGAACATTTTTTTAAAGAAAAAAAGCACGGGGAGTAAATCATTTGGGGGAACTGAGGAACGTGGCGCCACATGTCTACTAAGCTCTCTGCTGAGACACTGAATTTTAAGATGGCCATAACACAGAGGTAGAAAAAGAGATTTTGTTTAGAGCTGGTCTTCTTGAATGGGGCTCTGAAGGACTCCCCAAACCCTTTATTTTCTCTATGAAGAGTTGTCAATTGTCAATATTTTTCTCAAGTGATTTCCACCATGGAAGTCATGCTGGAATTCATGACATGTGAATTCAATCTTTTCTTTTCTTTTGTAATGAGTGTTGATCTTGGATTGCCTTTTGCTGATCGTTGCGTATTGTTTTTAAAACCAATAAAGCATTAAGGAAATATATATATATATTTCTCAAGTGTAGAAAACTTAGGGGGGGGGGAAGTACCTCTGACTTTCTCAGAGGAATAATGGCAGAGGAGGAAATTGCCTTGGGACTTTTGACCCAGGTGTGGGAGAGAGTATGTTAAAAAAAAAAAAAAAATATTATTGAAGGTTTTAAACATTTTGAGCACTAAACTCCCAACACATTCATAAGAAGATTGTTATGTACTGAGTTGAATAGGATCCAAAGTGCAGCAGTCTGATTGGTCCTAGAACAATAGGATTCAGAATGCAGCAGTCTGATTGGTCCTAGAACAATAGGATTCAGAATGCAGCAGTCTGATTGGTCCTAGAACAATAGGATCAAGAATGCAGCAGTCTGATTGGTCCGCAGGAGCCACCCAATCCAGCTCCAGGTGGAAGTGAATCCACAACCTGATTGGACTACAGGAGTATCCTGGAATTAGCCAATCACGTGGGGCCCATTGTGTAAATAATGTATATAAAGCAGATGTTCTGGGGGAACATTCATTCCTCGCTACTATGAGCTGAATAAAGAGCATGAAATCCACACTCGACTCCGAGTATATTTCAAAGATAATGAAAGGCAATATATCAAAGAACAAGAAGAAAGAGAAATAAAATATAAAATGATCTTTACAAAACACAATTATATATTAAAAAAAGAGAAAGGGGATATGTGATGTATTTTTGTTACTACCTTGGGGGATCTTTTTGAGAGAATTTGAAATATGGATATTGTGATGAAGGTTGATGTTGTTCTTCCTTTATTTTTTTTAAGAAGGACATTCCCATTTGCCTCTTCACCATGTAAAACAGGGAACCGTTATCTGCATTTCCACCTCAGATTTGATGATAATTTTGGGTTGCCAATGTTCATCTTTGTTTCCAGGCATCCAAAATTGGCACATTCTGCAGTCTAGTGTCTTCCTAACATGGCACAAAACTGGGGGAAGGATGCTGTGCCCAAGTTGTGCGTTCAGTGTCTATATTTCTTTATCAAAATCAATGGAAGGGGAGGGGAGAGACTGAGAATGGCAGGATAAGATTCAAAGGGGTGGGGGGCTGGAACTGACAAGACCATATGGTCCTTTCCTGTTCTGAATTTTACATACAGAATTTCCAGCTTGCCAGATGGAAGAAAATGGGCTTTTTTTTTTTTTTTTTTTGCAAAGCACACATGGGTTCCTTTAACAAAGCTCAGCAATTATAAGTTGTCAGTGTAAAAACCCATCTGACTCTTATAAAATATGTTAAGGATAAGTTCTGCAGAATGCTGGGGAATTTTGGAGAAGAAAACCTCAGCATCCTCAAGTTATTGGCGACTTTTCCTGTAAGGGTCAGGCTGAAGCTGTAAGATTGGTATTCACTAATCCAGCAGAGTGAAGGAGCAGATCTTGTCCCTGGCTTTTATGGATGTTCTGTGTTAGCAGTCTGTATGTTGTTAAATCTTTAAAAAATAAAATAAAATACAGATAGTAACATACACCTTGGTTTTGCGCACAGCTGATAGGATTTTATCAAGATGGCAACTTTTCCTTCACCATAAATCCTGGGGCCAGCAGGTTGATGGAAGCATTTTGAGAGATAATGTAAACCGAAACTATTTTTTTAAAAAATAGATAAACTCATCAGTCAAAACACTCCGGCATGTAACGCTCTAGGAAGAACTTTAAAAAGGCTGCATTCCGTTTGCACATCAGTATCTCTTTCTAGGAAGCTTAAGAAAACACCAGCAAAGATACCTTTTATTAGGAGCTGGAGGAGGACATGTGAAGGTTAAATTTAGTCGAAGTCCAAACAAGAGCTATATTCACAGCACTATCATTAATTCGCTGTTTCCCTTCCCAGAGAAAGCTGGCTGCCTTCCAGTTTATTTCAAAAAACAACTACAATCAAAAGCGGATCTTCCCTCTGTACACAAAATGAGTCAAGGATGGATTGTTTACTCAAATAGTCTTGCTCACTGAGGTATAAAAACCATAAAGGCCAAAAAAAAAATGCATTTGGGAAGAAATTGCTGTTTCATGAATATTGCTACAGTCAGGCCACTGTCAACAGGGGACCATTACCTTTGCTTTAGATCTCTAAACTATCCAAGGTGGACCCAGCTAATTAATGAAGGAACATCTTCCTGAAGCAATAAGCTCTCAAATGTTGTTTTTCTGGCTGAGCCTCAAAGTGTGTTCAGAGTCCTCCGAAGGCTAAAATAGACAAATTCCACTTGTGGTCTTGTTTTGGAGACAAGCGACACAATCTAGCCAAGGGAGTTAAGCAGGTGCTGAAACTGGTGGGCCTTAAACTCATTTAACTTTGGCTGGATCATGTCCATAGATTGGGACCGACTGTTGTGCAGGGAGACAGGCTTGGGGGAAAACAGATGGAGGACACTTTGCTTGTAAGACTTCTGCATTTCCGTGTTTAGACCTTTTAACCCCACCCAAATAAATTCAGACAAGACTCAAATTTTTGGTTTGGTTTTTGGCAGAATTTAGGCCACAACTTTATTGATTACATCAAGTGAGTGGTTGCATAGGCTCTGGTTCGACTAGCTGACTGCACCGTGGCAGGTAGCGCTGACCCAGGGCACCAGCATAGGTCAGCCTAGGGTGAACACCTGGAACAGCGAAAAGCGGAGACATACTAGTCCACCACCCAGATGTCCCCCTGGACTTGGGCACGGGCACAACCCCTCTCAGGGTTGGCCAAACAATTGAGTCCCTGGATTCCTTTAACGGAATACCCCACACATAGGGATGGCTAGAGCGTTCTGCCACCCCATCACCTGAAGCAGAGCCTATCCACAACCTTACAAGTTGTGATGATTTGCTACGCAGCAGGCAAAACCCAAATGGCAACAGCCAATCCGCCAAGTGAGGGAAATTCCTGCCGTGCCCCTGTCCCAACGACAGACGACACACGACGGCATAGCAAGGTCAAGTGCAAGCCCTAAATATAGGGAGAGGTGGGCAGGTGTTCCAATTCACTGGCCCAAAGAGGAAGCTCAGGGACACATGCATGGGCCTTAAGTAGGTCCCTCGTTCTGAATTTGCTAGCGTCCCATTGGTCAGAATACACCCCAGCAACGATGGACCTACCAATAGGGTGTTGTGGCTTTCCAATAGACCCCACGCACAACACAGGGTTTGGTTGCCAGGTCGCACCGCAACACGTGCCCTCTTTGAGGGAGGACACGATTTGCAGCTGAACTTTACCCATCTGCCCCTTGCTGGTCAATTCTTCTCAACAGAAGATGCAATTCATTCCTGATTTTGCATTATTATGCATTCCTGATTTATTATTTATACCCCACCCATCTGGCTGGGTTGCCCCATAGAGGGATGCATGCATAGAGGGACAGGTTTGAAGATCTCTGAACACCCAAGGAGAACCTAGGGGCACATAAAACTCTATTCCTCCCCACCCAGCTTCACAAAAACGCCAAACCTCAGCATTAGAAACCATGTGAAGCATTTTAAGTTGATCATGTAAAGTAGATAATCCAATATTAGTTTGGCACATATGATAGCAAAGGGTGAAATCCAATGTCTTGTGGATGGATTTCCATTCACGCAACAGGATTTCACCTCACTCTCATTCCCACCTGCATCACCCAAAATCTGCTCTCGAGGGTCTCCCAACCCTCTAGTAGATTTGGGGGCACACAGCAGGCTGAACAGAATGCAAAATCCCATTGCACAAGTAGGCACTACTGGATGCAACCCAAAATATATGCGGCCTATTTATACCCGAATAAATGTATGACAAGAGAGAGAGAAAAACAATATAAATTCACTTGCATACACACAAGACAAATTAAAGCCATTGAAGTTAGGTATCGTGTATTTTCTTTTTATTCTGTATTGTGACAAGTACTGAGATGCTTCGTGATGAGGGGAGGGATAAAGGTCCAGCTCCGAGGGCCTTCTGGTTGTTCTCTCCCTGCGAGAAGTGAGGTTACAGGGAACCAGGCAGAGGGCCTTCTCGGTAATGGTGCCCGCCCTGTGGAACGCCCTCCCATTAGATGTCAAGGAAATAAACAACTATCTGACTTTTAGAAGACATCTGAAGGCAGCCCTGCTTTAATGTTTGATGTTTTATTGTGTTTTTAATATTCTGTTGGGAGCCGCCCAGAGTGGCTGGGAAAACCCGGCCAGATGGGCAGGGTATAAATAATAAATTCTTATTATTATGTTATAGAGATAGTATAAATCTTTGTAAACTGCCTGGAGGTTTTATTTGCAATTAAGTGGTATGTCAATTTGGTTAGATAAATAACTAAAAACAAGCAACAAGGAAGTCATTGGGACTCCATTGTGGTTCAGAAACGCACATGCACATTTGGATTCCTGGTGCTCCTTTCCCTGGAGCAGGTAAAACGCCAAAGTTGTATTTTATGAGTTGCAAAATGAATTTGTCCAAAATGTAAGTCATGCTTCCTCCAAGGAGCTCAAGGCAGTGTCTATTTTCGTGGGCTAATGGAAAGGACTTCTAGGCCCCAGTGTTGGAGCTCATACTATGTAATGTGCTAAGTCTCTGAGACAGTGAATATTCACGTATACATATATTCTTCACTGTTTAATAGTTTTTATTATGTTGACCTCAGGATGTGGGATTCAGGTCCTGCCTCCTTAATATTAGAAGTAGGAGCTACAGGGCAAGATGCTATGAAAAAAGAAGAAATAGATGAAGAATAGTAGATTTGAATGGGTTTTGTTTTACTAAATGAAATAGCTTATGGAAGGGAAACTATTTCTAATAGGTTGAGTTATTGTATGTAGCAAGAAAGAAAACTACCCTTATCAAGACTAAGTAGAAGGATTTACTTTTCAACACACATGGATAGGATCAGGCTTCCTGATACATTTGAGCGAATTTTGAAGCACAAGAGGTGGTAAACAGTTTACAGATCAATGGTTTTGCTCGCTTCCTCCCAATGGCGAGCTTCCCAAGACCACAGAATTCCATGTGTATCATCTGTCCCTAGTTAAAAACCCTTTACATTGGCTTTAACACCTACAATTACTCATCTCGGGCTGTAATTTCAGCGTTAAACAGCACTGCTGTGTGCCCAAGAGGCAGTCGAGAGATGTAAGACAAACAGACTTCACACTGGAAGAATGCCTCTCAGTCAGCTGAGTCCGCCGGAGGGAAAACTGTCTCTAAAATCTGCTTTGTTTGCAAGGCAGCATTTTGTAAACAAGCCTTTGATAATGACACAGTCATATTGAATTGGGGCTGTGTGACTGAATGGCTATTGAACTTCTAAGTTATGATTCAGCACACCACTAGGAGAACAGAGCACAAAAACATTAAGCACCACCAGATGGTAGTTCAAAGCCCATCAGATACACAGATCCCCTTTTCTTCTCTACAAAAGATTGGCAAGGCTTAATATCTGGGATGGGGGGGAGGGGGGGAGGGGGAGACAAGCCCATTAAGATAAATGGAGCTGATTTGGTCTTTTGTCTTCCTAGGGTATTCTAGGAAAGCCATCCGAACGGGTCAAATTACAAACAGGCCCAGATCAAAGGGCTCTACAACTGCAGCAGTAGGTCAAAGTGATTCACACTATGTCAACTGGATCAGCGTGAGATCCTAAACTGCAGTGCAACAGCCCTAAGAAAGAGGCTTGACCAAA
Organism: Darevskia mixta; assembly: GCA_034641385.1. Lineage (NCBI taxonomy): Eukaryota > Metazoa > Chordata > Lepidosauria > Squamata > Lacertidae > Darevskia > Darevskia mixta. The sequence continues at coordinate 7,308,363 of JAWWNH010000126.1, forward strand.
CTAATTAGGTGAAGCAATGTTTCTTTTTTTCTGCTGCAGGTAGAAACAACAACAGCTCAACCCTTAAACTGGTGGACTCGTCAGAATTCAGTTGGGAAGATGCAGTTTGCGGGCAGAGGCTCAAGATTCCCCGAGGTTTGGAGAAGGCATCAGCACAGAGGGTGTCTTGACTCTCTGAGGTTAGTGGTTTGGCCCTTCCCTCTAAAATTACAGGACGTCCAAGTGGCGATCATGTTACATTCCCCGCCAGAATTCTACCCTCTGGTTTCACGGATAGAATCAGTGTCCCCAAACAGGGCTGGCGCTTCCATTTAGGCCAACTAGGCAACTGCCTAGGGCGCCAAAATGGAGGGGGCGCTGGCCAGCCTGCCCGCTGCCCCCCGCTGCCGCCCCAACCAGCGGCGGAGCGAGCAGGTTGGGGCGAAAACTGCGGCGGCGGCGCCAAAATGGAGGGGGCGCTGGCCAGCCTGCCCCTCGCCCCCCGCCGCCGCCTGGTGCCGCGGACCAGCGGTGAAAATCGCGGCGGCGCGGGGCGCCCGGCGCACAGGGGGCGGTGCACCGTACGTCATTGCGCATGACGTGCGGTGCCCCGCCCCCTCGCCTAGGGCGCCAGAAACCCTGGCACCGGTCCTGTCCCCAAATCCAGAAAAATATCCATCTGATCTATTTCGCAATGATGTATGCGCACACTCGCTGGCAAGCCGGCGTTTGTCCGCAGACAGCTTCCGCGTCATGTGGCCAGCATGACTAAGCCGCTTCTGGCGAACCAGAGCAGCGCACGCTTCTGGCAAACCAGAGCAGCGCACGGAAATGCCGTTTACCTTCCCGCCGGAGCGGTACCTCTGTCTTCTAAGTTGTTTATTTCCTTGACATCTGCTGGGAGGGCGTTCCACAGGGCAGGCGCCACTACTGAGAAGGCCTCTGCCTGGCTCCCTGTAACCTCACTTCTCGCAGCGAGGGAACTGCCAGAAGGCCCTTGGAGCTGGACCTCAGTGTCTGGGCTGAATGATGGGGGTGGAGACGCTGCTTCAGGTATATTGGGCTGAGGCCGTTTAGGGCTTTAAAGGTCAGTGCCAACTCTTTGAATTGTGCTCGGAAATGTACTGGGAGCCAATGTAGGTCTTTCAATGCTGCAAGATGATACCCTTCCACCTACAGTTACAGCCAGGGCTTCCCCTTCCCCCAACCAGAACTCAGTTCTGACACCTTTCAAGTGGGTGCCATTACCATTATAAGAGAGCAAGGGAGGTGTTTGTGGTGAGTTCCAGCACCTCTTATTTCAAAACAGAAAAATAGCATTGCCAAATATCCAAATTGCTTCAGTTTCGCTTCAAGGACTAAAGAAAATAAAAAAAAATGCAATCAAACTCTGGGAAAAACACATCATAGAATCCTGCCATTAACATCATTGTGTAAATCTCACTGTCCTCAGTGAAGATGCTATTTTAGTGCAGAGTTAAGTGGAAATTCAGTGCCTTGTTTTTGGGACGGTTACCATGACACAAGCTAGACTGTTTCATTATTCTTTTGAAAGCTGTTGTGTGAGTTGCCCTTGTTTACTTTTTCACTTGATCAGCACAAGTCCTGTACAATTGTCTCCGCGCATCTTTCTAGCAGCCAGCAAGTCAATCAAAGCACTAATTATCCCAGGTTCACCATTAAACATGTTCCATTCTACCGCACGGGATTCCCAAGATACGGCTGCTCTTTCTCTTTAAAGTGAACAGAAGTCCCAAGCTCTGAAAGCTGAACATGAGTGTCGGTGGCCTACTTTGAGAAGAATAAGTAGCTTCTTAATAAGTGATGCATAATATATATACAGTGGTCCCTCGACTTACGAAATACTCGACATCTGAATTTTTCAACTTACAAACGAAAAAAGTGGCCGCACGCCTACAAATTTTTCGACATCCGAATGGAAATCATTGCCGGTTTTAGATGCGGTTTCCTCGACTTACGAATTTTAGATGCGGTTTTTTCAACTTACGAATTTTTCCGAATATTTTTCCTTCCAATGCATTCCTATGGGAAATCGCTTTTTCGACTTACGAACTTTTCGACCTACGAATGTCCATTCGGAACGGATTAAATTCGTAAGTCGAGGGACCACTGTATATATATTCCAGCTGCAAACATTCCCCCTCTCTCCCTCACATCTTTCTCTGGGATTAGATGGAGCGAAATGCCAAAAGCTCTTCAAAATGCTAAATCTATCAAAGCTTCTGACGATTCCTAACCCGACTCTGGCACATCACACAAACAGCAGTCATACTGGTGGGGGAACAGAGCGGGGGGGACGGACTCTCCCCCGCCTTGCTTGGCACTGTGCTTCTATTCACGGATAAATCAGCAAACGTTACAAATGCCTTGGCTGAGTAATGAATGGGTTCTGGGTTCGTTACTGTGCTGACAGCAGGTTTTACATTCTATTGAGTCAGGCAAGGGAGAAGGTGAATAGGGTAGAATTTCAGGAAAGGATTAATGAAGGGTTTCTTGCTGAACATACTGCTGCAATGTTCTCTAAGTCGCTATACCAAGCAGTCGCTGATTTTCTTCTTCTTCTTCTCCCCCCCACCCCCCCAGCCTTAAGGCCTGCACTTTAACAGCTTAAAATAAGCTTCCTTAAACAAATTCGCATCAGACAATGTGTACGGGAGCCACTTCATTGGTTTCAACAGAATTACTTTCCTAAATGCTCCCCCCTTCTTTTTCCCGAAGCAATTTCTGTACTTGGAAATGCATTACAGGGAACATTGGCTGTGGCTACAGTACAATGATGTATATAATACGACAAGTGGTGTTTTAATCAGCTTGAGCCGTAGCAACGACTATACAGTGTACAGTGGTACCTCGGGTTGCAGACGCTTCAGGTTACAGGCGCTTCAGGTTACAGACTCCGCTAACCCAGAAATAGTACAGTGGTACCTCGGGTTTAGAACTTAATTCATTCTGGAGATTTGTTCTTAACCTGAAACTGTTCTTAACCTGAGGTACCACTTTAGAAGACGAAGAAGAGTTTGGATTTGATATCCCGCTTTATCACTACCCGAAGGAGTCTTAAAGCGGCTAACATTCTCCTTTCCCTTCCTCCCCCACAACAAACCCTCTGTGAGGTGAGTGGGGCTGAGAGACTTCAAAGAAGTGTGACTAGCCCAAGATCACCCAGCAGCTGCATGTGGAGGAGCGGGAACGTGAACCTGGTTCACCAGATTACGAGTCTACCGCTCTTAACCACTACACCACACTGGCACTCCACTACACCACACTGGCACTTTAGCTAATGGGGCCTCCCGCTGCCGCCACGCCACCGCCGCACGATTTCTGTTCTCATTCTGAAGCAAAGTTCTTAACCCGAGGTACTATTTCTTTTCTTTTTTTTTTTTAATTTTTTATTAGATTTTCCAATTTTGTCCAGCCCCGGTTCAGGCCAGATCACATACAATGTATACAATCTCTGATGACTTCCTCACACCCCCCCTCATTGTTTTCATTTTTCATAATATACATTCTTACCAGGTTTCTATTTCCACATCTTTAACATTTCCATAATTTCTTAATTTCAAATCGTTTACCACCCACTCACATTTTTAGCGTTCTTATCTTTTTCTTTAATCAAATCCCTATTCCCCCCCCAGTCCCAGGTGCAGACTATTTCAATCTCAAAATTACTTATCATTTATAATATCAAATTATAATTCAATATCAAAATTACTTATCATTTATAATAACTATCCATCTTATGTCATTACTTTCCAAAAATCGTACTGTAATCATTTCCTGCCATGTCCAAGTTCAAAAACCAGTAGGCCACAAAACAGTCACTTCATATAAATGCTCATCCTATTCCTGCAGGATCCAACTTTGGAACCCATTGTCTTTGCTGCAGAGTAGCATCCAAAACGATATCCATTGATGTCTTCGGCCTTTCCTTCCTTGTTTGGTCCAGATTATCTCGGCTTTCCCTCTGCTGCTTGTCGTTGAGCTGTGGTTTGTTAACCATTCTCTTAATATTTCTCTTTTTTCTGATGATGACGACAGCTCTTGATTTGTAATGAAAAATTCTTTTGCAGCTGGATCTCTTCTGAGTAAACTTTTTCTGTTTATGCTCAGCAAGTACACTGTTCACAGGGCTTGATTGTAAATCCTGACCAATCAGGTCATTGTTTGTGCTTTGCTTTATCTCTGTCACTAAGCTGTTCCCAGCAGCAGCCAATTCAGCTCTCAGTTCTTTCATTCCAACATTGTAATCCATTCTGAGTTCTTTCAGTTTCTCCAACAGTGTTGACAAATCCACATCCTGTTTCATCGCCATTTTTTAGCAAACAGTTCTTTTCAAACTTTTCCAAACTTTTTCAAACTTTTTAAAAGTTCCAAAATTCCAGAATAATCCTCTTACTCGTGCAAATTAAATTAACTTCATCTGCCCCCTGGGTCCGGGGGAGACGCAGGGGTTAAATTTCCAAAACAAAGTATCAAATTCCAAGCATTCCTTCTCAAACTGTGCAACAATGCCCTGTCATTGTTACACAATGGCAAGGGGCAGACCTCCGTATTTTCACCCTCAAGCCAGGTTCAAATTGGTCCCAAATTAAAGTCTTTTCTTATAGATTACTCACAATTCCAAATTGAAGATTTAGGAGGAATCGGCGCGCTCGGCTGTGGCGGTCTGGCAGCTTCGCCAGACGGAGCAGTCTACGGACCCTGGAGCTCCGCCGCCCGATCGTCCGGGAGCTCCGCTAAGAGCTCCCTGGGACCGGGACCGGCATCCAAGCTCTTGCGGGTCCTCCGGACCCCGGGACGCCCTTCCCGGGGGTTTTGGGGGTCGCGGCGCTGGCGCGAGCACCCCTTTGCTCGGTCTGGCGGGGGAATGTCAGGAGCGACATGTCCCCCCGACCGCCATCTCCGGCACGCCAACCGGAAGTCCCGAGGTACTATTTCTGGGTTAGCAGAGTCTGTAACCTGAAGCGTGTGTAACCTGAAGCGTCTGTAACCCGAGGTACCACTGTACCTCGGGTTAAGAACTTTGCTTCGGGATGAGAACAGAAATCGTGTGGTGGCAGCTCGGCAGCAGTGGGAGAGGCCCCACTAGCTAAAGTGGTACCTCAGGTTAAGAACAGTTTCAGGTTAAGAACGGACCTCCAGAACGAATTAAGTTCTGAACCCAAGGTACCACTGTATTGTGCATATGGCTGCTCTGTTTCTCCATGTCCTCGGACATTTGCTTGGTCATTCCTCTAGAATTGTAATTAAAGTCCACCCATTTTGGCCCTTCTCATATTTTGTCTGCTTTTTATTAGTAGGTGTTAAGAGCTTGCTTGCAAAGATTGCTGCTCCTGCATGGGATTCAGTGGCAGATTTAGGATGACGGCTTGATGGATGGGTGTTTGCCGGTATTACATTATGTCTGCCCATCATGGGTGCCTTGCCAAGTACGCTATAAGAACATTTTGCTAGCACAGAAAAAAAAAAATATGTGCGCATGTCTGCACTCTGCCAAAAATAGCCAGCATGTCTTCATGAGCAGCTGGATGCTACACATTGGTTTTAGGCTTTGTGCTCTTTTCTTCAAAACCAGACCCAATTCCAGGCAAATGGGGGTGCGTAGGCAAAAGTCATCCTTGTTTATTTATTTTATTTCATAAAATTTATGCACCGCCCGAAAGTAGGAAAAACCTCAAGCAGTTTACAAGAAAGATAAAACAACAAAATTATCACTAAAAAATTTGCAACCGCAGATTAAAACATACTGAAAGTTAAAAACCCCAATAGTAAAGGTAAAGGGACCCCTGACCATTGTGGCGCTCATCTCGCTTTATTGGCTGAGGGAGCCGGCGTACAGCTTCCGGGTCATATGGCCAGCATGACTAAGCTGCTTCTGGCGAACCAGAGCAGCGCACAGAAGAAGAAGAAGAAGAAGAAGAGGAGGAGGAAGAGTTTGGATTTGATATCCCGCTTTATCACTACCCGAAGCAGTCTCAAAGCGGCTAACATTCTCCTTTCCCTTCCTCCCCCACAACAAACACTGAGTGGGGCTGAGAGACTTCAAAGAATTGTGACTAGCCCAAGGTCACCCAGCAGCTGCATGTGGAGGAGCGGAGACGCGAACCCGGTTCACCAGATTACGAGTCTACCGCTCTTAACCACTACACCACACAACACCGTTTACCTTCCCGCCAGAGCAGTACCTATTTATCTACTTGTACTTTGACGTGCTTTCGAGCTGCTAGGTGGGCAGGAGCTGGGACCGAGCAACAGGAGCTCACCCCATCACGGGGATTCGAACCACCGACCTTCTGATCGGCAAGCTCTAGGCTCTGCCACCGCGTCCCTAAAACCCCAATAGAATAGACTAAAACAAATTAAAATGCATGAAACCTTCTAAAACCAGGCAGAGGGCCTTCTCAGCAGTGGTGCCCTCCCTCATGAATGCCCTCCCATCAGATGTCAAGGAGATGAAGAACTGCACAACTTTTAGAAGACATCTGAAGGCAGCCCTTTTTCATGTTTGATGCTATATTATGTTTTTATGTGTGTCGGAAGCTGCATATCTTTAAGCCCATTGATTTCAACAAATTCAGGTGTGTCTAGAATCATAGAATCATAGAATCATAGAGTTGGAAGAGACCACAAGGGCCATCCAGTCCAACCCCCTGCCAAGCAGGAAACACCATCAAAGCATTCCTGACAGGTGGCTGTCAAGCCTCTGCTTAAAGACCTCCAAAGAAGGAGACTCCACCACACTCCTTGGCAGCAAATTCCACTGTCGAACAGCTCTTACTGTCAAGAAATTCTTCCTAATGTTTAGGTGGAATCTTCTTTCTTGTAGTTTGAATCCATTGCTCCGTGTCCGCTTCTCTGGAGCAGCAGAAAACAACCTTTCTCCCTCCTCTATATGACATCCTTTTATATATTTGAACATGGCTATCATATCACCCCTTAACCTTCTCTTCTCCAGGCTAAACATACCCAGCTCCCTAAGCCGTTCCTCATAAGGCATCGTTTCCAGGCCTTTGACCATTTTGGTTGCCCTCCTCTGGACACGTTCCAGCTTGTCAATATCCTTCTTGAACTGTGGTGCCCAGAACTGGACACAGTATTCCAGGTGAGGTCTGACCAGAGCGGAATACAGTGGTACTATTACTTCCCTTGATCTAGATGCTATACTCCTATTGATGCAGCCCAGAATTGCATTGGCTTTTTTAGCTGCTGCATCACACTGTTGACTCATGTCAAGTTTGTGGTCTACCAAGACTCCTAGATCCTTTTCACTTGTACTGCTCTCAAGCCAGGTATCACCCATCCTGTATTTGTGCCTTTCATTTTTTTTGCCCAAGTGTAGTACTTTACATTTCTCCCTGTTAAAATTCATCCTGTTTGCCTTGGCCCAGTTCTCTAATCTGTTAAGGTCATTTTGAAGTGTGATCCTGTCCTCTGGGGTATTAGCCACCCCTCCCAATTTGGTGTCATCTGCAAACTTGATCAGGATGCCCTCAAGCCCATCATCCAAGTCATTGATAAAGATGTTGAATAAGACTGGGCCCAAGACAGAACCCTGTGGCACCCCACTAGTCACTTCTCTCCAGGATGAAGAGGAGCCATTGATGAGCACCCTTTGGGTTCGGTCAGTCAGCCAGTTACAAATCCACTGAATGGTAGTATTGTCTAGCCCGCATTTTACCAGCTTCTTTACAAGAATATCATGGGGCACCTTGTCAAAGGCCTTGCTGAAATCAAGATAGGCTACATCCACAGTGTTCCCTTCGTCTACCAGGCTTGTAATTCTGTCAAAAAATGAGATCAGATTAGTCTGACATGACTTATTTTTCAGAAACCCATGCTGACTTTTAGTGATCACAGCGTTCCTTTCTAGGTGCTCACAGACCGTTTGCTTAATGATCTGCTCTAGAATCTTTCCTGGTATTGATGTCAGGCTGACTGGGCGGTAATTGTTTGGGTCCTCTCTTTTCCCCTTTTTGAAAATAGGGACAACATTTGCCCTCCTCCAGTCTGCTGGGACTTCACCTGTTTTCCAAGAATTCTCAAAGATTACTGCCAGTGGTTCTGAAATCACCTCTGCCAGTTCTTTTAATACTCTGGGATGTAGTTCATCTGGCCCTGGAGACTTGAATACATCTAAACTAGCCAAGTGTGCTTGTACTACCTCCTTACTTATTCTGGGCTGTGTTTCCCCTGCTGAATCATCTGCTCCATATTCTTCAGGTCGGGCATTGTTTTCTTTTTTGGAGAAGACTGAGGCAAAGAAGGTATTGAGGAGTTCTGCCCTTTCTGCGTCCCCTGTTTGCATTTCACCTTCTTCTCCTCTAAGTGACCCCACTGTTTCCTTGTTCTTCCTTTTGCTACGGACATACCCATAAAAACTCTTTTTATTGCTTTTAACCTCTCTAGCAAGCCTGAGTTCATTCTGTGCTTTAGCTTTTCTGACTTTGTCTCTACATGTGCTGGCTATTTGTTTGAATTCCTCTCTGGTGGTTTCCCCCTTTTTCCATTTCTTGTACATATCCCTTTTAAATCTTAACTCAGTTAAAAGTTCATTAGATAGCCACCCTGGCTTCTTTAGGCACCTTCCATGTTTTCGTCTCATTGGTACTGCTTGAAGTTGTGCTTTTAATATCTCCCTTTTAACAAACTCCCATCCATCATGAACTCCCTTCCCTTTTAGTATTACTGACCATGGGATCACACCCAGCATTTCCCTAAGTTTTCTGAAGTCGGCTTTCTTAAAGTCTAGAATTTGAGTCTTAGTATGCTTGGTTGCTCCTTTCTGATGTATAATAAACTCCAGAAGAGCATGATCACTCCCACCTAATGATCCTACCACTTCTACCCCACTAACCAGGTCATCACTATTGGTTAGGACCAGATCTAAAATGGCTGATCCTCTTGTTGCTTCTCCCACTTTCTGGACAATGAAATTGTCTGCAAGGCCAGTGAGGAATCTGTTCGACCTTATGCTCTTGGCTGAGTTTGACATCCAACAAATATCAGGATAGTTGAAATCCCCCATTACTACTATCTCATTTCCTTTTGAATGCTTGGTCATCTGTTCCAGGAAGGCATCATCTATGTCCTCAGTTTGGCTTGGGGATCTATAGTAAACTCCCACCATGAGATCACTGTTATTTTTCTCTCCCTTAATTTTGACCCAGATACTCTCAATTTGGCTTTGAAGTTTTAAATCATGGATCTCTTCACAGGTATACACATCCCTGACATATAACGCCACTCCTCCTCCTTTCCTGTTTGGTCTATTTCTCTTAAATAGATTGTATCCCTCTATTACTACATTCCAATCATGAGACTCATCCCACCAGGTTTCAGTGATGCCTATTATGTCGTATTTAGTTTGCTGTACCAAGAGCTCAAGTTCATCTTGTTTATTTCCCATGCTCTGTGCATTTGTATACAGACATTGAAAACCATTGATCATTCCCCCTACTCTCCTACTTAAGGATTTTTTCCTCCCACCACTAGGTCTGTGCGCTGTTTGCTCCATTTGGTCCTTGACTTTTGGATGATCATCTTCAGCATTTGATAGACTCCTACCTTCAGGACCACTGTCTCCCTCCCCCACATAAGTCAGTTTAAAGCCCTCCTGATGAGGTTTTTGAGATTGTTGGCAAAAACATTCCTCCCAACCCTTGTGAGGTGCAGCCCATCACTTGCCAGAAGTCCATCTTCAAGAAACTGCAGACCGTGATCTAAGAAACCAAACCGTTCCTGCCGGCACCATTTGCGAAGCCAGTTGTTCACTTCTCCTATTTTCCCCTCTCTTCCTGGGCCACGGCGTTCAACTGGGAGGACAGATGAGATGACAATTTGTGCATTTAATTGCTTCAGCTTCCTGCCCAGAGCCTCATAATCACTTTTGATCTTCTGGAGGCTATGGCTTGCGGTGTCATTGGTTCCCACATGGACTAAAAGGAAGGGGTTTTTATCCGTGGGTTTAATTATTCCTTGCAGCCGTTCTGTAACATCATGGATCTTGGCCCCGGGGAGACAGCATACCTCTCGAGACATCTTGTCAGGCCCACAGATCACTGCTTCTGTGCCCCTCAGTAGGGAATCCCCTATCACCACTACACGCCTCCTCTTAGGCTTGGTCGGGATTCTTACATGTGCTGTCGCCTGCACATTCCCAGAGGACTGACTATGTTGCTCGTCTTCATATACCTCATCAACTGTGATGAGGGAGAGATCTTCCAATGGAGTCTGTTCTTCATCTTCCAGATTTGAGAGCACTTCAAATTGATTTTGTAGTTCTAAACACTCAGAGCGATCCCTGGGCATTCTACTTCTGTGAGTCACGTTCCTCCATACATCTGGCTCCTGAGTTGGGGAACTGATCTCCTCCTCAGAGATGTGCCCTGTCTCCTGCTTGGTGGAGACAGTGTGCTCTGCTGCATCCAAGAAAAGCTCCAGCTCTTTAATTTTCTGGAGCGTAGATACACGGGCCTGAAGTTGCTGGACCTTGTCTTCGAGTACGGCAACCAACTTGCAGTTGCTGCAGGTGTAGCTGTCTACAACCTTTGGCAAGAAGACAAACATTGCGCAGGAATTACAGGCGACTACAGTTGTTCCCTCCCCCTTCTGAAGTTGCCGGACCTTGTCTTCTAGTAGGGCAACCAACTTGCACTTGCTGCAGGTGTAGCTGCCTACATCCTTTGGCAAGAAGGCAAACATTGCGCAGGAATTGCAGGCGACTACAGTTGTTCCCTCACCCTCCATCTTGAAGCTTGAAGTCAGGACACTCAAAAAAGAAGCCTAGGTCTCCCCAAGTAAACGTTTGAGACTAGCTCAGCTCTATCAAAAGATTGGTCAAACTGCGCGCGCCGCTGGGCGCGCGCCGCTGCCCTCTACGCACTGATTAGCTCCGCCCACAGCTAGTCACCAGACAAACACACACACACAAGCCAGAAACAAACTCTCTCACACACACAAGCCTGGGAAACACACAAACAAATAAGGAAACAAATAAGCACACAAACTTAATCACACACAGCCCCAAAAAGACAAACCCACAAAACCTACAAGCTCAGCTCACCTTGTGCTCCCTCCTCAGTCGCTGCCCTCCAGGCACTGATTAGCTCCGCCCTACAAGCTCAGCTCACCTTTTGCCTACTTCCTCAGTCGCTGCCCTCTAGGCACTGATTAGCTCCGCCCACAGCTAGTCACCAGACAAACACACACACACAAGCCAGAAACAAACTCTCTCACACACACAAGCCTGGGAAACACACAAACAAATAAGGAAACAAATAAGCACACAAACTTAATCACACACAGCCCCAAAAAGACAAACCCACAAAACCTACAAGCTCAGCTCACCTTGTGCTCCCTCCTCAGTCGCTGCCCTCCAGGCACTGATTAGCTCCGCCCTACAAGCTCAGCTCACCTTTTGCCTACTTCCTCAGTCGCTGCCCTCTAGGCACTGATTAGCTCCGCCCACAGCTAGTCACCAGACAAACACACACACACAAGCCAGAAACAAACTCTCTCACACACACAAGCCTGGGAAACACACAAACAAATAAGGAAACAAATAAGCACACAAACTTAATCACACACAGCCCCAAAAAGACAAACCCACAAAACCTACAAGCTCAGCTCACCTTGTGCTCCCTCCTCAGTCGCTGCCCTCCAGGCACTGATTAGCTCCGCCCTACAAGCTCAGCTCACCTTTTGCCTACTTCCTCAGTCGCTGCCCTCTAGGCACTGATTAGCTCCGCCCACAGCTAGTCACCAGACAAACACACACACACAAGCCAGAAACAAACTCTCTCACACACACAAGCCTTGTGCTCCCTCCTCAGTTGCTGCCCTCCAGTCTAACTGCACAGGATTGGGCTGTAGGACAGATCCTTCACTTGTCTGATCAATGTCCCAGCTGGTCATCTCTGATCAAATGCTGACACAGTATATGTACTCCCAAAAGTGTGTACATTGAATGGCTCTTTATTCAAGTGGACAGCTTGATCGAAAAGGACAAGATAAACCCTTGGCGTAACTCCACTGATTTTAATGGAACCATGTCATCCAGGAGCAGTATCACAAATTACAAATAAGATATTTGTTCGAAATGCTTTGCTTTAATTATCGGTTAAGCAAAGCTAGAAGTCAGTTGTGCTGTGGAGTGGAATCCTTTGTTGCAGCCTTTTAAAACCCTGACAATGCCAATTCAGTTTTGCTTAGCTCATTTACTCTGCATCTGAACTTGTAAATTAATCATCGCTGGCAACCTCAATTTAGTTGTAATTAATCATACAGGGAGGGGTGAAGAAATTGCACTGATGTACGTCATATTAACAACATTATCTGATTGCTCTCTGTGCAATTTACGAGTAGCCTGATGCGCGTACACAAGGCAACTGCTGGTTCTTTGGCACACAAGGAAATGTGTATCACGCAGAATACAATAGAATGAATAATAGATAGCCAAAGTGGCTGAGCGTATATATTACTCATTGCTTTGTGTTTTTGTCCCATTGTTTACATGCAAAGCAGTGTGTAGGATTCCACCACCACCCCAGCAATTTTATAAATTCACGTCCTGTGGCGAGATAAAGACGTGATGGGAATTCCCTCTGTAAAACTCAACTGAAATAAGTGGGAGCAATGCAGGACCAGAAGAATGCAGCTCCCGTTCATTCCAATGGAGGCAACTACAGAATTTCACAGTGAAGATTGCTCTTTCAATAGATGATCCCGAAAATCAGCACAGATGGCTTCTATTCTCAGTTACATCCAAGATCATAGTGCTGATTCTGATAGTTCAGGTGCTTAGATGTTCAAAGCAGCAGAAATGGTCTGCAGAACGTTGGAGATGGAAAACGTTGTGGCCGTTCAGATGGTCTGCAACTCCCATCATCTGTCACCCAAGGAAAATTGGGTGTTCACAGATCAGAGAAAGAGAACACATGGAGACTTATAATGGCTACTCCTATCCAGATGAAGCAGTTGCTCGGATTGGTTTGTAACTCCCCCTTCACTCCTATCCCTCTGTGTCAGGGCTCTCCCTTTGCCTATGGTGAAGAAGAGTTTGGATTTTCCGCTTTATCACTACCCAAAGGAGTCTCAAAGCGCCTAACAATCTCCTTTCCCTTCCTCCCCCACAACAAACACTCTGTGAGGTGAGTGGGGCTGAGAGACTTCAAAGAAGTGTGACTAGCTCAAGGTCACCCAGCAACTGTATGTGGAGGAGCAAGGAAGCGAACCTGGTTCACCAGATTATGACTCCACTGCTCTTAACCACTACACCACACTGGCCAGTGCCAGTGGTTAAGAGCGGTGAGTCCCAAGGGACCCTCTCTGTGTCTGCCTGGCTGTCTGCTCTGTTACATGCAGCAGACACCTTGTTCTAGGGGTGGGGGCTTGCAGGCTGTCAGCAGAGAAGCTGTCAGGGTGCCTCTGTGGTGGAGTTGCTAAGGCTGATTCCTGTCTCTGCTCTGTCCTGGGACACCTGCCCTTTTCCTCCTCCTCTTCATCATCCTCTAAGCTCCCAGCCTCCAGTACATCCCAGCTCTTTCCCTCCTCTGGGGTGTGGCCAGTTTCCCACCACCAGGATCCACGATCCAAATCTTCTCCCCTCTGTGCTTTTCCTGGGGGGCCGTTGGTCAGGCGGCATCTACCACTCTTCCTCATCCAGCTAGTCTCTGACATCATCCCAGACTAGCAGTTGGCTGGGCTGGGTGTGTTGCTCTCCCAGCTTCCCAACACTGCATGCCACTGCTGCTCTCTGGGATGGGGAGGGGAGGGGAGGGGCAAGGCAGCATAGAGAGCATTCTTACATACTGTATCTGTGCTTGGTTTGCCAGTCGCACAGTCACCGACAGGAAAATGCTCTAGAAGGTCATAACCACAGCCCAAAAGATTATCGGTCATCCTCTCCCATCTTTGGACGAACTATATAGCTGCTGTTGTCTCAAAAAAGCAAACAAAATTTTACAGTATTCATCTCATCCTGGATATTCATCTCATCCTGGATTCATCTCATCCTGGATATAATCTCATCCTGTTTGCACGGTTGCCTTCGGGCAAGAGATACAGAACAATTAAATCAATAACAAATAGACCAAAAACAGTTTTTATCCAAGAGCTATAACTATTTTAAATGCTGTAACCAAATGACATGATCTTTGGGGAGTCGTGATGGATGGTATGTATGTGTATGTGTGGTTGTAAATGTATAAATGCGTATATGTGGCTGTAAATGTGGGATGGCATTCAATTTCGTTGCACTACGTACAATGACAATAAAGTATCTATCTATCTATGGTTTGGGCACGACAGCAAGCGCATTGGATTGGCTCTGCCACTGCACCCATCCCTGCTGCCCTCCCAGCCACCTTGCGCCTAACCCTTCCTGGTAAGTGGCAGCAGCATGCAGGGTTGGGAAGTCAGGAGAGCAATGGAGCCCCCCATTCGCAGCCCAACCAACCTCGACTGTCTGGGATGATGGGAGTTGCCAAGTCCAACAACACCCGGAGGGCCACAACTTTTGCCCATCCCTACAGTGTGCCATTTTTGCTACTGTGGTGTTGCAGATGTGGGAATGTTAAAGATAATAGGTGATGTAGCAGAGCAGATTCCCCTCAATGTATCTGGAAGCTAGTTTGCAGATTCGCTTGAATCTCTTAGTTAAGTTTATTCCGGGTGTCCCCTTTTGATCCCTCCTAAAAGAATAAAGACACGAGAGTCTTTCTGAGTAAAGTAACAAAAAGCTCACTCACATTTCAGTTCACGATATGATCCCTGAAAGGCAGGCTTTACTTGGTAGTTACATAATAAACAGTGAGTTCATCTCCTATGGAGACTGAACTCATGTGCTGCTGGCTGAGAGCCAGCAGGCAGCAAAATTACATAAAGACAAAGAAATGGCTGCAGGAGAGCAGCATGGCAGCAAAAGAGAAGCAAGCAAGAGCAGTAAGTGAAGACTGAGAAAATGGCTGCATGACTTGGCTCCTTTGTGGAGTCAGCCAGGGCCATACCCATCTCCCAGGTCACATGCAGGGGGAGGAAGCTCCAGACCAGTGGAACAGGAAGTTACACTGACTGGATGTCCCCCTGCCTGTGCCCACTCTAGGGAAATAAGGAATGTTGCATTTGACTGCACCAATGACTTATATCCCACAGCAGATTGGGAACGGAAACCTTTTATTGCTACCTTGAAATCATTAGTGGTACAAAATTACTTGGTGATCATTGGGGCTCTGGAGGGATGTGCCCAGGGAATAGGTTTGCATAGCTGAACATGTAGAAAGTGAACCATGTTTGTGCTGCTGCTTCTTTCCCAGTTTGCACACAATGAGTAGAGAGTCTGTGAACAGATTCTATCATTTGACTGCGAAAAGCTGCAGATAACGGATCCTACCTGCCCAGACCTTCCTCTGAATGTGTGAAGGTCAGAAACAGAGGAAACAATCCCATTCCTTCCTAGAAATGTTCGACCTACTGTGGCAAAGAGCTTTAGGGGAAAAAGATAGGATAAATATGCTGTAAAAACCTAAACGTGTTTACTCGGAAGATCCCATTTAATTTAATGAGTCTTGCCCTCAAGCATAGGAATGCAGCCTGCAGGGGCTCTAACCTGTGTCAAGTTTAAGAGGCCCCATGGCACTGACAGAAAATATGTGCATTATTCTAACAGACAATGAAAACAGAAATAATAATGTTTTATATTTGCATATATGCTGCTACGTAGATGCAGCTAAAAGCTTTCAATCCAGCTAATATATGTATCTTGCAATAAGCTTATTTATTTTTAACGAGTTATGTAATACTTGAAATTTAGTAAAAAGGTTAATTTGTCATCTGAAGCCCTAACATGTGGTTTATTTTGCCTGCATTGGCAGCCTGTGAAGCTCAGCACTCAATAGACACTGGGAAAGTCTTCTATAGCTTTAGACTCATTTATAGATTCACAATTTACTGCAGCATAAACACACACAAACACACACACACACACACACACACACACACACACACACATACCGGTAGCTGTTTTCCTTAGTGCCGACTACAGTCTAAAATCCAGCTTGTTTTCAATTTGTGTTCTGAAAGTTGCCTAGGAACTTTAAAAAGGACTATACAGGCTTTCATAAACTGACTCTGGTCCTCTTGAGGCTTGGCCCTAGAAATATGAATGTGATTTAAGTCAAACCAACACAGATGCTGGTGTTGGATGAAATCATATCAAAAGTATGCTCGCAATTTCATTAAAATTACACATTGGCTGGTACTAAAACTACCAGACCAAAATAGTGCTTAGCAAAAGAATGTCGTCCTCAGACATTCTGAGTTTCTATGATAGCTGTGTAGAGCTGAATGCTTTAAAAAAGAAAAAAGAAAAACCACACAACCACACACACAACCAAACATCCACAAACTCTAAATTCTGCATGATATGGCTGGCACCAGGATCTAGCAAGGTTGGGCAGCTGCTTGGAGCCAATATAGAGCCTACCATGCCAAATCATTCTCTTGCAAAAAAATAATAATACTCTCATTCCCTAAGCTGCTCTTGAGAGAAATGAACAGGAATGGTGAATTAAGGAATGCTGAAGTGATTGTGCTCTCACTTGCAGAAATGGTGCAGGTTTCAAGTAGTCTGATAGTGGAATAGGCCTGTATCATCAACTTTGCATTCAGAAACTCCTGGCATCAGTTCCTGGCATTTCCAGGACATGTTCCATGTCTGAAATGCTGGAGAACTGCTACCAGTCAGTGTAGATGTCAGGAACGTGCCCCCCCCCCCAGAGCACAGCGGAAGAGTCAGCCTCAGAAATTGAGCTGAGCAAGCAAGGGGTCGACTCTACAGAGGAGAGCTGCGTGTCAGAGTTTAGAGAGGACAGCCTGACACCCCCCCCCCATTCCCAGGGAAGAAGCTGTTAGCTCCCAAGGAGAGGAAGAGTTGGAAGTCGGCCTGAGCGTTGCCAGGCAACTAGCAGATAAGCCAGAGTCTGAAGCTGTGTCTTCTGGGAGTCGGGAGGAGACAGGCCAGCCATTCAGTCCCTGTACTAGGAGACTGGAGAAGCTCAGAGAACAACGGAAGGGAAGGAGCAGAAAGGCAGGATTTTGGCGTTCTTCCTGTTGGGGGATGGATGATGAGTCAGACTGAGCAACTACTGTTAATGAGAGCACGCAGGAAGACCGTGCTCTGAATGTGTTTTTTCTTGTAAATAAACTTGCAGAAAACTGATGGAGAGTCGTTACTGCTTATCAGGCTGCTTGTCTGCCCAAGATCGTAATAGCAGACAATATTGAGCTAGAAGGACCGAAGGTCTGATGCAGTATAAGGAAGCCTTCTACGTTCCTAGGATATGAAAGGTATCTTGCCCAGGCTCCTCCCAAATCAGAGCTGTTCTCTATTTAGATCTATCATCTGCACTATAGGAAACACACAAACACACGCCTCAGATGAATGGAGTAGACACACCACCATATTATTATTGATGGACTGCTCCATCAGTACACCTAGCCTGGGCTTTAGTGTGGCCCCAACAGTTACAAAATGCTCAAGAGACCATTCTGCTCCAGATCAGAGCACAGCTGGTGAACTAGATACAGGTTGTGATTTCTGACCTCCACTGTCACTGGAACAGGCAGTCTTGTCTTCTCAGCAGTCCAGAAGTCTCCAGCCGCTGCCACCTCTTTCTTACCAGAAAAAGAGGTGTCAGAACTCACCACGAACACCTCCCTTGTTCTCGTATAATGGTAATGGTGCCCACCTGAGAGGTGCCAGAACTGAGTTCTGGTGAGTTCTGGCTGGAAAAAGCCCTGCTTATTACCAGTATATTAATCCTAAATCACAGCTGCCACAGCTTAGGTTTGATGAAAATGAAAAATAGAGCTGGTGAGGGAAGGTTTATATAACTATATTAGTGTCAAAGCCATGGAGAGTCTCCTTCCTTGATCTCATGAAGATGTGAACCAACCATGATAGGGAAAACACCTGGGCAGAACTCGGCATGCTCAAATATTTAATGTTTACTCCCTAATCCCATCTTTCTATACTCCATAATCAACATCTAAATTGATTCAGACCAAGAATTGCTTTTCTTCTGGGCAACCTCCTGGTGCTCACATGCCAGTGGTAGGTAGAACAAGAAGAAGAAGAAGAAGAAGAAGAAGAGTTTGAATTTGATATCCTGCTTTATCACTACCGGAAGGAGTCTCAAAGCGGCTAACATTCTCATTTCCCTTCCTCCCCCACAACACACACTCTGTGAGGTGAGTGGGGTTGAGAGACTTCAAAGAAGTGTGACTAGCCCAAGGTCACCCAGCAGCTGCATGTGGAGGAACGGGGAAGCGAACCCAGTTCACCAGATTACGAGTCCACCGCTCTTAACCACTACACCACACTGGTTCTCTTGGTAGAGCCAAGGGCAAAAGTTGGCAGGGCAAATAATATAAATGTTACCTTTGTACAGTAGGCAAGTTTCTATCCATTCACATATCCTCCATCCAGACCAACAAGAGTCATTATGAGAATTCAAGGACACATTCCAGCCAGGCAAAAACCAGGTTTGAGGCAAAGCTGGCGAAGGATATTGCTTGGGGAGAGTGGGTGGGTCTAGGCCACACCTCATCACAGAGCAGGACACAAAGCCCTCTCCAGAACCCCATACCCCTGTCCACATGTTCAGTGGTGTGAAGAGGGAATGTGATCAAACTTTCTAGTCATACCCTTCAGTAATGATGCACCTGCTGGCTATTCCCTCCAGCAGCTGCATGTTAAAACTGGACCATAAGGACATAAGGGTTAGTCTAGCGTTGTTTCTTCACAGTGGCCAACTAGCTGCCTATGAGTACAGTATTGCTCTTCTGCTTGTGGGGGTCGGGGGCAAGCCCTGAAGGGCTCTCGCTTCTGGCTCCAAGCACATACCAGGCACGACCCACTCTGAGGATAGCGTCAGGTGTGGAGTTTGACCGGGGTAGTACATCTGTTGAACTGTAACCCAGGTTTCCTAAGATGAGCTTAGGGAGGACAGAAACCTCCTGTGGAGCCAAGACTCCCTTGGTCTTGATTTTCAGTATGAATACAGACCATGAAAGCGGGGCCTTGCAATCCTTCTGCCCCATAACTAGCGGGGGAAGAAGAAGAAGAAGAAGAAGAAGAAGAAGAAGAAGAAGAAGAAGAAGAAGAAGAAGAGTTTGGGTTTGATATCCCGCTTTATCACTACCCGAAGGAGTCTCAAAGCGGCTAACATTCTCCTTTCCCTTCCTCCCCCACAACAAACACTCTGTGAGGTGAGTGAGGTTGAGAGACTTCAGAGAAGTGTGACTAGCCCAAGGTCACCCAGCAGCTGCATGTGGAGGAGAGGAGACTCGAATCCGGTTCACCAGATTACGAGACTACTGCTCTTAACCACTACACCACACTGGCTCCCATCCTGAGCTCCTAAAATTGGACATGTAATCTCTCTTTCTGGAGTTGGCATCTCTAGTAGGCAATGGGTTCCTTTGGGATCGAAATGGTTCGTCACCATGCTAAGAGACTCAAACCATTCACTTTCTATATTCAAATTGTGCTACAGGATGTTAGGAACGCACTAACACTTTATTAATAATAATAACGCAAAATGATTTTGTATATGTGTGTGTTTCTGACCATACATTTTAATAGGACCAAATACTGCAAGCATTTTAAAAACGTGTGTGTGTGTGTGTGTTTTCTGGGCTGATAACATGTTTGTCAAGTTTTCAGCGCAAGGGACATTTAAATAGGTGAGTTACAAAACTCCAAATAAAATGTTGGTAATGGAAATGCTGACAGAATCTCAGCGTTTACTGCCCTGGAAGGCAGAGCTCTAATAAAGTACCAAAGCACAGGAGAATAAAGAGCGTATCTTGGAAAATCTCCTAAACACTTGGAGTTTCCAAAGAGGAACCTGGGATTATCTTGTTCCAATATGTGCAGTTAAAATTGCAGTTTGCAACCTTTACTTGGCAACCTCTCACTAAGTGTGCACTATAGATATATGTAATTTAATTACGGGGGAAATTAATATCTTGGATTTATTTTTTTGAAGGAGTGACCAGGATAGGACATGATGACTAGGAACTGATCCTTCACAATCAGACATAGTATACCTCTGATGACCAGATGCTCGGGGGTCAAACAAAGATGGCTGTGCCCCGCATGCCATACTTATTAATCGCTGGCCACTGTCAGAGTCAGATTGCTGGTTTAGATGGGTCATTTGTATGATCCAGCACAGTAATGTCTGAAAACATTTTTTTTGTAGAATTAGATTCTACTGATTTCAAGAGAATGTACTGCAAAGTGTGCTAAGGATCATGGACCAAAATTTTAAACGGTGTACATCATGCATCCGTTGTGCCCCACTGCAGGGTTGAAGAATGTTGGATGAAGTCTTGAGTGGAGCGAGAAGAAGTTTATTGCTTGTAGTTGGCTACAGACATGAAAGAAGTATGAATAGCAATAGGAATAGTATGGTGCTTCAAATCACAAGCCAGCACATATATTTGTGTGTTGCGTTCAATGAACAAGGATACAGACCATGATCCAGGAGTCAAAGCTCAGTCAGAAAATCAGCAATTGTGTTGAACAGCAGGGAAAAGGAAACAATAGAAACAGGATCGTAAATCTAACCCCTTTTCTCCTCCTAATTGTGATGTGATTGCCTGCTTTCTGGCCAGGGATAGATAGATAGATAGATAGATAGATAGATAGATAGATAGATAGATAGATAGATAGATAGATATAGATGATGATGATGATTGATAGATAGATAGATAGATATAGATAGATAGATAGATGATAGAGATAGATAGATAGATAGATAGATAGATAGATATAGATGATAGATAGATTAGATAGATAGGTAGATAGATAGAGATAGATAGATAGATAGATAGATAGATAGATAGATATAGATGATATAGATGATAGATGATAGATGATAGATAGATAGATAGATGATAGATAGATAGATAGATAGATGATTAGATAGATAGATAGATAGATAGATAGATAGATAGATAGATATAGATAGATAGATAGATAGATGATAGATAGATAGATAGATAGATAGATAGATAGATAGATAGATAGATGATAGATAGATATAGATAGATAGATAGATAGATAGATAGATAGATAGATAGATAGATATAGATATAGATAGATGATAGATAGATGATAGATAGATTAGATAGATAGGTAG
The DNA here is from genome assembly GCA_034641385.1 of Darevskia mixta. Classification (NCBI taxonomy): domain Eukaryota; kingdom Metazoa; phylum Chordata; class Lepidosauria; order Squamata; family Lacertidae; genus Darevskia; species Darevskia mixta. The sequence continues at coordinate 7,329,569 of JAWWNH010000126.1, forward strand.
ATAGATAGAGATAGATAGATATAGATAGATGATATAGATGATAGATGATAGATGATAGATAGATAGATAGATAGATAGATATAAACAGACATATCTACAGATAGATGCAGATGAAGGACTGTGCCTGAGACTCAGATTTATTTGTTTTAATCTTATGGGTTGGTCGGATGGTTTTCTGTAGTACTCCAACATTCAAAATGAACTGGTTCGTTATAGGGATTCAGCCAGCACATTTCTTACTTATTTTCACTTTACAAATTTATAGACTGCTTCACAGCTGGAGGCCATCAAAGTGGGGTACGACAAGACAGAGCGGTGTACGAGATAAAGCTGTGCGCAGCCCTCTCATAATGCTCAGCCGTATTGGAGTTTGTGTGCCATTTCGTCTAGACGTTTGTCTCCAGGCTGAGATGTTAGATGAGAACCTGTGCATTGGTGGTCAGCTGATCAGATGCCCAAAGTCTGTTTACTGATGAGGAAGCTCTCACTGATGGCAGGCGAAGTGTAAAGACAGGTTCTTTTTAGGTACATTTGCAGGAATCATAGTTCTTTTCCCTCAACGCAACTCTTGATGACTGGTGTGCACTGTGCAAACAAGCTGTATATTTCACCCTGATCAAGTTGCCTTTTGTTTGAAGACACTGGGTTCTCTTGGTTGCTGCTTGCAAATGTTTCATATGGTTGTTCTTTTTTTTTTTTGCATATAATTTTTATTAATTTCATATTACATTAACACTCAAATTTTCATCATATTATATTACATACAATAAACTTAAAGCTCCGCCGAGCTTTCAACGGTTTTTAAATATTATTTAGCCCCTAACACTTTTGTTTTTTGTCTATCTCTGACCTTTTTTATCTTCCTCCTCTGATTTCAGTCAGAGATTATTCACATCTCACAACATAGGAATTACAACAGTCCTGTTAGTGTCTTTAAACCTGTACAATTTTCTTTTAAGTAGTCTATAAATTTACTCCAGTCATTCACGAACTTCTGGTTGTCTTGGTTCCTGACCTTGCCCGTCATCTTCGCCAGTTCGGCATAATCCATCATTTTTAGCTGCCAATCCTCTAATGTCGGTACCTCTTGCAGTTTCCACCTTTGAGCAACCAAAATCCTTGCTGCAGTGGTTGTGTACATAAATAGTCTCTGATCTTTTTTCGCGATTTCATCTCCCATCAACCCAAGCAAAAACGCCTCCGGCTTCTTGGGAAATGTATATTTTAGTATCTGTTTTAGTTCATTGTACAGTGGTCCCTCGACTTATGAATTTAATCCGTTCCGAATGGACACTTGTAGGTCAAAAAGTTTGTAAGTTGAAAAAAGCGATTTCCCATAGGAATGCATTGGGAGAAAAAATATTTGGAAAAATTCGTAAGTCGAAAAAACCGCATCTAAAATTCGTACGTCGAGGAAACCACATCTAAAACCAGCAACGATTTCCATTCGGATGTCAAAAAATTCGTACGTGTGCGGCCACTTTTTTCATTCGTAAATCGAAAAATTCGGATGTCGAGTACTTTGTAAGTCGAGGGACCACTGTAAATCATTTCCCATCATATGGTTGTTCTTTGCCCAGACTGAGACCCCTTTCCTGTTCCTGGGTGCACTTGGAGGAAGCACTTGACTTTTCCAGAAACTCCCTGCCATAGTTAGCGCTGTGGGGCAAGTGGTCCGCAGAGGAAACCAAACCATAGCTCCCAAGGCACAATATGACAATGCATAGTGTTTGTATGAGGTACGTTTTTCTTTACATTGCAATGTAGTCGAAGCAAAATTCCAAGAATGATTGATACTTGGCCAATAAATTATTCCTTCCTTATTCCTTATATGGAGTATGGCAGCATCTATGCGCCCACATTGCTGGCCAAGAGAGAACTACTGAAAAACAGGCAAGCCTTTTCCAGACTCACAGAAAGAATGGGATAAAACAGATCTGATCTGATTCTGAATCTAGCCAACAGAAAGTTGGCCCATCCCTTGTTTCCAGCAAGACTTCTTGGGATATATTGTCCCCTTCGAAACACTCCCATTTCAAACGTGCCTATAGATCTTCAGTACACAGGTTCCTTCAGGATAAAGCTCCTGAACATAAAACCATTTTTTTAAAGAAATTGCTTTACTAATACATCCAGGGAGCTATTCAACCCACCCATATTCTATTAGGGTGCCATTACAGAAAGAATAAGCTTTTTATAATACAAAGTAGTATCATTTTAAGGCTGTTCAAGCAGAGCACATACAATCATTACAGAAACATTTATTTGAATTGTCCCTGTATCACCACATAATCCATCAATCTGATCCCCATTCTGCATTGCTGCAATCATAATAAAGTTGTAATATTGATGGCGACCGTTCTGTGATTATGAATGGCAAAAGCAGGTGCTTTTCTACTGAGGCAATATTTTTATTATTATCTCAGTGTTCCTCATTCAGTACTTTTGAGATTGAAAAAGTGACAAAGTAATCGCCCTAATCCCACATTGAATCATGACTTCCAACTACCCAACATTTGGGGGCTTTTCAGTTTCGAAAAAAGGAGGAAACACGAGGGAGGTGTACAAAATCATAAATGGTGTGGGAAGAGAAAAGCTCTCCTCCCTCTTTATTATAACACCAGAACCGGGGAATATCCAGTGAAGTCGAGCATTGGAAGACTCAGGAGAAACAAAAGAATGTACTTCTTCACACACCCCGTAGTTAAACTATGGGACTGGCTTCCACAAGAAGCAAGGATAGCCACCAATTGGATGGCTTTAAAAGAAGATTAGACAAATTCATGGAGGACAAGACAGTCAATGGCTATTAGCTATGATGTGGCTGGGGCCACTGTGCTTCTGAATACTGGTTTCTGGGAATCACAGATGGGGGAGAGTGCTGTGTACTCAGTTCTTGCTATCATGCTGCCCATGGGCATCCAGTTGGCCTCTGTGATGTTGGACTTGGTGGTCCAGTGGCCTGATCCTGATCTGGACCAATCGAAGTGTGGAAGGTGCCACTTCTGAGCTACCTGAATGTCCACCAGTCCTCTCAGTGCTGAAGGCAAATCCTGAACTGCATTTAGCATGGAGTCGTGAAGCAGTGCAGCCCAATCTAAATAAACCACTGGCTGCCCCTTGCCATTCCCACTGGAAGAACCAAAATTCACCCCTATTCCAGCAGCCACTGCAACGACAGTGGAGGAGGCCCATAGAGGATCTCTTTCTTCATACCCCTCAACTGTCCTGATTCAATAGGGACACCCCATTTTCTGGCTCTGTATTCTCGCATGGGTCATGTGACTTGCCCGGGAGTGTGGCCCGAAAGACATGTGGCCTGGTTTTTGGCTGCTCCATTTTGGAGGGCATGTTTCTTCAGAAAGGATTGAGATTTGGTTGGACAACCAGCTTGGAAGAAGAAGAAGAAGAAGAAGAAGAAGAAGAAGAAGAGGAGGAGGAGGAGGAGGAGGAGGAGGAGGAGGAGGAGGAAGAGGAAGAGTTTGGATTTGATATCCTGCTTTATCACTACCCGAAGGAGTCTCAAAGCGGCTAACATTCTCCTTTCCCTTCCTCCCCCACAACAAACACTCTGTGAGGTGAGCGGGGCTGAGAGACTTCAAAGAAGTGTGACTAGCCCAAGGTCACCCAGCAGCTGCATGTGGAGGAGCGGAGACGCGAACCCGGTTCACCAGATTACGAGTCTACCGCTCTTAACCACTACACCACACAGGGAAAGGGCGTCCCCACTCCATGACCCTGACAGCTGATCCACATGGTGTGCTGCCCTGCTTTTGAGAAGGAGAGCCAGTGACCTTTCGATTGACAAAGGAATCAACCAATCAGCATTGTGAAAATCTAGAGTCTTTTAAACCACATGAGTACGTTTCTCCCTAACTTGATCTCTGCAGAAGATGCGACCACGATATACTGAGAGTGCATGCCAGACAAACTCAAATTTTAACAGCAGTTTGGATAGCCGATTTGTTTGTTTGTGTTATAAAAAAAGACAGAAAACTGCAGACAGAAGTGGGGACATGAGAGGTGTAGTAGAAAAGGAGCCACTGTGAAAATCTTGCATAATCTGACAGAAGAAAAGCCCAGACATCTCATCTGTCTTCTTGCTACATTCAAAGCTACAACTGAAGCTGGCGTTGAATATTTTATGACTATTTACATGCACAAATGATGAAAAGGAACCGAGAAGCAAACATCACACTTTGTACTGTAGTTATAAATTAGTTACTTACATTTTGTTTAGTTTTGTTAGAATTACTGGAAGCTTCGTTCTCAGTTTCGATTCATTTCAAAAGAGAAAACCCATCTATAAGAACATAAAGTCACACCTATGTGTTTAAACAGATTGCTTTTGTGAACTAGAAAGTGTATATGGATGGTATTTTTTTTTTTTTACAATATTTGCATTTTCAATGGCAGGTTGATGCATGAAAATCTATTATATTTATGTCTGCTGTGTGTCAAACAGTGTCAGATTAACTTGACAAGAACCCTCTCTGCTGTAACCAGGAACTTGGCCTCCTACAATGAAAATTTATACCTAAAGGACATTTTAAAAAGATATACCCCTGATCCCAATGCAAAACAGGATTTGGGTTCCCCAGTGAATTTCATTAGTTCATTGTTGCTGCGTTCTGTTACATTGCTAAGCCATCTTTTCTCCTTGGCCATATAGCCAAGCCATCTTTGAGCTTTCTGAAATGGGCATCTGCTTTGACCATTTCATTTTTGACCCATTCCATACGCATCTGCAGCACTGTGTTTCCTACTCAAAACTGCTTCAGCATCCCTGGGAGTCCATGGGATGTGTGTGTGTGTGTGTGTGTGTACAAGATTGTTGCGTTCAGTTGCGTGAGTTCAAGTAAGGACAGACCAGAGTTGACCAGCAAACTCTGAGGCAAAGGGTGAATTCAATCCCAATTCTGAATCTCCCGCTCTCAGCCTCAGGCACCTTTTATTAACCTCAAACCATTACATCACAGAATTCAAAAGAACCAATGAGAATCGGCCAACAGCTCCCAAGGAAATCCCACATGGGAAACAAGATCAGAACAAAGAGTCTTTGAAGGTTGCAGAAACTGGTTTTTTCCAGGAACCAATCTTCCTACCTACAACCTGATGTTGTAATTCCCATTCCACCTTAATAACAGACTGAGGATGGAAGCTTGTCACATGTCTGTATAGTGTTCCAGTGTGCTGCTGGGAACTTCCGTTCTTCAATCTGTACTTTCTCTTTCGTTTTCCAAACATGGAGGTGACTGCACGTGTGCATTCTTTTGTCCTCATGTTCGCCTAATAAATGCTTGTATATAACGCTCGTGCCAGCCTCTGTGGTGCATCTTCTGCTGCTGAATGGACTGTACAAGAGTGCTTAGCTTTCTGAAGCTAGGTCTCTGGTTTCTGCTGCTGTTCCAGGGGTTTGAAGTTCGACCGGCAGTTCGGCCGGAGGTGTTTGGGCCAGCAGGGAGCATGCCCGTTGTTCCCGTTTCCCTGGACAAATCACAACACCTACTGTACATGCATTCCAAAGATGAGGCAGAACAAAAGGAGACAGGAGATTGGGGGGAGGAGGAAGAGTAAACATCCTTGGCAGACCCTGCCATTTGGCCAGCTGATACTTTTGCACCAGGGCCTCAAGGATTTTAACATATCTGCTTCAAAGGAAAAAGATACTATGGGGGTAATCAAAGAGAAACATTCTTACCAGCCAGTTGTTATTTGCGTTTACAGTAACAGGTCAGCAACACTGTTTTTCTAAAGAGATACGTGACTATCCCATCTCAGGGTTATGGAAGCAGCAGTAGCCAATTTATTGCCCATTTATGTCATGTAGAATGATCAGAAGAAATCATGCTTTCCTGGACCAGAGAGGAACCTTCCACTCATCACAACCTTATGAAAGGTATCGGAATGATCTAGCTCTACTCCCACATGAACAGGAATACAGTGGGACCTCGACTTACGACGATAATGCGTTCCGACGCAATTTTCGTAAGTCGAAAATTCGTAAGTCGAAAAAATCCTATTAAAAGCGGCCGCGACTTCCATTCGTAAGTCGAAAAATTCGGTTGCGGCGGCCATTTTGTTTCTCCCGGAAGTCATTCGTAAGTCGAAAAACACGTAAGTCGAATCGCTCGTAAGTCGAGGTCCCACTGTACATCATTCCCTCATCATAATTCTCCACGAACACCACACACAATGACTGAACTCGCTTCCAGTGTGGGTTAGCTGCATCACATCCAAGCATGGCTGAAATGTGGAAACCCAACTCCAATCTACTGACAAAATGGATCTGTATAAGAGGGTGGGTTAGATTTGCTGACTTGTCTAATCTTCAGCATGCTCATCTGAGAAGTGTTACGTCAATCATTAAGCTGGGTTAGTATCGATATATTGCCTGGTTTTATTATTTATACCCCGCCCATCTGGCTGGGTTCCTCCAGCCACTCTGAGTGGCTTCCAACATATATAAAAACATAATAAAACATGAAACATTAACAATAACAATCTGATCCAATTCAAAAAGACACAATAACTTAGGGTCAGAGTTCTGTTTTGTTCCAAGTGCAAGATGGCAAGTGTTCTGCGTTTAGAGGGAGTAGGTGGAATGCTTTTTGTAATGGCACAATTACGATTTGTAATGTTTCTCATCCTGCAGTTGGAACAATTAAAGGGCATTCATGGGTAAAATTCACAGATTCAAAAATGAAACAGTTTGATGTCAAATGCTTATATCAACACAGCAGAAGATAGACACTGTGTTTCAAAACATATCCCTCAGTGCCCAACTATTCCTATTGAGTGGAGCTCATTTGCGCTGTTCGATTGATCCAGATCCAGATTCAGATTTATTGTTACGGTCCTCGACCAGCACACACAGATATACATAAAAACAATCCAAAATACAATCTAAAATATATACTAGAAATATAAACTTTAACCATTATATGAAATTATTAGATAAAAGGATATCACTACTTTAGAGGATGGGCTACCGCTAATAGTGACACTGATTCTTCTTTAGCTCTATCCTGAAGTTATATGGATACTGCTAATTAAAACGGACCGAATTTTTATGGCTCTAGCGCAGAATTTAGCTACCTTAGCTGTCACATTAGAGTTAACATCTGAAAGAAGCCATTCTATATAAAAACTGTCCGAACGTCCTGGAAGATCGGCCAGCGTTGTGTGGATAAGACCGCCTCGCACGTCCTTGTAGAAACAGCATCGCAGGAGCACGTGGTCAATAGTCTCCACCTCTCCGGATCCGCATGGGCAACGTCTCTCGCCCAATGGGACCCGATTGAACTTCCCTTGCAAAACAGCTGATGGCATAATGCGGTTTCGGGCTAGGGTGAATGCTCTTCTATGCGAGGGTGTTTCGAGATGGAATAGACATCTAGCTGGGAGGGACAGGTATCTCCTTTCCTCCTGGATAAGAAAATGGGGGACATTGCTCAAATCCTTCTGTCTTTCTATATCTGTTATCCTCTGTTTGACGGTGATCTTTGCTGAGTTATAACCACGCGACATAAGGATAGATGGATGAAGGCCTATACTTAGCAGCTTATTTACTATGGCCTTGCTCCAAGAGAATTGATGTTTGTCTTTTAATAGCAGTGGGGTTAGGCCCTGGGGATTCAGATTTCGTTTCAGCCAGAGGTTGCATGCCTGCATCCAGACCCTGGCCTCCACACAGATCATGCCTGTTTCTAGGCGGCGATTGATCCAGTAGAAATAGGAGTATTCCCTCTACCAAAGATACTAACTGTTCTCTCAATCCATACAGCCTGCTTAAATTTAAGCCAATCTTTCTGTGATATGGAGCGCTGGAGCAAGCCATTTAGGGAGGAAACATAAGCCAATAGAAACATGCCATCACATCAACATGTAACTGAGCTGACAGCTGTGCCACAGAATCTTGGCTGTAATATGACAGCTTCCAAACACACCATGTGCAATTCAGAAAACAGACATTGTTCTTAGTGATTCACATTATTGTTTTCTTCTGCCTGGCATAGATGGATTTCCCATCCGGTGGCTGCTTCCTTATCCCCAAAAGTTCTTTGCTGGCTGAATTGAACTGAAATAATAGCATAGACATTTACCTATCTTCCTTGTAGGTTAACAGTAGCAAACATGTTCCAACCAATTTCCCTGCCCCTCGCGCCAGGGTTTGACAGATGGGGTGTGGCATGCTCATTTGCAAGATTCTCTACCCACATGGGAACAGGCAAGCAAGCAAGCACTCCACCAGGGTTGCTGGGTCTGCTCCCAACTGTGAAGGCAGCACATAATAATAAATAATCATTTTATTATTTATACCCCACCCATCTGGCTGGGTTTCCCCAGCCACTCTGGGCAGCTTACAGCACAGTGTGGTGTAGTGGTTAAGAGTGGTAGACTCGTAATCTGGTGAACCGGGTTCGCGTCTCTGCTCCTCCACATGCAGCTGCTGGGTGACCTTGGGCTAGTCACAATTCTCTGAAGTCTCTCAGCCCCACTCACCTCAGAGAGTGTTTGTTGTGGGGGAGGAAGGGAAAGGAGAATGTTAGCCGCTTTGAGACTCCTTCGGGTAGTGATAAAGCGGGATATCAAATCCAAACTCTTCTTCTTCTTCACATAAAAAAATGGTAAAACATTAGACATTAAAAAATTCCAAATACAGGGTTGCCTTCAGATGTTTTCTAAAAGTCAGATACAGTAGCACCTCTGGTTATGAACTGAATTCGTTCTGGAGGTCCGTTCTTAAGCTGAAACCGTTCTTATCCTGAGGCGCACCTTCGCTAATGGGGTCTCCTGCTGTGCGTGTGCCTCTGGGGCATGATTTCCATTTGCATCCTGGGGCAAAGTTCGCAACCAGGAGTAGATACTCCTGGGTTAGCGGAGCTCATAACCTGAAGCGTTCATAACCAGAAGCGTTTGTAATCAGAGGTACCACTGTAGTTGTTTATTTCCCTGACATCTGATCGGAGGACGTTCCACAGGGTGGGTGCCACTACCAAGAAGGCTCTGTGCCTGGTTCCCTGCAACCTTACTTCTCGCAGTGAGGGAACTGCCAGAAGGCCCTCAGAGGTGGACCTCAGTATCCGGGATGAACGACAGGGGTGGAGACGTTGGTTCTAGGTGACAAGACTGCACCCTTCTGTTCAAGCTCATGTCTAGTTGCTGCCATCTCCTGTTGACCCTTCCCCATGGCTTCCTCATGGCTGATCAGACCCATCCCCAATGTCCACTTTGTTGTCCAGGAAGTCCGGAAGGGAGAGCCAGCAGCTCTGCTCCCCTTTCCAAAGCAACGGGTCAGGGTGGAAAGGCGATATCTCCCCCCTCCTCCAACGTGGGTTCCCACAATTTAGCTCTCCCCTCTGTTTCTTCCTCCTAGTCTTCCATCACACCCTGCCTACTCATGGCCGGTCCCAACAGCATTGTGGGGCTCAGGGGACCTATTAGGAGTGACTTTCCCAAGGGCTGAACAGAATGCGCAGGATTATTCAAGGTAAGGTGTTCTCTGGGGTAACCTGGTTACCTCCTATAATATTTTGGTCTGTTATATAATCAGATGACGTTCAGTATAATCCATGGTTGTTATGGTCTGTGCTTGCATTTCATAATATCTTATTTGGTCCGCTGATTGACTCTTGATTACTTCCATATTGTTCCAGATTGAATCAACATCCCAAAAGACCTTCCCCATTCTGCACATCACTTTATCTTCACTTCTTTTCTCTCTTGCTGCTAACCGATAACAGACTGTCAACATTCCAGTCGCATTTAAATGTGGCAAGAGAATGGATTTCTCAAAACCAACTGTTAGAGGTTTTGACCGTAATTCTATATTCTGCTCGTGACATCTTCTTTGAAACACAGCTACACAATAGACGGTGCCAAAAACATTCAGTGTGTTTTAGCAACTGAAAAGGCAACTCCAGAAATTCAGCGTAACCTTTGGGATAGCATTCTTTTTCAAGACATTCTTGGCAAACTGTGCTACATGTGAAAAGGCGTGTTCCTTCCCTATTCATCTCCATCTCTCTTTAATGGAACTAAAAGTGGCAATGGCTATTCAAGAAATGGAAACCCTTCGCAAAATACTAGCCGATGAAATACTGTATCTCGACTGGGTGTTCTTTTTTGACCCTGGATACCAAAAGAAAGGAAGGATGTATCTCGCTGTGGCCAGAATTCTTTTACTGCAATCTGCAGTGCAGAAACTCAAAAACCTGGCTGTAAGACCCAGTGATCTAAGTCTAAAGTTTACAGCCTGAGAAAGTGAAATATACTCGGAGTCAAGTGTGAATTTCATGCTCTTTATTCAGCTCATACTAGCAAGGAATGAATCTTTCCCCAAAACGCCTGCTATATATACATTATTTACACAATGGGCCCCATGTGATGGGCTAATTCCGGGCTACTCCTGTAGGCCAATCAGGTTGCGGATTCACTTCATCCAGGAGCCTGATTGGCTGCTCTTGCAGGCCAGTCAGGTCGCTCATTCACTTCCACCTGGAGCTGGATTGGGTGGCTCCTGCGGACCAATCAGACTGCTGCATTCTGGATCCTCTTGTTCTAGGACCAATCAGACTGCTGCATTTTGGATCCTATTGTTCTAGGATTCAGCTCAGTACATAACAGAAAGTATGGTGGGGATCGGGCCCCAAGCAGTCAGATTTGAGAATCTGGAGAGTAGAGAGAATTCTGACTAAAATGGAAGCAAGAGCAGAAATTGTCACTGGTTGCTTGTTTGCCCCCTGCCTAGAATGGAAATCAACCTAGCAAAGACAACAGCAGCAGCAGCAACAATTTACTCACATTATTTATATGCCAGCCATCTGACTGGTTGCTCTAGTCTAGCCACTCTGGGCAGCTCCCAACAAAAAACAATAAAACTACAATACAACACCACACACTAAAAACTAGACTAAATAAGTATTCTCTTCATACCATCTAAAGCTTACAATCAAATTTTAAAAGTTTCAACTTCCAGAATAAAACTCTTTAAAGCAACACAAACTTGGTTTGATGCCATTGTGATTTATATCACAATGTTAAAATGCAGGATGTAATACAAGCAAAATGACAAAATTGCTTTGCTGCTGTTGTTGCTTTCAGCCTGCAAACAATACACAATTGATTGCATCCCCCCCTTATTTACATTGCATTTCTTTTGTATTGTATTGAAACAAATGGGGTGGAATAAAATGGATGGGATGTCAATAACCTTCATTTACATAACCTTCATTCAAGTTACATAACTTTTTAAGCTACGTAATTAATTGTTTCAACTTACAGGATCAAGCCACAGTGGACAGCTACACAAATACTGTGGTTTTGGCAGAGGATGAACTGCAGAGGAATGGAAATGGTGCTCGTGGGACAAATACAGGGCGGAATGGATAATGATGCCTTCTAGCCATAGCTGTCAACTTTCGGATTTGAAAATAAGGGATTTTTCCAAACTTTCGGATTTGAAAATAAGGGAGGCCGCAAGGGCGGTGCAATGGCACCAAGTAGCCTCGCCACCCTGCGCTCCAGAGGCTGCGCGCGAACGGGTGAGCGAAAGAGCGAGTGCGTAGACGGCAGGCAGGCTGTCTCTCTGGTTGGGCGTGAGGGTCTGGCTGCACAAGGCATGCAAGCTCCGCCCCCAGTCGGTCTCAGACTCCTTATTGGCAGCCGAGCAACGCAGCTGAGGAGCCTCCCTGGCCGGCAGGGAGGGAGAGGAGCTGCTTCCTTTGAAATCCGGGAAATTTAAGGGATATCAACAATCCGGGATAGCAGTGGGGAAACAGCATTGGAATAAGGGAGTTTCCCGCCAAAGAAAGGGAGGGTTGACAGCTATGCTTCTAGCATCTCTGCTAGATGCATGGCTCTCTGTCTGATAGGGCCAGAGACAACTAACACAGTCCAGGATAATCTCTAGGCTCAAGTTTCAGAAACAGTAAGTGGAGATCAGAGGAGTCAAAAGCAGGTGGGATGAGCAAGTCAGGCAGGTGTTCCAATGGAATTCTGATGGCAACAACGCAACTAAGTTAACCATTTTAATGAGGCAAGTTGCTGAAACTTAAGACCACACTCTGATCCACTGCAGCCTATATGACAGACCCTCCAAGTGTCCCTATTTTTCAGAGACAGTCCTGGGATTACAGAAGCCATTCTGGTTTCTGATTTGATCCTGGAATGTCCCGCTTTTCCTTAAAACAGTGATGGCTAACCTTGACACTCCAGATGTTTTGGGACTACAACGCCCATCATCCCTGATCACTGGTCCTGTTAACTAGGGATGATGGGAGTTGTAGTTCCAAAACATCTGGGGTGTCAAGGTTAGCCATCACTGCCTTAAAACATCCCTATTTTCATCAGAGAAATGTTGGAGGGTATGGAGTTATCTAATCCCCGAGCCTTCTTAAGACAGTCCTGCAGGGCCGGATTTAGGTTTGATGAGGCCCTAAGCTACTGAAGGTAATGGGGCCCTTTATATGGCCAGCTGTCCTTTGACAACAACAAATTGTCGCTGTTTTTTGTGTTGAATATATGCTATATGGTAATTTATGGACCATAATATTTTAGGGAGCAGGCTAGCAGGTGGGGCCCATTACTTACATCACAGGAGCCTACACAACACAAAACACTGTTGCTGTATGTAGGTTTTATTTTATTCATTTTTTATCTTATATTTTGGAAATGTACATCCAGTTTTTCCCTTTTAAATTTTTTTGGGGCTCCCAAAAGAGGGGCCCTAAGCTATAGCTTGTTTAGCTTATATGTAAATCCAGCACTGCAGTCCTGTATAGGGAAAGTTTTTTTTTATAAAACAAAATGTTTAATGTTTTTATATACGTTGGAAGCTGTCCAGAGTGACTGGGGCAACCCAGTCAGATGGGCACGGTATAAATAGTAAAATTGTTGTTATTATGGAATAGGACGTCCCTATTTGCATTGGAGAACTGCTGGAGGGTGTGATATGATGCCCTGAGAAGCACATTTTAGTCTGCAAAGCCTATGGCATAAATGCTGCCATGCCTCTCCTGGTGAAGGACTAGAAAGAAATGTACTGGATCTTTAGATTTGGTTCTTTGGCCCCGTCAGGCCTCAATGCTTGCAGACTTTTAAAGAAGAACAATCTGAGTGAGAGACTGCTGGTGTCCTTCTACCGAGGCTCCATAGAGAGCATTCTTATGTACTGTATTTGTGCTTGGTTCTCCAGCTGCACAGCCAGGGAGAAGAAGGTACTTCAGAAGGTCATAACCACAGCCCAAAATATTTTTGGTCATCCTCTCCCATCTCTGGAAGAACTATACAGTTCCCGTTGCCTTAAAAAGGTAAACAATATTTTAAAGGATCCATCTCATCCAGGATATAGTCTCTTTGTACCACTGCCTTCGGGTAGAAGATATAGAACAATTAGATCAAGAACAAATAGATTGAAGAACAGTTTCTACCCAAGAGCTATAACCATCTTAAATGCTGTAACCAGATAATATGACCTTGGAGAGCTGTGATGGGTGTGTGTGTGTGGCTTTTTTTGGTGTGTGTGTGTTTTGTGCTGTTTTTTTTTCTTTTTCTTTCTGGTTTTTACAGGATGGCATGCAATTTCGTTGCACTTGTATAGCGTTGTGCTTGTACTTGTGCAATGACAATAAATAAATTATCTTATCTTATCTTAAACTTTAGTTCTTTTTTATAATTGCTTACAATTCCATTCAACATCTACTTTCATTACCCTTTTCTCCAAACTCTATCAGCCCCGCCCAACATTTGAAAAAGATGGCCTGTCACTTTAAAAAATCCTTTCACCACTTAGTATATAAACCTGTGATTGGGAACACCTTCCAGCATTCTTTACCAAGCAGCAGTAACATCTAGACCAGTGATGGCTAACCTTGACACTCCAGATGTTTTGGGACTACAACTCCCATCATCCCTGACCACTGATCCTGTTAGCTAGGGATGATGGGAGTTGTAGTTCCAAAACATCTGGGGTGTCAAGGTTGGCCATCACTGATCTAGACCATGGGAGCGAGTACAGCCCTATTCTTGAATTTGTTTAGAAACTAACTTAGCTTATTTTGTTTTTCTTTTGAATTTGTGCAATTTAGGTTTTCAAACCTTTTTTGTAAATATAGTATTAGAATTTTTACATTTGAGTCCTCAACCCTTTATTATTGTGCACTGCTTCCTTTGAGTCAAATCGGAATTATAATGCATCATAGTTTTTGGTTTTTCACCTTCTGCTTTTGAATCTTGGTCATTTAAAATCTTTCTATTTCCTTCTGAGGAAACTGATTAGTTTAGTGAAACGAGGTTTTGTAGCCGGCACCCCATCAGGGTTTTTGCGAATTTATTTAAGCTTATTCCTTAAGTATTTTGATTTTCCTATTTGTTTACCTTATTTTTCACAAAATTGTCATTATAGTCAAATACCTCTCGTTTCAGGGATTTTAACAGTATCTTATTCAGTTTGTGCATGCATAACTTCATTCCCGTGACTGTCTTTTTTACTATTGTCCCTGGTGAAGTAGGCAAGGCACAGAAGTCTTGCTTCCTATCAGTGTTTTGATTCATTCCAAATAAGAGGTTCATCCATTTGGATATTGCTTCAGCCCTGCTTTCGTTTTATGCCCTGCCAGTGAAATGGCAGTGGTTGAACTTTATTAGCAGTGAAATTATGGATGTGATATTACAATGCCCTAGGGCAGCCACTCAGAGGCATGGCTGTCTAATATTTAATTATATTTAACACACATCCAAATTGCCCTTGAGTTGGAAAAGGATGTAAAAAGCTCACCAACACCCACCGTTTCACTTTAACTTGAAAGTAGAAGTATTTTTTGATTCCAGCACATGTTTGCTTATGAAAGGTCTCATTGGCTGAAGTATCATATAAAGATTCTGTAAGTAATTTTATTAGAGAATTATAAGCCCCTGTAAAGAAGGTGTGAAATGAAAATATCAACAGCTGTGCTCATTGGCAAATGCATCATACCCTTTAAACAAAATGCATAGCCAGGGAATCGTGCAAGTTCCAGACTTCCAAAAGCAAACAAAAGCATCCAGGGGGAAAAGTCATATTTTCTCTAGAAGTATTAATGCTATTTTTGAACTCCCAGTTTTGAATCATGCCAGTAGAAGACCTAGAAGAAACTGGGTGTGTTGCTCGATTATTGTACAATATCTTTTCAGAGCTACTCAACTGCATGCCTGCTGCGACTGCACTGCCCTCAATTGGCCTCTGCTAGAGGTTTAAAAAAGGACCCCTGACCATTAGGTCGAGTCGTGTCCGACTCTGGGGTTGCGGCGCTCATCTCGCTTTATTGGCTGAGAGCCGGCGTACAGCTTCCAGGTCATGTGGCCAGCATGACAAAGCCGCTTCTGGTGAACCAGAGCAGCGCACGGAAACGCCGTTTACCTTCCCGCCAGAGCGGTTCCTATTTATCTACTTGCACTTTGACGTGCTTTCGAACTGCTAGGTGGGCAGAAGCTGGGACCGAGCAACGGGAGCTCACCCTGTTGTAGGGATTTGAACTGCCGACCTTCTGATCAGCAAGCCCTGGGCTCTGTGGTTTAACCCACAGTGCCACCTGGGTCCCTAGAGGTTTAGCCTCTAGCTAGAGGTTTAGCCTCTGCTAAACCTGAGAAATTTTCACTGAGATTATGGCAGGGGAGGGGCAGCCAGCTTGGTCAAGGCTCCCAGCAGTGGTGCCACTGCCTCTTACTGGGACTAGGAGGGAAAGCGTGGCAGTGAGGTCAGGGTGGCATGGGGGCATCAGCAAAGCCAACCCAGTGCTCCCACTGGTGACCCACACAGCTTCAAATTGGTTGCTACCCAATCCCAGTCCCATACCATACCAGTACAGTGGTTCCTCGGGTTACAGACTCTTCTGGTTACCGACGCTTCAGGTTACAGACTCTGCTAACCCAGAAATAGTACCTCGGGTTAAGAAGTTTACCTCAGGATGAGAACAGAAAGCGCATGTCGGCAGCGCAGTGGCAGCGAGAGGCCCCCATTAGCTAAAGTAGTACCTCAGGTTAAGAACAGTTTCAGGTTAAGAATGGACCTCTGGAACAAATTAAGTTCTTAACCCGAGGTACCACTGTAACTTGCGATGCTCTTGCTGCCAGTACCCCAGACCACCCAGCTCCGCCTGCCTCCTCACCCACTGCAGTAGAACCAGGACCCAACGTTTCCCTGTTTATTTATTGAATTCATATACTGCCCCGTACCCGGAAGTCTCGGGGCAGTTCACAGGATAAGATCGGAATGTAAAACCACAAAGTACATAATCAAACTAAAAACAGCAACAGGATGCGATTGGTGTTGATGCAATTGGTTTCCCATGTAGTCAAACTTGTAATCTGTAAGAGGAGCCAAATATCATTGAGGGATTTTTTTTCCTTTTTCTTTTTTCAAGTGTATTAGAACATCTCTCTATTACAGAAAATGGAACCAGGCCACCAGTCCGTCTCCTTAATAAACTATACAACAGCTGTTACACCGAAAAGATTTTTGGTCAAACAAATAGTTTGACAGGCTGCAGCAACTGGCAGAAAACAACACAGGTCTTAACTTGGCAGGGAATCTGAGGGCAGGTGATAGCTGACAAAAAAGAATGGCAGATGGATTTTCATTCTGGCCGATCCTCGTATGAGACAGATTCTCCAGCATCCTTCAACAGCTTGTTGAATGCCGTTCGGCGTACTGAAAGCTGGTTTTACTCAATCTTAGCACCTCGTGGCAGATTATTGTAACCTAGAGATACATACCAGAGGTAATGTGCCAGAGACATCCGAAAGATCTGAACTTGGCACACTTGGGGCAAATCAATTTGTTCAGATTCATTCATTTGGCAGGACTTTGTCCTCACATTTGACACTGATAATAAATGGTAATAAGCTACTTCTTTCACTCAACACAAAATCAGAACAACCGGCTATTTATGGGTCAACAAAGCCCTACTCAAGCCAAATTCATAGCATCTGAATTCTCCCCCCCCCCTAAGAAATGCAGAAAAGCTATTTGAAAAATGGACGAATTCTTTTAAAAAAAAAGGAAAGTCACTGTTCAAGAACCAATAGGCAGCTCAGTATTTATCTTACTGATATTCGAAATTTCATTTGCACTACAAAAACATAAAGTAACTAAAAGAGTTAGAAATAAAACAAGCCAGGAAATGCAGCGCCAGGAAATTAAATAAGAATAGATGCAAAAAATGTGCACAGAATATTTTCCCCACCAGAATAAAATAACTATATTGAGGGAAGAACATTGTTGAATGGACCCTGGCTTTCTAGATTATCGTTTCATACTAAAGGTAAAGGTAAAGGTATCCCTGACCATTAGGTCCAGTCGTGACCGACTCTGGGGTTGCGGCGCTCATCTCGCTTTATTGGCCGAGGAAGCCGGCGTACAGCTTCCAGGTCATGTGGCCAGCATGACAAAGCCGCTTCTGGCGAACCAGAGCAGTGCATGGAAACACCATTTACCTTCCCACTGGAGCGGTACCTATTTATCTACTTGCACTTTGACGTGCTTTCGAACTGCTAGGTTGGCAGGAGCTGGGACCGAGCAACGGGAGCTCACCCCGTTGCGGGGATTCGAACCGCCGACCTTCTGATCGGCAAGCCCTAGGCTCTGTGGTTTAACCCACAGCACCACCCACGTCCCCGTTTCATACTTCTTTGCATTAGTTTTACCATTCCAAATGCAATAGTGACGAACACCATGGCAGTGGCAGTCAAATGTAACTGTTTCAATAAATGATAGGTGATGATGGTGCCTAGGAAGGACAAAGCAGTCTAGGTGATACCTACAAGAGATGGAACAATGAGAAGATCTTAGAGCAAACTCATTTAGTTGAATTGCCAGATCATAGCAGATGGTAAGATCTGAAGGGAGACAAGCATAAAGGATTTAAAAGCAATCCTTTTATTCTTTCAGGTTTTAAAGACCCGGCGCTGCAGAAAACTCTTGACAAGTACATTGAAACTGTTGCAGTGGCGATGTTTGACAACAATAAAATAAGTCTGTATCGGGCAGATGACATGTAGAGCAGAGATAATGGAAAGCTCCGAAGCCTATGCAGGTTCCCTTTAAAGTCAGATGGTTGCAAATGCCGCACAGAAATGATATTTAAAAAGACAACAGGTGAATGATATGGCAAAGCATCAAGTGCAATGCTGAAATAGCAACACCTGGCAGGTAAGCCAATAAGCCATATGGAAGAACTAGGTCATTCTCTATTTTATGGCAATTGGCCCCAAGTGTATATTTTCTGGAATTCTACATTGATGAGTTATTTTAAATCATCTTCTCTAATAGCATGAGTGCCTACCAGTTCAGAATTCAAATGCAGGGCGATCAAAAACAAGGCTGTGATTTCTACCTATTTGGCAGACTCCCTAGTATGGAGAAGGTGCTTGTGAATTAGAAGCATTTTTAAAAGTTTGTAAATTGAAAGTTATTTTGTTAAAAAAGAAAACAGCTGCTTAAATGGCCATGTGCACTTCCAAAACCTGCAAACGCCCAAGACTTATGAAATAGGGACAGGGAAATAGTTAGAGGGACTCGTCTAATTGAAAAAGGAAGCTTTGGAACTCACACTGTGTATCTGTTTTCACTGCAACCTTTTGTTTTTCGAAAGGCAGTGGAACATAGTAAATGCCTTTAGCTCAGCTGGTAGAGCAGGTGACTCTTAATCTCAGGGTCATGGGTTTGAGCCCCATGTTGGGCAAAGGTTTCCTGCATTGTTGGGGGTTAGACCTTGTGGTTCATTCCAACACTATAATTCTGTGATGCTAATGTCCCAACACAATCTTGGATGGATGGATGGATGGATGGATCAGACAGTTCTCCTTTCTGCTGCCAGGGAGGAGGGAAATATTATAAAGAAACAGGCAACATTTTTTTCCAATTCATTATATATCATTTCCCAGAAAGCTTGCATGACCAAAGGTTAACTGTCTTCCAGTCATTGCCACCTTCTGCACCTGTAATGTAAGTGTGAATAGAACCTCAGGCTGAAATTCAACCTGCTTCCAATGGGTTTTCCAGAACAACAGCCTATTTCTGCATCCACAGCCCTGCCACACATCACAGCCAGGGCAGAAGGGGGTTGGACTGGGCAGATTGCTGCACCAATGGATTCTGAGCCAACCTCCTTTGCCTCTTTCCATCTGGCTTGGGGTGGAGCTTGACAGGCTTCTCAAGGACTGCTCCTGCTGCTCCTGCTCAGCAGAGAAAGCTCCTCTTTTAAATTGATTTTTAAATTTTATCTGTGTTGTTTTAAATGAGACCATCTTGGCTGTGAGCCCTGGAAGACCTGCACCCTGTCTTGCTGGCCTTTCCCCATCTGGCCTGGGAGAATGGAGTGCGGACTGACTCCAGCTACAAAAAGGGAGGCTGTTGAACAGATTCCTGGGCTGGAGTATTGTTTATGGGGGGGGGGGGGTTTGAAGAGAGCTTGTTGCTGTTATTGATATTATTGTTGTGCCCTTAGTTTTAGATCTTACGATTTACATAGAAATTGTTTCCATTTGGTTGTGTTTTAGTTATTGTTTATGATTTCTGCTATGTTTGTAATTACAGTCATACCTCGGGTTACAAACTCTTCGGGTTGCGTGTTATCAGGTTGCGCACTGCGCTGAACCCGGAAGTACTGGAATGGGTTACTTCTGGGTTTCGACGCATGCGCAGAAGCGCTAAATCACGCTTTGCGCATGCGCAGAAGTGCCGAATCGCGACCTTCGTGTGCGCAGACGCGGCGCTGCGGGTTGCGAACGTGCCTCCTGTACGGATCACGTTTGCAACCCGAGCGTCCACTGTATGTGATTTTGTAGTTATGTAAATCTTGTCATGTTGTAAGCCACCTTGAGCAACACAGCATGCGAATAAAATGATGATGATGATGGATAGTTCTGTTTGGGGGTTTCTTCTGTCCGCTTCCATACTTGGTCAGTGGAAACATGAGCTCCATGCCAGCTGAATGATGTCAGAGAGGCAACTCTGCCCACCCCCACCCCCCGCAGCCTGTTGAAAAAATGATTTGGATTGCTCTGTTAGCGACGGAAGTGAATATGAGATAAAGACTGGAGAGCCCTGGAAAGAAAAAGGCATGTTGCCACCACTCAGCTGCATATTTGACAGCGTTTCATTTTGGTTTCTCAGCACAGCTAAGCATAGTAATTGAAAATGTTCATGGCATCACAGTGCTAATGCAGTTGCATTGTACATCCACATATTTGGCTTGAATACGATTAAATTATTAGCTATAGCAGTCTTTCGATGCTGTTTTGAGTGTGGCACTTTAATCCAGAACATAATGCAAATCCTCGACATATTTTGTTGTTGTTGAAAGAAGCAAAAGAAGAAAAAGAAGGAAAAAAAAGATATACACATTCTCATCTCCCAAGGCTAATGCAATTTTCTAATATCTTAAAATTACTAATGCATTGGATTTTTTTTTTTTTTTTTTTAAGAAAAGCTGGCACCTGTTAAACTATTCAGTTTAGAAATCTGTAACAAAAGACGTGTCAAATGAAAGATAGATTAGAGTGGAATGAAAAGCATTTTCTTACTGCAGAGTCTAAGTAGCAGCATTCCCAAAGTTGCACACAACACTGGATTGTGTAAGGATTATTTCTTCTGTATTCTGTATTTGTATGGGCTAGGGAGAAAAATGGAGGCTAGAGAAAATTAGCAATTTTATGCTAAACTGTATGTAAGTTATCAAGAGATTCCAGCAGAGTTTGAAAAATGCATGTATTACAGCACTGCAAATGAATAGAGTCAATATTAGAAAGGGGTTTAGGTATCTGTGTGGTTCCAGACAAAACAGAGAGGGGTGTCTAAAGCCTGGGTTGCATAACTATATTTACTGCAAACCTGGGTTGAATTAAAAGCACAATCCTATACATTGAATTCAGTGGGATTTACTTCCAGGTAAGTGTGGGACACTGGTGGCGCTGTGGGTTAAACCACAGAGCCTAGGGCTTGCCGATCAGAAGGTCGGCGGTTCGAATCCCTGCGACAGGGTGAGCTCCTGTTGCTCGGTCCCAGCTCCTGCCAACCTAGCAGTTCGAAAGCATGTCAAAGTGCAAGTAGATAAATAGGTACCGCTCCAGCGGGAAGGTAAACGGCATTTCTGTGCGCTGCTCTGGTTCGCCAGAAGCGGCTTTGTCATGCTGGCCACATGGCCGCAACCCCAGAGTCGGTCACAACTGGACCTAATGGGCAGGGGTCCCTTTACCTTTTTAAGTGTGCATTCGTACTATTGCTCTGTGTCTATTAAATCTGTATCCGGGGTCTGGCCTGATCTCCCTCATTTGGGCTAGATTAAAACAATCTGTAACGTGAGGATACAGGACTTTCCGGAAAACAAGACACCCACTGTTATGAATTCCCTGCCCATCTGTGAAGGTTGGAAATCATGTCTAGATCATATTTGAGGATCACTCGTTTATTTCATTGCACACACCTATACAGCAAAATAAGCTTCATGTGCTGTAATTTTTATCTTGTATGGTTTAAATAAGTTTTCTGAAATATACTCGGAGTAAGTGTGAATTTCATGCTCTTTATTCAGCTCATAGTAGCAAGGAATGGATCTTTCCCCAAAACGTCTGCTATATATACATTATTTACACAATGGGCCCCACGTGATTGGCTAATTCCGGGCTACTCCTGTAGGCCAATCAGGTTGCGGATTCACTTCATCCAGGAGCCTGATTGGCTGCTCTTGCAGGCCAATCAGGTCGCTGATTCACTTCCACCTGGAGCTGGATTGGGTGGCTCCTGCGGACCAATCAGATTGCTGCATTCTGGATCCTATTGTTCTAGGACCAATCCGACTGCTGCATTTTGGATCCTCTTGTTCTAGGATTCAGCTCAGTACATAACATTTTCCATGCTTGTTCTTACACCTAAATACATTCCAAACACAAACGCACACTTAAGATTCTTCAGCCAACACTTCTCATTCACTGACAAGCTTTTCTTTTCCCACTCTAAGGGTAAAGCTTTATTTTCCCCATTCCCAAAACCATTCACAAGAAACCTATTCATTGACCAAGACTAATTCACATAAGATATAGTCTGCATTTATTTTATTTTTTATTTATTCCCACCCCTCCCCCCCCGAATTGACCTTTTGTTTGAATGGACACTTCTTCCTCTTTCTATTTGAGGCGTACACCGGGGAATGCAATCAGGAGATTCCTATTGATTGTTCTGAAGCAATTTCGTGCTGGTCATGGTTGTACTGGATTTGCAATCATTCTGAAGAGAGGTGTTATTGACTGCACCTAGTAATTACCACACTCACATCTCAGCCTGCAATGTGCTCCTTGCTCAGACTGCTATAGTGAGAGGCCTTATTTTTCTAATCAGAGCCAAGGTTAGCACTGAGTATTGGAAACCAATATTCTCCAACCTTGTTTCAGATCTGGGCCTTACCTTTAACCTCAGCCTGTAACATGAGACTTGCTTATTAACCATATATGCCCATATTTTTTCTCTCGTTCACATTCTGCTTCAAGAAAGTGGGCAGTGATGTTACAATGGGAACTATCTTGGGTCGAGGCATCCCTAGATGAAACCGAAGATCTCACGCATGTGCATGGCGCAAGATATATAACATTCTCCTTTTCACAATACAAGAAATGTTGGGTTTTCTTATGGAACTGGTTGGCAGGAGATAGTCAAAAGAACACATAAGTGAACTTATGGAATTTGCTGCCTCTGTTTGTGGTTACCAATATAGATGGGTTTAGAAGGAAAATAGACGAATGCTAGCAATGATGGCTGTTTGGACTCTAGAGTCAATGACTATAATGCCATTGAATTTGAGATACTGGGCAGCAAGAATAGGTGGGGTCCATGTCCATTAATTTCAATGGACCCACTCTGAGTAGGACTAGCATTTGATACAACCCTGTGTCTTCAACAGCTTCATAGCAAGTAAAAAAACAATAATATAGCAGATTCAGACTAGACCACCAATTCGGATGAGGGTTCAGTACTTCTGGTAGTGCACCTGGGACTTTGAACAATTCACTCATGATCTGAAGCATCCTTTGCTTTGGAAATCTGAAGCTTTGTATGTCTCCCCATTGCCTATCATGGGAAAATGGGCTGGTGAGTTGTAAGGGAAGTCCACTCCCACCAAAGACTCTTGGGGCAACAATCCATAGACCACCTGAATCACTTTGAATAGGGCAGGAATAAAGTTGACACCCCTGGAAATGGAGAGACGGGACACACACATGTGTAATGCTGCCAAGGACTCTCTCAGTATTGGAATTAGGACAACCTGGGTCATCTTTGCTGGTCCCAGGTTCTCCATCCTCCCTGTGTGGATTTGTGCCTGAAAGACCAACGGAAAGTGCAACTGCAAGGTGAAAAGATTGTAAGAAGAAGAAGTAGAAGAGTTTGGATTTGATATCCCGCTTTATCACTACCTGAAGGAGCGGCTAACATTCTCCTTCCTCCCCCACAACAAACACTCTGTGAGGTGAGTGGGTCTGAGAGACTTCAGAGAAGTGTGACTAGCCCAAGGTCACCCAGCAGCTGCATGTGGAGGAGCAGAGACGCGAACCCAGTTCACCAGATTACGAGTCTACCGCTCTTAACCACTACACCACATTGTAAGCACATCTTGTGACTTTACACTACCTCGGTATCAGGGACGCCAACTCTAGGGGGCTGAGGTGTCTTCGTCCCCCTCAATATTTGTTGGAAGGGGGATCGGGCCCCTTCAATGTTGGTGGGGCCTGGCGCACGTTGTGTGTGCACAACGTCACACACGACACACATTGCAGCTTCAGCCCCTGGCTCCTCCAGAGTGCTCAGCTCTCTACAGAGGATGCGACATTGCGCATGTGTTGTACGTGTGATGTCACACACGCACAATGCACGCTGCCCCCCCCCTCAATCTTGGTGGCAACTTGGCACCTCTGTTCAGTACTGTTTATGGAGTATATCTGTTAAGGAATAAAGCCCGAGCTTCTAATTTCCTGGCTTTTGTGGAACGTGAGCCAAAATGAGATGGCCTTAACTCTGACCTTGAATGGGCAGCTTTAATCACTACACTATTCAATATCCTCTATATATCTATAACTGGTAGAAATTTACAACAATCCCTCAAGTTCCTTGTATATACTGGAGGGGGTGGGAACCGAGTATTGTTGCTCCATAATTTATTTTAACATAGTTCTAGCAGAGCTGGCCCGTGAGGAAGGCTCACAATATATTTTTACAGTAAGAGACTATGATTGCACCTATTGTTGCATGTGGGCAGAAGGAGAAAAATAGGTGATACTAATTAGACTGAGAGCAACAGATCAATAATCAAGAGTTCACTGGGAATCAATTAGGAGATGAATGAACTACTATTCTAAAGTATCTGAGCTCTATTTTCCTTCAGATAGTATAGTAGCGTACCACTTTCTTTTCACCTTCAATACACATGCAACAAACTGATACACAATTCTGAGTATGGCTAATCAATTATATGTCCTTTTATGGCCTTTATATTGCAGCAACGACTGGTGTGCGAGAAGGACCCAAAAATATACCAATCTCAAAACCGCTATGGGTATTTCTCCCCAGAGTTGATTTGGAAAATGTATTTGACATTTCCATGTGTATGTGCACATGTATTTCTGGATGAATGCATGCTGTCTAGTTATCAAAAAAAAGCTTCCACAGTCTGCTCATTTAATTGCCTGCCTGGTGGTCAGATACCAGTCTTGTTAATCTCTACCTTTGCAGAATAATTAAGACTCTAAAAGAGACTCTTCTGTCTATGACCTAAATATATCCATATAGCTGAGTTAAAGCTCAATCAGGGCTTGCTAGGAATATCTCTTCCAATACACTTGAGAGTTGGGGTAGATTTTCACAGGACAATCAAGGTTGTTGTTGTTGTTTTTAATAGCGCAGAGGAAGCTATAAAATGCTGGATGGTTTTGGCTACTGTTGCTACTGTAAAGCGATGAACATAACAATCTTTTTTATACTTAAGCATAATGCTTGTTCTAAAATGCCGCCTGCAACCTCAGCCTAAGCAGTCTCTTCATTTAATTCATCATGCATATGAATTAAAGGGGGAGAGTGGAGGGCTGGAAGAAGCAGAGACCCATGACTGTATTACACACCCCTAAATGGACACTAAACCATTCCCTTTGATAAAGAGTGTCTCTGAAACCCATTGGAAGCCATATCTCTTGTGATGCTGTGGGGTTTTGTTTTTGTTTTTTTGTTTTTTGTTTGTCTTGACTTTCCTATAGCTGTTCTAGATAGGGTAGGCAAACTAAGGCCTAGGGGCCGGATCCGGCCCAATTGCCTTCTCAATCCGGCCCGCAGACGGTCCGGGAATCAGCGTGTTTTTACATGAGTAGAATGTGTGCTTTTCTTTAAAATGCATCTCTGGGTTATTTGTGGGGCATAGGAATTCATTCATTATATTTCCCCCCCCCAAAATATAGTCCAGCCCCCCACAAGCTCTGAGGGACGGTGGACCCTGCTGTAAAAGTTTGCTGACCCCTGTTCTAGACTTTCCGCATTTGCATAATAACTATTCACACTGGTCCACAAATTCGGGTGTGTGAACATTTGCTGTATCTGTACATCACATTAAGCCAAACTATGGCTTAGTGTGAACACGCTGGTTCCCAGAGAGTAGGACATAGCTGCTTTACTCTTTCACGGCCTTTCTAGGTCAGATGGGTGGGGTATAAATAATGAAATGATGACAATGACGATGATGGAATAGATGTTGCTATTTTCATCAAAGAAATGTTTCAGGGTATGAATTCAGATGTGGCCAGCTTTTATTCCTCTCCCTCACAATGGACAACTTATGCATAGTATTCCCATTCAGTAAAATGCACCTTTAAAAAAAATATCACAACAATTCCTAATAATCAGACGTTTGGGGAAGCGAGAGCTTTATTTACTGCATATCACACTGACAGAAGGCAGCATAGGAGGCTCTCAAAAACAACAACTGGATAATAAGGATATGAGAATAATCAAGATTTGAAAAACAGGAGGGGTGTTGTAATGTCATACCACGCATCAGACACGTATAGACAGAATTTCCCTCTGCTGGTTATACTTATAGTATAAACATCTAGCTTTAAATGATGGCCTGTGCTGTAAGCTGTAATGAGTGCTTATAGGCCTATCATAGGTTGAACATGAAACTGTGCTCATGTCATTAAAAACTCAACTAGGCAGAAAGCTCAGAATGGAGCCGTTGACAAAGGGAGAGCAGAGAGCTCTGTGGCTTATCCTTAATTAGGTGTTGGCACTGGTTCTTGTCAAACAAGAGGGAAGAAGTGTAGGCAGGAGCACATTGGTGCAAATACACAGCGCCAGTCTCAGCTGGAGGTAATACAAAGTGCATTCAAGCTGACATCGAAAGGGATTTAGGTACATACACATGGTAAGTAAAAAGGAGAGAGAGAGAGAGAGAGAGAGAGAGAGAGAGAGAGAGAGAGAGAATGGTAGCAATGGAAGCTTTGGGTGAATTGCAACCGAGTGCACCTTTACTCCAGCTTATCAGTCTCTCGACAGCAACAAACCAACTTTCCAAGTGCATTTCTCTTCTTAGTGTTCCAGATTAAAGGTCAAAGGAAGCCAGATTTATATGTTCTCTCGCTCTCCATGCAGCACACATCTTGCCCTCATTGGTATGCTACGGATGCCACCCTCCACTCCCGGAATACAAAGGCTTTCCCCGCGTCAAAGAGCTTCCATTTCCCCCCCACCCCCAAACAATTATTTGCTAGAAGTGGTTGCAAACAATGCGATATTAAAAGGTCACAATAGGACTTCTGGCGTAAATACACATGTGGCAATCTGCCAGACCTAATTCCTCTCGTCCCCCAAGTACATTTATCTTACACAGTTATCTTATTCGCTTGGCATCTTCAAGCAGCTAATATGTGGATGGGTTTATTAAGAGGCTTCCGATACATATTCTGAAATATATACAAAGGCTGTGTGTTTTCACAAAGTGTGTCATCTGCACACATTTAAGCTACCAGATGGCAGTTCTTATCGTGGAAACCTTGTTCGCTTCCTGGCTGAATGTGTGTGTGTGTAGCTATATATCTATATATATCCTGCAAAATGAAAATGATAAGAAAAATTACCCTACATATCACAGCTTACATTACCCATCTACTTAGGCAGAAAACAGCATATGTTATACTGTTGTGGAAATGTGTTATATATATATATATATATATATATATATATATATATATATATGCGCGTGGGGTAAGGGTGGAAAGGGTGGAATGATTGCAACAAAATGTGAAGCTGCGAAATTAAATATATGCAAAATGAAAGAAGCTTTCGATCCAATAATGAAAGCTGATGTTTATGATGTTATTAATATAAGCAGCCGGAATCTCACATGGCACGGAGAGCAAGATTTACGCGCCATAATTGCTCCTCTCCCTTCTGTTTCTTCCCCCAACCCCCTTTGTATTATTGCAAAGATGGCAAAAAAAATCACTTGTATGAAAATCGAGTATATCTTATTTATAGGGGGATCTTTTCATTAGGCTCTCGGCTCCCATCGATTCAAAAGAGAGCAGGTGTTCTTAGAAATCCAGTTAACATATGTGAAATCTATTTGTACGGCCGCGATGGATACTTGCATGCTCATTGCAAAAGGTTGGTTAGTATCGTTCTTTTCACAAAACTACCTCCTCGTCTCTTTTTTTGGCCTGGAAAGATTCAATTACTTTAAGAATGTGGTGTAAACATCTGCTGATGAGCACTCTTAAGCATATTTTTGTTCAGCATAAACTCTCTCTCTCTCCCCTGCCTTCCCCCTCCTCCCTTTCCAGCAGCAGAGGAGAGTTTCAAGGCGTCTTGTCTCAGCTCCAGCTCATTCTGCCTCCGGCACTGAACTCTTGGCAGGCAGCCAACCAATCTCCATTTCCCAATGAAGCTCTGATTCCATCTGCTCCAGCAGTGCAATATATTCCACTTCAGGTCAAAAGCAGGGAGCCAACAGTATTAACATTACACTAATCTGTAAAGACATTTTCACTAGCCTAGATAGGCTAATGTTACATAGAGCTTTAAAAGCTTCTAGGATAAGGAAAGGCAGTAATTGTCAGAGAAATGTACTGTATAGCAGTTGAGGGTGTATTGCAAGCTGTTGAGGAACGAACCAAACAAGGCAGAGAGTGTTAGCTGCTTGTGCAATTAAAATATTAATATGGGTGGGATGGAAATCCACATCTCTTTTTTCTGCACTTGAGTGCTAAGAGGAAGAAATGCCAAGCAAATATATTGCTGGTGCTAAAACAGAGGAAATAAATCAGCATTATTTTCAGCGGGTGAGATGGTAGCATTTGAAAGATGCTGATAAACTGCTTTAAAAACCAAGTTAATAACCACTATTGTTTCCAGAAAGATATATACTCTTATGCATTTTGTAGATGCAGAGGACTTATAATCAATTGCTTCTGAAATATCACATCCCATATATTTGGAGTTTTACAAAGATTCTCATAAAACACTACAGCAATTCATTCCAAATTGGTTAATGCATACAATAGAAATTCAATATTTGCCATAAAAGCCAAGCCTTCTTCATTTTGCTCCTTCAGCTCATCTCTTTAAAATGTAGTTTAAGATTCATGCCTTTAGGCACATCAGAAACCATTAAGAACTACATTTCCGGAAATAAAAATGTATAAAAATTCAATTTAAATTGCCTGGATTTCTTTTTCCCTTGTCTCCAAAGGGAAGGGTTAACTGAAAATTACCTAAGTGAGGATCCATACTGTTAGATTTTTCTTTTCCTGTATCATTTGATTCAGATGTTTCAAATGAAAATAATCATGTAAGCAATTATATGTTAGATTATATGGAAATATAATGCTCTGAAACGGACGATGCAGTCAACTCAGAGCATTTTTATGTTATTTTCACTAATGTATTTATTTTAATGCATATTTCCCTCAAACACACACACATACACACAAACATTGTTTGATTGGGGGAACTGCACCACAAAATTCAGATACGTGTGAATTTTGAATGATGGTTAAGTTTCGCCTCTCGTATTGTTTCGGAAAATGCAAATTTGCATGTCGAGGTCCCCAAGCCACCCCTCAAATAACACACACTTCGCACAGAAATTTAAGTTTAAGGTTTTTGGCATATTTTTGGCCACAACTTTATTAAAATACAAAAATGTGAGTGGTTGCTTAGGCATTGGTTCCAACTATCTGTCCCCTCCTGGGGACAGACTGACAACCACCCGCCTTACAGAAGTCAGTAAAGGGAAAACACTTTGGGGAGAGAATAGGGGTCGGGTGTCCAGCCCTCATCTCTCCCCTAATGTTCTCAGAGGCTCAAGCGTGGCCCTGACCAGGGGGTACGGACAAAAGCTTGGTGAGCCCCTGAATTCCTTTAACGGAATTCCCCGCGCAGCAGCAGCATTGGAGGGGCAGGCACAGCCAATCCTTACCCCTCCACCAACCAATTTAATAACCAATGCCTAACCGCCAACCTTACAAGTTGTGACTAATTGCTACGCAGTAGGTGAAAACCAAATGCCACCAGCCAATCAGCCAAGTGGAAAAATTCCTACCAGGCCCCTGCCCCAAAAGCAGACGACCCCATGACAGGCATAGCAAGGTCAACACGCAAGCCTAAATTATAGGGAGGGAGGGCGGGTGATCCAAATGCACGCAGCGAAGAGAGGCCCCACGCTGCGTGCAGGAGGAATATATAGCCTTCAAACATTGCCACATACAAATCTCCCCAACAACCCACAGGGCCCAATCACATGCCTTGGCTATCTCCACCCCCATCGGTCAGCCCGGACACTGAGGTCCAGTGCCGAGGGCCTTCTGGCGGTTCCCTCGCTGCGTGAAGCCAAGTTACAGGGAACCAGGCAGAGGGCCTTCTCGGTAGTGGCACCCGCCCTGTGGAACGCCCTCCCTTCAGATGTCAAAGAGAACAACAACTACCTGACCTTTAGAAGACATCTGAAGGCAGCCCTGTTTAGGGAGGCTTTTAATGTTTTATAGATTATTGTATTTTAATGCTCTGTTGAAAGCCGCCCAGAGTGGCTGGGGAAACCCAGCCAGATGGGCGGGGTATAAATAATAAATTATTATTATTATTATTATTATTATTTATTATTATTATCTATCCGATCCCGCCCAGCAACAGAGGGATGTCTTGCTGGCCCCCACCGCAACACGTGCTCTCCATGAAGGAGAACCCGCTTTGATAGATTCTGTTTTAAGTGCAAACTGAATTGACTTTCTCCCTCATCTCTACTGGGGCCATTCCATGTGATATAAGACTCCCTTCCTTCCTCTTGTCTGCGCATGTGCCTGTGTTTGTACACTCTCATCATACTTCTTCTACATAAGGTTTCAAATCAAATCAAGAGGAAGATGGCTTACGAGATTTTGATTTGAGTGGAAAGGTCTGCAGTAAGTTTACATAAAGAACATTGACTTCAGTCCTCTCAGCCTTTCTGAATGCTTTACGGTCTAATCACTGTACTAAGAATCTGTCCCTGACAGGCAGCCTCTTCAGTCTAGCAGATAACAAATGTGGCTCGATGGCCGTTGGGCCTCGCCATTTGAAATGCACCAGAAGCAATAGTATTCCATTCCTCTGATTATACAGCCAGCCAGAAAGTGCTCACAAAGCTATAATTGCCTGGGTTATGAAACATCTTCACCTGTTATCCGAAGCTAAGTTGAATCGTTGGAAATTGGAACAGTGGCTGTTTTCATGCCAGCTTAATTTGAGCCGTTACTGCTGTTCACTTAACACAGATGAATAGGTGTGTAGGATGAGATTTTAAACAGAGATGACACCCCAATGAATATTTGCTAGCAACTGCGCCGCAGAAAGCCGGCTCGAAGAACAACAGACAATTGTTAAAAGCTAAAGGGGAGGGGGGAGGTGAAAGGAGAGGAGATTGAAGTTCTGCCATGTGTATCTGTGCCCATAATAAAGTCTAAATGGGTGACAGCTTTTCGCAGCGAACCGCTTGATCCTCAGAGTGCTGGGGTAGGCAGGGGCTAGATTGCAATGAATAGCAAATTGTACCATGGGTAGGCAATCAAAACTTAAATCCCCCTTGTCTCCCCCAAATTAGCCCCCACAAGATGCAAATGCAAAGTGATTTCTGTGCATTTGCAGCGGAATGAGAAATATTACACCACATCAGACCTGACCAGCACTTCACTTCATAGGGAGTCAGGATAGGCACTGAAATTTAATTGCCTTCTTTCATTTTCACCGCAGTGTGGTTTGCAACAAATTTGAAACATTCTGAAGTCTTGTTGACTAAATAACACACATTTCAGCATTTGACTTAGAAGAGATACGTGCTGGACGTATGAAATAAATCAAGGGTCAGCAAACTTTCCAGTGTTCCTCAAGCTTTTTCCTCTGAGCTACACTTTGAGAATAAAATTTGCTTGCGCCACAGCAATTTTTTTTTTTTGAAACATAGCTAGGATTTGCCGTCCCTATCACCTGATGCTCTTGCATTTTGAAAAGATATCTATCCATATTCTGCAACTGAAAAAACCATAATTTTGACACTATACTAATGCTTAAGGTTCCTTTGATCGTTCTTGAATCTCCTTGCCACAGTTTCCACCGTCTCCTCTGCTGCACCGGTGTGGATCGCCACATCCTTTGAGAACCATTGGTTGAGGCTGACATGCCAAAATGTGCACACAGGAAAAATTGGATCTGACTGATCCCATCAGGAAGCATTCAGACTTCCTGCCTTTTTTCAGCAGTTGGATTTGGATTTTATACCTTTTTAATAGTAAGATCACCACCATCTCCTTCTTTAAGAGTTTCCAAAGGCAATTAGGAAGCTGGAAAGCCTTCAACTGCCTGAGGGAATACTACATCCCTGGGGGAAGCGATATCCTCACATGCCTCAGCTGCTGCTTAAGGCTGCCTCTTCCCATTAAGGTTTCCTGGCAGATGGATCCGGCCCAAGCCGATCTCAGCCACTCATGTCCTTCTGCATTTCTTATCCCACTGTCCCTTTGTTTTGTTTTGTCCTGGGATTCAATAAAAGTTCTATTTGTTTCAGTTATATTTTATTAAATTTTCAAAAGGTTCACATATACACTAAAATACATAATATATTTTTCTTTCATTTTGTTGACTTCCCAACCCGTTTTCCATGCTGTTTTTTATTTCTCCCCTTCGCTGCACCCTATCTTCTCTCTCTCATACCATAACAACAATACACTAATCTCTAATTCCTTCTCTTTCTCATAGTTCAAATCCTGCTCCCGAATCCATCATACTATAATATTTCTTTAAATATTCCGAAAAAGGCTTCCACAAAACAATCGTCATTAAGTTCTTTTATTTTAGCTGTTAACTTTGCCAATTCCTCATAGTCCATCGCTTTACTTATCCATTCTTCTTTGGTGGGAACTTCTTCTTCCTTCCATTTTTGTGCGTAGAGAATCCTAGCTGCTGTCGTTCCATACATAAACAGCTAAATCGTTTTTCTCATACGGCTAACAAAAGTTCTCTAGGCAGTTTACAATAAAAATAAATGAAGTTGTAGCCCAATTTGTCCATGTTCACTGCTTCTTTTTGCCGGTTTCATAAAAGCGCAATCAGAATTAAAATTCACCAGTGACTTGTTCACACATCACAGGTACAGTCTGTCAGTGAAAGAGTGTACAGTATTTGATAACTATTTTCAAAGTTGTGCTCAGGAGTGTTGCAGGAGTTGTGGTCATAACCACAGCCCGAAAGATTATCGGTCATCCTCTCCCATCTTTGGACGAACTATACAGCTCCCGTTGTCTCAAAAAGCAAACAACATTTTACAGGATTCATCTCATCCTGGATATAGTCTGTTTGCACGATTGCCTTCAGGCAAGAGATACAGAACAATTAAATCAAGAACAAATAGACTAAATAACAGTTTTTATCCAAGAGCTATAACTATTTTAAATGCTGTAACCAAATGATATGATCTTGGGGAGTCGTGATGGATGGTATGTATGTGTATGTGTGGCTGTAAATGTATAAATGCATATATGTGGCTGTAAATGCGGGATGGCATTCAATTTCGTTGTACTACCGTGTTTCCCCTAAAACAAGACACCGTCTTATATTCCCCCCCCTCAAAATAAACACAGTGTTGTAGCGTGGGTTAATGATTTCAGCAAGTGATTTCAGCTCTCTGACATCGCAGACAGGAGACAGCGTCTTCATGTAACAACTCTTTATTCAAGCAAACAAGACTGGGGGAACTGAGGGTAGGGAAGCTACATTTATAGGGACAGAAGACTGGCAAGGAAAAGATACATTTTGGAGGGAACAATCTCAAGCAATCACGCAGCTGCTTTTTGGTGGGAACCAATAAGACAGAGGATCCAAATGCAGCAACTTGAATGCACCAATAGTAACTGTTCCTTCTGGAAGGCAGTTACTTTACCCTATTGTGATTACAGACAATAGTAATATATATATAATAACACTCTGAATCAATACACAACACACAGTATGGCTTATTTTCGGGGGATGTCTAATTTTAACCGCTCCGCATCAGTACGCTGCATAGCCACGCCTATCCAGACCATCTTAAGGGAGAGGCACCGCATCACAATGTCTTATTTTCGGGGTATGGCTTATATTTCGCAAATGCGTAGAAATCCTGCTACGGCTTATTTTATGGCTGTGGCTTATTTTAGGGGAAACAGGGTATGTACAATGACAATAAAGTATCTATCATCTATCTATCTATCTATCTATCTATCTATCTATCTATCTATCTATCATCTATCTATCTATCTATCTATCTATCTATCTATCTATCATCTCTATCTATCATCTATCTATCTATCTATCTATCTATCTATCTATCTATCTATCATCATCTATCTATCTATCTATCTATCTATCTATCTATATCTATCATCTATCTTTATCTATCTATCTATCTATCTATCTATCTATCTATCTATCTAAAGGAGTTCATCTGAGCCAGCTTGGAAATGAACTCCCGGGGATCTTAAAATTCACCTGAGAGGAAAGGGAAGCTTTTCTTTTCTAGCTTGCATAGATATCTGGAATGGAGAGGGGGCCCCACCTCATCACCAAATTGTCTTGCTCACATTCCTCCTTTGTTTACCTTTAACTCGGGATGCAGGTTGGTTGTGGCATTGAGCAGAGAGGGCAGGGAGGAAGGAAGGAGGGTTATCATCTGTGCCAACGCCACTGTGTGGTCCTGCAAAGGGAAAGGCAATTTGGAGATGTCGGGAGAAAGAAGGACAAGCAAGGATACAGAGTTCAGGAAAACGTTGTTACTCAATTACGGCTGAAGTGGAATAGGGGAAGGGAGCGTCTTATACTCCTTATGCAATAAGATTCAGTTGCCAGATGAGAGGGCAGAGCCTGTGCAGGTCCTGAGGGTACTTCAGTGACAAGCTGTCACCTGTAGTTCAGATCTTGGCAGGCTCTTGACACTCCTTAAAAGACCAGAGAAACGGAGACCCGAACTATGTAGTGTGAATGTATGCAACGGAAGCCCGGTGGTCATTTTTGAGGGGAGGAAGCGACTGACTGTATGCTTGCTCCGTGTTTTTTTTAGCTCCAAATAACAGCCAGTAGTTTTTACCCGTAGAGGATTTCCATCATCAATGTTCAATAGGTAACTGCAGTTCCGAAGATCTCAGAAGCCTATGTCTCAGTCTAACCTGGTAAGAGAAAGTGAGAGGATGTGTTTGGATCATGTACAAATGTAACAAACACAACAAAAAATCTTGTGCTATACATTATTGGAGGGAAAATAATACCCATTCTGTAAGAATCAAGTATGAAAACCTTCTTGATTTTCATTCTTCTTAAAAAATAAAAAATAAACCCTCCCCTGAAAATCCAATTTTTGCTCTTTCAGTAGCAGACTCTAGATGCTTGGGCCAGATTGCCTGGCTATTTCTAATCAATATGTGACCTTTTGTCACCTTTCCAGCTTCTGATCATGTCATGCCTCTTCTCCATCCATTCTCTCTCCCAGCCTCCCATTTCCAGAGACCTTCCCCCTGGCCTTCTCATCTTCCCAATTTTCCTCTGGACCACATCCTCTTGAAAATCTCCTTCCTGAGGTTCTCCTACCTCAGGCATAGGCAAACTCGGTCCTCCAGATATTTTGGGACTACAACTTCCATCACCCCCTAGCTAACAGGACCCAGTGGTCAGGGATGATGGGAGTTGTAGTCCCAAAACATCTGGAGGGCCGAGTTTGCCTATGCCTGTCATTCTGGAAGAAATGAAGAACAGAATCACTGCAGCTTATTCGTTTCCATTTTGACAAATGCACTGAGGGACAAATACATTTGGTTTTCATTACCTCTTTTGTACTCATTTGTCATTTTTGGCAGAATACATTTCAGCAGTAGCCATTTTCCCTGAATGGCCCAGATGTCCCATCGTTCTGGGGCATTCTGTGGGGAAGTGGTGGCTACCAGCAGGAACTACTCCCCTCCCCCTTTCGGTATTGTATCTCATTTCCCCAAAATGTCCCAGAAAAACGTGCTATCCAGGAAACCATTTTGCAGTAATAACATGGAGGCTATCAGAAACAACTGGCAAGATAAGCTCTGCCTGATTCTAGGATCACAACCGCTCAGCCAAGGATAGCCATTATCCTTTTGGTGGCCCTAGAGCTGCTCATTTAATCACTGCCAGAGGCTGTACTGCCAAGGTCACAGAACTTAGGGATTTTATTGCTTTGCTTACAGACATTTAGAATCTAGTGGTTCTTGTAGCCAGACAGTACTACAGTGAAGCTGTACTGAGGGGGGGGAACCCCAGGGAAAGTGTTATTTGAATCCTGTGGTTATGGACAACCTTTTCAATTTGGTAGTAAATGGAAGAGTGAGCTGATTGCCTGCTAGATAGGATGAATTTTTCAGGAACCAGTTCAGTTTTCAACAAAAAACAACAACAGAGCATTAAAAAGGCTATGGTATTTTTGAAAGCATTGCTATAGCTTGACTGATGAGCCTTGCATTCTGCTTGACTCCCATCCTCAATATTTACATGCAGCCGGACTCTCTCAGCAGTTGTGACTTCATAAGGCATTTTGTTATTTCCAGATTCCCCAAGATGACACCTCAAGAAGATACCAGTGGCTGGTATGATTAGTGCATGGGCAGGGCCACAGAGGCAGTTGCCCTGGGTGCAAAATTTCGAAAGAAAAAACAAGGAAGTAGTAACAATAAATAAAAAATAACGTGCCTTCCCTCTCACACATAAAATCTCCCCATGTTCACATGGGCAGACTGAGGAGCAGATTTGGGCAATGACCAGTTGCTAGGGCACCCTCTGGCTTTAGAAAGATACCTGCTCCCAAACAATCCCACTCTCTGCTGTGCTTGACACTCATGAGGTGCCACTTGGGTAGGTTGCTGAACTATTTCCCCTTTGTTCCAGCCTATCAGTGGGTGGTGCTGAGGATACTTGCCATGCCCCGGTCACTGGCAACCCATGCTACACCACTGGGTACGAACCATTCTGCATTTGGAAGCACATTAGCTACCACATTATAAAGGAGTATTGAATTGTTTAATTAGTAATTATAATGGATCTGAAATCCTCCTTTATATAGGTCTGCTCATTTTATAAGACAGATACGAGGATGGGGAAATGTGCCCCGTCAGATGTTAGTGGATTCCACCTCCTACCTGCCTCAGCCAGCATAACCAATGGCTAGGGATTTGTAGTTCAGCAACATTTAAAGACCCACAAATCCATCACCTGTGGCATATTGTGCCAACCACAGGATTTTTAAAAAAATTGTTGGATACCTTCTGGCTGAGAAGGTAGAATACTTCAACATTATGTAAATGTACCAATTAGGGATTGATCGTTGCATTTTAAATTAATATTACAAGACTGAATGAGATGGGAGGAAATATATTTTACCTGCTTCTTGTAACTCAATATCAGGGGTCAGCAAACTTTTTCAGCAGGGGGCCGGTCCACTGTCCCTCAGACCTTGTGGGGGGCCAGAGATGCAGTTTAAATAAAAGGACACATTCTACTCATGTAAAAACATGCTGATTCCCGGACCATCTGCGGGCTGGATTTAGAAGGTGATTGGGCCGGATCCAGCCCCACGCCTTAGTTTGCCTACCCATGCTCAGTACTATGAGCCTTTGGCTAGATCCTTTAACCTGTTGTTGTTTATTCCATTTATATACCATCCCTTTTCAAAAGATTGCAGGGTGGTGTACAACATTAAGAACATGCAGTAAATACTAAGATGTGCTAGTGTGGTCTTGATAGCCCTAAGGCTACAATTCTGCACCCACCTATCTGGGCTTAAGCTCCACTGAACTCAGGACTGTACTATCAGTGTATTGGACCTATGTGCCTCCTTGGTCCCATTTTAAGTTTTTTCCACTCAGTTCAAATGACCGGTGTTCATAGGCTGTATTCACCCAGCGGTACCCACCCCACCCCCATTTTCCTGATGTTTCCCTAACTGTTAATTTGCGTGTTATTCAAGCTTTCACATGACATAAAAACCACTTCTGGAAATCTAGTGGAATAAAGTTTTTTGCTCCCTGAAAAAGTCTGTTTGCAAGCCTGATATCCACTTGCAATCCTGGAAGTTTGTACAGTGGTCCCTCGACTTACGAATTTAATCCGTTCCGAATGGACATTCGTAGGTCAAAAAAATCGTAAGTCGATTTCCCATAGGAATGCATTGGGAGAAAATAAATCAAAAATCGAAAAAACCTGCATCTAAAATTCGTAAGTCGAGGAAACCGCATCTAAACCGGCAACGATTTCCATTCGGATGTCGAAAAATTTGTAGGCGTGCGGCCACTTATTTTCATTCATAAGTCGAAAAATACGGATGTCGAGTACTTCGTAAGTCGAGGAACCACTGTATAGGACTTTGCACCAGCTGAAGCCCTGCAGTCATGGAGCCTTGCTCCCTGCCATTGCCCCCTTCCTTCAACAGATGATCCTGCAGGATCCAGCAGAGCTCTGCAATTGGGTTTCCTTACTGATCCACTTCACGATCAACAGCTGTGAAGAGGGAGGGGGAAATCTTGTGGGTGAAGCTTTGCAAATGGCTTTCTCTCACACACCCCAGAATCAAGAATAGGAAAAACAACAACAGCGCCATTCATGATATTTGGGGTTAAGGAGAAGGAGGGCAAGACAAACTTTTTAATAGAATCAGAAGCTCCTCCTAGAACAACTGCAGAAATTAAATACAGCATTTTTCAGGAATTTAATGATTTGGTGATGTTTTGTAAGCATTATGCAACAATCCCTGAAGTTTAATTAATGACAATTGAAGAATGAGATGTGTTGGCCTCCCGTTGCCCTCTCCACCTGCTCACTGTCTAGTGTTGCTCTTCTGCTGGTTTAGCTGACTGCTGACTGTTTGGGATTGGGTTCCAGCTGCCATATGCACCTGCTCAAAGTTGTCCTCCAAGAGACACCATAAATGCAATGTACAACCCCTCCCCGTCCCCAGTACGCTCAAATCCTCCCTTAAGAATCTGCAGCAGTATCTTTGGCTTGCAAAAGGACTATCTATCTACAGCAACCACGGAGGAAATATATAGCATCCCAAGGTCAGGATTTATGTTACCTGCCCTCTGGAAGAATTCCATCAAGCCATCATTAAGACATTTCCCACTGATTCTAGTAGGGTACAGGCTTAATGATGACCATATAATTATTGTGATTTCTTTGGTCATAGAAATCACTGGCCTTCAACAATCCTTAGCTGACACCCACGGTCCATTGTTTCTCTCTTCAATTCTGAAAGGATCATGATATAAGCAAAGAAGAGCGTCTCACTTCCAATTTATTGGAGAGCTGAAAGCGACTGCAGTGTTAAGGAGCTCCTATAAATCTTCAAATAAATTCAGAATTGCAGGGCCAACGCTACCATTAGGCAGAGTGAGGTGACCATCTCATGAGGAAAACCTTGCGGTCAACCTCCCTAGGCTGTTTCCAAGTGTTGAAAGATTAAACAATCACATGGAAAGAGGGGGCTACCATGTCCTTTGACTCAGACAGCCCAATCCACTTGTCAATTTCCATGTGCAGCAATTGGTTTTACAAGAAAGCACAATAAATCCAATATCTCACCAAGCTGAGATTTATCCGTGGAAAGTAATGTGTGAACAGAGTTTAATGTGGTCACTCGGGGTCATTTTTACGACTGCTTTCCAGACAGGACTTTCCCCCCTCCCACTTCTGGTTTCTCAAAGCTAGTATCAGGAGCTGGCTAAAAAGTAGAAGTGGAGTGCTGTTATTTTTTAGGAGAACTCAAACAATTTTCTTATTTGATTTGGGGAACCCAGATTTATCCATGAGCCTAATTCCCTTCCTAATCATTCCTATTAATTTTCTTTTTCTTACACTGGCATTGAGTTAGAATAGTGCTAATACCTGAGACAGCTCATCACTGAATGTATGTTAGGAATGGGTTTTCTCTCTCCAAGTACATCACTTTGGACTTACAGTATTGATGCTGGTTTCCAGTTGCCGTTCTGTTGCTTGTTCTCACAGGGTCCTGGGATCCTTCTGTAAAAGCTGCATGGTCTGTCTTAATTATTGTTCTGCTTTCCCCTCCTCCCTCCAAGGCTGCTTGATAAACATAGCTTGCCGGTGATGATTTCAAGCAGGGACATGATGTATTCCTGTCATCCTAATTGGCACCATAAGACATTCTCAGAGTATCTAACTACACTGGATAAAATACATTAGTTGCCCCTATCTAGTATGCATCCTAGGCATGGAGCCATCAACTATGCTGACATCTCAATTTGAACACTTGGTAGTTGGAGCTCCCAGATTAATTCCCTATTAGGAAAAAATGAAGTTCATAAGATGCTTATTGCCCAGGAACTTTAAAAAGCAAGTTTTGCCCCACCACCACCAGTCCATTTTAAGGGATAATTCATTTATGGCAGTTTAAGAGATAACAGGATGAAGGATATTTCCAGCTCTTTGCCTTACAGCATCCTTCCCCCGTTGGTCTCATTTGCCAACTGTTTCCCCCCGACTGAAAGGTGGAATTGTGTTTCTAACCTCCCAGTGACAACTCTCTTGGGGGGAAAAAGAGAAAGAGATGGTGTTGCTCTTCCCGGCGCAAGAGAAGAAAATAAATCAAACATCAATAAATGCACTTCTGAGAATCTATTCAAAGCAGTTGTTGATTCCACCTAAAAGGATAGAAATGGATCTGTGCTGGGAACTCTAGGAAGAAAGTGTGGAAATGACTTGTAACCAAAAGGATCTGACCCTCTGCATAATTCATAATCATTAGTCTAAGTGACACTTCTGCAGTACAGGCATTCAAGCCTTCCAGGGCGGCAGGTTTGAGTCTAAATAGCCCACTCAGCAGTAGATATTTTGTGATCAGGTTTCCCTGAAAGGCAACTCTCACTGCTGCATCTGCCCTGGATGTGCTTTCAGTTTTTTTGTTTTGTTTTGGGTTGTTTTTTTTCAAAACCGAGAAAAGATGCTGGTTCAGCTTCATCATGTTTGCAATTTAAGGGTTGCTCAAATGACTCCTTAAAACTGCATAAAAGCAATTCAGTGGTGCCTTAGAGACAGCATTGCTTGCCGTAGTGCTCTGTGCATACATCTGCATGATTCCTCGGAGCTAATTCAAATTTAATGCATTGATAATTCCTCATCTGCAGAAGTCACCCAGCAGTAATCTGAAGGTTACACGGCAATATTCCATCTCAAATAACACTTCTAAAGCAGCATAATAAAGCAGGAGGCAGGATTATAATGGGCAGAATTAGAAGACTTTGAACAGCACATTTCTGCTCTCTTTGCAACCGTCACATTAGCAGCGGCTTAATGGCATAAGCAGAAACAGGCGGAATGGGAAACATTCCCCCCTAGTTTATATTCATGGCAAAACAAACAATAGCTTTGTAACACAGGGGATAATGGCAGAAATGGAAATCTGTTGGGAAGGACAATGGGTGGGTGGGACTGGGAATGTGTGAAGTACCAATCTCCTCTGTTTATTATTCATATTTCTGAGATGAGAATGTTATGATCTTGTTCTGATCCATGTGTCCTCTTTGCCAATTTCATCACTGGCTACATCAATGGCTACAAGCCATCATGCCTAAGTTCTGCCACCATTGCCAGAGGCAATTTGCCTATGAATACCAGTTTCTTGGGACCAGGAATATGAAGAGGGCTATGGTCTTTGGGTCTTGCTTGTGGGCTTCCCGCAGGCATCTGGTTGGCCACTGTGAGAACCAGATGCAGGACTAGATGGGCTCTTAGGTTCTTATGTGGACAATCTGTGTGAATTTTTTGATCCAGGAAATGCATTTAAGATTATTTTCCACACCAGGGATGGAATTCAACATAGCGCTAAGTGGGGTTTACATGTGAAGAATGAGGTTCACTCATGCAACAAGACTTGTCCCCCCTCCTGCCCTTTGTCCCCCATATACCTATTCTGTGGGGGTCCCCCAACCCTCCATCACAGAGATAGGGGATGCAGGGGGGAGAAGGCGGGAGCCCATTGTGCTAGTGGACCTTGTTCCATGCACACAACAAGTAAGTTGAACCCTGCCTGATCGAATGCTATCAGTGGCTCCTACTCATGCTAGCTATTTGCTGCTTCACAGGGTACAGTAAGCATGGTTCTGATAACCAATTTCTGGGGATCAAAAGCAGGAGAGGACTATAGCCCTTGTGTCTTGCTTGTGGATTTCCATTGGTATCTAACTGGCTGCTGTGGGAAATAGGATACTATAGTTAGAGAGGTCTTGAGTCATCTGATCTAGCATTGCTCTTCCGATGTTCACATCAATATGATGGCTCCTGGCTCTTCGGTCTTGGTGGTGTATCTCAAAGCAAGGGATGAGGTAGCATCACAAAGCCAGGGACCTTCTCGGTCAGGGACAGCCTCAGCTAGGATGCCAACCAATTCACTGGTAGACCATTTCCAACCCTAAATATGAAGAGAACCACCCTCTCCTTTCAAATGAATGAGAAAGCATGCTTAGGCAGGCACTGTGTCTTGATCTCCTGCTCTCCACAATTATTATTCTCTTTCTCAATGTATATATGTGTGTAGAAATAGATATACCATCCTTCAGTTTGCCAGTTATGTGGGGTTTTTTTTTGAAAGGGGGGTGTTAAGGGGGGGAAGCCTTTAAAAGACTAATTCCTTTACAAGAAGTAAATACACTGTTTTTGGCTGTATATGCGTTTCACTCTTGGAAGCTAAAAAAAATTGTCTCGCCAGCCTTTTCTTGCAGCTTTGCAGTTTCGCCTTGGAGCTGGCCTGCATCTGAGCCCTTTACAAATCTGATATTAATTACATGACAGGCATTCTGCGTTGGTGGAAAAAGATACATTTTGTTGAATGACTTGTGAATGTCAGGGATGACTTATTACCTTCAGCAAGTTTAAAAGGAAAGCTAATATGATTTCTTATAGTAAAACCCTCTATGACAGCTGCTCCATAGAGTCGATTACACTGCTGTGAGCTTTCCAGCAGACTTATTTTTCACACTCATGGGGAATTGGGAACATGATGAACAAACATCTCCATAGTGATCAAGAGCTGGTTCCCCCTCCCGCTCTCCTTTCCCTCAAGCTGGGGAATTACTCTTTCCCAACGTGTGTGTGGTGGGGGCAGG
The DNA here is from genome assembly GCA_034641385.1 of Darevskia mixta. Lineage (NCBI taxonomy): Eukaryota > Metazoa > Chordata > Lepidosauria > Squamata > Lacertidae > Darevskia > Darevskia mixta. The sequence continues at coordinate 7,372,271 of JAWWNH010000126.1, forward strand.
GGGAGAGCAAATTTAAGACTGGTGGGATCTGCGTTATTTTTTTATTTTTACTAGAACCAAGAGGTTCACCAAATAGCCAGTTTTACAAAGGGAGTGAGGGGTTCAGGAGGGAGACATAAGCAAAAAATTAGGAAGAGGTTGCCTCTGAATACTTCCTTCCTTCCTTCCTTCCTTCCTTCCTTCCTTCCAGCAGCCAACTTTAGGGTGGGGAGCTGAAGAACCTTTTCCAGTCTTGAGGGCCACATTCCTACATATCTAGCTCCAAAGGGTGGGTGCACCACACTAAAGGCCCGATTCCTACTTTGCACAGAATGGATCTCCTGATGGGATGGTATCTGTCAGAGGCCCTCTCCTGCAAAGCACTATGGTCATTTAGGTATATAAAGTCTGAGACAATATTTCAGGTAGCTTGGAAATATGGAGACTATAGTGAGGCAATATTTCAGGGCTGTATTTATATCGTTACCATGAACATTCTAGGCCTGGGAATATTTTTGTTTGTTTGTTTGTGCAAGCGCTAGTTTTTGTTTAGAAAAATGTGTAAACTGCTTAATCAAAAAAAGTCCCTGAGCCACGGGTAGGCAAACTAAGGCCTGGGGGCTGGATCCGGCCCAATCGCCTTCTAAATCCGGCCTGCGGACAGTCTTGGAATCAGCATATTTTTACATGAGTAGAATGTGCCCTTTTATTTAAAATGCATCTCTGGGTTATTTGTGGGGCATAGGAATTCGTTCATTATTTTTTTTCAAAATATAGTCCGGCCCCCCACAAGGTCTGAGGGACAGTGGACCGGCCCCCTGCTGAAAATGTTTGCTGACCCCTGTGCCTAAGCTGTATACATAAAATAAAATAATTATCAACAATATGCATATTAAATCATATCTCTATCTCTAGATCTATGTATAACTATATAAATTACACGTACCTAATTTTATGTCTGGGTAGTCCTTATGGGGGGAGTAGTTCTTAGCAGGTGTCTAAAACAGTACGATTTGGGTACCTGCTTAATGTTAATAGGCAAGGAGGCGAAACAGGACAGGTTTCCTCTGGGACCTGCACTACATCAGGTACAAGTAAGGGTCTGGAGGAACTGATTATTGTGGAAAATCAGAACTCTGGGATCAAAGTTGATAGTTAAAACAATATTTTGATGGAAAACTTAGATGAGTGTCTGGACTCCAGGGCATCATTCTGTCTCGGGCATTATTTTGCTCGCTAAATAAGGTAATTCAAACATCTCAAAAGAGTTTTAATACGTGCAGAATGGGCAACAAGGAAGCAACCTTACAGACCAAGAGAATGAACAGCCTAGCAACAGAAGATGGCTTGGCCATGTCCACAACACTGGAGGAGGTAGCAGCCAAATGTGGAATTAGCCCCATCTGTTTGATGGCAGCCTTAAATATCAGCAGAGCTTTCGGGCAGGTGGGATGTGGGAAAGACAGTACACGATGGTTCTGTGAGGCAAATAAATGCCGATTCCACTGCTAGCTGTTGGCTTTCTGTGCACTGGAACCCACAGAAATAATAGGCTTCAAATTTTGAACAAAATCCCCAGTTAAGGAGAAAAACTCCTCTTCCACACAGTTCAAAGTAAGAAAGTGTTTACTGTCTCCAGAAACAAGACAAAGCTAAATACGACTATTTACTACATACAGTTCTTCTTGTCTCTGAAGTAAAGATACGTAGGTACAGATCCGGTGACAGAATCATAGGACAGCGTACAGACATAACAGACATAATGAAAGCAATGCCTCAGAGGCTATTAGACCCACCTCTACACATAGGCATATTTTCTGAACCAAGTCATATACTCAACCTGGCTGGTGTTGCTATGGTAACCCAGTGCACCCGGTACCCTTATTCTCAGAGCATCCCGACGTGGGGGATGTGCACCTCAAGACATGGGCAATTTAACCCATTGCTCACATTACCCCAACATGGTGGGCCACACTTGGCCTCCTGGACACAAGGTTCCCTACCTGACCTGTAAGATGACACACTTCCTAGGCACAGGTGAAATCTGGACTTCTCCTAGTTTCTAATTTTCCCACACCTATGTTCAGTTCTCCACATTTCCAACTCAGTTTGCCTTATTTGTTTGTTCCTTTTTAAACCTGTCCTCATGAAAAATCATCACCATTTGAGTGCAAAATCCTTACACGTTGCATATAGTAATAATAATAATAATAATAATAATAATAATAATAATAATAATAATAATAATAATTTATTTGTACCCCGCCCATCTGGCCGGGTCTCCCCAGCCACTCTGGGCGGCTTCCAACAAATATCAAAATACATTAAAATATCACAGATTAAAAACTTCCCTAAACAGGGCTGCCTTCAGGTATTTTCTAAATGTCAGGTAGTTGTTTATCGCTTTGACCTCTGCTGGGAGGGCGTTCCACAGGGCGGGTGCCACTACCGAGAAGGCCCTCTGCCTGGTTCCCTGTAGCTTTGCTTCTCGCAGTGAGGGAACCGCTAGAAGGCCCTCAGGGCTGGATCTCAGTGTCCGGGCTGAACGGTGGGGGTGGAGACGCTCCTATATTATTCTATATTACATATTTCCACACATATATGCATTTTTATACCCACACCTTACCTTGGTATATGCATTTCTGTACAGATTACTTGGCTGAGAACTGCATTGGAAAACTCAAAGTGCAAATTTTGAAGGGCGGATGAGCTTCACTGCATATATTGTGTCAGAAAGTGAGAATTAGCCAGGTTCAGCTTTAAATGTGAAGTGAATTCCCCCCCCCCCCCAATCCCTGCCACCTTGACCCCACCCCAGTCCGGAACAAGCATCGTAAGTGAATCAGTGTTCCACCTGCCTGAAAGATATGACACTATTTCTTCACAGTCTTGCACATTTTCAACGTTCTCTGCTCTAAAAGGCTAGCCGATTTAAACCAAGCTACACTACCCCCCCCAAAAAAAACCCACCCCAACAAACATACAAAAACAAAATCCAGAGAGATTTCAGAAATAACTGCTGATCACAACAAGATATCTGCCCGAGAATTGCAGGCTAAGTAAGTATTATAAGCTCCTGTTTGCTTCTTTGGAACTGTTTTGTGAAATGGAACAATCAGTTCATTTCAGGTGAGGTAAAATTCCATGTTGGTTTAATAATAATAAAAAAGCTGTTGAGCAGACCTCTCCAGAGGCCTGTGGAAGTACTAGACTATTTACAGAAATGAACTGTGGGAGCAAAAGAAATTACCCTTTCCTTAGCTGATATTTGCTCTGTATCTGCAATTTGGTTATAGCAGGCATGGCTGTCTGTTTGCATTAACAGCAGTAGCTGCTTATGCCTATGGTGAGGGGCTGACAGGATTTAGGCCTGATCCGTAGAGGGAACCAGGCCAATATGGCTTTTGGGTGTTGTGGAAAAAAAGACTTAAGGCATTAGAAATATTCATGTGAAATTTGTATCTCTCCAGTGACAGGGACTGGAGCCCTGTCTATTGACCTCGGATTGCTGTGGCATTTAAGCACCATCCATTTTAGCTCCTGAACTGCACTGATTAACTAAAGGCGATATAACCATGTCATATAGAAACAGTCACTGAGGCATCTAAGCCATAAATGGGACTGGAAAAGAACATGAACCGGTGTGTCACATTTTTAGCTGGGCGTAGTAGTTATTTGTGGGCCATATCTGGTGGCCGTTGAAAGTTAAATCGAAGGGTTTATGGCATTCTGAATTCGCTGCGTCTTATTTTGCTAATCCTGTTAAAATGTGACATGCTAGTTTATTTAAACAGCACCGGTTAGAGCAGTCCCCATCCTGAGTTAGAGGTAAAATAAGCCCTGCAATTTGCTTCAGGGCAAATGCATTATCAATGTTTACTGCAATATCATACCCTCCGACCTTTCTCCGATAAAAATAGGCTCGTCCTATTCCATCATAAAAAATAATAATAATTTTATTATTTATACCCTGCCCATCTGACTGGGTTGCCCCAGCCACTCTAGGCAGCTTACAACAAATATAAAAACATAATAAACATAAAATAAAAATGTCTATACAGTCATACCTTGGTTCTCGAACGTAATCCATTCTGGAAGTCCGTTTGACTCCCAAAACGGTTTGAAAACCAAGGCATGCCTTCTGGTTGGCTTCAGGAGCTTCCTGCACTCAAGCGGAAGCCGCATCAGACGATTGGCTTCCAAAAAAGTTCGGAAACCGGAACACTTACTTCTGGGTTTTCGGCGTTTGGGAGCAAAACTGTACGAGCACCAAGGCATTGAAGAACCAAAGTACGACTACAGGGCTGCCTTCAGATGTCTTCTTAAGGCTGTATAGTTACCCACTTGGTTCGGGGGTCACATAACTCCATACCCTCCAACATTTATCCAAAGGAAAAGCAGGATGATTTCTGTAAATCCAGGACTGTCTCTGGAAAATAGGGACATTTGAACCTGATTGTTGGAGTCTTGTGAGCGGAAATTGAGAGACAACCGTTGATAACAGCCAAATACCAGACTTGGAAAAAGTCAACAAAGAAACCAGTATCAAAACCAGGTACTTCCTTTCCTCCAGTTAGGAACCGAAGCATCTGATAATTTCAGTTCTTTCAATTTCTTGTTTTTCCCAATCTTAAATTGTCTTCTCCATGTTTCTTCATCAATCTCTGTGGGTTGTTTTTTTAAATACCCTCATGAAAACTCAGCAGCATTTTAGTGCAAATTTATCCTAATATACAAATTTCCTGTCCAGTTTTGACCAATGTACACATTTTTGCTAGCAATTTCCCCTAACAGAATGCATTTTTCTATGTTATATTTTTGTAAATATTTGCATGTCGAGGTCCCCAAGCCACCCCCCTAAATAACTCACACTACACACCGTATTTTAAGTTTAAGGTTTTTGGCATGATTTTGGCCACAACTTTATTAAAATACAAAATGTGAGTGGTTGCTTAGGCATTGGTTCCAACTAGCTGCCCCTTCTTGGGGGCAGACTGACATTCGACTGGTTAGCGAAGTCAGTACAGGGGAAAACACCTTTGGGGAGAGAATGGGGGTCAGGGTCACCAGGCCCTCGCCTCTCCCCAAATGTTCCCAGGGGCTATTGCGTGGCCCTGGCCCCCTACCGGGGGATACGGACAAAAGCATGATGAGCCCCTGGATTCCTTTAACGGAATTCCCCGCGCAGCAGCATTGGAGGGGCAGGCACAGCCAACCACATCCCCTCCACCAACCAAATTCATAACCATTCCTAACCGCAACCTTACAAGTTGTGACTAATTGCTAAGCAGTAGGCGAAAACCAAATGGCAACAGCCAATCAGCCAGATGGAAAAATTCCTACCAGGCCCCTGCCCCAAAACCAGACGACCCCATGACAGGCATAGCAAGGTCAACGCACAAGCCTAAATAAAGGGAGGGAGGGCGGGTGATCCGATGCACGTAGCAAAGAGGGCTGCATGCTGCGTGCACTGAAAATATATAACCTCTGAGCTGTCCATCAAAAATTGCTACATAGCATTCTCCCCAGCAACCCGCAGGGCCCAATCACTTGCCCTGGTCATCTATCCTAACCTGCCCAGCAACAGTGGGGTGACTTGTTAGCCCCCACCACAACACGTGCTCTCCATGAAGGAGACCCCGCTATGTATTTCATGTACACTTTCTCCCAATGTATGCATTTTGGTACCCATTCTTTGGTGGGGGAACTGCATCACATAATTTGGAGAAGTGTGAGTTTCAAAAGGCGCCTGTGTTTTGGTCCCCATATTGTTTCAGAAAGTGCAAATGTGATGGATTCACCTTCAAATGCAAACCGAATTGCATTTGTCCTCCATCCCTAAATAAAACCAATTCCTCATAATTCGGGCTTGAAGGGTCGTAGAAATTTCTTTCCCATTTCCATTACCCCTCTTTCCCCCGGGTATCATTCTGCAGTCCTTATCCTGGGAGTCAGGCTTGTCTTTCCAAAGTCCAGAGGATTCTCACCATTAAATTATAGTAGTATCCGGACCCACTTCATTTAACATGAAAGTGGGTAAGCGGAAATGTCCATTTTGTGGCTGAGAAAGACAAAGAACGAACAAGACAGAGTAGCTAAAGTGAATGCGTTGGTCGCCTGTGAGACTGTAATAAGTGGAAGGTTTCTTTATTTGTTTAATTAAATATATGACTTCAAAAAAAGAAAATAGAAAACCCTACCCCTAAAGTAAAACAAGGAGCCAAGTACAATTAAAGCTGTTCTGATTTAGCACCACGGCAATTTTTTTTTTAATCATTTCTACCGGGAGAGAACGGATTAATTATGTTTCATGTGCTTTGGTTTACAAGTACTTCAGTGGTTTCTGTTTGATGAAACAAATCAATGAGCATTCTGGAAACTGTGAGCATCTTACAGCAGCTGAATACATTAATGCACCAGAAATGTGTGTGCGCGCACACACACAAATGTGCACACACACAGAGCGGGGTCGGCATTGCCCTTGTGAGCTGCAGCTTAGGAGTGGAGAGGACCAAATGGATGATGTTATTGAAGTAGAGAGCAACACAAGAGGAGCTGAGGGAGAAGTAATCTGGCATATTGCATGAGAAAATTACATTATTATCTGAAAGCAGATTGGTTTACTTGCCCTGTACTCACAAACCCCTTTCTCTTGATAATCATCTTCACACTCAACTGCACTTCATAGCTTGTTTACCATGTTGCAATGATATTTGCTCCCTAAGTTTATTTGATGTTGGCCACTTGAAAACATTATCATTTAAATTAGTTCCTGTAACTAATGAGCATATGTTTCGTAGGAAACAAGTAAAGGAATTTTTGAGGCTTTTAAAAATAAATAAATAAAAATCACATTGCAAAAATATGCGCTATATATTTTCAGATACTGCACAATGCAACAATCCTGAAAATATTAACATATATGCTAAGGAAAAGGAATAATTGACGTCAGAGCTTTTTTGCCAGTGTGCTGAGGAGTGTAGCATGGCAGTGTAGTCATTTAGAAGCTCAGAAGTAAGCCCCAGTAAGTTCAATGGGGTTTATTCTCAGATAAGTGCAAATCTGTGACCCTATGAGCTCATCCACACTTCTGTTGATGCTGTGCCTAGAAAGCATGGGCCCAAAGTAGTTTCCCCCTTGTCCCGCTCTTTTTGAAGGGAAAATCTACTCTTTAGCTCTAGATCAGAACAAATGGCAATTCGGGGGGAAATCGAATTGCCATTTGTTCCAACTAAGCCCTAAAGAGCGGTTTTTCCCAGGGAGGTGGGAAGCAGCAGGACAAGAAGTTCTTAAAGACCTACATTGACTCCCAGTACATTTCCCAGCACAATTCAAAGTGTTGGTGCTGACCTTTAAAGCCCTAAATGGCCTCAGCCCTTTATACATGAAGGAGCATCTTCACTCCCATCATTCAGCCTGGACACTGAGGTCCAGTACCAAGGGCCTTCTGGCAGTTCCCTTGCTGTGAGAAGTGAGGTTACAGGGAACCAAGCAGAGGGCCTTTTTGGTAGTGGCACCCGCCCCGTGGAACACCCTTCCATCAGATATCAAGGAGATAAGTTACTATGCAACCTTCAGAAGACAGCTGAACGCAGCCCTGAATAGGGGATTTTTAAAATGTTTTATTATGTTTTTGAATATGCTGGAAGCTGCCCAGACTGGCTGGGGCAACCCAGTCAGATAGGCAGGGTACAAATAAAACAACAACAGCAAAAACAAGAAAGTAAGCCCAGTGTAGACTGGAATTTTTTTATCTCCCAGTAGATAGGCTTTGTTTCCAAGGTGAATGGAGATAGGAAGATAAAGGAAGGAATTCAAAGTCACACTAAGGCGGCCATTTCGTCAGGCCAAGCATCTCAGAGTACCAGACAGAACAATCCCCCCTCCCACCTGTGCTGTTCTGGGGATTCTCACATCCCTCAAGCCAATTTCAGGGGTACGCAGGACACATGCGTGAAGGAGAGGAGGGAAATCCTGTTGTGCAAGCGGACAGAGGCGTAGCAAGCTCAGGTGGTACCCGGGGCGGAATTTTTTTTGTCACCCCCCACCACTTTAATTTAAAAAAATTAAAAAAAATTAAAAAGTGCCACCCCCCTCTGATTGTGCCACTTTGCGTGGTGTGGGGGTTTTGTGTGTGTGTGTCTATTATCTCTTTTTTTCCAATAAAGTTAAAATAAAAAAATAAATAATAATAATAATGTAAAAAAATAAAAAATAAAAATAAAAAGTGTCACCCCCCTCTGATGGTGCCACTTTGTGAGGTGTGGGGGGTTGTGTGTGTGTGTGTGTGTGTGTCTATTATCTCTTTTTTCCAATAAAGTTAAAATAAAAAATAATAAAAAATGATAAAAATTATAAAAAATAAAAAAAAATAAAAAGTGTCACCCCCCCCTCTGATGGTGCCACTTTGTGAGGTGTGGGGGGTTGTGTGTGTGTGTCTATTATCTCTTTTTTTAATGAAGTTAAAATTAAAAAAATAAAATAAAATAATTTTTTTTAAAAATTTATTTTTTAAAAAGTGTCACCCCCCTCTGGGGTGGAACCCGGGGCGGCCCGCCCCCCGCCCCCTTGCTACGCCCCTGCAAGCGGAAGTCCTTACACGGCGATTCCACTGACAGGACTCATTAGTTGAATCCCACCCAAAGGGCGTATGCCACACACCACTGATCATTCCTGGCTAAATGAAATGGTAGAACTAGGAAATTAAAGAAAGACTAGTCAGAAGACTGCCAGCTCCGGGATCTGCTTAAAATCTTGAGCTCAGTCCATCCAAAATAATGGAATTGGTTCATAAAATATAAAGTAAGGACCACAGCTCAGTGCCTTGCAAGAAGAAGGTCCCAAGTACAATCCCTGTTGGCATCCACAGGTAGAATTGAGCCACTCCTGCCTGAGACCATGGACAGCCACAGCTGCCAGTCAGTGTAGACATTACTAAGGTGGTCCAATGGTTGGCATATGTTCTTCACACCATTAACACCAGATGGGTGGGGTATAAATAATAAAAAAAGAGTGCACCTCCAATATTGCCAGGTACATTTAGGGTGCAGCACATACTGAGCTGTGCAGGTAATCTACACAGGTAAGATCCAAAGGTTGCCATATATCCTCTTTTTCCAGGACATGTCCTCTTTTTCATGGGTAGAGTTGTCATAGGGATCCATAGCTAAAAATAGAAGTCGGCAAATGTGGCCTCTTTTTTGCTCTTCAAAATATGGCAACCCTACGAAACTGTATGGTGAAATCGTACAGTTTTGCAGCTTCTACATCTTCATACAATTCTGTAGCACATGTGGATGATAGTCAGAATTCAGAACTCAGATCTATTCTCTATGTGAAGGCGCATTGCTTAAGCCTTAATGTTCTAGCCTAGTCTATTTGAGATGAGATAATCGCATGGCAGTTCACAGCAAACATTTCAGTGATTATTACTGTAAATCTTGAGCAAATACAGAGTTTGGGGCAAATGTGTCCAGTCTTGATCAGTGTCCCCCCCCAAAAAAAACTGTTTAAGGGTACTCTCATTTTGACTCAAGAAAACCACCACTTTATAGTTCAAATTGGGAAAAATAAATACAGCAAATGGACAAAAGTACAAAGATTCACAAAATGTTTAGGGGTATGCGTACCCATGTCCCCCCAGAAAAAAGCATTGGTCTTGATTATATATTATATGTGTATAGTATTTTTATATATGAAAACTCAGTTTCTTCTACAGCGTTCAGTCCCATTTGCAGTTTTAAAAAGCAGAACAGGCCTATAGCCTTAAAAAAAATTAAGTGCTAACCTTTTTGGGCACTTGAGTTCATTATATTGTTTCCAATTAAATGCATCAAGACTGCATAAAGAGTTTATTATTTGTCAAGCTTAGTAAGATTTTACAAAGACATTTGCATTGATTTGTAGTGAAAGGGCAAATTCCAGCACTTATGAGTAATTAAAGGCAATAGAGCATGACAAGATCAGGATGTTTCTTGGCTGTAAGTTGACAGATTTTTTTGGAACTTTTTTTTTAGTTCCATTGTCCAGTGGCTAGCGAGTGCTTATTTCACCTTAATCTTTTAAAACCCAATGGCCATTTTTACTGGCCATTTAACAAGCCTTTAAAACTTGCTGCACTATTTATTTATTTAATCAAGCATGTATTCAAAAAGCATAACACTATTTTTGAAAAAAGCATAACACTATGTTGAAAAAAATATCCCTTTTAATACACAATTCTGCACCAAGCACAATCTCATTTTGCATTTGGCTATATATGGTTATACAGGTATATTAGTAGGTTTGTTAGACCCTGTTTGTATTTTCCTTGTTTACTGCTTCAAATTATTTTAGGATGCAATCCTATAGACACTTGGGAGTAAGTCCAGTTTACCTGAATAGGGTTTGCTTCTAAGAAGTCATTTCCAGAATGGCATAGTCAATGTGGTTAAATATGGAGAATGGTTATTCAAGAGGAGAATCCCAGTTTAGCTAAGATGATTCACACATGGAAGCATGCTTGCTGGATGTCAGGCTTCGGGGAATCTGCTTCCTCCCCCGTGTCAGTAAATAAGAGATCAAACGAAAGGAACACCTTACCAGTTAGAATCTTTAATAATCACAGCAAGAGAACAAAAAGGGACACTCCCCCCTCCGCCCCTATTAATCTACATAACTCCTACATCTTAATAGTCTGAGTTTGTACCCTCTCTGCTTTCTGTTCTGACACTTTCTGAGCTCTCTGTGACTTTGGGGAGGTGGGGTGGATACTATCCAGAGACTGTGAATCTGTTAACTCTCTCTCTTCTAGTGTTTCTTCTCCTATCTGTTCCCAATCAAGTATTTCCCAGCTTCTGCCTTCTGAACTATGCCCCTCTGCAAACCACTGTTCCAAATCTATACTGTCCTCCTGCTGCTGGGAAGATGCAGGATCAGGGGGAGGGGGGGCTCCCACCATTCTTCCTCAGTGCAGCCCTCCTTAGCATGGTCCCTGACTCTGGACCACAAAACACGGACAATTCAGATGTACATTCAGAAACATATTGGAATCCAAGTATGGGGGCCATCTTTCCATCATGCACTACCAAGAACTTAGGGGGTGGGAACTGCCGGGGTGATCACCCCAGGCACATTTTTTAAAAGGGGGCGCTGCTCATACCACTCTCCCTGAGCCAGCCCTGCATTGCTTTGTGAGGCTGGGATCTGACCCCAAGGTAGCTTGGGGAAGGCAGCATGAGAAGGACAGCATGAGCCCTTCGACCCCTGGCTTCATCCTCAAAGCCCTGAGATCGAAGAGCACATGGCTGTTGCGTGATTCATTCGAATCCCCACGACGGGGTGAGCTCCCGTTGCTTGGTCCCTGCTCCTGCCAACCTAGCAGTTCGAAAGCACGCCAAAGTGCAAGTAGATAAATAGGTACCGCTGCAGCGGGAAGGTAAACGGCGTTTCCATGCGCTGCTCTGGTTCGCCCGAAGTGGCTTAGTCATGCTCGCCACATGACCTGGAAGCTGTACGCTGGCTCCCTCGGCCAATAATGCGAGATGAGCGCCGCAACCCCAGAGTCGGTCACGACTGGATCTAATGGTCAGGGGTCCCTTTACCTTTACCTAACTTTTGGCTGGTCTGTTGAAAAACCCTCAGTTTCATCTAGGTAGCCTTCTTTCTGGGCATAATAATCTGAAATGTTTTGAAGCGTAAAGAATGTACAACTAAATATTCCGGCACTTAAAAATGGGTTTTGAGATTGGGAAGTGACTGGCTAGCATGAACACAAACAATGTCCCGAGTGCAGAACTTGCTCCTTGGTGTTTTCATAAACAGAGGCAGTCATCCTAACAGATTCTTCTGTTCTTAATCACCATCTCCATGATGTGCTCATCTACCCTCCCGTTCGCGGAGGACGGGAGCCAGGTTGCTTTGATACAATTCTGGCTGTTGGCAGAACATCCTATTGCCACGGCAGCAGAGCCCAAACACTTGGCAGGCGGAGGGTTTCGAGCGTGACAATGACATTGTATTCCTTTTAGCAAACGAGAGCCAATGCGCGCGGCTCTAGAGTGCAAAGCAGAGTGAGTAACGAAAACCAAATCAAGCCTCCAAACCCTACAAAAGCACAGTTGCCACCATTCACTCTCGGATCACAACTTGTTATACAAAACATCCAATTTGGCTGAGTGTATGTTAATCCATTTCTAATTGTGCAAACAACACTCTCCCGTTTGGTTATCAAGTCAAACAGTTCTTTAATCAATTTAATAAACATAATCTTATTAAACCAATGGCAGTTCCCTGTCCCCAATTAACCCGAGAGATGATACAGAACGGCCATTTCCCCCTCTTAAAATGCATCTGTTATGCTAAAAACTTTTTAAAAAAGGAAGAAATAGATTTGAAATTTGTTTTTAAGTTATCAGTTTTGTCTTGGAATATATAGAGGAGGCAGAATTTTATATGTTTACATTTGTGAATTTTCAAATAGAATGACGAATGGTCATTGCTTGGGTTTTGTGTGGATAAGTGTATTTGCGGCTTCAAAACAATGAGGATGTGAGGCCAGATCCAGACTCAGGAATTCAGAGCCAGCATTGAAGAATGCTGTTTACTTGGCCCACAGCACTCTATATTTCCTGGGTTAAGGATAGTTCACAACCTCCTCCTCTGCGGTCAGTGAAGAACTCCAGGGGGGGAAATGGGGGGCGGGGAGGAAAGGCTTTAAACCCTGCTATATAAGACCTTAATATACAGCAACTGGAAGCTGGGGAATTGAATCCGGTACAGGAAAATATTATGGGACAGTATGCGCTCCCCATGGGGTTATCCCGGAACTAACCCAATGGCAGAGTTGAAGCTGTGACTGATAAGTGAGTTATTTGGACTACAGCAGGGGTAGTCAACCTTTTTAGACCTACCGCCCACTAATGCATCTTTCTTGATGGTAAAATTTCCTTACCGCCCACCAGTGCTCGATGGAAGGAGGATTCAGCTTGTGCCGTAGAACCCCCTACCGCCCACCTAGAATCCTGAAACGCCCACCAGTGGGTGGCAGGGATCAGGTTGACAACCCCTGGACTACAGGAATCCCTGGGATCCTAAAGAGTTGCTGTTTTCCAATAATAATAATAATAATAATAATAATAATAATAATAATAATAATAATAATAATTTATTACTAATACCCCGCCCATCTGGCCGGGCCTCCCCAGCCACTCTGGGAGGCTTCCAACAGAACATTAAAAACACAATAAAACATCAGCCTCTCTTTATCATGCATTTGCTGAAGTCCTCCTTTGACAGATTTGGAGGCAAAGCTCCCTGACAGGCTCGGTGCCCTCCTGCAGCACTTGCTCAACATGAGAAATAATTTTAAAAATCACAATGCAATTTTACTTCTTCTGAGATCTAAGAGCTGCCTTGAAAGAAAGAGCCCTCAGAAAGGTAGTTAACATGAAGAGCGGCTTGTGGCATGAGAGAAAGAAGCTGATCTAACTCCCCTTTATCAGGGCTCAAGGCAATGTAGCTTGGATAATGAAGCTGGTTACTTTATCCTTTTACCCTTCCAGGGTGAACAACCAGCAAGAGTCTTGATATTTAAATTGATGTTTTACACCCTAATAATTCTTCACTTTTTAATTCAATCGTGGTCCGTTAGATGCCCAGTAATAAGAGGGAAAATATAAGATAAACTGCTCTAATTACAGTGTCATGAAGGGAAACAATAAACATATTAAACTATGAAGGGATAATCGTTATCATGGCTTAAAGAGAAGATCAGGGTCTGAGGCAGACATTTCTAACAAGGTTCATTAACTGTCCTTACAGCTCTTGGAATATTTTAACGGCGGCAATTAACATAAAAATAGATTTAGCGACACCAGCTTCTCATTACTGTCAGCTTGTATTTGGGCTCATAAAATATAATTATAAATAAAATACACTTTTCCTTCCTAATGCTTATTAAAAGGGGATATTATACAGTTTTGCAGAGCTACTAATGATCAGCACTTTAATTCAATATTGTAAATTGCAACGTTCGTGTGCACAAATATACACACACTAATTGCAAGTACATCTCATCGTAGGATCGCTCTGTGTCACTCTGCTCTCAATTTACAGATTTCACTTGGCTGTTTTCTCCTTCACTTCAGTCGCTCTTTAAATTTAAATGGTTATGCATGCTATATATATCTTTGCTCTATAGCGTGATCCACTGTGCAATTGAGCAATTTCAGCTTTTTTTATTCCAAATAGTGCCAGTTTAATGTATCTGTCTTCACCCTGCATAGTCGTTGCCTAGAATAGACCCAGTTAGTTCAATTACACTAATTTAGAGGAAACAGTTTGAGGATTCTACCTTTCAAATGCTTGGGCCATCTGAAGCTATTTATCCTGCAAGCACATTTTCTGCAGTGTAAAGGTAAAGGTAAAGGGACCCCTGACTGTTAGGTCCAGTCGCGGACGACTCTGGGGTTGCAGCGCTCATCTCACTTTATTGGCCGAGGGAGCCGGCGTACAGCTTCCGGGTCATGTGGCCAGCATGACTAAGCCGCTTCTGGTGAACCAGAGCAGCGCACGGAAATGCCGTTTACCTTCCCGCCAGAGCGGTACCTATTTATCTACTTGCACTTTGATGTGCTTTCGAACTGCTAGGTTGGCAGGAGCTGGGACCAAGCAACGGGAGCTCACCCCATCACGGGGATTCAAACCACCGACCTTCTGATCAGCAAGCCCAAGAGGCTCAGTGGTTTAGACCACAACACCACCCGCGTCCCAAGTTTGCAGTGTACCTGATCTGTAAATAGATGAACTCTGTATTCTGGATTGCGAAAGTACTCCTCTCAAGCTCATTGCTGTCAACTTTCGGATTTGAAAATAAGGGATCAGCAGCCTCACCTGTCCCGGGGACAGTCTACGGTTCTCGGGGACAGTCCACGCCGTGCTAAGCCCCCCAGGCTACAAATTAATTTACACCAGGCTACACACCATCATCTTTCCCCACCTCAGGGTCTCTTTTCCAGGGAGTCTTCTCTTCTCATGCGATGCTTCAGGATCTGTCCTTCCGGTGAGCAGCCAGGGCCGATGTCCTTCAGAATGGATCGGTTTGATCTTCTTGCAGTCCACGGGACTCCAGCACCACAATTCAAAAGCGTCAATTCTTCATGGGGGGATTGATCAGGTTTACTCTTTTGGCTCTCTGGCATCCATTAATGACTTATACAAACGTGTTGCAGACTTTGCATCCTTTAACACTCTTTTGGAAGGAGTGCATTTGTGGGCTGGGCCAGAGTGGTTGATTTTACATGCAAGCAAAGCACAAACAGTGCTGTTGTCTAATGGCATCCTATTCTCTGTAACTATTGGTGAGCAACGCAGCTGAGGAACACAGCTGAGGAGCCTCCCTGGCCGGCAGGGAGGGAGAGGAGCTGCTTCCTTTGAAATACGGGAAATTTACGGGATATCTAACAATCCGGGATAGCAGCGGCAAACGGCGCTGGAATAAGGGAATTTCCCGCCAAAAGGAAGGTTGACAGCTATGCTCAAGCTTATAAATGGGTTGTGTGGTTTGGCATAGAAGCTTCACATGCCTAATTTGAGAGGGCTAGCTTTTAGGATGCCAACAGAGAATCATGACATCAGGCTGTTTTCTTCCAGTCCTCCCTTTCCAGCTCCACACGAAGAAATTCCCCCTTCTGTTTCTCTTCTTTCCATTTCCTCTCCCTCTGATTCTTTCCATCGTTCTTCAGCCCCCGCCCACTCCTTCCATCTGATCTTTGATTTATTTATTTATTTTTTAAAAAAGGTGCTCCATTTCAAGGGTTTAATTTCTCCCATATTACCTGTTTCCAATAAGTCATCCTTTTCAAGCATGTTCACTTAAAATAATCCCACAAGTGCAATCCTGTCCAGGTCTGAGCACTGGCAATCATTTCATGTGCCGGAATACCTTTGATGTGAATGCAGTCTATAGCTCTGATAGCATTCTGGGAATGTTATGTTGACCTAGTTGTAAATATCTATCTCTATGGCTATGCCCGGGATTAGACCTATCCCACAGGTTCAGTGGGACAAGATAAGCACATTAATGTCAGTTTCATGGGCTGGCTATTTTTTAAAACAACAACATCATCATCATCACAACTTGTAAAATATGTGTATTTTCAAATGTATTAATAGTATATTACTAAAATATGTAGCCAAAACAACTTGCGATATGACATCACAGTTCTATGAATGTTTGCCCAGTGAGACTTACTTGTCTCACTGAGAAATGGAGCCTGATAAAACATATATCTTCATCCTGCTGTGAAGGGAGAGTTATGAGCACTTAGGACATATTATATAAATACTGTTTACTTGACCCTGTTTCTGAAGTTCCTCTAGTCTGGATGAAGCCATTGACTATTACTGTTTGTTTAAAAGCAAGCCCGTTATTCAAGAAGAGGAGGTATATCTATGTCAGTAAACCTAAACGATTCTTGCAATGCAAATATTGAACAATGCTAAGAGAAGCCATTTAAAAAAATAAAATAGCATTCATGCTGCCTTTTGAGGCAGAGCTCAAACAACACACAACATCATAAAGACACAGTGATCACAACTATCTGGAATAATTGAGACTGATAAAGACAACAGGGAGGTTTGGCCGACACCTTCATTATACATATTTAGGCGCCAGGCAAAAACATTCCTCTTCAACCAGGCCTTTGGCTGATTGACATCTGACACCCTTTTAAATGTGTTGTGGGAAGCGGTGGGCTTATTGGTTTGTTCTTGTTTTTATTACGTATTTTGTGCTTTTCGCATCGTATTTTTATGTTGCAAACTGCCCTGAGAGCTGTGGATGAAGGGGTGGTATACAGATTTAATAAACACCATCAACAACATGAACGGTGATCAAAAGCTCAGTTAAAACAGTTAACAAAAATTCAGGGTTCTTTCAGGCACTCTGTTTACTGAGCACTCATCTTGATCTGTTTGCGCAAACGTTATGCAACATATCTCCGACATCACCGCTTATAGACATCACTTGTTCGAGTTATTTGCATGGAGAAGGGATGCCCTGGGATGTTTGGCCACTGTAGGCAAAACGCACCCCCTGCAAACTACACTGCCGAAACCACTCCCGCACCCACCCCCCAGATCCAGGCCCCCTCCCTGTCCCTGTTGTCGTGCCCACACTGCCGCCAACCCTGCCACTAAGTCTTTCCTTGCACAAACCCTGCCCCAGGAAGCTCCTGCAGCCAAACGGAAGTCACAGAAGCCTTGTCGGACATTCGGCTTCCAAAAATAGTTCGCAAACCAGAACTCTCACTTCCGGGTTTGCGACGTTCGGGAGCCAAAACATTTGCAAACTAAGCTTTTCGAAAACCAAGGTACAACTGGAAAACAACTAAACAGAGCTCTAATCTGTAGTGCAGCTCTGTCGAAAAAACCTTTTAAAGTACTGGTACCGGTAATTACTATCCTATATAATAATCTTGAAGTGTCCCTGCGTCCACCTTATTTTTCCGTGTGTCACGGAAGTGCGCTCTGCGCATGACACACGCGGACGCAGGGATTGGCCAGCGGACAGGAAGTGACGGCCGCCCGCCCGCCTCCCTCACAGCCCCGCCGGAGGACGGCCGGCCTGGCCTGGAGGCAGCGGCAGCGAGGAGAACGAGGAGCCCGGGCCTCCTGCCTCCTCTTCCTCTAGAGCCCGTTAGTCAACGGGCTAACTTCAACTAGTTACATCTATAATAGACCCACGTGGTTCGGTAATGCAAACACAGCAGGATGTCTTGGTGCCAATAGAACATGCAGCTGCCAAAGCTTTGCTAATAAAATGAAATAAAATCCTGCTATCAGCTTTATATGCACTACATATTCCGGCCATATATTCAAATATTCCATATATTTGAGGCTAAACACACTAGTGCGTGTAACCATAATACTCAACAGCCATAAATAATGAGTGATGCTTTCCCATAGCATGTAAAATCTAAGATTCTCAAAACACTTTGTAGTCATTTATGTTTCTATGTTCTCCAAACCCAGCTGAATCTCTCTTTGGGGAGCACTAAATTCAAACACTGAGTACAGAAGTGATTTGTGTAAAGTGAGTCAGTGAGTCAGCAATCCTGCCAGGAACGCAAACAAGGGTTTCTGACTTTTAGTCCTCTGCTGAAACCACTGGCTCCTGTCTTTCTCCCTAGCTCCAGGGTAACTTGGCAAAAGAGATCAAGTAAGCACATAAAAACAAGGAAAGGAAAGAAAGAAAAGAAAGAAAGAAAAGATAGATATGTTACAGTAGCTTTGTTCATATTTTCTAAAAGCCTAACAACACTAGACACTTCTCAGGCATTGTCCAACAATAAGTGCCTTGCAGTGCAATCTGTGAAGTGTCTACTCAGAAGTAATCCCACTGAGTTGAATGGGGCTTACTCTTAGGTTTATAGTTCCTTCACTCCAATCCAAAAATCTGTATTTGCTCAGATGTGAATGTTCATTGCTTGCATGTCTGGGATGCTCTAGATAAGGGGTTCTCAAACTGTGGTCCGTAGAGGACCAGTGGACTTTGAGGTTCATCCTGGTGGCCCACAGCATCTCTGTGAAGATGCAATTAAAAACCATACAGCCTCTGGCAAAGCACATCACAAAATCTGCAATAGGCAGACCTGGAAGGCTGCAATCCTATATATACACTTACCTGGAAATAAGTATGAGCGAATGCAGTGGGGCTGATTTTTGAATAGAACTGTGTTCATTCATTTAATCAATTCATTGATGCAATCAACAATACAAATAGCATTGTGTTGTGAATGCATTCACGAAATTCAAACTAAGCATGCCGAGTAATTTTAACGAGACACATGCTTATATTTTGCTTTCCAGACACATTTGTCTGATTCACAGAGTTCACGGGCCTTTTCATCTAAAGAGTTAAGTGTGTGTTTGTTGAGTACGTCAATCATGATCAGTCAGTCAATCATGCAACTAATTCCTTTAGGGGTCATGGTTTCAACAAGGACAACAGTTGACAGCAGAGCTGACAGACCGAGGCCTACCACCTAGATAACAGTTTGTTAATACTAAGTCTTTCCTTGCACAAACAGATGGTACAGTCCATTCAGTATGAGGTAATCCCTCAGGCAATTTTTGACATTCTAACCCAAACAATTCCTGAATGAGGGAGGGAGGGAAATGGAGCCTCTTAGATTTCACTGCTTACTATTTTCCTTAATAATTGCCACATTTCACACTTGATCCAGAGCCTTTGTTGACATATTTTAAAATTACAGAATCAGACTCCCCACAGCTATTTAAATAAAGTATTATCAACACAGATGTAAGAAACCTAGAATATAGGAAAATACACACATATTGTGCTTCGGAGGTGGGGGTGGGGAACAGTAACTTAACTTATCCTCTCCAGAATGCATGGCAATGGGCAACAGCCTGGAAAAGTCTAATGTGCTAAGTCCATTGAATGAAGGGAGAGGGTTAAGCACCCCCATAACTTTTCCCATAGAAATCGCTGGGACTTAAAAATATCTAACTTGCGAATTACCGGTAGATTGTGAATCTTGATATTAACAGTCTTGAAATTCCCCAGGCAAACCTGCCCATCAATTAAGGTATTTGTTGGAGGCCTTCCAACTGGCTTTCAGAAAGAGGGTCTTTTGTCTGGTGGCACGAAAATTATGGCACTCCTTCCCCCATGCATGCGTGCTAGGCAATTTCTTCACTGCCTTTTTGGAAACTGGGGAAAGCTTATTCTCTTCTTTCAGGCTGTGAATGGTATCTGATGGCTACATACTCTGCCTGTTTAATTTGATGGTTGCTGTCTTGAAGTGTTTTCCTTGCATAACTGAAATGGAGCCCCCCTCTCCCTTTCCCGAACTTCAGAAATGTGGTCTCCAAAATATCAGCCAGCTCAAGAAAGATGAGGATTTTTGAGAATATATTTCAGCATTAATCCAGATCAGGGGTCAGCAACCTTTTTCAGTCATGGGCCGGTCCACCGTCCCTCAGACCATGTGGTGGGCCGGACTATATTTTGAAAAAAAATAATGAACGAATTCCTATGCCCCACAAATAACCCAGAGATGCATTTTAAATAAAAGCACACATTCTACTCATGCAAAAACACCAGGCAGGTCCCACAAATAACCCAGAGGTGCATTTTAAATAAAAGGACACATTCCACTCATATAAAAACACGCTGATTCCCGGACAGTCTGAGGGCCGGATTGTGAAGGCGATTGGGCCGCATCCAGCCCACGGGCCTTAGGTTGCCTACCCCTGATCCAGATCATCAATCTGTTTAGTAAATACTCTCAGAAAATAGCATGGAACATTCCTTACAGCTTTTAATTAATCATAGCAATGTGATTCTTATTATTTCTAGCTTGATGCCAGCTAACTGTATAAGGCCATACCAAAGTGGTACTTGAAAGCCATAGCTGCTATATTTCATATATCAGCACTGTGCATAAGACATATTTAGAAAAGAAAATGAATCTAAAAGAGGATTCATCATTCTGAGGCAGCAAGACTGTAATATTAATGAACCTAAGTCAATAGTATAGTACAATGTTTGGCTACTCCCCCCCCCCCCAATGGGTCTGTTCTAACAAATAGGATTTCATTATATTCAAAAATGTCAACTTAAAAGGTAAAAGAGTTTTTATAGTTTTCAGACCACACACATGATTTAATGTGTTAGTAGAACGACATTCATATGCCTATTATTATAATAGGCTACTCTAGAACTTTATAAAGATGTCTTTGTGTTGTCCTGTTTTTAAAAGAGCGAACCCCACAAATACTTCACCAAAAAAAGCAATTATGTGACTTGAATAAATGATGCTTAGGAAGCAAATTTGCATATTAGTCTTAACTGCCTCTGTGGAAGGAGCAATGAAGGCAGTGAAACCCTATGCCTGTATTCTGTATTTAGACTCCCCTAAATACCTGCTTCTTGGGAGAAAAGCAATGACAAACCTAGACAGCATCTTAAAAAGCAAAGACATCACCTTGCCGACAAAGGTCCGTATAGTTAAAGCTATGGTCTTCCCAGTAGTAATGTACGGAAGTGAGAGCTGGACCATAAAGAAGGCTGATCGCCAAAGAATTGATGCTTTTGAATTATGGTGCTGGAGGAGACTCTTGAGAGTCCCATGGACTGCAAGAAGATCAAACCTATCCATCCTTAAAGAAATCAGCCCTGCGTGCTCACTAGAAGGACAGATCCTGAAGTTGAGGCTCCAGTACTTTGGCCACCTCATGAGAAGAGAAGACTCCCTAGAAAAGACCCTGATGTTGGGAAAGGTTGAGGGCACAAGGAGAAGGGGACGACAGAGGATGAGATGGTTGGACAGTGTTCTCGAAGCTACTAACATGAGTTTGGCCAAACTGTTAGAGGCAGTGAAGGATAGGCGCGCCTGGCGTGCTCTGGTCCATGGGGTCACGAAGAGTCGGACACGACTGAACGACTGAACAACAACAACAACAAAATACCCGGATCCAGTAAATATTAGAATTTAATCAATGCTTGCATTATTAAACTGGGTGCCAAACACTGAACGCCTGGATGCATCTCATGTTAAAATGTAAGTCAGGCCAGTTTCCTCATGAGGTAATTACGTGGGAGATGACCCATTAAGCAAGAACAAAGAACAAGTACAAAGGGAACAAAGGGAAAGCAATGGACTATTAAGAAAGCTAAGGGGTGAGGAGGGTGCTCCTCCAGCTCTGAGTTAGTTAGGCCAGAGTTTGAAGCAGAGTAGAGTTTAGGGTTGAATTTCAGTGTTGGCCATGATGTGAGCTAGCAGGGAAAGTTTGCAGCCTGGCCGAGGCAGCAGTCTGTAAAAAAACAGCAAGCTAGAAAGACGGCCATGGCCACGGCTGAGGTCTGTTTGAATGCAAGCTTGATGGGAGAAGCAAGACCCTCTTGGGGTGTTAATGCTGCAAACCCCTCCATCATAGGCTCAGGTTGTAAAAGGTAAAGTTACCCCTGACCATTAGGTCCAGTTGAGGACGACTCTGGGGTTGTGGCGCTCATTTCGCTCTATAGGCCGAGGGAGCTGGCGTTTGTGCGCAGACAGCTTCCGGGTCATGTGGCCAGCATGACTAAGCCGCTTCTGGCAAAACCAGAGCAGTGCACGGAAACGCCGTTTACCTTCCCGCCAGAGTGGCACATATTTATCTATTTGCACTTGACGTGCTTTTGAACTGCTAGGTGGGCAGGAGCTGGGATCGAACAATGGGAGCTCACCCCGGGAATTGAACCGCCGACCTTCTGATAGACAAGCCCTAGGCTCTGTGGTTTAGACCACAGCGCCACCCGCGTCCCTCAGGCTCAGGTTGTACATATGTGTAAATAAACCATATATCACAAACACACCACAGTCTCTGCTGTGCCTCATTTCCGAAAGGAAACATGAACCACCTGCAATCTTTGCACTGCTTGGAGATTGGATTGGATTGCAACAATTTTATGCATTTCATCAACCTTTTGTTTAAACTCTGCTGATATATAAATCACTAATTATATGTTCTCCATTGTTTCTAATGTACTTTCAGAGGTTGCCTATCATCTATCTATCTATCTATCTATCTATCTATCTATCTATCTATCTATCTACTGTATCTATCATCTATCTATCTATCTATCTATCTATCTATCTATCTATCTATCTATCTATCTATCTATCTATCATCTATCTATCTATCTATCATCTATCTATCATCTATCTATCTATCTATCTATCTATCTATCATCTATCTATCTATCTGTCTGTCTATCTATATCATCTATCTATCTATCATCTATCTATCTATTTACCATCTATCTATATCTATCATCACCTCATTCCTTGAAAACATTTTCAGGATGAAGTTATGATCAGGAATCTTTGGCCTTTCAGATGTAGCCAGAATGAAGCTACCATCATCCATGACCATTAGCCATGCTGACTGGTGCTGATGGGAGCTGGAGTAACATCTTGAGGGGCACTGGCTCTCCTCACTCCTTTTATAGGTAGATTTCACCCTTTCAATGTACCTTTTTCTCCATAGCAGCCGTGTGGTGCCTGTAATTCTGCCCAGGATCAGCCTGCATAATAGCAAAATGAGGACAGGGTGACGCATCAAAAACACAATCTGCTGGGAGTTTCTCCTGCACATCCCCTAGGCACTGGAGCTGCACAACAGCCCAGCTTGGGGGCGTTCTGGCACAGAACGCCTCATGAGTACGTGTCCCAAATTCCTTGTCTTAACAGGAGGCTGGGAGACATCACCGTACTCTGTACCAGATTAATTTTGCTATACAAACCTGGACAATAAAAATACTTAAACCTCCACTACAACTCTCTGGGGGTATGGCAGCTATTATCCCCTATTGAGTTGGTACTTACCATTCAGAGCCTGAACAATTCATACAGAAAAATAAACCATAACATTCCTGTTTATTATTGCTTTAGCTGAGAGGCGCTGACATTAAACAGTTCTGCACTGCTGCTATAAATCAGCAGGCTGCGGATGTTCGCAGCGTGAGACTGCAGCTCCTTGGAAACAGCACTCATCAAGGCAACCAGCTGCCAGAATTCTTCAAATTAAACTGTTATTACTGTAGTATTCATTAGTCAGTTACTGACTATTAAGATATTTTTATATCAACGCCATTGACACTGGATATTGCTTTTTAATATGCAAGTTATATATAAACATGATTAAGTGGTTCGTGTAGGTTGGACGGCTTCGGTTATAGCTTGCGCTCCCCCTCTGAAGGGGCTCGGCTGTTAAAGTGGCTGCCCTGGTCTCTGCAAATTAATTTTCTGTTTCGGCTGTGATTGATCGATTGTGCCCTCCAAGACAGGCATTTGTGTGCCGGGCAAGAGAGGAGTTTATTCTAGGCGGGGAGGGGGGCAGGAGATATTAATCTGAAGCCCTGTGAAAGGTTTTTGGGTTCAGCACCAATATACATTTGAGGCCTTGTAAGGGTCCCTTGTGGGATAAAGGAAAGCTGTTGTTGTGAATCAATGGGTCCTTCAAGGGAGCCAGAGGCCAAAGAATGACCGACAGACAGCAAGAGGGGGGAGCTTGGTCACACACCCCTTTCTTTACAACTGCCTTGGTTGCCCAATTGATGCCAGTGTATCTTCCTGAACTTGCTATGGACCACGGTTGGTCGCCATTGAGGGGCCTGGTAAGAATTTTCCCACTTGGCAAATTGACTGTGGCCTGGTGGTTTTTGCCTAAAAGGTAAAGGGACCCCTGATCATTAGGTCCAGTCGTGTCCTACTCTGGGGTTGTGGCGCTCACCTCGCATTATTGGCTGAGGGAGCCGGCATACAGCTTCCGGGTCATGTGGCCAGCATGACAAAGCCGCTTCTGGCGAACCAGAGCAGCGCACGGAAACGCCATTTACCTTCCCGCCAGAGCGGTTCCTATTTATCTACTTGCACTTAGACGTGCTTTCGAACTGCTAGGTTGGCAGGAGCTGGGACCGAACAACGGGAGCTCACCCCGTTGCAGGGATTCGAACTCCAGACCTTCTGATCAGCAAGCCCTAGACTCTGTGGTTTAACCCACAGCGCCACCTGGGTCACCTGGGTAGTTTTCGCCTACCTCGTAGCAATTTGTCACAACTTTGGTTTTGGCGGTTAGGCATTGGATTATCTCGGGAAGGCTGAAATTGGGGGGGGGAGGATGGGCCATAACCTCCCGCAAAATGCTGAAGGGTACTTCGTTAAATGAGTCCGGGGGGCGTGTCCCTGTCCGAAGCCGTGGTAGGTGAGGGCCAAAGGCACGGCCCATATCGGTGACCACAGGGTGTGTTCCTAGCTGATGTGCAGCAGCAGGGCTCACCCATCGGTGGTTAACCCTTCCCGGACTGCCAGCATGACATACTGGAGTCGGATATAGTCGTTTAGTTCCAATGCCTAAGCCAATACCGCTGTGTGTTGTTTTTTTTTTTTTTGTAAATAAATTTTATCTAAGATTCGACAATAACAATAAATCAACAGTACCTAATACATCAATTCACTACAGTTGACCATCTTTAACAATAGTTAACAAACTATAAATCATCACTTCGAGTTAGTCAACCTTTATTCCTATGCCCCACAAATAACCCAGAGATGCATGTTAAATAAAAGGACACATTCTACTCATGTAAAAACGTGCTGATTCCTGGACTGTCTGTGGGCCGGATTGAGAAAGCGATTGGGCCAGAACCAGCCCCTGGGCCTTAGTTTACCTACCCATGCTCTACTGACTGAGCTAAACAACAGGCTAACCTGTGAGGTAGGCTGAGGAAAAGTTATTATTCCAAGGCAATCCTATGCGTGCTTACGTGGGAATAAGTCCTATGGAACTAACTCCCGAACCGTCCTGTATAGGATTGCTTCAAATCTAAATGCGGAAAATAGCCCAGTCCAAATCTGCCATGCTATGTGAGTTGAGACCATATTCAGTGCAGTGCCTAACTAGAAAATACCCACCATTCTCACCACAGCAATAAGTATAAATACGATGAGATGGTGTGTAAGGCCAGAGCGATGAAAGAGACGCTATTGGTCGTTTGTGCAATTTGTGCTCTCTTTTTCCTGCTGGTGTTTGGCAAGTGTACCCCTCTTCCTTGGAGAAAATCATCGTGTGCTTTGTTGTTGCTCTTGTTGAATGGAAACAGAGTGCAAGAGTGTCAACAACGTTTTCTTGTCCTTATGGAAGTCATAACCGACTGCTATGGCAATGCTCAAAGCTCTCTGCGTGCTCCGAGGAAGGCTAATGATGAATGAGGTAACCCAAAAAAATGACCGGGTGGATGAAGCAACAGCAAGACTGAGAAAGAAAGTAGAGGGTGTCTTAACTCCTTCCCAAATGAATGAAATTAGCCGTTAGAAACAGAAATGCTCTTGATGTGGCTGAAACTTTGGGGGGTGGGGTTCTCCTCTTTGATGGTTTCATTTGTTCATTCATATGTTTGGACCAGGGATGGAGAACCTCAGTCGCAAGGGACAAATGGCCCTTGGGACTCAGCCATACCACCTGCTGAACCACAGCCCATACTGACCCTCCTTCGCAACCTCCTTTGTGGTGTAGAGCCAGTGTGGTGTAGTGATTAAGAGCGGTAGACTTGTAATCTGGGGAACCGGGTTCGCGTCTCCGCTCCTCCACATGCAGCTGCTGGGTGACCTTGGGCTAGTCACACTTCTTTGAAGTCTCTCAGCCCCACTCACCTCACAGAGTGTTGGTTGTGGGGGAGGAAGGGAAAGGAGAATGCTAGCAGCTTTGAGACTCCTTCGGGTAGTGATAAAGCGGGATATAAAATCCAAACTCCTCCTCCTCCTCCTCCTCCTCCTCCTCCTCCTCTTCTTCTTCTTCTTCTTCTTCTTCTTCTTCTTCTCCTTGAGCATTTTTCCATGGCTGATTCTTGCCCTTATCTCTGAGAATGCTCCTTGCATGCCTCGATGCTTCTTGCTCACCTGGAGAGCTTGCACGAGTGTGTCCAGAAAGCAGCCTACCGTACAAAGGTAAAAATTCACATCTTGTCTCCAATGATTGTTCTCTACTGCTTTTCATGAGTTTAAAAAACGTTTTTGTGTTGTTGTACACCACCCTGATATTTTAAGAGCGAGTGGTATAGAAACAGCTTTATACATTAATATTTCCATCAAACCATTCATCTCTCTTTGAGATATGTGCTTCTCAGAGAGAGAGAAATATCTGGATTATTATGAAGTATAGTTTTATTTTGCCTGTACCTTTTAAAAAGACGGTTTGCGCGATTCTTGTTTAAAGTCATATTTATTTTTGCCCAGAATTCCGCTCCCCCTATATCTCTATTTTTTAAGTGTAAATCAATGTGGTGAATGGAAGCAGTCCTTTATTATAAAAAAGAAGAAAAGAGGAGAGTGAAAAGAAAAATAATCAAATAAGTGGGAGGGTATTGTAGCCTTTACATAGAACCACACACACACAAAGACAGACAGACAGATATGCACATGCATACAGACTTTATTTGGAGTGGCATTTTCTGCTCTAGCTGTGATTCCTACTCTGCAGTTAAATGCAGAGTCTTTCCGTCTCTGTGGGCGCTGTTGATTTCCTCTGCAACTTCCTCATGTGATTTCAAGTCGTGAAGCAAAGTTCTAGGGTCTTCCCCAATTTTTAAAGAAATCTTAGGACTTCTCAGTTAACTTAAAAGGGATCCTTATATATCAGGTGCCCTCCATCGTAGGCATTTTGCAAAAGAAATAATCTCCTTCCTTTTCCTAAACGTTGTAAGAGAAACCCCACCCCAGTTAAAATAAAGTCTCCTCTATCCAACTCCACTTTAGGCTGCTCTGTGAATGATTCAAACACTTTGCTTGTAGAGGCCCAATCCATAAATTTAATTAGTATGTCTCTAGGGGACTTGTTTTATTTGCATATGTACTGTTAATCCTGAATGTCGTATCAATTAGAATTTCTACCCCTACATCTGTTCCCACACAGCCAACAAATTATTCAGTCAGACAAACTTTTATATCCTCTCCTTTGAGGTTCTCATTCAGGCCCCCAAGTCTAATGTTATGCTTTCTTATCTTATTTGCCAACGCATAAATTGTGACATATACAGAGTCAAGGTCTTGTTCTTGTGGTATAAAATAATATGGATTAGATATTTCAGACAAGCACAAAGAGTCACTAAAACCTTGGTATAATTTTTTTTTTTTTTTTTGCTTATTGACATAATAAACCAAAATATACACATACTGGGGAAGCGGTCTTAGAGGTAATCTAATAAAAAACCATTCTAAAGCAGATTTATGCAGAAGTATAAGTGTATACAAATGACATGCATTCTAATAATCTCTGGAATATCTGCAACAATTCTCTGCCCATTTCCCCTCCCCATTTCAATCTGTGATTATTCATTTGCTGATATTAATTCTTTTCCTGTTCATATTAAATGATGTATAACAAAGCCATTCATTTTTTTATTAATTTAAAGAAGTTTTATAGTTTTTAAAAAAACCTGTTGCCAATAATCAATTTTGATATTTCAATGAGCTATTTACAGCATCCTAAGGCTGCAATTCTAAGCACACTGACTATGGAACAAACCCCGTTGAATCTGGTGCAGTGATTATAGTGTTGGAGTAATGCCAAGGAGAGTCGGGTTCAAATCACCACTCAGCCAGGTAGCTTCCTGTGTGACCCTGGGCTAGTTACTGCATTTCAGCCTAATCTACCTCACAGGGTTGTTGTGAGATAAAAATGGAGAGCAGGGAAGAACTGCCTTTAGCTTCTTTGAGAAAAGGTGGGCAAAATGTGTACTAAATAAACACAAACTAATAAAATGCAGTTTTCTTCCAAATAAGCCCCAAATTGCACTGCAATACCTTTGTATATAGGGACGCGGGTGGTGCTGTGGTCTAAACCACTGAGCCTAGGGCTTGCCGATTGGAAGGTCGGCAGTTCGAATCCCTGCGACGGGGTGAGCTCCCGTTGCTCGGTCCCAGCTCCTGCCAACCTAGCAGTTCGAAAGCACGTCAAAGTGCAAGTAGATAAATAGGTACCGCTCTGGTGGTTCGCCAGAAGCGGCTTAGTCATGCTGGCCACATGACCCGGAAAACTGTCTGTGGACAAACGCCGGCTCCCTCAGCCAGTAAAATGAGATGAGCGCCACAACCCCAGAGTCATTTGCAACTGGACTTAACTGTCAGGGGTCCTTCACCTTTTTACCTTTGTATAATGAATATTATTATTTTTTTGAAAAGAGCTAATGGTTATATAAAGATAAACCATATGCACAATATGAATGGGATATATTTAGATGATACAGTTTAGGAAACTTCCATGATTTTAAATATCCATGTTTAAAAAGTCTGAGTATGTTGTCAAAGACCCCTTTCCACAACCTGTTGTGGTACAGTCTACTACATTATCTCAGGACCTCATTTTGCTGTAGGTGAGCAAGAAACAAATACTTTTCTTACGTGCCTTTTTTCTTTAAAAAAATGTTTAGGGGTACTCTCATTTTGACTCAAGAAAATCACCATTTTATAGTTCAAATCTGGAAAAATAAATGGACAAAAGTACAAAGACCATGCATTTTACTCATATTGAAATACTGTCCCTCAGTGAGGCCAAACTTTCATCAGTAAAACACCACACATCCACATTCCACACTGCTTCACACATTAAACGCTCGCTTCCATCTGAGACTCAGGAAACACCGGGAAAGGAAAGGAAGCTGCCATCGGAGGTGGTAACAACAAAGCTGACCAATCACCATGCTGGATTCCAACTCCTACTTCACACATTAAACACTCACTTCCGTCTGAGACTCAGGAAACACTGTGACAGGGAATGTGGCCGCCATCAGAGGTAGCAATGGAACTGACCATTCACCGAGCTAGAGAAGAAACTAAAAAAATTATTTTTGTTTAGTTTCTTCTCCCGTTAGA
Organism: Darevskia mixta; assembly: GCA_034641385.1. Lineage (NCBI taxonomy): Eukaryota > Metazoa > Chordata > Lepidosauria > Squamata > Lacertidae > Darevskia > Darevskia mixta. The sequence continues at coordinate 7,401,667 of JAWWNH010000126.1, forward strand.
TTCACAAAATGTTTAGGGGTATGCGTCCCCCCAGAAAAAGGCACTGCTCTTCTCTATCACAAAGCATGCCACTTTCAAGTTAAATATGTTCTTAGTGTCATAAGAAGTCAGCTTTGCCCCTGGTAATGATTAACAGGGGGTTGCATTGTCCTACATCATTTTTCCACTTTCTGGATGAGTCGTGATGACTTTATCACCTCTGGGTGCCTTTCTGTCGCCATCTGTCTTTCATCTTTCCGTTTGGTGGTTCTCTTGTCACTGGGAAAGTTGCAGCGCTGTTCTTCTCAAGTCTTGCTGTTTGCATTTGGCATTTCTTTCCTCTGTTGAGCTACTGCAGCCTCAGAACATGAGCCTGTAGGATTTAGCCTTAATAAAGAGAAAAGCTGCAGAACATTGAATCTGATACTTTGGTAGTGGGGATAACAACACTTTGGATACTATTCTTAGAGTTCCCAGTTAACTTGAGATACTGTTAGCCCTCTGGAGAGCATTCTCAAAGTCTAGATGCACAGAACTATATTTTTTTCCAGTGGCTTGCATTCAGATACATAAAAGAGTAACCATCTCAGCGCAGTTGTCTTAAAGACAAACTGATTCAAAACAGCCTGAGGTTATTAATATTGTAAATCTTTTCATAAAGATTTGATCTGATATTCTGTATGAAATAAAACAAAATTAAGCGTGCTGTAGATCTCCCACAATGGGCATAATGGCAACCAGCAGTTGGCTATGTTTGTGTGGAATAAAGCCATTCATTACATCTGGCCTTAAGAAGAGCAGATCATTATTATGTGATTTATTTAGTTTTAAATAACCAACTGAAGTTGAGGTTAGCAAATACCAAATAAATGCCAAGTCGATAATGAGCCATTGATTAATATCATTTGTCTTCTGGAACTGGGAAGATTATTGGAACTTCTCTGCATTCTTTGACTGTCAACCATTAGAATGATAAGAGAACAGTAAATGTTGAAAAGTGGGCCTTCCAGAAAACCTACTGCTATGGAGAAGGAAAATGATACTTTTTATATCAACTTAGGTAAATCAAGCTTCCACCATGAAGGGAAATAATGTTTACTGGGAGGGGGGCACAAATAAACAAGAATCACCAACTGCAGGTTTCAAGAAAAGGAGGGAAATGGTCTGGCCTGAGCTGAAAGACCCTTTTGCTAAATATGGCAACCGGTGAGAACATGGATAAAATCCATCCATTAATCCAGGCTGTTGGCTTTCTCCACAGTTCCTGGTTCCCAGCTCATCATAGCATACTCTCCAACAATTTGAAGCCGAAATCTGGGATTCCTTCTTCCCAGACGACACCTTCTTGTTTTTTATCACAAGAGCATGGCTGCCATTTTGGTTGCCATCATCTCATGCTATTTCACACCATAGTCTGCCCCCCCCCCCCATAATGCCACCCACACAACAAACATAACCGGCTGATAAATTGGTCTCAATATAACATGTTATAATATTTACATGTAAACCACGCTAAACATATACATAACTACAATAAGATATATGGTATAAGGAAAACAAATCAAATTACAAATATGCAAGGATATAGGAACATTCTACCGAAAAATTACGACGTCAAAGTTCAACAAGTCCCTTGCAACCCACATGATTCTGTTGGAGGTTCCAAAGAGCGAAAAAATAATAAATATGGAGATAATAAGTATGGTCTTGCCAGTCCACAATGTAAGAGTGTAATTGCCACGAGGAGTGTAACAGATACTGTGGAGTCTGGCGATGGTACTGTGGTCTCGTCAATCCAAGAGATAAAGTTGATATTGCCACGAACAGACGAAGGAATCCAAGGGAGGACAAGGTTATCCGGATTATAGTCCTTGTTTCGCCAAATTAGCTTCATCAGCAAGAAATTATACAGTCGAAGAAAAGGTGCAAACACAGACCATCAGGAGCTTAGAGAGTTTTAACTCTTTATCAGAAGAGCATGGCTGCCATTTTGGTTGCCATCATCTCACGCTATTTCGCACCATAGTCTCTCCCCCCCCCCATAATGCACCTTATCAGGCACGGCACCCAAAATGCATGTTTTGGGTTTAACAGCTATGCCCCGACTCTTCCCATCATGCAGAATGGAGAACTTGTAAGTTTAAATGCCTGACCTTAACATTAATGATGGTTTCAGCTGTTACATAAATAGGTTTTCTTTGCATGCCTAAATATTTACAGCTGATTTGGAGCTATATCCATGTTCAAATTGCTTCTTTATTCATTCCTAGAACGAGAATGTTTCCCCCTTATGCAGCATTACACTATCATATATAGGAAGGAGAAACAATTGCCTGGGATTAGCCTTTGATACATCAACAGACGACGGGAGCATCAGGACAGTGTGATGAAGCCGGCACAAAGTAACTATAACAATTTAAAAACAAATAGCTTAGAGGACCTTTTCGAGTGGTTTGTTAGACCATAAAAGTCTAATTCCCATACAAGAAATGTCCCCTACATAGCTCATAACCCACTGCAAAATGTGAAAAAGAAGAAGGCTATAACCTTTCAGTAACATTATCTGGACCAATAAAGTGTGCTTATGCATTTCATTTTATTTACTAGATCATAATGGCGCCCAGAACATCTGTTTAGTGTTTGCCCTTAAATCTGCCTCTGAAAGGCAGGCAGCTTTCACAGTAACATGTGTCACAAGAGCTGTGACCCCCCAAACTCAAATGATCTGAAAAGCTTGCTTTCCCCACTGTTCACGTGCAAATCTTTTGGATTTTCTGCTTTGTGGAAACTCGAACTGAATGATTTGGAACAAATTATGTAGCGGGGAATATTTTTATTCTAATCTTGGGGAGCAATGTAAAGGTTCTCTGTGCGTTTGCTTTTAAAAACTTGATTTCCACATGTTCTTTACCTGATACGGTTAAAGTTTTAACGGGCTTTTCATCTGAGCTTTCAAGTGTGCGATTTGTTCTTAATCAACACACGTCCTTTGTTTTAAGATTTTCGGCTGAAAGACATGCACAGAATTCAATGAGATCTGGAGAGGAAATTGATAGTGTGAGAATACAGAAGGTGAAATATTTTTGCATTAAAATGGGTTTCTATATTCAAGTCAGATTTAGTAAATAGGATTAAGAAGGGCTTTTTTTCTGTTGAGAACATTATTTTTCAGGCTGCAGGGAAAGCAAATAAAACACGGCTAGAGATAAGAATGTTTTTCATACATATCCATACTTTATAATCACAGGGCGATGGGAAGAACAAAATTACTCTATGAATTGAATACTAAGGAGCTAGCAACTGCATAAGCTCGGTGGCAGACATTTTCTGCCCACATACAAACCTTGTCACTCCTGTTTGCTAATTTCTTATGGCTGCCTGTTCACTCACTGTTTAGGCAGCCATATATCTGAAACTGGAGTAGCCAACATGGTGCCCCACAGGTGTTGTGAGACTACAACTCCCACCAGCCCCGGACAGCCCTGGCCAGTGGTCAGGGATGATGGAAGTTGTAGTTCAGCACCATCTGGAAGCCACCATCTTGAATGAGGGAGCAATTTCCCCATTATTTAGGGAAGCTTTTAGGGAAGCTTTTAATGTTTAATAGACTATTGTATTTTAATATTCTGCTGGAAGCCGCCCAGAGTGGCTGGGGAAACCCAACCAGATGGGCGGGGTATAAATAAATTATTATTATTATTATTATTATTATTATTATTATTATTATTATTATCATCATCATCATCATCATCATCATTATCATTGATATTAGTCTTCATCTTGCATCGCCAGGTTGAAAACTGTATAAATGTCATGGATGGTAAAGGAAAACAGAAAGATTATTGTGGAAACTTATTCTCCGGACAAGGCTGCTTTTAGAGATTAAGTGAGTGGTACTGTAGAAAGCGTTTCCGTGTGCTGCTCTGGTTTGCCAGAAGCGGCTTTGTCATGCTGGCCACATGACCCGGAAGCTGTACGCCTGCTCCCTCGGCCAGTAATGCGAGATGAGCGCCGCAACCCCAGAGTCGGACATGACTGGACCTAATGGTCAGGGGTCCCTTTACCTTTACTGTAGAAAGCTGCCGCTTTCACCATAGTGTCCAAATCAGGGGTAGGCAACCTAAAGCCCGTGGGCCAGATGTGGCCCAATCGCCTTCTCAATTCGGCCCACGGACAGTCTGGGAATCAGCGTATTTTTACATGAGTAGAATGTGTCCTTTTATTTAAAATGCATCTCTGGGTTATTTGTGGGGCCTGCCTGGTGTTTTTACATGAGTAGAAGGTGTGCTTTTATTTAAAATGCATCTCTGGGTTATTTGTGGGGCATAGGAATTCGTTCATTTTTTTCTTCAAAATATAGTCCGGCCCACCACATGGTCTGAGGGATGGAAAAGGTTGCTGACCCCTGTTCCAAATTATGGAATTCTTTCTAGGCATGCTTGCATGACAGTGACACCATTTTGTTTTCGTTTGTGTCCCCCATGCCTTACATTGCTTTTAATTGAATTTAAGCAGGCAGGTGGGATTGGCAGAAGACAGACTCAGGTTGGTGCAGCAGTAACTCATTTGTCCAAATGGACCAGCCTTCGTTGTCTATGGCATTGCTCCAGGGCACAGTGGGTAGGAAGGAGAGGCGGTTGCCGTGTGTGTGTGTGTGTGTGTGTGTGTGTGTGTGTGAACAACTACACAAAAGTGTGTGTGAACAAAAGTGTGTGTGAACAACTACACAAAAATTGCAAGATGGCTTTTTTCTTCAGGAGGGAATAAGAAAAAGAAAAAAAACTTCACAAATTTTCTCAAAAAAACCACCACCACACAACCAAACATGTTTCCTGTGAAATTTCAGCTTAGTTTTTAGTTCGAGATAATAATTGGAGGAGAAATGCAGACATTATTCTGGAGCACGGTTAAAACCGCCTTGCTCAGTTTAAGACTTCAGGGTCTTCGGCGTTGCCACTTTAGGCTGTTATTCTTAAACGAGAAGCGAGCTTCACGGCAGGGTAACTGATGGCTTTTTCATTTGCATTGTCAGCTTCTGCAGCCGTGCAATAAACTCAGAAATTGAGCATGGATACGTGCAAACAGACGCACATGTAACAAAAGGGGAGAAAATAAAGGAGGGAGGAAACAAAGGTTCTTGATAAGTGACAGATGTAACCATTGTTAATTATGAGAGACAAAAAATCAATATACAATGACATTATTCTTTTCAAGTATCATATTACGCTCGTGTTCTGTTGTTAAAATAAAAAAAAGAGCCTGAATCCCATTTCAAAAGGCATATGCTCATGTTTGCTTAAAACAAAGGGATGGTTGACTTAATGAATTATTTACAGGCATGCAATATGGCAAAAGTATCATTAAGAACTCTCTTCTAAGATCTCCTCTGGCTACTCCTGGCAGGGTGTCAATTTGCTTGTTTTTATTGTAGGTGGAAGAGATTATGGAGCTATTTTCTGAAACGAGATGCTGCTCTCTGACTTGTTTTCTATGTCAGCAAAGTCAGGGCAGGCTCAAAACGGTGGCATTGCCGCATCAGTGATAAAAACTGATCATTTCCCAGAAGTTTTGACAGGGGAGAAAAACTCCCAAAGGAAATGCGTGACAGATCCTGTTTGAAATTCTTAAATGCATGGCGCCAAACAACAACAACAATCTTTATTACGGTCCATGACCAGAAATGGCGCCAAAGACATTGAACCATCCATAGAAGAAGTGAGAGGAGGTAAAGGTAAAGGTAAAGGGACCCCTGACCATTAGGTCCAGTCGTGACCGACTCTGGGATTGCAGCACTCATCTCGCTTTATTGGCCGAGAGCCGGCGTACAGCTTCCGGGTCATGTGGCCAGCATGACAAAGCCGCTTCTGGCAAACCAGAGCAGCACACGGAAACGCCGTTTACCTTCCCGCCAGAGCGGTTCCTATTTATCTACTTGCACTTTGACATGGTTTCAAACTGCTAGGTGGGCAGGAGCTGGGACCAAGCAACGGGAGCTCACCCCATCGCAGGGATTCGAACTGCCGAACTGCCAATCAGCAAGCCCTAGGCTCTGTGGTTTAACCCACAGCGCCACCTGGGTCCTTAGTGAGAGGAGACCTTCTTTTAAAAACTGGAGCTGATAGATGTGGACCAGGAAGGGCATATCCTAGCTCCATGTGTTCACTCTAGGGAGGGGATATTTTAATGCTAGATGATGGGTGGGGTTCCCAGAACTCTTACTGGGGTGCACAACAGAACAGCCCATGTTTGGTAAACTGGGAAGAAGGTGAAAGGGCCAGTTGGACCAGATGTCTAGAGACCTCACTGTCATCATGCAGTCAGAAGGTCCTGAACCTTCCCATGTTTTCTACAGACAAAAGTGTATGTCCCCCACCTCTCAACTACAGCCAGTGTGGTGTAGTGGTTAAGAGCAGTATGATGGCTGAGGATGATGGGATTTGGAGTCCAGCAACGTTCGGCAGGCCCCTGCAAATAGAGGGAAGGGTAGTTGATGGGGATGAGGGAGAACAGGAACGATAAGCTCAGCTCAGTTACATGTACCTAAGCACACTTTCAGTAGGGACAGGACTAAGGGATTGTGACAAATTGTTGCTGGAAGAGGTTTTGAGGATATTTTGAAGGAGAGAGGAGAAAGGTTGCACCATGAGGATATTGCAGGAAGCAGTTCCTCCCAACACATGACACTGGAGTTAAGGAGGTTGTTAGTTATTCTTCAAATTGCATTTCCTTTTTTCCTTAGAAACAAATGTAGGGAGTGAATTACCTCATTCACACTTACGGTATCTGCAGGGGTGCAGTGTTTAGTAACAGCAGATTTGCAAATGGTGGTCTTTCAAGCAGAACTGAAAATGTTGGTGATCCCCATGTACAATGTTGGCTACATATCAACTATCTCAAATATACTTCCTTCCAGTAGCACCTTAGAGACCAACTAAGTCTGTTATTGGTATGAGCTTTCATGTAGAGTCAGAAGTGTGCATGCACACGAAAGCTCATACCAATAACAAAATTAGTTGGTCTCTATGGTGCTACTGGAATGATTATTTTTATTTTATTTCGACTACGGCAGACCAACACGGCTACCTACCTGTAACTCAAATACACTTGTTAGGAGAGTGAGCATTTATTTCAATGTTTCTAATAACATGCTTCCTGGCAGCATGCAGGTCCCCAAATATCCATCAAACATAGGTGATATGAACATCGACAGATATCTTGGGATCGTAAACATAGATGTGTGTGTCTCTGTCATACACTAATTTAGCAAGTTGGTATAGCTTGCTTCCTAGTGCTCAGCAAATCTTTTGTACCCCAAAGATATATTACTGCCTGGTTATAATGACTCCTGCCTTCACAGTGCTTCCTTTGGTTCAAAAAGTGATTTTGTTCTAATCAATGTCTGCTCTGAATTCTTTCACTAAGTTGGTTTCAAGGCTGAATGGGAAGAAGCTGAGGACCCTATATATAATAATAATAATAATTTATTATTTTTACCCCGCCCATCTGGCCGAGTTTCCTCAGCCACTCTGGGCGGTTTCCAGGCAAATGTTAAAACAATACAGCATTAAATATTAAAAACTTCCCTAAACAGGGCTGCCTTCAGATGTCTTTTAAAAATAGGATAGCTGCTTATTTCCTTGACATCTGCTGGAAGGGCGTTCCACAGGGAGGGTGCCACTACCGAGAAGGCCCTCTGTCTGGTTCCCTGTAACCTCACTTCTCGCAATGAGGGAACCGCCAGAAGGCCCTCGGCGCTGGATCTCAGTGTCCGGGCTAAACGATGGGGGTGGAGACGCTCCTTCAGGTATACAGGACCGAGGCTAATAAACACTGTGGGTATATTGTTTGTTCTGGTATACCTTTGTATTTTAAACACACTTCCAAACCCACTTAATGCAACTGGTCATTAGCTGAAGAAGCTAAAGTTGACCTGGTGGAGAGCATTATTTTGAAAATGGCTTTCTGGGTTTAAGTTGTGTGTGGTTTTCGCTGTCTGAACTGGGATTAGTAGGAGAATGTTTGAAGAATCCAACAGCAGTATCCTCTTCTTACAGGGAATATTTGTATAGGATCTCTGGTCCGTTTCAAAACAGACATGTTCTTGGTCCTGGAAGAGTGTTGGCTTTGTTTATGGGCGTGTGCTCCTTTGTGTATCCTTTATATTGAGTACCATTGTTGCTGGAGGTGTGTGGTGTTTCCCTCCCCTGTAGTAGACCTAACTCCAATATGTCCATTTCTGTTGAAGGAGAAGATTCTCTTCTTAAAATGGACCTCCAAGTGAATTGCTCTTAAAGTAGATTGTCGAAGTGCGTCACTTAGAGGTATTTTACAGTTGGGAGCCTGTGATGGTGGAGGTATCACCTTAATAAGGCTTGGGTGTCCAGGGGTTGCAAAAAGACTAGAGCTATAGCTTCAAAAGCCTAAGGAGAGCAGGGACATTTACAGATGAGCTCTGGCCCCTTCCTGCATTCAAGAACTGCTGAACCACAGCAGCCATGTGCTATTTCATACAAGCCAACTACTTTAAAGCCAATTCCATAATCAAACTGTCCGCCCCAAATTCAGAACCGATATAATCAAGTAATTCAATATACCACTTTCATAGAGTTTGTGGAGATTTCACACAGGAGTAGATAACCTGAACATCAGGTTTGTAAATTGCACACAGGATTGTTTCGATCACAAATATTTTCCAGGCTTTTGATTAATTCAGGCAACAATAACCAAAGGGAAATTAAAAGGAAGATGATAGACAGGAGTGCAGATTTCTCGTACAAAACCACCCACAAAGTTCGTAAACAAAATGATCTTGTTACATTATTGAGCGTACAATGCCACGGCAGTCTTCGAAGCCTTGTTGCGGCCCAAAATGACCCGGGAACAGCAGGGGAAAGACTTTTTGGATCCATCAGGCATAATACTAAGCCTCTCAATGAGTTTTCGCTTCAGGTTTTGGGGGGGAGGTATGGTGAACCCATGGCCCACAGGATATATCTGGTACCCCCAGATGCGCAGCCCCCAAATTGCTCATTTGAAAAAAAATAATTTAAAAGCTTAAATGCACACATATGGTTTATCAACTGTTCCCATGGGCACTTGCTGTGATGCAAATCGGGATTTTTGGCAAGGCCTCTGAAGCCCCACACCCAAGTTGTCCTTAAAAATAATAATCAACCAACCTCAGTATTATCCAACTGCCTGCAATGGTAACACTTGGGTTGCTAAATTAATGTTGGAAGTAAGGTGCATAACCATCCCTGATAGGGCCTTTTCAGTACTGGCACCCTGCTTATGGAACAGGCTCTCCTATCATCATCTTTGTGGTCCCTTCAGCACCAGATAAAGATCCAGGCTTTTTGTAGTGGGCCTCTCAGTTTTTAAAGCTGTGTTTTCAACCTTGGGGTGTTGTGTTCTCTCTTTTTTGTTGAATTGATTTTGTTGAACTTTGATTCCATGCTCTAAGGCAGGGGTCAGCAACTTTTTCAGCAGGGGGCCGGTCCACTGTCCCTCAGACCTTGTGGCTGTCCAGACTATATTTTGGAGGGAAAAAATGAACAAATTTCTACGCCCCACAAATAGCCCAGAGATGCATTTTAAATAAAAGCGCACATTCTACTCATGTAAAAACACCAGGCAGGCCCCACAAACAGCCCGGAGATGCATTTTAAATAAAAGGGCACATTCTACTCATGTAAAAACACGCTGTTTCCCGGACCGTCCGTGGGCCTGAATTAGAAGGCGATTGGGCCATATCCGGCCCATGGGCCTTAGGTTGCCTACCCCTGCTCTAAGGTTTTATTTGATATGTACATTGCTGCTGTTTTTCATTGTAAACCACCCGAAGAACTTTGTGTTATGGCAACGTGTACAAATGCCAAAAATAAATAACGAGGTATGCCTTGAGGTGTGGCTGATTTCGTGTTTGTTCAAGATTAGCTGCATGAAGGATGAGCTTGGGTGCTTAAGGTGAGAATGGGCTTATGATCTAAGGGAAATCTTTGGGTTGTGTATTAGGAATCGGCCTATTTGAATAGAGAGGGAAAAACCCTTTCACATTTATTAAGGGGGAAATGAACTTTTCGTTTCCTCTCCATTCCCAATGAAAGTCGTATTCAAGTACAGCAGTTTGTAGTTGCCAGTATAAAGACCATTCTGTGTTCCTGGAAGTCCCAGAGGTTCAGCTTTGCCATTTGTCATTGGCGCGCAATGCCTACAGTGGGGATGAAGGTATAAAGCTCATTTCCATTTCCTTCTGGAAACCAAAGAGAGAGAGAGAGAAATGTGATTGTATTAATAAATGTATTTGCACTTCAAGATCTCTTCGTGGAATAGAAGAATTTCTGACATAAAAGAGAGAGAGAAAGAGAGAGAGAGAGAGAGAATAAATGAGTTGTTCACTCAGATTAGGTCTGTGTCTCTGAAACACAGTGTGTTAGAATGTTAATTGAGTTTGACATAAGCATGGATATAAAATGCTTGATGCCACTCAACTTACCAGCAGTGAAACTGATTACCAATTATAATCATTCTATGCTTGGTGACAGCATACCAAGATGGAGATGTTGAATATTTCAGTTGGCAATATTATCTGAGTTGTTTAAAGTACTGACTACGTGCCCTGAAACCAATAGAGGTAATTGGTATGCATGTAAGAAGTGGCAGACTGAACACATCACTTATTTATAGACTCTTTTGATGTAACTCTATAGAGGGAGGGGGGAAGTTAATGAAACATGCTTCAAAGGCAAATTTACACTCGCCATTATATTATGACAAAGTACAAATGATTGTACCTAAATAACTGTTTGCTGGTGAATAGGGTTCCTTTATCCTTCCATTGAATTGCCCCAATGAAAAAGGCCAGTTGTGGCAGACTAGGAAGTGCTGGATGGTTATTATCTTTCTTTCTTTTTTAATATACATTTTTATTGTGGATTTTCAAATTACATGTCACTTATCGATATAACTTACATGAATAACGATAGGGTTTTTCATTGTAAACTTTACGACGACCTCCGCCAGCAATTCCTGGACCGGCTCTGCATCCCTAGAAGGAGACCAGAGCGGGAGGTCTTACAGTTCCTATTATCAGGGAATGACCAGGAGCTCACCAAATTGGTGGCTCAATACCTACATTTGCTTTTTTCTCGTCGTAATATTCTGCAGTCGTCTGAGTTATCAGGAGTCCCAGAGACATGACGGTGGACAGCACAGTCTTTTCTCTTTTCTCTTTTAGCATAGTTTGTGCCTCTGTGAAAGTATTAATCTGGTTCTGTTCTGTATGTGTGTTTGTTTGATGCCAATAAAAGGTTGATGAAATGATGAATAAAGATTATTTACAATGATTTTGTTGTTGTTGTCATTATTCCAAACCCAAAAAGAAAAAGATAAAGATACAAATACAGGTAAGTATTTATACCCTATACTACTAGTAATGATAATGCTGATGATAACAATAAAAAAGAAAGAAGAAAAGAAAAAGAAAAAGAAAAAGAAAAAAAGAAAGAAAGAAAGAAAGAAGAGTTCTTTAACCAGGTTTTGACTTCCTGCCAATACCCTTACATTTTCTCCTCAGGATGAATGTAACATCACCCTGCAACACTTACTTATAGTAACTTACAATTAGATTCTTCAGACATGATGTTTCCTTGAAATATTTTCCTAATGCTTATCCATACCTTGTTACTCAAATGCCAACGTAGATAAAGAGTTTTTACTATATTTTTGCACATACTTTCTGTACCTATCCCATTTTTCAATAAATTTTCTTTTAGAGTTCCCCCTCAAATTATTCGTTAATTGTGCTAATTCAGCAAACTCTTGGAGCTTGCATTGCCATTCTTCAAGCTTTGGGACCTCTTATTATCAAATTCGTCCTTCTTTTGTGCATATTGTCTGGCTGGAATGGTTAGAGGGAACGGCACGTGACCCGCTTTTGCAAACCTGGTGCCCAGTTTTGGACTAGAACTCCCACCAGCGCCAGCCAGCACAGCTGATGGGAGACACAGTCCCAGATATCTGGAGGGCATCAGGTTGGCAAAGGCGGACGATACGACATTCCTTCCAGTTTGCTCTACAAATTGTTTTATGATCCTCTTAGGGCCCATTCATCAGCAGACTTCATGTCAACAACTGATAGGAAAGCTTGAACTGATCAGAAAACAGGATGCAGGAAGTGACACGCTGACCTTTACTGCACGGCAGCAGGCCAGCTAAATGAGCTTTAATTTAAACCCTTCTGCTGCAAGGATGCTGCAGTCCTGAACAGGAAACAGAATATAAAACCTTAACATAATATTTATAGAATGCTTTGTTTTGGCCAGTTCTGGCTATAGCCTGGATGGGATCTTGTTATAATGTCATTGGGCTGCAGACAAGCGAGAGAAAGAGAGAGACAGAGAGAGGGAGGGAGGGAGAGAGATCGAAGTTGTGCTGTGGTTAGCATTCTGAAATGATGCATCAACTATGAGAGGGAAAGGTACAATATCTCCCAGTTTTGATACAAATTTATTTAAGGAGACTTCCGCTATGCTCTGGATTTATTTCTGAACTAGGTTCCGTATTTTTCTGTGTATAAGATGAGGGTTTCGTATTTCAAATTTATGTTGGAAATCGGTGGTCGTCTTATACACGGATAGTGCATTGGGGGGGCATGGGATTGGTTGCTGCCGTGAGCAGAAAATTGTCTGCGGCTATTGGTCGTGTTATTGGTGGCTGTGTCAAGGGCTGGTGTTGATTGGCTGTTGTTGCGGCAATTGGGGGGGCGATTGGCGGCTTCTGGCAGCGAGCGGACAGATGATAGGTGGCTTTTGCGACACGTGTGAGTGGCAGCGTAGGTCAGGCGAGTGAGCGATTTTTGTCACCCCCCCCTAAAAAAAGCTGAACAACTGTGCCCCCCCAAAAAGCTCAACAACTGTGGGCAATCCTTCCCAAAAAAATCTCAACAACTATGGGAAATCTCTCCCCCATTTTCTAAATTTGAGGGGGAGCCAGTGTGGTGTAGTGGTTAAGAGTGGTAGACTCGTAATCTGGTGAACCGGGTTCGCTTCTCCGCTCCTCCACATGCAGCTGCTGGGTGACCTTGGGCTAGTCACACTTCTTTGAAGTCTCTCAGCCCCACTCACCTCACAGAGTGTTTGTTGTGGGGGAGGAAGGGAAAGGAGAATGTGAGCCGCTTTGAGACTCCTTCGGGTAGTGATAAAGCGTGATATCAAATCCAAACTCTTCTTCTTCTTCTTATACACGGGGGCGTGTTATACATGGAAAAATATGGTATATGCCCTCAGAATTCATATACTGAGGCGCCATCTTCCAAAAATAATTGAGGGGCGTGATGTGACATCCTGACAGCACATGCATTACGTCTTGTGACATCCTGATGTCATGTGTGTCTGGCTCCACATTTGCCCTGAACAATGGGGAGGCCTTCGCCCCCTAAAAATAATAATTGGGGTCAAAAGTGTTTCATCCTTTAGGAGTCAGCGTCTATGATGTATTAGATGAAAGATGGGGAGGACCTTTCAATCTGAGGGTTCTTTTCTGAGCAAGTTTCTTGGAGGCCACAGGACAAGCAAAAATCAGGGAAGAAATGAAGAGGGAAAGCTGTTGCTGCCTCTTCTTTTGCAGCTACATCTTGAGTGATGTGAACTGCCAATTCTATCTGCAAGCTGGTCTGCAGAGGAAAACAATGTTCGTTTAAAGGGGAGGGATATCTGTTTGCAGGTGCAATTTGCCTCTAAGCTGTGCTCCCAAATGGACACCTTCGGCTGATTGGTGCTTTCCAATTGTGATGGGGGAGAAATCCAATACAGTTCTTATTTAGAGACAAACTTGCTGAAACAATGTATGAATCAAAACATAGCCCTCTTTTTGAAATTCACAGTTCTCTGAATTTTGTACTGCAATGCTCCAGCCAAGCCATTTGCATGAAAATGCATGTGCTAGGGTAAAACGTGCATATAAAAGCACATATTAGTGAATATGATATACAGAAGCATATTATATTAAGGAAAGCTGCTTTGAATAAAACATGTATATCAGGGGGAAATGCATATAAAAATGTTTATTAACAGAAATTTGCACTAAAATGTTGAGGAATTTTCATAAGGACTATTTGAAAATTGTTTTGGGAGTGTAGAGAACTGAACTTAAGATTTGAACAATGAAACACTGAGAGACATATAGATTTAATAATAATAATAATAATAATAATAATAATAATAATAATAATATTTTATTTATACCCCGCCCTTCCCAGCCAAGAGCGGCTAACACCCATAAAATCACAACCATAAAATCACAACAAAACATACAAAACAATAAATTAAAATGCAAGTTAAAATACGATTTAAAATTTAAAATGCAGCCTCATCTTTAAGTAGCCCACCAATCAAACAGGTTTAAACTAAAACCAACCCAAAGGCCAGGCGGAACAGCTCTGTCTTGCAGGCCCTGCAGAAAGATACCAATCCCTCCTTGCCAAGGAACAATTGGGAGTGCACTTTAAACACCCAATAGTTCATTTGCAGTCATGTCTTTACCTGTGTCACACTTGACATTAAATTATTTATTTATTTATTATTATTATTATTATTATTAATACACCGCCCATCTGGCTGGGTTTCCACAGCCACTCCGGGCATCTCCCAACAGAATTAAAAGCACAATAGAATATCAAACACTAAAAACTTCCCTAAACAGGGCTGCCTTCAGATGTCTTCTAAAAGTCAGATAGTTGTTTATTTCCTTGACATCTGACGGGAGGGCGTTCCACAGGGTGGGCGCCACTACCGAGAAGGCCTTGTGCCATATGACAGAAGGTGTGGGGCAGGTGGTTGTGGTTTGGGGAAAATGTCCACACAGGCCCAGTTAGGCTCCTTTTGCTTCTGTAAGCGATGCTTGATCCTATTGTTACTTTCCTGAAGTTGTTATATTCAGAGATTCTCAGTCAGGAAAAGAGGTGGGATGTCTGCAAAGGGTTCTCATGCTTCAAAAACCCAGCACTGTTTTGTTCCCGTCCGCTTCCAGGAACAGAATGGAAAGCGCCTAACAGAAAGTGCATTAAAAGATTTCATTTTTCTAAAAAAAAAACCAGAATGAACACCCCTGTTATTTTTTTCGGTGTCTCTGGCTCTAAACAGTGACACTCTGGAGCACTAAACAAGGCACTGCTGTTGCTGAATTTAATGTGGCTTGATTACATTCTCACTATAATGCTAAAACTGTAATTGGAACAGCAGGTGAGTGCACTGTAAGGAGGCACTAAAACTGAAAACCTTCAAACAGAAAATATATCCGCAAGGACACAAGAAATTCATTAGCAAGTAGGGAAAAAAATGAAAACAAAGTTTCTGATATTGTTGTTAAAAGATGAATCAATTAAAAATTAATTAAAATGCTTTCACCCAATTATCCAATTGATACGTTTCATTTTTAGCAAACTGTTAGACAGAAGCTACCTGTTTTTTTTATCTGGTGTGCAAACCATGCTCAAATTTCATTTTCCTGGCAGGAAAGCAAGAAATTCACCTTCCTCACACAGTTAATCCCCTGGAATTTACTGGGTACATTGTTAGATATCTTGAGCGAGCACAATTAACTCTCTTTTGGGGAAGATCATTACTGGAAGCCCAGTAAGTAATCCAGTGCATGACATCAGCCATTGCAAGGAAGACGCTAACAGAATAGGAAATGTGTTTCAAGTATTAAATCCCCTTATTCTGTACATTTAAAGGTTTCATCGGAAATCTGCAAGTAGAAGAAAAGTGTAAAGACTCATAACCTGCCCCTCCTTTTTGTGATGTTCAGATAGTCAAACACACTCAACTGCGTACAGTGGTACCTCTACTTACGAGTAACTCTACTTACGTTTTTTTCGAGTTACGAGTGACTTCCGGTAAAACAAAATGGCCGCCGCATCCGAATTTTTTCTACTTACGAAAAGACGTCGCGGCCGCTTTTAATAGGATTTTTTCAACTTACGAATTTTTGACCCGGATGTTTCGACTTGCGAATTTCCCCCCCCCCCAATGCATTCCTATGGGGATTCTACTTACGAATTTTTTTCTACTTACGAATTTGCATTCGGAACGCATTAAATTCGTAAGTAGAGGTACCACTGTATATCTTTTACCCATTATAAAACAAAGCAAAAGCAGCCTCGGAGGCTGCAAGTTTAAGTAGAGGAACATCTGGTTAATACTACTACTACTACTGCTACTAACAACACATTGGTTTTAGTTTTGGTGCCTAAATTTTAACCTTAAAATTCCTCTGAGATATGTTTTTACGGAAATGCAAATATTGGCCCTTGTGAGTTGTGTGATCTTACTTGCGGCTTGTAGGCGCCGCTGTTTTATTTGATTCTTGTTTGTTTGTTTTTGTATTGTATGATGGGTGCAAATGCCGAAATAAATGACTCTCTCTCTTCTGCTACTAACAACAATAAAAAATTATTTGTCCCCCTCCCATCTGACTGGGTTGCCCCAGTCACTCTGGGCGGCTTCCAGCGTAAACAAAAACATAATAAAACGTCAAACATTAAAAACTTCCCAATACAGGGCTGCCTTCAGATATCTTCTAAATATTGTATAGTTCTTTATCTCATTGACATCTGATGGGAAGGGTTTCCACAGGGAACGCACCACTACCAAGAAGCCCTCTGCCTGGTTTCCAGTAACCTCACTTCTCACAGTGAGAGAACTGCCAGAAGGCCCTCAGAGCTGGACCTCTGTGTCCAGGCTAAATGGTGGGGGTGGAGATGTTCCTTCAGGTATCCAGGGCCGAGGCTGTTTAGGAATTTAAAGGTTAGCACCAACACTTTGAATTGTGGCTGGAAACGTACTGTGTGGGTAGGAAGCCAGATTGCTTAATCCTTTTTCCTTCCGGCCAATTAAGTTGCACACACTCCCATGCATTTAAAGCACACGTCTTCCTCCAAAGAATAATGGGAACTGTAGTTTACACATTACTGAGCTACAATTCCCAGCACCTTTAACAAATATCAGTCCCCAGGCTTCTTTGTGAAGTGGGAACATTCAAATGAGGCATATTTTCTTCCTGTAAGCGAGAATGGTGCGGTTACCTAGGCTATGCCCCAACAACTTGTGGAAACCAACAAAAAAGAGACAATCACGGGATACTGTAACACAAAAAAAGAAGAGCCAATACTGCTCTGCCATGACAATTCCCTGAAACGGGGTATGAGTGATTTGAAAGTACGAGCGTTTACTTTAGTTCAGAGGCTTTTTCGCAAATTAACGCTCTTATCTTAGAGAGTTCTCTTAGGATATTCTTCTTATGTTTTGGATTTGCGTTTAGCTTAAGTTAATTACTTTCAAATCACTCATACCCCGTTTCAGGGAATTGTCACGGCAGAGCAGTATTGGCTCTTCTTTTTTTGTGTCCAACAACTTGTGGAGCAGCTAATGAACTTCAGGTATTTTCCCTCCTGTACTCAAAAAATGTACGAACAATTCTGATGGACTCCCTCTTGCATTAATATAGACACCAAAACTCCACAGGTTGCGAGGAGCAACATGAGTCAGTTGCTTCCTTGGAAACAGTCAACCAACATAATCTTCAATCTACAAAACCATTCCTCCGATGATGGCCCTAGTTGTCAGCATGGGATTAAGTAATGAAGCTAGGATCAAGTCTTCAGGCATTTCACACACAAACCGGGCTACTCTCATTGGTTTCCATGAGGCATGCATGGGAGGATTGTTTACTGGAGTGGATTCACTCTTATTTAGAGAGGAAACTCAGAGCCATGTGGAACTGTCGCTGGTTTCCAATTTTCCAGGGATGAATCCAGCTCCCTCCACTTTACCACACATCACGAGTCTTCAGAATCAGTATTCATTGTTAGGTACTCCTAAAACTCAGGTATTAGTGGAGTATCTTTGTATCCTGTTGGCCAATACGGGTTGTACATTCAACACCTCATCCTAAAACGATTGTAACAATTATTAGGTCAGTTCAGGTTGCCCAAGAATAAAACAATCTAACCATATGTCAATCCCCCCCCCCAAAAAAAAACATTCTGAATTCTGCTTTAGTCCACATAATAAAATAATCACACAAACAGTCCTTGAAATATTGATGGATGGTTCATAAAGAATGAATATTGCACTTTTTATTTTGAAGGGCTGTCAATTGGGAGAAATGATTCTGCTCCTGCCTACATTTATTTATTTCTATTTTATTAGCTCCTGTTCAAAATACAGTATCTCCCCATGGTGGATTACAAAGTGTGATATATATCTGTATATCTGGCAAAAGCTGCAGGGAAATCCCCCATAGACATCAGAAAATCTTCCAGATCCGTCAGCCTGAGAGCTGGTCATAATAATGAGTCTTTCATCCCTGCAGGGGTTTAAAGTGTTCAGAAGATCAATCTGAATCAGATAGTGATCTGTCCTTGACAAAAGAGTCGCTACTGGCTCCCCTATGCACAGATAATCCCCCCCCCCACACACCTGGTATAGAAAACAAGGTCTTGAGTATATCCTGCCCATTATTTGAGAGGTCCATGGTTGCCATGGGGAGCACAAACTCCTGAGCTAGACATGTAAGTCCCTACCCGCCAGGACCACTAATCTTGGGGTCCTCAACACCATATCCATCAGCTCAAGATGGGGGACTGTTAGGCAGCAAGGTGGACAGAACTTTAACAGAATTCCTACCTTCCTCAGCTTCCCCACACTAAGTGCATACACTCGAAATCTGTAGAGTCCTATGTAGGGTATCTGAAAAGAGAGATGATATCCTGACAGATTGTAAGCACTCAACACTCCCCTTGTCACACAATCCCCACCTTCAAACATTTTCTGCCAAGCAAGCCATGTCAGCACGCCCTTCCTGAATGGCCAATAGGTTTCCATTCATCAACCTGGCACTGACCAGAAACACCTTCAGGATAGAACAGATTAGAACTAAGCCACCAATAATGCTTAAATTGGGAGGCAGGTCAAAAGTGGCCATGGTGCAGAGATGTCTATCTTGGTTGACAACTCTGTCCCCACAGCCTCTGCTACTAGGGAGCCCTTTGGTGGCCCCCTCCCTCTTTGCACCTCCCAAATCTTGCCCTTCTAAAAGCATCCTAACTAGAATACCAAGACAGGTCATAATTAAGTTTCCCAATTAAGTAAGTACTGAGTCCTTCAACGTCTGTGTCCCCCATTGTTGCTCTCACCAATTTTCTGGCAGATCTCTTTTGCTGACCTGGGCACTAGTACATGAGTATTTAAAGAAAGACCAGTTGGGTTCCATCCCTTGTTTGTATGTTTGTTGGGGCTGGGGGAACAGGCCAGGAATTAGGAAGGCTAGGGGGTCTTAAGTAGTGAGTTCTTCCCCTGGCTTCCTGGTGTTGCCGCACCCTGCTGCTTATCTACTCTCACCTATGCCAGCCCATGTGGCTATCCCACCCCTTTCCTGGTAACACTGTTCATATTCACTTGCTTTAGTATTTATTTATTTATTTATTTATTTATTTATTTATTTATTTATTTATTTATACATACCCCACCTATCTGGTTGGATCTCCCCAGCCACTCTGGGCGTCTCCCAACAGAATATTGAAAACACGATAAAACATCAAACACTAAAAACTTCCCTAAACAGGGCTACCTTCAGATGTCTTCTAAAAGTCGGATAGCTGTTTATTTCCTTGACTTCTGATGGGAGGGCATTCTACAGGGTGGGTGCCACTACCGAGAAGGCCCTCTGCCTGGCTCCCTGTAGCCTCACTTCTCAAAGTGAGAGAACCACCAGAAGGCCCTCGGAGCTGGACCTCAGTGTCCGGGCAGAACAATGGGGGTGGAGACGTTCCTTCAGGTCTACTGGGCTGAGGCTGTTTAGGGCTTTAAAGGTCAGCACCAACACTTTGAATTGTGCTTGGAAACGTACTGGGAGCCAATGTAGGTCTTTCAGGACTGGTGCTCTGTGGTGTCAGTGGTCCCAGTCACCAGTCTAGCTGCCGCATTCTGGGTAGCCTCCTTCAGCTGCTCTGGGTGCATTATTAAATTGGAAGTGGTACAGGACTGAAAATCTTTAAAAAGCCATTCTCATTATTTGTGATGTCTTTAATAAGAACGGAGGCAGCACAAATGTTTAAATAAATGGTTCAATGAACTGTCATTTTCTTTTACTAATCACAGTTATTAAAGGAAGCTCTTGGTGTTTTTATTGTGTTTTCAATGGGCACAGAAAATCTGAGTCTGATACTGACCTTTGTACATCATGCTGCAAATTGATTTTGATGACCTTTCACTCTGCTGTAATGAGGCAGGCTGTATGCACATTACACATCCTTCTGTCTCCCACTGCTCTCCAATTGTCTAGTTCCGTGTGCCTAAGACGCCTCTTGCCTTGCCTTTGTCTTTGTCTCTTTGTTGCTGATCAGTTGCCGTAGGGCTTGCTTTTCCGGCACGGTATCTAAGCTGAAGTGGAATTTGCTTTTGTCTAAAGGAGAGCTTGTTTTATCCCTGAAAGCTTTTCCAGTTTGAAATGATTTCAACAGGTTTTCCACTCGACTATCCTGCTTCTGAGTTTTAAGGCAAACGGCTTGATGGTATTATATTTGTTGTCGGATTTTTGTA
This sequence comes from Darevskia mixta, assembly GCA_034641385.1. Classification (NCBI taxonomy): domain Eukaryota; kingdom Metazoa; phylum Chordata; class Lepidosauria; order Squamata; family Lacertidae; genus Darevskia; species Darevskia mixta. The sequence goes on from JAWWNH010000126.1 coordinate 7,422,246, forward strand.
AGTTGCCTTGGCTGTCCTACATGGAAAGGAGTCTGATGTGTGTGAGATTCACAGCGAAGCCACCATTGCACCCAGAACCCTGCCAACTCCTTTGGAGTCATGTTGCAGCTGTTCTCCATGACCTGCAGTGGCTGCCTATTAGTTTCTGAGTCCAATATAAGGGTATTCTCACTGAATTTTAAAGCCCTAAACTAGTGGTGGCTAACCTTGGCACTCCAGATGTTTTGGAACTACAACTCCCATCATCCCTAGCTAACAGGACCAGTGGTCAGGGATGATGGGAGTTGTAGTCCCAAAACATCTGGAGTGCCAAGGTTAGAGGCCTAAACAGTTCAGGCTCCAACTACTGTCATCAGCCATTGAGAGAATCATAGAGTGCTGTAACCCAGTGACTTGATTGAGGGCCTTCTCAGTTGTGGCACCCTGTCTGTGGAATTTCCACACTCTGGGGCTATAACAGCCATTGTCTTCACTCCAGTTTCATCGGACACACCTTAAAGACCATTGAACCTCCTTGACGTTTTCTCCAATTGTTTTTAATGATATTTTATTCCTTCTGTTAATTTTGTTGTGCACATTTTGTATGAGGTGCGCTCTCTCTCTCTTTTTACAAAATGAATAAACAAGTAAGGCACAGGGAAATTTGGTTTATAGGACAGACTGTGAGATTGTTTACTTGCTGATCTTTTAAAGGCTGGATAGGTTTTTATGGTTTGTTTTTACGTTTTGTTGTGTATTTGTGTGATTGGTGAACTGCTCTGGGATTTTCATGAAAACAAATTATTTACAGACTATGGAACTTATGAATGAGTTTTATATGTTTTGTTTTACAAGAACCAAGGGATTTAATGAAGGAAACTAAAATGAATCTGTGATCAGAATTATATATATATATATATATAAATAAATAGAAGACAGATGTAACTCATAAAATGAAAAGCTGTGGGGGTTTTGATTTTTTTAAAAAATTAGGTAGAAAGCAGCTCTAACATGTCCATATGTGGTTAATGTACAACGGACATACATTCACAGTATAACTGGCCAGAAGAACAGGCACTCCCCTGTATATACCTCCTGCCTTCCCATTCTGCCTCCTCTTCCACCCCATCTGGTAAAAATGAACAAATTTCTCTGCAGGCATGTGCCTGAAATGGGAAGCTTCCCATTTCCAGCATCTGTTTTCAGAGTGGTTTGCTAATTTTCCTCAGATGAAACAAGAGCTCCAAAGGAGGAAGGAAGTAGATGGGGAGGGGCAAGACTGACAGCTTGAACCAGCACTCTGTCCGTCCGTTTAGCTATAGACCAGAGCAGTTTGTTTACTGCCCTACTGAAAAGCTAACTCACTTGATCCCGCCCCTTTTGAAAAACCACACCTTCAGCTTTAAAGGTAAAGGTAAAGGGACCCCTGACCATTTGGTCCAGTCGTGTCCAACTCTGGGGTTGCGGCGCTCATCTCGCTTTATTGGCCAAGAGCCAGCGTACAGCTTCCAGGTCATGTGGCCAGCATGACTAAGCTGCTTCTGGCGAACCAGAGCAGCGCACGGGAACTCCGTTTACCTTCCCGCCGGAGCGGTTCCTATTTATCTACTTGCACTTTGACGTGCTTTCGAACTGCTAGGTGGGCAGGAGCTGGGACCGAGCAACGGGAGCTCACCCCGTCGCAGGGATTCGAACCGCCGACCTTCTGATCAGCAAGCCCTAGGCTCTGTGGTTTAACCCACAGCGCCGCCTGGGTCCCTTACCTTCAGCTTTAGTTGATACCAAAAATGAGATTTTTCTTAATCCACTATAGAGAAAAGCACTGCGTAAATAACCTCGAGTGTGTGATTCATTTTGCAACAGTTTTGCCAGCAGTTGCCCAAGAGTGACCTCCTATCTTTCGGGGCTCCTTATCATTTTCTCATCTGGAAGAGGCTGAGACATGTTATCCACAAGGGAGCAAGTGGCTTGGGCCAGCTGTATTCAGAGGCCATTAAGAACCATAATTCTTCCAAGCACCACCTTCTCTCCGACAAGGTTAACTGTAGTCTATAAAACACACAAGGCAGCAAGGCATTGATGTCCACAAAAATAAACTCCATGTCAGTTTCCTTGTTTCCTTGATACCAAGTACAGCAAATCTAAAACTGTATAGCCTTCCATAATGCATCTTACTCTCAGAGGCATAACTGTAATCATGGAAAACTAGTAGTAACTAGCCTTTCAATATACAGCTTCTGGATTTCTTTATTTACAAGTCCCACCCACAACAAAAATGCTTTTTATAAGTATTTGAAAGTATGGGGATTTTTTTTCTTGTTGTCAGCGATTGTGCTGATCAACCCGAGATTTTAAAATCCCAGTAGGGTGTGTGTTTTTCATTTTCAATTTTGGGAGATGGGGGAAAACACATAAATTTCAATGTTAGTATGATTTATCTGTCAAGCCTATAAAACTATGATTTATCTGTCAACAAGAGTTGTAAACTAAAAAAAAAAAGTAGTTTACATGGAAAATAGCATTGAATTGACTTGTGTAAATTTATCAAGGTGACGTTTTGTTCGCTGCTAGATCAGATTAACAGAAGCACTGCAATTCTGAAGAAGATGTGCATCACCTATGCATGGATAGGTACAGATACAGATAGGTAGGGACGCGGGTGGTGCTGTGGTCTAAACCACTGAGCCTCTTGAGCTTGCTGATCAGAAGGTCGGCAGTTCGAATCCCCATGACAGGGTGAACTCCCATTGCTCTGCATCAGTTCCTGCCAACCTAGCAGTCCGAAAGCACACCAGTGCAAGTAGATAAATACATACCACTGTGGTAGGAAGGTAAACGGCATTTCCGTGCGCTCTGGTTTCCGTCACGGTGTCCCGTTGTGCCAGAAGCGGTTTAGTCCTGCTGGCCACATGACCCGGAAAGCTGTCTGTGGACACCGGCTCCCTCGGCCAGAAAGCGAGATGAACGCTGCAACCCCATAGTCGCCTTTGACTGGACCTAACCGTCCAGCGGTCCTTTACCTTTTACGGTGAGAGGCAAATGATGAACTCCAGGACAGGCGCAAGTCAGGGCCAAAGGGCAGTCGCAGACTTCATGGCTCAAGGGAAGCAAATGGCGGCCTTCTTCAAGAACAGGCAAGGGAGTCTGCCTGGCTCTTTGGGTGACAAGTTGCTCAGACTGAGGAACCAAGCATTGGGCAACAGTTTTATTGATTCAGCCATGCCTCAATTGGCTGGGCCAAACAGCACCTGGTCATTTGATAGGTGGTGCTGTAGCTCATCAGGGAACAGGCTGAGAACTCATTTTGCCCATGAACTGCTTTGATTACGCTGGGATCAAGATGATAATAATAATAATAATAATAATAATAATAATAATAATAATAATAATAATAAATTTTTATTTGTATCCCGCTCTCCCCGGCCGAGGCTGAGCTCAGAGCGGCTAACATCATAAAAACAAACCAAATGCATAAAAACAGACATCAATTAATTAAAACACATCTTAAAACTAATTCAGACAAGTTAAAATCTGGGCAGGTGGCAATTATCAGGGTGGAATTGAGAGTGGTCAGGGGCGGAGCGAGGGGAAACGCAGGGGGCGGTCCGCCCTGGGTACCGCCCGAGGGGGTGACACTCGCTGGCTAGCCCCTCTCCTCCATGCTGCGGCTCCACCCAGGGAGCCCAGCGGCAAAAAAAAGCCGCTGAGAGTGGTTAATACTTGCCAGGACCAACTGTTTCCACTGATCATACAAGGACCTGTGAGCGGGTTGGGGGGGCCTTGTTTTATACAAAGGAAAGTAAGTCAAACTGCATCCTGCCCAAAGGCCTGGTGGAACAGCTCCATCTTGCAGGCCCTGCAAAAAGATGTTGAGTCCCCGGTCCCTCGTGCCAGAAACTTTGGGTGCCTCCATACTGTCACTATATTGCAGGAGGGATTCAAACACATACCATAAATTGAGGATTGTGCAGTTCAAGTGAATGTAAATGCTCTGTCACACTGGCACAACAAATCCACTTTAAAAAAGGGGGGTTGTGGTTAGGGAAATGCACTGAATGATGAATGGAGAAATGTATAACCACCATGCAAGCAAATCAGGGTGAATTCAGAATGAATGTTCATTGTCATATAATCTCTTCTCATGGGCGTAGCCAGAATTTTTGTTCGGGGGGAAGGACTTTGCTGGGCGGGGGCAGGACTTGTGTTAGGGGGGCAGAACCAGTGTGATTGGCCAGTTAATTAAGTATTTCTATTGTTTTACTTGATCTGGGGCAGGGGAGACTGTCCCCTGCCCCCCCCCCGGCTATGCCCATGCCTCATCTGTGGTGTAGTGGTTAAGAGCGGTAGACTCGTAATCTGGTGAACCGGGTTCGTGTCTCCGCTCCTCCACATGCAGCTGCTGGGTGACCTTGGGCTAGTCACACTTCTCTGAAGTCTCTCAGCCCCACTCACCTCACAGAGTGTTTGTTGTGGGGGAGGAAGGGAAAGGAGAATGTCAGCCGCTTTGAGACTCCTTCGGGTAGTGATAAAGAGGGATATCAAATCCAAACTCTTCTTCTTCTTCATCATCATCTTAAAACGAATGCTCAGTAAAGACTCGCAGAGTCTAACCTCTCTGAAAGATTTCTTAGGATGAATGCTCAATAAACAGGTCATCTGGAGGAGCTCTTATATAACACATGAGATGTGGACACCAAACAAAAACAGTGACTTGGGTATATAGACCTACTTTGGTAAGCCTACAATATTTCAGTAATGCTGTTATTGAATTCTGTTTACTCTCCTCTGCCTTGGACAGCAGAGATTCTAGGCCATATCATAAACCATTTTAAAAGCTCCCCTCAGTTTTAAAAATAGTTTTCTATGTGACATAAGGAACTATTGTTCAGCAAAATAAATTTAAAGTCCCCTCGGGTATATGGAAGCAGTTTCCCATGGGTGGTGGTAGTCATGGTTCTTAAAATTCTGCAAAAAAAAAAAAAAACAATGTATGAATTTGATGCTCACTGGCATTGTTAGTTAAGTGCAATGTTGAAGCTCTGTGGGATGGGGAGGAAATTGATTGACCTCATTTTCTGACTTTCCCTGCTATAGCTTAGACTCTGACTCAATATTGATAGATCTTTGGACAGGGAGAGAAGCCATGGAATCGTTATTGAAATGCAAGCATGCTGCTTTTAAAATCTAAAAGTATAAAAGGACAGCTGCTAGCATGATAGATAGATAGATATACTTTATTCGGCTATAAGCCCACAAGGTAAAACAAGCAAAACAAAACAATAAATACATGACTATTTGTACATTTCGGAATGATATCTGAGTAATTCTTCATATATCTCCACAATACCTACAATCTCTGGATAAACCAAACTTACGACCTTAAAATAGAATAAAGCATAAAGCATAAAATTTACTTGGCTATTAATAATCCTGAAGCCTTCCATGAAGTCTTTTATAGGAAAGCACTGAAATCAAGAATCTGGCGACCTGTAATGTTCTGTGAGAGTCAATGTCCTGGAGTAAGTAAGCTAGATGTTGTTCAATTGGTATGGCTGTAATGTCCCGCATAATTGGACTCAAAATCCTTGATCGGGAAACACTGTATAGGGGCAGTTAAACAGGATATGGTACAGGGTTTCATGCTGCTAGCATGAGAAACTTGCCATTTCTGCTCAATCCAATACTGGTCAGAGTACAATTTGAACATCTCTTATGGAATTTACATAGCGTAAATTCTCTATCAATAGCATCTTCTCCACTAACAATAGCAGTGGCCATCTATTATTGGATCAAGGGTACTTTTAAACAATACTTTAGGGGCTTTGGTCTGGCTATGCTGCTGAAAGACTGCAGGTTGCTGGTGCAGAATAGGTTGTGCCCCAAGAGACATCTCTCCAGCTGCACACAGTTCGAAATCCATTATGATTGTTCCACAGCCAAACATTTGATGCACTGATCAATGTTAAGGATTGAGAGGGCAGAGAAGGAAGAATCGTGTTTGCTGCTCTCAGCTGTTTTTTATTTGCCCCAAATATGTGGATTTTTAAAAGAAGGAAAAAGAAAAGAAGGAAAAGCAGTTTGGGAGGGGAAAGAGAGGGGGGAAAGAGAAGCAAGTCTCAGAACTAAAAATTTAAAAAAAAAACTGTTCCTTTGTCTTCAAGTCTTATGTGGTCATCTGTATAAATCAAAAACAGCAGACTAATGTTGCATGTACTACACACAGCCCCCCTAAGGAAAATTAACTTCTTTCAGCTTTTTGAAGGCACATGAACATTACTTTATGATTATTATATTTATGATTGTGGTTTTGAAGCAATTGAGGAAAAACTACTGAATGAAAAAGTACCTTTGGAAAGTTAAGTCTTTCATTCACTAGAAGCAGATCAAGGAGAGAGAGAGAGAGAGAGAGAGAGAGAGAGAGAGAGAGAGAGAGAGAGAGAGAGAGAGAGTCAGGACCTTAGATAAACAGAATGGCTTTTATTATTTATGGACATATCCCACCTACAAAATACACATAAAACAAAAATATGATTATCAGAGCTTGAAAAAATGGGGTATATTAATATCAAACTGTGCTTCCTCATGAGCCACTTGGATGTATGCTGTGTGACTTTAAATGCTCAACAGTTTTACAAAAATCTTCATATGGTTGTGTACAATAGACCTGACTCTGAGTAAGCCCTTACAACTTTTGCAGGACCTTTTTAGTAGTGGTGCCCTCCTTATGGAAATCTCCTTATGGAAGTTCTCTTTGGGGGACTTTTGCATACTTCCATTGTAGAGTCCAGGACATAAACAAAAACCAAGGGGGCATCTGAGAGCACGCCAAAAAGTAAAGGAGCTTTTCAGTGATCACCAAAATGAATCTGAAAATAAAAAGGCTGTTTCAGGTCAGCTGGAATTCAGTTTTGCCTATTGCATTGCCATGCAGTGTCCTGTTGGTATCTTAGTCATCTGGGCTGCACTCTGCCTACTAGACTTCTGTCTTTGGGGAATTTGTAGCATCTGATATGGTCCGGAGCTGGTCTTCTAACCTATAGGGCGAACCTTAATAACTAGCCTTCATTTAACTTTTTACTACTGGCCTATTTGACACCACTGCCTGACAATTTATTTGACACCAAGGCCAGCCACCTTCCAAAAGAGGGAAATCATCTGCCATGGTGTCGAGGGACTTGTGTTCAATGGATTGCTTTTCAGTATGCTGCAGTCTCTCATCTTGAACTGACATTATACTCCACTCGTCACTATCAGTGTCAGAAGTTATATCAGCATCTGTAGCGGCAGCTGCATCTTATGGATGAAAAGTCTCAATGTTTACCTTAAAATGCCAATCCTCCCACGCAATCGACATTCACAGAAGGCCTCCACCATTCATTTCTAGAGGCCCTGAAGATGTGTCTGGAATAAATGAGGCATGTGGAACAGTTTGAATGTGGGACAGTAGTCAAGACGCCAAGTATTTTGGTTTGGAAATAATTCGTCTTCCTTGGATGATACATTGGATGCAATAAGCTTCTTAGCATTTTCCTCCCTCTCTACTGCTTCCCAAAGATTTGCCTTCATTAAAGCGAGATTCAATGTTTTTCTCTCCAATGTTCTGAGACATATATTTTCAAAAGGCCAAGTCTCTGCCCTATGTGATTGCGATAAGGAGTCAGTGGAATCTCTTCAGCATATTATGTTTGTATGTCCCTTGTTTAGCGTGGCTCGGGCAAATATACTGGGACCAATAATCCAGAAACTAGATAGTATCCCAGCAGAATCCCACCTTGCCCAAATCTTGCAAGATAAGGATATTCATATGACCATGCAAGTGGCAAGGTATTTGGTCGCTGTTCTCTCCCAAAAACGACGTAAAGGTTTACTGTATAATTAGGTAAAGGTAAAGGGACCCCTGACCATTAGGTCCAGTCGTGTTCGACTCTGGGGTTGCAGCGCTCATCTCGCTTTATTGGCCGAGAGCCGGCGTACAGCTTCCAGGTCATGTGGCCAGCATGACAAAGCTGCTTCTGGCGAACCAGAGCAGCACACGGAAATGTCGTTTACCTTCCCGCCGGAGCGGTACCTATTTATCTACTTGCGCTTTGACGTGCTTTCGAACTGCTAGGTTGGCAGGAGCTGGGACCGAGCAACGGGAGCTCACCCCGTCGCAGGGATTCGAACTGCCAACCTTCTGATCAGCAAGCCCTAGGCTCTGTGTAATTAGTAAAGGCTTATTAAGTTATCCCATTTATTATAAATACATATTCATTTTTATCTATTCTTTGTATTTTTAAATATCATTTGGGATGACTGTGGTATGTGATATGTTATATCGACTGATGTACTTACCTTGCACAAGTTTGTTATTTATGTGTGTTTTATTTTGTATGGGCCTATGGCTGTAAATAAACATCTCTCTCTCTCTTCTTAGCATTGCGCTACAATCGGAGGAACAAGTCGCAGAAGCTTTTTGACTTTTATTCAATAGGCACTGACTTTTTGGGCCAGCCTGAACTGAACAGACCCACAGTGAAGGCATCATCTGAACTTGCCACCAGATGTTCAAAATATTGGCCACTGGGGAGTAAATTAGGCTATGGTGGAAGAGTCAGATTGTTGCATCTCAACTTGCCCTTTCCATGTAGGTTCAGTGGTACAGCATCTTCTTTGTATTTGGATTTGATATCCCACTTTATCACTACCCTAAGGAGTCTCAATGCGGCTCACAATCTCCTTTCCCTTCCTCCCCCACAACAAACACTCTGTGAGGTGAGTGAGGCTGAGAGACTTCAAAGAAGTGTGACTAGTCCAAGATCACCCAGCAGCTGCATGTGGAGGAGCGGGGATGCGAACCCGGTTCACCAGATTACGAGACTACCGCTCTTAACCACTACACCACACTGGCTCTTTGTATACAGAAGGAGAAATGTTTGACTCCCAGTTTCTCCAGGTAAGGCTGGAAATGCTCCTGGTCTGGAACCAGACAACGATCCAATGGTCTCGGTACACAGCATCTTCCTATTTCCCCAAGTTCACAAAAAGTCAGAGCAGATGGAATAGGTGTCAAAAAGACAACAGCCCGTTTCCAGTTGTTCTTTACCTGTAGCTTCTCCATGTTGAAGAGGGCAGTGGAATAAAGGGAGAAGAGAACTGAATGGATATATAAGAATATGCAGGGATGGTGGGGAAATCAAAGGAACCAGGGAAGGAGAAAAAGGGAAGTTGTAAATGATTGAAAAATATGTAAAATATGTATGAGGGGAATGTTGATTTCAATGTGAATGTGGTTTTCAAAATTGTAATAATGAATTTTTAAAAAATATATATATATTAAAAAATGAAGACAAATCATGCTCACCTTTCAGTTATTGGAGAAAGTGTCCGACCATTTGGCCATGATAAATAACTAAAGAAGTTGGAGTTCTTGATTGAAGCTCTCACGAAAATAATACTGGATAGTGGTTCAAATGATACAATTGTTTCAAATAGTCTCTTCTGTAGATGGATTTATTAAAGTTTATATGTCAGATGAAGTATATACACCAGGACAGGGCCCTGTTTCGAAAATTCTTCTTCAACAGATAGTCTTACAGTCGACGTATTCTTTTACTTCTGTGGCCTGAGTTCTTGCCCTTTGAGTATTTTCGTGTCACCTTTCAGTTATAGCATCTGCTCCCCACTTTTTCCTCTCTCGTGGTTTATACACATCCAGAAATAATTCTATCCCGACTCTAAAAGAACATGCTATAGTCACTAAGGCTGTATAACGAGAGAACAATGGGATACTGGGGGGATATCATTCATTCTGGTGGGATAATGTTAAGCAGCTTTATCTCTTCCATATGACAATATTTTTGTCTCCACTTTTACTTCTGTCTTATATGTTTGGGGAATGTAAGCATGTAGTTAATAGTCCTGGCTGTTTTTTGTAATATTATTGAATGTTTTACAGCACCGAGTGCACTTATCACCCATTTCAAAATGGAAAACGATGTGGATGACATTGCTATTCAACATATCTTGTTCACTGGAAATCGGTCAGGTGCAAATACTCTTTCTTCTTCCTTTTTCCAGGCCACACAGATATTAGAAAATTAGACTGCAAATTCCCCACATCACCTATAGGACAACCTGGAAGTCCAGATACTTTTCATTACCCACTGAGAGGATGAAATCTTCATCTATAATTGAGCGTAGCTTTCTGAAAAGCTTTGATAAGGCATTGTGTTTTTCATGCAGAAAGAAAGGAAATGGATTTTCCTATGGCAAATTGATAGCAGAATCGTTCACAGAGTAGGAGAAATGTTATGCTGCCAAATAGCAATATATCTGTGTATCAGCTTATATGTATGTAAGAAATATCTAGGTACCATATCAGTGAATCCATTAGCATAACCGAATTAACAAAATAAATAAATAAATCAAATTTAATTATGCATAAGAAGGCCCCCTTGTGAAATGTCTGATGTTTGACTCACTGTTGACATTCCTATCTCATTTCCATTTCCTCACTTCCCTTCTAAAATGAGCTGTGATTAGGTTTCAAAGGAGCAGTTCTCCAACATTTCCCAAAGGCAGCCATCACGTCACGTAGCACGCTTCAGAGCCCATAACCTCTGCGTATGCACAGAGGTTACCCTCACATCAAAATGCTTTTAAAATAACTTAACTGACAAGAGAAGACAATTTCCTTCGCAAATTAATCGTTGGGTTGTATTTTTTATAAGGTGTAATTTTTACATAGATGAGGGTTTCATTTCGGGGGCCGAAAGGTAAACATTCCGCCCCACACGACTCTTGCTACATGCAGATAGAAAGATGGGTTCCAAAACAGACACTTCTGCATTTTGTATCTCTATTTCTTTCCCCAAATTTTTTAAATTGATTTTACAATTTTAAGCACATAACATACCGGTTAAATTTCCATACTCCCCCCCCTGCATTTTGTATCTCTAAGTCCCAATGTACACTCCCTTTGACAGCTCAAGTACAAACTAAGTACCGTATTTTTCGCTCCATAAGACGCACCCTTTTCCTCCTAAAAAGTAAGAGGAAATGTCTGTGCGTCTTATGGAGCGAATGCATGGTCCCTGGAGCCAAATTGCCAAGGGGCCAAAAGCAGATTGTGCTCTCTTTTTTACAAAGAGAGAAGAGGGTCTTGAAAGGAAGCCGCTGAACAGCTGTTTAGCAAGCGATCGGGGAGAGAGATAAGGCTCCCTTTCCAGCCCCGCCCCCTTGCCCAGGCCTCCGTTGTTGAATGCAGAGGGAGGCTGTTTGTTTCCCCGGCGACATGTGACTGGCTGATTAGATTATCTGTCTGGAAACTGTAGGACTAGAATCTGCAGAACTGTGAGTTGAACCCCATAAAAATAGGGCTTTTCCTCTTTGAAAAAGAAGATGCACCACTTTCAGCTGATCCTCAAAAAAGCAGGGCTTTTCCCTTTGCAAAAGAAGCTGCACCACTTTGAACTGATCCTCAAAAAACCAGGGCTTTCCCCCTTTCCTCCTCTAAAAACTAGGTGCGTCTTATGTTCAGGTGCGTCTTATGGAGCGAAAAATACGGTACTTATTTGTACCATGTTTAAATGGGAAAATGCTGTATGGCACTACCAATTATTAGTGGCACACAGTGCTTTTTTTTCTAAAGCGTGTTCTCCTTCATGGAGAGCACATGTTGCGGTGGGGGCCAACAAGTCACCTCTCTGGTGCTGGGCGGGATCGTATAGATGGCCACTGCTGTGATTGTACCCAGGGTGTTGTTGGGGAGATTTGTATGTTGCAATTTGTTGATGGACAGCCCAGCGTATATATATTGGTGGGTATGCAATGTGATCTCCCTCTTGGCTGCGTGCTTCGGATCACCCTCCCTCCCTCCCTATATTTTAGGCCTCTGCGTTGACCTTGCTATGCCTGTCATGGGGTTGTCTGCTGTTGGGGCAGGGGCCTGGTAGGAATTTTTCCATTTAGCTGATTGGCTGGTGCCATTTGGTTTTCGCCTACTGCATAGCAAATAGTCACAACTTGTAAGGTTGGCGGTTAGGCATTGGTTATTATGTTGGTTGGAGGAGGGGTTATGATTGACTGTGTCTGCCCCTCCAATTGATGCTGGTGTACGGGGAATTCCGTTAAAGGAATCCAGCGGCTCGATATGCTTTTGTCCGAACCCGCGGTCAGGGACCAGGGCCTTGCTAGAGCCCTGGGAGCCTGTGGGGAGAGGGTAGGGTCAGACCACCCGGCTCCCTTTATCTCTCCAGAGTGTTTCCCCCTTACTGACGGTCGTCAGTTCTGTCCCCAGTGGGACAGATAGTCTTAACCAATGCCTAAGCAACCACTCACATTATTTGTATGTTTAATAAAGTTGTGGCCAAAATCATGCCAAAAACCAAAACTAAAATTCTGTCTGATGTGTGAATTATTTGAGGGGTGGTTTGGGGACCTCGACACACAAAAACAAATGTTGAGGGGTACTCTCATTTTGACTCAAGAAAACCACCATTTTATAGTTCAAATCTGGAAAAATAAATACAGTAAATGGACAAAAGTACAAAGATTCACATAATATTTAGGGGTACCTGCGCCCCCCCAAAAGCACTGGTGGCATACATTATTTTCTGCTGGGTTTTCTTTTTCAATCAGTGTCCAAATTGGGGATGGGCATAATTAAACTCTCAGCCATATGTAACTAAAAATCACCCCCTCTATTAATGTTATAAAAACAGCAATTAAGAGGGCTATCACAAAAGTTTAAGAGACAGGGAGACCCTCACTAACTCTTCTAATGTGCAGACCCCCCTATTTTCCAGGGACAGTCCTGGATTTACAGAAGCCATCCCAGTTTCTGATGTGATCCCAGAATGTCCCATTTTCCCTTAGGAAGTCCCTATTTTCATCAGATAAATGTTGGAGGGTATGGAGTTATGCGCCCCCCGAAGCCAAAGAGATAAGTAACTAGACAACCTTTAGAAGACATCTGAAGATACCTCTGTATAGGGAAGCTTTTAAATGTTGAATGTTTTATTATGTTTTTATATATGTTGGAATGACTGGGGCATTCCAGTCAGATGGGTGGGGAATAATAATAATAATAATAATAATAATAATAATAATAATAATAATAATGGAATAGGACGTCCATATTTTCATCAGAGAAATGTTGGAGCGTATGTAATGGACTGCTTCTTCCTACAGACATTAAAATGGTGGTTTGGTCCCTGTTTAAATGTGCATGTGCCCCTCACAGGAAACAGTGCTGTCTATTTATTTATTTATTTGAAGCCTGGTGCTTTTTGTGCCCTCCTGAAATGTAAACCAGATTTCCCCCAAAAAATCTACAAATATTCCTCTTTAAGAAGCAGGATCTCTTTTCATAAGAATAGCTGGAAGGCTTCCAGGAGCACAATGAGTAGTGGAATCACAGTCCGAATGGGGGAAAAGGAAGCTTTTGTTTTAAAACACCAGAAGGAGGGAGGTGGGGAGAACCAGCCTCCTTCCCCCCACCCTTTCTTCCTCTGAAGCAGGCTAGAACTGAAGCTGTTTTGCTGTGAATTCCTAATTTGTTCCTATTGCACTCTCCCTGTGACTAGATCGAAAAGCAGCGTCAGATGCCCAAAGCAGCATATCTCAGTGGGGCTGGGGTCTCCCCACCCCCACATCCAGTGTCTGAATGGAGGAGAGCTAGGGCTGTATTTCCAGAAGAAAGTCTCGCGCTGGCAGCTCCTTGCTGAAGAATGAATACATGCCAGGAGCATAGACCATTTGTCTGCTGATTAATACAGGCCCCAGGGGAGCTGCTGTTGGCTCTCATTTCATTCCTCTTTCTCTCATGGCGAAATCTTCCCACCCACTCCCGTCCCTCGCAGCTTCAGAGCAGCCCTGGTTCTCATCCCCTGCGTTATTTAAATCTGCTGTACAAATTAAAAGAGGACTTGGATATTGTCTGAAATGTGTCGACTTGCCTTGAAGGTTAAGGCATGCACTCACACACACACACACTAACACACACGCATACGGACTCACAAAGCAGCCGTTTTCATTTGGAATGCAGCCCCGCTCATAAAGAATGCACTTGGTATTCACGAGAAGCATGCACGGATTCCCATAAAGAGTGCCACTGTAATTTAACGCCATTGCTAAAAACAGTGACTGGAGAGAAGGGAGCACTTAAAGCAAAATGTCACGGTCGCAAAATGGATGGCGTGTCGTTTTGCCTGTTGTATGCAAGGCTCGACTTACAAGACTTTCCCCCTCGCGTTGGTCGACTCTCCCTCCATCAAAAAGCAGAGAGATATTTTACTGCTCTAAATACGCAACGCCATTGATACAAGGCTCTCAAGAGTGGTGGTGGTGATGCATGCGCATTTTACACAGCTATTTTTCTCTGATATCGAATAAGAAATGTGTACTTACTGCAATAACCTTGCATTACTCATGCTACTCCTGTGAGAGACAGAACACTCTGAAAGAACCCAGGAACCGTGGTCACCTCTGAGCTGTCTCTCTAGTGTGTCTGCATCACAATACTTTCTAGGATTAACAAAGTGCCTTTTGGCACCTGGTAAAAGGTAAAGGGACCCCTGACCATTAGGTCCAGACGCGGACGACTCTGGGGTTGTGGCACTCATCTCGCTTTACTGGCCGAGGAAACCGGCGTACAGCTTCTGGGTCATGTGGCCAGCATGACTAAGCCGCTTCTGGCGAACCAGAGCAGCGCATGGAAACGCCGTTTACCTTCCCACCGGAGCGGTACCTATTGATCTACGGTACTTGCACTTTGACGTGCTTTCGAACTGCTAGGTTGACAGGAGCAGGGACCGAGCAACGGGAGCTCACCCCGTCTTCGGGATTCGAACCGCCGACCTTCTGATCGGCAAGCCCTAGGCTCTGTGGGTTAGACCACAGCACCACCCACCTGAAAGACTCCCAAACAAGAAGGCGGGGCATATAATTTTATGCCGCAAATATACAGTGGTGCAGAAGGAGAATACCGTATTTTTCGCTCCATAAGACACACTTTTTTCCTCCTAAAAAGTAAGGGGAAATGTCTGTGCGTCTTATGGAGCAAATGTGTGGTCCCTGGAGCTGAACTGCCCAGGGGCAAAAGCAGATCGTGCTTTTTTTAAAAAAAAGAGAGAGAAGGGGGTGTTGAAATGAAGCCCGCTGAGCAGCTGCTCAGCAAACGATCGGGGAGAGAGATAAGGGAGAGAGATTCCAGTCCCGCCCCCTTGCGGAGGGAGGCTGTTTCCCTAGCGACATGTGACTGGCTGATTAGATTATCTGTCTGGAAACTGTAGAAATGGTTCCCTTTCCTGAAGCTGCAGAGCTGTGAGTTAAACCCCATAAAACAGGGTTTTTTCCCTTTGCAAAGTAAGCTCAACAACTTTGAGCTGATCCTCAAAAAATTGGGCTTTTCTCCTTTGCAAAAGAAGCTGCAGAAATTTGAGCTGATCCTCAAAAAATTGGGGCTTTCCCCCTCTAAAAACTAGGTGCGTCCTATGGTCAGGTGTGCCTTATAGAGCGAAAAATACGGTATATACGAAGGCCGCTCATTAAAGATTTCCCCTGACCCACTTCCGGTTATCGTAGGAGGGTGAAATTGCATATGTATGATACATCTCTCCATAGGTAATGTGGTAATCAGTCCTACAAGAAATATGCAAAATAACAATACAGGTTTTAGAAGCCATTCCAGAATTTGCCCTTCTGAATATTTGCCAAGATGATAACACACACTCACACTACAAGAACTCATAAACCACCTACTATCAGCAGCCAGGGGCATCATAACTAGACACTGGAGGGACCTGTCATGGAGTGAACATGAAGCAGTGGTACCAAACCATATGGGAAACAGCCTTACTAGAATAGCTAACCAACAAACTGAAACTAAAACTGGGGCAAACAGAAGAGGACGCCTTTACCCCGGTATGGCTCCCCTCTTTATATACACAACCCAACAAGACAAAAGCAACAACAAAAACCATGACAGCATATTGCTAGTTTGACGCAACAACTCCTTCCCCCTCACAAACATACATAACTCACGACAGTCAACTGAAGGCAGCCAACCATGCCCTGTTCATCCCAACCTCTCTCACTGCTGACAAAAACTAATAAATGAATGGAAAAAGAACCTGTCCACATGACGCTAATGCACAAACTGCACACATGCACTAACAACAACAATTTTATTTATACCCCGTCCATCTGGCTGGGTTTCCCCAGCCACTCTGGGCAGCTTAAAGCATATATAAAGGTAAAGGTAAAGGACCCCTGGACGGCTAAGTCCAGTCAAAGGCGACTATGGGGTTGCGGCGCTCATCTCGCTTTCAGGCCAAGGGAGCCGACGTTTGTCCACAGACAGTTTTCCGGGTCATGTGGCCAGCAGGACTAAACTGCTACTGGTTCATGGAGGACTGTGATGAGTGCCAGAGCACACGGAAACACTGTTTACCTTCCTGCCGCAGGGGTACCTATTTATCTACTTGCACTGGCGTGCTTTCGAACTGCTAGGTTGGCAGGAGCTGGGACAAAGCAACGGGAGCTCACCCCGTCGAGGGGATTCGAACCACCGACCTTCCCATCAGCAAGCCCAAGAGGCTCAGTGGTTTAGACTACAGCACCACCTGCATCCTACAGCGCGCACACGCGCGCACACACACACAAACACACACACACGTAAAACATAAAGCATTAAAAACTTCCCGATACAGGGCTGCCTTCAGATGACTTTAAAAAGTTGTGTAGTTCTTCTGACATCTGAAGGGAGGCTGTTCCGTAGGGAAGGCGCCACTACCGAAAAGGCCCTCTGCCTCGTTCCCTGTAACCTCACTTCTCGCAGTGAGGGAACCGCCAGGAGGCCCTCACAGCTGGACCTCATTGTCTGGGCTGAACGATGGAGGTGGAGATGCTCCTTCAGGTCTACTGGGCCGAGGTCGTTTAGGGCTTTAAAGGTCAGCACCAACACTTTGAATTGCGCTCAGAAACGTACTGGGAGCCAGTGAAGATCCTTTAGGACTGGTGTTATGTGGTGCCGGTGGCCACTCCCAGTCACCCACTATGTAAAAGATGAGAGGTTTTCTCCCCTGCTCTATCCCCCCACCTCTCTTCTCCCCCCACCTCATACTGTCTAACATTAGTGCCTCACAGCGAATGTAACTGATCTGTAGAAAGGACTGTATGAACTGGAAGCAGAGATGCTGTATGTACTTTTGTTACCCAAGAACATCTTAATAAAAACAATTTTAAAATACTGAAATAGAGGAAGGCTAACAGCCAATGTCACTCCCTGGACTGGATGTTACTGAAATTGGTGGAGCAGTGGCTAATTTGCTGTAATTCACCAATTTACCTTAATGCACTAGCTTTCTTTGGGGGCGAGGGATATTATTACAATGATGTCACAGCATGCTTTGTTTTCAACTATACATTAGCAGAGACATAAGGCATGGGAGTACATCCACTTGTCTCCCCATAGCATGTCCTTCAGGTGTTAAATGTCACTATGTGCCAGCTATGAATACCAATGGCATAAACACCATTTGCTCACAAAAGAGGAGTGAAATAACTATTTGGCAGCATCAATAACATTGCAATAGTCATGATGAAGTGTAAAAAGAGCCACAAGTATTGCTCTTAAAATATACTCTCCTTTCTTATATTTAATATTGTAACATTGGGACGCGGGTGGCGCTGTGGTCTAAACCACAGAGTCTCTTGGGCTTGCCAATTGGAAGGTCGGCGGTTCGAATCCCCGCGATAGGGTGAGCTCCCGTTGTTCGGTCCCTGCTCCTGCCAACCTAGCAGTTTGAAGGCACATCAAAGTGCAAGTAGATAAATAAGTACCGCTCCGGCAGGAAGGTAAATGGCGTTTCCGTGCGCTGCTTTGGTTCGCCAGAAGCGGCTTAGTCATGCTGGCCACATGACTCGGAAGCTGTCTGTGGACAAACGCCGGCTCCCTTGGCCTATAGAGCGAGATGAGTGCCGCAACCCCAGAGTCAGCCACAACTGGACCTAACGGTCAGGGGTACCTTTACCTTTTATTGTAATATTATGTGGCCTTTTAAACCTTGTTCTGAATACCATCCCCTTCCATCTCCTTTGGAAAACTGAAATGATGACCAAGGAGCAAAGGTTGGACAATCCGATAGATTTAGGATGCCACAAAAGTTCAGACAAGGGTTTCCTCCACCGCTCATGAGAAGGTTAACATATTTTTGGAACAGCCTTTAAGATCAGGAGGTTCCGTAAAATATGCACTGTTTAATTTATGATCCAAAACTCCATGGTGAATCATAGGTAGAACTGTTAAAGTAATTACCCCGGAAAGTCAATGTAATGAATACAGAATATGCGTTGGCATTATTTCGCTAATCTTTTCTATTGGCCAATGTATCATTTTTATTGTTCATTTACTTATGTAATATAGTCTTTGGTGTGAATTATCATCGCTAATATTCCCTTTTTTCACTAGAATGACTCATTGAAGCTCTAGGACAAAGGTAATATTTGAAGCAGAACTGGCCCAAGATATTTTGCTACCAGAAGCAAAGGACAAGATGGTTCCCCCTACTCTTATTCCACAGGCAGGAGGCAACTGGCATGGCACTTGAATTGTTCGTCTATGCTGGCAATGTGTCTGCATCTTCCTAGCTAAGGAGCTAGGAACAGGGTTGAGGATGGGGCTTTCTGTTTTAATTCTATTTCTCACTTTCTGGAACAATGCACAAACTGAAACACGGCTTTCCTTCAAAATCCACGCTCTTTCAAATTTTGTGATGCAATTCTCCAGCCAAGTAATATATGCAAAAATGTGTATATTGTGGGAACTGGCGCATAAAAATGCACATACTGGTGAAAATCACAAACAAAAACTTATTGCATCTTGGGGAAATTGTCCGCAGAAATGTGACTATAAAAGGAAATAAGTACTAGTGCGTTGATGAATTTTCATGAGGATTTTTTTAATATATTAAAAAAAACAAACCCACAAACTGATGTAGAAATGTGGAGAACTGGATTTAAGATGCATGGGGGTGGGAGGAAACAGAAATAAACTGAAGTTGGCAGATTGCTCTATCCCTAGATATAAGGCCACCACCCTGTAGTATCTGCTACATGAGGTAGTCATCTCACACTCCCTAATGATAGGACCAGCCCTGGTCTGAGCAGTTTGTGTAAGAGGAAGAAATTTGGTACTCAGCAAACCTTGACCACTTCAGTATTTTTCCAACAGCGTCTCTACATTTAGATATAACTACGGATTGAAGCAAGGTCAGAAATAACTCTGAGGCAGTCGCCTCATCAGGCATATTCTGAGGACAATGAAAGTGCAATAAATGGACAGTTATTTTATTTATTATTATATTTTATTGGGGAGGGGAGGGATTTGGATTTTCTGTCCCAGGAAACAAAACCGCGTGGACCAGCCTTGCTTCTTGGCCACTTATTTCCATTAAAAAGCATTTTCGTTTCTCTCTTTGTTATTCTAGCCATCATCAAATTAATAGCAATTATTCCATTTTATTGCATGGGTTGTTTGCATTGACTCATAGGTATCACCAGAGGGGCAGCAGTGTGTGCCGAGAGTGGGGGGTGGGTGGGCAGAGCGCCCACTCCAGAAATCGACCTCTGCCCGTTCCCCACAAAGCTAGCAGAATGTTATGATATTGTACAACTCTCCACCATGCTTCTTGCCTTAGCTATTGGTTAGGACTCAGGACTCTGGAAAAATGTGCTAAATTGCGAGCAAGTAGTTCATCCTCTTTCCTGGCAAATGACTTGGTACATTATGCCTCAGCTCCGTTCAATCAAGATGGTTTCCTTCAGGCACCGTCCAGCATAATGGCAGAAAGTACTAAGTGTTGTATCAATAAAAGAGACAAAGCATTTCCTCGTAAGCTGCTTGGCACATTCTGCCAGAGAAAGGGGGATGAATTTGAGGCACCAGAGAAAAGAGGTAGAGAGAACAATTTCAGCTGCTATCGGGGTAATAGTGAAGTTTAGGGAAGTTTTTAATGTTTGATATTGTATCGCTTTTTTATTCTGTTGGGAGCCATCCAGAGTGGCTGGGGAAACTCAGCCAGATGGGCGGGGTATAAATAATGTTGTTGCTGCTGTTGCTGCTGCTGCTGTTGCTGTTGCTGCTGCTGCTGCTGTTGTTGTTGTTGTTCCCCACCAGCTTTCCTGCCTCAACATATTAACATTTCTTCCTAAGGACTCTTCATGTGTACACTGAATTCATGGAGAGGAGAGCTGCCACCACCGACCTAAACCTTATCACCAGTTCCCCTGATCTCCACACTCCGGATTTCCACACTTCAGCAGAAGGTCTGACTAGGAAACCTATATGCCTAGCAACTCCTCTCTGAGCTACTATTAGCTGTGGAGATGCAACACAGTTGCCTGGAAGCTTTCCACTTCACAGCTAATACAGTTCCTGCTGTACCTTGAGCCAATCTTGGCTACAGTGGTACCTCGGGTTACAGATGCTTCAGGCTACAGACGCTTCAGTTTACAGGCTCCACTAACCCAGAAATAGTACCTCGGGTTAAGAACTTTGCTTCAGGGTGAGAACAGAAATCGCGCGGCGGCAGGAGGCCCCATTAGCTAAAGTGGTACCTCAGGTTAAGAACAGTTTCAGGTTAAGAGCGGACCTCCGGAACGAATTAAGTTCTTAACCAGAGGTACCACTGTACTGCCTAGAGATGAACAAATCTGTCAATTCTGGCCCCTTTCAGTTTCTCAGTTTTCCAATCAATTTTTCCCTCTCTCCAGTCAATTCAGTTCTCCACATTTCCGCATGTCCTCATGAAAATTCATCAGCATTTTAGTGCCCATTTCTCCTAATGTATACATTCTCAAAGGCAATTTTGCCCGGTGCATATACTTTTAAAAGCAATTTCCCATAATATAATACATTTTTTCTATGTTTTTAATGAATATGTGCATTTTTATGTACATTTTACCATAGTAAATGACTATTCTGTTTGCCATACTTGACTGGAGTTCTGCACTGCAAAATTCAGTTTTGAAGGATAGCTGTGTTTTGGACTACATGTTGTTTCAAGAAGAATAGTCCAATGAATTTTCATAGGGACTTTTTTTTTTTTAAGCAAACTGATGCAGAAATACAGAGAACTGAATAAGACGGAATACATGAAAAACTGAGACAAACCATTGTCGAGAGATTTGCCTGTCCCTATTCTCTACACATCTGTGGTGCATTTCACTGGTGTGCCATTGTTGTGATTTTCTTTGGACATGACAACCAGATTACTCTTTAAGCATATCTTCTTTGGAAGGAAGCTCTGTATCAAACTCGGGTTCTCCCAGCAAATTTGATGGACAGGGTAGCAGATTGATTGACAGACAAAAGAAAAGTCTGTCATTTAACACAGTACCATATTGTGCCCTCTCAATGTTGCTGAACTACTCCTCTTGTCATCCCTGACTATTGACCATGCTGGCTGGGGAATGCGGGAGCTGTACTCCAGTGATATCTGGAGTGACACAGAGGTCCTGTCCCATATTTTAAATGGTTACATTGGGGAAGGATCTTTAGCAGATTTTCAAATTAGATGGGAAATCTTTCCACCGTATTTGGGCATTGGTTGTGTTCATGACAAGATTAACTACAGTGGAACCTCGACTTACGAAGTACTCGACTTACGTATTTTTTGACTTATGAAAGGGAAAAAGCGGCCGCGCGCCTACGAATTTTTCGACTTCCGAAAGGAAATCCGCTTGGATTTTAGTTGCGGTTTACTCGACTTACGAAGTTTTAGATGGGGTTTACTCGACTTACGAAGGTTTACATAGGGTTTTCTTACAAATTTTTCGACTTACGTTTCCAATGCATTCCTATGGGAATGCCGTTTTTCGACTTACGAAATTTTCGACTCACGAGTGTGCTTTCGGAATGCATTAAATTCATAAGTCGAGGTTCCACTGTACATAGATCTTACCACCCATCAGAAGTTCTTTATATTCTACGGTAGTATAGCCTATATTCCATCATGTAGACCAGGGGTAGGCAACCTAAGGCCTGTGGGCTGGATGTGGCTCAATCACCTTCTCAATCTGGCCCGCAGACGGTCCAGGAATCAGCGTGTTTTTACATGAGTAGAATGTGTCCTTTTATTTAAAATGCATCTCTGGGTTATTTGTGGGGCCTGCCTGGTGTTTTTACATGAGTAGAATGTGTGCTTTTATTTAAAACGGATCTCTGGGTTATTTGTGGGGCATAGGAATTCGTTCATTTATTTATTTTCAAAATATAGTCCAGCCCACCACATGGTCTGAGGGACGGTGGACCGGCCCACAGCTGGAAAAGGTTGCTGATCCCTGATGTAGACTTTTGACCAGCAAATGATCTTGTTAACACATTACTTTAAACCATGGTCAAACTAAAATATTATGTACAGCTGAAGAATGTGAAGCATGCTGTTGTGTGCTGCTGAAATCATGGGTGCTCCAGGCCTCCCATGTTGCTGCTGCTGCACTACCAGAAGCCATGGTTTGGATTAGCATTGCACCTGAACCAGGGCTCGTTGTTTCACCCAAACCACAAGCAGTAATCCCCAAACAAATCTTGGTTGCAGCTCACGGTGGCTTTTAGGGAGAGAAGCAAGTCATGGGCTGGGGTTCGGACATCAAATTCAAACCACGGTTTCGCTCCTAGCAGCGTAGCAGCAGAAGAAGTGGGGAAGGAGCAAAGTACAGTGGTACAGTACCTCGGTTTACAAACTTAATCTGTTCCGGAAGTCCATTCTTTAACCAAAACCATTCTTAAACCAAGGCATGCTTTCCCTAATGAGCCCTCCTGCTGCTGGTGCCCTTCCACTGTTTGGCTTCCGTTCTTAGACCGAGGTAAAGTTCGCAAACCGGGACACTACTTCCGGTTTTGCAGAGTTCATGAACCGAATAGTTCGTAAACAGGGCTGTTCTTAAACTGAGGTACCACTGTGCCTGCAATTTCTACAGTGTGTATTAGTATGGTTTGGTTTAACTATGGGAAGGAAGGAAGGAAGGAAGGAAGGAAGGAAGGAAGGAAGGAAGGAGGGAGGGAAGGTGGGAAGGAAGGAAGGAAGGAAGGAAGGAAGGAAGGAAGGATGGATGGATGCCAGTGTGGGAAGGAAGGAAGGAAGGAAGGAAGGAAGGAAGGAAGGAAGGAAGGAAGGATGGATGGATGCCAGTGTGGGAAGGAAGGAAGGAAGGAAGGAGGGAAGGAAGGAAGGAAGGAAGGAAGGAAGGAAGGAAGGAAGGAACCTACCTAGCTAACAGTGCTGTTCTGTACATGTCTGCTAAGAAGTAAGTCCCATTGCATTCAATGGGGATTACTTCCTAATAAGTGGTATAGGACGGTGACCTAAAACACAGATTTTGCTAGTAAATATTCCCTTCAGGATACAATGTCACATTTTACAAATGTATATGTTTCATTCAAGCACACCCGAGACAAATAACCACTTAGCAGGGATAGGTTTATGGTCCTGGTGGATTTCTGTAGTGATTCCTGCAGAGAAATGCTGCTTGAATTTAGTCCTACAACAATAATACATTAATGTTTTCGATGCATTGCATAGTGTTCAAGTATTAAAAAAAATGCATTTGAGGTTAGATTTTACTTCTTCTTCTTCTTCAGTATCAAATTAAATCCAACTTAATACCTAGCTGTGTATCATGCAGATCAGATCTATTTGTACAAGGCTGTGTGGTGTGGAGCTGGTTCAAATGAATGAATAGCTTTCTCATTACTTCACCCTATTCTGCTGTCTCTTCCACCCCCCCCCCCAATCCTTTGTAATGTAATGGAGGACAGCTGTGGCAGTGAAGTGAATATTAACTAACCCCAGTGCCTCAGCAGATTGTGATTTTAATCCCTGCAAATACCACTAAAATCAAAATTTAATTACACTCGGCGTAGCTCTGTTAATGCCTAAAAATATTTAACAATTAGTGGTGGGCTTAATTAAGGGAGCTGCCTTTCACGAAGCAACCTGAAAAGTCTTTCCTCCTCTCCCGCCTTCCCCTCCCCCCCGCCTTTATCTCTCAGACTAATTAGTCTGATGTAAGCTTACAGCACTTCATTTACTGTAACCGAGTCTTGATGCTGAGCCGATCCAGTTTGTGGAGCTTAACTGTGTGTAATGGAAGGGGAAGTTGTAAAAAGGAAGGTGGTTAACTGAGCACAGCTGCTTAATAAAAGAAAACCTTGAGCGTCAACCTCTAGATATAATCAGAGCCATTTTCCTACACTCCAGTTACAGAGACGAAGAAGGAGTTGCAAGCGGAACAATGGGTTTGTTTATGTTTCCAGTCAGTATCGGATACTAGCAAACTGAGATTGGCTGAGTGATATTTGTTCTTCTTGAAGGCAGAACACGGTGTACCTGAAAATTAATAGGGAACTAAGTTACTCTGGAAGGGGCTGAAGGTATTGGGTTTATTGAAGGAGGGAGAAGAACCAAGCTTAATACCACAAAGCCTAGGGCTTGCCAATCAGAAGGTCGGCGGTTCGAATCCCCGCGACGGGGTGAGCGCCCGTTGCTCGGTCCCAGCTCCTGCCCACCTAGCAGTTCAAAAGCACGTCCAAGTGCAAGTAGATAAATAGGTACTGCTCTGACGGGAAGGTAAACGGCGTTTCCGTGCGCTGCTCTTGTTAACCAGAAGTGGCTTAGTCATGCTGGCCACATTACCCGGAAGCTGTACGCCGGCTCCCTCGGACAATAAAGCGAGATGAGCACCGCAACCCCAGAATCGTCCGCGACTGGACCTAATGGTCAGGGGTACCTTTACCTTTACCTGCTTGAGAGGCATTGTTCGATGGTTATCCATCAATCATTAATAAATATATGGTTATAATGAAGAAATTAGCTTTTAAACATACACTTTTCCTTTCCATATTCACAGACACACTGTGCGCTAGATCTTCAGTAGGTATAAACTTTTTTAAAAAATAAAAAAATTCCTTCCAGTAGCACCTTAGGGACCAACTAAGTTTGTTACTGGTATGAGCGTGCATGCACACGAAAGCTCATACCAATAACAAACTTTGTTGGCCTCTAAGGTGCTACTGGAAGGAATTTTTTTTATTTTTTATTTTGTTTAAACTTTTATTGTTCTTTTAAATGGAGTTTAATGTTTCAAATAGAGCTGTGGGGAACCTTTTTCAGTCTGGGAACTACAGTCACTTCTGAGGATAGGTGCCAGCTCCTAGGGGTTGTTTTGTTGTTTTGTTTTTTTAAAGGGGGCTGGGCTCCTCCACCCCCTGGTTGCTCACGACGTTGCATGTGTGGCGTCAGGACATCGTATAGGGCCCCCTCAATCATCTTGAGAAGTTGGCTCCTCTGCTCCTGGAAAACCTTTTGAAGTCCACATGCCCCAGGCCACATGTGGAACAATGAAGGCAAAATGTGCTTTTTGTACAGTAGGCTAGTTCCTATACACACTCCCATACCTGTCTCTATCCCCTGTTCAGGCATACAAGTGGTAATATCAGAGTTCAAGGACATAGTCCAACCAGGAGAGAACAAGGAGGGTCCGTGAGGGCTGTGGCCTGGGGAGAGGCCCAATGTTCCAACGGAGAGATCTGGAGGGCCCCCAGGCCTGTGATTCCGCACTCCTGAAACAGAGCATATAATGAGCAGACTATAAAGTGTATCCAAAATATAGATAAACAAACTGAGGCTTTTCTCTCTCTATCCGCGCTCTCTGCTACCTACATCTAGAATCTAACAGAGCATTATACAAATTGGTATTTCAGATAGCAAATTATATACCTCACCTTTTCCCCAAGGAGCTCAAGGTGGTGCATTTGGTTCTCTCCCTGTTTTATTTTCACAATGACCCTGTGAGGTAGGTAAGGCTGAGAGACTGGCTTAAGAACGTACATTAGGTGTCTGGAAACTGGACAAAGGCTGCTGGAAACCAAAGCGTGGCTCACCACTATAAATTCGTGTTCTGCCTACATTTCATGTCCAATCCATCTTCTTTTAACTTTCCACATGCTGGCAGAATCCCACCACTCCAAATGGCTAGCTTGCATTGAGAGCCAAATCAGAGCCTGTGGCCTGTCAGTCAAGTCGCTGCTTATGCTCCCACAATTGGAATCATTCCAGACAATCAAGTGCAGAATCCTAGAGATTGAATTCCAAAACCTTAGCAGCGCAGCCAATAAAACCCATTCCCCATTGGGGTTGGGAATTCCAGCCTTGTTTGGCCAGGACACTCCATTTCTACACCATCTTTACGATCCCCACCTACACAGAGCTCTTTCCCTCGCAAGATTTAATGTCTTACCCCGCCTGCAGTTTTGCAAGGTAGATTCTCGAAAATCCCATACTGCCCTTGTGGCACAAAACAGGTTGAATCCATCACACACATTTTATTTTATTGCCCATTTTATGCAAACAAAAAATATGATAAGTATTTGGCTCCCTTATTGAAAGAGGGGATTTATCGCACTGACTCTTCCAGGGTGTCTTATCTGCTGAACAAATGTAATGACGTTGTGGAGAATGTGGCAAGACTTTTGAGTGACGCTATGAAATTACGTCACCATAGGTCCTAAGAGCCATTTTGATACCTCATGATGTCTGGACAGTTTTATGCTAAAGTATCTCCTACTATGTTTCGTTAACTGTGTTGTGTTCTGATCCATGTACTGTGTTAAGTGACGGACTTTTATGCCAATAAAGGAGATGGATTGATTGAAATGTACTACATGGCTGAGTGAGGATTTGAAAACTGGTCTCCCAGGTCCTAAACCAATACTCTAACCACTGCAACACTACACTAGTTCTTACAATGCTAAATACTCTTTGCTATAGTCTTCACTTCTCTCTCTCTCTCTCTCTCTCTCTCTCTCTCTCTCTCTCTCTCTCTCTCTCTCTAATATATCAGTTACTGGGGTGTCAACACTCCTATCAGGCTGCAGTTTGTGGCAAGGCCTCAAAAGATCAGGGATAGGGGTTTGGGGAGATGCCTGTAGCAGCGCTATGGGAGGTTTGTCTTCTGACAAGAAGGGGTCATGTTTACAAGGGCAATCCATTCACAAGATCAAACAGTCCAACATTAATATTAGAGAATCTCTGCGTGGATCATTTGTTTAAGCTGGGCATACACACTTCCAAAACGTGTCCCTGGAAATGAAGGTCGAGATTTGTTTTCTTGAATGTCGGGAGGGTATTAAAAGCACCCAGGACCATTTATTTGAGTCGGTGCAAAGAGCTTTCACCAAAGATTCATCAGAGGTAAACCGGATCCTATGCCGGTGGTTTGATAATGTCACTTGGCCGCTTACCCCTCTCCCCACACCCAGAGGCATAGGAAGGTCAGGTGGTACCCGGTGTGGAAAATTTCTTGTCACCCCCCCCCCCCATTGATTTTTTTTCTTTTGCCTGCAAAAATGGTTTTACGTTATTTCATATTTTCTTACAAAGGAATAATAATAAGTAAAAATAAACTTTTATTTATATCCCACCCTCCCCGGCCGAAGTTGGGCTCAGGGCAGCTAACATCAGATACATAACATTGATATAAAATCAAATAATAATTAAATTACCTCCTAAAAACATGTCAAAATCAAAGTCTAATTAGATGGCTTTCCGCAGGGTTAGGGTTGGGAACAGTAAGTGCTCCACTGAATTGAAATTTCAGCCTTCACGACATAGGAAAACGGCCAAGTAAACAGCTATTTTCGTGGAGGAGGGTCAAGATATTAACTGATATGCATGAAATTTCATATATAGCTATATAATCCCTATTGTAGTATGATAAGACCTTTGGAGCAGACATTTCTTTTTTTAAAAAAAGTTTTTTATGAACCACCCTAGTAGGGCAGTAATTGTTCCTTGATAATTTGTCACCCCCTCCATGATGGAACCTGGGGCAGCCTGCCCCCACTTCCTACGCCCCTGCCCACCCCCCATTCTCAAGTAATGTGAGACAACATAGCTATTTTTATTTGACACATGTGGAAGCAGATGCGTTAGCATTGTTCCAGTACAAAGGCACAGATGTTTTAAAGCCCAAATCTTGTCTTCACAAGATAACTTCTATGCAAACATGATACTACTAATAGTTTGCTTTCATGCACTTCAGTGTTGGACTGATTAATTTTTGGCTCGTGGCAATCCTCACTTCCCAGGCACTTTTACAAGCAAGAAAAAGATAATTTAAAAGTGTAACGCTAATGAAAGCTTCTCTCAGTAAAGTGAGACAGAAGGATTAAAGATAGATTCCATTTTTAAAAAATATATTATTGGCATTGACTGTGTGTGGGAGGGGGGACCCTGCAGTGAAAGTCAAAAACGGTTGCAAAATGTGAAAACAAACGAAGTTTGTCAGCTTTGAGTTCCCTAATGACAAGGTAGATTGCACACACTAAGAAATCCATACTTGCACATCCCTTTTGGATTTTAAAATTTAATCTAGCCACTCACGTGCTCAACAGATGTAATAACAGGTTTTGATTTGATGACTTTTGCAACACATTAAGAAGTAATTAGGACAGCCTCCAAACCTAGTCAGCAAATTAATAGGTCTAGGAAGTTCAAATTGGATTTGCACTATAATTCTTGTCATCCTTGTTCTTTGGAAAAGAAAAAAAGAGAGAGGAAGGCTATAACATAGATTTCGGATCACCTCAAGATAGGTGGCGGAAAGTTTACAGTTATATAAAGGTAATACAATGGTAGTAGTGTCCCTGTTCATCAGACACTTTTAGTTTTCTGTTTTCCCGTTCCCCTGTCCCAAGTTAATAATAGCAATAGTCAGTGCTATTCACCATGAATGCCTCCTTTTTTCTCTTATAATGGCAATGGAGCCCACCTGAGAGGTGCCAGAACTGAGTTCCGGTGAGTTGCAGCTGGAAAAAAAATCCTGGTAATAGTTATACTACTACAGTTATACCCCGTGTTACGTTTGCTTCACGTTGCGGCTTTTCAGGTTACAAAATCATTGCAGAAAGTGTTGAACAGGACAGTGAGGCCTGGGGAGAGGCGGTGTGGCCTGTAGAAGGGGCATCACTCACGGGGAGTCCTGAGGGCTGGAGAAAGAGACCACATCCGGACCTCAGACCTGAAATAATCCAACCATGGTCTACAGTAGATACCATGGGCATGTCTTTTAAGGAATACATAGATTATCTTTTTGCCTTTGATATTGCCATTCACCCCATATACCAGGGGGTGGGGTGGTGGTGGTGAATTTGTCACACCCCTCTTCCCCTAGAAGAGGAGGAGAGGTGGTATCTCCCTAGGGGAGGACATTATGGCCTGAGGGCAATTTCGCCCAATGGGAAGACACGGTGACAGGCTATATAAGCCTTCTCTCTCTTTTTTTATAATCTGTTTATTACATTTTCCAATACAAATCACAACAGATCACATTGAAATTATTCCCAATTACATTCCAAATTACAATCCAAATTAATTATACAATTCCCAATTAAAAGAAACATTCCAATTATGCCTAATTATTATAATATTTTTTTATATATATACGGACTTCCCATGCCTCGGATGCCGGAGCTTCCCTGATCACCTCCATCGATTGCTTTTAAAAATTCTTTCCAATATTTCCACAGCCGCTGATATATGCCAGCAAGCAGGCTAAATTATAATAAGCAATATCTCTGTGTGGATGAGGTCGATCTTCTTAATTCCAAATGCCACATTCCGACCGTTGCCATCTTCTCGTCCTGTTGTTCACCAAACTTCTTCACACTGCTACTCTCCCCCGCTTGATTTGCACATACCCCTTTCCAGAAGTGCCAGTCTCTAATATAAATCAAACTTCAGGCTAAATAAGCCTTCTCTGCCCTCTTTATCTGCCTGGAATTAATTTGATTTGGCTACATTGGTTGAATCTCACTAGGTCGTTGGTTTTGCAGATCCTCAAGTTGTTATATTTAATAAGTAAAACCCATTTGTCCACATTTGGTTGTCTTGACTCTTCTTCCTGGTGTGCTGGCAATGTAATAGCCCTCACAAAGCTCTCATCAGAAGTTAAAACCACAGGCTGCCAGCCCGAAATCTTGCCATACAGGTTCCATTTTTATTCCACGTCCTATGTATTTGGGTGTGTTGACTTTTGAATGATTGTGTGTTTTAAATTAAATGCAGTTTCCCACTGATTTCCAAAAGCTCCCTATGCCTGGAATCCCATTATTCCTAATTAAAGAGCCGTTTCAATTTCTTGCCAGTGTATAACTTCCATTAATGGTAATGGGAATTATCCATGTGCAGTGATCTAAGAACAGGCTCCGAAGGTATTGTGTAAATATTTTACAGCTGGCTGGGTCTTGCCGTCTAACTGAGCAACATGATATTCTCTTAGACACCAGTGTGTGAAGGCTCAGTTGTACAACTGGGCCTGTTCACACTGGTCTGACTCCTTCATGACTAGGAACAAAACACTCCACTTGCCTTTATCAAGCAAATCAGAGACAATAAGGGGGCATCTTGTTCCGTAGCAAGGTTTACACTGGGTCATGGACAGTTTGCATATGCTGGGCAAATCCCTGTGGTAAATATAGTACACTAACCGCATGGCCGCAACTCACCAACATCTTAAAACATTACATTCCAGATTGCAACAAGAGGAATCCATTCTGAATAAACATTATTAGAATTTATAAAGAGAAATGCAAAGCTTAATATCAAATATCTTTTTTTCTTGCATCCAAAACTAAAACATTGCTCTAAATACAATAAGAACATAGAAAAAGAAAGAGAGGAAAATAAAAAGGAAGAAAGGAAGAAAGCAGAAAATATAGGAGAGAGAGAGAAAATAAAGAAGAAGAAATAGACAAGAGATTAAAAGAGAGAGGGAGAAAAATTAAGTCAAGAAGTTGAAGAACTTCTGATTCTTTGTCTGACCGCTGTATATAAAACAATATTCACTTAAACCACTCCAATATAACACCCCACAAAAGCCACAACGAGAGGAATCCAGATCTCTGCAAAACTGACCTTTGGTCTTCCTTATAATCTGAACCTTAGCAGGCATATGAAACATGGAAATATAGAAATAAGCTATGCATATTTAATTCCAGGCAATTAAATGGTTTGCATTTGACGGATGTTTTGTGGAACTGTTTCTTCCGCAATCTCTTCTTGCAGTTAAAGCTTCTCACTGTCTGGTCTCCTGAGAACAAGAAATGCTTAGTTTTGCCTTTCCGTGCTTTCGAACATCGTCCTAACTTTATGCCTTAACTCCTTATTTAACAAAGGCCGTGCCTCTGAATTAGAAAATACTTTGTAGTGAGGCGGGGAAGCATCTGGATCTGCATGCAGTGTCAACCAAATAACGCATGTTTGCGCAAAGCTTAAACGTTTGCTTTTGGATGGAAGAACCACCTAGCTAGCCAACAGAAGACAGCAGCACCTACATACAGTTATTAAATCTTTTTTTCTTAGCTGGGAAATTAGTGTCAAATTGCATAAGCCTATAAACTATGTCGGTGCGAGACAGTCTCATTAATTTGATGGCTGAAGGTAGGCTTCTCAAACAGCAGGTTTCTCATCTCCTGGCTTCCCCCCCCCTCTTTTTTTTTTTTTTAATCAGCTAAAATAATGAGCTGGGGGTTGAGTTGCTTAACCAGGCCAAGAGAAGAAGAAAGCCGAATCATCTTAAAGCACCAATCCTGGATTTAATAGCCTACAACAAAACACTAAGCAGGTCAGTGTCATGGTTCAGCAATTCCTAACAGCCCTGTCTGCTTCTCAACAGCTTATCAGCGGTCAGTATAGAAGAGTTCCCAATGAGGGCTGATTTACAGCACTGGAGGGGGAAGGGGTTGCCGTAAAAATGAAGGGCGAGGATCAGAGTGTGCTGTGTGTATATATATATATATATATATATATATATATATATATATATATATATATTAGGGTGTGTATATATATATATATATATATATATATATATATATATATATATATATATTAGGGTGGGTCATAAAATTTTTTTTCATGAAAATGTTTCCTCCCTTGATCTTTTCTCAGGCGTATGGTATAAACATAGTTAAATTTCAAATTTGGGACAAATCGGTTAATATTTAGACCCTGCTCCTACAAATTGAAATTTTGCCTCACCACGAGTGATAAAAACATAGGAATTTGACTCATTTAATTCTCAGTATGTTAAATTGTGAACTAATAAACATAAATTTTAGGTTTTATGTAGAGCAATAATAGTTGCATACTATTATTTTCTGCAATAGTTATTTATTTAAGATAAAACATGTTGATAATGTACATGAAAAACCAATGGTTTTGAAAAAACTATATGGAACAATTAAGCAAACGGTGTACTAAACATAAACAATAAAACGCCACTCATATTATGTGTTGCGTCAAAACATCACATTGTACTTAATTACTTAGGTATAAATTGTACTAAATGCTTACATTTTGTGTAATTAATTATTGCTCTACATAAAACCTAAAATTTATGTTTATTAGTTCACAATTTAACATACTGAGAATTAGATCAAGGGAGGAAACATTTCCGGAAATTTTTTTTTTATGACCCACCCTATATATATATATATATATATATATATATATATATATATACACACACACACACACACACATATATACATACATATACCTGTATATATAAAATCTCCAAACGAAACAAAACCCTAAAATCTCAGAAAACGATACTCCTCTTGTGATAGAGATATCTTGCAGTTCGCATTGACATAAACAGGTCACAGCGCCTAGGAACAGACGACTCAGCAAGCATCCTGGTTTTGTTTTTTTCTGGGTCAGTGTCTGGCTTTATCTTGTTAAGCCAACTAATTGAACACAAAACCATATGATACCAAATGAGGCAAGTGCATTAAATGAGACAAGATGGGGAGGGTACGCAGAGCAGGTTTCCTTTGAGTGGCATTCGGGGAGATTACATTTCCTTCAAATTTGCTCAGCGTAACGTGGCCATATCTATGCTGATGCAGTAGGGATAAGCCATTCTGTTTTTCCTGTGTTGTGTTGAGGGGATGAGAAGAAATAAAGGCATTGTAGAACGGTAAGCAATTGCTCCAGCCCAAAACTCTGCATGTGCCAGAACGCGCCCGCAGAGCTCTTGGGCAAATAGCTGACCCATCCATTTCAATGGAGACAGAACTGCTTATTCGATAGAATACCCATTCAGCACTTCTGCCGCTGACGTTAAATGCAGAGATATACGTTACTGGTTACTGGTTACTGGTAACCAGAAATTCTGTCAAAGCTGGGGGAAAATTCGGAGAATATATGAAAAAACAGTGCCCCACCTTAAAGACCTGGATCCATATCTAATAATACGTATTGATACACAAGAAAGAAGGGTATATGATATATTAATTTTATTATATATATTGATTCCGTGGTAATGGAAAGCAGTAATGATATGATTTGATAAAATAACCTGAGAGAATGACAAATTGAAGTCTAAGATGTGGGTAGGAATGAATGTGGAATATATGTATGGTTTGTTTTGTTTGATTTATTTAGGTTCCCCCCCCCTTGTTTTTGTTTGTCAGAATGTTTGTTAGAAGTATTGAATGGTTTTTGAGTTGTTTTGTGATGTTTGTTATGTTTCATTTGCCTATTTTTTGATGTGTCTGTTTCTGATTTGTATGTTTTATTTGTACGTTTTGATAAAGTTTTCAATAAAGATTATCTTAAATAAATAAATAAATATGCAGAGATAAACGGCAAATTATTTTATTTGATAAGGACTTTAACACCATGCTTCCCCCTCCCTCCCCACTCATTAGTTTCTTGAACACTCGCTCAGAAAATTGTCTGTGTCATTTGTAGGGTTGCCACATGGTGAACCCAACACCATTTGGACTCAATAAAAGTACTATTTTATTCGCAGTGTTAGGGCTTATTCACACTTCACCTTTTGCACACGCTTTTCATGCAGAAAGTGTCTGTATCTGAGCGGTTCCCCCTGCAAGCTTTGCCCCACGAAAAGCCCACTGTTTAAAGCTGGATTGGAGCAAATGTCAGTTCAGGTTTTGGGGGGATTACTGTTTGCTCTGAATGTGCTTTAAAGAGCAGGTTTTCATGGGCAAAAAAAGGGCACTCGGACACAGAGCTTTAAATTGTGGGCTGTGCCTGGATAGAGTGGAGGAAAGGCAAGTTCTTAGTCTAACAGACCTTCCTTAATAGTCTAACCACCTCAGTTTGATGTATTTGATCATTTGTGAGCTCCAGGTGTGGTGGCCAGTTGCTATATGTTGATGCCACATGACCCTGGATAGCTCAGTTGGTTAGAGTGTGCTGCTGCTGCTGCCACCAAGATTGCAGGTTCGATCCCTGTATGGGGCAGGTGACTATTCTTGCATCGAAGGGGATTTAGATGATCCTCAGGGTCCCTTCCAACGCTACGAGTCTATGTACTCCTACGTTTATTTTAACACAATATTGGGTTAAGGCTTTGCAATGGCCCATTTTCCATTTCCTTGCCCTTTGGACCATCATGGTCAAATTAGAAATCTGCATTAGATCCAGACATACCTTTCTGCAACTGGAATGGCTCCTTCTCCTTTTGTAAGGGACTCTGATCTAGTAGAAGCTCTTTCTGGAGCACCACCTTCCAGAGGACCCTCCAAAGCAGCTTTACATGGGGACAGGAGAGAAGTAGTAGTAGTAATTTATGTATACCCCACCCATCTGGATGGGTTTCCCCATGCAGTCTGGGTGGCTTCCAGCAGAATATTAACAACAACAACAACAACAACAACAACAATAAAGGGATAAAACATCAAACATTAAAAACTTCCCTAAACAGGACTGCCTTCAGATGTCTTCTAAAAGTCAGAGAGTTGTTTATTTCCTTCGCATCTGATGGGAGGGCGTTCCACACGTGGTGGAGCCAGTGTGGTGTAGTGGATTAGAGCAGCAGACTCGTAATCTGGGGAACCGGGTTCGCGTCTCCGCTCCTCCACATGCAGCTGCTGGGTGACCTTGGGCTAGTCACACTTCTTTGAAGTCTCTCAGCCCCACTCAGTGTTTGTTGTGGAGGAGGAAGGGAAAGGAGAATGCTAGCCACTTTGATACTCCTTCGGGTAGTGATAAAGCGGGATATCAAATCCAAACTCTTCTTCTTCTTCTTCTTCTTCTTCTTCTTCTTCTTCTTCTTCTTCTTCCACAGGGCGGGCACCACTATCGAGAAGGCCTTCTGCCTCGTTCCCTGTAACCTCACTTCTTGCAGTGAGGGAACCACTAGAAGGCCCTCTGAGCTGGACCTCAGTGTCCAGGCTGAACGATGGGGGTGTTGAAAGGAAAATTTGCCCCGAGGAGCATAGCCCAAGAAAATTCTGCTCCCACAAGTCTGGATCCAATCCTGCGTGTTTTTAATAATAATAATAATAATAATAATAATAATAATAATTATAATAAATCACCACCATCTGATTTTTCTGCTTTGTTTTAAACAAACAAACAAACAAACAAACAAAGGTTGCTGTGACAATAAGGTAACATATCTCAATTTCCCTTTATTGCACTTTAAGTGGCCAGTGGTGCATTTAAGAAATGTTAGACTCTGGGCTTACAGTGGATGTGGGGCTTTTTCAGTGATGATGGATTCCGAAAGGCAGCAAGTCAACCCAGTTGCACTTGGAAGCCCTCTTGCTCACAAGGGCTGAGTGGGGCCCTTGACTTCTGCCCCAAAGTCCTGGCCTGACAGCACCACTGCAAATGGCTGAGATCACAGAGCTATATTTAACACAATTATGCTAGACGTACCTTTGGATAACCAGGACGACATTCCGGCGAAAACCCTCAAGTAAGCGAAAACCTGCCAGGGGTATGATTTTAAACCACCATTGAACAAGCTAGAGGTCCACACTAGTGCGATTAAATTTGCCTTAAACACACACACACACACACACACACACACACACACACACACGTTATGATAAAAATAACCCAGTCCAGGTCTGTGTCGATTCTTTTCAGTCTCTGCACATTTGCTATTAGCATAAGAAATGCTGCTTATAGCAGAGCCAGCCGTGCTTGAAATTTCTGAATTAATGGATTTGATTTCCTCTTGAGACAAACCATCAGCCTTGCAGTAATGGAAATAGATATAGTTGGTAAAACAAATAAAACGCTGGCATGCCGATGAGATGAGTTTTGGTTTAAAATAGTAATGTCGTAATTGAAGGGAACAATTACAGGGTTGCTGCTGGGCACAAAAGGAGTGGCGTGTCAATGAGGTAATGTTGTTGTTAAGTGTGCAGTCATTTCACGAAAGTGCAAAACCACATAAGTCCTTCTCTGTATTAAAGAAACAAAACAAAACAAAAAACCCAGAACGGGTGGAATTTGGGATTTCCATTTAGGCTGCCCGACAACGCTTCCTTAATTTTTAATTTAAGGATCATTCATTTTGACCTTTAGAAACTTTTCTTCTTGTAGACAAAAATAGCTTTTCTTTCCTTAAAAAAAAATACTGCTCGGTTATTTGTAAAGCGGGATCCCTGGACGACTCACAATGGCAACTACGCTAGCCTAGCTCATCAGTTGTAGTATTTCATAAATGTAAGGTCCCCATAAAAAAAGAAACATAACAGTTGTCAATATTTTCTTTTCTTTCTTTCTTTTGAAATAATTTTTATTTGGTTTTACAAGTATAAAATTATAACAATACATATCCATATTTAGAGATCCCCCCGAATCTCTGGACTTCCTACCTTCCTCTCCATGGGTCCTATTGTCAACCTTTTCAGCTGCATATTATTCAGTAATCCATATTTTATGTCACTCCATTTTGTCCATCATATTTACTACATTACAAGTGCTATTGTAATCCTGCTAATGTTTCCATCTTCTTACAGTGGTCTCCCAGATAAGTTATAATTTCTTCTCATTCTTTATTAAAGTTTTGGTCTTCTTGATTCCTTAACTTTCCGGTCAGTTTTGCCATTTCGGCATAGTCCAACAACTTAGTTTGCCATTCTTCTCTGGTAGGGACTTTGTCTCAGGGCTAGTAACATCCGTGCAGCTGTCGTCGCATACATAAAAAGTATTTTTGGCTCCTTTGGAATGTTGGTACCTACAATACCCTGCCTATCTGGCTGGGTTTCCTCAACCACTCTGGGTGGCTCCCAACAGAATATTAAAAACGTGATAAAACATCAAACATTAAAAACTTCCCTAAACAGGGTTGCCTTCAGATGTCTTCTAAAAGTCAGATGGTTGTTTATTTCCTTGACAGCTGACGGGAGGGCGTTCCACAGGGCGGGCGCCACTACCAAGAAGGCTCTCTACCTGGTTCACCTCACAGTGAGGGAACCGCCAGAAGGCCATCGGAGCTGGACCTCAGTGTCTGGGCTGAACGATGGAGGTGGAGATGCTCCTTCAAGTCTACTGTGCTGAGGCCGTTTAGGGCTTTAAAGGTCAGCACCATCACTGAATTGTGCTTGGAAACGTACTGGGAGCCAATGTAGGTCTTTCAGGACCGGTGTTCTGTGGTGTCAGCGGCTGCTCCCAGTCACCAGTCTAGCTGAATGATGGGGGTGGAGACGCTCCTTCAGGTATACTGGAGCTTGTGGCTCAAAGAGTGCTGTTGAAGGGCCTGCATGTGGGAGAAATTGAAACAGATTAAGCATTATATCGATTATATATGTGAGGGAGACCCACATTCAAATCCTTGGTCATCTATGAA
The DNA here is from genome assembly GCA_034641385.1 of Darevskia mixta. Classification (NCBI taxonomy): domain Eukaryota; kingdom Metazoa; phylum Chordata; class Lepidosauria; order Squamata; family Lacertidae; genus Darevskia; species Darevskia mixta. Next base: position 7,459,890 of record JAWWNH010000126.1, read on the forward strand.
TAACAGTTGCTGAGAATCACAGGTGAGGAAGGACGCCGTTGCTCTCAGGTTCTTCTTATGGGCTTCCTATAGGCATCTGGATGGCCACATTGTGAGAACAGAGTTGGGCTAGATGGGCCTTTGGCCTGATCTAGCAGGCTCTTCTTAGATTCTTATGTACTGTGCATGTCAATACCTGTAGGAACAACAGCAGACACCACATGGCACATTTATTGTTCGCATATCAAGCAGGAGCAGTTGGAACCTTCTTTAAACACCATGTATGGTTGGGGAAAGCTGAAGTCTCCCCCTTGCTTTTGTCCTCAAACATCTTCATACCAGAACTGAGCCAGGTTTGGGCATGGGCTGGTTGGGTAGAAAATACCATGGACAAATGGACCATGGGTTTGTAAGTAGTGGGATAGAAACCCATTCTCTGCACTTGATGTCCAGATTTGATCCCTCTCACACTGTGGATAGGCACATGGACTTATGAAACTCGGCCTAACCTATCTCACAGGTAAGCTAAGTGATAGCAATGATAAAGCATGGAAAAGATATGTTTATCATTATCATTATTAATATTATTTTCAATATTGCTGTTATTTATTAATACATATGTGTGGTCCATTGTGTGTGTGTGTGTGTGTGTGTGTGTGTGTGTGTGTGTGTGTGTGTGAACGGCAGATAATTCCCACTCTATTAATGGTTTTGCATACTTCTTTTTTTCATCCATAGCTGGCCGGTAAATGAATTTCCCAGAAGCATGAGGCAAGACTACATAGTATAAAGCAATGTGTTTGTTGTTGTTTAGTCGTTTAGTCGTGTCCGACTCTTCGTGACCCCATGGACCAGAGCACGCTAGGCACTCCTATCTTCCACTGCCTCCCGCAGTTTGGTCAGACTCATGTTGGTAGCTTCGAGAACACTGTCCAACTACCTCGTCCTCTGTCGTCCCCTTCTCCTTGTGCCCTCCATCTTTCCCAACATCAGGGTCTTTTCCAAGGAGTCTTCTCTTCTCATGAGGTGGCCAAAGTATTGGAGCCTCAGCTTCATGATCTGTCCTTCCAGTGAGCACTGAGGGCTGATTTCCTTAAGAATTGATAGGTTTGATCTTCTTGCAGTCCATGGGACTCTCAAGAGTCTCCTCCAGCACCATAATTCAAAAGCATCAATTCTCCGGCTTTCTTTATGGTCCAGCTCTCACTTCCGTACATTACTACTGGGAAAACCATAGCTTTAACTATACGGACCTTTGTTGGCAAAGTGATGTCTCTGCTTTTTAAGATGCTGTGTAGGTTTGTCATTGCTTTTCTCCCAAGAAGCAGGCGTCTTTTAATTTTGTGACTGCTGTCACCATCTGCAGTGATCAGGGAACCCAAGAAAGTAAAATCTCTCACTGCCTCCATTTCTTCCCCTTCTATTTGCCAGGTGGTGATGGGACCAGTGGCCATGATCTTAGTTTTTTTTATGTTGAGATTCAGACTATATTTTGTGCTCTCCTCTTTCACCCTCATTAAAAAGTTCTTTAATTCCTCCTCACTTTCTGCCATCAAGGTTGTGTCATCAGCATATCTGAGGTTGTTGGTATTTCTTCCGGCAATCTTAATTCCGGCTTGGGACTCATCCAGTCCAGCCTTTCGCATGATGAATTCTGCATATAAGGTAAATAAGCAGGGAGACAATATACAGCTTTATTCTACTCCTTTCCCAATTTTGAACCAATCAGTTAATCCATATCCAGTTCTAACTGTTTACAAAGGCCATTTTACAGTGCTCTTGCTGAGATTTTACTGCTTTGTTCACACTGTCATACTTACATAAATACACCAGCGTAGAACTGGGCAGGTTGCTGAATCTCCAAGCATTTCAGAGACTTCCCCTCCACACACACAAACAAATTAGCACCAAAGCACATCCTCATCTCCAGTGTGTTTACTACCTTATCTGGCATTTTTAAAAAGAAATGTTTTAAAGCAGATGATGTGTTGCCACTGAACTAAGTACACACTTAATCTGCGGAGGAAAATAAATGTCTGACAGGAAGATTTAGATCTCCCTCCCTTACCCACTTTCCCCGACATGGCAGCATAAATGTTCTTCTCCCGGTCCCCCAATTTGACAGAGTAATAAAAATCTCATTATCTCTGAATAGGCAGCAATTTCGTTATCTAATCTTTTTACCAAAAGGTTAGTTAATTAATCAGAAACAAATCCTGATTATTATTTCAATAGAATTAGAAAGACAAATCACCAGAGTCGAGCTAAATAGGGCAGGCCTGTGGTTTAACCCACCTCATTTACATAGAAATACAATGACTGTCAGGCTGAGAAGCACTGAGCAAACAGCCCCAGGAACATCAGCCAGCAGATGGTTTTCTCTGGTAGCTAGCCTCTCCTCTCCTCTAATGCCTGTGATCCCGTTACTTCGCCGAATCCGTTACCAGGGTAACTGTTAAATTGCTGTGAAAGGCATGGTAATAAAGTAACCTGTCACGCTGGCAATAAAAGCTGCAGAATTTTCCTGTTCACTGAACTTTTCAGCTCATCAATACTCACTTTATGGCGAAATTCACCAGTCCGTACGGGTCAGCAGCAAGGGTTGTTCTATGAGCCCGCTGAAAAGGAAATGAAAGTTCATGTAAACACGGGGAAGATATAATTAAAAAGCTGGGCCCTGGCGTGGACAAAGAGCGCTCCTTTTACAGTCTACAGAAGAAAGTCAGGAGGAGGCAATTATGAGATACTTTAGCTGCTCCTTTTTTAAAAAAGGATATAATGTTCCATCAAGGAAGAAAAGTAAATTCATTCAGGATACATTATCTGTTTTGATTAAGACTCTGGCTGGGTAACCATTTTAAAAAACAAGCAATGGAAATGTAATTTTTTTTTTTTAAACAAACACTTGCAAACAACATCTTTAACTCATCCTCAATCAGAAAATCATACCAGGGATCTCTCCCCCCCTTCTTTTTAGGCAACTGAAGTCACCCAAAAGATGATTAAGCTGCTTATGTATGTAACGACAGCCGCTAGGCACAAAAATGGAAGGAAGAAGAGGTTCCCACCAAGAAGAATGGATAAGTAAAGTGATAGGCTGTGCGGAATGGGCAAAGCTAACAGCAAAAATTAGAGAACCTAATGAAGATTGATTTGTGGAAGAGCGGAGGCCTTTTGGGGATTATTTTAAGAAATATTATAGTACCATGAATTCGCGATCAGGATTTGAACTATGAGCAACAGAAGGAATTAAGAGATTATTGTATGGTGGTTATGGTAGAAGAGAGAGACGATAGCGTGCAGCAAAGGGGAGAAATTAAGAACATCATGGATGGGATGGGAAGTCAACAAAAGCAAAAGAAAAACTTATGCATTGGAGTGTATATGTGAATTTTTTGAACTTTAATAAAATATCAGATGGAAGAAGAAGAGGAAGAAGAAGAAGAAGAAGAAGAAGAAGAGATAGCTCTAATGATCTAATTCCAAGCATCACTGTAAAAATGTATTCTGATCTGCTTATTCCCCCCTCTAAATGTAGTTGTAGCGAATATTTGTCGAGAATTGCACTATAGACTTGACCATAGATTTATTACAGTGTGGGATCTCTGTGAACCCTTTTCTGCAGCTGGAAGGCAAGTGAAAGCGCTGTCACCAGCTGAGGCCTAAACCACACGAAAGCATCCTGGTGTTCATTAAGTATGTGTGACTTATGCTTCAAAACCCCCTGGGACTGGTAAACATTGGACTCTGAAGCAATTCCACTGTTTCAATCTCTGGAGGCTTCCAAGCAATTTCCAGGGAAGGAGGCTCCACTTCTTAACGGTTCTGGGCAAGGTGTAAACAACCCAACTGAAACAGAACTTCATTAAGCAATGTGATCTCTCATGAGGTACCACTTTTCAAATGGCTTTATGTCAATCGGAGGTATGGAGGAACATTCAAGGCTGGCTGCTTTTCCTGCAGAGTGTTTTCAGATTAGAGGCCAATGGAATCTCTTTCTTTAAAATAAAGGTGTCTGCATTTTTTTTTTAAAGTATGAATAACATGACATATAGTTTGTCTCAGTGTCTTCTGAATCCCAAAGTGGAGGGATTTCAAAAATCAGGGGCCTCCATCAAACCCATGTTGGCACCCTTTATGGGCACGCATGTTTCTCCTCCCCCCAAATGTTATCAGAAGGTGTGATACATGAAACCCACAGAAAAATGATAGCACAAAACTCCCCTGATTTTCTGAACTAATGGGGTTGCCAGCCGATTTTTTTCTGGAAGCAATTTGTCACAGAAAGAAGTGCTACCCTTCTGCTAGATCAGTGGCGCTTACATTGTGAAAGATCACATAAAAATGTGGAAATAATCAGCTAGGAAAATGTCATGGATATGGAATAAAATGTTGTCTGAATGCATTCCTGACTTTTCCTTTGCATTAAGAAGTTGGAGCTTTGTGAATTACAGACCTTTCTTTTGTTGCTGTGTAGGCAACAGAAAAGGGTGCCAAATTCAAAAAGTGCTGGCATTTTTTTTTACTGTATATTCCCATTTTTTATTCATTTTAGCTTGAAGTTTCTTGAAGTTTCAAGCTGCAGTTTGAAGTTTTCTGAGCCTGAAGTCCTATATAGGTGGGTGTGGTTTGCCAAAATAGTCTGGTAGGCCCGTTTGCTAGACGTTTCCTCTCCATCAAGCAAATGCAGACTTCAATTATCCTCAGACTGTCTGGCTAAATATGTGTTCCAGTCATGACAGATAAAATTTCTAGGGATCTGGACTTCGTATCCAGTACTTTGCGTGAGGTGTTTTCTTGAACCAACATCCAGATCCAATATATATGTAAGTTGTCCATTGCCAACACATTCACAGTTGATTTCCAAAGAGGAAACTTCTCAAAAATGAGGGGATTGGTAAAAAGTTGAAATTGAAACTCAAGAGGGGTCAGAACTCTCCAGAAAGCTCGGGGTTGTTCGAAATCACAATGGTAGAAACTCAGCTGGAAAGTATACTGCAACTAAGGGCAGATACCACTGAGGTCAAGAGGATTCCAGCAGGGTTAAAAAGCAGAGTCAAGAAATTGCTCCACATTCCAGGAGAGATGATGCTGGTATGGAAGGAATAATCATCAGAACTCCATATGGTCTGCAGCGTCTAACATTTCTCAAGTTGCACATAAGGGGCTGCCCCATATTGCAGGAGATAACATTGACATGGGTTGGAGTCACATGTGGTTTGGGGCTTCTAGAGTTTTCTAAGTTGCACCTCGGGGGCTGCTACAATTGGGAGGGGATGCGAGAAGGCCCTTGGCATCTGAGACCTGCTTCTGATTTCAAGAAGTGTTTATCTGCATGTTCCTCCTTTTACTCAGAGCTGTCTTTCACTCAACATAAATAATTCTTCTCTCGTCCTCCCTCAACATATTTTGAAAGCACTGGCTTCTCCTCCACCACGCTCCAAGCTATTATTTTACACTGACTTCGAAAGAGCAGTTTATTATGATTTTGTAAATCACTTAGCTGGAACCAGCTATCAGAGCGTATTGAACTCGAACCTAGAAAAAGGACTGGCAGTTATTATATTTGTTCTTCCAGTATGAGATGTCCTTCAAGGAATTTCCCGCAGTTCTCAGTCAGACACAAACATGATTTTCTAGAAATGAAAATTTGGAATCGTTTCTTATGTGGATAAATATACATACATACATTATGGGAATAAGTCAACAAATTCTAATTGCTAGAAAATTAAATTTTTAATGAGCTGTAGAAAATTAAATTTTTAGGGTTGTATCAGGGGAGACCCATTGAAATAAAAATAAAGTAAATTAAGTCCATTGCTTTCAGTGTGTCTACTCTGAGTATGACTTAGTTGGATACATTTTATCTTAGTTTGATGGGAATCCAAAATTTCAGACTCATGCATTAATGTAGCTTAAAACTGTGACTAATGGAGAAGAAAGATCTGTTAATGCTGTGAGCCCCTCCATCCTATGCTCAGGTGGTATATATGTGTGTAAATAAAAACATATACCTGTAGACACCATCCCCGTTACAACCTAATTTCTGAAGTTGCCCTAAGGGTTCCTCTGTTTTATTTGTTTTGCTTCGTTTTGATAAACCTTGTATTTCTCAATGCCTGTATTTTCCTGTGTGGTTTATGCATGCACAGATATTGGAAATAATAATAATAATATTTATTTATTTATACATACATACATACATACATACATACATACATACCCCACCTATCTGGTTGGGTTTCCCCAGCCACTCTGGGCAGCTCCTAACAGAATATTAAAAATATAAAACATCAAACATTTAAAACTTCCCTAAACAGGGCTGCCTTCAGATGTCTTCTAAAAGTCAGATAGTTGTTTGTTTCCTTGACATCTTGATGGGAGGGCGTTCCACAGGACAGGTGCCACTACCGAGAAGGCCCTCTGCCTGGTTCCCTGTAACCTCAATTCTCGCAGAGAGGGAATCGCCAGAAGGCCCTCGGAGCTGGACCTCAGTTTCTGGGCAGAACAATGGGGGTGGAGATGCTCCTTCAGGTATACTGGGCTGAGGCCATATCGGGCTTTAAAGGTCAGCACCAACACTTTGAATTGTACTCGGAAATGTACAGGAATACACAAAAGGAATAATGCGGACACAATGAGGGATACAGATGCCACTGGAAACAGCAGACTGGACTACCTACCTGTGAGCAAGTAGGGATGGGTTTAGTATACCTACCACATGGGTTTTGCCCATTATAGCAAAATGAAAAATGTCTGGCATATATGTCAGCCTTGGAAACTTAATATTTGCTTTCCACTCCTGCTAGCAGGTTCGTGATTGTAATGAAAAGCTGGTAGAATGCAAAGCAGGCAGCGGTGCAACCAAATATAGTTACTTATTTCAATAAATATTCATAGAAACTTTCTTGTAGTGTTTGCCTAGTCTTACTTGGAATTCATAAAACAGGAATTTAGGTGGGATGAGAGTTCATGGCATAATGAATATGCAACAGATTTTCAGCTGGTGTAAACTAACAGTGATTTCATTGGAGGTCATAACATTTCCTTCTGCCCAACACACCTACAGATATGGTTAACTCCTTCTTGCCTTGATATCCTCCTTCATGAACAACATACAGAGAAGGAAAATAAAAATTTTAAGAAGCAAAATGTATGTGTGGCCCCCTACTTCCCCTTAATATTCTTCAAGCATTACTCATTTATGAACAGGGACAGAGCAATCCTGTACAGTGGTACCTCGGGTTACAGACACTTCAGGTTACAGACGCTTCAGGTTACAGACTCTGCCAAACCAGAAACAGTACCTCGGGTTAAGAACTTTGCTTCAGGATGAGAACAAAAATTGCACGGCGGCAGCAGGAGGCCCCATTAGTTAAGAACAGTTTCAGGTTAAGAACGGACCTCCAGAACGAATTAAGTTCTTAACCCGAGGTACCACTGTACATGCCTTTCAGAAGTACGCCTCACTGACCTCAATAAGGTACAATTTAGATGACCCAAAGGGTCACTTCCAACTCTACAATTCCATGATTATATGAACCCCAAGTAAATAAGTATAGGATTGCAGCAGAATGAGAAATTAATTTTCAGTACAATTCTATGCATGTCTTCTATGAAGTATGTCCCATTGATTTAATTTGGTCTTAACCCCAGTTACGTAGCTACAGGATCATGGCCTAAAATGCAAAAATCCAGTGTCTACTATTGAAAATGACAGCAGTGTTAAAATAAACCAAGGGCAACGAGTCTCACAATATGTGCTGCCTGCCCCACCAACAACTACTGTCAGTGTCTTTTCATCTTGAGTTGCAGATGGCTATATTTTTTTAATTCCAGGCCTTTTAAGTTTTAATGCTGCATGTTTCTGGCTGTTTAATGATGCTTTTATCAGTTTTATTACAATTTTGTTGTTGACTTATTCTATACTTTATGGTTCTATTTGTATGCTGCCCTCAACATATAGGTGATACTCAAAAAATTAGAATATCGTGGAAAAGTTCATTTATTTCAGGAATTCAACTTAAAAGGTCAAACTAACATATGAGATAGACTCATGACATGCAAAGCGAGAGATGTCAAGCCTTTATTTGTCATAATTGTGATGACTGTTGGCACCTACGGTCAGAGATTTGCAATTACTCTTAGGTTAGACAGAGATAGCCAGCGTTTTACATCCATGGCACTTTCTCTAGCCAACCGACAGGGCAACACCCATTGAATGTGCTCATAGGTAAGGCTCTGTAGGAACATTTATATAATATGGTTGCAGAGTTAAACGTTTCCTTATTTAAACCTGCACAGCGGCAAACGGATTGCTGACTCGTTTGAGTCCTTCGTCCCTTCTTGATTGTCAATCCCTTTTATCCTTCTTAAAATAAAGATACACATGAATCTGATTAATAACCAAAATAAACCAATTTACTGACAGATTCATTCATGTACATACTTAGATTACAAAACAAAAGATATTAGCAAGTCCCGAGAGACTCCATCAAAACATCTACAACTACCACCACCAGCAGCAGCAGCAGCCTAACTAACTGACCAACGGACCAAACTGACAGTTTCACAGATGGCAGTTAGTCATCTCATGGAATGTTGAATTGACTGACATATCCCACAGGTTCTGTGTCCACAGTGCCTCAGACAAGGCTTAGACACCTGGCTTGTGAAAGTGAATCTATACTGGATCTTTAGATGCACATAGATCTCACAGGCGGGGTTGTCCGTTAAAAAATACTTAGCAATTAAAACCCTCTCTAAACGAGATTTTAGAAACCTGTCTAACAGAGAGCCAATTTGTGCTTATTTATTACAGCAGACAACCAAGTGTGGTTTCTGAGGCCGAAACTACTCATTTTATATTTGCAGTGTGACACGCATTCTGTAACTCTCAATACATTACAATTCCTGGTCACAGACTCAAGATAAAAGATGCATTTTAATCTTCAGCTTGTAGATGCTCATAAACTGCTCAAGCGATGCTCTCACACTCAGAGGCAGCTTCACAACCTTCAATTCAATTACGGGTTATCATCAATAGGGATCATGTATTAATCTGTTCACAAACAAATAGAGCACAACAAATATTTTAAAGATGCTTGTTTAACATAACTTGATAATCAGAAGTGTTGCAATAATGCTACTCAAACAAAGCTGATATATTGCAGTTACATGACCAAGTCTGCCCACATCATCATCATCATCATCATCACCATAATAATAATAATAATAATAATAATAATAATAATAATAATTTTACAATTTATAACCCACCCATCTGGTTGGATTTCCCCAGCCACTCTGGGCAGCTTACAGCATATATAAAACATAGAAAAACATTAAACATTAAAAACTTCCCTAAACAGGGCTGCCTTCAGACGTCTTCTAAAAGTCAGACAGTTGTTTATTTCCTTGACATCTGGTGGGAGGGCGTTCCACAGGGTGGGCGCCACTACTGAGAAGGCCCTCTGCCTGGTTCCTTGTAACTTCACTTCTCGCAGTGAGGGAACCGCCAGAAGGCCCTCGGTGCTGGACCTCAGTGTCCGGGCTGGACGATGGTGTTGAAGACACTCCTTCAGGTCTACTGGGCCGAGGCTGTTTAGGGCTTTAAAGGTCAGCACCAACACTTTGAATTGTGCTCGGAAATGTATCTTCACTAATATTGGTGGGTATACGAAATGCAGGCTTAATTTGATGCATTATAGAATTTCAGTTTTACTGATGCGTATCCAAGCAAGGGCTTTCCTGAACTCTGAACATTTCAAATGCATCTGCTTAAATGCAAATACTGAAAGCCGACTGAAGCAAAGGCAATTACAGAAGAAACAAATCTCTCTCTTTTTCCTCTACATCTGTAAGTTATTATATCTGTAGCAGCGGGGAAAATTAAAACTAAAATATTTATATCTGATAATGCTATACATTCCAGAGTACTTTGAACTGAACTGATGTATGCCACACATTGTGATGTAAAACAAATGATTATATAAAGGGGAAAGTATTGCATGTGGCCATGATGATGTATTATTTCTAATATTAGAATTGACCTGTGCGGACCCAAGTTTACATCATCCATGCCTTCAGTGCACTGAAATAAGCAGAGTCCAATCATAATAGCCATAATATAAGCTTAGTTTTGGGAAGCGGGTGATGTGTGGGTTAAACCACACAGCCTAGGGTTTGCCGATCAGAAGGTCGGCGGTTCGAATCCCCATGACAGGGTGAGCTCCCGTTGCTCGGTCCCTGCTCCTGCCAACCTAGCAGTTCGAAAGCATGTCAAAGTGCAAGTACATAAATAGGTACCGCTCCAGCGGGAAGGTAAACGGCGTTTCCGTGCGCTGCTCTGATTCGCCAGAAGCAGCTTAGTCATGCTGGTCACATGACCCGGAAGCTGTACGCCGGCTCCCTCGGCCAATAAAGCAAGATGAGCGGCACAACCCCAGAGGCGTCCGTGACTGGACCTAATGGTCAGGGGTCCCTTTACCTTTAAGCTTAGTTTGCATACATTTAAGCTTTATTTTAATACTCACCAATGGATCTTTTTGCATGAATACATCCTCACCCCCTCTCTGGTGTGGGCAGCAATGTAAAAATTTGGCTTGAAATGCTGTTGCGGGTGTGGTAGGGATGATCTCACTGTGTTTGTGTGTGTGTGTGTTTTCCCAAATTTGTTTATTTGGTTTTGCATATTAAAATTTATAATCATACCACAACACATTCCAACAGTACAAGATTCTCACGAATCTCTAGACTTCCCAAAATCGCTAGCGGAACTGCAATAACACTCGTAATGTAATGAGAACTATGGAAACAATAGAGATCTAAAAATGTGGACCATTATAAAAGAGGTAGCAGAAAGGGATTAACAATGGGACCCATGGAGATCTCACTGTGTTTTAAGTGGCTAATGTTTTCATAGCCTCTGTCTACCTGCAGTCCATAACACTGTGGACTTTTCCATGTCAATTCTTCTACATTAGTAGCAAATCACGCAAATTACCACAAATATGAACACACCTCGAGGAGAAACAATGGTAGGTTCTCCGTTAAAGCCATGCTGGATATGGAAGGATTCAGGTGCTGTTTAAAAGAAAGGGAAGGAGAAAGAGTGATGGATATCTGGAGAAGCAATTTCCACACTGAAGGACCTGCAACAAGCAAAGGGCAGATTGCAATATGTCCCTGCTACATAGGCAGGGCCAGGTTTCTGTACATGACGGATAGATTTGCACAAATCATTTCCTTTCCGCTCACGCAATCTGGCTTGCTAAATGAGAAAAAAAAGCACGGAACAGAGAAAAATATATAGCAACTTCACTGGAGTAAAGCTAATATACCTCGTAATAAATGCCACCCAAAATGTGATGTGTATACAAACCTTAGTCTTTTCCGTCAGTGGCAAAAATTTGTTGCCTGCAGTGAATCTGATATAAGCAACTATACCTACTGTAAGGAAGCATATATAATGTAAAAGCAGAGGAGATTTGTTTTAAACTGTTTTCCATGCTGTATTTTAAAACTGCTGTAACCAACCCTGGCTCCTTCCAGTGAAGGGTGTGTAAGAAATAAAATAATAACGATGAACCATAAAAAAATAATATGATGGACATTTATTCTAAATTGTGACCCTGACTCTTCTGTCAAAGAGTTGCATTCCAAAAACACGTAGGCAAACGCCTTATATTCTTCTGTTAATCAGCGTGTGTGTTCCCCCCATTTTGCAAGCTAGAAAACCTCTCTTAGCGGCAGAATCAGCAAGCATGCTGGGTCATGAAACTAATTATGTTTCGTGATGGCAAAAAAGAGAGAAAAGTCTCCGTTTCAGAGCTCGGGACAGAGCACTAAAAGGCACTACACTGTGCTTTCCTCCCCACTTTTTTTTTGCTGCATATTTATTCTGACTACTTCTAAATTATTCATTTCCTTTAAGCAATCAATATTAATAATGTGATTTGCTCCTTGGCATTATGAGTTGCACTTCTGTTTAACTGACTGTAAATAAAGGTCACTGGGAGGCTTCCCGCTGCTGTTCTGAAGGTCCTTGCCTAATTAATTCCCTACACTTCTTTTTCCCTGTGACTCTGATTAGCTGTTGCAATCAAGCTTTGCAATTAGCAGCCTCCCTGCTCTCAGATTTTCTCGCTGCGGCTCGGCACAAGAACACACATCTGTATACTGTTCAGGTCCCTGCAGGAAGACTTGACATCCATTTATTTTATGTCTCTCGGCCACGCAAGACCGTTAACAGTCCGTTTACGTTACTGGTTGCATGCAACTGCTGCTCTATGCATTGCTATCTTTTGCTTGACACTCTTATAAATACAAGCAACTTTTAAATCATTTCCCTCCCTTTCTACAACGCCAACTTGTACATGTAAAAAGAGCCCTGCTGGATGAAGTCAAAGGTCCATCTCCGCCAGCATCTTGCTGTCATAGTGGCCAACTAGAGTCCCATGGGGAAATTTGCAAGCAGGACCTGAGGGCAACAGAGCTCTCTTCATTTGCAGTGTCCGGTATGGTTGGTCAGGCAAAATACAGGTCAGGTCAGGCAAAATAAAGGATAGCTTGTGGGTTCCCACGAGGCAAGATACAGTGATAACAGCAAGAACCTTTACTGAACTAACAAAACTGGACAACAGGGGCAAAGCAACTGCTTACATACATTTCTGAAGGCCTCCCACTCCCAATATGATTGGTTGTCTAAACCAGGGCCGTCTTAATAATAATAATAATAATAATAATAATAATAATAATAATAATAAATAATTTATTATTTATACCCCGCCCATCTGGCTGGGTTTCCCCAGCCACTCTGGGCAGCTTTCAACAGAGCATTAAAATACAATAATCTATAAAACATTAAAAGCCTCCCTAAACAGGGCTGCCTTCAGATGTCTTCTAAAGGTCTGGTAATTGTTGTTCTCTTTGACATCTGAAGGGAGGGCATTCCACAGGGCAGGTGCCACTACCGAGAAGGCCCTCTGCCTGGTTCCCTGCAACTTGGCTTCACGCAGCGAGGGAACCGCCAGAAGGCCCTTGGCACTGGACCTCAGTGTCCGGGGTTGCAAGGGGTGCGATGCACTCAGGCGCCGAATTCTGGGGGGCGCCAAATGTTTACCTACAGCATACCGGTCCCTCCCGATAGACAGCTGTGAAAAGCTTTGAGTTGCCCCCCCCCTAAAAAAAGGCCAACAACTTAAACAACTTTGGCTTTCCCCCTCCCAAAAGAAAGCTCAACAACTGTGAGTTTGCCCCCCTTAAAAAGAGGGGCGCTGGGCGGATCTTTGCACCCCGGTGCCGCATATGCTAAAGACGGCCCTGGTCTAAACTTCCAAGCTGCGAATCAAGACTCAGAGTTTAAGGGCCAATGGCAGAGGCCCAAATCCTGAAATGTTCTGTGATTGGATATCATGCATTGAATCAGAACACAGGGGCTCAGAATCCTTAGTCCAGACTCAAGCTCCGGCAAACACAGACCACTGAATACATAACAGGTTGGGGGATGGTTACTACAAAGTGAGTAACCGTGCCTTGTATCAGATAAGAACTCAGGGCGGGTCTTTTCCCTATGAATTGGGGGGAGGGGACCCTGTAAACTAGCAGAGCAGAACTGAAGTTTCATTGGTACACAATGGAGATAAACGTACAGTGCACAGCGTTCTAAGGAATAATAATAATAATAATAATAATAATAATAATAATAATAATAATAATTTATTATTTGTACCCCACCCATCTGGCTGGGTCCCCCCAGCCACTCTGGGCGGCCTCCAACAGATATTAAAATACATTAAAATATCACAGGTTAAAAACTTCCCTAAACAGGGCTGCCTTCAAGTATTTTCTGAATGTCAGATAGTTGTTTATCTCTTTGACCTCTGCTGGGAGGGTGTTCCACAGGGCGGGTGCCACTACCGAAAAGGCCCTCTGCCTGGTTCCCTGTAGCTTTGCTTCTCACAGTGAGGAAACCGCCAGAAGGCCCTCGGTGCTAGACCTCAGTGTCTGGGCTGAACGGTGGAGGTGGAGACGCTCCTTCAGGTATACAGGACCGAGGCCGTTTAGGGCTTCAAAGGTCAGCACCAACACTTTGAATTGTGCTCGGAAACGTACTGGGAGCCAATGTAGCTCTCTCAGGTCCTGGCGGCCACAACCATTCTAGCTGCCGCATTCTGGATTAATTGCAGTTTCCGGGTCACCTTCAAAGGTAGCCCCACGTAGAGCGCATTGCAGTAGTCCAAGCGGGAGATAACATGCAGTTCTGCAATTTGGTAGTGAAGGACATTGTTTGCAAAGATCCTTCATGCATTTCCTGGCATGTCCTGGTCGAGGTGTCTGTAACGCTTGAGAAACACTGCCAGTCAGAAGACCCCAACCTTTTTAGGCCTAGAGGTTCATTTTGACATCTAAGGTGCTCTTGCAGGCATTACAAAGTACCCATTTCATAGAAGGAAAAAGCAGCAATGATCAGAAACCTTTTCCACCAGTACCTTACCTACTCTTGTTCTGACAGCAGCAAGCCAAAGCATGCTTGCCCTGAACAAGCAGATTTCTCTTTCTTTTCTGTTCCAGCAAGTGTATTCATTTAATCTCACAGGGGATCTGACAGCTTTTCCTAGCTCTTAAAGCAATTCTTTAGCACTCACTGAAAAGTGCTCTAAGCCAAAGGAAAGAATGCTGACTGGTGCTTACATGCAGAGACCTGCCATGGGCTAGAGGCGCTTTGGGTAAAAAAAACACCCATCTATTTTCCAAATGTTATTGCTCAGCAGAAGGGCTGGAAGCAACTAACCGAGTCCATCAGCGTCTAATGAAGGTACAGTACAATTTATTCCCTTGGTGAGCACTGTGATGCCACAGATAAAAACAAATGCATTTTGCCAAATACCGAGTAGGTGGTTTTGACATTCAACTTTTCCTCACTCCTCACAAAATTACAGTCCTCAAGCTCCTTGTGGAGAAGCCATGACAGTCAGGCAGGCTGGAAACATTCTGCTGCCTGAGGCAAAGCTGTTCAATGATGTGAGTCCCACTTCAACACAGGTGAGAGGACAGCATCCTGCATCACACTTCAAGGCAGCAACCCAGTGGTACATGTGATACACAATGCTCTGCGCTCCAAAACTTCACTGCCACCACCCTCCCTCCAGTATCAGCTCCCTGAAGTGGCTGCCTCACTCTGCCGAAAGGTCGGCCATGGAACTTGCATGACCAATCTAGGGGCCTCGTACTGCCTTCCAATCAGAGCTCGTTTTTCATATCCTTCTTCACAGAACAGTGTAGTTTACAAGGTAAGCTAACCGAATTGGACTCTGAAGTTTCTATTGCAAGCCATGGCAATATAAATTCATTAAATTTATATACAGTGGTACCTCTGGTTAAGTACTTAATTCATTCCGGAGGTCCGTTCTTAACCTGAAACTGTTCTTAACCTGAAGCACCACTTTAGCTAATGGGGCCGCTGCGCCGCCAGAGCACGATTTCTGTTCTTATCCTGAAGCAAAGTTCTTAACCTGAAGCATTATTTCTGGGTTAGCGGAGTTCTTAACCTGAAGTGTATGTAACCTGAGGTACCACTGTACTGCCCTTCCGGACCCTCCAAGTGTCCCTATTTTCCAGGGACAGTCCCAGCTAGTTAAGGTCCACTGGTCCCTAGTCCTGCTAGCTAGGGATGATGGGAGTTGTAGTCCCAAAACAGCTGGAGCCACAAGTTTGGGAAACCCTGTTCTACTCTTCAGAAATAAGACCCACTGAGTTCAAGAGCTCTTACTACCAATTAAGTGGGTATAAGATTATCGTTCTTAGACTTATTTAGAAATGATTTTATTGCTTTTGGAAATTGGGGCTGTGTGCACACTAAACCTTTAAACCACATTCACAGCACATTCCCACTCTCAAAGAACCCCTTCCCAGAGTTACACTTCCCAGAAACCCTTAGCAAATTACAGTGCTTGGAATTCTTCAAGGGGGAAAGTGTGTTTTGAATTTGCTTTGAAGCCGAGAGTATGTACAGAGCCTGGGTTGTATGTTTTATCCTGCTGGATTATTGTTTTTTATTGCTTTTAGAAATTGGGTTATGTGCCCCCACTTCAATGGCCTTTGGTGGTGAAGAGGTTTACAAATCTGTTAAATAAATAAATACGTCTGTTTGGTCCAAACCTGGCAAGTACATGAACGGTAAAGCGATCATTAAATCTTCCTTATCAGGGGCAAACTAGATGACAAAGTAGAAAATGCATGTCACCTGAAAGCTCTTTAAAAAAAAAAAGAGCTGAAATATAGCTGTGGGGAGTTGTGGTTGGAGAAATGACAGGTAGAAACGATGGTTAACTGAAGAAGAAGAAGAAGAAGAAGAAGAAGAAGAAGAAGAAGAAGAAGAAGAAGAGGAGGAGGAGGAGTTTGGATTTGATATCCCGCTTTATCACTACCCGAAGGAGTCTCAAAGCGGCTAACATTCTCCTTTCCCTTCCTCCCTCACAACAAACACTCTGTGAGGTGAGTGGGGCTGAGATACTTCAAAGAAGTGTGACTAGCCCAAGGTCACCCAGCAGCTGCATGTGGAGGAGCGGGGACGCGAACTCGGTTCACCAGATTATGAGTCTATCACTCTTAACCACTACACCACACTGGCTCTCTTTCCTCTTTTTTTTCTGCTCAAAATAATCTCCTCAGGTGCCTTCCTTCTCTTGGGAGAAAAGCTATGAGACCATGCAACTTTTTCCTTCGGAGAAGAAAAGGGTTTGGGGAAGAGTGTAATTTTGAACGGAAAAATGACCCATGGGGAAAGGATTAAGCATCCACTCAACCTGCTGCTGCCCCATATCACATTCCTGTCTCACGGCAGCTGAGTTCTGTCAAGACGAAAAAGCCGAAGCCATCAGGAGGAGGCTGATAATACATCTCCCAGCGTTTTCTCAATTTTGACCCTTACATACAGCCTGCATTCGACAGCGAACTTTGTACAGTAGAGTTGGGTTGCAGGTCTTGGGCCGCTGTCTCTCTTGTACTCACAGAGACTTGACTCCTATCAAAATCCACTCAAAAGGAAGTGGCCCCATTGGAGGAGTATCAGCACAAGCTTTTTACAAGTGTCCTTTGGCATGCAATAAAGCTGCAAATTATTTCTCCTGGACATTGTGAAGTGGGTGAACTGGCACCTAGCAAACCCTTTTAGCATAAGAGTGGTGAACTGTAAATGGCCGCTAAAGTTAATTAGAGTAACCAGGAAGACGAGAGACCTAAAAGGTGCTGCATGTAGCTAAACCTGTTTGATTTAATCTGCCAAATGCCTATAATAAACCTTTTTAGAGTGTGAGTGCCTGGCACACCAATAGAATTTTACAATGCCATAAAATTAAACCATTAAATTATTCAATATTTATATTCAGCGCTGTGCACATGGGTTCTTTTCATCTGCCTCAGAGCTATGATCAAAACCTGCATATGTATCATTCCCTTGATTTCTGATGAGATGTAGGGTATGTCTACAAGAGGAAATAGCAGTTATGTAACCAGGGGACTGAAAAGCCTAGTTTAGAACTGAAACACAGAATAAAGATTATTTTCATCAATGACTACATGCCTTCTTGCACCTGCACACCAAACCTTAAGGAAGGCTAGTCTTTCAGGTCTTAATAATCTTTAAAACAATCATAGAATTCATGTTTGGGAATGTAGGAAGTTGCCTTACACCAGGTCAGACTATGCTGTGGTCTAAACCACTGAGCCTCTTGGGCTCAGCGGTTCGAATCCGCGCATCGATGGTGAGCTCCGGTTGCTCTGTCCCAGCTCCTGCCAACCTAGCAGTTCGAAAGCATACCAGTGTGAGTAGATAAATGGGTACCACTGTGGCGGGAAGGTAAACAGCATTTCCATGCGCTCTGGTACTCGTCATGCTGTCCCGTTGCGCCAGAAGTGGTTTAGTAAAAAAATAAAAATCATTATTCATTACTTACACTGGCAATATCACAGCTTGACTTATTATTTACTAGATTGTTTAAATGTGGGTTGTAAAACTGGATCTTACATTAGAATTTACAATTTGTGGAGATTACTCTCTGGAGAAGTTTCTAGCAGAGAATATTCTCGAGAATATTCTCATTCTCAAGAATATTCTCTGGAGAATATTCTCACCTCACATCACTAATTGCTCTAAACTTAAGAGCGTTTGAAAATGTTCACGCAAACAATGTTTAAAAGCAGAGGTACAGAGCCAGTCTGTATGTTTTACACTTCATGGGACATCTCTGTAATAAAGGAGATGGCTTAATCTGGGTTTATTTTTGTTAATTAAAGAAACTTTTCCAATTCTGTTTGATGCTATTTGAACTTCATATTGGGTGTTTCTTCTTTTTGAATAATTTTCATTAGGATTTATAAAGAGAAAGACAGCAAATAATAGCAAATAACTTTTTTTGGTCCAAAACTAAAACATTGATCTAAATACAATAAGAACATTGAAAAAAGAGAGAGAAAGAAAAGCAGGAAAAATAGAAAGAGAGAGAGAGAGAGAGAGAGAGAGAGAGAGAGAGAGTTCAGAAATCAAATAATTTCTGATTCTTTGTCTGACTGCTGAACAGTATTCACTTCATCGACTCCAGTATAATACCCTACACAGCCACTTTCTACAAACAAACATTATCTTCCATCTTCAAATCCAAATGTCATTATTTCATTTTCTTCATATTGGGTGTTTCTGCCTAGAAGGAGACTTCCTTCAAGACTGCAATTTCATATATAACCTTTTTGGAATAGATTCACTTAAGAGAAAAGAGAACAGCCATTGATGCACTTACTGTCAGTGATTCACGCTATCTAAATTTTAAATGAATAAGAAGCTTGAATAATATTAGCCACATTCAATCCCTTTGTCACGTTGTCTTTTTTGTTTAAAATAACAATGTCCATCCAGATGATGAGAAGGGCCTTAATCCACTGGGAAGTTCTCCTTTGTAATGAAATCTACTTCTGCTGCTCCCATTCAGAAACATTTCAATGGGACTTGTAGAGGGAAGCTTCCCAGTGGATTGTGTTGCTAAGTCCATTAACAACAACAGCACAGCCCTTTCAAATGTCTGTTTCCTTTTTCCAGAGGGAAAGCGGGAGATTGAGAAAGTACGCATCAACGACCGAAACAAGGAGGCTTGCTATAATGCACATTTATTTGCATGTTGAGGTCCCCAAATCCACCCCAAATAACTCACGCTTCAGACATTATTTTAAGTTTTGGGTTTTGGCATAATTTTTGGCCACAACTTTATTGAATACATGATATGTGAGTGGTTGCATAGGCATTGGTTCCGACTATCTGTCCCACTGAGGACAGAACTGACGACCGTCAGTAAGGGAAAACACTTAGGGGAGAGAAAATTAGGCCGGGGATCAAGCCCAATGTCTCTCCCCAAATGCTCCCAGAGGCTCTTGCGTGGCCCTGGCCCCTACCGGGGGGATACGGCCAAAAGCATGGCGAGCCCCTGGATTCCTTTAACGGAATTCCCTGCGCAGCAGCAGCATTGGAGGGGCAGACACAGCCAATCTTTTCCCCTCCAGACCCGAACACAAATAACCAATGCCTAATCGCCAACCTTACAAGTTGTGACTATTTGCTACGCAGTAGGCGAAAACCAGAAGGCACCAGCCAATCAGCCAACTGGAAAAATTCCTACCAGGCCCCTGCTCCAAAAGCAGGCGACCCCATGACAGGCATAGCAAGGTCAACGCAGAGGCCTAAAAACAGGGAGGGAGGGCGGGAGATCCGATGCACGTAGCAAAGAGGAACATCACAAGGCGTGCCAAGGGTTATAAACCCACTGGGCTGTCCGTCACAAATTGCAACACTTAATTCTCCCCAACAACAACCCAGGACCCAATCAGGGCAGTAGCCATCCAATCGTACCCGCCCAGCACCAAAGTGGGGTGATTTTCAGGCCCCCACCGCAACACGTGCTCTCCATGAAGGAGAACACGCTTTAGTAACATCTATGGGCAGAAGCGTCTTTTAAACAATCTGATTCCTATTTCCATAACATATCCCTTTCTGAGGCTGCCTCGGAAACAAATTAACAGAGTATTTATATTGTACAGGTTCCAGAATGAAAAAAACCCAGCAAATAGCCATGATTTAAATGGTTGTGAAACCCAGCGCTTCTCCAAATGCAACATTTCTTATTACCGCCTGAGATCTTTCCACTGCCACTTCCACCAAACTGAGAAGTTGTGGGTTTTTTGACAATTTGCTAGGTCACACAGAGCTTATGCTCTAGGGGAAAACTAGTTGGTCTCCATGCAGCCAAGTTATTAACCCAGGAAGGGGGGAAGGGGTAAGCTTGCCTCCATCTCCGCTATTTATGGGATCTGATAGCAATCCTAGAGAATAGCACATACATATAAGCCAAAAGGCTGGAAACAGAGTTGACAAGAGAGGACTCTGCCATCTGGACAAGGCAGCAGGGACCTCAACAAATAGATTATATAGAGGAGCACAACATCCAAAGTAAACATAGTGCAGAACATTCAAAACCCAACACAGCCCCTTTGTCATCAAATACATAAAAGCAATAAAACAAATGTAAATCAGCAATATTTGTTGCAATGGGCTGGGGTGTCGGAAGAAAAGGAATAGCTGTCAAAGGCTGAAAGCTTGTTGGTGGCGTCATTCATGTGAGAAGATATTTGGCAAGTAGAAAAGAAGGGAAGAAAGGATTGCAAAATGGAATATAGGAAGAAAGGAAGGTGCTTTATGTTGAGTCAGACCTCTGGTTCATCTAGATCAGTAGTATTTGCCCTTACTGGCAGCAGTTCTCCTGAGTCTCAGACAGGGAACTCATATCTCCCAAGTGCCTCAGAAAAAAAGGACATGCCATTTTTTTCACACAAGATATTGGCGGCCATTTTGGGTGCTGTGAATTTGCATGCTGACAGCATTCATACAAAATATCACCCCGGAAAAAGCGCTTTTCCAGAGTGAGAGTGAGGCACAGGTCACAGGTACTCGCCTGGGAGCATGTCCCAGTTTGGGACTTGAGAAAGTTGGATGGTATGGGAACTTTCCCAGACCCACCTGAGGATGCCAGGCATTGATACTTGGACCTTCTGCACGCAGAACAAATTCTCCACCACTGAATTAATTGATATTGTTATAATTTGGCTATTATTGGGGGAATATTGGAAAATCAAAAAGAAATTATTGGGGGGGGGGGGACAAACACTCCACCACAGAGCTGCAGCTCTTCACTACTAAACACACACACACACACACGAGAACCATAGATAGCTGAAAGATAGTTATATAATATTGACCTATTTCGATTATACTGGAATGCCCAAACCTGATAGAAACCACTAGCCAAAGCTACTTGGGGCAGTGGGTTCCCTCCCACTTCCCTCCATCCTTGCTCCCCCTCACAGAGACCCTTGAAATGTTTTTCAGCCAGAAGGGGGCCTCCGTGTGGTGCAATATTAAATTCAAAATGCATCCCAGCTGTACTGGGGGGGCGGGGGGGACACTTGGTAAACATAACAGAAAGCAAAAAGAGCTAAACCTTGTCCAGGCATTCTGGATTATGTCTGAACAGGGAATGCAAACATAAATAGTGGGCAGAGGGGGCATGTATCAGCTCCTGATCTGATGTGCTCCGCTTTTAATGTTACCACATGGATTGGGGATTGTCTGTAAGATGCCTCTTTACTTCTGCAGCTGAATGCATGTAGAAGCTTCTGTGTGCCTGGGAAGCATGCATCATCAGGATTTCTGATTGCACGGAGACTTCTAAGTGCCTTTAGAGAGAGCCAGTGTGGTGTAGTGGTTAAGAGCGGTAGACTCGTAATCTGGGGAACCGGGTTCGCGTCTCCGCTCCTCCACATGCAGCTGCTGGGTGACCTTGGACTAGTCACACTTCTTTGAAGTCTCTCAGCCTCACTCACCTCACAGAGTGTTTGTTGGGGAGGAAGGGAAAGGAGATTGTTAGCCGCTTTGAGACTCCTTCGGGTAGTGATAAAGAGGGATATCAAATCCAAACTCCTCCTCCTCCTCCTCCTCCTCTTCTTCTTCTTCTTCTTCTTCTCCTCCTCCTCCTCCTCCTCCTCCTCCTCCTCCTCCTCCTCCTCCTCCTTATCCGAAAGCTTAGAAACCCTCTTCATATGTTCTCTCCCTCTGCAGAAAGATCGAGGTGGAGTGTATTTCCATTGGTGCACATGGGTGCATTAGGAGGAGGGCCAGTGTATACATCACCACACTCCCTGCCAGGGTTCACATTTGCCCCCCTATTTCAGGCATCCTGGTCTCAGGCCATATAGGGATCTGTGGCTCAAAGTCCATACGCAGGCCTGCAGTGCTATATTAGAGAGTCCTTTGAAGCTTACAGTGCCAGCAAATTCTGTTGTGTTTTTTTAAAAGAAATAGTCAATCATTTAAAAATAAATGGCGCCTAGGCATTAAAAGGAAACCTGCCCACTTGCAACCATTTGGAGAAGTATTGGCATCCTCATTCCAGTATTTACACAAGTCTTTGGGGAACTAATTTGAATTCTGTCTAGCAGCTTTGATGTTCCTCCTTTGCGTATTTCAATGTTCTGGAGGGCGATACTTGGCAGGAGATGAAGGGGCTGCAGTACAGAGGAGGCCTCATGTTAGCACTTCCTACGCTTTGACATCACGGAACATTGCAAAGTGGGAGCCTGGGGAAGAGACGGTTTGTGCTGCTACCCAGATGAGGCATATAGAAAACAGGTTGCAAAAATAAACACATAATAAACAGACCAATGGAGGGGGGTGGGCAGACGATATCCTTCGCGCAACGATCGCAATGGAGCTTTCTGGCAGAGGGAACGTACAAAATGGAAGACAAAATGACAAAGAAGAGCGTTTTGTTTTGTGGTCTCTTTCATATTAAAGGTAAAGGGACCCCTGACCATTAGGTCCAGTCGTGTCCGACTCTGGGGTTGTGGCGCTCATCTCGCTTTATTGGCCGAGAGCCGGCGTACAGCTTCCAGGTCATGTGGCCAGCATGACAAAGCCGCTTCTGGCGAACCAGAGCAGCGCACAGAAACGCCGTTTACCTTCCTGCCAGAGCGGTTCCTATTTATCTACTTGCACTTTGATGTGCTTTCAAACTGCTAGGTGGGCAGGAGCTGGGACCGAGCAACGGGAGCTCACCCTGTCGCAGGGATTCGAACCACCGACCTTCTGATCAGCAAGCCCTAGGCTCTGTGGTTTAACCCACAGTGCCACCTGGGTCCCCGCTCTTACTGTACATATTATAGCTCGACAAATTGTGAGCAGCCAGTGGTTCCAGGAGAGAGCACCTATTTTAACGATGGAATTTGGTCCCACAAGATGTTACGATAGCCGCCAACATGTGGTTAGCCTTAAAAGGGAATTAAACAAAGTCGTGGGTGGTAAAGCTTCATGTAGTCATGAAGACTGCATATTATCTCCCATGGCAAAACTGTATGCCTCTGAATACCAGTTGCTGGGAAACATAATGGGGAGAGTGTTGTTGAACTCAGGTCTTCCTTGTTTGGGGTTTCTCATATGCACCTAGTTGGTCACTGTGAGAATAGAACACTTGACTAGATCAGTGTCAAGACAGGGTTTTTCTTGTGTTCTTATGACTTGTAATGATTACAAATTTCATTTATTTATTTGAGGTGTTTATATAAACGGCCTCAGTCTGGTATACCTGAAGGGGCGTCTCCACCCAACTCTTCAGCCCGGACACTGAGGTCCAGCGCCAAGGACCTTCTGGCGGTTCCCTCACTGCGAGAAATGAGGTGACAGGGAGGGCCTTCTCAGTAGTAGCGCCCACCCTGTGGAACACCCTCCCATCAGATGTAAAGAAAATGAACAACTATCTGACTTTTATTAGAAGACATCTGAATGCAACCCTGTTTAGGGAAGCTTTTGATGTTTAATGTTTTATCGTGTTTTTAATATTCTGTTGGGAGCCGCCCAGAGTGGCTGGGGAAACCAGATGGGCGGGGTATAAATAAATAAGTTGTTGTTGTTGTTGTTGTTTACAGTACTTTTTCTGGGGGTGCAGGGGGGCGCATACCACTAAACATTTTGTGAATCTAAGTTTGGCCTCATTGAGGGGCAGTATTTCAATATGAGTAGGAAAATGAGAGTACCCCCCAAACAATTTGTTTTTTAAAGCACTGATTTATACCACTTTCCAAGTGCATCTCACAAAGATTGTGTTAAAGTTAAGCAACAATGAAAGAAACATTATGATAAAATGGAAATATAACTGTTTAGAAGAAACTGTTGACTGCTTCTTCTCTGCTCTCCTCAGGACATGATGGCCCTTTGGATGAGATGGGGTCAGGAGTCAGTGAGGCCTGCTTGGCATCAAATTTATCATTATCTCAGCACCCAGGAGAGGCATTTTCCCCTTTGTTTCCTTGGGCATTTGGGCAACACCAATGTTTGGATCGGTGTGTTCTAATTATGTTTTAAATATGCTTATGCATTTTCATTCTCACGATGAATCACTTTGGGACTTCTTGTTGTGGCAGACAACGCCTCCATCGAGCGCACCCAACCTAACCTGTGTTAGATACCATGCAATTAAAACACATTTGGGTGTTGACATATCCCTGCCCTTACAATCACAATTATTCCACCGATTATTTCCATCCATTGCAGGAGCCAATGATAGAGCCCTGAGTGAGTTTGTGTGTTTTGTGTGTTTGTGTGGGTGGGCTGGCTTTCATTTCTCCCACTTTTTTTTTTATGTCTGTGCTCTGGAAGTCATTAATTTGTTTATACATATTCTGAAAACAATAAAAACCCTTTTTAGTGCCGTGATTATGCAGTCTATTTACAGCGCCTGTAGCTATGTACTGCACTGAGATGCCGCATTGTTCACTTATTCATGCTCTGAAGACACAAAATTAGATTCAGAGATTTTTGCATTTCAAATAGCGTCTTTTACAAAAGCAAGCATCTCATTTTAGATTGCATTAATACGTTAATGTTATGAGTGATCAATGCTAGGTGCTTTGGAAAGCTGAAAAGTGATACCTCCTCATAAAATACAGGAGACCAAATTAACCATCCTTTAATGAATGCAGTAGAATTTCCCCACCCCCATGTTTGTTAAGCATATGGAAAAAGACATAATCCTTCTCTGTGCCTCAGTACATGATTATTTGCAATAAACCCTTTCCTTCTCAAACTGATGCATTTGAGAAGACTGTCAGGAATAACTATACTAAGATATATCCTTTACAGAAGCTTGCAATTCTCCTAGGTTTGCTCTTATAAATGATTTATTTCTATCATAAACCATTATCCATCTCATGGTCTTTTGACATTACAATGCTGTTTCATTCAGCACAGTGGGGTGGTTGATGGTTTTTTCTTCTTGGTAAATATGAAGATTGACAGACAGGTGACAGTGCTAATGAAAAAGCTATGGCCAACTATATAACATTTCTTTCACCTGAGCTGCTTATTGCAAACAATGCAATGGCAACCTTTTATATGACAACCCCGCTGTGCCATATAACTCAAATGACTATGTGGCATGCAAATAGCCCTCCTACGATGGCCACACATCCAACAAAAATATTCTTGCGATCCCCCCCCCCTTTTGAGTTGATAATTGGAAATCGTGTTTATTACACTGGGCAAGTGATGAAGATTGTATATAGAACTTTAGATTAAAGTTACAACTTTAGCTCTAAAAACAACATGCTTATAGGTTTAAATGTGTCAAGTTTTTGATAGAAAACTCCTCTAGGAAGGCATGTGTTTGTTGTTACTTTGTAAAGTATCATGCACATGGATGCTACTGTATAAATACATAAATGAGAAATTATTTTTACCATTAACAATGTAAAGGTAAAGGGACCCCTGACCATTAGGTCCAGTCGTTACCGACTCTGGGGTTGTGGCGCTCATTTCGCTTTACTGGCCGAGAGCCGGCATACAGCTTCCGGGTCATGTGGCCAGCATGACAAAGCCGCTTCTGGCGAACCAGAGCAGCGCACGGAAACGCCGTTTACCTTCCTGCCAGAGCGGTTCCTATTTATCTACTTGCACTTTGACGTACTTTCGAACTGCTAGGTTGACAGGAGCAGGGACCAAGCAATGGGAGCTCACCCCGTCGCAGGGATTCGAACCGCCGACCTTCTGATCAGCAAGCCCTAGGCTCTGTGGTTTAACCCACAGCGCCACCTGGGTCCCTTAACAATGTAGTAAGGCATTAATGTTAAGCATGGGCATACAAATATACCCCAGTATAAAACACCCTTTTATTGTCTAGTGATCTATTCTCTAGAGATTTTCATAAACCAACTAAGAGAAGATGGATTTCCTTTGCAGCTTAGGGTCAAAGGTAAAAGAGCTTGTTCCCAGCTGCTTCCCTACATGAATTAAAATGGAGTAATGAATTTGTGGTGTGCCCTGCGACTTTATGTTAGACCTTGACCTTAATATCACATTTAACTGAGAACAATCATAGGTCACAAATTAGAAGGTTTAAGCAATCTTCTGCTGTATCAAGGGAACTCAATTTAATCTGATCTGATTTAATGTGCTGGTCAGAATTTCTGAGAAAGAATTGTCGCCTCCATTACAGCGATGGTGCAGAAGTCACTTGCAGCCCTATCCATAATGCAGTTAGAAGTAAATCGATTTAAATCCCAGTACATTGGCTTAATTTGGCTCTTGAGTAGACTTTTAGGTTTAGCTGCCAACACCTGAAGGAGCTTTGGAACATTTACTGTGATCCGGAGCTAAATGTGATATGATGTGGCTAAAGTCATATGATTCTAATATCAGCTGTCTTCAAGAAAGACGTTTTTTTTCAATATTTCAGGTCATAAATGTTAACCACAAGCAAGTTCACAAAGATGCAAAGTATTTAAAAATAGGAAACTTTTTTTAAAAAAAGAAAAGCTCAAAAGGTACTTTTTGAAATATTAATAATAAAATAAGAGAAAATCCTGAAGCATGAGGAGGACATTAAAAAAATCAGTCAATGATAGAACAATGACGCCTGCACCAGTTTCAAACTGTTATGCGGTCAGATGCAGTGTTGGAGGCAGAACACATAAACATAAACTACAAGAAACGAACTAATTTAAATTCTGATTAGGGGACTACTTGACAGAGACATTAAAAACTCATCAAAATGGATAATTATAGTTTTAATTGCAGGCCCAATATATGTTTTGATCTTCCATGTAGTATTTAATTTTAGTTCAGCCGTTATCCTCACCAAGTTTTATGTTAACTTCCATAAATTAGAATGTCAGAATATTTAAAATTGGGTTAGAAATTTTAATGGCTTTCCTGCCAGCATTTGTCGGCTAAAAGCAGTTTTCATCGGGATTGTCAAGCCTTGCAATATTTTCATTCCATTTTTTGCATTCTTTTCAGAAAAGAAAAGCAATGTCTATTTTCATTGTGTTTTTTAAAAGTTAACATTCAATTACTGCCAGACCAGATAGAAGTCAGCTGCAGCTAATTCTGTTGTAATTCTCTCCCCACTGAAAACATACTTCTCTTTAAAGGTGGTCTTGAATTCAGGCATTAAAATGTCTTTTTAAAACCACTAATGGGCAAGTCAGGCAAATTCCTTATAGACAGCAATATTGCCCCCCAGAAGGGAAAAAGCAATCAAATGATTGTCAAGGTAGCTATTCTCAGGAATAAATTACAAATGGAAAATGCATTTGTTGTTAATCTTCCCAGAAGAGAACCATTGTGTGATGGTCCATTAATTATGACGTGCCTACGTTGTATGTGTAAATCAGAAACAAAAGCAGATAATTATGAAGAACATAAAACAGAAATGATGGAATATAAACTAGTCTTTACATATCAGCAAAACAATGGCTCATCCAACAAAGTGAATATTTTGCAAATAAAACATAAGGGTTCACCTTTTAGATAAATCATGGACCTGACAGAATAAGACCTTTGGATTCATAACATGATAGCTATAATTTAGGGCTGCCATACGTCCGGGACATATCCAGGATTCATCTGTCAAAAATTGCGTTCAAGAGGAATTTCTGTAAATCGTTAAAAATGTCTGGGAAAATCCGGGCATATGGCAACCCATGTTTGGCAAACTTCCTTTAAAGTATCATAAAAAACTTCATTTTTTTTTTTTTTTTAGAAGCTCAACAACTTGTGTCTGGATTTTCACCTTTTGAAATATGCAGTGGGTTCTATAATGATGGAATAATAATTCGGAAACAGTATCCTAGTTGATCTAATAGCACTACTTGATTTTTCAACAAAACAATACATCAAGTGATATATTTATATATTCATATACTGCAGCAGCGCTTGCAAAATTCATGATGCACATTTGAACTAAGACGCATACATGAACTAAGATGGATCACCTGATCCCTTAGATCCCTGCAATGCCTTCTTTCCCTGCCCTATCACTGATTTTGCAAAATGCAAAATTGCTCTGTGAAATGACCTACCCTCAACGGGCAGTTGAAGCAGTTTGTTGAAGCAGTTACACTGGCTCCCAATATGTTACTGAGCCATGTTTAACATTACGGTGTTGGCATATAAAGCCCTATACAGCTCAGGACCCGGCCTCCTTCTACACTACTGCCCTGTTGCTAGTCAGTGCTATCCAAAATGCAGTTGAGACATCTTTTTTCAGAACATCAGTAGGTCAGTTGGCTGTAACACGGCCCTGAGCTTTCAGTCGAGCAAGCTTAGTTATATCATTAACTTTCCACTCATTGTTTCTGGTGTTACACACCTATACATGTTGTTGGGATTTAGGATCTGTATTTTAACCTGTTTATTAATTAATTAATTTATTGAATTTATATGCCACCCTATACCCGGAGGTCCCAGGGCGGTTCACAGAACAAAATTATTTTGAGGATATGCAGTTTCCACTGTACATCTCCAGCACTAGAGACCTCACCTTGAAATATTATTAGCAACAGCTAGGCTATCCATCCTTCCCCCAGGGTGTACTGCCATTTTGAAACAACCACCACCAGCTTTCTATGGTTGGTCTTGCCTTCTGCTTCTGCTGCACTGGAGCAAACTTCTAGACAGGTTTCTCTTTTCTTCTCTCCTCTCCTCTCCTTTAGAAGATGGAAATATCAGCCTGGTTATACCTCAACTACTTTTACCGCCGCTGGTTGGGGCGGCAGCGGGGGGCAGGCTGGCCAGCGCCCCCTCCATTTTGGCGCCCTCGCCGCCGCGGTTTTCGCCCCAACCTGCTTGCTCCGCTGCTGGTTGGGGCGGCACCGGGTGGCACTGGGCAGTGGTGGGGGGCAGGCTGGCCAGCGCCCCCTCCATTTTGGCGCCCTCGCCGCCGCGGTTTTCGCCCCAACCTGCTTGCTCCGCTGCTGGTTGGGGCGGCACCGGGTGGCACTGGGCAGTGGTGGGGGGCAGGCTGGCCAGCGCCTTTGGCGCCCTAGGCAATTGCCTAGTTCACCTAAATGAACGTGCCTGCCCTGCTTTTCAGGGTGCAAATGGCACCCCGGAATGGATCGTGTCTGCAGCTAGAGGTACCACTGTAGTCACCTTTGACTGGACTTAACTATCCAGGAGTCCTTTCCCTTTATATATCTCATGATAACA
The DNA here is from genome assembly GCA_034641385.1 of Darevskia mixta. Lineage (NCBI taxonomy): Eukaryota > Metazoa > Chordata > Lepidosauria > Squamata > Lacertidae > Darevskia > Darevskia mixta. Next base: position 7,489,450 of record JAWWNH010000126.1, read on the forward strand.
AAAACAGCAGCAGCAGCAGCAGCAACAACATACTGCTTGGAAAACTTAGTTTTAAGCTTTGTTTAAAAAACAAAGAATCTGAGCCACAAAATGTTCTTAAAACATTTCATGACTTTCCATGTAGCCAAGGTGTTTGCTGTGTTTTGCAAAGTCTACCCTCCTTCTCAGAATCTCAAGCCACCAGTTCTCTTCAAGAGCAATGCTGTCACCAGCATTCTGAGTTCTGCAACAGAAATAAGTACATTAAACGTCTCCGCGAGGCCCCTCCTGCCCTTAGTGACCTTGCCAATAAGAAAGCTTGACACGATAGTTGTGATGAGAGTATATTAAAGGTCATGGCAACCCACTCCAGTGCTTCTGCTCACAAGGTGATTATTTTATTAAGCAGTAGCTGCAATAATTCACCAGCTTCCATATAACAAGTACATTCCTTTCTCAAGCAGCTGCACAATTACATGGGCACTTAAGATCGTCACTATTTCCCATTTCACCTCTGCTAAATTACTTTGTCGCCACTGCTCAAGTCAGGGCAGTGCAGAAAACTAACCACTGTAATAGCTGTGGTGTGATCATTCAGAAAGTTAAATTCCCCTTCAGTTGCTGATGACCCTGGTACAAGTTAACAGAATAGGGTGACCCAAAGGTTGGACCCGTTCCTCTCTTGAGTTTGGAGCTCTTGGGTGGGGTGTGTGTGTGTGTGTGTGTGTGTGTGTGTGTGTGTGACTAGAGGAAGACATAGTAGAGATGTATATAATTTTGCATAGTGTGTAGAAAGCAGATAGATGTATTTCTTACTCATAATATTCAAACTCGGAGTCATCCAATGAAGCTGAATGCTGGCAGGATCAGGACAAATGAAAGGAATAATAATAATAAATAATAAATTTTTATTTATACCACGCCCTTCCCGGTCCAAAAACCGGGCTCAGGGTGTCTAACAACAAATACAAAACAATGATTAAAAACAACTTTAAAAACAGCATAAAAAACAAACATCAGTGGAATCACCAGGGCTAACTGGCCAAGTTAGTCTTGCTAGGCCAGTAGGGAGACCAGGGAAGAATTTTAGTGGGGACCCAAAAGGGTTTCTTCAGAAAAAAGGGAAGGGGGGGAAGGAATAGGGGATCAGGCTAGATGGAAGGCCAGGTGGAATAACTCTGCCTCTGTTTGATTAGGAAGCCTAATCAAACTATGGAATTCGCCCCAAGATGTAGCAATTGCTGTAATTGTGGATGACGTTAAAGTGGACTTGGAACAAAGTATTAGGGAGAAAAGGTTATAATTATTGAATATAACAGCCTAAATGACCCTAGGATGAACTGAATTTAAGATTTCAAAGATGAGAAATGGAAAGAAGTGGAAATTTTGTCCACCCCTACATGTAAAGTGTGTATCCCTTTTTGCAAATGCTTCCTATGACTTTTTGAATTCTCTCTACTACTTTCTCAAGTGTGGGCAGCAGAATGGAACATGTTATTCCAGCAGCTAGCCCGTCACTGCTTGCTGTAGTAATGAAGGTGCCTTGAGGGAAGTGAGATTTCAGTTATGGTCTCCCAGGGAATTAGATGGCAGAGGGAAATACATTAAGCAGAGGAAGTGTTCCTTGCCAGCCCAGGCTTCCACAAAATCTTCGGTTGATTTGCTTTCAAATGGAAACTCCTGCTTTCAGATTTTAGTGTGAATGCTTTGCCTGGTATAATATTTTTTTTAAAAAACCTGTGAAACACAAAAGCTCATACAACCAAGATACAGGATATGACAAAAACAAGCCAACAGTTTGAGCAATTTGGTAAATCAAGTCCAGATGTCATACGGAATCAATCCATCAAAACTACCCCAAAAGCCTCTATAAATATAACGTATTTTATTTCAACCACGGCAAAGTTGCAAGGCAGCCTAAAACTAGCAAATACCACCAGCCTGAAACTTCCATATATATATATATATATACTAGAAGATTAAAAAAAATAACATTATGTATAGAAGAAAAATCAGTTTCTGTTATCCTGTTATTCACAAGAGCTACAGTTCGATAAAATGTTGTGCTGATGAATAAGGGGATTAAGGAAAGGAACCAGTGTTACAAAAGGCTAAAACTCAATATCTCCTCAATACCTCCACTTTTTCTGTATCCCATCGTAATCTCTGCAGTCAACTGATAGCACCTCTTGATAAAGCTTGAATCCATTGGTGGAGCCCCAAGTAGCCATTGGGAGCCTATCACTAATTTCAGAGCTTCCTTCATGAATGTAGGTGTGCTGCTCAATTGAGAGGCAATATCCTTCGGGCACTTAAGGTGACTGTCCAGAGTTATATAGTTATAGAATAAGCTGTGCTTAAGTGGCCTCTTGAAATTCTCCACCTTATTTGTATGTATTGAAATTAGGAAGATAATTTCACCAAGTTTCACCAGTAGGCGAATTCCCCCCCTAAAAAAACCGTTTCTGGTAGGGGCGCTCACCATTAGCAGTGGCAGTATGAAGGTTCGTTCGTTCGTTCGTGTTAGGTTTCAGGCTTATCAGCCCAGTATTTCTTCCTGCGACACAGGGGATAAGGGAGGGGTCATTTCCGAGGGAACGGAAGCTTCTCTCTTTATCACTCTTGTATTTCCCATGTATTGTTCAGTCTCTGTTGTACAGTCTCGGATGTCGGGAGCTGCAGGCACGATGCCAGCAGAATCTCCTGGCTGCCTAACTTTTCCTTTCTTTATTGATGCCTTTCAATAAAGCCGAGTTGGACTAAAGAGACAGGACTCCGTCTAATTTCCCAGACCTTGTCTTCGGAACGCTGAAGCTCACGTGTTATCTCTGCTGAAAGATTTATGGGTTCAGAACGCACAGAAGAAAGCGCGCTGGACATTTACATTCCAAAGTTCGTTCCTTCCTTCCTTCCTTCCTTCCTTCCTTCCTGGGCCATCTTACCCATAGGTGCTAGGAGTGCGGGGCACCCGGGTGCCGGGCTCTCAGGGGCACCAGGCCGAGAGTCCGGGGCCTGAGAGTTGAGTCGGGGGAACAGCCTGCCCGTTGGTCGGAGTGCCGCGAGTTCGTATGAGGCAGGCCTCCTGCACGCCTGGGACTGGATAACCTGGGGGGGGGCAGATCTTTGCACCCTGGCACCGCATATGCTTCCTTCCTTTTTATTTTTGCAGCAGCAAGTGGTAACAGCAGCAACTGTATTAGCAGCCTGGCCACCATTCTGCATTTTCCACAATGCCCTGATCAAAGCATTATTCTGGGACATCGTATGTGGGATGGTAAATGATGACGACCCCTAGTATCTTATCATTAGGTATAGTCAGGCCTTTTTTTACCAGCTGGAACTTGCTGAAACTCAGTTTCTGCACCTCTCAGGTGGGCACAACTTTTCTAGAAAAGATAGCACTGGGTAGAGTTATTCACTTCAGGCAGATTTTTGGTGTTGCGAAAGGGCAGCAAATTGTTAGTTAATTTGTTATTATTGGATTTTTATTTCCAAGAAGAGGTGCTTGTGGGATTTTCTTCAAATTAGCCCTGGGTACTAAAACACGTGTGGCACTGTGGTCTAAACCACAGAGCCTAGGGCTTGCCGATCAGAAGGTCGGCGGTTCGAATCTCTGCGACGGAGTGAGCTCCCGTTGCTCGGTCCCTGCTGCTGCCAACCTAGCAGTTCAAAAGCACGTCAAAGTGCAAGTAGATCAATAGGTACTGCTCCGGCGGGAAGGTAAATGGCGTTTCCGTGCTCTGTTCTGGTTCACCAGAAGCGGCTTAGTCATGCTGGCCACATGACCCGGAAGCTGTACACCGGCTCCCTCGGCCAGTAAAGCGAGATGATCGCTGCAACCCCAGAGTTGTCCGTGACTGGACCTAATGGTCAGGGGTCCCTTTACCTTTCAAACTTGGATGTGTTATCTATGCTTTTCAGTGAAAGGTGAAATCTTGACATCGCTAAATTTCTAAACAGCGCCTTTATTTTTCTTTGTCATCTGGATGCCACCCCAGATGCTTGGGACGACAACTCCCAACAACCCCAGAAAACAAGGCCTTGTTGACCGGAGCTGATGGGAGGTCCCTCCAAAACCTACGGAGGCTCAACAAAGGCTGTTACACTTGGATAAAGAAGAAGGCGGTTCCCCCAAACAATTGTTTTTACTTCATCTATCAATATTACCCCACCAGTTCAGTAGATTTGGTTTTTAAAAAATGAGTTCTGTGTTTTATACTTCCCTCCCCTCCCCCCTTTTTTGCCTTGAGTTATGGGCATGCTTTAACTTAGAGCCTTGCTTAATAAAACAAAAAACAAAAAAAACACAAAATCTTTATTAATGGCCTGCCTCAGGTGCTGAGCAGAGATTCATGGTTTAACAGCTCCTTCTGAATAGACAGGAGTGTAGCTTGTTCAATCCACTTGTTTAGCCTGTTGGCATTTGTAACATATAAATGGATTATGGCGTTTTGGCTGGCTGGTTGTCTCTTTTACATAGTTTTCCTGAGCAAATTGTCATTATAGATGCTACTCCCTTATAAAAAAATTACCATTACTTATCTCTGTTTACGTTTCTGATTTCATAAACTGAACTATGATAATCTCATTTAAACGATAATCTGAACATTGCAAGCTCTACCCTTGGAAGATCAACTACACGGTAAAGGAGAAATGATGCAACTGCCTCTATGTTGAACTGTCCTTCCATTTGCTGCAATTATGCAAACTGTGCTGGAAAAACATCTAGCAAAGGCTCTTCCGCAATCGAGGAAGATCAAATGCATGCTTGCCTGCCACTTGTTTCAGGGCACTGACATCCCAAGTCTGTCACATGTCTGCTCAAAAGTAGGTCTCTGACTCTTCTGGACATCAATCATACAAGAAATATGCAAAATAACTAAGCAAGTATTAGAAGTCACCCCAGAACCGGCCCTACTAAACATCTTCCCAGATAATAATGCCCACTCACAACACAAAGAGCTCATAACCCACCTACTCTCAGCAGCCGGAAGCATCATAGCCAGACACTGGAGAGACCTGTCAGGAGTAAGCATGGACCAATGGTATCAAATAGTATGGGAAACAGCCTTATTAGAAAAACTAACCAACAAACTGAAACTGACATGGGGACAAATAGAAGAAGACGCCTTCACCCCGGTATGGCTCCCCTTCATCACATACACAGCCCAACTAGACAACAACAAGAACCCGCCAACAGCATTCGAATCAATCTGGCTAACCTGATTGAAACACACACACACACACACACACACACACACACCACTCACACACAAAAACAAAGTTCACCACAGCCAATCACAAACAGCCAACCCCACCCTAGGTCACCCCCAACCTCTCTCACCACCAAAGGAATACAAGTGAATAGTAAAGAGAACCCACACAAGTGACGCTGACACAGAACCCCACACATTCAATAAGTTTAATAGTAGCATTGCCACCCGACCCCACCACACTCACCATTCCTCCCTCCACTTCCTTCCCCCTTTTCTTTTTAATGTAGCACTAATGTATGACCCTCATAGTCCCTTCCAACTCTACAATTCTACTTCTGGAGAAGCCTACACATGATTGTGGTCAGTGCCCAAAGCACAGCTGTCAACTTTCGGATTTGAAAATAAGGGATTTTTTCAAACTTTCGGATTTGAAAATAAGGGATGCCGCGAGGGTGGTGCAATGGCACCAAGTAGCCTCGCCACCCTGCGCTCCAGAGACTGCGCGTGAACGGGTGAGCGAAAGAGCGAGCGCGTAGACGGCAAGCAGGCTGGCTGTCTGGTTGAGCGTGAGGGTCTGGCTGCACAAGACATGCAAGCTCCGCCCCCGGTCAGTCTCAGACTCCTTATTGGCAGCCGAGCAATGCAGCTGAGGAGCCTCCCTGGCCGGCAGGGAGGGAGAGGAGCTGCTTCCTTTGAAATCTGGGAAATTTAAGGGATATCAACAATCTGGGATAGCAGTGGGAAACGGCATTGAAATAAGGGAATTTCCTGCAAAAAAAGGGAGGGTTGACAGCTATGGCCCAAAGTAAGTGAAAAAAGGCCACTTTTTCATAACAAAGTGGATGGGAATAGGAAGTGGCATGGGTTCTAAGTAGGATAAACAAAGGAAGTCTGCTGGGGTGGGGGTGGGGAGACTAATAATCTGCTGAAAAAAAGTTGGATAGAATCCTACCCTATCCCACTCTACTTTGAGCACGGATTGCACTGCTCCAAAAACAAGGGACACAAGTCAGACATGCTGCCAGTTAAGTACCAGACTGATGGGAAATACACCTAAGAAAAGACCAGGGGTCTTTCCCCCAGGTCAACTGGGGTCACATTTTAGAAGCTAGCCTTGCAAACTTTGCAGCTTCTTCTGCTCCAATGTTTAAAGCAGGGGTGTCAAAGTCCGGCCCTCCAGATGTTTTGAGACTACAATTCCCATCATCCCTGACCACTGGTCCTGTTAGCTAGGGCTGATGGGAATTGTAGTTCCAAAACATCTGGAGGGCCGGAGTTTGACACCCGTGGTTTAAAGGATCAGTTTCAAGGTCTCTCGCTGTAAAATGCTACAGCTGGGCCTCTTTCTGTGGGCTCCTTCATCAAGCTGTTACTAGGTGGCTGTAAACAGCTGGGAAGCTGCCATTTTTAATTTCCCACAATGCCTCAGAGTACCCAAAGTAGTGTCACTCCGACACACTGCGAAAGAATAAAAATGGAAGCTTGTAGTAGTCATCAGCGCTCAGGTTTCAGTTCAGGCTTCAGCAACGGTGGGCCTTGCTAGTTTCCTAGTGCTGCCCCCAGACCTGCTTGTGGGCCATGTGGCCTGATGACAACCAGTTTTAGCCATAAAGCATTTGTGTGTCGAGGTCCCCAAACCACCCCTCAAATAATTCACACATCAGTCAGAATTTTAGTTTTGGTTTTTGGCATGATTTTGGCCACAACTTTATTAAAATACAAACAATGTGAGTGGTTGCTTAGGCATTGGTTAAGACTATCTGTCCCACAGGGGACAGAACTGACAGCCATCAGTAAGGGGAAAACACTCTGGAGAGATAAAGGGAGCCAGTTGGTCTGACTCTCCCCTCTCCCCTCAGGCTCCCAGGGCTCTTACACGGCCCTGGCCCCCGACCGGGGGTTCGGACAAAAAGCATCGAGCCCCTGGATTCCTTTAACGGAATTCCCCTAACACTAGCAACAATTGGAGGAGCAGACACAGTCAATCATAACCCCTCCTCCAACCAACATAATAACCAATGCCTAACCGCCAACCTTACAAGTTGTGACTATTTGCTACGCAGTAGGCGAAAACCAGATGGCACCAGCCAATCAGCCAAATGGAAAAATTCCTACCAGGCCCCTGCCCCAACAGCAGACGACCCCATGACCGGCATAGCAAGGTCAACGCAGAGGCCTAAATTATAGGGAGGGAGGGAGGGTGATCCAAAGCACGCAGCCAAGAGGGGGATCATGTTGCAAACCCACCAATATATATCCGCTGGGCTGTCCATCAATAAATTGCAACATACAATTCTCCCCAACAACACCCAGGGTCCAATCACAACAGTGGCCATCCATACGATCCTGCCCAGCAAGAGGGGTGACTTGCTGGCCCCCACCACAACACGTGCTCTCCATGAAGGAGAACACGCTTTCCAACCTAGTCTACAAGAAACAGTACATATGAAGGAGACCTCTGGATCTCTCTCTCCCCCCCCCCCCGAATGAGAGCCATCATCTTTATAAAACCCAAGGCTGACATTTCTGTCTCTCTCTTTCAGTAGATAACTCCTGGCATGCGGCTGGACCCTTCAAATGTATTTGCACCTCCTTGTGCACCAGAGCTGGGCAGTTACTCTGGACTGAATCAGTGCATGTAGTCAGTGGCTTCACAATGAAAAGCTCTCGACAATGAGAGCCTGTCAGGGTGTGTCCTCCCCCCCCCTTCCTTCTGGCAAAGACATGCTGGAAGACATAAAAACAAGTTCAAACACTATCATTTATGCATAATTCTCTCTTGGCATCTTTCCTAGGTTGCCACAATTTGCAGCCAGAAACCACTTATTTCTCTTCTCCTGTCTCTCAAAATAGTCCAGCCTTAAGTGGATCTAATTCTATCCCAGAAGAGAAACAGCCTTGTCAGGGCTTGGGTGTGTGTGTGTGTGTGTGTGTTGGAAACATCAAGACTTCCATTTATTGCACAGCTGCATTGCTTCGAAAAGCTGGTGCTGAGCCAGAGCTCTGTACCCACAGAGAGCTGTCTGGAATGATAAACACACAGCTGCCTGTGGAAAGGGCCACAAGGATAATAGATCGCCGTGTCTCAACTAGACTGTGTCTGGGCCTCCACAAAACTATTAATCTGCTGGGTGTATATTAAGTATTGCAAAACACGTGCAAAATGGCGAGCCATTCCGCAATGGCTAGCAACGAGGGGATAGCAAAGGAGCTGTAAATATTTTCCAAAGGTATATGCCAGCTCTGATTTACAGCTGTTAAGCCCTCTTGTTGCAAATAGTTCATAAAGCCTATGACCTAAGTACTTGCCCACAGGGCCACAATAACATTTATCTAGTATAAATTAATGTGTTTCAACCACTAATTCAATTTGGCTAGCTAATTCTTATGGTTTTGGCACAACCTGACCTCTGCAACAAAAGTGGAGCTCTTACAGGGATGACTCACAGTTCTGGCTGTGTTTTGTTTCAGTCTCGTAAGTGATGTTTGAACAAAGAGGCCTATTGGCTGAGCGGCTATAAAACTCTTTCTTGAGAAAAGGTTGGGATCAGCGCTAATTGAAACTTCCTTTTCATAGGTGACTGATCAAAACCAGCTGTGGACGTCAAGCAGGAACATATTTTGAGATAGATTACATTAGGAATCCAACAAGTTCAGGACTTTGCGGCTGAAACTCTGACATTCAACAGGGACGTAGTGCTTCTAGTTAGCAAGCGAGACAGAAACTGATTTAGAGTGTTCATTCAGTCGTCATTCCCCTATTTGTTGCTTAAATGTGTGTGTGTGTGTAACCCTCCAAGTATCCCTATTTTCTAGAAACAGTCCTGGATTTACAGAAGCCGTCTTGGTTTATGATTTGATCCCAGAATGTCCCACTTTTCCTTAAAAAGGTAAAGGGACCCCTGATCATTAGGTCCAGTCGTGACCAACTCTGGGGTTGCGGCGCTCATCTCGCTTTATTGGCCGAGGGAGCCGGCGTTCAGCTTCCGGGTCATGTGGCCAGCATTTCTAAGCCGCTTCTGGCGAACCAGAGCAACGCACGAAAATGCCGTTTACCTTCCTGCTGGAGTGGTACCTATTTATCTACTTGCACTTTGACGTGCTTTTGAACTGCTAGGTTGGCAGGAGCAGGGACCGAGCAACGGGAGCTCACCCCGTCGCAGTTGACTCAAACCGCCGACCTTCTGATCGGCAAGCCCTAGGCTCTGTGGTTTAGACCACAGCACCACCCGCGTCCCCTATTTTAGGACACCCCTATTTTCATCAGAAAAACGTTGGAGGGTATGGAGTTATGTGACCCCTATACAACCTTTAGAAGACATCTGAAGGCAGCCCTGTAATGTTGCGTTATGTTTTTATATATGTTGGAAGCTGCCCAGAGTGGCTGGGGCAACCCAGGCAGATGGGCTGGGCAACAACAACAACAACAACAACAACAACAACAACAGAATAGGATGCTCCTATTTCCAACAGAGAAATGTTGGCAGGTATGGTGTGTGTGTGTGTGTGTGTGTGTGGTGTGTATCGCAATCAAACTGAGTCTCAGCAATAATGAAAAAAAGATTGAACCTGAAGACAGAGAACTAATGCCCTCAGTGGTTCATTCAGGCAATTTTAGTCTCTGGGATTAATGGTTTTATGGGGGCCCCTTTTTAGAAGGTACTTGCTTCAGAATGCGGTTTGCTAGCCCTGCTGTGTTTGAGGACTCCTGCTCCTTCTGCCGAATGGGGCCTTGGATTCCTGCCCCAAGGTCCTACCATGAATGTACCACTAGATGTGCTATCTATTTACTAGAATAACATGGCTCGACTCTTGAAAGCAGTGACTTTAACTATTACATTTTTGTGGTTAAGAAAAATATGGGAATTGGCTGAAAAGTCAAATATAACAAGTCTTTTGAAATTAGGAGAAATATGCCAGGGAAATGAAAAGCTAGTACTATTTTTCTCCAATGAACTGATCTCCTTTATTTCATACATTCAGCAGCACTATATTACGCATTTGCAGAACTGGCACCTGAGAATAACAGCTTGTTAAAACACGTCTCAGAGATGCTGGAAGGGGGAAAACACACATTTAATAGGGTTTTTCCTTCACAAATCAAGGGGAACAGCTCTCCACTAATTAGCAGCCAAATCCTGACCACATTTACTTAGAAGTCCCATATAATTCAGTGAGATTTACCTCCAAGGAAGGAGTGCTTGAAGAATTGGGTCTCTGTGAATTCTGCTGCAAGCTGTCACGATTCACACCTGCTGGACTGACGGGCAGATCTGAACGTAATTATCATTTGGATTTCACACTTCTCTGAATTTTCTGACACAATTTTCAATTCAAAGACGTACCAAAAATACATTGCAAGTTGTCTATTTTGGGGTAAAATTCCTTTAGGAATCCGTGCGTTGAGGAAAAAATAATATTTCAACACATGTTGTGATATTTATTTAAGTACGCATTAAGCGACAGATTTTAAGTGTTGTCTCCAGCTTTTGCATTTTAAAAACACAAGCCTAGAAGTAGTTAATCAAGAGCTAGTCTCCTTGAGACTATATATATAGTCTATATATATATAGTCTAGGATATATATAGACTATATATTAGGGTCTGGTGACTTCTGTTTCAGTGTATCTGAAGAAGTGTGCATGCACATGAAAGCTCATACCAAGAACAAACTTAGTTGGTCTCTAAGGTGCTACTGGAAGGAAAAAAATTTATTTTGTTTTGACTATGACAGACCAACACGGCTACCTACCTGTAACTAGTCTCCTTGAGTTCAGTAGGGCTTACTTTCTGGCAAGTGGGTGCAGTAGCCTGTGCCCCTACAGGGCAGTGTAAGTGAGCTAAAGGATACCAAACTGAGAAACCAGCACCCTTTGCTGGCCAGCAAGCCAGAGGCAGCAGAGGGGACTGCCAGAGCCAATCCCTAGACCAGATAGGTGGGAGATTGCCTTCTCTTGATGGGATTACACTTCCTCTGAAGGAGCACGTTCGTAGCTTGGGGGTATTCCTGGATCCTTTGCCTGGTTGCCTCAGTGGCCCAGAGTGCTTTCCATCAGCTTCGGCTGGTGGCCCAGCTACGCCCCTATCTGGACAGGGATCACCTAACTACTGTTGTCCATGCTCTGGTAACCTCAAGGTTAGATTACTGCAATGTGTTATATGTAGGGCTGCCTCTGAAGGCGGTTTGGAAACTTCAGCTGGTACAGAACTCAGTGGCCAGGTTGCTCACCGGAACAAGCTAGTTTGAGCATATTACGCCGATCCTGGTCCAACTGCACTGGCTACCAATTAGTTTCCGGGCCAAATTCAAAGTGCTGGTCTTGACCTATAAAGCCTTAAATGGCTCAGGACCTCAGGACCTCAAGGACTGCCTCTTTCCATATGAACCTACCCAGACCCTGAGATCTTCTTCTGGGGCCCTCCTTTGTGTGCCCCCTCCTCAAGAGGTCCAGGGGGTGGCAACACGAGAAAGGACCTTCTCTGCAGTGGCTCCCCATCTGTGGAATGCTCTCCCCAGGGAAGTTCACCTGGCGACTTCATTATACACCTTTAGTTCGCCAGGCAAAAATGTTCCTTTTTAAACAGGCCTTTGGTTGATTTGATTGACATTCTATGCCCTTTTAAACTGTGGTGGGTTTTTTTGGGGGGGTTATTGGGTTGTTGCTTTTATTTTGATTATATATTTTGTGGTTTTATATTTTTATTTTGCTCTGTGAACCGCCCTGAGACCTCCGGGTATAGGGTGGTATATAAATTCAATAAATAATAATAATAATAATAATAATAATAATAATAATAATAATAATTGTTATGTATTCAGTGGTCTGTGTTTGCCTGAGCTTGAGTCTGGACTAAGGATTCTGAGCCCCTGTATTCTGATTCGATGCATGATATCCAGAACATTTCAGGATTTGGGCCTCTGCCATTGGCCCTTAAACTCTGAGTCATGATTCGCAGCTTGGAAGTTTAGACAGCCAATTACGTTGGGAGTGGGAGTGGCCCAGGCCTTCAGAAATGTATATAAGCTGTTGCTTTGCCCCTGTTGTTTAGTTCTGTTAGTTCAATAAAGGTTCTTGCTGTTATCACTGTGTTTTGCCTTGCGTGTCCAGGTCCCCCAAAACCACCCCTCAAATAACTCACACATCAGACAGAATTTTGTTTTGGTTTTTGGCATGATTTTGGCCACAACTTTATTAAACATACAAATAATGTGAGTGGTTGCTTAGGCATTGGTTAAGACTATCTGTCCCACAGAGGACAGAACTGACGACCGTCAGTAAGGGGAAAACACTTTGGAGATATAAAGGGAGCCGGATGACATGACCCTCCTCTCACTCCACAGGTTCCCAGGGCTCTTGCACAGCCCTGGCCCCTGACTGGGGGTTCGGACAAAAGCATATAGAGTCCCTGGATTCCTTTAACGGAATTCCACGTACACCAGCATCAATTGGAGGAGCAGACACAGTCAACCATACCCCTCCTCCAACCAACATAATAACTAATGCCTAACCGCCAACCTTACAAGTTGTGACTATTTGCTACGCAGTAGGCAAAAACCAGGTGGCACCAGCCAATCAGCCACATGGAAAAATTCCTACCAGGCCCCTGCCCCAACAGCAGACGACCCCATGACAGGCATAGCAAGGTCAACACAGAGGCCTAAAATATAGGGAGGGAGGGCGGGTGCTCCGAAGCATGCAGCCAAGAGGGAGATCACGTTGCACACCAACCCTTATATATACGCTGGGCTGTCCATCATCAATTTGCAACATACAAATCTCCCCAACAACACACTGGGTCCAATCACAGCAGTGGCCATCTAAACGTTACCGCCCAGCACCAGAGGGGTGACTTGTTGGCCCCCACCGCAACACGTGCTCTCCATGAAGGAGAACACGCTTTGTGGAAACCCACCTACACTATAATAATAAAATTAATAATGTGGACCTGCTACCACCATGCATGTGTAGTAACCACGAACCCCAGGACTGTGGAGGTGCAGGTGAAGGCAAGCACCCAAGAAAGTGGTCATAGGCAAGAGGCAGAGGAAGAAAAGCCTCTCCAAGCATGAGTTGCCTTCCTTGTGTTTGCTTTCTCCTCCCCGCTGCCCTCCTTCCTTCTTTCCCACCTTTTCCGTTCCCTGAGATTCCAAGGAGAAGCCTTTTCCCTGTGGAAGTGAGGGAAGGCCTTCTCCCAACTTCCACACAGCATGTAGCTGATGGGGAGAACTTCACGCCACTCCACTGGGGAATGTTCCTTGCGGAGAAGTGGCAGGAACACCAATATAAAAGGAAAACTTTATTCCTTGACTCACCGTCTGAGATAATCCCCGGGGCTGCAGCTGAGATTGCAAAGCTGAATTCATGCAAGTAGAATGTTTGTGGGATGTGATCCCACCATATACACACATACACACACGGATGTGGCAGCTGATGATGTAGCAAAAATTACACTATGCTAGACACTATAATGCCTGAAATGATCGTCAACGTTGGCTTTGTTCTGTACAGAGATGGATCCGAGCAAAATTGATTTTAAGTTAGACGTTTTGCACATCTGAGGTTTGTTTTAATTGTAATCTTCTGTTGCTGCACCTTTAAAGGTCAAGAATCTTTTCATTATTCATGCTTTCATATTTTGTTGGCATCTAGGCTCCTGACTTGCATTTTAGACTCGACAGTTTCTTTCTCCTAAATATCTCGAGTCTCTTGAGTTGGCTTCCTTTTCAAAGGTTTCATTTTGTTGTTCCAAAAAATTCTGAAGCTGAAGGTGAAACTGCAATGACTGCTTAGTTTCAGCTGTAATTAAACATTCATTTTTTAAAATGTCTATTGGAGTGGAAAGAACTGATTATTGAAAAATATATGTGCATCCTAATCACACAAAAAAAGGGAATGGAAAAGGGAATTATTTGAGAAGAAGAGAAGCTTACGGTTTGGCGATATAACTTATTTTTCTGACATTGCTTCCTTCCTGAATTTCAAAAATCTGTTTGAAGTTTAGACAGCTCCAGACATATGAAGTTATAGGCATTGATATGGGTGGGGATTTAAACTTTGAAATATAATCAATAGCTTCTGCACAATTCAGCAAGGGGGAATCTACAGAGAAAACACAGCTCTTCTGTGTTTCTCAAATGTTCTCTAGTACAGTTCTTTCACCTTGCTTCACCCCTCAAGACTACAGCTAGACTACCTTGACTCAAGGACCGCCTCTCCTCATGTGATCATCTCCTGAGGCCCTTCTTCATGTGCTTCTTCCACAAGAGGTCCAGAGGGTGGGAAAATGAGAACGGGCCTTTTCTGTGGTGGCTCCCTGCTTGTGGAATGCTCTCCTGCAGGAGGCTCACCTGATGTCTTCATTACATTTATTTAGGCACCAGAGAAAAATATTCCTCTTCTCCCTGGCTTTTGAAGAATTAAACAATCTATGGCCTTTTAAAATGTGACTGAGTGGGAGGTTATTGGTTTGTTTGTGTTTTTGTTTTATTATGTATTTTGTGTTGTCATTTTGTATTTTTATGATGTGAACCACCCTGTGATCTTTAAATGAAGGTCAGTATACAGATGATGATGATGATGATGATGATGATGATGTGTATCTTTTTATTATTATTATTAATTTATTTCATTTCTATACCGCTTTCTATTTTTAAGAAAAATCTCAAAGCAGTTTACAGAATATTAAAACATCAACAAAACATCAACAAAACAATCTGAAGAAAGTCAATATAGAGTATACAGTCAAAGCAACATAATTAACAGAAAACCAAAATATTATCTTAAAAGATTTCAAAATAAAACATTACAAAGGAGGTTAACTACAGAATACACATTTAACACAAACAAAGTTAACAAAAAAAAATCTTATTGTGGTGTATCTTTCTCAGCAAGCATAATTTAGTATGGTTGCAAGGTATGTGCTGTTAAAAGATGCTCTTGTATGAATATTTCTTCATTTAAACTTGGCACCCCCAGATGCCTCATATACACCTGTTCTTTCTCACAGCGATACCTGCCATTTAGTAGAAAATAATTATTAAAAGATATAGGGAATGCAAAACACTACACTAGCACAAGTCTAATTGAAACTGCTTTGATCTGGAGCATTTAGGCGAACAAGTCCACAATTCTGTTTTCATATTAGTCGGTCCTATGACTGTGGCAGAGATGGGCAACTTTTGCATCCTGAGGACCACAGTCCTTCATGGCCAACTTTCTTGGGACCACAAGCTACTGGGACCACAGGTGTGACTATTGCCTTTCTACAGTAGGTTACCCTGAAGCCATAGTTAAGGCAGAGGTTTCTGCAATCTCCCATCTTACCATCCAGGCAAGAAAGGAGCAATATCAAGAACACTTTCCAGCCAGGAAGTGTCTTAAGACACAAAGCAAGGCTGGTGGGTGGGAGCATCCTGAGAATAGGCGATATGGACTGGAGGAAGGTCTGGAAGGCTGGATGGAGAGGCCTGGAGGACCTAATTTGGCCACTGGCCAGAAGTTCTTCTCCTCAGAGGAAGCCCACAAGCAAGCACTCTCCCACTTGTGATCCCCAACAACTGGTATCCAGAGGCATAATAACTCTGATACTGGAGGTAATAGAGCCAATTTTCACTAGTCACCATTGATAGCCTTATCTTACCTGAATTTGTCCACTCCTCATTTCCAGGCTGCCCAAGTTGGTGACCATCAATATGGCTTTTAATTTTTGCTTTTTAAAAATGTATTACAAACCATTCTAGGCAACATGACTTGAAAGGTGGTGTAGACATTTCTTAAATAATTATTCTGGGTTTAGTGAAGTCATATCCATTTCCCATTTCCTCATCCAGTTTCCTTCCTTATTAGCCAATCACTCAATATGCCACACTGAATCCTAAAGTTATACGACAACAGTTGAAACCCACGTGAGATGTGTCACTCTCGGCCATCTTTATCACTCCATACTGATGAAGAAGTCAGGATTGCATCAAAGGAGTTGGGGGGGGGGTGTCTGCCTCACAATAAGGAATCCATAATGTTCTGTTGTTAATGCTGGTCTATGACCGTAATAAAATTTGATTTGATTTGAATGTTCTGTTGTGCCTGAAATTCTCCCATAAATTCACAAGTGCTACATTGTGCTGCATGAAAAAGTCTGGTTTGTGTTCTCCAGAGAGAACATCAGGAACAATGTATTTGTGGTTGATAAAACATTGCTGCTGCTGCTGCTGCTGCTGCTGCTGTTTAAAAAAGAAAACTCTTTTTCAGAAACTGCCTCTGCCAGTGATGAGAGGAGAGTAGGTTTATGGGTATAGGGTTAACTTCCACAATCCAGCCTTGTCATAATTAGCATTTGATTTGATGCAACTCTTATTTGAAATGGTGTGCTGCATTATCATGCATAAAACAATGTCTCACTAATTATAGCTCCTGACATTATACCCCACAAAAAAACACCGAAGCAGATGTATGCAGCACTTCACATCTCCACGCTTCAAAATGCCAAAAGAAAAATGTTAGAAGGGCTTCAAATAAATGTTCAAACACAGATACATAAATAATTCCTTAAGAATCCTTCTATTGTGCCATAGCAGTGTTTAGCCCTAATGGCATTTGTGTCAGGAATACAGACGATAAACAAGTTTGCTGCTATTCCGCACAGAGATTACTCCTGTGTGACTATCGTGCAGGAGAAAAATGAACAAAATCTGTAGTAATAATAATGATGCACTAATGATAATATAATAATAACAACGTAAATGTATTTAAAATGTCACACAATGCCTCATTGTGCCAACTGATATCTGAGAAGAGAAAGGTCTTTTTTTTCATTAAAGCAATCTTCCCCAACCATTTTGGAGCACAGCTCCCATCACCTGAAATGACAGAGAGGGAATCAGTTCTGTAGCATCATATAACAACCAAAGTATTTCAACCATTCATTTTCCCCCCTTGTAACCTATGACAATTGTTTGTCTCTATAATTTATTGGTGCATATAAGATCCGGCCAGAAATCTACTCAAAATGTTAGACCAGAAAAAAAGTGCTTAAGGATTCTGGTAACGACCCAAAGATCTGTACACTCAAGCATGCTTGGACCTGTTTTTCTTGGAGAGTAGCAGGGATTTCTTTCAGCCGGCACTCACTGAAACTCAGTTGTGGCACCTCTCAGGTGGGCGCCATTGCCATTGTAAGAGAACAAGGGAAGCGTTCGAGGTGAGTTCTGGCACCTCTTTTTCTAGAAAAAGCAGCACTCCTTCCCCTCCCCAGGGCCGATGCACCCATGAGGTAAGAAGAAGAGTTTGGATTTGATATCCCGCTTTATCACTACCTGAAGGAGTCTCAAAGCGGCTAACATTCTCCTTTCCCTTCCTCCCCCACAACAAACACTCTGTGAGGTGAGTGGGGCTGAGAGACTTCAGAGAAGTGTGACTAGCCCAAGGTCACCCAGCAGCTGCATGTGGAGGAGCAGGGACGCGAACCCGGTTCACCAGATTACGAGTCTACTGCTCTCAACCACTACACCACTGGCGAGGTGAGGCAGCTTCCTCAGGTGGCAGAAGGATCTACAGGAACAGCAAATCCTGATGTCAATCTTTATTCCCTCTTTGTTCCTGGTATAGATCTTCACCCACCCCTTCTTACCTGACAGGGAGGGAGGCATCATTTTGTCATTTGTACCAGTTGCCAAAATGTCTTGGGGCAGCCCTGGCCATGCCACAAAATACTTTTGAAACTGAGGACCATTCTAGATATGCTGTGCGAAACAATCATTTAAGAAACAACAACAATAGCAGGCAATTTGCTATATCCCAGTAGTGCAATTTAGTTGTAGTACAAAACCAGTCAGACACCTTTGTAATTAAATAAAAGTAACAATATATTGTTTATTTGTAATAAACTAAAAGGTAAAATATATAATGTAACTAAATAACAACCAGCACCAGCCACCAATTGTGACTCTGTATTTCAAACTTAATCCTTCACAAAACTACAAGCACTCCTATAGAGTACGGTATATATAAAGCAAACCACGTCCCATTAAATGCACTTTAAAAGGTGATTTCTCCACACACTGAAATGTGAAACAATAAATACAGCGTTAGAAGCAGTTTGTACTTCTAGGAATGTGCACATAATTTTATTGGCCAAGCTGGTTCTAGGTTATTTTCAGGGAGGAATCATTGCAAATGAGGGCGTGTAGAGGTTTGTCTTCATAAGCCAGCTCCAGCTATCATGATCACCAATATACCACACAGACTCGGGCATCTGTTCCGGTAAACTTTTGATTGCTTGTAAATTGTCATTACTACAGTAAATGCCTGTGACTGAAGCCTTTGGATATCTTTAGTGCTACACTTGTCAGCTCTACTTAGAAATAATAGTGACTGACTGTAACATGGTTCAGAGATCTTAAATGAGGAAATCAGTGCTGTCTGGAAAAGAGGATGCACAGGCATGTAATAAATGAACGCCTTCTGATAATTCTAGATAACCATGTTATGTTCCATTTAAAAATATAATGATCAGGGGATGACAGGACGACATTCCAGAGTCCACACTAGTTTCTCAAATGGCAGATGTTGCTCTCACAACAAAGATGGCTTGGGGAGAATTCAGGCTGTTATCCTGTACCCACTTACTTGGAAGTAAGTTCCATTAAACTCAAGGGTGTTGACTTCTGAGTTAATCAAGGACTTAAATGCCACCAGACTGGCAAGGTCTGGTGGGCTTCTATGCGCATTCATAGAATCATAGAGTTGGAAGAGACCACAAGGGCCATCCAGTCCAACCCCCTTCAGGTATACTGGGCCAAGGTCGTTTAGGGCTTTAAAGGTCAGCACCAACACTTTGAATTGTGCTCGGAAACATTCTGGGAGCCAACGTAGGTCTTTCAGGACTGGTGTTATATGGTCTCGCCATCCACTCCCAGTCACCAGTCTAGCTGCCACATTCTGGATTAGTTGTAGTTTCTGAGTCACCTTCAAAGGCAGCCCCATGTAGAGGCATTGCAGTAGTCTGAGCGGGAGATAACCAGAGCATGCACAACTCTGGCAAGACAGTCTGGGGGCAGGTAGGGTCTCAGCCTACGTACCAGATGGAAAAGCTTAAGGAGATAAGACCAAGGACCTATCTAGTCCAGGATGGTGTTTCTCACATCCAAATGCCCCTGGGAGGCCCACATGCAGCTCATGAGGGCACATCTCTTGCAGTTCCTATGTTTGCATCCCACCTTTCATGATGGTTTCTAGGCAGTCACCCATCCAGGTACTGACCAGACCCAGACCTGCTTAGCAACGAGGCAGCCTCACACATGCCTTCGAAACATCCCCTGCTGCTGTTGTTTCACTCTTCTCTGTGGGAGCGGAAGTGTCCCTGCAGCAATATCAGCGTGTAATGCTGAGAAATAGAGAAGGAATAGCAGATAAATGAGGCCAAAGCTGAGCCTTTAGGATTTGTTCTGCTGCTATTAACTCGGTGCAGTATTTCTTGTACAGCTTTAATTAAGATTTTCCTCAGGCTCTTGTGGCATAATTTTCCCCCCTCTACATACCCCACACATTTAGAATAAGTATTGGCATATATGAATAGAAAATGAAACGGATAGAACATTATTTGAAATACTTAGTGAATAAGGTAGGAGGGGAAAGAAAGGCCTTATCCATCCAGCTTTCAAATGGAGATGAGTTTTCTAAGAGAACATCACAGAGCAGTCATGGCTGCTTGCTCTTTGCTCAGCCAGGTGAAAAGATGGTTTAATTATAAAACAAGTTGAGCCTTCAGCTCCATGACCAGCATAAGTGATTCCTTCCATTCAGTTCATGCCCAGAATTTCTTTTAAAATACACACACACACACACACACACACACACACACCATTTGAAATGGCAGCACAGGTGAAGATGCTGTTGCTACCTCAGCAGGCGGAGAATGCATTAAGGTGGCTTCAAAAGAGGATTAGAGGGGTCAGCAAACTTTTTCAGCAGGGGGCCGGTCCACTGTCCCTCAGACCTTTTGGGGGGCTGGACTATATTTTGAAGAAGAAAAAAATGAACGAATTCCTATGCCCCACAAATAACCCAGAGACGCATTTTAAATAAAAGCACACATTCTACTCATGTAAAAACATGCTCATTCCCGGACCGTCCGTGGGCCATATTTAGAAGGCGATTGGGCCAGATCTGGCCCCCGAGCCTTAGTTTGCCTACCCATGGATTAGACCAATTATTGGAGGAGAAGGCATGGCCTACATAGATGGAGTCAGTGATGCTTCTGAATACCAGTTGCTGACAACCACAGGAGGGGAGAGTGGTCTAATGCTTGAATCCTGCTTGTGGGTTTTCCACAGGCATCTGGCTGGCCACCTTGAGGTACTGATGTCATTTGCTGCTGGTTGGGTGACCAGATGCAAAAGAGGACAGGGCTCCAGGATCTTTAATAGTTATGTGGACGCGGGAATTCCAGGAGGTGTAGCTGGTATGACAAACAAACCTGCTGAAATTCTCCTCTGCACAACTCTTTAGGGACGTTTTTAATTTTTGATGTTTTATTGTGTTTTTAATATTCTGTTGGGAGCTGCCCAGAGTGGCTGGGGAAACCCAACCAGATGGGCAGGGTAATAATAATAATAATAATAATAATAACCAGATGGGTGGGCTATTAACAACAACAACAACAATAGCAACAACCAGATGGGTGGGGTATAAATTATTATTATTATTAGTATTAGTATTATTATTATTAGATGCTAGAGCTGTTTTTCACTCTCTCTCCATATCCCTTCATCTGGGCAATTTGGTTACTATATATTTTTTATTTTTTATTTTGGTTAACACTGCAAGTTTGTTGCATTTTGTATGTGATTTTAATTCTTGCATTTTTTAAAATTTTCTATATTGCTATATCTATATTTCATTATATTTTAGTAAGTCCTGGGGGGTCTTTTGGGATAGAAAGTGTAGAATACCAATTATGGCAAATAAATCAATATTTCAATACAAAGCATTTTGAAAAGCATGACAGACAGAAATAGAAAAAAAACCAACCTGTGCTTTTTTCAGGGGGTATTCAGGGGTACGCAGTACAGGCACCTCTTTTTGTTGTTGTTAAAAAGTGTGCCACTTACTGTAACAACTTCATAGTGAGTACCGGCACCACTTTTTCTAGGAAAAGAAGCACTGGAAAAAAATAATCCAGTGTCTTATACATCAGCAATGAAACTGCTCTTCACAGCCACACACTTATTCTTTTCTGCTCACTCTATACTTTCGAATGCTTTTTTTGTGTGTGTGTAGCAGAAAAGCACCCTATCTTTTGCAGGGAACAGCTTAAGTGGCTCTGGCTGTCAGATCAAGCAACTCTGGGTCATCCAAGAGTAGAAATGCTTGCAAAGAAGAAGAAAAAAGACTGCACTAGTTTAATAGATCAGAGATACAGCCCTAGAGCAAACTCCCATAGTAATTATATAAATCATTTCCACAACAGCATAATTGTGGGGGATCTTTGCCAGATATGCTTGTAAGGGCCGACTTTTCCACACCTTGCTCTTTTAGGCCTACAGCATGCTGCTACAAAATTCAGGTTTCGTAATGCATCATACCTCCCAGTCTGAAATTTTGGATCAACACAATAACATGGCAGGATTAAGATCAACATAGAAAGTAACTTGGAGGTATCTCACTGATTCTTACAAGTTTTTCATATTTTGGTGCAGTTGTTTGAGAATCAACTTAATTTAGGTGGTCTAACACGGTCCATTTCAGTGTTACCTTCTAGGATTTAAAATTTACAGTGGATTATGTTTATTTTTTATTAGAAATAGCATTAGGAAGAGGGCTTATGTTGCGAATGTTGATTGAGTTTTGGAATCACCCCAGCAACTTGGAAGATTTCCTTCCCCCCACCCCACCCAATAAATTTTTATTGGTTTTCCAAATTAGTACAATAAAATGCACAAACAACAATCAAACAAATAAAACACAACCTACAAAAGAAAAACAAATAAAAACATACAGAAAATCCTTTTAACCTATCATTATTTCATATCATCGTGGGTTGACTTCCTCCCGTCCTCTCTTCCTGCGTACCATGTAAATCATCTTTAGTAATTTATTTACATCATTAAAACATTTTTTAATTAATTAATTATTTTTCTCTTCTTTTCTTATCAATACCATTTATTCCAACAATTATAAACCTTAATTCTATCCTCTAGGTCAGGGGTAGGCAACCTTCGACTCCCAGATGTTTTGGGACTACAACTCCCATGATCCCTAGCTAACAGGACCAGTGGTCAGGGATGATGGGAGTTGTAGTCCCAAAACATCTGGGAGCCGAAGGTTGCCTACCCCTGCTCTAGGTCTACAGCCTCACTTTTCTTCCAGCTTACTTCTACTCTTAAATCTTACAATATTTTTTTAAATATAATTTAAATTTCTTCCAGTCTTCTTCCACCGCTTCCTCCCTCTGATCACGAAGTTTCCCGGTCAGCTCAGCAAGTTCCACATAGTCCATCATTTTCATCTGCCATTCTTCTATCGTTGGTATTTCCTCTGCCTTCCAGTTTTTACCTAATAAAATTCTAGCTGCTGTTGTGGCATACATAAAAAAAGTCCTGTCACCTTTTGGGATTTCCTGTTTTACAATTCCAAGTAGAAAGGCTTCTGGTTTTTTACTAAATGTGTTTTTCAACACCTTTTTCAATTCATCAACTTGCAAGATTTCCAACTCCGCGAAAGCCACATGTTTTTTAAAAAATGATGGTTTTAGTAAGGAAGCAATCTGGATCCATACAAGTCATCGAGAGCCCTGTCATTAACCTTTAAGCTCAGTGCAACAGTCTTCAACACTTGGAAGCAAAGCACTTTTCCTAGAGCAGGCCAGATCCTCCACACATCCAATGAATGCCTACTCAGATCTCCAGCCGAATCGACACAAACTATTGAACCACCACGAGAGGATACATCTATCACTGAGGCCTGTGGCAAGCCTTTTCCAATGACTCAAACTGGGTTGATGAGATAACCAAAGTATGCCAAAGGAGGTTATTTGAATCACCTCTTCTTTGCATTGTAAATCTCCTGCATGCTTAAGCTCCAAGCTTCTGTATTCCATGGTTGATTGCTAGAGGTAGAGGCGCTTTGGCCTAAACCACTGAGCCTCTTGGGCTTGCTGAACAGAAGGTCGGCAGTTCAAATCCCCGTTACGGGTTGAGCTCCCATTGCTCTGTCCCAGCTCCAGCCAGCCGAGCAGTTCGAAAGCACACCAGTGCAAGTAGATAAATAGGTAGCGCTGTGGCAGGAAGGTAAAACGGCATTTTTGTGCGCTCTGGTTTTCGTCACGGTGTCCCATTGCACCAGAAGCAGTTTAGTCCTGCTGGCCACATGACCCGGAAAGCTGTCTGTGGACAAACGCCGACTCCCTCTGCCTGAAAGCGAGATGAGAGCCGCAACCCCATAGTCGCCTTTGACTGGACTTAACCGTCCAGGGGTCCTTTACCTAGAGGCCGGCCCATGAGGGAAAATGGGGCACTGCCCCACCAATTCCACTCTGTTTTCAGCCAGTCCCCTCCTGCCTGCCCTCTTTCTTTCTTCAATTCCAGAGCTGGCCCTGGGTCTCAGCTTCTTCTTCCTTAGTCTCAGCGTTGCCTTTGTAGAACTCAACACAGAGGAGGATGGGGACAAAACTGGCGATAGCTCTGCTTGTCACTGAGTCTGCCCCATCTTTCCATAGGCCTCTCACCCTACCAGTTTCAGTGACCATCAGCCAACGCTGCAAAAATTGGAACACTTCTCTGTTTTACGCAACAACCTGACATCCTTTTTTTAAAAAAAATAATAATCCATTGTGTTTCACTCTTCATTCTCAATCTGAGGCACATTTTCCCCTTTTGGTTTTCCTATAGCAAACCAGCTGCCTTTCCTGGCTCGGCTACAAACCTCGAGTTTATTAATATGGGAGAGAGTTCTGCTGGTTGACAATTTAAGATAAAGTAAATTGGAAGTGGCATCAAAGAGCATGTGGGTGTTAATGTGCGTCACCGAGGTTCTTTTTTCTGACATCCCAAAAGGTCTTGCCTGTATGGCCGACACGTGCAACCTTTACCAGTGACCCCGTGTTATTAAAGGCTAGGCACTCCCATTGATTTGTGAAAGTGACAGATGCAGCGAGAGGCTGTAAATTAGCCAGGTCTCTATGGATTTTCAAGGATTCTTCCATTGCTCCGCCCACCAGTGATTTGTTCGCATCTATTGGCCGAGCTGCTTGTGCAGAAGCACTTAGATGTTTATCTGACATAAATCTGCTGTACCGGTACTTCTGTGAATACAAATGGATGTCCTCGTTTGTTGTGTTTCCTGGACAGCAAGCAGTTAACACCATCGTTCTGATTCTGGGAACTCTGCCAAGGTATCCAGGCAACTATCACTTGTCTGAGAGAAGGCGAAGTTGGTTTCACTTTCCCCTTCCCGAGTAGTGTATGCTGTAGTGTGCTAGAGTGTGTATCGTAGCTATGGAGCTTGACTCCTCAGGTTTTCTTTTGTTTGTGAGTCAATAAATATGTAGTTTAGAATACAACTGTCTGGACCTCAGTTATTCCAGACACAGAGAAGCAGACCTAAAATTGCCAACACAAGGCGCTGCGCGATTCTGCTGAGTGAGTGAGAGAGCCTGCCCAACGGAAGCGTGGCTGGACACCATTGCGGAGCCAGGGCTCGTTAAGACGATTTATGGCTGCTCCGGGCAGCAGTTCAAAGAGGAAGAGAGACACCACTATGGCTACACTCTCACATTTATCACAGGTTATGGAAGCGCCTGTCAGGGGCTGGCCGGTTTCCGAAGCGGTGCCAGAGGAGACAGCTGACCTAGATAGGGCTCCGCTGACGCCCGAAGAGTTATTGAGGGTCTGGGATCAGGAACAGGCACAGCCCCTGCTGACGCCAGAGCAGGTAGTGCAGCAATGGGAGGAAAGCTCCACCAGAGCGCTAGCACAGCCAATGGGAAGGGATCAGAATATGGAGACCGAGGAGGAGTTGAGGCTTAGAGAGCCTACCGGAGCATCAGACACCACTAGCGGGGAAGGTGAAAGCGAAAGGGAAGGGGGAGCCGTAGGGCTGCCCAGGTCAAGGGCGCGGAAGCGGAAAAAGGAGAGGCGGAGACTAGGCTTTCCGAAGCTCCTATGCTGGGGGCGGAGCCGCAAATCCGTACTAGAAGGATCTGACTCCGAGGGGTCGGATGCATAATCGCAAGGTCTGGATTATCAATGTTATGAAATAAAGTGATTAGTTTAGCAGACTGCGTTTTGTGGATGCTTACTTCCGAGGAGACACCCATCCGTCTCACAGCATCCTTCTAGTCATCGTCACCTCCTCAGAAGTAAAGCACAACCAGCATGAGCAACGCGGAAGAAGCCGCAGCGTTAGCTGCCCAAGGAGCCGGCGGTGGAGGTGCCCCTACCTGGGAAGATAGAGCTCGTGAGCTAGAGGTACTGTACCGAATTAGTCAAGCCAGGTTGGAGGAGGCAAGGATCCACGCTGAGCAGGGCAGGAGTGCGCAGGCGGGCAGGCGAATCACCATGCTAACAAGCAGGTTTCAGGGCAGACCAGAACAGTACATAGGTTTTAGAACGGACATGCTATATGCCCTGGAACTACAAAAAGACTCATTTAAAAATGAGGAAGAGCAGGTCGGATTTGTAATTTCGCATTTTGAATTACATGCTCGAGATTGGGTGAGGCCACTGATTATGGCAAAGGACCCAGCGCTTCAGAGAGTAAAGGAGTTCTTTAAAGCGATGGACGCTGTTTATACGAGCAGTTCGGAACAGGAATTGGAAGCGCAGGAACTTTTGCTTTTGAGGCAAGGGAATATGACGGTGCGCGAGTACCAGGCAAAGTTTTTGTCGTTAACCCATCGTCTGGGATGGGAAATCAATACGCCTCAAATGATAGCGCTCTTTAAGTTAGGTCTGGCCGATGAAGTAAAAGACTCTTTGGCGAGGGGGGGTCCCTACAATGACATGAAAAGCCTCACCGAAGCAGCGATGGCAATCGGCATTAGACTGGAACTCAGAGACAAAAGCAGGAAGGAGGGGAAGGCGGGAAGGTGGTTCAACTTCCGCATTCCCACACCAACAGAGAGACCGGCTGGCGCGCAGACGCATCTCCCGGAAGAAACGCCCATGGAATTGGGAGGAGCGCGCGCGCGCCCTATTTCAAACGCAACGGTTGCCAAGGGGAGTGACACGCAAGGCGGGAAGGCGCCCAGAAAATGCTATGTGTGTCACCAAATAGGACACCTCGCAAAAGCGTGTAATAAGAAAAAGGTGTGGCAAGGCATGACGGGGGCTGTAACAGGAGAAGGGGAGGAGCAGACGCCGAGGCAGGGAAACGGGAATGCCGGCTGGCAAGTCACGGGGACGGCCAGCCCGGCTCAGGAGCAGTAAAAGGTCCCCCCAGCAACGCACCAGAGACGCCCCCCCCCAGCCCGCCAGAGCACACCCTCCCCAACCCTCCCAAGCCAGGCATCGTGATGGAAGTCACACTGGAGCTACCCAATGGCTTCACCATGCAAGTTCCCGCCTTGGTAGATTCGGGAGCATCGGCTGATTTCCTGGATATAGACTTTGCACGGCAGCACCAGCTTCACCTCCTGCCTTTGCCTGTCCCCTTGCAAGTCACCACCATTGATGGGAGGGAATTAAAAGGAGGGGCGGTCACGCAAAGCGCTCCACCTATGCGGATGGGGATGGGAAGGCACTCTGAAGTTATTGCTTTCCACGTCACCACGTTAGCAGGCCCCCCCTTAATACTGGGGATGGGGTGGCTGGACAGACATGACCCAGTAGTGAGCTGGCATCAGCGCTCTCTAGTGTTTGGTTCTGCGTATTGCATGGAGAATTGCTTGCAGCAGCTCAATCCCAAGGAGCAGGCAAAGGCTGCCGTGATGCAAGCAGGGGAAGTCACCCTCCCTGCGCAATATGCGGAGTTTCAACAGGTGTTTAACGAAAGGGAAGCAGACAAGCTACCCCCCCACCGCCCCTACGACTGCCGAATCGACCTGGTGCCAGGAGCTCAGCTGCCACCGGGCAAGCTTTATTCAATGTCGGAGCAGGAGATGGCAGATCTGAAGGACTTCATTGACAAAAACCTGGCCAGAGGGTTCATCAGGGAAAGCAAGGCTGTAGGGGGCAGCCCAGTGTTCTGGGTGGACAAAAAGGACACCCCCCAACGGAGATTGATTTGTGACTATCGGATTCTCAACTCCCTGACCCTCCCTGTCTCCTACCCCATGCCGAAGATCGACGACCTGCTGGCGGCGGTACGCAAGGGCAGGATCTTCACCAAGCTGGACCTGAGGGGTGCGTACAACCTAATCAGGATCAGAGAAGGCGATGAGTGGAAAACAACCATGTTCACACCCCTGGGTGCTTATGAGTTCCTCGTGATGCCCTTCGGCCTCCAGGGAGGTAGTCAATGCTTCCAAGCGTTCATGCATCACGTGTTGGGACCCCTGCTGTACAAACAGGCAGTGGTCTATTTAGATGACGTGCTGGTGTACTCTCAGAACCCAGAGGAGCACGTGCACCACGTAAAGGAAGTACTGCAGAGACTCCAGGAACACCAATTAGCGGTCAAGCTGGAGAAGTGCCGGTTCCACACCACGGAGGTGGACTTCCTAGGCTACCGACTCTCAGATACAGGAATAGCCATGGATACCAATAAGGTGGAGGCGATCCTGCAATGGAAAAGCCCCAAGACCAAGAAGGACGTGCAGCGCTTCGTCGGCTTCGCAAATTTTTATCGCAAGTTCGTAAGGGCGTTCGCAGACATGACAGCACCAATTACGGACTGCTTGAGAGGCAAGAAGAAGTTTAAGTGGACGGACGAGGCGCAACAAGCCTTTGAAACACTCAAGAAAGTCTTCGCCTCAGAGGAGCAGTTGCTGCATGTGAACCCCAGCAAGCCCATCAGAATAGAGACAGATGCATCAGATCGAGCCATAGGAGCGATACTACTGCAGCAAGATCCAGCAAAGGAATGGCGGCCCTGTGCGTTCTATTCCAGGAAGTTGAGCCGGTCTGAGGCCCATTACGCCATTTGGGACAAAGAACTGTTGGCAGTGGTCGCAGCATTCAAACACTGGCGCCACTTCTTGGTGGGGGCGCAACACCAAATCCAGGTTCACACTGATCACAAGAACCTGGAGTACTGGCGCACGGCTAGAGTGCTCAACCAGCGCCAAATGCGATGGGCAGAGTTTTTTGCGGAATTCAATTTCCACATCCAGTATGTTCCTGGCGAGCAGAACAGCAGGGCGGACGCCCTATCCAGGAAGCCAGAATACATGGAAGATGAAGGACCTCCGGTGGCAAGGGCCATCTTCAAGCCTGAACAGTGGCGGTGTGGGGCGACATTGGGTGGTAGGGAAGAACTGGTGCGCCTCACACAGGCGGACGCCTTTGCCCAGAACAAACTGAGGGAACTCAAGGAGGGGAATCCCAGGGCAGGAGGGTTTGAGGAAAAGGAGGGGCTACTGGTGTACAAGGGGGCACTGTATGTGCCAGGGGAGGATATGAGGGCCAAAATTCTCAGACAGCTTCATGACAACCCCACAGCAGGGCACTTTGGGCAATTCAAAACCATGATACTGGTCACTAGAGAATTCTGGTGGCCAAAGGTCAGGCAGGACGTTAAGGACTACGTCAGGGGGTGCGAGGTCTGCCAAAGGGCCAAGGGGGAGAGAAGGGTACCAGCAGGACTACTGGAACCGCTTCCCACCCCAAGCAAGCCCTGGGAAGCGGTTTCGCTGGACTTTGTCACGGATCTCCCCAAGTCCAAGGGCAACACGGCTGTACTAGTCGTAGTGGATCTCCTGACCAAGATGGCTCACTTCATTGCCTGCCCCAAAGTGGTGTCGGCGGAGGAGACGGCCCGGTTGTTTATGCAGCACGTGTTCAAGCTGCATGGTATGCCAGTGAGAGTAATTTCGGATCGCGGCGCCCAATTTACCTCCCGTTTCTGGCGCAAGCTCATGCAGATCTTGAAGGTGCAGGTGTGTCTATCTTCAGCACGCCATCCTCAAACTAACGGTCAATCGGAGCGTGTTAATTCCATACTGCAGCAGTATCTGCGCTGTTATGCTTCCCAGCAACACAGCGACTGGAGTGACAAACTCGCCCTTGCAGAGTTTTCGTACAACAATGCTCAACACTCCTCGGCAGGCATGTCCCCGTTCCAGGCGATCTACGGCAGCCACCCCAGGGCCTTTCCGGGAAGGGAGGGGGAACAGGGGGATGGAGACGTGCCCGCTGCACAGAATTTCGCTGAGGAGTTGGAAGCATTGCACCAATTGCTCAGTGACAATTTGGAGCGGGCTAAAGCAGCCTACAAGACGGCAGCGGACCGGCACCGCAGGGAGGGGGAGGACATCCAGGTGGGAGATATGGTATGGTTGTCCACACAAGGGCTGCCCATTCGCGGCAGGTGCAAGAAGCTGCAGCAACGTAGACTGGGGCCTTTTGAGGTAGTGGAGCAGATCAACCCCGTGGCTTTCAAACTGCGACTGACGGACGACATGAGGATTCACCCGGTGTTCCACAGGTCTCTCCTGTCCAAGTACAGGGAACCTCACAGGTACCAACAGGGCTACCAGCAGGGGTCGCAGGGGTTACCGATGGTGGAACCGGAACTCTTCAACGAGGCCACCGAGATTTTGGACTCCAGGTGGCAAGGGGATGAACTGCAGTATTTGGTAGCGTGGGAGGGGGAGCCAGCGTCGGAAAATGCATGGATCCCGGCAGAGGAAGTCACCAAGGAGCATCTGGTGTGGGAATTTCACGAACTATTCCCGCACAAGCCCAAACCATACCGTTGGCAACTGAGAGACGTGTTTCAGCCCACAGACTCGGAGGAAGGGGACTTCTGGGGTTTCCCACCATCAGGGGGGAGTGAAGGGTACCCAATGGTAGGAGAAGGGACCGAGAGTGCAGAACCCCTTTCTCCACCCATGGCCAGGGAGGATTGGGAAGACCTGTTTGCCTCATCGTCCAGTGGCGACACCACAATATTCTTAGGTTTCCCTTCCTCCCCTGACACAGCAGACGAGTCTTGGGGGGAGCTGGGAGATCTAGCAAGGGACTCCGAAACCAATCTGCCCCAACCAGGTGTGCCTTTTCAGGAGGGGAAGGGGGGCTTGGAAGGGGGGATGGATGTCAGGGGCTGGCCGGTTTCCGAAGCGGTGCCAGAGGAGACAGCTGACCTAGATAGGGCTCCGCTGACGCCCGAAGAGTTATTGAGGGTCTGGGATCAGGAACAGGCACAGCCCCTGCTGACGCCAGAGCAGGTAGTGCAGCAATGGGAGGAAAGCTCCACCAGAGCGCTAGCACAGCCAATGGGAAGGGATCAGAATATGGAGACCGAGGAGGAGTTGAGGCTTAGAGAGCCTACCGGAGCATCAGACACCACTAGCGGGGAAGGTGAAAGCGAAAGGGAAGGGGGAGCCGTAGGGCTGCCCAGGTCAAGGGCGCGGAAGCGGAAAAAGGAGAGGCGGAGACTAGGCTTTCCGAAGCTCCTATGCTGGGGGCGGAGCCGCAAATCCGTACTAGAAGGATCTGACTCCGAGGGGTCGGATGCATAATCGCAAGGTCTGGATTATCAATGTTATGAAATAAAGTGATTAGTTTAGCAGACTGCGTTTTGTGGATGCTTACTTCCGAGGAGACACCCATCCGTCTCACAGCGCCATTAAGAGATAGCACGGCTTTTTTGGCAAAGCGTCCTGAAGTGATTTATGGCCAGGACGGGAGGTCTGTGTGTCTGCTGCAGCCGGCAGCATGAAAGCCCAGCTGGAGGACTGCTTTGTGCAAGCTTTGAGGCATAAAGCAGGGAAACCTCGCTGGTGAAGAGGAGCCGTTTCCTGGAGCTGGGAGCTGAGAGGCAAGTGCTGAGTTTGCAGCCACGTGAGTTACCTCAAGCCCCAGGGGGGAGATGGCAGAATCCCATGAGAACTTTACACCGCCCTTCCCCAGGCTAAATGGGAGGAATTGGGCTGACTGGTCGCGAAAAATGAAGGTCCTCTTAACTGCTAAAGATCTGTGGACTTGTACTGAGGCCCCACCAGTGCAAGACCCTGCTGCTGCAGCAGCTAGGGCCAAGAAGAAAGATGAGAGAGCTACTGCTCACTTAGTCATGGGCATTGAGGAAGAGCAGATGGTGCACATAGACGCTGCCACCAACGCCCACGAGATTTGGGGGGCTCTCCAACGTGTGTTCCAGAGAGATACAGCGGGTGCACGCATTCACACCACCAGGCAGCTGTTTGAGCAACGTTTGCAACCTGGAGGCTGTGTGCGTGAGCACACCAACAAGATGTTGGCAATCTTCAACCGTTTGAGACAGCTGCAGGTTCCATTTACGGAGGAACAGAAAGTTTACATTTTGCTTAGTTCGTTAGACCCCAGTTTTGAGACGCTTTCTCTCACTCTGGAAGCCTTGCCAGCAGCACAACTGAGCATTGATTATGTATCGGGGAGGCTGCAGGATGAACAGGATAGGAGAGAAAGAGAGAAAGGAAAAGCTGTTAAGGGGGGTTGCTCTTTGCCCAGGAGTGGGGGTGCAGAGGCTGCTGAGAGCTCTGTTAAAGCTCTTGCAGTGAAGAAATGTTTTGGCTGTGGGTCAGATAAGCATCTAATCCGGGACTGCAGCCAAGAAAACTTCAAAGCTGGTTTCCATGGCAACCGCCAGAGGAAAGGGAGACCACGTCGTGGAAGGAAAGCACCGTCCAGAGAAGGCAGAGAAGATAAAGCAGCTGCATACGCTTTCGTTGGAAAGACTGTTGCCAACCCCAAGCTGCGTTGGATTGTGGACAGTGGTGCCAGTAGGCATCTAGCACCACCTGGCAGTCAGTTGCGGAACTGCAGGTCGATCCAAGATGCTACCACAGTCACTTTGGCAGATGCAACCACTAAATCTGTCACCAAAGCTGGTGTTTTTTATATGCCTTGTCTGAATGATGACATTGATGTGTTTGTTTTAGATGGCATGAAGTATGGCTTACTTTCTGTTTCAGCTTTAGACCTTGCAGGTTACATGGTCAGTTTTGGTAACCAGGTATGCACCATCTCCAAAGGTGGAAAGCAGTTGGTCCAGGTGAGAGGCCATGATGGGGTGTACATACTGGAAACTGACAACAGCGCCACAGCGAGGGCGCAGGGTGCTGAAACAGGTAAAAACAGTTTTGAGACGGCACACGCGCATTGTGCCAACAAACCCACCCACGATCAATGTTTACACTTGTGGCATCGCAGGTTTTCGCACGCCAATTGGGGGTACGTGCGCAAGCAGGTAGAGTGCACTGAGGGTTGTAAAATGAAGGAGTGCACTAAATTCCTAGACTGCCGAGCTTGCAAGAGATCGAAGGTGCATTCTTGCAGTTACCCAAGGTCAGACAGGGTGGCCAACCAGGCGTTTGAGCTGATTCACGCCGATCTGTGTGGACCAATGCAGGTTCCCAGCATGGGCCATGCCCGCTTTGTACTATGTCTGATTGACGATTATTCTCGCGCCGGCTGGATTTTCCCACTCAAGGACAAGGGGCAAGCGGCGAAAGAGATTAAGGAATGGGTGGAGGCAGTAGAGGTGGAATTTGGCACCAGAGTGAAATCTTTTCAGACCGACCGAGGCACTGAGTTTACTTGTGCAAAGTTGCAGGATTTCTTTCGTGCCAAAGGCATTAAGCATAGAAAAACCTCTCCTTACGCTCCCCAGGAGAACGGGGTTGCAGAGCGCAGGAACAGAACCCTGCAGGAGGCAGTTGATGCTATTTTGTTTGATTCGGGTCTGCCAAAATTCTTCTGGGCCGAAGCATGGAAAACTGTATGTCACACTTTGAACAGGACATACAACTCTGTGGTAGGGACCACGCCCTATTTTCTTCTCTACGGAAAGAAGCCCAAGGTGCACTATTTCCGTACCTTCGGGGCAGAGGCCTGGGTCCTGATACCCCGGCAGTTACGTAGGAAGGGCAGCCCGAGGTCACAGAAACTGATTTTCTGCGGCTATGACACAGGGTCGAAAGCCTGGAGATTTGCTCATCCGAGTGGAAATCGTTCTCGGGTGGTGATCAGCCGCAGCGCAGAGTTTTGTGAGCAAGATGGCTGGAAGAGGATTCATGGCAATCCTGAAGTGCTCACAGACTTATTCAGCGGTCTTGACTACCAGGATCAGTCAGGCACACCCACTGGTGGTGCTGATGGTGGTCAACCTGCTGGTGTTTCGGGCCACGATCCCGAACACGACCAGGGTGCAGTGCCAGAGGGGGCAATCCCTAAGACTCAGGTGAAGTCTGAACCCAGCAGTGCACCCACGTCTCCAGGGGAGACAAGAGCTAGGAGACAGAAGCGCAGTAGGTCTCCACGCTCACCTTCAGGCAAGTTCAGTCCAGGAGGGCACAGCAAGCGCAGCAAATCGCTTGGCGGTTCTCCAGATGCCAGGGACTCACAGACTGAGTCCGGCACGTCTGGGTCAGAGGGGGAGTCTCCAGTGGTGCCATGGCGTTCCAAGCGCACCACGAAAGGCAAACCTCCTGACAGGTTCAAAGCCACCACGGTTTGGGCCCATGTTGCTCTGTGCGAACCGGAGAGCTTCGCTGAGGTGCAGAAGTTACCTCAAGCAGAGTCCAGCAAGTGGCAACAAGCGATGGAGAAAGAGCTTAGTGCCATGAAATCGCTTGGAGTGTTCACACTTACAACTCTGCCAGCTAACCAGCAAGCTGTGAGTTGTCGCTGGGTCTATAGGTTGAAACCCACTGCAAGTGGAGAGCCACAATACAAAGCGAGATTGGTGGCCAGAGGGTTCAGCCAGAGACCAGGAGTGCATTACTCCCAAGTTTATGCACCCACATCCCGCAGTGAGACCATGAGGTTACTGCTAGCGGTAGCAGCACAGAGAGGTGCTGAGGTTGCACATTTCGACATCGACGTCGCCTACCTGAACTCACCGCTGCAGGAGGAAATCTACATGTTACCTCCTCCAGGGTTTGAAGGCGATAGTCCAAATTTGGTTTGGAGACTACACCGTTCCATTTATGGCTTGAGACAATCAGCCAGGAACTGGAATATTTGTCTCAACCAGGCTCTGGAGAAGCTAGGCTTCAGGAAGAGTCGTGCAGACAGTTGTTTGTACCTAAAGGGTTCAGGTCAGCAACAAGAATTGGCATTAATCTTTGTCGACGACATTGTCCTTGTTGCTAGTACAAACAAACAGGTGCAGGAGTTTGCAAGTAAGCTGAGGCAGCACTTCAAACTCAAGGAGTTGGGTCCTGTGAGCATGTATCTAGGGGTTCACATTCACAGAGACCAAGATGGCAGTTTTGTACTTAACCAGAGCTCAAAGATTGATCAGTTGCTCAAGAAATTCAACATGGCAGACTGTAAGGGTGTAAGGACACCAATGGAGACATGCTTTGTTAAAGACAATCAGTCTGATGAAAAGAAAGAGTTTGAGCACAAGGAGGTGTATCAATCTGCTCTGGGCAGCCTGCTCTATTTGTCTCAATGGAGTAGACCCGATATTGCATTTGCAGTCAATCTGCTGAGTCGAGAAGCAGCCAAGCCCAGTGTGATGGCCTGGAACGGGATTAAGAGAGTTCTTAAGTATCTGCAAGAAACCAGAGAGTTTAGCCTCACACTGACAGCCCAGGGCAATGAACAGCTTCAATGTTGGGCTGACGCTGATTGGGCTAGCGACTCAGACAGAAAGTCAATATCTGGGATGGTCATAATGTTCGGAGATTCTGTAATTGGCTGGAGGTCCAAAAAGCAAAGTCTGATTGCACTGTCATCGACTGAGGCAGAATTCAGTGCTCTGTCAGAACTGTGTCGTGAGCTTGAATTCTACAAGTGCCTAGTCGAAGATGTGTGTGAGAAGTGTTACCTGCCCATCACCATATGGGAGGATAACCAACCATGCCTGAAATTGGCGGAATCCGGTCAATTCAATGCACGAACGAAACATTTGGATATTCGGTTCAAAAATGTGCATGAGAGTGTTAGGACAAATGTGGTCAGGTTGAAATATTGTCCTAGTGAAAAGAATCTCGCAGACGGTTTCACCAAACCCCTAAGTTTCCAGAAACATGAAGGTTTCTGTGAGGGATTGAACATGGGTTGAGATGTATATATGTATACCCAGAATTGCGAACGAGAGGGGGTGTTGTGTTTCCTGGACAGCAAGCAGTTAACACCATCGTTCTGATTCTGGGAACTCTGCCAAGGTATCCAGGCAACTATCACTTGTCTGAGAGAAGGCGAAGTTGGTTTCACTTTCCCCTTCCCGAGTAGTGTATGCTGTAGTGTGCTAGAGTGTGTATCGTAGCTATGGAGCTTGACTCCTCAGGTTTTCTTTTGTTTGTGAGTCAATAAATATGTAGTTTAGAATACAACTGTCTGGACCTCAGTTATTCCAGACACAGAGAAGCAGACCTAAAATTGCCAACACAAGGCGCTGCGCGATTCTGCTGAGTGAGTGAGAGAGCCTGCCCAACGGAAGCGTGGCTGGACACCATTGCGGAGCCAGGGCTCGTTAAGACGATTTATGGCTGCTCCGGGCAGCAGTTCAAAGAGGAAGAGAGACACCACTATGGCTACACTCTCACATTTATCACATCGTTTTCTGCTGAAAAGCAGACTTTTAAAGTTGCTCCCCCCCCCTTCTCTCCCTCCATTTCATAGCTGCTCTGCTGAAGTTTAGCTAGGTCACACCAGGTTAAAGCACAAATCCCCTTTCAAGCTGGAAACTCTGGGTTTTATTTAGAAGATTTTTTTAATCTTGTGCATAGGGGAAATGTTTGTGCTAGGGAAGATTAAAGGTCTAAGTTTGTTGTCAATTGACACCCGCTTTCTGCATTGCACACCTAGGGCAACGAAAGCTGCGCAAGCTTTCATATATTCCTGGCATTGAAATCTAATACTGTAAATTTAACCCTAGACAAATAAAGGAGCAGTACAGCTTCAATCGTGTATATTTCATTCTGCATGCAGTAACAGTTGCTGTTGTTGGAAATAGTTCATGGCTAATGCAGCTAGCATAAATTAATTTTGTTAAATGTCCCTATTTTCCAGGGACAGTTCTGGATTTACAGAAGCCATCCTGGTTTTTGATTTCATCCCGGAATGTCCTGCTTTTCCTTAGGACATCCCTATTTTCATTGGAGAAAGGTTGGAGGGTATGGAATATGAGGTCCCTATTTTCATCGGAGAAATGTTGGGAGGTTATGTGATAAGCTATTTGCAGTTGCACTCACCCCTCCTGTGTTTTTTTTAGCAACTGGCATTCATAAGCATTGCTGCTTCCAACTGTGGATAAATCACAACAAACGCAACCTGCTGAATATCATAAATGTAGTATCTTATTTTATATCATCCCCACAACCAGGGTGAACAACACAGTAACACTAGACAACTCTGGCAACATAAATACATATATAGATTACAAATGTACAAAAAGGAACCCAAAATTTATGGATCCCATGCCATAATATAAGAAGTCCATGAGATGATGTAAGCAGAACAAGGTTTTCCGGAATAAAGTCAACCTGTTTCGCCTTTCGGCTTCTTCAGCAACTTGAAATCACCATGATATTATAACAAGGAGTACCATAAGTATTTCAAAGGTTGCAAAATCCCTTCACGATATGGTGAGGCATACGCTCTCTGTTGTGCCTTTCTATTTCTTCAACATAATGGAATCAAATACAGCGTTCTAATCCTATACAACAACGGTATTCCAAAAGACTGGATATTCTAATCATCTTTTGAATATTTTTAAATCCCTGTTTTTAACTCTTTTTATTGAGAATTTCAGTGCTTTGTGTTACACACACACACACACATTATTACATTAGTATTTCTTTAAAAACAGAGCTGTTTAGCCTGTTGCATTGCAATATTATATTATATTATATTATATTATATTATATTATATTATATTATATTATATTATATTATATTATACTATACAGTGGTACCTTGGTTTACATACATTTTGGATTACAAACATGTCAAACCCAGAAGTGTGTGTCCTTTTTTTGGATAACAACCCATTTTTTTGGTTTACGAACAATTTTTTTGGGGAGGCCCCATTGGCAAAAGCGCGCCTTGGGTTACAACCTGTTTTGGTTTACAAACGGACGTCCAGAACCGATTATGGTTGTAAACCAAAGTACCACTGTATATTAAAAAACAGCAAAGCATTTGGCTAGAAGCATGGGGCGAAGGAATTCTATTGCCATGTATTATTTAAAGACAAATTGTTGCCTGGACCTAAAGTTCCATGACAAAATGTGAAGGTTCAAAGGTCATGCTCCCATGAAGTTCCTATTCTGTCTCCTTCTCCTAAATCACTTCCAATTACAGTGTGTTGTGGCAAGTTCTCCCACATTTTAACGAGTGGCGGGAAGAAGGATTTCTCTCCTTTTTGGGGGGAGAATATATGAAGTAGACATTCAGCATCACACGGAAGGTGAAAAGCTACAAAGCCATTAATTCCCTATTTTCCCTGCCATTGTTTGCCTGACTTGCTGTAGTTGTTTTCCTTCACTATTGAGGGCACTGAAAACATTGGGCAAGCAGTTTGCACTCCACATTGTGCGACTGTCTTTTACCACCCTCAAAGTTTCCACAAAGAGGTTACAATGCTGCCTTTTTTCAATTTAGCCTCCACAGAATACATAACTAAACTTTCCACTTTCTTTAATTAACTTCCGTTTGATCCCCAAGACACCGGTTAAGTCTGCACACAATGCGTCTTAGTTGTTTTCAAAGACGCTAGAAAAGTCTCCACTATTTTCAGTGCAACAAAGCTGGGTTTTGCTTTGCTATTTAACACTCATTAATGCTTCTCACTTCTTCGCTTTACTTAAATAAGCAGTTCAAGCATCTTCTTGAGTTGTGGGATTTTTTAATTTTATTTTTTACTTGAGGGAAAGAAAACCAGCACTGAAATAAAAATAAGTATTTCAAGGTACCAGAGCTCCATCATTAGCAAATTCACACTGGAGTCCATAGCTAATCAGATATTCCAGTCTCTGATGAGTGCCTCAGATGATTCATATGTTTAATTTTGTTTTATATTTCACAAGCATTAAAATGAAGAATTGATTTAACCCCATTTTTATGCACTCGTTCCCAAGCCGCTCAACTCTCTGGCACCCCACCCCTCAGCCCCTTTTCAAACTCCAAAATTGACTGTTTCTATGGAAACAGGCGCAGATGTAACATCTGCAATTCACAAGAAAGAGAAAGAAGAGGAAAATGGATCAAAAAGTGTCACTTGCATTATGCAAAATTTCATAGCTCTCTGTATGAATTGCACGCTGTGAAAAAGGACCTTTGTGAACACGAAAGTTAAAAAGGTCATTCTGGCATCAGAGAAAATATTCCTTAAGTTTATAAATGAGAACTCTTCAAAGCCTTGGGTGAAAAAAGGAAAGATAATCTTTGATTTTTTTAACTCCTCTAAATCTATCAAGAAAAGTTATTTCCTTTTCTTTATTATACGTATGAGTCTGCCAGTTTCTTTTTAAGACATTTACAGTGTCGCCCGACAAAAGAAATTAGATTTGTACTTTTCATAGTTGCTTAAACTATGAAAGTGCGCCCTAAACTCCTAGGAAGTCCTGCATCTTCGTTCCTTGTTTTTCAGGAACCTTAAAACGATTATCTGTATATGTGTGGTTGAGAAGGAGGAAGGGAATCGAGGAAAGTTTATGTGCTGTGACTGCTTCAACTGCTATCTCTATCTGCCTGTACTCCCGTTTTTATTATTCCAACTAACGAACTAAATGATCAAAAGTGAGATTTTTCTTAACTACAAGTAAAATGTAGTTAAAACCTTGCCAACAAAGGTCCGTATAGTTAAAGCTATGGTCTTCCCAGTAGTAATGTACGGAAGTGAGAGCTGGACCATAAAGAAGGCTGATCGCCGAAGAATTGATGCTTTTGAATTATGGTGCTGGAGGAGACTCTTGAGAGTCCCATGGACTGCAAGAAGATCAAACCTATCCATCCTTAAAGAAATCAGCCCTGCGTGCTCACTAGGACAGATCCTGAAATTGAGGCTCCAGTACTTTGGCCACCTCATGAGAAGAGAAGACTCCCTAGAAAAGACCCTGATGTTGGGAAAGGTTGAGGTGAGGGCACAAGGAGAAGGGGACAGCAGAGGATGAGATGGTTGGACAGTGTTCTCGAAGCTACTAACATGAGTTTGGCCAAACTGCGAGAGGCAGTGAAGGATAGGCGTGCCTGGCGTGCTCTGGTCCATG
Source organism: Darevskia mixta (assembly GCA_034641385.1). NCBI lineage: Eukaryota > Metazoa > Chordata > Lepidosauria > Squamata > Lacertidae > Darevskia > Darevskia mixta. Next base: position 7,528,944 of record JAWWNH010000126.1, read on the forward strand.
GGGTCACGAAGAGTCAGACACGACTGAACGACTGAACAACAACATTTTCATCAGAGAAATCTTGCCGGGTATGGAGTTATGTGACCCCCGAGCCAAGGAGATAAGTAAACCATACATCCTATCAAAGACATCTGAAGGTAGTCCTGTATAGGGACATTTTAAAAAAATATTATTATTGTTGTTGTTGTTGTTGTTGTTGTTGTTGTTGTTGGAAGCTGCCCTGAGTGGCTGGGGCATCCCATGCAGACAAGCGGGGTATAGATGTTGGGATTTTTATATAACCTCTGCTGCTCCAGCAGCTTTGTTATGGTATTAAGTTTAGTGGAAGTCACATGAGTGTCTGAGAGAGTGTGAGAAAGGAACTCTGTGTTATCTCTTCCTTTTGAGTGTTGTTATTGCAACGTTAGTTTCACTTCTGCCAGTGTCGTAGTTCTGTACTCTTGCTTGTAGAACACAGACGTGAAATAGAGTGTTCTGTATATAGACTGTAAATAAATGTAGTTTAGAGCTACAGAAGACTTGTGTGCTCTTTTCATGAGAGAAGGGTCACAGATTACCAGCGCTCTGGTCTGATAGGACATTCCAGCCAGAGAGGGCCACCGGGACACGCTCCGGAGTCTTGGGGAGTTCGCTGCTGCCCCAGAGCGTGTTTCCCAACAATAGATACTAAAATTATGATTATGACGTCTCTGTTTTCATCAGAGAAATGTTGGACAGTATGAGCTTGCTGCCTGCCCAGGCAAGGCAGAAATGTGAAGTAAGCTTGGGCTTTATAGCTTGGTTCTGATCATCTATTCAATAGAATATTCAGGTAATTTTTTTCTGCGTAGTTCTGGGTTTGCCGTGGCCCAAATATTCTTCATCCAAATGACGCTATAAAGTATGTTTTTCTCTGCAACACTGATATCCCATGGCTCTCAATTAAAGGCTGCAATGAGGCAGGGGGTATAAACTGACTATCCTCACATGACTCATGCTCAGAGCTGTGCTGGCTTTATATGTATTGCATAGCTTCTAATTTGGTTCCAAATGACTGTTTTTCCTGGACAAGCATGACTACCCTTTGTGAAAGCTATCAATAGCCTTGGCCCCTTCAGATAATTCTTTTAAAAAAATTAAAAGGCGGTAGATAATAAAAGCCAGAATGCACATGATGCTATTACCATGTTCAACAAAGAGCTATTCAAGATGTTTGAGCAGCACTATAAGATTCAGTATCCAGCAGCAGCACCCTTGTTTTGATCCCTCTGTTTAGCAATTTTAGCCTGGGAATTCTCTGTTGTCCTCATATCAGTGACATAGCATGGGATGCCGGCGCCCGGGGCTGCGCGGGGTGTTTTGATGGAGTACACATGCACATTCAACTGCCTTACGGAGTCCACATCACCCAGGAGATCGCAGCCACAGAGATAAGAAAAGAAGAGTCATTTCGTTGTCTGGAGTGGTCACTTCCTGGTTCACATGGAGAAGCCGTTTTTCAACGGAGCCCGCCAACAGAAGTGTGCAGCCGTATTGAGGAAGCACTGGGTGTTGGCATTTTGTTCCCATAACAATTTTGTGCCCAGGGCAACCGCCCCTGTGGGTTCCCACCCATGCTATGCCATTCCCTCATTTTACTAGGTCTGTACAACTGATGAAGGCCATTTCTAAAGAGTGAGGTTTATGCACATGGAGTTGTAAGCACATTATTTGGAGATTCTCCCAGCTGTTGCTATCACTGGAACCAGGAAAAGTTTTGGCTTGTCATTGTAGTGGAACTCTGAAAGACGTAGGAGCTCTGCCAAAGAAAAGTTGACAAGGATAGTTTGTTCTCAGAGAGAGGGGCTGTAGCTTGTAAGGTACCAAGTTGTAGGCACAAGGGCCCAAGATTCACTCCTTGGCATTTCTATAATAATAATAATAATAATTTATTATTTGTACCCCGCCCATCTGGCTGGGTCCCCCCAGCCACTCTGGGTGGCCTCCAACAGATATTAAAATACATTAAAATATCACAGGTTAAAAACTTCCCTAAACAGGGCTGCCTTCAGGTATTTTCGGAATGTAGGATAGTTGTTTACCACTATAACTTCTGCTGGGAGGGCGTTCCACAGGGCGGGCGCCACTACCGAGAAGGCCCTCTGCCTGGTTCCATGTAGCTTTGCTTCTCGCAGTGAGGGAACTGCCAGAAGGCCCTCGGCGCTGGATCTCAGTGTCCGGGCTGAATGGTGGGAATGGAGACGCTCCTTCAGGTATACAGGAGCGAGGCTGTTTAGGGCTTTAAAGGTCAGCACCAACACTTTGAATTGTGCTCAGAAACATACTGGGAGCCAATGTAGATCTCCCAGGACCGCTGTTATGTGGTCCCGGCGGCCACTCCCAGTCACCAGTCTAGCTGCTGCATTCTGGATTAATTGCAGTTTCCGGGTCACCTTCAAAGGTAGCCCCACGTAGAGCGCATTGCAGTAGTTTAGGACAGGGAATGAGGAATCTGTGACCCTCCATATGTTGATGGACCCCCAACTCCCATAATCCCACACCATTATGGACCATGCTATCTGGGATTCATGGGAGCTGAAGTCCACCAATATCTGGAGAGGCATGAGATTCCCATCTCAGGCTATATAATGAGATTTAAAAAGATGTTCAAGTTGATGATTCCCAAGAAGCTTTTCTTTTAGGCATCCTAGATAACAGTGACCCAAAAGAGTTGGTTAACTTATTTATATATATAATGGCAGCAGCACAAATACTGTGTGCCGAAAGATGGAGAGAAGCAGAGGTTCCAAGAAAACAAGAACGACTTTTGAAAATGATGGAGTGTGCGGAACTGGGAAGATTAACAGCAAAGAGACCAAAATGATGAAAGAATTCATTGAGGACTGGAGACTTTTTATTGAGTATTTAAAGAATTACTATAGCGAGATGATATGCCAGTAGGACTTGAAATATGAGCAACAGCATGAATTATTAAGATAAATAGGTTAAAACAAGTGTGCTGAATTGTATATGTGAAATATGCAGCATTCAAGGGTAAATATGGAAGCCATGGAAGGGGAAGACAGAAAGCCAACGGGTAAAGTAATTTATGGTCTATGTTAAAATTTGTAAATGTGTGTGTGTGTGTGTGTGTGAAAAATCAATAAATAATTTTTATTTTTATTTTTTTAAAAGAGATTCCTATCTCATGCAACAGGTGATGTGAAACACTGTGGAAAGCCATGGTGCCAATGAAAGGAGATGATATGGGGCTGGTTAGGACAGTTAGTCTGCCTTGGTATGAGATAGCTTCCTGTGTTCCAATAACATCCGAAGGATTTTCTTTTTAACAAAGATATTTCTAAAAAAAACATGCCAGTGTGTGACATTTTCTCATTTGAGCATGAATCATCAGAACACTTTGAAGAATGCTAATTATGTCTCTTAAGATTTCTTTGTAGCTTTACAACTTACTTTCATGCCTCTCGGTCTTGTTTGCTTTTTCGCCTCTCTAAGAATCGTGTCCCATGGTTCAACCGACTGGTTTTCCTTTCTATCCTTCTAACAAGCTACGTAGCGAGCTAGTCTAGTCAAGAGATTTGTCACTTTCTCTCTCTTGCCCTACCAGGACTTCCAAATGACTGCCGAGAAACCAATTCTGACACTTTCCAGCCATGGATTTCTTGCTGTCCGCAATGAAGAAAGCTGGACTTTAGAAGATTCCTTGCAAGTTCTGAAAAAGTAAGTTGAAACGAAACTTTAAGAAACTGTCTCTCCTGCTTGCAGAGAAATAACCAAACTGACTCTGCAGGACTTATAGTATAAATTCACAATTTTCGTATACTTTACTCTTGGCGAAGCCTTTTTACAGAACCAAACCCAAATGAGGTCAGTAATGCTTCCTCCCAAGTAAGGGACTACAGGATTGCAGCCTTATTTTACCAGTTTTGTTTACAACCCGCCGCCCCCGCCCCCCGATATTGCTTAACCATAATATTAGCAAGCACATTTTACTCCTTTTTTCTTTCAAAGAATGCTGATGACTTGATAGGCTTTAATCAAGCTCTGGAAGAAATGGGGAAAGCAAGACACAGCCAGGGGCACTGCAAATGCCAGAACATTACAGAGCTTTTTTTATTTTAAAAAAATCCCCTTCTTTTAATCCAGAAATTATGCATGCTCCACATGTTCTTGGCACATTAGAAAAATGAGAGTTCAGATGCTCACGCGATTCAATGTGCCAAAAAAAAAAGTCTACTGCTGTTAATTGTTGTGGGCAAAGAAACAGTGTCGAAGAATGGACGGCATCTCATTACATGGGCCCAATGTTTCCTCACTATCAAATTTTGCACATATACATATGTGCAAAATTATACATATTGGCATATGTGAGAGAAGAAGGGGCATAGCTCAGTAAGAGGGCGGCTGCTTTTCATGCAGAAAGTTCCAGGTTCAATTCCTGGCATGGGAATGTCCCCTCTGCCAGTCTGTAGGGACAATTCTGAGCTAGATGAGCCAGCTGCCTGAACTTTCAGGTGCATTCTTAAAATGCTTTTAACTGCTATTATCAGCCCTGGTCAAACAAAACCAAAACTCCAAAACACCAAATTGGCTAATAAATATTGAGAACGGTTAACTCAATCAAACATGTTAAAATGAACACATTAAGGTGCAGCGTGCAAATCCAAGCCTGTAAAAACTCAATAAACTGATGACATAATACTGAGGCTAATGATAATGTCCTAGCGTAATCAAATTACGCAAAAGTGTTGCAAATGGTACTCTACTGAACGCGCAAAGTCTTTTGTGAGGGAACGGTCACAGTCAGGCAAGAAAACATGGTCATGCGTGATGGTAATCACAGATAGGCCCTCCTCGTCATCCCTCAACGAAAGTATTTTAAACATTGCCCTGGGCACCTTTCCTTAGTACTCCAAATATTATCTAAATTCTACTATTTACTGAGGGAGGAATTTTGGGGGGAGCCCCCACCCACAGGTAATAAGTGCAGAATAACAGGTTTATTTTTCCACTAATTAGTTCTGCATTCCAGACACTTGGTAGCCTGTTTGAAAGCTAACAAGGAATTGGCAGCCTTTGCTTGCAGTCCTCAAATATTCTCAAGTATTCCGCCACAAGCACACACACTTAAAGGTGCATATTCTGTGCACACATTAATGTCTGTCGTTCCTGTGCTGTGGGGAAAGGGTGTTCAGTAAGTATACCTTCGCCATATTCTCTCCAGCTGTTCTCCAGTATTCCACATGGTGCAAAAGAAAAACCTGCAGTTTAAGGGCTCTGAAAATGGTATCCCAAGGGATTTGCGTGTTAAGATCCCAAGACCTCCCTCAATAAATAAAGACACAATTGACATGGAATTTTGCTTTAAGGTTATTGGCATAATTTTGGCCACAACTTTGTTGATTACAGATCGCGAGTGATTTGCTTAGGCATTGGTTCCAGACTAGCTGCACCTGACCTCAGCAGGGCAGCACTGATGCTTGGACTCCGGCAGATGTCAGTAAGGGAAAACATCCTGGGGGAGCATTGGACCAGGTTCAGACTCAAGAGTTTTGGATTTGGATTTGATATCCCGCTTTATCACTTACCTGAAGGAGTCTCAAAGCAGCTAACATTCTCCTTTCCCTTCCTCCCCCACAACACTCTGTGAGGTGAGTGGGGCTGAGAGACTTCAAAGAAGTGTGACTAGCCCAAGGTCACCCAGCAGCTGCATGTGGAGGAGCGGAGACGCGAACCCGGTTCCCCAGATTACGAGTCTATCGCTCTTAACCACTACACCACACTGGCTCTCTTACCCCAAATGTTCCCAGGGGCTCTGGCGTGGCTCTAACCCCTGGAAGGGGATCAGACAAAAGCAAGGCGAGCCCCTGAATCCCTTTAACGGAATACCCTTTTGCACATTGGGAGGGGCAGGTGTGACAACCTCCCCTCCCCTCCACATTGAACCAATGCCTAACCGCCAAACCTTACAAAGTTGTGACGATTTGCTACGCGGCAGGCGAAACCCAAGTGGCACCAGCCAATCAGCCAAATGGGAAAATTCCTACCGGGCCCCGGCCCCAAGAACAGATGACCCACGAAGGCATAGCAAGATCACAATGGACCCTAAATATAGGGAAGGGTGGGCGGGTGAGAAGGCCCTCTGCCTGGTTCCCTGTAACCTCACTTCTCACAGCAAGGGAACTGCCAGAAGGCCCACAGAGCTGTCAAGCCTCTGCTTAACAGGTGGCTGTCAAGCCTCTGCTTAAAGACCTCCAAAGAAACGAAACAGAATTGGACACAGTATTCCAGGTGGGGTCTGACCAGAGCGGAATACAGTGGTACTATTACTTCCCTTGATCTAGATGCTATACTCCTATTGATGCAGCCCAGAATTGCATTGGCTTTTTTAGCTGCTGCATCACACTGTTGACTCATGTCAAGTTTGTGGTCTACCAAGACTCCTAGATCCTTTTCACATGTACTGCTCTCAAGCCAGGTTGGACTGAATCCCAAGACATATATTTGAACTCAAAACCAATAGGAAAGGACTGAGAAAATGAAATGCCCTGAAACTGTGTGTAAGAAGAACCTGCTGGGTCAGGCCAATGGCCCATCTAGTCAAGCATCCTTGCTCTCACAGCCATAGGCCACCCAGATGCGTATGAGAAACCCTCAAGCAGAAGCTAAGCACTCTCCCCGCCTGCGATTTCCTGGTATTCAGAAGCATCAGTGCCTCTGACCTATAGGTAGGTAACTACATCTATAGGCAGATGTAAAGGACAAACGCACAAGGAAAGTGTTTGGGCTGACATTTCAGGCTGCAGTCATGGCATTTGAATGTAATGACTGCTAGCTAAGATTGCTGAGGCAGAGGAGCTTGTATGATGGCTGCCTTCCCTTCCCCCTGCTCACTCAAGTGCTCATTACAGTTCTTTCTTTAAACTGCTGGCTAGACAGCTGCCTGTGCCTCTGAGGAGCATTGAGTGAGGGAGCATATAAATTACTGTAGCAGTTTGCAGCCAAGATAAACTCAAACTGCAGGGTTATAGCCTGAACCGACATAGAAGAAGGACCAAGCGGAGGGGAAAGTATTTATATGGAGTCATGTCACACCCACAAAAACATTTGGATTTTTCTCTCCATGCATTGCCTCCCGGCCTTCAAAGTCAGATTAAATAGCATGAGCAATTTGTGATGCAAATCACAAATTTCCACCCTTCAGTAAAGCTAAGTTTACTTGTCATCGTTAGTTCCAAACGTCAACCAGTTGCTTTGTTCCTCTTTTAAAGTTCAGGAAAACACACACACACACTTAAAAGAAATCTGTATCTTAAACTAAAATTTGTAAGGCCACTCCCCCCATCTCCATGATGCTCCTGTAGTGATTCCATGGTTTCTCAGGAGCAGCTTCGGAGGGAGTCAGGGGCTGGCAGCGCGATTAGACATGGGCACGGCACTTGCTACGCGGCTCGGCTTGGGGCTTTTGCTCCTGGCACTGCTTTTACCCACTCAGACAAGTGGCGGTAATGGAACAACTCCATTGGCTGCAAACAATAATTCAAGTCCAACGTCCGCACCACTTAGCACACTGAACAATACCACCACCAAGGGACATGGAAGCTCTCTTCAATCAACTACTGGCCTCTTCATTCTCACAATCTCTCTTCTGTACGTTTGTTAAGAAACCCTGACTGGGAAACTTCCACCATTCCCTACCCAGTGCCCTGAACCATCTGAGATGGCTAGACCTTCCTATCCCAGCATGAAAAAGAACCACGGAATACCTGCATCAAGTCAGTGCAGTTTACGCTACAGTTCAGTTACTGGTACCAATTGGACTGAGAGTTTTATAAGAGCACCTGATGATCCAAAGCCATTTCCCCTGAAAATCAACCCTATGACCATTCAAGATTTGGAAGGCAGTTGGGTGGGCTCCAGTCTTCAATACCTGGAATTGGAAATACAAGACAAAGAAGTACAACTTGACTAGTCGTGGATATTGACTACCATGAAACACATAGGAGAGAGATCATGAAGATATGCAAAATAAGGACTCTTTAATTTGAATGAAAGGGAAGCTTCGAAAACCACTAGAAAATACAAATGGCGCTGGTTCAGTTCACTCAATTTCATATATAAGGATGTATCCAGCTGCACATTCAGAGATATCACACGGCATAATCCCCCTTGGACTGTGCCATTTCAGAATGCAACAGGGGGTGGTCTGGTTGACTACTCGTGTAAGAAGAAAAACACTAGGTTGAAAGATCCCTCCTCTTTTTTTCTCCTAGTTTATAAAACGCTGCAGATTGTTCTGCCACGCCAGTAATGCCATCATCCTCCACGAAACTCAAGAATTAGCCTATAAAACTCTTATAGGACCAAACACTAACCTGCTTTATAATAAGAATTTGATACACTTCCCATCAGGACCTCAAATTCAAGTTTTCATTGAAGTACATGTACAACAGGATTCAATTTGTGGCCAGTACATTTCAGCTGTAATTATTTAAAATGGACTCAGTAATTCTTCTTTATTTGCTGTTTCCTTTTATTGGAAAACCAACTTACAGCTTCTCATTTGGACTACAGCATTTAATTTTGCATTCAACCAATTACCGTGGGTATGGATTTTGCTTTGTTTATGGATTGCAATGCTCAAGCAGTTATTTTCATAAATATATGGTGTCTTTATTGCAGCCAGCAATGTCAAATGAACTCGGCTTCTTTCTAGCAATTTCAGTCCATTTTTCGCCTTTTTTTTTTCCTCTTCACCACCAGCAATTTCCCCTGAAAGCTGTGTATAGTTTGTGAAACCATGAGAAGCTGAGAAAATGTTCTGCTGGCTGGCTCGTTCCCTCAGGAAACACCACTTGAATGTCAAAAGAACCACAAAGTAGAAATTATTCTTACTTTCATAAAACCAAGGATTTAAACACAGTGTGTGGCATGTATTACTGCTCTGCTGCAAGGCAACATAAAGAGCAAAGCTTTATCTTTCTGCCGGAAACCCAGCAACCTCTGGGAGTGCACGTTCAACATCAAAAATCAAAACATTTTCATAGCATAAACACCAAATGGAAAGCCAGCTCATGGATGAAGCAAGCAAAGAGAAAGTGACTTGGAGACAGGGCTGTGCAATGTTTCAATTGCAAAAAAAAAAAAAAAAATGAAAGAGAAAGCCAAAAATGACAGATGGTGAAATTCTCTGACTAATACAATGGTTTGGTATAACCACAACGAGACATTTCTATAGCCCCATTTGCTGAGTTTGAGACTAGAAAAATGAGAGACTTCGAGAAACCAAAACTGACAGTCATTTCGTTTATTTATTAATGGAACTTCTGAAATATATCAATGCATACGCTCCAAGATTTCTCCGACAAAAACAGGAACACTAAACCCTCCAACATTTCCCTGATGAAAATAGAGATGTCCCTTTCAACATTTTCCACGTGAAAATAGGGTCATCCTATTTCATACCCTCCAACATTTCTCCCATGAAAATAGGGATGTCCTAGGGAAAACGTGCCATCAAATCAAAATAGGGATGTCCTAGGGAAAACGTGCCATCAAATCAGAAATAGCTCTCCTTTAATTTACTTAATGGAAGAAGGTGGAATGCATCCGTACAACAGGATCTGAAACCCTAAACTTCTACATGTGAAGCTGCCTGGGAGATTCCACAGAGTTTTGGTTTTGCAAAGCGTGATGGTACCAAGGTGAAAAAATGACTCACTAATTTGCGAGAGAAATTCCAAATGCATCCCGAAAATTTAGGTTTGTGCAATTACAGCCCTCCAAGGCCTTAGCATGATAAATCTGCTTTAAAATCAGATTTTGCATTTAGCAAAGGGCCAATGAAATGCGTTGAAAAGTGTGGGGCAAAAAAATGATTACTGGGAAGACATATAAGCACCCTACAAGCAAATCAGGATGGATGCAGGATGGATGCTAAGTTTTGTATGACTGCCCTGCCAACAAATCGAAATGAATGCTCAATAAAAGTTGGATATGATCTGTCTGCTCCATAAGCTTTCTGCAAGCAAATCAGGATGAATAGTCAATAAATTGGAGAACACCTATGTCAGACTTTAAATAATTACAGGTGTGGGATTCTAATTTTCATGCACAGCATATAGGGCGACTATGGGGTTGCAGCGCTCATCTCGCTTCAGGCCGAGGGACACTGGCGGAGGAACGGGGGGCAGGGGAGCGCATCACCCCCGGCACCATCGGGGAGGGGGGTACCATCACGGCCGCCCCCCAGACATGCACCACGCACCTCCACTGCACCGGGGGCCACACCCCCACGGGCGGGACGCCACACCCCCAGGATGCATGCCATGCCCCCGCGGGCGGCATGCCACGCCCCCGGGACGCGCACCAGCCTTGCCCCCACCTGCTCTCCGCCCCCGGTGCCAGAGCATGCAGCTTCAGTGCTGCCGAGGGAGCCGACGTTTTTCCACAGACAGCTTTCTGGGTCATGGGGCCAGCATGACTAAATCGCTTCTGGCACAACGGGACACCATAACAGAAACCAGGGTGCACGGAAACGGCGTTTACCTTCCTGTCGCAGTGGTACCTATTTATCTACTTGCACCAGCATGCTTTCGAACTGCTAGGTTGGCAGGAGCTGGGACAGAGCAACGGGAGCTCAGAGGGTTGCAGAGATTTGAACCGCCGACCTTCTGATTGTCAAGCCCAAGAGGCTCAGTGGGACAAGGGGGGGGGATGTTACCATGAACAAATGGGCAAAATGCCTTAAATGGTTTAATTGTTAGGATATTCTGTAGCCTCTGTTGCTTCAGCTTGGCTATTGTGATTAGTATAAATAAACTTTATTCCCCCTGCCCCTTGTCAATTTTCTAGGAAATAATAAACACTGAGCAGGCAAATCATATAGTGGGGCATCACAGTTGCCCCTTCAAGAAACAGAGAGTATACACAACAGGGGGTGGGAATGATGGTGAGAATCATGCCAATTGATGAGAACAATGCTATTGTTTTTCTCAAAATTCACAGTGACTGGCTTCAGCTGCCGCACCAGGTGATTCAAAATAGCGAAAGAAGGGGAAAGTGGCTCCAAACCATGTTTGAAATAAAATCCAGATATTAACAACATGAGAACTTTTGGCAACAGTTAGTAGGTACAGCATGAAAGTGCAAGGAACCCCCCGAAGCCATCTGTTGTACTTCTGGGTTTTGGGCATTCGCTTTGAACTTCTGAAAGCAATCAATTAACAGGAGGCAGCATAGAGTGCTCTAGGCTAAGGTGCGGTCTGCTTTGAAATAGTCCTGCCTTGGCAACTTAGCTTCCACTTATAGAAAATTCTCCTGTACTATGCATCTACCCTGCAGCTGGAGCAAAGTTTGCACGCTTGCTTGTAAGCCTAGCTGGCCAATTTAGGCACTGTATGAAAACCCGCAGACGCCTCTCTTAATTCAGATGGCCTCCGACGAGGAGGCTTCAGCCATGCACATAAATGAATGGCTGTTGTGCAAAATGCAAAGGCGCAAGACGTAGGAAGCAAACGGCCCACTGGCCACATGTTTGCCATGGGAAGCAGCTTTTAAACTGACTGCTGAAGTGGCTGGCTTGCGCTCCTTGAGCCTAAGACCACATTCGCATCAGGCATGTCCAACCGGTCAATTGCGATCTACTGGTCGATCGCGGGGTGTCCCTGGTCGATTGTGTAATCCTGATTGATCACCCCCCCCCAAGCATCTATAATCTATCATCCCCCCAAAAAGCTCAACAACTTTGGGTCTTCCTCCCCCAAAAAAGCTCAACAACTTTGGTCAATTCAATGGGTAGATCACTGCAAGTTTTTTTGTTTTTTTATATATAGTGGGAGTAGATCGCAGTCTCTTGGGAGTCGGATATGCTTGATACATTTAATGGGTCCCCCGAAAGAAGCCTCGGGACTGTAGCTTACCCTCCCCCAGAACTACAATTCCCAGCATTCTTAACAAACTAAAGTTCCCAGGATTCTTTAAGCGAAATGAAAGATATCACTGAATTCTGGCTACAAGCAGAATTGGGGTCCTATTTGTACCGTTTATGTTTATTTTGCAGCTTTGCAGAGCAAGAGGGAGAGAACCCCTAAACGGCCTCGGTCCAGTATACCTGAAGGAGCATCTCCACCCCCATTGTTCAGCTCACTGAGGTCCAGCGCCGAGGGCCTTCTGGCGGTTCCCTCCCTGCGAGAAGTGAGGTTACAGGGAACCAGGCAGAGGGCCTTCTCAGTAGTGGCGCCTGCCCTGTGGAATGCCCTCCCATCAGATGTCAAGCAAATAAACAACTATATGACTTTCAGAAGACATCTGAAGGCAGCCCTGTTTAGGGTAGTTTTTAATGTTTGAAGTATTACTCTGTTTTTAGTGTTCTGTTGGAAGCTGCCCAGAGTAGCTGGGGAAACCCAGCCAGGTGGGCGGGGTACAAATAATAAAATTATTATTATTATTATTATTATTAGTTTGCTGCCCCAGGCTCTTTTGGGAGGAAGGGCAGGATATACATTTAATAAATAAACAAATAATAAAGATGCTGCCCCTTCTCCCAGCCGAGATGGAGCTAGCCACCCAGACTGAACTGGACCTGCTTTGGCCTCAGCCTGGAGTTGTCTGTTGCTGAATCACAGCTTGAGCCTCTTCAACCTGAGTATCAAATGGTGCTATCCAGCTGCTACCTAGAACTTGAACTTTGCCTTGATTTGCCTGAGCAGAAACAGGAATTTGCCTTGCTTTCCTTTGTAAGATTACGGCAGACTTGAGAGGCTTCAGCGTCCAAATATATTCCAGTGTAACTTTTTGAATACAAGCTAAATAGCTTCTCTGCGGGTGTCCAATCCTATAATTCTCATTTTTGAAGCAGTTTTTGACTCAAAGCCTTTCAAACATATGGGACTATTTCCCAGTGATTGTCAAGTATGCCAAATCTTCTTGCCAGAAAGGCATATTTTCAGCGCAGAAATCCAGTTCTCCCACATCTCTCTTCAACATCCCATAACCTCTCATTTACTCGGTAAGGTTCAGAAGGACACAAATGAAATAATTTGTTGAACAAGGCAGAGTTCCAAAAAAGAAAAACCAAACACAAACCACCCTGAAATGGCATCCAAACAGACAGTAGACTGTTAACCCTCCTTAGAGATGTTGAACCTGATTGCATTCCATGCAAATCAGACTTCGCTGCTGATTCTGACACATCAATCTGTCTTGCTAGAGATATTATGGCCACGAAAACTTCATTTGCTATAAACATTAAGGCTGTGTGCACATTAAGTGGCTTAAAATGAGGTGAGGTTGTTTGCGTGTCGAGGTCCCCAAACCACCCCTCAAATAAATCACACTTCAGACAGAAATTTAAGTTTAAGGTTTTTGGCATGATTTTGGCCACAACTTTATTAAAATACAAAATATGTGAGTGGTTGCTTAGGCATTGGTTCCGACTATCTGTCCCGCTGGGGACAGAACTGACATAAAGGGAAAAACACTTTGGGGAGAGAATGGGAGCCGGGGGTCGGACCCTCGCCTCTCCCCAAATGCTCCCAGGGGCTCTTGCGTGGCCCTGGCCCCCGACCGGGGGATACGGACAAAAGCATGGCGAGCCCCTGGATTCCTTTAACGGAATTCCCTGCGCAGCAGCAGCATTGGAGGGGCAGACCACAGCCAACCCTGACCCCTCCACCAACCAATTTAATAACATAACCAATGCCTAAGCGCCAACCTTACAAGTTGTGCCTAATTGCTATGCAGTAGGCGAAAACCAGATGGCACCAGCCAATCAGCCAAATGGAAAAAATTCCTACCAGGCCCCTGCCCCAAAAGCAGATGACCCCATGACAGGCATAGCAAGGTCAACGCAGAGGCCTAAAAATAGGGAAGGGAGGGCGGGTGATCCGATGCACTCAGCAAAGAGGAATAACACGTTACGAACCAAACAATATATAGTCACTGGGCTGTCCATCAACACATTGCAACATGAAAATCTCCCCAACAACACCCAGGACCCAATCACAGCAGTGGCCATCTATACTATCCCGCCCAGCAACAGAGGGGTGACTTGTTGGCCCCCACCACAACACGTGCTCTCCATGAAGGAGAACCCGCTTTCCCCATCCCCGCTGTGTTTCTTTCTTTCTTTTTTAAATTATTTTTTATTAACGAAAAAAAAATTAAAAATACAAATTGTCAATAATATAATCAATAATATCCCCCCCGTTCCCCCACATCCCCGCTGTGTTTCAAGTCACATTTGCACATTGCTGTACTCATCAGAGAAGAGCAAGAACTCCTTCATACAATGTGTATTATCTGTTTGTTTTCCCCAAGTCTTCACCCCCCCCAAAAAAAAACTCCCGTTCAATGAAGCTGTCATCTGGGCATGCACAACATCTATCTCAAATGCACACACCTCAGCTTACATGAGAGGTTAAGGTGTCTTACATGTTCAAATCGGATGGAAGTTGGTTTGAAGGGTAAGGCATCAAACAGCAGTATTTCTCATGAAACTACAGGGTTGTTATGGATTGTGCCTAATGGCATAGCTTCCCACACTGGAGCCAGAGTAAATGATAATGTGCCCACAGATGACTGTGTTCAAGATAAACAGAAACATAAGGACCAAGCCAGACATGAGTATTCTACACACAGGGATGGCGCTGTGGTCTAAACCACTGAGCCTTTTGGCCTTGTCAATTCAAATCCCTGTGACAGGGTGAGCTCCCGTTGCTCTGTCCCAGCTCCTGCCAACCTAGCTGTTCGAAAGCACGCCAGTGCAAGTAGATAAATAGGTACCACTGCGACATGAAGGTAAACGGAGTTTCCGTACGCTCTGGTTTCCATCACGGTGTTCCGTTGTGCCAGAAGCAGTTTAGTCATGCTGGCCACATGACCGGAAAGCTGTCTGTGGACAAACGTCGGTTCCCTTGGCATGAAAGCGAGATGAGCGCCGCAACCCCATAGTCGCCTTTGTCTGGACCTAACCGTCCAGGGGTCCTTTAACTTTACCTTACCTTTTACATATGAAAAGTCATGGGCTAAATGTTGGAACTCTTTGTAGCTCCCAAATATACAGATTGTTATGCATGACCTGAAATGTTCAACATACCCATGTATGATCTGTCCATAATAGATTGACCTTTGTTTTGTTGTAGACATATAGCCAGTGCTATATTGGGGGTGGGGGTGGAAGCACTTCCTAAGTATAGCAGGGCCTGTTATACTGTCCAAGTTAAGGCTGTGAAGTTTGGAAGGAGGAGAAAAGTGTATGCCTGACTAGCACAAATTGTCTACCCTAGGGTTGACATATTTCTAAAAGTAAAAACCAGGACACACCGAAAGTTGTAGAGCTTTTTAAAATACGAGCTCCAAAGTTACAGGTAGGTAGCCGTGTTGGTCTGCCATAGTCAAAACAAAATAAAAAATAAAAAAATCCTTCCAGTAGCACCTTCAAGACCAACTAAGTTTGTTTTTGGTATGAGCTTTTGTGAAGAAGTGTGCATGCACACAAAAGCTCATACCAAGAACAAACTTAGTTGGTCTCTAAGGTGCTACTGGAAGGATTTTTTTTATTTTTTATTTTGTTTTGGCTTCCAATTGAGTGCAGGAAGTTCCTGCAGCCAATTGGAAGCCATGCCTTGGTTTTTGGTTTCAGGAGTCAAATTGACTCCCGGAATGGATTAAGTTCAAGAACCAAGATACCACTGTACTGTTTTACTATTTATACCCCACCCATCTGACTGGATTGCCCCAGCCACTCTGGGCAGCTTCCATCATAATAAAAATTAGACATTAAAAAACTGCCTTCAGATAGCCTGCGGGTCTTCAGATGGGGTGCCTTCAGATGGCTCAGGCGTGAGATAACTCCATAGCCTCCAACATTTCACGGATGAAAGTAGAGACGTCCTAAGGAAAAGTGGGACATTTTGGGATCAAATCAGAAACCGGGACAGCTTTTGTAAATCTGGGATTGTTCCTAGAAAATAGGGACACTTGGCGGGTCTGTACTAAGTGCCTCCTTCCTCTTCATTTCCCACTTCTTAGCCTTTGCCTAGCAAGCAGTGGGTCAGAGTCAGGTTTTTTCCCCTTTGCTAAGATTCCTAAAACCCTGGGAAACAGGGTAACTTTCTTTCCAGCCAAGGTTTGTAGCAAGTAGTTCCCCAAAGTCCTGTTACAGAGGTTTCCTCTGTTCACTTTCACTTTTAACAATTGCCTTGGTAACAAAGTTCCTCTGCTTCTTTTGTTTCAAAGACAAGGGACTGACCTCCGTTTTTAAATCCCTTACACATCTAATTTTTAAGTTACTCACTTTCCATAGATCCAATCTTAATTTTTTAATGAAGAAATCAGGCGCTCGGAACGGCCGGTTCCTGCAGCTTCACCCAGTGAAGATAGACGGTGGACCCGATGGAGCTCCGTCTCAACCCGGCTCTCACTCGGCAGCTCTTACTAGAGTGTGCTGGGGAGCTAGGGAGACTTTAAGAGCCCCCGCCAGGTCTCCATGCCCCCGGGACGCTGTTCCCGGGGGTTTTTTTTGCGGGGGATCGCAGCACTGGTGCGATTCCCCCCCCCCTTCACCGAGCCGGGGATCTCGCAGCGAGATTCCCCCCGACCGGCCGCTCCGGCACCCAACCGGAAGTCCAGAGTCAGGTTGCCCTGCTAAGAAACATGGAGGGCTGTCCATTGTTATGCCAGAATTTGCTTGCTTGGAGTAGCATACTTTGTCTAAGAAGGCAAAGGCATTGGTTGAGAGCTGGGAGATGAATACTGGTGGCATAAGCATCTAGATCTTCAATACTCTCACCCACTCACTAAATGAAAAATACAAAAAATACAAGTGCTCCTCTCCTCACAGAAACATTTGGGCCTGGCTATGGGAAATGTATCACGATCTATTTCACACCTGTTGTACACTCACTTCTTTTTCTTTTTCTTTTTTCTATACAGTTCTTCCCATGGGCAATTTTGGAAAAGCTATCCATGAAAGAGAAAGCTATGATGAAGCAGAGGGCAATAAAATATCCATTTCCTGCTGAAAAGAGTTCTGTAGCCAGATACTAAAAAACAGTTAAATGCTGATAAGCAGGCCTGAACAATTAAATGTTTTGGCATCTCTGTTTACAATCCAGTTGAGTAAAGATGTCAGATGTAACTGGAAAGGCAACTCGTTCCTGTGTCTTTGACATTGCATTAATAAACGTAGCTTGAACAAAAAGCAAAAACCCCATGAATCTTAGTTTATTCAATCGAGTTTATGCTAACATTTGGAACATTATTTTATGATCTTGTGTGAATTTAACCTACGCGAAAGTCTATCTTGATTCCTGGGCTGTTTATTTTAATAAATCCTTATTAAGTAGTTAAATATAATAAACCCTCCCACAAGGTGCAATTTTCACCGCAATTCAATAAAAATAAGCCCTAGACATGCATGATCGCTCCTTTCATAGCGCTCATGAACAGGTTTGTTTAATAATAGAACAATGGAGCCTAGAGAGGTCAGAAACATGGTCAGGAAGTAACAAAATGAGCACTCCAATCTGGGAAAAAATGCTAGCTAATATGCCTTGGGAAATGTAATGTAAAACAAAGATCAATTCAATAAAAGCGAAACATTTGCAGGCTAATAATGCTGAAATAGACTTAACTCCCTGATCCCTCTGTAAAAACCACCTGGAAACAGCACTTTGCTCTGCTACAGCAACAAAGGCAGCAGGAGGTTGAGTCTGTAACCACCTCCACCCCCAGACGGTGACAAAATCAATGGCAGCTTAGAATAGGAAAAGAACTCATCCGTGGTACAGATGCCGTTGTAGTTTGTACTTGTTCAAGGTTGGCCCAAAGTGACTGATAAAAGAAGATCTTGCCATAAATGGGCTTGGCTGGCTTAATTTACTATTTGATTACTATGGCAATTAGCGTGTATAAAATGCACACACAAAAACCTGCCCACATTTGGGGAACTCGGTTATGGTAGCCCAAACTCCTGAGTGCTGAGCATCCTCCAGTTTGTTGGTTTTCATCTGCAAAGGACTGAAGTGCTTGCAATCTAATCTACAGTTCTTAAGAACCCTTTCCTTCCAATGGCTAGCCCTAAGGTTGCCACATTTCAAAAAGTAAAATTCCTGACATTCATTTTTACACCCGAAAAGCAGGACATGTCAGGGGTTTTCCTGATGCATGGCAAACTTAAACCAAATGATAAAGGTAAAGGTAAAGGACCCCTGACAGTTAAGTCCAGTCACAAACGACTCTGGGGTTGCGGCGCTCATCTCGCTTTACAGGCTGAGGGAGCCGACAGTTTTTTGGGGTCATGTGGCCAGCGTGACTAAACTGCTCCTGGCGAAACCAGAACAGCGCACGGAAACGCTGTTTACCTTCCCGCCAGAGCGGTACCTATTTATCTACTTGCACTTTGACGTGCTTTTGAACTGCTAGGTTGGCAGGAGCAGGGACCAAGCAACGGGAGCTCACCCCATCACGGGGATTCGAACCGCTGACCTTCCGATCGGCAAGCCCAAGAGGCTCAATGGTTTATACCACAGCACCACCCACGTCCCAAACCAAATGATACATTAGTGTAAATAAGTCTGGTTGCATCCAACTAATGGAAGCCATAGCTTCTACTCTGCATCCGGTTGGCCGCTGTA
Organism: Darevskia mixta; assembly: GCA_034641385.1. Taxonomy (NCBI): domain Eukaryota; kingdom Metazoa; phylum Chordata; class Lepidosauria; order Squamata; family Lacertidae; genus Darevskia; species Darevskia mixta. Next base: position 7,547,561 of record JAWWNH010000126.1, read on the forward strand.
AAAAGCAAGATATGAGTCAAGATGGTCCTTTCCTCTCCAGCAAGACTCTACATTTGTCGCAAGCCTAGCTAACCCTTTAGCCAGGGGCACCAACTTAAATACAGTATCATTAGAACACCAATATACTTAAATGCACAATCGTTAGAACAACGGTGTGCACCAAAGTTGTCTTGGGGACAGGGCTGCACCTTGCTGCAGGAGGCCAGGTGCCCTGATTCTGCCCCCAACGCCACCGCCACAGCGCCGAGCCCTGCCCCCACCATTGCACCTGAGCTGCCACCAGCCCTGTCACTGCAAGTGCACCCTTGTCTCTGACAACATTGCAGAAAGGTGGGAGGGTGTGAAAGGTGTCCCTATTTTCATCGGAGAAATGTTGGAGGGTATAGAGTTATGTGACCCCCAAGCCAAAGTAACTATTCAACCTTTAGAAGACATCTGAAGGCAGCCCTGTATAGGGATTTTTTTTTAATGTTTCAGTATAAGATAAGATAAGATAAGATAAGATAAGATAAGATAAGATAAGATAAGAATAATTTATTGGCCAAGTACATTTTCCAACATACTTGGAATTTTGCTTCGGCTACATTGCAGTGTAAACATACCTTACACAAACACTGTTCTACTCACAATACAATGACACAGCAAAGAAACCCCACCCATAAGTGACCTCCCCTTCCATTACACAACTACGAATTTAACAATTTAATGGCACAAGGGGAAAAACTGTTCCTATGCCTGGCCGATTCCGTGTATGAAGACCTGTAGCAACGTCCAGATGGAAGTAAATCAAGCAGATGATGGCCGGGATGCAAAGGATCTGCTACGTTATATTATGTTTTTATATACAGTCGTTCCTTGGTTTCGAACAGCTTAGTTTTCGAACGTTTTGGCTCCCGAACACTGCAGACCCGGAAGTGATTGTTCCGGTTTGCGAACTATTTTTAGAAGCCAAACGCCCGGCGGGGCTTCCGCGGCTTCCGGTTGGCTGCAGAAGCCACGCTTTGGTTTTCGAACATTTTGGAAGTCGAACGGACTTCTGGAAGGGATTCCATTCGACTTCCAAGAATGGCTGGGGCAAGCCAGTCAGATGGGCAGGGTAAAATAAAAATATAAATAATAGAGGACCAGGATGTCCCTATTTTCACTGCAGGGTATATAGTATCTCTTGTCTGTTTGAAATTCCACTGTGTTCACCAAATGTGGAGCTTCAGCAATTTCTGGAGTTCTGGGCTTGGAAATGTCTCTGCTTCTATTCAAGCATCGAAAGGAATGCATGAAGTAGGTGAATGGGCACATTTTCTCCCATTTTCTCACATGGAACAGCAAGGTCTGAAGGGGCCTCATGTGGGTTCCCGTCTGGAAAGAAAGGCTTTAAAGTGTTTCAGGCAAACCTGTCCCCTTCATTCCCCGAAAGATCTCCCAGGAGCATCAAAGGTGGACCACGCACAGCCAGGTGTGCCCTTGCCCATTTCCCCTCTCCAGGTTGTTCCCTCATTAGTTCTTTTGAATGCTTGCATAGGGCTTCCCTTTGCCAAGAATAGCCCTGTTTTCCTTCTCGCACAGCTGCCTGATCGTAAATATTGCTAATGTGTTTGGGTTGCAGCTACTATGAAATGACTACAGCCAATTCTATTGTGATATTAAACATATTCTTGGGAGTCCGTTGCACTAACACACCTTGCCTCTGGAGCAAATTCAGCAGGGGATTATTCCAAACTCAATTAATAACATAACAGAAAGTGCCTTCAGGTTTGCTCAAATCGTGACTCTTTGTGTGAGAACAGGGATGACAATATCCATAAGAATGGCTCTATTTTCTCGCATATAATTCATAAAATGCTGACTTCCACCAGTCAGATTAGTTGCACATATAACCCAGTACTGCCTGTTCTGATTAGCAGAGGCTCTCTTTGGGTTGCAAGTGCATACCTCACAAATGTCCCGGGGGAAAACGGGACATCCCATTTTGTCCCGCGAGACTACAGCAGCCATTTTTGTTACTGTAGTGTCATGCAATTTCATGCCGAGATCTCACCCCCCGCCACCCCAAAAAAAGCACTTTTTCAGGCCGCAATGTTGCACAGCACACACAAGTACTTGTTTGGGGGCACTGTGAGAGCACAGCCTCCTCCCCCAAGTGTGTCTCCTGGGCTCCATGATCTGGTATGGGGCACCTGACTCACAGTATAATGGAAGATGCATGTCCTGGTTTTGGAAATCAGCGTGTTGGAGAGTATGCAAATGCAGTCCTCTCACTATGAAGGACAGTGACATCTCTAGCTCAGTCTGAGAAGACTCCTGTCACAGTATATACAACACAGGCTCAATATAAGGGATCTTTTTGCATCATTTCAGCTAAAGATGCTGCAGATTGAACTTTGGGCCTGCAACTCATGTGCTCCATCTACTACAATGGTTCCTCCCTTTCTTAACTTCTTTGGTTGGGTTGTATCAAGGCAGCCATTTTTGGTCCTATTAATTCACACATATATTGCTTTAAACCAGGGGTCAGCAACCTTTTCCAGCAGTGGGCCAGTCCACCATCCGTCAGAGCATGTGGTGGGCCGGACTATATTTTTGGGGGGGAAATGAACGAATTCCTATGCCCCACAAACAGCCCAGAGATGCATTTTAAATAAAAGCGCACATTCTACTCATGTAAAAACATGCTGACCGTCTGTGGGCCGGATTTAGAAGGCGATTGGGCCGGATCCAGCCCTCGGGCCTTAGTTTGCCTACCCATGCTTTAAACCAGGGGTCAGTAACCTTTTTCAGCCATGGGCCAGTCCACTGTCCCTCAGAGCATGTGGTGGGCCAGACTATATTGTGTGTGTGTGTGGGGGGGGGTGAACGAATCCCTATGCCCCACAAATAACTCCGAGATGCATTTTAAATAAAAGCACACATTCTACTCATGTAAAAACACCAGGCAGGCCCCACAAATAACCCAGAGATGCATTTTAAATAAAAGGACACATTCTACTCATGTAAAAACACCAGGCAGGCCCCACAAATAACCCAGAGATGCATTTTAAATAAAAGGACACATTCTACTCATGTAAAAACACGCTGATTCCCGAACCGTCCACGGGCCGGATTGAGAAGGCGATTGGGCCGGATCCAGCGCCCGGGCCTTAGTTTGCCTACCCCTGCTTTAAACATTGAGATATTCTGAAGACCCAAAAGAAAACCCCTGCAAATAGTATAGCTATTGAGGCACCACAGTAAAGACACAGGCTGAGGCAGTGAATAAATCGGAGGGTGGGGGCTGGGGTGGGGGAAGGCAGATTAAATTACAAGCAACTTTTCAGACCCCCAATGTCCAAAGAAGTATAATCAGGGAAAGCAAAGACACTAGTTAGCTGGAAACTTTGAATTCTTTTAATCCCTCGGGTCAGTTTAAAGGGAAATGATCTGACTGTTCGGCATCTGTTAGTGATTGGAGGCAAATAAAAATCATTGTGTGATTTCCAGTTCAAGCAGTGCATAGCACACACCACTATTATGAAAGCAAATACTGCAATTTCTCAATTGACCTCAGCTGACTAATAAACCTTGTGATGGTTCTAACATATGGGATGCTGAAACAAAGAGGAATAAAACATCCACACGTGCATGCCCATTTCTTTTTCTCGCTCACTCTTTTTAAAAAAAGAGAGAATAATTTATTATCAACGCTGCATTTGGCCAAAGCCTTGCAATTCCCAAATCGTCTTTTATATTTAGTCTGCTATACTGAAAACAAAGGTGTGGGGGCATTTGAAATTCTAACATATGGTGTCCCTTTCACATCTGACCTGCTGCAAATCGGAAACCAAAAAACGCTCTTGGAAGGATTGTATGTGTTGACTCTGAGCAACAGGAGCCTCGGTAGAGAGAAATGCTCTGTTGAATTCGCACAATTCTTTGTGTACAGTCCTGCAAATGATCCCGTTTTAGCTTGTAACGTCGCTGGATTGCAACTGTTGGGAGGAAAGCTGCAGTCCCATGTCATGAAGAGGTTCCTACTGTTACGGAAAAAATCCAGGTGCGAGGCTGCTCAGCCACCTGGCCCTTCAGGCAAAGCCTGTGGTTCTTTGTGGAGAAAAAAAGGAGACCAGCCACCAACCGGAGCAAAGGAGAACAACATTTATTGCGCAACAGGTTCAAGGCAAAGATTGAACAGCGAAGATGGGGTGGCAAGAATTTTTAAAACTTCTCTAAATTTACCAGAACACAGTTCACTAAGCATCATCACTCAATCACTGCAGAGAGCATTGTTGGCTGCTCGCTCTCCACCTTAGAGCAGATTTATGCCATGAGGTACCACAGAAAGGCACTGGACATAGTGAAAGATCCATCGCATCCTGGTCACCGTCTCTTTGAACTTTTGCCATCGGGACGGAGATACAGGACGATGACAACAAGAACAAGCCGTCTTAGAAACAGCTTCTTCTCCAGAGCGACCGCGGCCTTGAATGGGAAGCCTGGACTTTGAAGTCATCTAATCTTACCTGTTATGTTTTATCACTGTATGGTTTTAATCAGCGTGTATGGTTTTAATCAGTGTTTTTGTAGTTGTTTTGTCTTTGCGTGGAGTGCCCTATCTGGGTGGATGGAGCAGCCAAGTAATTTCGTTGTCCCCGAAGGGGACAATGACAATAAAATATATTCTATATTCTATATTCTATATTCTATATTCTATATTCTATCAGTAAAACGTCACCAGAGGGGTGGAGAAGGGGAGGGTTACATGGCATTAACATATGGGTAAACAAGATTAACATATAGGTACTGGTTCCAGGAACAGTGTGAAAGGGTGTTAAGTGGTTGGAGGCATATCTTGAGTACCCACCAGAAGAAGGACAATGGGGCCCTTATCAGTACTGTCTGTCACATATGGGGGTCTGGAGGAGAATATTTACTCAGTGATTTCCCAAATCACCCAACGATTGCCCACTGGGGTGTACGTGATCTCTTGTGTACGTGATCTCTTGCCTGAGAGATTATGGAGGAGACCCAGTGCCTTGTGGGTCATAGACCAGAGTTGCAAAATGGCATTGAAATATTTATAATATTTAGCAACTTTAAAGATGTGCCCCCCCCTGTAATTTCTGTAACACTACAAAGATTACTTTCTCTAAAGGAGCAGGAAGGAGATATATAGAGTGCCTGACAGAACCAACACCTCCAGGAATACAGTCTCTGCCTGCATTCCATTGCTATGACACACTTGCCATGTGCTTGCCTGCCTTCTCCAGCTATGAGGTTAGCGCCACTGCAAGTAACAGCCTCAAGCTGTTCTCTAAAACAAAATGATCTATATCTTTGGTTCTTCAGAGGCTGTACAAGGGGTGAGAAGAACTGGATGTGTTTTCGGAAGGTCTGTTTCTGCCAGGTTCCCAGTACTCTCAGCATGGACCTACTGGGGTCAATCACAGCAGCTGTACGAAGAAGACTCAGGAGGCTGGGGGGACACTGGGCTAGGGATTGGGGAGAAATGTGAACCTACACAATTTGCATTTTCTAAAACAAGATGTGAACCGAAACGCTTTCAAAATTCACTCTCTTCAGCTTTTGCGATGCAGTTCTCCAGCCAAGAAATGTGTACCAAAATGGATATACTATGATACGGTCTGCAAAAATAGTGTATATTAGTCAAAGTGCAATGCAGAAATGCATTATTGGGGGGAAATTGCTTTGCAGAAATGTGTATATTAGGCAAAAGTGCATGTAAACATGTGCTAATTACAAAAAAGAAATCTCACAAACATGCTGATGAACTTCCATGAATATTTTTTTAAAAAGATAAATCATGGATTGCTTTAAAAAATTGGAGAACTGAATTTAACATTTGCAAAACGAGAAATGGAAAGAACTGAAACAGGCAAGTCCATCTGTGACACACTCCCTTGCTGAAGATGGGAGCGAGGCAACATGACCAATTCTGGGGTGATTTAACCTAACCCTGGTCACTCCCCGAGTAAAGCAACCAATAATTCAGGGGTTCTCTGCTTATTTCTTGCTGCAAAAGCCTTTCTAAGTCCTTTTCCTCCACTGGAGGAAATGAAATAAGTTTACCTGGCCCGACAAACCCTAAGCACACCTAGTTATCTGCCAGTTAAACTGTCAAATTCCCTTTACCACCCTTACTCTCTCCTGATTGGCTGTTTCTCCTCTGTGCCATTATTGGCTAATGGTTCCCAGGATGTTGGCCCAGTTATATGTCAGCCCCTATACTTGGTAGAGGATTTGTGTTAGGCAAGATACCGTCATACTGTGTGCAAGGGAAGCAGAACGAGTCCTGGAAGATAAAATCAAACTGGGAAATTGGGAGGAAAGGATAGTACTTAGAAAATTACCAGCTGTACTGTCAAAAGAGCTGCAGGGTCGGTTGGAGACAGGGATTCATATTTTCAGTAGGTCTCAGCACAGTCCTAACCCCTGAGTTTGCCAGACTGGGACATGTCCACATCATAATCCCCCAATTTCACCTTGGTAGAAGGCTGGTTCACACATTGCACTGAACACAGGTACAAGTGTAGACATGTACAAGAGCGAACACTTGTTGATTTGTAAACTGTTGTATACCCAGGTACACCGACTGCACACTCATTGAACATTAAAGGTAAAGGTACCCCTGACCGTTAGGTCCAGTCGCGGGCGACTCTGGGTTTGCGTTCTCATCTCGCTCTATAGGCCGAGGGAGCCGGCGTTTGTCTGCAAACAGTTTCTGGGTCATGTGGCCAGCATGACTAAGTCGCTTCTGGCGAACCAGAGCAGCGCGCGAAAACGCCATTGAACATTGTGTGCTACTAAATACAGATCAACCGTACCCAGATTGTGTACTAGTTGAATGAAACGTGTGAACACCCCCTCAAGATTGCTGCATTTCCATTGCGTGTCGAGGTCCCCCAAAACCACCCCTCAAATAACTCACACGTCAGACACAATTTTGTTTTGGTTTTTGGCATGATTTTGGCCACAGCTTTATTAAAATACAAATAATGTGAGTGGTTGCTTAGGCATTGGTTAAGACTATCTGTCCCACAGAGGACAGAACTGATGACCGTCAGTAAGGGGAAAACACTCTGGAGATATAAAAGAAGCCGGATGACATGACCCTCCTCTCTCTCCACAGGCTCCCAGGGCTCTTGCACAGGCCTGGCCCCCAACCGGGGGTTCGGACAAAAGCATATAGAGTTCCTGGATTCCTTTAACAGAATTCCCCGTACACCAGTATCCATAGGAGGGGCATACACAGTCAACCATACCCCTCCTCCAACCAACATAATAACCAATGCCTAACCGCCAACCTTACAAGTTGTGACTATTTGCTACGCAGTAGGCAAAAACCAGGTGGCACCAGCCAATCAGCCACATGGAAAAATTCCTACCAGGCCCCTGCCCCAACAGCAGATGACCCCATGGCAGGCATAGCAAGGTCAACACAGAGGCCTAAAATATAGGGAGGGAGGGCGGGTGCTTCGAAGCACGCAGCCAAGAGGAAGATCACGTTGCACACCAACCATTTTATATACGCTGGGCTGTCCATCAACCATTTGCAACATACAAATCTCCCCAACAACACCCTGGGTCCAATCACAGCAGTGGCCATCTATACGATCCCGCCTAGCACCAGAGGGGTGACTTGTTGGCCCCCACCACAACTCGTGCTCTCCATGAAGGAGAACACACTTTACCAAAAAAAGATTCTGAAACCTTTGTTCTGCCGCATGGTCTTGCAACACATTAAAAAGATTCAGCATTCAAATGTATGACCTCCATGCACTGCCTTTGGTCTGGCAGGCCTTGAGCATGTTGCAAAGGCAAGGATTTTGACAGCAACAATGTTTACATGGCGATAAAGCTACCCACACACTTATTTTAAATATATAGCTCTTCTTTTCCTCCCTTGCATATTTCTTGAGCGTTGGTAGTTTGAGAGGGATAGGAATTTATCGCATAAGCACTCTCTAACCTTCTGTTTAGAATATATAAATGTGTAATTTCGCTTTTAGCAGCGTGCTGATTTCTCAAGACCTCTTTTTACTGACTCTTGGGATGGGTTCGTCAATTCTTCTCTTGCAGGCTGAATGAGTCTAGCAAATGAGTGGCCTTAGCGCCGCAGAAATAATGCAAAGGGATTTGTAATGTTAATTTTTATGTTGCATTGAATTCAAATGCCTGCTAAATTATTTTTGCATAGGCTCCAAGCTGGTATTCTAGCTCTTGGCAGTGCTCAGAACTATTCCCTCACTCCTCCGTGCTGCTTTTGTTTCCTACAAATCTGCTGACAACATCTTTACAGATGTCTCCAAAGGAAACAAAACAGCGAGGCTGAAAAGTTAAAATCCTTTTAAACTCGACTTCCAAACACATGCCAAGATGGTGTGCGGGGAGAGAATCCATTGAAGTTTGGTTCTGACACAGAAAAGCTATTTGCAAGAAGGAAGGGAAGGCTTTCATATCAGAGAGGGGGTCGGGTGAGGGGGTGTCACAGAACTCAAAAGATCCCATGGTTCATTGAGGACAAACCCCTACCCTGTGCATGGACTCCATAACTAAGCATGAAATATGTCCATTGAAGGACTCACAGGGAATTGCTGCTGTATGGTCTTCCTTGGACCTTCTAAGTAAAAGTATTGATGAAAATCAGTGTGAGGTAAAATACAATATTCGGAGCCTGGCTAACAGTCTGTAACTCAACTGATTAAAGCCATGAGGCCACCAGTTGGGTTTGGTTGATGAGACCCATTATATATATTTATGTGAATGACAGTACTGGCATCAGCGGCCAGAATTATTGGGCAAATGCCAGGCAGGGCCCACTTCCCAGTTGGGTTCCCACTGCTAACTTTCACTGCTTCCTTCCCCGGCTTGCTCTAACCACAGTTTGTTGTTGCTTAAATTTCTACACCATCCTTCATTCAAAGATCACAGGGTGGTTCACAACATAAAATCACAAAACGAGAACACAAAATGCATAATAAAACAAAAACAAACCAACAACCCAAGTTTCCCCAGTGCTTGAACTGTGGAAATATGGTTGGTGTGAACCAGGGTTTCCCAGGTTTGGTTCTCCAGCTGCTTTTGAACTACACTTCCCATTATCCCTGTTCACTGGTTCTGCTAGCTAGGGAGGATGGGAGTTGTAGTCCAACAACAGCTGGAGACCCAAGTCTGGGAAAGACCGGTGTAAACCATGTTTATGCTCCAGCCCTGGTTTGCCATGACCTGGAAATCAAATAGCAAGGTTGCAAGGACTCAGGCCAGGACGGCAATAAACAATAATTTCCTCTATTTTTGTTTGAAGTATGACACGAATTCCAGTTGAAATGATTTTTAACTCCAGGACAAGGCCCTGTTTCGTTTATTCTTCATCAGCTGGAACAGTAAAGAATCTCAAATTAAACTTATATCTTCTGACATTATCATACATCTTTATGTGTATAATTTTTGATGTATTTCCTTTTATATAGACATGATAAAACATAGATAAACTTTCTCTTGGTGTCGGAATGCTTGTTGTACAACTGTCTTGATAGAAATGACGAAATGTATAATAATGTCATACTTCGTTTCATACTTCAAACAAAAACTGTTCCACGTGCCAGGGTAATAAAAATAGAGGACATGTCTTGGCCCAAAGAGTGTTGCAGATTACCAAACTGTGGTTTGGTTATCAGTTGCCATAATGACTGAATTGAGCTTATGTTTTTGAATGATTCATATTGATAGAGAGGTCATTCTGAAAGATAACGAAGAATAAATAATGAAGTTACACCATGACTTCTGAATAGAGAACAGAACCTTATTAGAAGCCAGACAGTTAAGAGGCTGTCAGTCAAAGAAGTCCATAGGTGTAGAGCAGACCTTCAGTTTATTTAATCTAGATGTGAACTGATACGAGACCAGCTGGTATTTTACACTCTTGGCATAGTCATATCACACCTTATTAACAGTGCAGCTATTCCCTTTTTTCCTATTCATAACATAAAAAAGCTGGAGATGAAAGCATGACATTCTAAAATACATTTGGTGCAAAGGAAAAAGGGTGTCTCACATGACTACAAAGGAACTCTTTTAAATCAAACTTTAATTAAGTATGCTTTTATGTCAAAATGGAATGGAAAGCCTTTAAACTCTAATAGGAAACGTTAGTTTGTGCTTACCTTAAAATTTTACCAAAAATAAAAAATAAAATCATTTTGATTCAAACAGGAACATAATCAAGGTGGAGAGAAATGTATCATGAAGTCTGGTCATAATGCCTACTCCGAAGTAAATCCTATTGGGTTCAACAGGAACTCTTACGCAGATGAATTTATCAACATCCATTTATTTATTTGTTCCCCACCTGTTCCCTTAGGGTGGTTTATCTATTGTTTTTAGCCGCATGTTGATCCTCAGAGTACTTTAAATACTTTTCTGACTTAAAAATAAAATAAAATAAAAAAATCAATGAATGTTTATATCAGCCTGCCTGGAAGAGCAGGGCAAAGATTTCCCAAGAGAACTGTTGAGACATATTGGTACAATGCAATGTCAACTTGTCTAATAATAATAATAATAATAATAATAATAATAATAATATATTATTTATACACCGCCCATCTGGCTGGGCCTCCTCAGCCACTCTGGGCGGCTCCCAACAGGGTATTAAAAACACAATAAAACATCAGAGTTTGAAGTTATTTTTTATGGATTAGTAGTGAATGTTAGTGTTAAAGGTTTAATTAATACAAACCTTATTTGTTGAGTTTATAGCTTAAATATTTTATATACAATGTCTGCTCTGAAATCGTCTGGTTTGTTATGCCTAATAATGGTTACTGAATTGAATTGAATTGAATAAAACATCAGAGAGAGCCAGTGTGGTGCAGTGGTTAAGAGCAGTGGACTCGTAATCTGGGGAACCAGGTTCGTGTCTCCGCTCCTCCACATGCAGCTGCTGGGTGATCTTGGGCTAGTCACACTTCTTTGAAGTCTCTCAGCCCCACTCACCTCACAGAGTGTTTGTTGTGGGGGAGGAAGGGAAAGGAGAATGTGAGCCGCTTTGAGACTCCTTCAGGTAGGGATAAAGCGGGATATCAAATCCAAACTCCTCCTCCTCCTCCTCCTCTTCTTCTTCTTCTTCTTCTTCTTCTTCTTCTTCAGACATTAAAAACTTCCCTAAACAGGGCTGCCTTCAGATTTCAAGCTTAACTTTCCATATTGTGAAAATGCATATTACATTCTCATGATAATCATCACATTCCTCTTATGGCCACAGCCTTATGGTTTTCTGAGAACTAGATCCTCTGTAACAAAAAAACCATCGAGCTTTGCTTCTTTCCCATCCAGCTAAATAATGTCTTGGCCTTGCTTCTCGACAACGGGGACCAGGCTACATGTGATACAGAGCCAAGGCTGGCAGGAAGTTTAATCCCTCTGCAGGGGCTAGGTTTTTTATCCTAATAGTCTTCACCAGGATATGATAGATGGGCAATGGGAGTAAGGAATGGGGAGCGGGAAGAAAGCTGATTGTAATACACCGTGAGAGTCAGAAAAATACCCACCGAAGGAGCTATAAGAAAAGGACAGAGTCTGATAAGAGTTTGGGGAATATAACATAATTTGTTTAGAGGTACTCAAATGGGACTCATTTTACTCTTATTATCTAAAGATTGTCTGTGGGGACCGAACACTAATGTTCTCAAGGAGTAGATAAATTGCTCCGTTGAAAGCACTGTGGTTTGTTCATGGCTTTTGCATCTGACTACTTTGCGAATGTAGAGGAACCGTAGACAAGAATCGCAAGGGGGGGGGGTAAATCTATTCCTTAGACTGTGAGCAAAGTAGCTGTGTTTGTCTTCGGTGATTTACTAACACGCCAGGCCAAATGGTGATAGAATTGTGGCATGTTTGTGTGGCGCATGTGTAATGTACCCGTGCGTGCATAGGGAGCATATATTTTGTACAGAAAGGGGATTTTAAACATAGGATGTTTACCTGTTAATACTTCCAGACAATGGCTTGCTCTGTTCCCAGTAGCTATTTGTCAAAGGACAAATGAGGAAAGAAAACACACATCTCTCAAGAAAACGAACTGTATAATTTCAGAACTTGATTTTACTGTTTCCAGTTAATTGAAACTGTATTTTTTTGTTTTTTATATTTTATTTTATAGTACATTGCTTTTGGGGACTCTTTGTCATGAGGTGGTTCATAAGTCTGCAGATAAAACTAAATTAATAGGTAAAGGGACCCCTGACCATTAGGTCCAGTCGTGACCGACTCTGGGGTTGCGGCGCTCATCTCGCATTATTGGCCAAGGGAGCCGCCGTACAGCTTCCAGGTCACGTGGCCAGCATGACTAAGCCGCTTCTGGCGAACCAGAGCAGCGCACGGAAACGCCATTTACCTTCCTGCCAGAGCGGTACCTATTTAACTACTTGCACTTTGAGGTGCTTTCGAACTGCTAGGTTGGCAGGAGCAGGGACCAAGCAATGGGATCTCACCCCGGCGCGGGGATTCGAACCACCGACCTTCTGATCGGCAAACCCTAGGTTCAGTGGTTTAACCCACAGCGCCACCCGCGTCCCATAAAACTAAATTAGGGTTGCAATATTTCAAAAAGTAAAATTCCTGACACCCGCAAAGTCAATGAGATTTTTTTTTAGGAAGACCCCAAAATTGTTGAGCTTTTCTTAGGAAGCCACCCAAATTGTTAAACTGTTAATCTTTTTTGGGGAACAAACCCAAATTCACCCAAAGTTAGTGATTTTAAGCTTTGGGAGCTGTTTACGGTGCTATTTCCATCACGTTGCCATACTGTACATACAGATTTTCCCTGACATTTTGCCAATTCAGCATAATGCTCCCGACGCCATTTTCACACCCGAAAACCAGGACATGTCAGGAGGTTTTTTTGACATATAGCAGGTCTAAACCAAATGATACATTAGTGTAAATACGTGAGGTTGCATTCAACTAATGGAAGCCATAGCTTCTACTGTGCATCTGGTTGGCCGCTGTGAAAAGCAAGATCTGAGTCAAAATGGTCCTTTCGTCTCCAGCAAGACTCTTCATATGTTGTCATCCTATGAATCCTATGGTATACAGAGATGCTGTCTTCTGCTATACTTGCCTTAATGCCTTAGTAAATCCCTTACTATGGTGCTGGAGGAGACTCTTGAGAGTCCCATGGACTGCAAGAAGATCACACCTATCCATCCTTAAAGAAATCAGCCCTGAATGCTCACTAGAAGGACAGATCCTGAAGTTGAGGCTCCAGTACTTTGGCCACCTCATGAGAAGAGAAGACTCCCTAGAAAAGACCCTGGTGTTGGGAAAGATGGAGGGCACAAGGAGAAGGGGACGACAGAGGATGAGATGGTTGGACAGTGTTCTCGAAGCTACTAACATGAGTTTGGCCAAACTGCGAGAGGCAGTGAAGGATAGGCGTGCCTGGCGTGCTCTGGTCCATGGGGTCACGAAGAGTCGGACACGACTGAATGACTGAACAACAACAAAAAATCCCTTACTGTTAGGAAATAGTGGCACAAAGTTGTACCATTTGAGGTTCTGGGACAGATGAGTAGCTAATTGGATGCTGCTTGATTAATTAATTGCAGTTATGGGTCATTTCCCATAAAATATCAGAAAGTCATTTAACAATTTTTTAAAATATCAACAATAAAAAATGCCCACTTAAAAGCTTGCTGGTCTTCAACAGGTATCAAAAGGATACTCAAGGCACCATTTGTCTGCTGTAAAGGATAGGAACCACCCTATTTAAGGCTCAGTTCCTACATCGTATGGAATGGACTCCTGATAAAATGGTACAGTGGTACCCCGGGTTAAGTACACTTCAGGTTAAGTACGCTTCAGGTTAAGAACTCCGCTAAGAACAGAAATCGTGCTCTGGCGGCGCAGCGGCAGCAGGAGGTCCCATTAGCTAAAGTGGTGCTTCAGGTTAAGGACAGTTTCAGGTTAAGAACGGACCTCCGGAATGAATTAAGTACTTAACCCGAGGTGCCACTGTATTTTCAAGAAGCCCTCGCCTGCAAAACATAGTGGTTGGGTATAATACAGTACCTAATTCTCGCTTATCGAAGGAAGATGCAAACCAACACACACACACATCCTTAAAAAATTGTTAACTGATGTGGAAATGTGGGGAAGTGAACTCAAGATTGGGAAAAAACGAGAAACTGAGAGAAAAAGGAACAGACATATTCTCCCACTCCTACTACCCTCCCTTAAATCCCCATCAGTCCAGATTATTTGACTGCGATCCGCTATGCCCGCTTGGCACCATCATTAACATCTTTTTGATTCCAGGACGAAAAAAGCCTCTCTCTCCCAGATATTTGATGGATTGTGACAATTTTCCTCTTTATTGATATGTTTTTGCTGCTGTTTTATTGGGTCTGCTCCCTCGTTTTCTCTTAAAGTTTTGTGAGAGTTGCTTAGAGACCCTTTTGTGCTGAAAGTGACTAATAAATTGAATTAATGATTATGGTGGTGGGGTCTGGTTTTTCTGCTCCTGCTCTTCCTTAAATTTATAGCCCCTGACAAAAATTGGCTCAAATGCTAACAAAAAGCACTGGTGCTTTACTAAGGTATCTGTACATGGTTGGAATTACATGTGTCAGTAGAGCTACACGATTTTTTCCTTTAACTTTGATATCTGCTGCCAGGGACTGTAAATTTAATGAGAGCACCTGCTGCCCTCTTGCTATTTAATTCACAGTGATTTGCCTCAACCGAAAGACTTTTTTTTTTTAAGCCTCTGTTCTTCAGTAATAAATTACCAGCCTATATTATAGCCTAAAGGGTCTTTGATTCATGTAATATTACATTTACACTAAGCACTCCTGGCAGTGGGGACATTTAGCTTCTGAATTGAGAGGGGGGGTCTATTTAGTGGAGAGGGGAAGTGGATGGTGAGATTAAAATAAAATGAGAAGATCAATTGCCTGAATGCTGACAGCCGATGGGAGGGTTTTGTCCTCGACCTCACGGGCCTCAAGCAATTATTTTCACAATGCCAAAAGTCTCCAACTAACACAGATTTTACTACATCCAGTGACAGAATACAATATGGGGCCATTAAATGTAATGTTTTTTTGGAGGGGAGAACAAATAATGACTTTCGTGCAATTTTCCTGCTCGTTGTTTTTTTCCTTCCTTAAATCTGAGATCGCACGTTTGTTCATAAAATAAATGCCACTGCAGTGTGAGAGAGAAACATCATGTAAACAGCAAGCAGTGCTTTCTTTTGTTATTTTCGTTACAGCTTAGAAACACTTTTGAAAAGAAGAGGAGGGGGACAATAAAAAAAGAACATTTAATAAGGTAACTTTAAATAGAGAATTCCATAAGCAAAATCATAGTATTGATGAGGATCAGCTGTGGCAACTCTGATGCTTAGGGACACAGTTTCTGGGGTGCTTATCCTGCAGGAGCCTCATTGCAATTAATGGGATACTGAACCCCTTCAAGAATTGATGCTTTTGAATTTTGGTGCTGGAGGAGACTCTTGAGAGTCCCATGGACTGCAAGAAGATCAAACCTATCCATTCTTAAGGAAATCAGCCCGGAGTGTTCACTGGAAGGACAGATCCTGAAGCTGAGGCTCCAATACTTTGGCCACCTCATGAGAAGAGAAGACTCCCTGGAAAAGACTCTGATGCTGGGAAAGATGGAGGGCACAAGGAAAGGGGACGACAGAGGACGAGATGGTTGGACAGTGTTCTCGAAGCGACCAACATGAGTCTGACCAAACTGCGGGAGGCAGTGGAAGACAGGAGTGCCTGGCGTGCTCTGGGTCCATGGGGTCACGAAGAGTTGGACACAACTAAACGACTAAACAACAACAACGAACCCCTTCTGCTTTGTCTATTTCACAAAAGTGAGGAGAAATGGCACCATTGATGGGGGAGCAGAGGTTGGTGTGCTTGTTTGTTTGAAGTGCCAAAGAAGTCCCTCCTTGCTGCCAGTTCTACAAACAGACCTTACCTGTATATGTATCACCATAGCCTAACCCAGGCTTCCTCAAACTCGGCCCTCCAGATGTTTTGAGGCTACATTTCCCATCACCCCTGACCACTGGTCCTGCTAGCTAGGGATCATGGGAGTTGTAGGCCAAAAACATCTGGAGGGCCGAGTTTGAGGAAGCCTGGCCTAATCCAATCATCCTTACCAGGAGGTCAGCAGACTGATCATATTGCATATATTAATATTACACAGTTAGAAGAAGAAGAAGAAGAAGAAGAAGAAGAAGAAGAAGAAGAAGAAGAAGAAGAGGAAGAAGAAGAAGAAGAGTTTGGATGATTTGATATCCCAATTTATCACTACCCGAAGGAGTCTCAAAGCGTCCTGATCAGGACGTACGAAACGATCTTATTTATACGACACTGGCCAATCTTCCAGGACGATCTGACAGTTTCTATACAAAATGGCTTCTCTCAGACTTTATTTTTTTATTTTTTTTTCAAATAATTTTTATTAGGATTTGTTGTAGTCCATCCTCTGATGTAGTGCTATTTTTATGTAATTATTTTTACATAAACATAATGGCTTAAGGACAGTAAATTTTATTAGTTTATATTTCTAGAATATATTTTAGATTGTATTTCGGATTGTTTTTATGTTTTATATGTGTGTGCTGGTCGTCGACTGTAATAAATATTGACTTGACTTGTGAATTGAACAGAATTTATCCCCATCCCTATTTGAGACATAACCTAATGAACTGATGCTCAACCCCAGAGCTGCTTTATATTGTAGGAGTGAAGAGCAGAAATAATAACAATAATAAATAATAATATCAATCAATCACTTTATTTCAGCTTTAAGCTCATAAGAACAACAGAACTAGAACAAACACACAGTACAATTTGATTTTTAAAAAAATAGAAATTAGAATAATAATAACAACTACGACTACTACTTTTGGCCATCAAAAATAAAACATCTCAGCTGCTACATTTGCAGTTAAGTGTTGTTTGCCAGTAAGAACCAAGGTAGTTGAAGCTGACAGCCTTCTTAAAATTATTAATGGCACATCAAAGACTCTGATAAAGAGCTCCTGTGTTAAGCAGCTCAATACAATAAAATCTCATTTTATTAGTGGTTTATAAGTAATTCAGTTTGAATAACCGATAATTGTGATTTGTTATCGTCAGGCATTAAGTGGAATTGTAAAGTTTAATAATTATTTGTTTAAATAATGAAATGGTTGGTGTGCGGAGGATTGTCCGGCGCAGTAAAGATTTATTATCTTTAATAATCGGATTAAACCAATAGATCTCAGGAGAATCTTTCAGCTACCTTAAGTGAAGTGGTAATAACATTACTAATTAAAGAAGCGCATTGGTTGCTGGAAGGATAGCTGCACAGATGCACAACTGACATAGGACCCCACTGCTTGTAAATCAGCCTTGCTGAGTTGAATTCTAAGCCCGAGCAATAATTTGAAATTGTGCCTCTTGGACTCGTAATTTCACATACCAATCACAGGTCATATTGAATGGAAAGTACTGAGGTTTGTCATAACTGATGACTAAGCTTAAACTATAGTGTGTGAATTTTTTCATGTGTTTAATGCAAGATGGGCTTCTTTTCATAGACAGTAAACGAATGCTGAAACTGAAATTAACAGAAGGGAAAGCGTGTTCTCCTTCATGGAGAGCTCGTGTTGCGGTGGGGGCCAACAAGTCACCCCTCTGGTGCTGGGCGGTAACGTTTAGATGGCCACTGCTGTGATTGGACCCAGTGTGTTGTTGGGGAGATCTGTATGTTGCAAATTGATGATGGACAGCCCAGTGTATATATAAGGGTTGGTGTGCAACGTGATCTCCCTCTTGGCTGAGTGCTTCGAAGCACCCTCCCTCCCTCCCTATATTTTAGGCCTCTGTGTTGACCTTACTATGCCTGTCATGGGGTTGTCTGCTGTTGGGGCAGGGGCCTGGTAGGAATTTTTCCACGTGGCTGATTGGCTGGTGCCACCTGGTTTCGCCTACTGCGTACCAAATAGTCACAACTTGTAAGGTTGGCGGTTAGGCACTGGTTATTATGTTGGTTGGAGGAGGGGTATTGTTGCCTGTGTGTACCCCTCCTATGAATACTGGTGTATGGGGAATTCCGTTAAAGGAATCCAGGGGCCCTATATGCTTTTGTCCGAACCCCCGGTCGGGGGCTAGGGCCGTGCAAGAGACCTGGGAGCCTGTGGAGTGCGAGCAGGGTCATGTCATCCGGCTCCCTTTATATCTCCAGAGTGTTTTCCCCTTACTGACAGTCGTCAGTTCTGTCCTATGGTGGGACAGATAGTCTTAACCAATGCCTAAGCAACCACTCACATTATTTGTATTTTAATAAAGTTGTGGCCAAAATCATGCCAAAAACCAAAACAAAAATTATGTCTGATGTGTGAATTATTTGAGGGGTGGTTTTGGGGGACCTCGACACGCAATCTATGAGTTGTATCCAGTTGTGTTCCTTCACTCCTAGAAAGCTCCTGGGTTCCTTTTACCTTTTTAAAATTAAAAACTACATATTTAGGCATTATTGGGACGCGGGTGGCGCTGTGGGTTAAACCACAGAGCCTAGGGCTTGTCGATCAGAAGGTTGGCGGTTCAAATCCCTGCGACGGGGTGAGCTCCCGTTGCTCGTTCCCTGCTCCTGCCAACCTAGCAGTTCGAAAGCACGTCAAAGTGCAAGTAGATAAATAGGTACCGCTCTGGTGGGAAACTAAGCCTTTTGACAGGGGTAGGCAACCTAAGGCCCGGGGGCTGGATGCGGGCCAATCACCTTCTCAATCCTGCCCGCGGATGGTCCGGGAATCAGTGTGTTTTTACATGAGTAGAATGTGTGCTTTTATTTAAAATGCATCTCTGGGTTATTTGTGGGGCATAGGAATTCATTCATTCCCCCCCCAAAAAAAATATATAGTCCAGCCCCCCACAAGGTCTGAGGGACAGTGGACCAGCCCACAGCTGAAAAAGGTTTCTGACCTCTGCCTTATGAGGAAGAGTTGAGGGAGTTCGGTATGCACAGTCTAGATAAGAGATTGAGAGGGAACGTGATAATCATTTTCAAATATCTTAAGGGCTGTCACGTGGACGATGGCGCTTGTGCCAGAGGGCAGGACCCGAATCAATGGATTCAAGCTAAAAGAAAGGAGATTCCAACTAAACAGGAAGAACTTTCTGATGGTGAGAGCTGTTCAACTGTGGAACGGACTCCTTTGGAAGATGATGGACTCTCCTTCCTTGGAGGTTTTTAAGCAGAGGTTGGATAACTATCTGTCCTGAATGCTTTAGTTGAGATTCCTGCATTGCAGTGGGTTGGACTAGAACACCCTTGGGTCCCTTCCAATCCTATGATGTAGATGCTTCCATATCCTATACCAGTGGTGGCGAACCTTTTAGAGACCGAGTGCCCAAACTGCAAACCAAAACCCACTTATTTATCTCAAAGTGTCCAGAGTTCTTGAGCTTTTTGGGGGGGGGAGCTGCTGACCAAAGTTTGGGAGCTTTTTGGGGGGTCACAAAAGTTGCTTTGCTTTTGGGGGAGGACACCCCAAAGCTGCTGAGCTTTTTTTTGGGGGGGAGAACAGAAATAAACGACGAATAATACCTTCGCTGGAACTAACACACAGCACCAACATCATCGTCTGCCAGAGCGCCAAAAAAATCAGCACAGAAAGGGTAAAAAAACGAACGCTGTTACGCCCAATCAGAAACAGCCGGTGACACGGCAAATTGAAAAACAGACCAATCGCCGAACACAATCTCCAGCTACTGGCAAAAAAGAATAAGAAGGTTTTAACAGCAGACACAAGCTGTAGCGTGAGGGGGAGGGAGAGAACAAATGAAAAACAACAACAAGAAGAGCATGGATGGGCCGATGGCGCATGTGCCTGTTGGGAGAGTCATTCCCCGTGTGCAGTCATGGGTTTATTGTTTATCACATGACTGGGTATGTGTT
Source organism: Darevskia mixta (assembly GCA_034641385.1). Lineage (NCBI taxonomy): Eukaryota > Metazoa > Chordata > Lepidosauria > Squamata > Lacertidae > Darevskia > Darevskia mixta. The sequence goes on from JAWWNH010000126.1 coordinate 7,567,520, forward strand.
TCCATTCCACAGAGTGGGAAGTGATGGAAGACAGGCTGTTTGTCTTACTGTGTTCCCTAAAGTGGGACTGTTGTCTTTTGTTCTTTCTGTTTGCTGCCTGATGCTAGAGAGAGAGGGAGCCATGTCTCAGAGCTCCGTGTGCGTAAATATGTAATAAAGTAGATTTAGCCAAGATGCTGAGTTGCTGGGTTTCTGTCATGCAACTGCGCAAGCTCTGCAGATCCTAAGTGTGCTGGATGTCTTCTGACACCAGACACTGATGTTTGGGCTAATAAATGCTTGGAAGAAGCTCCTGAACAATTGCCCAGGAAGAAGGATACATGCCAGTCGGGCATGTCTCTCCGCCAAGGTTCTACTTGTGAGTAGAACAACTTCCTGACAGTACCAACAGTGAGGGCTCTGCGCATAGGTTCGCCACCACTGTCCTATACCATAAGAGGGTTTGAGCACCTACCTTTCCTCACCTAAATAGTGTCCCTTCTTTTGGAAACCCAAAACACTGAAAGAGATTTTGCCTCAGATAACTCTGACCTAGGATTTGGGGGCGAAATTGTTCCGTTTTCCAGGGTTCATTTGCATTTCCAAGCTCAAGGGACCACAAGCACAAGCTCTATGCCATTGGTGAAAGACTAATGATTTAACAAGCTTAGCAAAATGGAAATATCTAACCTCCCACCATGCTGAGTATATCTTTCTTTCATTAATGCTCTGCTGTTTTCTTGAGCCACCTTCCGTGTCTTTCAACTGTCCTCTCTGTGCTGAGGAGCATGGAGGGAGGTCCTGAACTCCATACAATGAATGAGATCTGCCATGCTAGGAGTAATTAGTTTATTGACGTCACTTTGGCTTTCAGATCACATTTAACTGAGCTGCTACTCCTTGAAACAGTAGGTCATTTGTAGCACATTATGCAAATGTAAAGACTAATCTTTTGCATAATACATAAGGACTTAGTTTTTCCATTAGCTAATTTATCGGTCTACACAGGAGCTATGAATGCCGATTTTTATTAAGCTCTTCATTAAGTCAAAATTGTAGCTGAAGTCATGTGTGCTACTTTTATATATGCTAGAAATATTATACCATCGGAGGACAGGGAGGGAGGGAAATAAATTGTGTGTGTGTGTGTGTGTGTGTGTGAGAGAGAGAGAGAGAGAGAGAGAGAGAGAGAGAGAGAGAGAGAGAGAAATATGTATGTATCTGTTCTGAACGCAGTTGCTCTCTATGTAGAAACAATCATGATTGTTTCTGGCAGCTTACTCTTCTGGTCTAAATGGAATGACCCACACTATTTAAATTGTGTGGGTGTGCCCCCATCATGTGATTGATTATGTGGGGTGGGGATTACCTGGGCCCCCACAAATATTTTATTCAGGTTGGCACCCCTGTGGCCAATAAACTACCTTTTTTAAAAAAATTTTTTACTGGTTTTCATTATAACAAACATCTTATAACAATAAACATTAAGAAATAAAAAATAAAAAAATGAGCAACTGTATCATTTTTCTTAATCAAAACAAAATAAAAAAATTCCTTCCAGTAGCACCTTAGAGACCAACTAAGTTTGGGACACGGGTAGCACTGTGGTCTAAGCCACAGAGCCTAGGGCTTGCCAATCAGAAGGTCGGTGGTTCGAATCCCCGCGATGGGGTGAGCTCCCGTTGCTCGCTCCCTGCCCCTGCCCACCTAGCAGTTCGAAAGCATGTCAAAGTGCAAGTAGATAAATAGGTACCGCTCTGGCGGGAAGGTAAACAGCGTTTCCGTGCACTGCTCTGGTTCGCCAGAAGCGGCTTAGTCATGCTGGCCACATGACCTGGAAGCTGTACGCCGGCTCCCTCGGCCAGTTAAGTGAGATGAGCGCCGCAACCCCAGAGTCGGGTCCCTTTACCTTTTTAAGTTTGTTATTGGTATGAGCTTTCGTGTGCATGCACACTTCTTCAGATAATGCTTCATATAATTTTTCATAATGTTTGTACATTCAATACAGTACCAATATATGGGATTTCTCCAATCCCCCGACTTCCCTCTACCCCCTCCCTGTTTCCATTACTACATTGTTAAATTGTGCATGTCCAAATCATAAACAAACAAAAAAAGATTGGCAAATTAAGTTAATGGAATATGCAGAGATGGCCAAACTAACTGGTAGACTTAGAATGTTATCAGGATGATAACAAATTTAAAAATGAATGGGAAACTTTTATTGCATATATGACAAAAGCATTGTATACAAGTAAATACATCAGCAGGATTCTAAAAACACTTGCAATATTATCATAATAGATAAAAATAGATATGAACGTAGCCAATAAACTACTAACTCATGTAAATGAATAATCTAGAAATGCCCTAGGCCTATCTCTTTCATGCATATTTTGACTGTTGCTATGCCCAGGCTCATATTGGTACTAGGAAAACAAAAATCACTTCACTGAATTTCGCAGTCCAGGTTCTCCTTTTACTAAAGACACAGTCCATCTTCCCTACTTACTGCAATTCCAAAATTACGCTTTCAATCAGAGGCAAACATTAAGCAGCCTGAAAACACAGCACCAGTTCTCCACTTGGTGAAGCCAAAATAAATCTTCCGAACAGAGCATTTTCCACTGTAAGATGCAGTTTCAAGTAACTAGTTTTTATTTGCTGCAGAGCTCAGAGAAATCAAAGGCAAATATGTTTTCATTAAAATAAATTAATGTTTATTAAGATTTCTTGAGAACTGATTTCTTACTTCGCCGAAAGCACATCCTGCATAACAGCTAGTATATATAATTTATATGTGATGCTTAGTACAATGTGTACATGTAAGTAACTGCATTCCTTAATAGAGCTCAGTGTTATCTCCTATGGGATAAGTGTAGTTAACAATGGGAGAGATCTACTAAATCAAAGCAGCCTTTGGTAACGGTTTGAAATCTACCAATAAAGTACATATGAGATTTTAATACTATGCGACATTCCTACTCACATTGCAATAAAATGGCATTTAACAGTTTTAACAGTCAGAGACAACCACTGAGAAGGAATGGTGCAATTAATATTAAGAGGCGGTTTTAGAAACAAACAAACAAAAAACAAAGCACCATTTTTACCTGGTGGTTACAGTGTACGGTAACTTTGGTTACAATTTTGGAATAGCGGTTTCCAAATACCGTAGGAGTGGCACCATTTGCCAACCAGCACATGTCAGTCCCATCATGAAGGATAAGGCTGTCCTGGGTCCCAGTCCAAGAGACAACAAGCAGGGGCTCTAACCTGTAAGTAAGAAAGAGAGCCAGTGTGGTGTAATGGTTAAGAGCGGTAGACTCGTAATCTGGGGAACCGGGTTCGCGTCTCCGCTCCTCCACATGCAGCTGCTGGGTGACCTTGGGCTAGTCACACTTCTTTGAAGTCTCTCAGCCTCACTCACCTCACAGAGTGTTTGATGTGGGAGAAGAAGGGAAAGGAGAATGTTAGCCGCTTTGAGACTCTTTAGGATAGTGATAAAGCGGGATATCAAATCCAAACTCTTCTTCTTCTTCCTATTTGAGCTACTATGCCGAACCCACTTAGCCATATATTCCACCTGGGAGGAACCTTTTGCACACACCGCGATTTGGCGTTTGCTCTGATTCAGAGGTAAAGAGCGGGTTTTCCCAAGGAAAACAGGTCCACCACATATGAAGGAATGTACCCTCGACCTTGTTGCATCTCCAGCACTTTCTCACCTTGCAGGGATGTTGGGATTGCAAACATGCGCGCTGTTGAAGTGCTGGGTCTGTGAAGGTGGTGCTCGATTCTAGGCAGCAAGATAGCACCCGCCTGTATGGGATCCTGTTATGTCGCTGCTGCTTCCTGTTCTGCCTCGTGGCTGAACAGAGCCCTTCCCAGCCTCTACTGAGGGTCTCCGCAAGAAGGTTGGTGGGACGAGAGCTGGATCCCTGCTTCCCCTTCTGAAGTGGATGGTGAGTATTCAAATTCATCCTGTGTGGATGGTGAGTATTCAAATCTATTATAAATCTATTATAAGGTCGCATGTATCTTCTATGAGTTTGTATATTCATATTCTTGTAAAAAAATTTATATTCCTGTGAAGGTCAAACATGATGTATGGACCATTATAAATGTATATACTAAGCTGAATTTACTAGCCCTGTGTGGATGGTGAGTACTTAAATCTATTATAAGTATGTATGTATTTTCTATAAGTTTGTATGTATATTCATATTCTTGTAAAATTGATGGTATGTACTGTTGTTATCCAAGATAAGTCCATTCCTTGAAGAAACAGCGTGTGAAACGGGAGTATACGAAGCTGGCCACCCGTCGGAAAACATACCTACACGGTTGATGGACTTGTATTAATCATATTTCACACTGAAATGACAGACTCTATGTCGGAACTTTGCACAACCATCTTTATCACCTTATATTGCACTTTATACCAGAATTCTGACCTTTTTGAAACAGAGGTAGGCGTTTGCCTCTGAGGAGAGATTTATATATATATATATTTTTGACAAAATTGTTTCGGTGTAGTTTATTATCTATTATCGTTCACGGTTTTGTATTTTGTCTTTCATATCGTTTACCGTGACGGTCTGTTGTATTTTCTTTGTCCCCTTCTGAAGTGGCCGAAGTCAGAGTGGAAAAGGGAGATCCCTCCATTTCCAACCCATGTTCCCACCACTGGGCCTCTCCCCATTTCTTTCCCCCACCCACCCCATGCATCGGAGTCTGCCATTCCAAAAATGAAAGTACCCAGAATCCTTTAGGAAATAAACAGAGATGTATAAACCAAAGCAGGAGCGATTTCTGTTTCCCGATGCATGTGAGTCCCGAGGAACAACCAATGGAGAAGGAAGGAGGCAGGCTTGACTGATTGTTTTCTTATTTCTTTGATGTCCAACAAGTGGTCCATTAAAAGTAATAACCACTCTTTACAAATGACAAAGAGATCATGTATGCATTAGGCAGATAAACAGTGCATTGCTAGTAAAACTGATTAGACAAACAGTTCAGGGATCTGGCCCTGTGCCCAACTTTAGAAAAGAATGTTTATTAAATTATTAAAATTTATGGGTTGATAACACACTTATACAATTTATAGCAGCTGTAAAGTGTCTTTAAGTTTTGGAAACACAATAAAGTTGATTTAATAATCTCTTAATCTTATACTCAACTTCCCCTGAAATTTTCTTCAATGTCACCTCATAAATTACAATTTATACTACATTACAGAAACACTAAAATAAACACTACATGAGATTTCGTCAGATTCATATAGTTTGTTGAGTTAACCAGGAAGTGCAATGCATATCACAAATAGCCATTACACACTAAGCCATGGGCGTCACATGCAAAAAGAAAAAATCCATCTGCCAATGATAACATGGAAATTTTTGCTCTCCTTTCACCAAGAGCCCTCAACTAATGACTCTTCAAGGCAAGCTGTGTGTGTCTGTGGTAATTCAACTGTATAAAAACAGGACTGAATCATACTCAAATGATAATTAAATAAAACTTGTTGTTTTAAGAAAAAGAAAAGAAAAAAGAAAGGGTTTCAGACAGATCCTGCCATCCCTCTTTCTAACCTAGAACAATATCAAAAGCACCACCATTTTACAAAATATGCCTACTGCCAATGAAATAGTGGCCTTTACTTACTTACTTACTTACTTAACCCCACACTGGAGTCCTTCTGCAGAGAGGATCAATTTAAAAATACAAAGGGAGAAAATGTGCAGTGAGCAAAATAATAATAATAATAATAATAATAATAATAATAATAATAATAATAATAATAATTTATTATTTATACCCTGCCCATCTGGCTGGGTTTCCCCAGCCACTCTGGGCGGCTTCCTAGCAGTTCGAAAGCATGTCAAAGTGCAAGTAGATAAATAGGTACCGCTGCAGCGGGAAGGTAAATGGCATTTCCGTGCGCTGCTCTGGTTCGCCAGAAGCGGCTTAGTCACGCTGGCCACATGACCTGGAAGCTGTACACCGGCTCCCTCGGCTAATAATAATAATAATAACAATAATTTTTTATTTGTACCCCGCCTATCTGGCTGGGTCTCCCCAGCCACTCTGGGCGGCTTCCAGCAAACATTAAAATACATTAACACATCACAGATTAAAAACTTCCCTAAACAATAATGTGAGATGAGTGCCGCAACCCCAGAGTCGGTCATGACTGAACCTAATGGTCAGGGGTCCCTTTACCTTTACCTTAGTATATAGTATATAGTATATACCGTATTTTCCGGCATATAAGACGACTGGGCGTATAAGACGACCCCCAACTTTTCCAGTTAAAATATAGAGTTTGGGATATACTCGCTGTATAAGAAATACGACCCGGCGTATAAGACGACCCCCGACTTTTGAGAAGATTTTCCTGGGTTAAAAAGTAGTCTTATACGCAGGAAAATACTGTAGTATATTTACTTTGGGGACAGTAAAATAATCAGATTGCTCACTGCGAATGAAGTGCTTAGTCAAGAGGGGAAAGTTATACCTTACTTTACATATCGAATTTCAGGAATTGGCCGGAGTTCTCCATAGCTGCTTTTGGGAAAACCTATAAACATATGGCCCTTGAGATTAGGAGAAATGGCCACCCCACCCCCATGTGCTCACTTCTTGTTTCTCTCTTCAAATTTGTAGCTTCAATGGCACTGGTTGGTGGTATAAGCACTAAACTTAATCATTACCATACAAATGAGACTTTCCAGGTCTTGCCCTGTGTAAGCAACAGTATATACTCAGCCCGGATGGTATAAATCAAGTTCATTGGACATAAATATCCCCGACTGCACAGTCCGCAACAACCTAGGAACCTATCAGCATTCAGGTAATGCTTTCGTTTTCGTTTTCTTTTCTTTTTTTCATTTAGAAATGTTCCAGGTTTTTATTATCCGTATTAAGGACAGATGTGTTTTGTTAGCATTACAGTTAACATTTTTCATATTTATTGCTGACATTTTATATACTATGCCCCAAGGTTCTTCCTAAGACTGAAATAAACAGACTGTCTCCTTTAAGAGGAATCCGAGAATTAAATGTATTCCAGAGGTATAATGTGTGTGTTTTTTAATTGAGCAAACAAGAACATTTGGTTTTTTTACTGTAGTTCAAATCCTCAAATCTTTTTTTTAATGCTTTCCATGTACTCATTAGAAATTTTTATTGATTTCTAGGCAGTACCTTGCATTAATTTGGACTCTGCTGCAACCACTATGGGTAAAACAAACATCTGGAAAATTTTCAGTGTGTGATAGACTTCACAGACTCCACAGGAACCTTTTACACCACAGTAATCCTTTTAATGTAATTATTGAGGATATAACTTTTCAATAAAATGTGCAACAGGACTTTCTCACCACCATTAATTTGTGTGTCTTTTTTTGCATTTTCTGCAGTTTTGTTGTCTTTACAATCCCGAAAGCAAGCTAGTCTCCACATAATTAACTTTTTGCTTTCCCCCAGAGATAGTGAATGAACTCATGTTCTGGGGAGAGATAAAATTATTTTTGTAGACTTCAAAGAAGCTCTGAGTGAATATAGCATTTGGCAGGACAAAATCATTTTATCCGACACTGTAATATAAAACCCATCATTTTCTCCAACAGTGTACATCGCCACTGATTTTTTTTTAAAAAAAAATTCAAAGCAGAGTCAGATGTAGGAATGAGGAAGAAATTTGGTTCAGATTGCATTTTAATGTAAAACTACTTGATTTGCATTTACCAGAACGACACGTGAACTGAAACAAAAGCTATCCAAAAATGCACTTTCCTGAATTTCGCTGTGCAGTTTTCCAACCATGTATACAATATAGGGTTACTATTAAACTGATACAGTGCAATTGCAACTCACACGAGGGTCCTGGTCCAGAGGCATCCAAAATCACACATGGCCAAAAGCTGGTGGCTGGCTGGCAGGAGGACCTCCCTGTACCTCTGCTGTCTTCCATCACTTCTCCATACACAGCCATGGCATTGAGAGGGCCATAACAGTTTGCTTTCCCTCCTCTCTGCAGCAAGGAAGGGAGAGGGGAGAGTGGCAACCAGCTCTCCTTGGGTGTGAGATGGGCAGGGAAACAATGGAACCAGAAAGCGGAAGAAGAAACCCAGTTCCTTCAACTGTGGAAGGGAAGAGAGACAGGCAGAAGCTCCATGCCAGCCTTTCCCTCCCATTTTGAATCAATATGGTGGACCAAAACATTTAGGGTTGCCAGATTTGCTTCCAAAAAATAGCGGACAAGTGGGGGGGGGTTAAATTAAATTAAATTATATATTTTCTTACAAACATTTTAACACGTATTAAAATAATCACTTCAAAACTTTACTTCACTCTCACCACTCGACACCATTTTAGGTCAGTCGACACAAGCTACACTACATTTTAAACATGTTAACAACTGTACATAATTTTATAATCTTAATCTTAATTTAATCTTAATTTTATAATCTTAATCTTAGGGTCATGGGTTCGAGCCCCCATGGGTTCGATTCCTGCATTGCAGGGGGGTTGGACTAGATGATCCTCGTGGTCCCTTCCAACAACTCTACAATTCTATGTTTCTATGCTTGCTTCTTAGGGATCCTTGGGGCAAAGCTACCCAAGTTCCCAACAGGGGTTCCTTCTTACCGTTCCTGTATTAGGGAGGCGATCCTTGGGGCAAGGATCTCGCTCCCTCAGGTCGTTGGGCAAGTCTCCTCCAAGCCCGCCTTCCCCCCCCCCACGCCTCTACCGGTAGCTGGTTTGCTGCTGCTCCTGCGCGTCAGGAACAGGAAGAGGCATCTTTTTCTTTCGCGCCTCTCCCTTTTGTTCTCCCCACGAGTCAGGAACAGGCGGGGCAGAACTCCGGCAAGAGGCGCCTCCCCCCCCCCCATTTTTTAAATGTCTTGTGAAACAATTGAGTATGATTAATAATTTTTCCGGAGAATCAAGTTCAATGGATATTCGATCTTTGTCTCATTCTTACTTATGAAAAAAAAAGACAAAACTCGATTCTCCTATACTTATTCTCTTAGACTGTACAGCTTTAGATTACGTACCATTTCATCATAAAGCTTTTGAATAAAAAAAATGTCCACTATTTTGTGAAAAAAATAGTGAACATAATGTGAAAAAAGCGGACTGTCCGCTCAAATAGTGGACACCTGGCAACCCTAAAAACATTACTTCTGTGTGTCTGTCTCCCTATCCATGTGAAAAACACAATTATTTTTGGGTTTCTTCAAATTCCTGGGCAATGCCAGGCACTCCATGCTAGTATTTAATAAATGCTTTCCATGTTTTCTCAAATAAGGCCCTTATCTCTTCCCACACTTAGTTTTTGTGTTAATTCCTCTAAAAGAGCACCTTGCCAAACTTTTTTGATTCCATGGGTCAATATTTACATTCTGAAGTGTTTTTTCAATTTTGAGCTACACCAGCGTGTGCAGCTGAGAGTAAATGACTCAACAGCTCTTTATGATTAAGGTCAGCATTTCTATCCAGAAACAAATTTAACAACACCAGTGTCAGAGATGGATTTATCCATTGGCCAGGAAACAGGCAGACAGGATGCACATCAAGGAATTCAAGTCTTTGGTTCTCACCATTAGTAGAAATCTTTGCTGCTATATTTTTCACCGTCTTGCTCTTGTCAACATGTGGAAAGGGTTGGAAGCTTTTGTTGAACCAGCTTTCCAGGCAGCTCAGAAGTGCTGTTGGCAGGCTCCACGTCAAATAAACATCCGGGGTCCAAAGCCAAGCTTTCTCCTGGAACTTCCCAACGGGTTAAGAGAAACAGACCTTGCTTTTTAAGACAATGCACTAATCCTTACTGTGAAGAGCAAGGAGGAGGAAACTTATCCTCATATTTCTGCTGTGTAATTTATTGCTGTTAAGACGGACCTTCAGCTCTGGAAGAGAAGGAGAGGGGGGGTGGGGGAAATCAATATTAATCCACTCATACTTGTAATGGAAGGATGTGGTCGCATAAAGTATGGCTTGAGAGTGCCGGGCCAAAGCCCGAGCCCGAAGACAGATTCTTGTACGTTTGCGATGGAAACAACAGACCATAACATTGTATTTGATATGGAAAAATCAATCACACCATTACAAGCTAGACTCCGTTCCACTCGGAGACAAGAATATAAAGTACTTCAAGCAGTTGTTAAACAGAAGCGGTTTCATGATTATTTAATCGCTTTAGAGGTCAAAGCAATTAAAATATCACCTGTCAATGCTTCCTCTAAGATTTGTTTGTTCTGGCAATGAATGTTTTTGTGGTATCTCTATGTTCTTGATTTAAACGGTGATGCCCCAAAGTAATAAAACCTGCACCGTCATGACATACAGTATGGTTTTCCAACTGGAAATAACGTAAGGTTTTCACACTGTAGGCTAAGCAATGAAGTGACACAAACCATCCCAGAAAGGGTGGTTGAGGGGGTACATCAGATGGATATTCTCCACAGCTTCATCCCCCTCTGAAACAGCACTCCACACTATTCTTTTCCTAAGACCTTCGCTGCTTCTATTTTTTAAATATTTGTTACATTTTTATACTGCCCTTCATCTGAAGATGAACCACAGGGCGGTTCACAGCGTACAAATACAAAACGAAAACACAAAATTGGGACATTGTGGATTATGAGCGCTGTGATGCTTTGTGAATTTTATAATATGACTTTTATTGGGGTTATGCTGCTTAACCTATTTCTTTTAGTTGTTTTCTTAATAGTGCTTCACAGAAGGTGGTTGTTTCACAGATGATTTGTCAGTTATTTTATATGATTTATGTTGTAGTTGTGATGGTCTGGTATGTTATTATTTATGGTATGTAAGCCTCTTGGTGACTCGTGTGAGTGAAGAGCAGCATAGAAATATAATTCAAATAAATAAAATACATAAGAAAACAGGCCAATAACCTACCTGCCACAGACACATTTAAAAGGCCGTAGAATATTAATCAGCCAGTGACAGATTGAGGTACTTTATTTTATAAATAACACATTTGGTGTCATCTCAGCAGCAAAACCAGTGTTTGGCTTGGGCAGGTAAGATCAGCCTTCATTTTACCTTAATTCAGAGGTAAGGAAACTGTGGCGCTCCTAATTTTGCTGGACTAGAACTCCTATCATGGCTAACCAAAGACATCTGGAGGGCCACAGATTTAGCATCTTTGTCTTAAGCTGATGACCTTTTTGAGGAGGAGCGGTGTTAAATGGCAAAATGAATTTGCCAACTGTGCCGTGCCTTAATTTGATGCCTCATCCATATAGTTATCTGAGAATTTTCCACGAAGAGTAGCTGCAACATGAGGAAGATTTTTTAAAATAAAAAATAAAAAAATAGATTATTAGTTAATTCATTGTTGGTGAAAGGCACAAGAGAAATGGGCAAAGGGAATTCTTCAACCATACTCTTAGTTTCTAACTTCTTTTTGCTTCTTCTGTCAGATGATTTCATAGATCTTTGTGAGATGCTTCCATGACGCATCTAGCAAAGACTTAGCATTCTCCGTTTTCTTTGTCACGCTGTTTTGGCCAAGCCAAGTCTACCTACCTGACACCTGACATTATATATGGTGTCAGATATGGGAAGATAAAGACATATCTGAGCCAAAGAAGAAGAAGAAGAGTTTGGATTTGATATCCCGCTTTATCACTACCCGAAGGAGTCTCGAAGCAGCTAATATTCTCCTTTCCCTTCCTCCCCCATGACAAACACTCTGTGAAGTGAGTGGGGCTGAGAGACTTCAGAGAAGTGTGACTAGCCCAAGGTCACCCAGCAGCTGCATGTGGAGGAGCAGAGACGCGAACCCAGTTCCCCAGATTACGAGTCTACTGCTCTTAACCACTACACCACACAGGGTCTAGAGGCACCTCTGATCAGCTGATCACCCACACTTACAAAAACCGCATGTACTGTGTTTTGCAAGCAACAATCAGCTGATTGTCCACATGGGCAAAAACAGGCCGCCTGAGATCATTATGATGTCAGGTGATTGATAGATGGGCATTCCCGCCCACGTGTCAAACTTGGCCAATGGGTGGGTGGGGAAAATAAGGATATGGTCTACCAATCAGATCCAGTTCTCTGCCCCTACATTAGAGCAAACCTCTTTCTGTATATAGATTGCTCTGGTAAATGGTCACGACAAGTGTTTATTTTCAGACTTCCAAACACATGAATCAAATTAGGGTTAAGAACTCCTAGGGGGGGGGGGAATAATCACTTTTAAAAAGCTATTTCTTAAAAAGGATTCATAGTTAAGATGGTTATTTAGATCAAGAATGAAATAAAGTTTGACATGAAAAAATCAAAACAAATTTTTTAATTAAAACCATTTCAGATCTGCTAAAATTGCATTTTGTTTTAAATCTGTACAATGCCAACAATAATTAAGAAGAAAAACTATATATTTCACCCAACATGTCTGTAGTAAGAACAAAAGCACTAACCAAGGTTTTCCTTTATGGGAACTTTACATGGGTTTCTAACGTTTCCAACCAGCTATCAAAATAATAGACTTAAGTATTTGCTTGCTGTACAGATTAATTCTTTATACATTTGCTTCCTAGCAGATAATACGCAGCATAATTCTATGCATGTTGACTTAGAAGTCAGTCCCACTGTCTTCAATAGGCCTTATGCACAGGTGATGTGAATAGATTCACAGCTTTGAAAACCTTTTGTCCACAGGATATTATTTTGCAAAACTAATGTGCATGCTATGCAAAATGTCTTCCTTAAACAGGACATTGTATTTCGATGACTTTTACAAAGACCTAGCCAAACAGATAGAGACTAGTAAAATAGCATCCTGAAGAGGAAACAGTGGACAGTATTTAATTTGTGTGGTTTTTTCCTCCTTCGTCTTCTTTTCTTCTTATTCCAGTGCTCACTTGATACTCCTCCAAATTAATCAGTTCTGGGAAATGCGACCACAATGGCAGACCTCACTATGCGTAATGTTTTACAACTAAGCTGTTCCTTTCTAGCCATGAGTTGCCACCGTGACCGAACAACTGATGGCCAGCACTGTTTTTGTCAGATTTGGACAAGTGAATCAATAAAACGACACAGCGAAGGCTCAATGTGAACAGACACCACTAATACGACTAGCCTTTTGGGACCCACAGGAGTGTGGAACTACTTTTTCATGTTAATTTCTCTCCAGCACTCTTGGGGTTATCCTCACCTTTGGCCCCTGTTAATTAAAAATTGCCTCTCGTTAAAGCTCCTTGGCAGACATTTTCCTCATGTCGGCCCATTTTGCTGGCTGCTGGGAGAGGAAATGAGAAAAGAGAAGATCCTGAGATTGTTGTAAAGGAAACATTGCCCAAATTCTATGTTGTCATCCACGGTTACTGTGAATGTAAAGCACAGTTTCTTTTTCTTATTATAATTTACTGACAGAGTATGTGTAGAATAAATGTCACTGTTTTACAAATGCATGTTATTGTTGTTCTAATAAAAGATACAATATTTTTGAGTTTCCTGAAGAAATTTCTCTCTCAAAATGCTCAAGCATTCTAGCTCCTTAATTGGATATTATATCAGATAGATAGACAGACAGACAGACAGACAGACACACACACACACACACACACACACACACACACACACAGCAACCACAGTTAGATTTTTTGGAGTGAATGGACCACTGGGTGGTTTTTTGGGGGGGTTGTTTTTGTTTTTTTGGTTAATATAGATTCATTTTACTATCTATATCTTCACTATCCAAACTCAAGTTTCAATGGGAAGATATAGCTCAAAACTTTGCTCATTATTTTGTGACATTTTAGTTAGGCCTAATGAAGATCCTGCCCTACGGTAGATTTTAAATTTAGCTAGTTTCTGTTGTCTTGTTTCCCTTTTAATCTGGATTTCCTTTTTCCCATTAGACAGGCTGTGCTGAAGGTAATTAGATTTCTCCTGTTGACATCTCTTTGTTGGCAATGCCTGCATTGTCTCCTAGCTACAGTTCCCATTGATTCTCCTTGACATGAGGTTTATTGTCACAGTACCCCTAAATCTCAGTGAGCCTCTTTTCCCATCCATAAGTGGACACATCTGTGGATACCTTTTGTCTTCAGTCTTATAATTCTGACTATTACTTTTCACACCAGGCAGCTGTTTAATTTGTTAATGGAAGCTTAATCCATACATCACACTGGCAATATGGTTGACGCTAAAGTGCAAACTGCATAGACATAACGTGAGACAGCCGGTTGTTTTATTGTGAAGTGCTGGTCCAGTTTGACAGAATCTGAGAATCTCTCTTTTCAGGACGTTTTTACCCACACTGTTAAAAATATGTCCTCCCATTTTTGGTGGGAGAGGTTTGTTTTTTAAAAAAATAAAAAATAAAAATCTGACGCAATTAATATGACTTGGAGCAATCTGATAAAGAAGAGCACTCAGTAATGGACAGCATGTTGGGGGCCTGAACTCCCAAAAGATGAGTCCCTGCTACTTATAGGTAAAGGTAAAAAGGACCCCTGGATGGTTAAGTCCAGTCAAAGGCGACTATGAGGTGTGGTGCTCATCTTGCTTCAGGCCGGGGGTGCTGGCGTTTGTCCACAGACAGCTTTCTGGGTCATGACTAAACCGCTTCTGGCACAACGGGGCACTGTGACAGAAACCAGAGCACACGGAAACGCCGTTTACCTTCCCGCCGCAGCAGTTCCTATTTATCTACTTGCACTAGCATGCTTTCGAACTGCTAGGTTGGCAGGAGCTGGGACACAGGTAGGACTGCGGTCTAAACCACCAAGCCTCTTGGGCTTGCTGATCAGAAAGACGGCGGTTCGAATCCCCACGGCGGAGTGAGCTCCCGTTGCTTACTAGGAGGGAACATTGAAGGGCCAAGGTGATAGGGAGGTTGACATGGTGCAAATGCACCAGTGGAGCCAATCTGGTTCTCCTGCCCATGGATTTGCACCACACCAACATCCCTGCTGCCTCACCCATCTTCTCTCGGTAAGCATCACAGCCGTCAAGAGGTCAGGTAAATGCAGATGCCCCACCAGGCCATCCTCTACTGGCAGTACCCCATGCAGTTTGCTTTCTCAGTAACTGAGAAGAACCCTGCCATATGTTCGACAGGGAAAAAAGCATTTTCATTCAGTTGTGTGGTGAATATAAAGTGCAATCCCATTGGTGCAGGGGACAGAGAATCCATGTTGGAAGAATGGCCAAATACCAAGCCCTGCCAGTCCCACACTGGCTAAGGATGAAGCGGTGTGTGCAAAGGAGTGGGGAGAATAACTGTCAGCTCCAGAACTTGCATATTTTTCCTTACCTTGTAAGGATTGTTGTGACAGCAGAGCTGGAGGAAGAATCAATCTGCTCTTGACACACCCTTCTTCCCCCTCCCCATCATTGGAAAACAAATGGCAGTGCAGGGACAGATGCAGTGATTTGTGGGGTTGCAAAAAGGCACACTTCAGTGCTCCACCTCTTCACCCGCCAATGTTTTGAGCAGTTTTCACCACTGAAATGAATTTGTGTGTATCAAAACAAAACAAAAATGCATTAGGGAAGAATTCTTTTTATGTCATGATATGCTTCACCTTTTGACATACTGGCCTTTAGAAATATTTCACACACACACAGAGAGAGAAAACCCTTTAATAAACTTCAGATTAATCATAATTCACTTCTAGGGAAAAGAGAGTCTCCAGTACAATGCTTCTTTCTAAAGTGGAGTTTCTGAATGATTTATATCACTGAATAGACGTGGAAAATATGTAGAACTATACACATGTAAATATCCACATGGGTTTTACAGGAAAGAGTTGTGTATAGGTGCTGACAGGAATCTGGTAGTTTTCTGAAAACCCACGTGTGTTTCCATTAGGCAATTCTACAGAGAGAGAGAAATGTAAAGTCAGAACCATCTGTAATTGGCTGGGATCTCGAGCTTCCATCTTCATGCCATCCTTAATATATTTCAGTTGAAGGAGACAGAAACTCAGTAATGAATATTTCAGCATGGAAATCTTTTTCAGTTACAATACAAGAAAGGTTTCAGCATGGGCAATTGGACAGAATTAAGCACCAGTCCCTCTTCAATATCATTGAACATTATCTATTCAGCAATTTCTGCCTTCCGATTATAAACTTGTCCAACCACCTAGTTGTTGGGAGAATTTAATCAGATGGAATGCACTTCTATTTTAGACAGGAGTTTTCTGTATTTTTAGTATGTGTGTGTGTGTACACATTGCCTCAAGGAACGAACAGATGTAATAGATAAGAGGTGAAAAATACTTCTTTATTTGTTGCTCATATATGCCACAATCATGACTTATGGAAACTAGACTTCGGCGTGATATCTAATTCCAGTATTTTGCCCCCACATCCAAAAGAAGACTGATAAGACAAAACTGGAAGAAAGATTATATTTATTAAAATGTAACAAACTGGAGGAGCTGCAACCAACAAAAACAACAACAAAACCAACTTTTTTTCTGGGGTACTCAAGGGAATGGAGTACCGGCACTTCTTTCTCCCCCCCCCCCAATACATTTAAAGTGTGGCACTTACTGTAACAACTTCATAGTGAGCATCACTTTTCTTTTTTAAAAAGCACTGGTTTTTTATGCCAAAATCCAGCATCGCCTGAGCTCTGCGAGTGCAGCTTTCTCCCGACTGAAGTGCAGAGTGTTTGAGGACCGGGACATTCCAAAGCAACTACTATATTCCAAACTTAAAAATAGAAAGTGTAATGCTGGTGGTCAACAAAATTGGTTTAAAGACTCTCTCAAGACAAATCTTTAAAAATGTAGGATAAACACCAACAACTGGGAAACACTGACCTGCGAGCGCTCTAGTTGGAGAACAGCCTTTAGGATTGCTAGGACTAGCAAGGAATTCTGCCAGCTACACTATCTGCAATCCCTGTCTGATGGTGGATGACAACGTTAAAAGGCTTACGAAATGCTAGCAACGGCTAAAAAAAGGTACAGGACCCCTGACAGTTAAGTCCAGTCGCGAACGACTCTGGGGTTGCAGCGCTCATCTCGCTTTACTGGCCGAGCGAGCCGACGTTTGTCCACAGACAGTTTTTCTGGGTCATGTGGCCAGCATGACTAAGCCGCTTCTGGCGAAACCAGAGCACGGAAACACTGTTTACCTTCCCGCTGGAGCGGTACCTATTTATCTACTTGCACTTTTTGACATGCTTTCGATCTGCTAGGTTGGCAGGAGCAGGGACTGAGCAACGGGAGCTCACCCCGTCATGGGGATTCGAACCGCCAACCTTCTGATCGGCTAGCCCAAGAGGCTCAGTGGTTTAGACCACAGCGCCACCCGCGTCCCTGAAGGTGTATAAAGAAGGCCTAAAGGTGTATAATGAAGGCCTAAAGGTGTATAATGAAGGCATCCCATTGCTAGCAAATGCATAACCAGCTAGTTAATTTTGAGCCTAGAAGTTCTAATTTAATTGATTGCTCCTTCCACATGTGTAAATAACCCACATTTTTATGTGTTCCTTTATTATTAAATTTATATCGCACCTTTCCACCAAGGGACTCAAGATGTGCACATGTGGCTCTCCTTATTCTCACAACAACCTGGTGAGGTAGATTAGGCTGAGAGACAGTGACTAGGCCATGGTCCCCTAGTGAGTTTCGTGACTGAGTAGCATTTTGAACCCTGGTCTCCCAAGGTCCTAGTCCAACATTCCAGACTTCCTCCATGTATAATCCAGACCGATTGCTTTTTAAAAAATACTGTATGAACATTTAAGTAAAAAGGTAAAGGTAAAGGGACCCCTGATCATTAGGTCCAGTCGCAGAAGACTCTGGGGTTGGGGCGCTCATCTCGCATTATTGGCCGAGGGAGCCGGCGTACAGCTTCCGGGTCATGTGGCCAGCATGACTAAGCCGCTTCTGGTGAACCAGAGCAGTGCACGGAAATGCCGTTTACCTTCCCACCGGAGCGGTACCTATTTATCTACTTGCAATTTGACATGCTTTCGAACTGCTAGGTTGGCAGGAGCTGGGACCGAGCAACGGGAGCTCACCCCGTCATGGGGATTCGAACCACCAACCTTCTGATCGGCGAGCTCTAGGCTCTGTGGTTTAAAGAAGCATATCTCATCTACAGTCACACTTGAAACTCTCTCAAATGTCTGAAACTGTGTGATTCAGCTGCTCCCAGTGACAGACAAGCAAAACATGTCATTGGTTGCCAATGTACAATGTACATTTCCCCGCATAAAATAACAAAGAGGCTAGGCTGCATTGTTGGTTGCGTCCAAAGATGTGGCACTGATGTATATGAAGGCAAAAAGCCTCTTAACATTTGGTAAGTGTTGTGTGTGTTTTTAAGTAAAATGAGACAACGCAACTCGCTTGTCCTCCTGACAACTAGCTTCTTTGTCTAATTTCCATTTGTTTCTGTGGCAGCTAAAACACCTTGAAATTACCTTCTCCAGCATGGAAGAATGATTTTCCCCTTGCTCTAACTGTCAGAGTGATTAGAATTTTAATTAGTAAAGTGGAGAGAGCGCACAGGGAGGAAAATCACTGAAGGAGGGGGGGGAAGACACATGAAAGATTCACAATTGCAAGGGAGACAAAGAGACGTCTTAGAGCAGCCTCCCCACATGACAGTTCCACCAGCAATTCAAGTGCGGCGCAAAATTCCATATGGTGCTGCTAACACACTGCTGGCCACGCACTCACCCCTTTCTGACAGCGTGAGGCTGCTGGGGCAGGAGAAAACATTTTCATCAGTTGTCGCCCGCAGGAAAGCAAATGATTTGTGTTTTTCTTTCTTTTCTTTTCAGGATCTCAAGACTGCAGGTGGCTCCGTTGCAAGATCCCTTGCGACCCTTTGATCTACTCCAAGCGACCTGGAGTGGAAGGAAAGGGGAAAATTCTGTAGATCACCAATGGCATGAAAAACCGAAATGACCTTTCATATTTCCACTGTGGGATATGTTTTGAGTGTTTTAAGCCCAGTTGTCATGTAGCATTTTTCACACTGCAAAGCTGTTGTTGTTGTTGTTGTTGATATACCGCCCCATACCCGGTGGTCTCAGGGTGGTTCACAGAATAAAACCAAGATAAAGGTAAAGGGACCCCTGACCATTAGGTCCAGTCATGACCGACTCTGGGGTTGCGGCGCTCATCTTGCATTATTGGCCGAGGGAGCCGGTGTACAGCTTCCAGGTCATGTGGCCAGCACGACAAAGCCACTTCTGCTGAACCAGAGCAGCACACGGAAACGCCGTTTACCTTCCCGCTGGAGCGGTACCTATTGATCTACTTGCACTTTGAGGTGCTTTCAAACTGCTAGGTGGGCAGGAGCAGGGACCAAGCAACGGGAGCTCACCCCGTCGCGGGGATTCGAACCGCCGACCTTCTGATCGGCAAGCCCTAGGCTCAGTGGTTTAACCCACAGTGCCACCCGCGTCCCTAAAACCAAGATATAAAACCACAAAATACATAGTAAAAATAAAAACAACCCAATAGCTCCACCGCCCCCCCCCAAAAAAACACATTTTAAAAGGGCGTAGGATGTAAATTAAAAAGGAACATTTTTGCCTGGTGGCTAAAGGTGTAAAGGTAAAAAGGTAAAGGACCCCTGGACAGTTAAGTCCAATCAAAGGCGACTGTGGGGTTGCGGCGCTCATCTCACTTTCAGGCCGAGGGAGCCGGCGTTTGTCCACAGACAGCTTTCGGGGTCATGTGGCCAACATGACTAAACTGCTTCTGGTGCAACGGGACACTGTGAAGGAAACCAGAGCAGACGGAATCACCGTTTACCTTCCCGTCGCAGCAGTATCTATTTATCTACTCACATTGGCGTGCTTTCAAACTGCTAGGTTGGCAGAAGCTGGGACAGAGCAACGGGAGCTCACCCCGTCATGGGGATTCGAACCGCCAAACTTCTGATTGGCAAGCCCAAGAGGCTCAGTGGTTTAGACCACAGCACCACCGGCGTCCCTTAAGGTGTATAATGAAGGCACCAGGCAAATTTCCCTGGGGAGAGCATTCCACAGACGGGGAGCCATTGCAGAAAAGGCCCCATTCTTGTGTTGTCACCCTCTGGACCTCTCAAGGAGGAGGCACATGAAGGAGGGTCTCAGAAGATGATCTCAGGGTCCGGGTAGGTTCATATAATAATAATAATAATAATAATAATAATAATAATAATAATAATAAAAATTTTATTATTTTTACCCCGCCCATCTGGCCGAGTTTCCCCAGCCACTCTGGGTGGCTTCCAGTCAAATATTAAAACAATACAGCATTAAATATTAAAAACTTCCCTAAACAGGGCTGCCTTCAGATGTCTTTTAAAAATAGGATAGCTGCTTATTTCCTTGACATCCGCTGGAAGGGCGTTCCACATATGGAAAGAGGCGGTCCTTGAGGTATTGCGGTCCTGAGCCGTTTCTGATACGGTTTCTTCATTCATAGCATACACACTGATCTTTCAAATGAGCATAAAGCTTCTGTCATTAAAGTCAATAGACGTTGTGCAGCTAAAACCTCAGGCAACCTTTTTTGACAATTGATACCACAGGGAGAAGATAAAGGAAGTAATAAAAAAAATGTCAATTATGGCGTGTGTGTGTGTGTGTGTGTTTTAATATCTTACCCATCTTGCCTATATGGCCACATTTGTTTTGGCCGACTCTTTTTATTGAAATGGCCACAGCACTTTTCCTTTTCCTTTTAATGGGCTGACCCATTTCCCACCAACCTTGCCTCTGGAAGGCCAACATAACGGAGGTCATTGTCCACCATTGACCAGAAAATTCACATTATACCTCATGTTCCAGAACCTCCAAATATGCTATTTCCAAACCACAAAGGTTAGGGCAATAATTTATCCCAGGATTCTCTGATGTGTTTTAGTGGCAAAGATTTGATAGGCATAGGGTTAAGGAATGAGGCTGCTCAGATGAACCCAAATAAATATGATACGGTCTACTCTCAACTTACGTTTGGGTTACATTCCAGGGATAGCACTTAAAACCAAAACTGGGTAGGGTCAAAACGCTCTTTCCCAGGACCTCTGAACACTCTTGTCAATGTTTTTTCCCCCAGATGCCCACCCCCTTCCTCCTCAGTCAAGTGCGTAAAGTTGAATTTGCACAAGTTACCCTATATACTCGAGTATAAGCCTAGTTTTTCAGCACATTTTTTGTGCTGAAAAAGCTGCCCTCGGCTTATACTCGAGTGAGGCAGGCAGTGGCTCCTATGAAGCTTTCCCAGGTTTTTTGTGGTAAAATTGGGCGCCTCGGCTTATATTCGGGTCGGCTTATACTCGAGTATATATGGTAAATGCGTGTAAGTTGCTAGTAGACTGTACAGACACCTTGTAGCGGGAATAGCTAATGTGGTGCCCCTTATACAGCTACTAAAACATTGTTCTATATTTTTGAAACATCATATTCTCTTCCCTCTATAACCACAAGCTGCTACTGTTCTCTGAAGGATCTTTGTCTGGTTATAGGCAAATGTTCCTCTAGGGCAACAAGCAAGCTTCCTTGACCTTTTCTCTCAGAATGTAATAACACTTGACATGGTTGTAATTCATGAAAATCAATCCATAGAGTATTTTTTCTCATTTCAAGTAATTACAGGAGAGTTTTGGATCTAAATAAAGGTGAAAAAGAGGTCATTAGGGAGAAACCATGTTACACTGAAGATAAAATTAGAAAGCAAAGTTCAAAGCAGCAATCCATACTAGAAAGCTCTAAACCATAGTTAGAGGGTAATAATTACAGCTCAGGTCAGCAGCCATCTGTTCTGAATAACTGCAAAATATGTTTGGATCTAAAGTACACATTCTTTTTTCAACACTTCATATTTGTTTTAAATGTTGAGCAAATGCATTTGGCAGAATCAAACATTTAACAGTGTGAGCCTATGTGCGTCTACGCAGGAGAAAGCCCTAATAGGTTTTATGCTGTGAACTACCCTGAGATCTTCAAATGAAGGAAAGTATACAAATTTAACAAATAATAATAATAATTAAAAGTTCAATAGGGCTTAAAGTAAAGGTAAAGGGACCCCTGACCATTAGGTCCAGTCGTGTCCGACTCTGGGGTTGCGGCGCTCATCTCACTTTATTGGCCGAGAGCCGGCGTACAGCTTCCAGGTCAAGTGGCCAGCATGACTAAGCTGCTTCTGGCGAACCAGAGCAGTGCACAGAAATGCCGTTTACCTTCCCGCCAGAGCGGTTCCTATTTATCTACTTGCACTTTGACATGCTTTCGAACTGCTAGGTGGGCAGGAGCTGGGACTGAGCAACGGGAGCTCACCCCGTTGCAGGGATTCGAACCGCCGACCTTCTGATCAGCAAGCCCTAGGCTCTGTGGTTTAACCCACAGTGCCACCTGGGTCCCTATAATAATAGGGCTTACACACAGGTAAATATGTCTAAAAATGCAACTTTATTTACTTCCCTCTCTCCAGGAAACACAACTCTCAATAGCTTTCTAAAACAAAAAACCAAAATCACAGCCCTCTGAGATAGGTTAGACTGGGATATAGTGAGTACCCTGGGTGGAATCCAGGCCCCCTTGGTCCAATACTAAGGGGTGGGCAGAATTCAGGCTTGTATGATCTATGTTTTTACTAGAAACCCCAAATCCAGCTGGAGCTAGGTGCAAAAGATATAATTAGAATTAAAGAATTCTGAGACCAAGAATTTATTTTGAGTACCAGAACTAAATGGAGTGCCCAGTCCTTCCGCACACAAACACCATTCCTGGTTAGCCCAACCTTTCTACATTGCAGCAGTATAATTTTGAAGGGGGGGCATATTGTTGTTGCTATATATGGCAGGCAGAAATCCTTGCTGATTTACTGCAAATCACCCAGAAATCTATGAACAAATCTAGATCAACCTTCTGCCTTCCCCTAATCTTACAATACCACAAAAATTCTACCTTGTAACATATTGTTACACAATACCCCAATCTCTGAGCGTTGCGAGATTCCAGAGTTTCTAGGTACTTACACAGGGATCAGTTTTGTTAGAATGAGGGATGGCGGAGACTGTGGTGTCTTTATGATATATGGTTTATTTACAAATATATACAACCTGAGCTCACAGCATCAACACCCCAAAAGTTATTGTTTCTCCCATTATCATAGCCTTGGATTCAAACAGCAATCAAGCATGGATCTTTGGCTTCTGCCTGCAGCCTGCAGCCTGCTTCCCTTCCCCCACTACTTCCTAGTTTTTGTACCAGCCATCCAGGTGAGGAGGGGCAAAGGCCCACCCATTTGCCCAGTGGGTACCATCACTTCCTTTGTTATACTAATGGTGGTCCTTAGGTGGCAATTATGGCCATTCTTTCACAAACTTGCTCGACTAGTTCAACAAAGAAATCCTCCTTTAGGTTTTAACCCTAAAGGAATTAGAAGGGACTCAAACATCATCATCATCATCATCATCATCATCATCATTTATTATTTGTATCCCGCCCATCTGGCTGGGTCTCCCCAGCCACTCTGGGCGGCTTCCAGCAAACATTAAAATACATTAACACATCACAGATTAAAAACTTCCCTGAACAGGGCTGCCTTCAGGTGTTTTCTAAATGTCGTGTAGTTGTTGATCCTTTTAACCTCTGATGGGAGGGCATTCCACAGGGCGGGCGCCACTACCAAGAAGGCCCTCTGCCTGGTTCCCTGTAGACTAACCCCCAAACTCACAATAATATCCATTCTTAGACAACTTTTCTGTAGGTCTGTACATGGCTTCCTCTTCTTCTTTCTGAAGCATGAGCACAGCACAAATCAACCAGCCTCCTGTCTTCTTCTACAGTTTCAGTTCTCCTGAGGGTCGTCAATCAACAGCAGAACCTGTTGGCCAACCAAATCTCAGAAGCATGGGAAACTGTCAGAAGTGCCCCATCAGAAGATCTCAGACCCTCTAAGTGTCCCTTTTTTCCAGGGATAGTTGCGGATTTACAGAAGCCATCCCAGTTTCTGATTTGTTCCCAGAATATCCCGCTTTTCCTTAGGACGTCTCTATTTTCATCAGAGAAATGTTGGAAGGTATGGTTGGATGCCCCTATTTTATAAAAAAAAAAAAAGGTTGAAGGGTATGGGATCTCAGCAACTGAAGTGGAGTACAGTGATCCCTTGACTTCCGAATGACCCGACTTACGAGTTTTTCAAGTTGCGAGGGATCAAAGCGGCCGCCGCTTCCGAATTTTTTCGACTTCCAGTCGGAAGTTGCGGTCATTTTAGATGCGGTTTCCTCGACTTACGAGGTTTTTTTCAACCTATGAATGCGTTCTCCCAACCAGGGCCGGCGCGTCAATTTAGGCGAACTAGGCATTTGCCTAGAGCGCCAAAATGAAGGGGGCGCTGGCCAGCCTGCCCCTCGCCCCCTGCCTCCACCTGGTGCTGCCCCAACCAGCGGCGAAAATCGCGGCGGCGCGGGGCGCCCGGCGGGCAGGGGGCAGGGCACCGTACGTCATGCGCAATGACGTCACGTGCCCCGCCCCCTTGCCTAGGGCGCCAAAACCCCTAGCACCGGTCCTGCTCCCAATGCATTTCTATGGGGACTCAAGTTACGATGATTTCGACCTACGAAGATTCCGTCGGAACGGATTATCTTCGTAAGTCGAGGGTCCACTGTATAAAAAATAGATCAAGAAATAGATCATTAAATATGACCAAAGCTCTAAAGACAACAATGTCATGTTAATGCAAGGAGAAATTGGCTGCCCTTTTTGTAAAACTGAATGACAGCAAGCAAAATATATACTGTAGGTTGTCACAGCATTTTGGCATTTATAAATGTAAATACTTAGTTCCAGTTGATTTGTTATGCAGCTTGAGACGCCATACCTGATGCAACGCAAGCTACTTCAGAGACTCGCCATCTATTTAAGTATGGGAAATAAGTGGCCACAAAAGAGTCATTTGAATAAAATCACCATCACTGGCTTAAACAGTCCCAGTAGCTTAATTCAAGCCCTCCTGCAGTTTGTTAATGTCATCGCCAACCACTTTTCGTGCAAAAGAAAATATTACAATATCTCCTGTTGCAGATGAACACACACACATACACACGTACAAAAAAAGCAGCAAAAACCTCATAAATGACCCCGAGGCACAAACATGTTAATCAAGGGTTTAAAATAAAATAGCACCTTAAAGATCAACAAAAAAAGTTAATTGAAATTTTACAGATGAAGGGAGAAACAAACCAGAAGGTGTTTGCTTTATCTGGTAGCCAGAAAGACGGAAAGACAGACCTTGCTGTAGTCTTCCTCTAACAAAAATGAAAATAAGTTATTAGATAATAACAAAGCTTACAGTCTAAAGGTGCAGAAAGATGTTGCATTTAAATGGGAGTCTTCCGCTAGTTTGAAAACCTAAATTTCAATTTATGATAACCCTGTGAGGTAGGTTATGCTAAGAGTCAAGAAATGGTCACCCCTGAACCGCAGTCTCTGACTGGGGAGGATTCCCAACCCCATGTTAAAAACCCTTTGCATCATGAACCACTTTCCTTCAGACTCAGCCAATCATGTACTGGCTGCAGAACCTTTACAGCACATGCAAATGTCATCCAAGGGCCACAGCTAACCGCACATGAGAGCCAGTGTAGTGTAGTGGTTAAGAGCGGTAGACTCGTAATCTGGTGAACTGGGTTCGTGTCTCCACTCCTCCACATGCAGCTGCTGGGTGACCTTGGGCTAGTCACACTTCTTTGAAGTCTCTCAGCCCCACTCACCTCACAGAGTGTTTGTTGTGGGGGAGGAAGGGAAAAGGAGAATGTTAGCCGCTTTGAGACTCCTTCGGGTAGTGATAAAGCGGGATATCAAATCCAAACTCCTCCTCCTCTTCTTCTTCTTCTTCTTCTTCTTCTTCTTCTTCTTCTTCAGGCACATTTGCATGTTCTGTGGTGAATACCTGAAGTGGGCTTACAGAGCAGTCTGTGTCCTCTTCTCAGGAGCAGCAGAAAACAACTTTTCTCCCTCCTCTATATGACATCCTTTTATATATTGGAACATGGCTATCATATCACCCCTTAACCTTCTCTTCTCCAGGCTAAACATACCCAGCTCCCTAAGCCGTTCCTCATAAGGCATCGTTTCCAGGCCTTTGACCATTTTGGTTGCCCTCCTCTGGACACGTTCCAGCTTGTCAGTATCCTTCTTAAAAAAAAAACCACCTCTGTATTTAATGTTTCTTGCATTCCACATAACTGTTGATAACCCCTTGGTCGTTTGGAAAGGAGTTCAGAGCGTAGGAGTTCTCCATAGAGGCAACACATAAAGGCCAACACCATCCCACACCCCACTTTCAGGCTGGAGTATTATGTTCCTCTGTGCTCATGAGTTCTGTGATCTGCTTTCTGAAAACACCTCTTCCCAAGTGCTATTCCAGAGATAGAGGCCAGATGTCCTGTGCTTTGTGAGCCTATTTCTCAGCAGGGAAGAAAACGGCCTTCCCGGAGAGCCTTGGAAAGCTTGAGAGCAATATGTTTTCAGTTTAGAAGCCTGAAATAGGTTGTCCATTTCTCCAATCAACTGAAAGCTGGTTTGAAGAATTGCTGTCAGTTCCCTGCGCTTCACTTTTCCTCCTGCTGCTATCATCTCACATGGGATTGCCTGCGAACAGAGTGCCTGAGGGATCTAAGCTGAGCTTTCTAAAGCAAACATAACACAAGTATTGTGGCTGGGTTACAAACGTAACGGCTGTAATACAAAACGTGTAACAACATCCCCTAATGGCATTCAAATCATGCTCATGTGGGTTTCCAAGTGTCAGGTGTTTTTCATTTCTGAGCCTGGGAAAGAGATATTCTCATGTGCTGATTTTGTAATGTCAAACAGCTATGTAAACTCTACTGCGTTAAGGCATGCTGTCGATGGGTTTCATCATGGAAGACAAATATCTCACTAGGCAGAGATGAGCGGATTTAAACTCCTTGGCTCTGAGCACATTTTGTAAAAAAGAAAGAAAGAAAAGGATTTGCTCAGAACAAAATCACCCTGAACTCCACTGATCCTTGCATTTTTCTGTCTCATGAAAAACTATTTTCTGTCAAGTATGCCCAAGTATAGAAGGTGAAAGCTATGAACATTAACTGCAAATTGCCCTGTTCATCTCATTTTCTTTATGCTCATCCACAGCTAGTGCATAATAGGATGGTAAACGGGAGCTGAGTGATGACTTGGTCCCAAGTCCACTTCACTATGCCCATAATTCAGCCAAGGCTCAACTCAAATTGCCACCACACCCATAGTCCCATAGCTGTGCCTGTGGAATATTTCGCATGTTGTGCTAATCAGAATGCTTAACCTGAACTGATGAAGCTATATAGCGAAACCTGTGAGTAATCCGGAGGACAGGTCTTCTTCGTCCTCATGTGCCACTTGTGTTGATTTCAGCTGGATGGTGATGTTGCAAGACTCATATAAATATGCTTCATCTACTATTACATCCATGAGATTTTTGCTTTGAACCATTGAAGAATTCTACTATCTACTCACCATCAACCAATTGTTAACGTTTTGTTGGCACCAAGATTTTGTTGCTATACCCAACCTGTTGCTGAATGGTTCAGTCACGTGAACATTATACATTCTGTTATATCACACATATATGGCTTGTTAATCATGTGGCTTTATTGAAAGACTATTAGTTTTTCAGAAGAGGATTCCAGTAAATCTTTTATTATAGTTTCAGCCATTGCGTGGTGGTTTTGGTTGTTTATGGTTCAACTCAAATTGCCACCACACCCATAGTCCATTCTTATGATATTTCAGCATGTGGCAAACCATAATTTAGAGTCAGCCCATGTTGACTTTTAGCTTCCCTGGCATATATTGAGTCAATCTCCATCATGCCACATGCTTGTCAGTATGGATTGGCTTATTCTACAGCATTAGAAGTTATCGAAAAGCTGGGCCTGGCAATGCCATACAAAGATCTGAACTAGGCTCGCTTCGCCACAAAGCCTCAACATCCACACAATTTCAGCTGACTGAAACCATTGCTGTGAAAACAGACCCTATTATGGTTTTGATCTGGCCCTTAGCTATTCCTCTTGGAAAGGAGCCAACATATGCCAAAGCTTAATTCATCAACCCTCCCAAATATGCAGTGCTAAAATTGGGCTCTCAGAAAGAAAAAGAGGGGAGGGTGAAGTCATGTCTCTGAAAATGAAAGATTGATTTCACAAATCACAAGATAGACCATCAGAAGCAGCCACTAAGGGGACATTATGGGAAAGCAGGGTTGCTACCTGTCCTATATAATACAGGATTGTCCCGTATTTCAATGTAAAATGCTATTCCTGTATTGATGCAGTTTTGTTCTGTATGGTCTTCTCTCTCTCTCCCTCTCTCCCTTTCTCCCTCTCTCTCTCTCTCTCTCTCTCTGCCAAGATAGGGATCCTCTCCAAATGTATGTGTTTGAAAAGGTGTGTGATAGGTCATGTATTTAAGCCCTGGGAAGCAAAGCACAGGCAGATTTACAAATTTGTGTGTGCATGACAAATTCCAGAGGGACCATCCTGTTAGGCTGCAATAGATTATATATATATATATATTTAAAAAACATATTTATTGGTTTTTAACAATCATAAATGATAACATACACTAAATACATAAACATAACACAAAACACAAAAAATACAAACAACAGAAACATACATAAAATTTTTACCTTTCTTCTTTTCTTATCATTGTAGAGTGACTTCCTCACGTCTCCCCTATCTGCGTTTCATTGTCATTCATCTTTAGTAAATTCCTTTCCATCTTAACATATAATCTCCTGTTCTAACTTATCCTCTCTTCTTGGCTGCAATAGATTATAATGGATTGTTTTGAAGTCACTTCAGCACCAGATGAAAAAATAAATTGACCCCTGAACCACCCTGCCCCACCTTGTTCTGTATTTTGCCAGAGCAAAGGTGGCAACCCTATGTAGGTTTGAATGTAGACCCCCCCCCCAGGTTCAATCGCTGGCATTTCTAGATATGGCTGGCAATGCCCACTGTCTGAAATGATGGAGTGCTGCTGCCTGTCATTGTGGACAGCTCCCTCTGTTCCTAAGATGGTGAAGGCTGGGTGGCTATGCCTGCGCTGAAATTTCAGAAAGTGTCATTCAATTCACAAATCAATATATTGACTTTGTTGAACTTCATAGCGTGTGAAATAAAACTCTTCATCTTCTCGGCGCAAAACATTTTGCAAGTGATCTAACTCCTAAGCACATGGTTAGACGTTAAAAAGTCCTTTTTGATATGCAAATGCTGCTCTTGACTTGGGCGTCTGAACTGGATACAAAATGGCCACAGCTGATAATCCATGAAATAAAAAAGACGGAACAAACCTCTGCCAATTGATGGCTTTTAGGACAAGGAAGGTTGAAGAAGTGCAGCGATGAATTAATAATGTGTGCTTGCTAAGGAGATGACAGCTGATTGTTATGCAAAGTGTCTTAGAGAGTCTCCTGTGCCAAGCCTCTCTGCCCTTGGGCACATGTCCAGCAACCCTCAAGCTGCAACAGGCCATCGGAACTGATATTAATCACCATCAATGACTCTTAGTTATGCGTTTAAGAGGAAAAACTTGCAAAGCAAGTCCAGTCCTTCATTTCAGTGACCTTGTAAAATACCAAAGAGCAATGGGCATTGCAGAGCCAACTTGAAGGAGGATTGGTAGGAAAGATGCTAAATAGCTTCAGTGAAATGTCCACCCTGTAGATCTTTGTGTTTTAGAATACTATGACTGCTTTCTTTTTTTTGTCAAAAGAAGCGTACCATGTAATCTAATTATTTCCTTTCGATGTTTTGTGGTTACAAAGTTCCCCGTAATGTTTTAGAATGTGCCATCTATTGCACATCTCAGCAGATGTATAAAAATAAGGTTCATCTAGTTTAGTTTCACAACCGGATTAATGAAGGGCAATGCTACATTGATTGGAAGGCTCTGAGAGCTTGCTAAGAATTACTGAAGTGATTTGATATTTGGTCACCTCCCTGAAACCAATATGGACTGCAAGGTCATTGGCTGTTTCAAAGTGGGATAAGGTGCCTTATACAGCCCTCCTTCCATTAATATGCTTGTGTAGAACAACTTTTATATTCTCTTATTTTGAGCAATTGCACAGAAGGCAGATAATGTAATAGTTAATGGGGAAATGACAGTCACGTTAAGACACATTGGCTTATTTAATTCACAGTATGTTCCAGCCTTTATTTAAAATAGAATACAGTGGTACCTCGACTTACGAGTAACTCGAGTTACGTTTTTTTCAAGTTACGAATGACTTCCGGTAAAACAAAATGGCGCCGCATCCGAATTTTTTCGACTTACGAAAAGACGTCGCGGCCGCTTTTAATAGGATTTTTTCGACTTACGAATTTTTGACCCGGATTTTTCGACTTACGATTTTTTTTCCCCCAATGCGTTCCTATGGGGATTCGACTTACGAATTTTTTCAACTTCCGAAAATTGCGTCGGAACGCATTATCGTCGTAAGTCGAGGTACCACTGTAGTTTACAAAGTGATATGGAATTCAAGTTGCCTCAGTAAACACAGCAATTCAAAATTTCCAGGAGGGAAAAAGATGTGTAGAACAAGCATAGCAGGCACAAAGAGAAACAATATGTCCTTAAACTCTCGAGGGATATACAAAATGAGGTGGAAATGTTCACAATCCCTTTTCCTTTCTAGTCAAAAGGAGAAAGAACCCGTGCTATATTGCACATTGCTTCTTATAACGTGGCAGATTGAGGCTGCAATCCTGTACCCACTTACCTGGGATTGAGCCCTGTCCTGTCGAAATCAGCGTGACATACTTCTGACTGGCTGTATACATGATTGCACAGTAAATGATACAATCCACAGCATGATCTACTGTGAACTGTCTACTCTGTTTTGACAAAATCCACCCAAACGTGAGGGGTTCTGCCCACCACCTGACCTGCTTCAAACTTCCTGCCCCTACGAGGCCCACCGCTGACTGTGGTGGTTGAAGGCCAAATTTCTCCCTCTCCTCTCTACAGCTGCATGGCCAAGGAACGTAGGTGGCAAACACTTCCCTAATAAATGCCTTTACCACTCTTTCACTGCTCCAACCAAACCCATCCTTCCAAAGTCACCCCCATAAACTCCCATAGCAGAAACATTTCCTTTAAAATCCTACAAGATTTAGCAGAGAAATCTGAATATGCATGTGTAAAAGATTCCATCTATGGAGCTATTTATAAATTCCATGTATTCACAATCCACTATCGGTTTTCACAGACTTGCTTTCTTCCTTGAAGGCATGAATGAGCATGCCCTACCAGAGAAGACACTTTGGCATGAGGTGAATTTTTTAAAATAGGGGAACAGTCAGGGCCAGAGGTGCCACACATTGTGCATTTGAGCATCATGCCTTCCTCCCTAAGCTGGGCAGAAGCTTCCTGAACTTTGGGAAGGAGGCACTGGGCTTTAATACTTTAATACTTTAATTTACCAGGAACATTTAGGGGCCTATTCTAGTTTCCCTTGTCCCCTGACCATACGCCACTGATTATTTCTGGAACTGCAACTTAAGAGAAAAACTGGATCCTTGAAGCTCTAGTTGTCACCTAATCGTTTTCTCCAAAGTTTTCTGAGCTTGAGTGGCTAACCTGTGGCCCTCCAGACATAGGAGCCAACTGTGAGGGGCTGATGGGCCTTCAGCTCCCCCAATAAAATATTTGAGGGGCCCCCGATGCTAATAGGACACGGGTGGCACTGTGGGTTAAACCACAGAGCCTAGGGCTTGCCGATCAGAAGGTCGACGGTTCAAATCCCCGCGACAGAGTGAGCTCCCATTGCTCGGTCCCTGCTCCTGCCAACCTAGCAGTTTGAAAGCACATCAAAGTGCAAGTAGATAAATAGGTACCACTCTGGCGGGAAGGTAAACGGCGTTTCTGTGTGCTGCTCTGGTTTGCCAGAAGTGGCTTAGTCATGCTGGCCACATGACCTGGAAGCTTTACACCGGCTCCCTCAGCCAATGTGAGATGAGCACCGCAACCCCAGAGTCAGTCACGACTGGACCTAATGGTCAGGGGTCCATTTACCTTTAATGCTAATGGACATTGCCATTCAAATGGTGTTTGTGAGATGCATCATGTGATTGATTACCCTGGGGCGCCCAATATTTTTATTCAAGTTGGCACCCCTGCCCCCAGAAGTTGGTTGACTTCCAGTGTCAAGGATGAATGGTCCTCCAGTGTCAGGATGAATGGTCCTCATCTCATCAGGTAATTTGCCTCCTTGAAAAACCAAGAATAATTATGCACGGGCCGCTAAGGATGAATGGTCCTCATCTCGGTGACACATACATTGCTGGTTTTTCGAAGAAGCAAATCATCTAATGCACACATGTGCCGAGAAGAAAAGAGATGCCTGCACTTTTGAACTCAGATTGACCTACATGTGTGTGCTGACATAACATAATGATGATGAACAGCCCCATTACACCACAGAAAGAAAGCTTGCTGTGGCAGTGCTGTTTTCATGCATATCTGTGCTCTAGAAGCTGGGGAAAGGCCTTGCCTCAAGTAAAAAATAATAATAATAATGTTGTAATAATCTGTCATTAAAATCAATAACTGCTTTATTATTCATTAGGCATGCACAGCCAAGATGAAGCCTACTGTGTGCCATAAATTTACTGGCCTGTCACTTAATACAATATGATTTTACAATATTGCTAATGCGCACAAAGCCTTCAAATATAGAATATCGGCACATGTGTGATTGATAACAAATAAGGTGAGGATAAATTTCGGCTAAGTCCTCACGTTACTTGACTCAGGTCAAAGAAAAATCAATACGATTCATAATGTATCTCTGCCACAGAAGCTTGGATGAAAAGCCTCCTGAGGGAAAAGATGAGGCTTTACTTATCCTTCGTTTTTCTCTTTTCAGAACGTTGGTGCTATGAAAAGGGGCAAAAAGAGGGCAGGATTTTGTTTCTCTTCAGTGAAGAGAAGGCTATACGCTCTAAATAAGCAATGAACAACAGCTGGTACAGGGAGTCCACTATTTATATATTTCCTGCACTAACATAAGTGCTGTTTCCTCCACATTTGTTTCTGTGGTGCTCAAAGTACCCACCGGGTAACTTCTTCATCTTCTGCTCATGTGCTGAGGACAGATTGTGCAATTATGTACCATGTGGGGGATTCCCTGGTCCTGAACGGGGTAACTGTTCCCCTGAAGGACCAGGTGCGCAGCCTGGGAGTCATTTTGGACTCCATGGAGCCTCCATGGTGGTGCAGGTTAATTCTGTGTCCAGGGCGGCTGTCTACCAGCTCCATCTGGTATGCAGGCTGAGACCCTACCTGCCTCGCCAGAGTGGTGCATGCTCTGGTTATCTCCCGCTTGGACTACTGCAATGTGCTCTACGTGGGGCTACCTTTGAAGGTGACCCGAAAACTGCAATTAATCCAGAATGCGGCAGCTAGATTGGTGACTGGGAGTGGCCGCCGGGACCACATAACACCGGTCCTGAGAGACATTGGCTCCCAGTACGTTTCCGAGCACAATTCAAAGTGTTGGTGCTGACCTTTAAAGCCCTAAACGGCCTCGGTCCTGTATACCTGAAGGAGTGTCTCCACCCCCACCGTTCAGCCCGGACACTGAGATCCAGAGCCGAGGGCCTTCTGGCGGTTCCCTCACTGCGAGAAGCAAAGCTACAGGGAACCAGGCAGAGGGCCTTCTTGGTAGTGGCGCCCGCCCTGTGGAACGCCCTCCCATCAGAGGTCAAAGCGATAAACAACTACCCAACATTTAGAAAATACCTGAAGGCAGCCCTGTTTAGGGAAGTTTTTAATCTGTGATATTTTAATGTATTTTGATATTTATTGGAAGCCGCCCAGAGTGGCTAGGGAGACCCAGCCAGATGGGCGGGGTACAAATAATAAATTATTATTATTATTATATGTGGCAGGTGAAGAAGCTATCTAGATTGGCATGGGAGAAGGTGCTCCTTCAAGTATTTAGGTCTCAAGTTGTCCCATTAGACAATTAGTTTCAAGTTCTCTCATCCTGGTCTGCCTAGGAGTTGAGATCTACAGGGCAGGCTCTTTTGGGTAATCCTGCAGTTGAACAAAATCTCTTATGCAGTAACCGATTGAACAGTCCTGTCTGCTGTAGCACCTCAACTGTAAAATGTTCTCCTCTCTGTGATGTGGCTGGAGATATTGAATTTTTGTCACCAGATAAAACACAACTTTATTCTCAGGTACTTGGCGATTAGATGGTTAGTTATTGTCAGGGCTTTTTTTCCCAGCCAGAAATCACCAGAACTCTGTTCCTGCACCTCTCAGGTGGGCACCATTGCCATTATAAGAGTACAAGGGAGATGTTCATACTGAGTTCCAGCACCTCTTTCTCTAGAAAAATAGCACTGGTTAGTGCTGTTGCCCCAGCATCTGCTGAGTGTCGTGATTCTCAGTTTCATGCCCTCGTTTTTGCTAGGGATTGGGGAAAAATTCAATTCAGTTCACACTTAAAGGCAAACCTACCTAATGTGCATTTCCCAAAACAAGACGCAAACCGAAACAGAGACGTCATTCAAAAATTCATACATCTCTGAATTTTGCAATGTACTCCTGGAACCAAGGGATGTGTACAAAGATGCATATACAAGGGTAAAATGTGGATTAAAAAATGCTATCTAGTCAGATCATTGCTCTATGTAGCTCAGCAGTGACTCTCCAAGGTTTCAGGCAGGGGGCATATCCAGCCCTAAGTGTAAATGATGGGAAGCATCTCTATGCAAAACAAATGCTCTGTCACTAGCCTGATTATTTTTAGTGGGTTTTTAATAATAATAATAATAATAATAATAATAATAATAATAATAATAATGTGTTATATACACACACACACATGGTTGGAAAGGTGAAGTGCACATTTTCTGAACTAAATAAATGCAGAAATAAACTTACTACATTTTCTATCCAATCTCAAAGGTGCATCGGAACAATCCACATAGTGGTGTTCATATGAAGAGAGCATGTTAAAGGCTTGCACAGTCCAGTTGTGAATTAGCTTTGAAATGGCAATTTCCTTGGCTCCGTTTAATTAATGAATAGCATCAGCCACTGAGAAATATGCATGCTGGAAGCTGTCTGTTTTGTCATCCGTTTTGCAGGAATGCTCATCTGTGTGATAGCTAAATTCAGATGGCAAAATTATTTCGCTTTTAACTGCATCTATTGAAAATCTATTTCTCATGCATGCACTGTATTCCCCTGACTAGTAATTATAATTTAGGAAGTTCAAGTAGAACCATGTATATCATTCCTACTGCCAAGAGCTCTCTGGTAAATCATTGTTCTTTTGACCTGAAACTCTTGACTCATTCTTTGGAAGTCTGCTGGGTTGGAAGCCAACTGCAAAGCTCGTATCTGCCTTTATACTGCACTGTGAAACTCACTGGGTGTTTTTGGCATTTCAACACTGTATGTCAAAGCACCATATTTTGCAACAACAAATGTAAAAGCCTAGAGCTCTGGTAGTGCATAATAAGCACATACACAATTTCAATTCCATAATCAGATTGATTTTTTAAAAAATACATGTAATGGCTTTCTGGTATCAGAAGAGAATGACTGAAATTTTGCAGACTTCACCCCCTCACAAGGGACCTCCAAACTTCATCCAATTCTAACAGATAAAGTTCTATACATTTTCTTTATTTTTTTAAAACGCATTTTAAAGATGCCCTGCGCACACACACAAAGCTCTGGATGTATTTGTCTACAATTTGGCACACTTTATCCTCTTTGGACAGACTTCCATGCCTGCAAATTTCATCCATTTTGGCCATGGGGGGAAGTTGTTAGTAAATCCCTCCTTATATTCCTTACTTTTATATACGGCCTCGGTCCTGTATACCTGAAGGAGCGTCTCCACCCCCACCGTTCAGCCCGGACACTGAGATCCAGCGCCGAGGGCCTTCTGGTGGTTCCCTCACTGTGAGAAGCAAAGCTACAGGGAACCAGGCAGAGGGCCTTCTCGGTAGTGGCGCCCACCCTGTGGAACGCCCTCCCTTCAGAGGTCAAAACAATCAACAACTACATGACCTTTAGAAAACACCTGAAGGCAGCCCTGTTTAGGGAAGTTTTTAATCTGTAATATTTTAATGTATTTTAGTGTTTGTTGGAGGCCGCCCAGAGTGGCTGGGGGGACCCGGTCAGATGGGCGGGGTACAAATAATAAATTATTATTATTATTATTATTATTATACTAGGTGGCTCAGAACCGGAAGCACAGATTAAAAACTGACGAAGCACAGAGCAACTTGGAAACACATAAGATTATTTTTTTAATGCACAGATTGTGTGGACAAAATTAGAGTAGAGCTTTCCAGAAGAGCGGAGATATGCACTGCTTCCAGCTAGGTATCTAACCCAGCTTGAAGTCCCATCCCATAGAAGGGCGTTCACTTTGGCCCGTCATCATGTGTTGCCATCGGCCGTTTTGGATGGGAAGTATAGGTGGGTTTCACTGGGCGACAGACTCTGCCCATGCAACGCCGGAGATGTCGAGACAACAGAACACGTGCTTCTCCGTTGCCGTTTTTATAGGATTTTACGGAATGAACTCATCTCTCCCCTATTAAGGGATTACCCAGGATGGCCTGAAGACTACTATATGTACTGGCTACTCTCTGATACCAATCCTAAGGTCACTGCTGCAGTGGCAAAGTTTTGCGTTGTTGCAATTAAGCTTTGGGCAGAGCAAACAAGAGACTCCGGATCTGTTTCTTCGGGTTAAGCAACACTATTCTCTGATCAGTGGATTCTTATAATTATCTTAAATCCAATTCTTATAAAGCAATGATTATTAATCATATTTTAATAGCAAGATGGTCATCCCCTTTTAGTTAACATTAGACCAATTTTAATCTATATCTATAGCTGATTTTTATGTAACTCTGTGTGCGTGCGTGCGTGCGTGCGTGTATACTGGTCATTGACCGTAATAAATTGAATTGAAATTGAAATTGAGAGTAGAGCTTATATGGGGGGTACTCATGTGAAGAAAGAGAAGCTACATTGCATTATTCTTAACATCACATGGTGTCCTTTCCCACTCCCACATTAATACCCTGAGCATCTTTTCTTAGCAGCTCTTTCGTATACAAAGCTGAATATGTACTGTGTACACCTAATGGCAGGCACATGCATGAGAAGGGCTGGATTGGGGCCCCCTTTTCAAATTTGCACAATTTAAATATGTTTCACACACCCATTTTTAAAATCTTTGCTTTCCATTGCACCCCTGCACTGGAAACACGCGTGTTTGCCTTACTTTCTTCTACAGAATACTCCCATCGTTCTGCTGAAATGATTACATCTGCCCAGGGAACAGAAGAAGTTGGTGCAATGTGTTTTCATTTGCATTCAGAGTTTGAGAAACAACGGAACTGCATTTTTCCAGTTATGTGACGCCACAGTCTATTAACAAGATGGTTGTTAACGTCTCTATGGATAAATGGATGTTCACACTTTAAATGCAGATAACAGGAGCATAGCTCTACTGAGGGAGGGTGTAGCTCAGGGAAAAAACACATGCCTTGCATTCACAACGTCCCAGGTCCAATTTCCAGCACCTCCAGATAGTTCTGGAAAAGGATGTCTCCTGGAACCATAGAAAGTCTCTGCCAAGTGGCATGGACTAGATGACTGAGCCAGGATAAGGCGGAAGAAATTGATGCAACAAAAAACAAAGGTACATTTTACACTGTATGGCTAGAGCAGTTCTTCAGCTCTGCTCTTATCTGAATGGTATATAAGCATCTTTCACAACTCTGTACCCTGTACCCCATGTACAGAGAACCCATCTTCTTAAAAGTATTATTATTTATTACATTTATATACCACCTTTATCTTCCAAGGATCTCAAGGTGGTGTACGTAGTTCTCCTCCCTCCATTTCATTCTCACAACAACCCTGTGAGGTAGGTTAGGCTAAGAGATGGCGATTGGCCCAAGGTCACCCAGTGAGCTTCATGGCTGAGTGGGGATTCGAACCCGGCTCTCCCAGGCCCTACCCCAGCACTCTAACCATTACGCCACACTGGTAGATGCAAATGAGTTGCTTCTATCTCATCTCTTGAGCACACAAACACTCTTCAAAATGTAGGAATTTGAAGGGGAATTGTCTTTCTCCACCAAAAATCTGATGACTTTTTAAAAAAAGAAACCAATAAAGTGTTCGTTTTGTATGTTTTTCATTATCATTTTTTTGGATTTACACAAGACCAGCCCTGAAACGTCAGCATGTTTCAAATGGTGGTGGTTTTGATATGAGAAGTCACCACCAAAAGACGAACCTTCCGTTGCTGCCAAATCCCAGCCCACTGAATAATAAATACCCGGTCCTCGATTTTCATAGCAACAGATGTCAGATGTGCACATCACTTGGGAAAACGATGCCGCTTTGCGTAAAGCAAATCCAGCACAAATATTTTGCATTATGTGGACATAAATGACTAGTGGAAATAACAAATGCTTTAAAAAAAAACACCACAATCCATAAAATAGGAGTTCTTCCTCAGCTATATGCAAAACACATGTTATTAGATAGCATGTTTCAAAATGAATGTGCATTACTGGAGAATATCACATATTTTTCCTTCTAGGAATGTGTACTTAATATTGCACCCACCTGATGTGGTTCAGCATCTAGATCAAATTTGCTGCTGTTTCCTCTGCTCCATTGCTTCCTTCTAGCAGTTCCATTGTACTACCCTCAGTTACATTAAATTCATGAAGTCATTCTGCCTGACTCGCTCTGAATCCGCCATACCATTTACATTCCAGTTGGTCTAATCAATCATCTGTCTCTCTCATTTGAACAAACACTTTGGTACACAGAACTTACTCCAAAGCAATATCCCCACACAACCTGAGACGCATCGTGTTCTCTCTTGGTACTCCTCATCTAGAGTTCCATTTCAGATTTCATGGGATGGAGACGAGGCCATCTTTCTGCCAAGGCTTAGCAGTAGAAATACATTCAAGGTTAAAACTGAGAGAGAGGAAAACCAGTCTATTTTAGGAAAATCTGTGGCCTGAATCTCCCCACAAACCTTCATTTAATGATACTTTGGGTCCTCATTTACCCTCCTACACTAGCAAGGTAATTTACTAATCATGTATTAAGGTTGACGTGAGCCTAATTTATTCCTAGGTTGTTTTGCTGTCCTTTATTTAAAAAATATGGCATACAGTTGTACCTTGGATCCCGAATGCCCTGGAACTCGGATGTTTTGGCTCCTAAGAACCACAAACCAGTAAGCGATTGTTCTGGTTTGCAAATGTTCTTTTGGAACCTGAACATCCGATGGGGCTTCCGCGACTTCTGATTGGCTGCAGGAAAACCTTCCTGCAGCCAATCAGAAGCTTCGATTTGGTTTTGGAAGTCGAACGGACTTCCAGAATGGATTCCGTTGGACTTCCAAGGTTTGACTGTATTTATCAATGCAATGGGGGGGGTGTGTGTGATGAAATTGTACTAAGGATTATAATTTATATTAAAAATGTGCAAGCATATTCAGGTATGACATATTGGTCTCTATCCTTTTTTATAGTGCAGTCCTAGGCATGTTAATTCAGAATTGAGTCCCATTGTCTTCAGCAGGGCTTACCGCCCCCAAGCTTGCAGCCTAATGCACTTTTTCATTCAGCTCAAAATGACCTGACTGTATGAACAACTTTCTTAACTGCTAAATCAATAGAAAGTAACTATTTCTAAAAGAAAGTTGCCGCCATGTTGTGGTCCTTTCGACAGACACACTTGCAACACTTTGGGACATGCAGTGTGTCATTTTCCTTCATATACTTTAATTGAGGCCTGACCTTAAAGCTATTTTTTATTTTAAAAACTCCTCAAATTCACACATGCACACTCTGAACAAACACAAAGGGAGTGGAAACATCGCAGGAAAAGCAATCCCAGGGAATTTAGAGGAGTAGTAGTAGTAGTAGTAGTAGTAGTAATATTAATAAATTATCCACAAATCAACATATCCTCCTATTTATTATATCATCCAAAGCTCAGTGCTTGCCAGAACGCTTGGGAGACGGCCCAATCTTTCCTGTACTGTAAGCCAGTGTTCCCAAACCTTGGGCCTCCAGCTGTTTTTGGACTACAACTCCCATCATCCCTCGCTAGCAAGACCAGTGGTCAGGGATGATGGGAATTGTAGTCCGAAAACAGCTGGAGGCCCAAGGTTGGGGAACACTGCTGTAAGCTGCTTTCTGTTCTAACATTTTCTGAGCTCTCCATGTCTTTGGGGGGGGGGGTGAATGCTGTCTGGAGACTGTGAATCTGTTAACTCTCTCTCTTCTAGTGTTTCTTCTCCTATCTGTTCCCAATCCAGTATTTCCCAGCTTCTGCCTTCTGAACTAAGCCCTTCTGCAAACCACTGATCCAAATCTATACTGTCCTCCTGCTGCTGGGAAGATTCAGGATCAGGGGGAGGGGGAGGCTCCCACCATTCCTCCTCAGTGCAGCCCTCCTCAGCACGCTCCCTGACACCAGATGAGCACTGCTGCCCCACCATGCCACTTGCTACTACATGCAAAGTGTCCCACATTCAATCCCCAGCATCTCCAGGTAAGCATTGAGTTTCTGCCAGTGTGTACAAAACTCAATGAACCTGCTTCTCCCTCATGGTAAAGGTAAAGGTACCCCTGACCGTTAGGTCCAGTCATGGACGACTCTGGGGTTGCGCGCTCATCTCGCTGTACTGGCCGAGGGAGCCGATGTTTGTCCACAGACAGCTTCTGGGTCATGTGTCCAGCATGACTAAGCCGCTTCTGGTGAACCAGAGCAGCGCACGGAAACGCCGTTTACCTTCCCGCCAGACTGGTACCTATTTATCTACTTGCACTTTGACGTGCTTTCGAACTGCTAGGTTGGCAGGAGCTGGGACCGAACAACGGGAGCTCACCCCGTCGTGGGGATTCGAACCGCTGACCTTCCGATCAGCAAGCCCTAGGCTCGGTGGTTTAGACCACAGCGCCACCCGCATCCGAGTTCTCCCTCATGGTAAGCAGCAGCAATTTAGATGTTGGGAGGTCAGGTAAGTACCGCCACACCATCTGCTATGGATTGCATGCAAAGCATGGGATCTAACACTGAGATATGGCCTCTGTGTGTCTTATTGCCCTTGTACTGAAGTTTTCAATGCAGAAGAAACAGCAGAAGAAACTCTTACTTTCTTTTTTATTGTTTAAACCTTAGCACAAGTGAAAACTCAGCTTATTTGCTTTGACAAGTACAGAGAACTTGGCAGAGAGGCGGCATCTTGTCTCATGCTGGGCTTGGGAGAAGGTTAAAGGGAAAAATAAGTCACAGTTTCTCCACAACCTGACACAAATGAGAGAAATTGCTGCCTCTCTGCTCTGCCCTCTGAAAATGATTGTGTTGATTTTGGATTCTCTCCATTTCTCACTTTTTTTTTCAACTCCATGTGACCACAGTTTCACATCAGTTTATGAATCTCTTTTTAAAATGTCCACATACTAAATTCATCAGCAGTTCGATGTGTTGTGCTTAATATACTAATGAATCTTCCCTAATATAATACATTTTTGTACATTATTATCACTAATATATGCCTTTTACACATACTACTCCCAAATTAATATATATATATATATATATATATATATATATATATATTGTATGCATTTTTTCTTGGATGGTGAACTACATAACAAAATTCTGAGATAGCGGCATTTGAATTCATGTATTGTTTCAGGAAGTGCAAATTAGGTAATGCAAATTTTAATGTGTACCAAACCAAATTTGGCCCTCCACATATACATGTCTGTAGTAGGTGGTGAGGAAAAATACAGGTTGGCTAGCCAATGTTGGTTGGCTCTTGCTGCAATGAACGGTGATTTAGATGGTTTACAAGACAAGGTGAAAGTGAATGACAGAATAGGAGCATCAAGAGAAAATGTGCTGGTCATTCCAAAGAAAATGCAACTGCCTGAGATCCTAGTGTAACATTTTTACAAGAAGGAAAGTGAGGCATTAATATAACGATATAGATCCCCCCCAAAATTGAGACTCAGTGACTGACACACTTTATTAAAAAAGATTTTTTTGAAAGACTTTAGTACAGCTATTTCCTTTAACTATTCCTTTTATTACCTAAAACTAACACATTGTAACATTTCCAATGTGCTACACATGTATGGAGCCTAATAACCAGTCGTGAGGTCTATAATTAAAACAAAATGGCTGGGATTTTACCAGCCCGTATGTGTGAATATATGCTCCACGATTGGCTGAAAGTTGCTACACACCCAACAGACATAACTGACTTCACTCTTTAAAAATACTTTACAAATGCAGCAAAAAAAATTAACAGAACTACTCTATATTAGAACTGCAGCAAATATTTCAAGGCAAATCTTTTCAGCATAAAAAGGAAGGGGTACAAAATATTTCCCCAAAGGCCCCCGGAAAGACTACATTTTTATGCTTGTTTGGTTTTCTGAATTGGCCTCATATTTTTTTTAAAGGAAAGCCTTCTTTTTAATCGCAATAACATCACATAACCAGCCAAATTGGACATCCACATCCCTATCCAGGCGTTTTCCCTGATGTATTTTCTATCTTGGGAGGGGGGGACAGTGACAGCACACTTGCTTTCATGTTTCTAATAGTCCAGCCCCATTACCATCTACATGTTGGGGCCAAAAATCTCCAGTCAAATTGATGCTCCCCATGTGATTTCATGGGGAGGCTCCCCATGTGATTTCAAACCCTGATCATACAGGATTATCAATTGTTCAGAGAGCCTCTATGAACAGAGATCATGGAGGGAAGTTGTTATGGTTCCCTCTAAGCCCTCGGATTCAGAGCAGGAGTGGGAGGCACCGGAGGATGGGGAAGGGGAAGAAGGGAGAGGGGGCTACACAGAAGAGCCTACTTGATGATGATGATGCATCTTCCATGATGCATCTAGCAGAGACTTAGCATTCTCCATTTTCTTTGTCACGCTGTTTTGGCCAAGCCAAGTCTACCTACCTAACACCTGACATTATATATGGTGTCAGATATGGGAAGATAAAGACATATCTGAGCCAAAGAAGAAGAAGAGTTTGGATTTGATATCCCGCTTTATCACTACCTGAAGGCGTCTCAAAGCGGCTAACATCCTCCTTTCCCTTCCTCCCCCACAACAAGCACTCTGTGAGGTGAGTGGG
This sequence comes from Darevskia mixta, assembly GCA_034641385.1. Lineage (NCBI taxonomy): Eukaryota > Metazoa > Chordata > Lepidosauria > Squamata > Lacertidae > Darevskia > Darevskia mixta. The sequence goes on from JAWWNH010000126.1 coordinate 7,610,744, forward strand.
GCTGAGAGGCTTCAGAGAAGTGTGACTAGCCCAAGGTCACCCAGCAGCTGCATGTGGAGGAGCGGAGACGCGAACCCGGTTCCCCAGATTACGAGTCTACCGCTCTTAACCACTACACTACACTGGCTCTCCCTCCCCAGATACTCTCAGACTTGATGAAGCAAGAGATGGAGGGACTGCCCCTTCCTAGCCTGTGGAGGCAGAGCTGGTCTCAAAAGTTCTAAGGAGGAAGTGCACGCAAAAGTATCTCCCAGCGACACACAACATATCAAGAGAAGGGAGAAGACTCATGCCTTGCTGAGAATCACCCACCTCCAGGCCAGGAATGATTGCAGGGATAAGGTTCATCATGAATAGCTGAAAATCATGAATAGCTTAAAAACTTGGCAGAGAAATGTGGAAACTTGCTGGAACAAAGCTGCGTCTCTCACGCAGTCTTGGAACCCTTGCTACTAATCTTGGACTCTCGAACCTTGGCCTTTGCTCTCAGACTGGATTTATTTTGCTACTCCTCTGGTTTGTAAAAGCACCTGGAGCTATTCCCTAGCTGCTGGGTCTGTATCATAAGACTGCTATAATAAAACTTTGCTTCTTTACTAGCAAGGAAATGCCTCAGTTGTCTGGTTTGGGGTGGGAGCCAGGACAGTAGTGGGACTGGGAATATGATAGAGGGGGCAGGAATAGCTCATTACCTCACAAGGGATTGTGGAATAAAGCAAATCTCTTTTACCTCCTCCACAAAAACCCTGAATCTACTTCTCTTCAATTTGGCAGGCTTAATAAACACTTGAGGGGCTCCTGTACCTGTAAATTCCATCCACTTTGGTTAAAAGAGGAGAAAGTTGTAGCAGTTTTAATAACCCAGTTTATTTTCTATTCCAGAGAGCTTCATTTTATACAGATTGTCTCAGAACCCTGATCAAAGCAAAGGGAATACAGAGTCACTCATAAACAAATCGGTGGTTGTTGTTTTTTAAAGTGCACTGATAAGATACAATGTACAACTTTGAAGCCATGCGCACCCCTAGAAAATGCATGAAGAGGAATATCTTAATAGGGCAACTGAGGGTGAACAAAGCTCATTTATGTTCAGAGACAAATCTGATTGGATACATGATGACATCACTGTAGCAGTGACATCACACTTCTTTAAAAATAAAAAGGGGTCAGAAGCAATTTTTGATCAGATTTGCAAAAACAGTTATTTGGAAGTGCCATAATCTGAATGTGAGGGGTGTGATGGCATGCTCATTCATTCCACACCCTCAATAAATCACAAAAGGAATTTGTTTTAATATATAAAAACCTCTTGATGTATATTTTTTACCTTTTTCTTAGTTCAGTTATCCCTCAATCAACATTTTACCCAGTTTGGTGCCACCTCCTCTCTCCTGACCAACTGAACCATTATTCTTATTCACGGAAGTCTCTAGTAATATTCCATCAGGATTTATGAGGTACTTACAATCCCACAAGGAAAGGAGCTTCTGATATCTTCAAGACTGTACACATTCAGTGTATTAACTCCCACAAGCCTAAAAATTCACCTCCGGCAGCAGATTTTTCAGTCCATAGCTATAATGTCCTTATACAGAGGGAAAAAGTTGTTAGGGTCAATTCCTTCCCTGTTGTAATAATTTAATAGTGCAGCTAAATCAGTTTTTGAAAGAACGCCAAGTAACTCAATAAAAATGCTTACCTATGGTCTGTCCCCTTTTCTTTTTAAAATAAATGTCATTGCAGAGAAAAGATCACTATGTTCTACAGTAATAAAATCTACAGCAATATATTCTCTTCAGTGGCTAAGGCTATGAGGAAGAAATAGCTCAATCCCCTAAAAGAATTTTATAGTTAGGTGTGCCCTCATTTTGAGTGAAACCCAAACACTCAAAGTCGATTAAAACAAAACATGTGGAGCGGGAAATTTTGGCTGCCATTTTTTTTTAATTTTTGGATGAGAAACTTGGAGCAAGTAAATTTTCATATTGTAAACAACACGTTCTTTGAGCTTCATGTTCTTTATACTTGCCTGCTTAGAAGTGGTGAACCACAGCCCCAGGGCTGAATTTGCCCCCCAATCTCTCTGTTGGGACCCCCTCAGGCCACACCCACCTCTCCAGGCCACACCTCTCTCTGCCCCTGTTGCTCCATGCCTTCCTTGACTGCCTTGAACTAAGATGATGGGTCCTGCTTACCTGGCTGGAGGGTAGAAAGAAGTGTGTCTTCGGAATTTTGCATGGTTGAATTTTGTATAACAAATTGTACATAGCCTAGGGCTTGCCGATCTGAAGGTCGGTGGTTCGAATCCCAGCGACGGGGTGAACTCCCGTTGTTCGGTCCCAGCTCCTGCCCACCTAGCAGTTCGAAAGCACATCAAAGTGCAAGTAAATAAATAGGTACCGCTCCGGCAGGAATGTAAACGGCGTTTCCGTGCGCTGCTCTGGTTTGCCAGAAGCGGCTTAGTCATGCTGGCCACATGATCCGGAAGCTGTCTGCAGACAAACGTCAGCTCCCTCAGCCTATAGAGCGAGATGAGCGCCGCAACCCCAGAGTCGTCCACGACTGGACCTAATGGTCAAGGGTACCTTTACCTTTACGAGTATCATCTGTTGCTTCAGTCACTTTTTCCTCTGACTTCACCCACTTTTTACTCCTGGCCTCACCCACCGGCAGCATGCAGCTTCTCAATGATTACCCATAAGAGGATGCAATCACCAGGTTGAAAAATGGTCTCTACCTTGGCTTACACAGCAATCGCTGTTATTACAGGATGTTACACAAGTGTACATGCGGTCATGTGGACAATCTCACCAGCCCAATAATCCTGTTCACGTCACTCTATCAGTGAGAATTCATAGTTAGGTTGGGTGTCAGGCATCAGAGGATCCAAACCAGGAATGGATAAGACAAGGAAAGTTCTTACCAATACCTTTTATTCAATATTCACAGAGAGAGGCTTAGAAATGCAGCCTCTTAGAGTAATGATGTTGCTCCGAGTGAAACCCCACCCCCTCTGTCTCTCCTACCTCCTCATGAGTCATTACTACAGGTGCTGGAAAGGGCCTTTCGCCTTTGAGCTCTCTGCTCTCCTACTTTCGATGCCTGTCAGGTTCATCTCACTCACCTCACAGAGTGTTTGTTGTGGCGGAGGAAGGGAAAGGAGAATGTTAGCTGCTTTGAGACTCCTTCGGGTAGTGATAAAGCAGGATATCAAATCCAAACTATTCTTCTTCTTCTTCTTCTTCTTCTTCTTCTTCTTCTTCTTCTGAGCTGTAACCTTCCTCAAACCCCTGTTGCAATTCTGAACTGTCTTCTTCTACTCTGGAAGGGCCAGGCTGGGAAGGCGGTCTCCACCATTCCTCCTCTGCCCAGTCCCTGACATTGGAATACCTCAGTCAGCAGAGCATGAGACACTTCATCTCAGGGTCATGGGTTTCAGTCCCACGTTGGGCAAATGATTCCTGCACTGCGGGGATGTGGAGAAGATGACCCTTGTGGTACCTTCTAACTCTACAATTCTAAGATCACATTATTCTATACCTTATGTATACTTACCTTGTACCAGGGGCGGAGGCGCCCTCCAGGCCATGACGCCCTGGCGCCTTGAGCCTCTGGGTGGATCCTTCCCCCCCCTCCAATATTTTTGGGAGGGGGCTGGGCCCCTCAATGATCAAAGGGGGCGGAGGAGGCTAAGTGCAGAGCTGAGTGTGGCTGCCTCCTTCACCTCCTCCTCCTGGCATATTTCAAAAAGTGAAAATCCGGACACAAAAGTTGTTGGCAAAGTTTTTGAGGGGTTTTTTTTTTTGTTTTTTTTTTGGAAAACCTGAAATTGAAAATAGAAATAAAGTTTTTCACCTATTTTTAAAGGGAATTTGCCAAAATATAGATTTCCAATAGAGCGAGGAAGCAGTTCTGTCTGTTGGCGGCAACAGCAGCAGCCGTCGGCCATTGAAGCTGTGCCGCCCCCACATTCAGGTCCGCCCCCTAGCTCCTCCCGACGTCCTAAGGTCACACGCATGACAGCGCCCCTCCCCATTCTCCCTCAGAAGTTGGCGCATCTGCCTTCTACTAAGCTCCATTTAAAATCCGTATATCTGAATTATTATTACAACTATTTCATATTTTTTGCACTCAAAGCAATTTACAATGTAAAAATGCAAAGCCATTAAACTCAGATAAAAACAGCAATAAACAAAAAATAAAATACTCATCTGAAAGTATATTTAAAAGGCCCAAGTCCCCCACCCTACCCCCAATTAAAGGCGAAGCACAGCAAAAGCTATATACCAGTATATTTTCATTATTTGTAAAGATGGCTTTATGGATTTTAGAGTTTGCTGAAATTAATTTTACTGGTTTTTGAACTCGTGTTCTATTCTGCTTTTATACGGTACACCACTTCAATGACTTTATCTTATGAAGTAGTCCATATTTTTTAATAATAAATAAATACAAATAATCAATAACACTCTGGGACTGACATCTGAGTAAACAGGCATGGGATTGTGCTGTAAGTCACCAGTCAGCTAACAAATGGTTCTATAGCAAAACTACGGGAGCTAAATATTACCCAGAAGGTCAGCAAAGGAATTTTAATGGGAGCAGACGGCTGAAACACTCCAAGCAAATTCATTCTAGGTATGTGCCATACATCACAACCAAGGTCTTGCATTTCACGATACCTATAGAGAAAGATGAGTGCAAAACTGAATTCATGATTAGCCACATAAATATATTCATAATTGTGATCAAATGTGCATGGAATGAGAATTTGCTGTACACGGTTACTGAAGGAAAAGTAAATCATTGATCAAACACGATCTTTCTCTGTGAGTCTGGTCATAGCCAATAGGTAATTGATCTGCAGTTCTAACCGCTTTACTCTTTATGAATAATTACCCAGAAGTAATGCCATTTCTTTTGGCTAGGTGACATAATTGTGGAATAACCAATTAGACCTGCAGTTTCAAATCAATATTTTGATAGGTCTTTAAGCATTCTTTTTACAAAAGCCAAAAAAAAGGCCTATGTTAAAAGAAATACACACACTTCAGTGATGATTTAATGCTGTGGCTTAGTGCCATAAAAATGAATGATTGATTAACGTTGTGCAGTATCAGGGAGAATTTTGTCACCAAATGTCATTGCATCTGCTGCTTTGAGGGTTTTCTTTACAGTAATGTACAAGAAATAAAAACAAGAGCCAGAGCTGCCGATTAAAAATTATTCCAGTTTCCTAACTACCTGGTTTGTTTCGCAATGTAGAAATCACGGAAACAAAACCAGCCATGTTAATGCAAGCATTTAATCTGAGAAAACCAACACCAGCAGTCATTTAGAGTCAAAGTGCAGGCCTGCTACAATATGTGCAGAAGTTGCAAAGGAAACGATGGCAGGATGATAGTGGGGAGATGGCGCACACAGCAGAGAGGCATGAAAGGGAGGAAAACATCAAGGACGGGATTCACTTCCATGCTTATGAATGGGCAGCTCCCAACAGAATATTAAAAACATGATAAAACATCAGACATTAAAAACTTCCCTAAACAGGGCTGCCTTCAGGTGTCTTCTAAAAGTCAGATAAAGGTAAAAGGACCCCTGACCATTAATAATAATAATAATTTATTATTTGTACTTCGCCCATCTGGCCGGGTTTCCCCAGCCACTCTGGGGCGGCTTAGGTCCAGTCACGGATGACTCTGGGGTTGCAGCGCTCATCTCGCTGTATTGGCTGAGGGAGCCAGCGTACAGCTTCCGGGTCATGTGGCCAGCATGACTAAGCCGCTTCTGCCGTACCAGAGCAGTGCACGGAAACGCTGTTTACCTTCCCGCCAGAGCGGTACCTATTTATCTACTTGCACTTGGACGTGCTTTTGAACTGCTAGGTTGGCAGGAGCAGGGACCGAGCAACGGGAGCTCACCCCGTTGCAGGGATTCGAACCACCGACCTTCTGATCAGCAAGCCCTAGGCTCTGTGGTTTAACCCGCGTCCCAAAAGTCAGATAGTTGCCTATTTTCTTGACATCTGATGGGAGGGTGTTCCACAGGGCGGGTGCCACTACCGAGAAGACTCTCTGCCTGGTTCCCTGTAACCTCACTTCTTGCAGGGAGGGAACCGCCAGAAGGCCCTCGGAGCTGGACCTCAGTGTCCGGGCTGAACGATGGAGGTGGAGATGTTTCTTCAGGTATACTGGACCGAGGCCGTTTGGGGCTTTAAAAGTCAGCACCAACCCTTTGAATTGTGCTCGGAAACGTACTGGGAGCCAATGTAGGTCTTTCAGGACCAGTGTTATATGGTCTCGGCAGCCACTCCCAGTCACCAGTCTAGCTGCTGCATTCTGGATTAGTTGTTAAGGAGGCCAAATTTATATCCACAGGCATGGACTGAAAAGAAGTCTCCACTCTGGTTCCTTACTCCAGGCCAACCAACATTGACGTGGCTGGCTGTAGGGTAGATCAGGGCACCTTTAGCTGCCAAGTGGGCCCCAGGATGAGCAGCGCAGAGAAAATTGCTGCCACAATCATGGGGAAATAGTGGATATGGAACAACCCAGTTCACACAAACATTGCAGAGATGTGCATTGCTGTAGAAAGGATTTGGCAGAAACTAACTGAGTAAACCAGCTCAGAGCTACCAGATCCAAGGTGCCTATTGGAGAAAGTTTGCATATACCTCAAAACACAAGTCTGGATCTCCACTAGGGTGGGAGGTAATAATAATTATAATTATAATAATAATTTATTATTTATACCCTGCCCATCTGGCTGGGCCTCCCCAGCCACTCTGGGCGGCTTCCAACCGAACATTAAAATACAATAATCTATTAAACATTAAAAGCTTCCCTAAACAGGGCTGCCTTCAGATGTCTTCTAAAAGTCTGGTAGTTGTTTTTCTCTTTGACATCTGGTGGGAGGGCGTTCCACAGGGCGGGGGCCACTACTGAGAAGGCCCTCTGTCTGGCCCCCTGTAACTTGGCTTTTCACAGCGAGGGAACCCTCGGCACTGGACCTCAGTGAGGTCTGAGCATGAAATTGCCCCCACTAAAGATGCATCGCAGTGGAGAAATGGCTGTCGAGCTAACATGGCATGTGGCTACATTGCAACACGTAGTTTGTTTCAATCATTCTAAGCCCCAGCAGCATTTTTTTTTTAAAAATTAGTCCTTGACATCCAATATTAGCTTCTGTCAGGGTGAGGTTTAGACATTTTTCAAAAAGATTAACTGAGGTTTGGTGAATAAAATGAGTGTGGACGTGAAGAATGCACTTTAGTGGGTTCTATAGCAGTAATTCTCAAGCTCTGTGCCAGGGTTTGCTGTTGTGGCATGAAAGAAGTTAGCGGAGAAGAAACTGAGTAATTAATGGGTGGGTGGTATTCACCCATAGGGGATGTTGTATCTCTGCAAGATTAAATATTCACTCATTACTGGGGGCAACTAGTTCTACTCTCTTCCTGCATCATGTATGCCTAGATCAATTTGAGCATTCCTCATCCCGAAAAGCAGCAAAATTATCCAATCTCATTAATGTGTTGATCCAGTGTGTGGCAGCTGTGAAAAAGGCAAATCTATGTTAGAGACTTTTAAGGGATTGGTATTTATGGCTTGTATCCATTGCAGCACTAAGAAACTACCCTATCAGTGCAAGGATTTATGCTTGTGCAACAGGACTTTCCACTCTCTGTGCACCCTCTAAATCTGTTCTAGGGTTTCCGCAACACTCCATAATAGATTAGGTAAGGCTGTGAGATGCACACAGGGTTGGGGGAAAGCCCGCTGCACAAGCATAAATTCTTGCCCTGCCAAGACAGTTGTTTAGCACTGCATTGGATGCAGTCAAAATTTCAATATCTCTTTTCCTTTATTCAACCCAGTGACGCAGACACATTTGGGAGTATGGTGTATGGTTTTCAGTAATGCTTCATAAGATGCAAATGATCATGGAGAACCCTATGAGGAAAGGGTAAAGGTAAAGGGACCCCTGACCATTAGGTCCAGTCGTGTCCGACTCTGGGGTTGCGGCGCTCATCTCGCATTATTGGCCGAGGGAGCCGGCGTACAGCTTCCAGGTGATGTGGACTAAGTTCTGGCGTACCAGTGCAGCGCACGGAAACGCTGTTTACCTTCCCACCAGAGTGGTACCTATTTATCTACTTGCACTTTGACGTGCTTTCGAACTGCTAGGTGGGCAGGAGCAGGGATCAAGCAATGGGAGCTCACCCCGTCGCGGGGATTCAAACCGCCAACCTTCTGATCAGCAAGCCCCAGTAGTTTAACGCACAGCGCCACCCACGTCCCTTGAGGAAAGGGTACAATGAGGCATTTTAGTTTAGACATAAGGCAAGCAAGGGGGGAGCATGATAGAGGTATGCATGGTGTGAACAGGAAAAGGTTTTTCTCCATCACACATTACCATATTGGCCTGAATATAAGCCTCACCTTTTTTTCCCAAATTGCGACCGGGAAAAGTTAAAAGTGTGGCTTAAATTTGCGACCTTACAAAAATTGGCTTTTATGATATCGCTGCTGAAACAGACATACGGTAAAACGGAACGGGTGTGAGCGCCTGCGGAATTTTAAGGGAGCAGCTTATATTCGGATATGGTCCCTTTTTCCCCCATTGAATTTTAAAGGTGCGGCTTATATTCAGGTGCAGCTTATATTCGGGCCAATACGGTATATTTTGGAATTGTCGGGACAAACAAAACGAAATACGTCTTCACCCAATGCATACTCAAACTGTGGAATTCTTCTCCGTAAAGGACCCCTGGATGGCTAAGTCCAGTCAAAGGTGACTATGGGAGTGCGGCACTCATCTTGCTTTCAGGCCGAGGAAGCCGGCATTTGTCCACAAACAGCTTTCCGGGTCATGTGGCCAGCATGACTAAACCGCTTCTGATGCAACGGAACACTGTGACAGAAACCAGAGTGCATGGAAACACCGGTTACCTTCCCGCCGCAGCGGTACCTATTTATCTACTTGCACTGGTGTGCTTTCAAACTGCTAGGTTGGCAGGAGCTGGGACAGAGCAACGGGAGCTCACCCCGTCGTGGGGATTTGAACTGCTGGCCTTCTGATCGCCAAGCCCCAGAGCCTCGGTGGTTTATTCCACAGCGCCACCCGTGTCCATAAAATATAGTGACGGCCATCAATTTGGACTAAGGAGATCATTGGCTATTAGTCATTGGTGCATGCAATAATATTGGCTGAAGTATACCTCCAAATCTGAGAGAAGGAAAACTCCAATCCTAAACATTCACTGCCTTGCAGGGTATCTTTGGGAGAAGAAAGGGCTCAGGAGTAATTCCTGCGGAGTAATCTGGGCAGCCCAGGAGCTCCGAACACACTGCCCAGGCTTGTGCCCTGGGAGGTCACTTTGGTGCTGCTAACCCAGCGAGTCGACTTCACCCCAGAGGTGCACTCCATTGTCTCTCAAGACAGATGGATGCCAACAATGCCTTCGATTGCCAGGAACTGAGGATCACGAGTGCCAAAGTACAACCATAGGCATCTGATTAGTCACTGTGAGTCTAAAATGCTGGACTAGCCCAGTCTTTGCCCAGATCCCACAGAGATCTTATGCTCCCTTTTAACATCTGTATTGCACACTTTCCTGCAAAGCTGATTTCACAGCTATGGAGAGGACTCAAAAATTGCTCAGAAAAGCCGCTGCAACTGAGCTGCCAGAATAATGCACTGGTGAGGAAGTCTAATGTAATGCCTGGCTATGTAAACCCAAGGGCAGCAATGAGAAATTACTTTAGATACCCTCCGTGCTGAGAGTGCTTGAATTGAATCAGTGCATTCAATAGGTAATTTGCAATGCTCACATTTGGTTTAGGTACACTGTTTGTAGTCATCAGGCATTCTTCTCACAAACACATTGAATTAATGTCAAATTCACAAAAGCAGCCTAAATTATTCTCTGTGTAATTTTGCAGCTTGACCTGAAGCCAAGGTTTAAGTAACAAGTTTTCCTGCACAGTGTAGGTTACTCTCCAGGCTTTCTCCTGCTAATGGGATCAGGGACCTCTACCTGTAATGTGTGTGAATTGTCACTTAGGTAATGTATTTCTTGGAAATGTTCTAACGCAGACCTTTAAATCCAACACACTTCTATGAAGCACTGTGCTGAATTTTTGCCCATGAAAATACAGCTGAGATTTGGGGAGCTACTGGTTATTCCCCCCAAAACAACTAAATAATGCCTTTCTCCACTGATTTCATTGTGATTTTCAGCCCTTGTTTTCTCCTGAATTGCTGCTTTAAATCATTTATTTTTTAGCTCTTTTCCTTGTGTATTTTCAGCAAATCAAGGATGGTATATGGATTATGTTGATGTCACAGTGCCACATAGTTAACAGATTTGACTGTGTGATTATGTCGTTAATTAAGCCAATGTTTTCCTCCAACCAGGAATAGAGAGGAAATTCAGCTCAGATCTACCTAATTCGCACTTTGTGAAACAATACCTGAACTGAAACGCACCCATCCTTCAGAATTAGCACTTATCGGTGTTGTTACTGCTGTTGTCCATTTATTGATCACCTTCTATACAATCATCTTAATATGATGTACAGCAAAGGGGGGGGGGGTTTAAAAACGACACACCACACCCCGTACAAAATACTCATGGCAAGCACTTGTTATCTAGCTTGGATAGTGCATTGGAACAAAAATGTCTTCGATTGTTTCTGAAAAGTGTAGATAGTGGGAACCCGTTGTATCCCAACTAGACTGCTGTTCCACAGAAGCAGGGCAGCCATGCTAAAAGCCGTACTCCAAGCAGGGGCATAGGAAGGGGATGCAGGGAATGCGGCCCGCCCTGGGTGTCATCCCTGAGGAGGTGACAAAAAGCCCTAAATGGCCTCGGTCCAGTATATCTGAAGGAGCATCTCCACCCCCATCGTTCTGCCCGAACACTGAGGTCCAGTGCCGAGGGCCTTCTGGCGGTTCCCTCGCTCTGAGAAGCCAAGTTGCAGGGAACCAGGCAGAGGGCCTTCTTGGTAGTGGCACCCGCCCTGTGGAATGCCTTCCCACCAGATGTCAAAGAGAACAACTACCAGACTTTTAGAAGACATCTGAAGGCAGCCCTGTTTAGGGAAGCTTTTAATGTTTGATGGGTTATTGTATTTTAATATTTTGCTGGAAGCCGCCCAGAGTGGCTGGGGATGCCCAGCCAGATGGGCGGGGTATAAATAAAGTATTATTATTATTATTATTATTATTATTATTATTATTATTATTATTATAAAATGGCACCCTGCAGGGGCAGCACTGCCTGGCCTGCAGCACGCCTGAGCCACGTGTCTCTCCTGGGAGTGACGCGGTGGCTCAGGGCCCCGCGCTGTCCGAAACAGCTGCATGGGGCTTCCGTCTGCCAGGCAGACTCTGTGGACAGCTCGCCGCGGTGCCCCCCTGGGCGGATTGCTGTGGCGCCCCCATGGGCAGTTCACTCCGCCCCTGACGCTCCGGGTGCTGGAGCAGATAGCTACGCTCCTGGCTCCAACTTACTCCGAGTTTTATCCTTCCTATTGCATATCTCCAACCTCCCTTTGTCCCATCCAGTAAGACTCTTGGGATGGGAAACGCAATGGTTGAAAGCTTTTATTGTGCCAGGATATCCACTTCCTTTCTCTCCCCTCACCCTGCATTCTCCTGTGACCCTCAGTTTGCTCCAGCGGGTTCCCCAACCTCCCAGAGCAGATTTTTGGAATGTGTGACGGAGTTGCAGGGGGCAAGAGAGGACAGGGAAGTCTTGTTTGCACAAAGGGGGCACCCCAACCAGATTATCCCCCCACCCAGTGTGTGTTGACAAGAAGGGGGACAGACAGAGGAAGGGGGAATTTAAACAAAGATGTCTTCATTCCATTTTCCCCATTCTGTAAAACAATGCTGTCCAGCTTTTTTTTTTTTTTAAAGTCCAGATAATGAATAAGAATCAACTGAGATCAAATGAGGATATTTCTAAAACAGGGATGAAATATCATCAGATTATATATTTTTTTAATGCAAAACTGTTTTTGGCAGTTTAACTTGCACCATTTCAGTTTTCAGCTGAATTGTTGTGTTGGAAAAACATAGTTTCTTTTTCTTTTTCTTTTCCCCTTATTGCCATTCTGAATCTCTTGCAAGTAGATCACTGAAGCAGCAGCACACACAGCCAAGGTAGCTGACTGTTAAATTATTTCTCTGTGCCTTTGGCACATCTAAGTAAATGGTGTTAAAGCTGATCTCCGGCAGCTTGTGCAAACACCACAGGAATATCTTGATAGGAAAGATATATTCACCCATGTTATCATCAGATACAGAAATCTAATTGCCAACGTAGTGTAAGAGCAGCTTTAAATTAAGTAAACTAACTTTTACCAGTGCTTACCTCATTCATGTAGAAAGCAGAGAATTTCAGAGTGAAATCTGATATTATTATTATTATTATTATTATTATTATTATTATTATTATTATTATTATTATTACAGTGGTACCTCGGGTTAAGTACGCTTCAGGTTAAGAACTCCGCTAAGAACAGAAATCGTGCTCTGGTGGCACAGCGGCAGAAGGAGGTCCCATTAGCTAAAGTGGTGCTTCAGGTTAAGTATGCTTCAGGCAGGGGCGTAGCAAGGGGGCGGGGGGCGGGCCGCCCCAGGTTCCACCCCAGAGGGGGGTGACACTTAAAAAAATTTTTTTTTTTTAATTTTAACTTCATTGAAAAAAAGAGATAATAGACACACACACACACACACAACCCCCCACACCTCACAAAGTGGCACCATCAGAGGGGGGTGACACTTTTTTATTATTTTTTATTTTTTTATCATTTTTTATCATTTTTTTTAACTTTATTGAAAAAAAGAGATAATAGACACACACACACAACCCCCCACACCTCACAAAGTGGCACCATCAGAGGGGGTGACACTTTTAAAAATTTTTTAATTTTTTTAAAATTAAAGTGGTGGGGGGTGACAAAAAAAATTCCGCCCCGGGTACCACCTGGGCTTGCTACGCCTCTGGCTTCAGGTTAAGAATGGACCCCCGGAACGAATTAAGTACTTAACCTGAGGTACCACTGTATTTGAATTTATATACTGCCCTATACCCGGAGGTCTCAGGGTGTGCCCACATGGGGTCACAGCTCCCCCCCCCGGTAGCCCCCATTCTACGCCCCTGTCATCACCCTTAACAACTCCCAGCACCCAGAATTCTTTGGGAGAAGCCATCACAGTTTATGGTGGCATGCTACCATGAGAGCCAGTGTGGTGTAGTGGTTAAGAGCAGTGGACTCGTAATCTGGGGAACCGGGTTCGCGTCTCCGCTCCTCCACATGCAGCTGCTGGGTGACCTTGGGCTAGTCCCACTTCTCTGAAGTCTCAGCCCCACTCACCTCACAGAGTGTTTGTTGTGGGGGAGGAAGGGAAAGGAGAATGTTAGCCATTTTGAGACTCCTTCGGGTAGTGATAAAGCAGGATATCAAATCCAAACTCTTCTTCTTCTTCTTCTTCTTAAACATAGAGTACAGATGGGGATTTTTACAGATATTAATGGCATTTGGTATTTTCAGCACAGGAAGATGCTCTTGATACCTATAGTGATAAATCATGTTGCCCTTGTTAACACACGTGCTATTCCTTTATCATTTTAAATGCAAGCTCTTAGTTGGTTTACAGTGCAACCCTATTCTATTCTCTTCTATTCGGAAATAAATTATAATCAGTTCAATGGGACTCATTCCCAGGGAAGTGGGTACATAACAGAATAAGGATTACTAGGTTAATTAATATTAAGGCCACAAAAAGGAACTCCATAGCTTTTCTTCCGACTTCTTATAATGCTACGAGGCATTTTCTTCTGCAGATTTCAAAATGGCAGACTACAAAACTTCCATTTCCTAAGCCTTATCAAAACGGTTAATACGTTATTTGGCCATGCTTACAAATGATTGCAATGCTCTTTTTAACACCAAAGAAGTCCCTCAGTGCGTTCCAGGCATTGTTTGTGAATCTCTGTACCTGATTAGTCCGTGTACGCTGTAATAACCCGGAGAGCACTGAACATATGCTGTGGGAAAATGCTGTCAAGCAAAAACAACACAAAACAAAAACCCTGCAACAACCTCTAAGTTAATCTCATTTATCTCTGTCACCCAGAATATGAATACTCACTTATTCAGCAGTTGTGTATGGGAGTAATACATTTAAATTATTATATTATAATACTTATTTAGAAATGGTGAACTTAGAATGGATTTAATGAAATGCTGAAAAGGATCTGTCATTTAATTTAGTTAAAATTCACATTACAGTTAATAATAAACTCTACCAAGCTGAACAAGGCTTATATTATGGGCACCCATAGGCTCTTCCTTCTATACCCAGTCGAGTAAACCACACATGCAAGTGGGTGCAAAACAAATGGATCTGTGGTGTCATGTTTGAAATGAAGATGGTGCTCTGCTCAACAACTGGACTGGGGAATCGCTGCTGGGCCCTCCCACATAGTAAAACAGTTTGGGGCCCAGTTCACACGCAATGATACCAGTCTAAGAATCCAAGGTCTATCAACAGACCATCCTTCTCTTTCCCCCTTCTAAGGCATTCCTTCATGCAAAGCTTCCATGGTTCCTCAAACCACTATTATGTCGCGCAGCGGAAATTAATGATGCAGACTTCTTCTTAGAAATAATAAAATCTTTACTAAGTTAAAATAAACTTCTTCATAACATGGTTCCAAATAGCTTGAAAGAGATTACATACAGACTGAACTGAACACAGACTGAGCTCTATACTGGCTGCATACTGCAACAACTACAACCTGAGACTGAGAGAAAATGGCCGCTACATTTAAGGAGAGTGAGTCACATGACCCAGAGTGACTCAGCAGTTAGTAGTTAGGCTTCAACTGTTTTAGTAGGCCGAATGACTTGGCAGTCCTAGTACTTCCCAGCCTGCTTTGCTGCTTTTGCTCTCACGTGTCTTTGTCACATGACACATTAGAGCTGAACCAGTTTACATCCAGACTACAAATTTGCAATTTTATTGTGGTTTTTAACGCCAGGATCAGGCCCTTGCACAGCTTATCTGAGGCATGGGGTGGGAGTCTTGTTAAAGTTATAAACTCAAAAAGAAGTGGGTCCCAGGCAGGGCACCACAAGCTGCTTATTGCCCAGAGGCTAAGGGCAAGTGTACCCAGCTGCCCCCAGCCCAGCTCATATGGGCTTGGTTAGGATTGTAGCCAGATCTTACAGGTAAACCACCATTTACCAGTTTAGATATAAGAGGAGCCTGTGGATATAAAAAGAAGCCTGGAAAGTATTGAATTAAGGTGCATGAGAGAGGTAAAAGAGGAAGAGGAAGTTGAGGCAAGCTGGTACAATGTTCGTTCTCAGTCTGATAAACCATGGTTTACTGGACCATAATTTGTATGTCTTTCTTTGTGTGTGTAAGAAAGAAAGGACAGAAGACCTATTCTATTGCAAGGGGGGGGGGGAATCAAGTCAGGATTTTTGTTAATAAGCTTTAGATGGCTGTATAGCATCAAGGATATACTAGGTTTGACATTTCATTTCAGATAGTTAATGATGTTTTTACCTAGGCAGTCACTCACCACTGGTTTTTGCAGCAAGGTCTTCATAAATAACGTGGTTTCTCTTTCTATTTTACAGTCTGACAAAATGAAAATTGAGAAGCAATATATCAGGCACAGAGTTCTTATACCTACAGTTTGCTGAGTCATCCAGAAAAACTAAGAAAGCATCTTCTGACATAACTCTTTCTGTTTAACAAATATTGCCTACCATATACCATTATGTCTCAATGTTGGCTTTCAAAATTGCTGTCATGTTAGAAGCACATTATAGCTTTTTAAAAATACAGTTGCTCAGTACCACTGAAATTCATTGCCTCCAACAAATTCTAAATAACCTTTTGCTCTTCCATTCATTTTTCAAGTAGCCAAAAGAAACACTTCTCTGTTGGTTAAATATAAACAATGGTGATTTTTCAGAATGAAAAGAAAATCTGGCTTTTTTCATTTGTTTGTGGCAGGGCATGTCAGAGTGCCAACCACGCAGTGCACAGACATGAATGCCGAAATGAAAAAGCCTTGGATTCGAGTAAATATATGAAACATTGTTTAAAAACAGGTCACCAAAAATGTATTTTAATTCATCTTTATTCAAAACAAAAAATCTGAAAAACATCTGAGTTTAAAAATATATGTTTCAAGCCAGCTTTTTGTTGTTGTTGAGCTTTTGTTACGCAAACACACACACACACACACACACACACACACACACAAACAATTCAGACATGGGTTTTTAGCAATTTTCGGAAATTCCACCTGGACACTTTCTGTCGGATGAATGCCGGATATGGCAGCCCTATCCATTATCCCCTACCCCTGCTTTTGCCTGCAAAATCTCCAAAGGAAAACTTGTTTACCATCAAAGAACAAACACAGGCTTTCCAGTCCTTTTATTTCAAAAGTAACCCACTATGTGGAATACCGCAGACTTCTTACAGCGACTAGACTAAACGCCCTTGATTCCGCAGTATTGTGGGGAAGGTACAAGGGAGTTCCATACGCCCAGAGAACCTGTCACTGTACTATGGGCGTGGTTGAGTCTACCGAACATATCCTTCTGTCTTGTCCTCTCTATGTAGAACTTAGGCAAAGTCTTATAACTCCACTTTTACGTCAATCTAGCTTTCTACCCAGAAAAAGACAGGTTTTATATTTACTGAATAATATTGCTAGAAATACAGCCTCCCTGGCGGCTAAAATTTCTTTTTTTAGCTTCTAAGCGTCACAAGATTTTAATTGATTGTATCGATATGGGGCTATTTGTTTAGTTCCATTCTATTGTGGATTATGTTTCCCTTTTTTCAAAGTTCTCTCAGATGCTTTTAATTCTGTACAAATGTATTCTTCTGACTGACGGTCGAATAAAAGAATGGTGATGATGATATTTCAAAAGTAAAATTCACTTGCTGCACTTTCATAAATGAAGGGAGCAACAACAATAATCATTTACCGTCTGTCTTCATGTTCTTTCCCCCCTTTTCTTTAACCCTGGAATATCATCTAGTTCTCTAATACAAATTACTCTTCCTAGGGGTGGAAAGGGGTATGCAATAAACACTATGGTACAAGCATTTAAATCCATCAGGCCTGACATTTTAATGGTAGGCTTCTCGATTTCTGCTTATGCCAGCATTTCTAGTCCCATGGCGGTTGGCTGGAAAAGGGATGCGCCTGGTAAAACATCTTAATGTTGAAAGCTGTTACAAAGTGGCAAGGACATTTCATTTTGCCCTCCTCAGATGAAATGATCCATTCCTCTAAAGAGCTTATTGAAATATGGCTGGGTGGGGAACAAGAGAACGAACTCCGTTAAGGCTGGCCCAGAACCAAAGTTCTCAAAAGGTGAGGTGATCGCAAAATGCACGGCTGGCACACCGGTCCAACCCTTTAGATCGTGATGCCGACAGGCAGAAAAACCACCTCTCCTTTTCATATCCTCGTAGAAGCATGTTCAGTGTATTGTTCAATGTACTGATTGATGGTGCTTGGTTTTTGCTTTTGCTTTTAAAGTATTGGCTTGAGTGCTTTCTTTTGGGGAACTCTATGGGCCGCCATTTTGCTTTTTCATGGAAAGCTCTGATCATATACCTGGGATGAGAGTGGACTCTGCCTGGAGCAAGGGTGACTAGCTTTTCTCAGCTGGGGGGCTGAGCCACCCCTCTAAGGGCCACATATTGACAGTGGGCACAGACAAATGGGCACATGTTCACTCACACATGTGTAAACAGTAGAGCGTGTGCACACACAACACACATGTATATATCATGTGCAGGCGCACAACATACTTTCACTCTCTCACACTTCCTAACTCATAGCATCACACAACACCCCTCCATTGTCATTTTGGCACCTGCCTCTTTCAATAATTTTTTAAATAGAGAACTGTCCTCTTCTTGACCCATGGAAACTCATCCCCTGGTATGGGGGACGTTTGCAATTGTCCAGTGGTGGCTGCTATTTGTTGGTACTAGGAGGGCAGATGGCAAAGGGGTCAATACTAGGAAGAATGGCAGCCGATGAAAGCAATCCCCACAAACACAACCATCCCATTTTAAGCAGGACATCCCGGAATCACAGAAGCCAATCCCAGCTTCTGTTCGCACCCTGGAATGTCCCGTTTCTTGGCCTGGTGTTCTGGCGGGAGTCCTTGTACCAGAACGCTGGACCAAAAAATGCTCACTTTGGTGCAAGACAGCAAGGTTGCAACAGAGCTCTGATGTACCCTGCTGACGAGCGCTAGAATGCCAGACCAGAAGACACGCCTCTCCTGATGTCCCAATTTGGGGGACGGAAATGTTGGGGGGTATGTGAGGGCTGAGTGCCATCATCTGGACAGGGTGAAAGGAAGAAAGCAGGCAGGTGGGAGTTGGCTGAGGAAAGACTGCGGTTGGTAGGGAAGTGACCCATGGACCAGTCTCTACTGCAGTGAGGGACGCGGGTGGCGCTGTGGTCTAAACCACTGAGCCTCTTGGGCTTGCCAACTGGACAGTCGGTGGTTCAAATCCCCGCAACGGAGTGAGCTCCCGTTGCTCTGTCCCAGCTCCTGCCAACCTAGCAGTTCGAAAGCACGCCAATGCAAGTAGATAAATAGGTACTGCTGTAGCAGGAAGGTAAACGGTGTTTCCGTGTGCTCTGGTTTTCGTCAGGGTGTTCCATTGTGCCAGAAGCGGTTTAGTCATGCTGGCTACATGACCCGGAAAGCTGTCTGTGGACAAAAACCCCTTCCTTTTAGTCCATGTGGGAACCAATGACACCGCAAGCCATAGCCTCCAGAAGATCAAAAGTGATTATGAGGCTCTGGGCAGGAAGCTGAAGCAATTAAATGCACAAATTGTCATCTCATCTGTCCTCCCAGTTGAACGCCGTGGCCCAGGAAGAGAGGGGAAAATAGGAGAAGTGAACAACTGGCTTCGCAAATGGTGCCGGCAGGAACGGTTTGGATTCTTAGATCACGGCCTGCAGTTTCTTGAAGATGGACTTCTGGCAAGTGATGGGCTGCACCTCACAAGGGTTGGGAGGAATGTTTTTGCCAACAATCTCAAAAACCTCATCAGGAGGGCTTTAAACTGACTTACGTGGGGGAGGGAGACAGTGGTCCTGAAGGTAGGAGTCTATCAAATGCTGAAGATGATCATCCAAAAGTCAAGGACCAAATGGAGCAAACAGCACACAGACCTAGTGGTGGGAGGAAAAAATCCTTAAGTAGGAGACTAGGGGGAATGATCAATGGTTTTCAATGTCTGTATACAAATGCACAGAGCATGGGAAATAAACAAGATGAACTTGAGCTCTTGATACAGCAAACTAAATACGACATAATAGGCATCACTGAAACCTGGTGGGATGAGTCTCATGATTGGAATGTAGTAATAGAGGGATACAATCTATTTCAGAGAAATAGACCAAACAGGAAAGGAGGAGGAGTGGCATTATATGTCAGGGATGTGTATACCTGTGAAGAGATCCATGATTTAAAACTTCAAAGCCAAATTGAGAGTATCTGGGTCAAAATTAAGGGAGAGAAAAATAACAGTGATCTCATTGTGGGAGTTTACTATAGATCCCCGGGCCAAACTGAGGACATAGATGATGCCTTCCTGGAACAGATGACCAAGCATTCAAAAGGAAATGAGATAGTAGTAATGGGGGATTTCAACTATCCTGATATTTGTTGGATGTCAAACTCAGCCAAGAGCATAAGGTCGAACAGATTCCTCACTGGCCTTGCAGACAACTTCATTGTCCAGAAAGTGGTAGAAGCAACAAGAGGATCAGCCATTTTAGATCTGGTCCTAACCAATAGTGATGACCTGGTTAGTGGGGTAGAAGTGGCAGGATCATTAGGTGGGAGTGATCATGCTCTTCTGGAGTTTATTATACATCAGAAAGGAGCAACCAAGCATACTAAGACTCAAATTCTAGACTTTAAGAAAGCCGACTTCAGAAAACTTAGGGAAATGCTGGATGTGATCCCATGGTCAGTAATACTAAAAGGGATGGGAGTTCATGATGGATGGGAGTTTGTTAAAAGGGAGATATTAAAAGCACAACTTCAAGCAGTACCAATGCGACGAAAACATGGAAGGTGCCTAAAGAAGCCAGGGTGGCTATCTAAAGAACTTTTAACTGAGTTAAGATTTAAAAGGGATATGTACAAGAAATGGAAAAAGGGGGAAACCACCAGAGAGGAATTCAAACAAATAGCCAGCACATGTAGAGACAAAGTCAGAAAAGCTAAAGCACAGAATGAACTCAGGCTTGCTAGAGAGGTTAAAAGCAATAAAAAGAGTTTTTATGGGTATGTCCGTAGCAAAAGGAAGAACAAGGAAACAGTGGGGTCACTTAGAGGAGAAGATGGTGAAATGCGAACAGGGGACGCAGAAAGGGCAGAACTCCTCAATACCTTCTTTGCCTCAGTCTTCTCCAAAAAAGAAAACAATGCCCGACCTGAAGAATATGGAGCAGATGATTCAGCAGGGGAAACACAGCCCAGAATAAGTAAGGAGGTAGTACAAGAACACTTGGCTAGTTTAGATGTATTCAAGTCTCCAGGGCCAGATGAACTACATCCCAGAGTATTAAAAGAACTGGCAGAGGTGATTTCAGAACCACTGGCAGTAATCTTTGAGAATTCCTGGAAAACAGGTGAAGTCCCAGCAGACTGGAGGAGGGCAAATGTTGTCCCTATTTTCAAAAAGGGGAAAAGAGAGGACCCAAACAATTACCGCCCAGTCAGCCTGACATCAATACCAGGAAAGATTCTAGAGCAGATCATTAAGCAAACGGTCTGTGAGCACCTAGAAAGGAACGCTGTGATCACTAAAAGTCAGCATGGGTTTCTGAAAAATAAGTCATGTCAGACTAATCTGATCTCAGTTTTTGACAGAATTACAAGCCTGGTAGACGAAGGGAACACTGTGGATGTAGCCTATCTTGATTTCAGCAAGGCCTTTGACAAGGTGCCCCATGATATTCTTGTAAAGAAGCTGGTAAAATGCGGGCTAGACAATGCTACCATTCAGTGGATTTGTAACTGGCTGACTGACCGAACCCAAAGGGTGCTCATCAATGGCTCCTCTTCATCCTGGAGAGAAGTGACTAGTGGGGTGCCACAGGGTTCTGTCTTGGGCCCAGTCTTATTCAACATCTTTATCAATGACTTGGATGATGGGCTTGAGGGCATCCTGATCAAGTTTGCAGATGACACCAAATTGGGAGGGGTGGCTAATACCCCAGAGGACAGGATCACACTTCAAAATGACCTTAACAGATTAGAGAACTGGGCCAAGGCAAACAGGATGAATTTTAACAGGGAGAAATGTAAAGTACTACACTTGGGCAAAAAAAATGAAAGGCACAAATACAGGATGGGTGATACCTGGCTTGAGAGCAGTACAAGTGAAAAGGATCTAGGAGTCTTGGTAGACCACAAACTTGACATGAGTCAACAGTGTGATGCAGCAGCTAAAAAAGCCAATGCAATTCTGGGCTGCATCAATAGGAGTATAGCATCTAGATCAAGGGAAGTAATAGTACCACTGTATTCCGCTCTGGTCAGACCCCACCTGGAATACTGTGTCCAGTTCTGGGCACCACAGTTCAAGAAGGATATTGACAAGCTGGAACGTGTCCAGAGGAGGGCAACCAAAATGGTCAAAGGCCTGGAAACGATGCCTTATGAGGAACGGCTTAGGGAGCTGGGTATGTTTAGCCTGGTGAAGAGACGGTTAAGGGGTGATATGATAGCCATGTTCAAATATATAAAAGGATGTCATATAGAGGAGGGAGAAAGGTTGTTTTCTGCTGCTCCAGAGAAGCGGACACGGAGCAATGGATTCAAACTACAAGAAAGAAGATTCCACCTAAACATTAGGAAGAATTTCTTGACAGTAAGAGCTGTTCGACAATGGAATTTGCTGCCAAGGAGTGTGGTGGAGTCTCCTTCTTTGGAGGTCCTTAAGCAGAGGCTTGACAGCCACCTGTCAGGAATGCTTTGATGGTGTTTCCTGCTTGGCAGGGGGTTGGACTGGATGGCCCTTGTGGTCTCTTCCAACTCTATGATTCTGTGATTCTGTGATTCTGACAAATGCCAGATCCCTCAGCCTGAGATGAGCGTCGCAACCCCATAGTCGCCTTTGGTTGGACTTAACCGTCCAGGTGTCCTTTACCTTTTACCTCTACTGCAGTTGACAAGAAGGAAGCCTCTGGAAAGCACTCCTTGGATGAAACAAAAGTCAGACATATTTTTCCCTGAGCTCATTCAAGGAAATGTGACTTTTCGGTTTGACACATGGATGTAGAAAATGAGACTATGCACATGACTGAGGGTCGGAAAGCGAGGAAGGCTTAGCTTTATTCTCCTTTTTGGCTAGCAGCAAATGAAACAAAAGAGTTCTTGATATTCATTTTAAGCAAACTGTGTGTTTGATAAAAAAATAATCTCTCCGGAGAACCGAGGAAAGGATGAACCGCAAATGCGCTAACCAGAGTTGAACAGTTGCAGCGGGCCTGTAAAATTAATTAGACCCTAACTATTTGCACCCTGCTGTCTCCTTAAAATGATCACAGATTTGTTCGTGCAGCTTGTTATGACAGGCTAGAGAGGAGACTCTTTCCATTCTCGCCCCTTCCTCCTCCTAGCTTCATTAAAACGCCTTCTCTCTGTGTTATTACAGACGTCGGAGAGAAACAGAGACCCTACTGTAGGCTAGTTCTCCCTTGCATTTAACAAACCAGACCTGTTGTGGTTCCCCCTGTCTTTGAATCTATTCATGTGACGGTATTCTTGAATTTTAAATGAGAGAAGGGGCGATGATGTCTTTTATATTTATTAAAGACAGTCAATTCCTTTGACTCTTTTTCACATTCCATTCCAACATGCTATTAGCACTCAATAGGGAATTCAGAAGTACTCAGATGTGATTAGATTGCAAAAGCTGAACTCGACCAAAGAACATACTCAAAACAGCTGCCGGCTAAGAAGTGACCCAAGAAAGACATGGGGTTATAGTTTGATGTGTTTATGTTACAAGGGGTTTGAAAGGAAAGGCTTAGAAGCAGAGAACTAAGGGGGGGGGGAAATGCTGCTGTTGCTTATCTTAAACGCTTGTTTGTTAAAAGCTTTTCAGATCACATTTAAAGTTTCCTTCAGAGTTTATGGGAACAAAGGGACGCCATTACTGAAAAGTAAGAATCATGTGTTGCTGCAAAATTAAGGTGTCCCCCCCACTTAGAGATGATATTTACACCATTATACCCTGAAATATTTCCATTCTTTACTGGGTACCTTCACACAAGAACAACTGTGCATTCATTCTTAGAAGCCTAGGTTTGGTTTTGTTTAAAAAAAAAATCTGAATTAACCACCACTGTGTACAATGGAGTCCTAAGGCAAAAGACGCACACCCACATATTAAGCCATTAAAAAAAGAGCTGTTAAGTCACATTTGTCAGCTGTCCTGTGAAAAGATAAGGCACATCCTTGGAATGTATAGAAAAAAAGAGTGACTATTTTACAGTAACAGAAATGAATGGATTTAACTATGATTTTCTATAATATATTCCATTAGAATTATAGCTAGAGTAGCCACTTACCCAGCGAGGGAAAGAGATATGCCCCAATAAATGATGAGGACACAAATTTGCATAAAACCTGCATATGCTGATTTATGGGTGTAGATGCAAAATTAGAAATAATTAATGGAATTTAAATTTCACAGAAAGCCAGCTAATTAATTTCCCATCCAAGTTCAATTAACTGCAAGCCCTACATCAGATCAACCCAAATAAGTTCCTCCCCGATTAATTTGCCCCAAATTTAATCCCGCCACCAGATCCTGCTCCAAATAAATTCCCTTTCAGTTAATTAACCAATTCATCACCTCCCCTTAAATTAATAGCAAAAGAAATAGGGTGCACAAATATTTATGTGGGTGGGGAAATTCTTGTTATGAGATCAGATGCCCTGTAGGTTCTTTGGTCTTCCTTTCAAGAAGCCGGTGATTAAAGGTTAAAGGTTAAGATTGTTCTACACCCCACAGTTGGCCCTTCAAGAGAGAAAGAGGGTTCTCGAAGAGAGCCTTTGTTGCGGGGTGGGCATGAAGCCATTCCTCTTGGTTTGGGGGAAGGGCTTATGGCCACAGCAATTATTGACCAGCTTGTGCTGGCCAAATTTGCATGCTGCAAGTGATTGACAGCCCAGCGTCCTTTAAATTGGATCGGCACGTGATCCATTGGTCATTCTTTTCTGGAGCTTCGGATCTCCCGTCCCCCCCCTCCCTGGTATAGGATTGTGCGTTGACCTTGCTGTGCCTGTCATGGGGTCGCCTACGCTTAGGTAGAGGCCTAGTAGGAATTTTTCCAATTGGCTGATTGGCCGTGCCACTTGGTTTTCGCCTACTACGTAGCAACTAGTCACAACTTGTAAGGTTGGCGATTAGGCATTGGTTCTGTGGTATGGGAGGCTGGTGCCCTCCAAGAAGTGATGTCGGTAATGGGAATTCCGTTAAAGGAAGCCAGGGGCTCAACATGCTTGTCCGAACCCGGTGGGTTGCAGGGCCTACGCAAGAGCCCCTGTGAACCCCTGGGGAGGGGGAGGCTCTGATTTCACCAGCCCCGTTAACTCTCCCCAGCTAATGGTTTCCCAGCGCTGACAAGTGGTCAGCTCTGTCCAGCTGTGACAGCTAGTCTTGCTGACTAGGGTCAGCTCTGTCCCGGATGGACAGCGAGAACCAATGCCTACGCAACCACTCACATGATTTGTATTCAATAAAAGTTGTGGCCAAAATTATGCCAAAAACCCAAACCAAAAATTATGTTTCCTGTGTGAGTTATTGGTGGGAATGGCTGGGTGACCTACACACGCAACCACCAACATAGTTTGCGTGCCAAGATGTCTCCAGGACACATAGCAAGCCCAGACTGCAATTTACACCGTGGCCACTTTCAGCTGCCACAGTGTGCTTCCAGAGGAAGCATGCAGAGGACTTGTCCACTCCAGCGGCGGAGCAAGCCGATTGGGCGCCTGGGGCGGCGCGCATGCCCTGCGCCCAGGGGCGGGGCGTGTCAGGGCATGACGCTCCACAGGGCCTCCGAGGAGTCTGCCTGCCTCCTCCCACTCAGCCGCCTAACAGCTGAGGGAGAGGCGGCAGGCGGACCGTTTGAGGCAGCATGGAGCCTGCGGGCACCCAAGCCACCGCGTCACTCCCAGGAGAGGTGTGTGGCTCGGGCATGCTGCAGGCCCTGTAGTGAGTGCCGCCCGGCCTTTTGTCACTCCGCTCAGTGGTGACACCCAGGTGGACCGTCCCCCTTCCTCCGCCCCTGGTCCACTCCATATCTCTGGAAACAGCAGTTTGGGTGTACCCCTGTCCACATTTCTTTACCCACAGCCTGTGAGGCCCGGCACTTCAGCTCCTACTCCAGCTCCTGGGCAGTGGTGGGGTATCCATGGAAGGTTCTAAAGCTCAGCTATTGCTGCTAACCTACTGTCACACCATTCACACTGTAATTTAAAGTCTCACATGATCCTAGGATGCAATGCTATTTCCATTTCCAGGGACACCTGCATTGTGGTGGTGGGGAATGTCTTCTCTATTGGCTCAAAGTAACATCTTCCAAGAGGGACGCGGATGGCGCTGTGGTCTAAACCACAGAGCCTAGGACTTGCCAATCAAAAGGTCAGTGGTTCGAATCCCCGCGACGGGGTGAGCTCCCGTTGCTTGGTGCTTGCTCCTGCCAACCTACCAGTTCGAAAGCACGTCAAGTGCAAGTAGATAAATAGGTGCTGCTCTGGCGGGATGGTAAACGGTGTTTCCGTGCGCTGCTCTGGTTCGCCAGAAGCGGCTTAGTCATGCTGGCCACATGACCCGGAAGCTGTACACCGGCTCCCTCGGCCAGTAAAGCAAGATGAGCGCCACAACCCCAGAGTCGTCCGTGACTGGACCTAACGGTCAGGGGTCCCTTTACCTTTACCTTTACCATCTTCCAAAGTTATCACATACCGTTGCTTCCAAGACAAAAAAAACAAAAAAATCTTCCAGTAGCACCTTAGAGACCAACTAAGTTTCTCTAAGGTTGCTTCCAAGATCTGCAATACCTCAAGGACTGCCTCTCTCTAAATGTACCTACCCAGGGCCTGAAATCATCTTCTGAGGCCTTTCTTTGTGTGCCTCCTCCATGAGAGTTTTGGAAGCCGCCCAGTGTGGCCGCCCAGATGGGTGTGATAGAAATAATAATAATAATAATAATAATAATAATAATATTTCTGAAGATACTTTGCATATACTGTTTCTAAATTTAATACAACCTGATCTGTACTCCGTGGTCCTCTACTAATTTTGGGAACTGGATAAAAGAAAAAGAAATGATGAATGGGGAAGGAAGAACGATCGCCTGCCTTTTCTGTATGTCCAGTACCAGACATATAGGAAAACAATCTGGTATGAAAGAGGTCTCCTGGTCAGACTAGGAGGAGCTTTGGCAACCTACTTTATTTTAGCTGTTTTAGCTATTTTGGAGTAGCCTTGATATTTTAGACTCACGTTAAATATCAAGGCTACTCCAAAATAGTTAATGCAATCTTCTGGGGCTGTTTAACACAAGAAACATATATTAATGGAAAGGAAATACAAAAATGCACTATGTTCGGGTAATTCATTGCAAAAATGCATATATCACAAGAAACTGTGTAAAACAGGTGCACATATTAGGGGCAAAGAACACAAAAATGCATGAAGAGTATCATGTAGACTCCCCCCCCCCCTTAAAAAATGAACAGGTGCGAAAATTGGGGCAAAGTGAATTTATGGGTGAAATCAGTTGGATGCTGGTGGGTTAAAGTGATCGTGGATAAGAGCAGTGGCAAAGTATTGGAAGAACAGGTTAGTAATTATATACCTGCTTTGGTTTGGTTTGGGTTTTTTCAAGCCTTTGACAAAAATGTAAAGAATTGAAAAATGCTTCTCCCCTCCCCTTGGCAATTGGTTTTCAAATTGTAAGCTGTCCCAAACCATTGAGCTGGAACAGGATAAAAATATTTTTAAAATAAATTCAGTTTCACCCATGAAAAATGGTTTTCCTTCCGTCACTTTATTCTCTATTAGCCGGCACATTTTATCTCTGTGTGTGGTTGTTTGCATTTTGGCCACTCAGGGAAAGGCCAATCTTTTCTGTTTTTTCTCTCTCCGTGTTGTTTTTTTACTGTCCATGAGTCTGCCTCACTTGGCTACAGATGGCCTGTCAAATCTATCAAGTTCCTGATTGGAATAGATTACTGAGCTGATGGAGCATTGGGATTAGGGCCATCTTTCTGCAGGAGGCTCTGTAATCATGACGAGAGGCTGTTGTTGCCTGGGAGCTCAGAAAACGACAAACTGCACTGCATGCAAGGATCAACAAAAGCTTTCTGTAATACAGCAGGGATTGAAAAACAATAGTGTCTGCTTCATGTCCATCTAAGCCCCAAGAACTCAGGCAAGGTAGTTTCAATGCATTCAGAGAGAGAGAGAGAGAGAGAGAGAGAGAGAGAGAGAGAGAGAGAGAGAGGCATTTCATTTATTATACACACATTTAAGCTAGTGATTGAAGGGGAAAGATTCAGCATAAAGGATAAAATGCACTCCTCGAATACACTCACTTTAGTGGGGAAGCACAGAAGCTGCAATAAAATCAAAAGTTGTGTGCTTTTTTCTTGAATTTGCTCCCCAGTGGTTGTAGCTAGATTTAAACAAAAAACAACAACTAAAAACTGAGATGATCAGCCCTTAAGTAATCTATTTTCTTCCAGGTAAACTGTTCCTGACAATAACAGGTGTGTGGGGATATCTTAAAGCACTCCTCTCTCTCTCAAAGAGAGATTTCACCCAAATCCTTTGCTTTTCTTCAAGATAAGAAGGCCCCAGAGATCTATGGGAAGAAGGATGCCTCACAGTTTCCCCTCCTTTGTTTACAAACTGTGGCAGCAACCATCTTTTTTCTTCCGTTAAGGGTGGCTTGAAATTTGAAATGTTATTTTCCCAGGGAAGAACAAAGGCTTCCTGGTTGTACTATCACCAGGAGAGCCCAGTAGTATCAAAGCTGGAAATGGCTTTAAAGAAATTGTTTTCACTGGTACTCCAGAAATCTGGCAAACCCTTTAATAAATCGAATCTTGCATTTTAGCGTCAGAAGCTTGGGTCTGCGGGGATAATTCATGCACCAGATCTACCCACTCACACTGGGCACATGCTACTAAAGATTTGGAATGTTTCCTAGTTAACTACAATTTCCATTTTAAATGTTTGGCTGCTGCAGAAGTGTTAGTGTCTAGCTGGCTCTTTTTATCTAACGTTTCCTACCAGCCTTGGTCTCCTTCGTGGTAGCAGGTTAGCATTTCAGACCCTCCAGGCATCCCTGTTTTCTAGGGACAGTCCTGGATTTGTGGAAGCTGTCCTGGTTTCTGATTCAATCCCAGAATGTCCCACTTTTCCGTAAAGGTAAAGGGACCCCTGACCATTAGGTCCAGTCGTGACCGACTCTGGGTTTGCGCGCTCATCTCGCATTATTGGCCGAGGGAGCCGGCGTACAGCTTCCAGGTCATGTGGCCAGCATGACAAAGCCGCTTCTGGTGAACCAGAGCAGCACACGGAAACGGCGTTTACCTTCCCGCTGCAGTGGTACCTATTTATCTACTTGCACTTTAACGTGCTTTCGAACTGCTAGGTTGGCAGGAGCAGGGACCAAACAATGGGAGCTCACCCCGTCGTGGGGATTCGAACCGCCGACCTTCTGATTGGCAAGCCCTACGCTCTGTGGTTTAACCCACAGCGCTACCCACGTCCCCTTTTCCTTAGGATGTCCCTATTTTCATTGGAGAAATGTTGGAGGGTATGGAATAGGAAATCCCTAATTTCATCAGAGAAGCGTTGGCAGGGACATCTCTATTTTTCTCAGAGAAATGTTGGAGGGTATTATAATTTATAATAATAATAATAATAATAATAATAATAATAATAATAATAATAATTCATTATTTATACCTCACCCATCTGGCTGGGTTTCCCCAGCCACTCTGGGCGGCTTCCAACAAATACAGTATTAAAAACACGATAAAACATCAGACATTAAAAACTTTCCTAAACACATTGGTTTTACACTATCGATGTTATAAACTTCTAAATGGGTCTTGTGCAAAATATATAAATGCCAAAGTTATCATCCCTTTACTTTTTTTTAAGGTGAGTGAATAAACTATGTTGCTATGGCTAAAGTTGTTATGTGGTATATAGATAGGAAGGCAGACAAATTAATAATAATAATAATAATAATAATAATAATAATAAATTATTATTTATATCCCACCCATCTGGCAGGGTTTCCCCAGCCACTCTGGGCAGCTCCCAACAGAATTAAAAGCACATTAAAACATCAGTCATTAAAAACTTCCCTTCAGATGTCTTCTAAAAGTCAGATAGTTGTTTATTTCCTTGACATCTGAGGGGAGGGTGTTCCACAGGGCGGGTGCCACCACCGAAAAGGCCCTCTGCCTGGTTCCCTGTAACCTCAATTCTCGCAGTGAGAGAACCGCCAAAAGGCCCTTGACGTTAGACTTCAGTGTCCGGGCAGAATGATGAGGGTGGAGACGCTCCTTCAGGTCTACTGGGCCGACGCCTTTTAGGGCTTTAAAGGTCAACACCAACACTTTGAATTGTCCTCGGAAATGTATTGGGAGCTAATGTAGGTCATTCAGGACCAGTATAAGTATTTCATGTCCTTAAACAGACACACAGGGTATCTCTGGACTTACTGGTGATCCCAGGAACTCCAGGCCTTTCACAGCATGAGCAGCTACTACCCATGATGGCTATGCTCTGCCTCTGCTGTCGGAGGCAGTGATGCTTCTGGATACCTGTTGCTGGAAACCCCTTGGTGATGCTCTAGCGCTTGGGTCCTGCTTGTGGGCTTCCTACATGCATCTGGTTGGCTGCTGGGAGAACAGGATGCTGTACTCAATGAGCTATTGGCCTGATCCGCCAGGCTCTTCTGATGTTCTTATCAGTGTGCTTCCATGAAAATAAACCCTATTGTCAGGGTCCAAGCTGAGGAGGGCTGCACTGAGAAGGAATGGTGGGAGCCTCCCCCTCCCCCTGATCTGGATCCAGATCCCACATCTTCCCAGGAGCAGGAGGACAATATAGATTTGGAACAGTGGTTTGCAGAGGGGCATAGTTCAGAAGGCAGAAGCTGGGAAATACTGGATGGAGATCAGCTAGGAGAAGAAACACTGAGAGAGAGAGCATTAACAGATTCACTGTCTCTGGAAAGCATTCAACTGCTCTCCCCAAGGTCAAGAAGAGCTGAGAAAGTGGCAGAACAGAAAGCACACAAAGCCCAGAGGGGACAAGCTCAGATTACAAGACTTAGAAGTGACGTGGATTAATAGGGACAGAAGTGGGTGGGATCCTTAATTGGGAGCACCACCATTTCTAGGAGATGGGTTCTTTCTTCTCTCGCTGTGATTATTAAAGTTTCTAACTGGTAAGAAGACTCCTTTTCCTTTGTTCTGCCTATCTACTGCTACGGTGGGAGGAAGTCATTTAACCCATTGAGTTTAAAGCTACTTATTCTCAAGTAACAATCCAAACATCCTTTATGCTGGGAAGGTGTGCATGTGTTTATTAGATGGAGATGTCTTTCTGCCCAGTTCTCCCACCTCAGTCAGCCTTCCACCAGCTGCCAAGTGTGCAGATCAGTAAATGTGCGATACTAGCACTTCCCTCTTCAAGGAACGGTGGAAACTCTTGAAATGCAGAATTCTGAAGAAAGGGAGGGACTGAGCCAGCCCAGGATCCACTGGATCCTGAGCCATTCTCATTGCTTGTCAACTCCCCATTGATTCTTCTTGATACCACCCTTGCTCTTCCCCTGTGTGTGTCACCCAGACAGTGACCTGTGTGCCCCCTCTGCTTGCCTGCTGCCCTCGGATGCAGTGAAGGACACTGTCCCCTTGCTGGCAATGCTGAAGTAAGATTCAACTACCAGCCCCATCAGTTGGGGGCATAGCTGTCAACTTTCGGATTTGAAAATAAGGGATTTTCCCAAACTTTCGGATTTGAAAATAAGGGATGCCGCAAGGGCAGTGCAATGGCACCAAGTAGCCTCGCCACCCTGCACTCCAGAGGCTGCGGTCAAACGGGTGAGCGAAAGAGCGAGTGCATAGATGGCAGGCAGGCTGTCTGTCTGGTTGGGCGTGAGGGTCTGGCTGCGCAAGGCATGCAAGCTCTGCCCCCAGTCGGTCTCAGACTCCTTATTGGCAGCCGAGCAACGCAGCTGAGGAGCGTCCCTGGCCGGCAGGGAGGGAGAGGAGCTGCTTCCTTTGAAATCCGGGAAATTTAAGGGATGTCAACAATCTGGAATAGCAGCGGGAAATGGCATTGGAATAAGGGAGTTTCCCGCAAAAAAAAGGGAGGGTTGACAGCTATGATTGGGGGGGTGGACCATCCTGTTCTTTGCCTCAATCAGCAAAATGTATTAGACCAGCCCTGCTTCAAAAAAAATGTGACTTTTCACATTGCAGATTCCAATTATCTAATCTTAGCTTAAGCATTTATGTGCAAATCGCAAATTTAAAAAACTGGGATTTCTAAACTTTGAATAGATGTATAGTTTATGTATAAAGAAACTGATGGCAATATTTGCAGGGAGAACAAAGGCAAGTGAGAAATTACTACCCTTTCTGCAGATATCCATCCATCCATAATTCTTTAAGCCTGCGAAAAATCAAATATTGGTAATAGCTGCATCCCCCTTGTTTCTTTCTCCCTCTCCACAATTCTAATAACATGCATTATACTTTCCTTGCTATATGTACCTTTCATTTCACTCAAAGCCTTTAATCCTCCTCTTTTTAGATAAAATGCCACAGCCATACCACAGTAGGTTAAAAATGATTGACAAGTGCATATAATTATGGCTTCAATACCAAAGTATGTTTTACAGTCTTTTTTTAACCAAAAAAAAAAAAAGCTCAACCTTGAAAATAAAGAAGCTATGCCCTTTCTGTGGGATAAAAGGATCATATCAAATTGCTTCATTTCTTTTGCAGAATGAAAGAAAAGACTTTTTAAAACAAAGAACACTTCCCCGAAGGCTGCAAAAGGAAGTCTTTTGCAATAGATAATACCACAGCAATGAGAAAATCAAACAAGGGCAAAAAATAGATTTCAGGGCATATTCCCCTTTTTAACCTCACTTGTCATTCACTAGCCCACAGAAGGCAAAGGAGAATATATATATATATACGGTATATATATATATATATATATATATATATATATATATATATATCCAATCCTCATTGAATTTGATCTCTAGTTCTTTACCCAAATTCCACTTCCATTTTAGTCTTATTAAAAGCTCCGAATTTGACAGAACAGATGCAAATCCAAGTTTGCCTGGGAATAAAATAGATCTCTCATCCTAAAATGAGAAAGGATTCCATGTGTCAGGTTCAAGCATTATTTGTTTTTATATTAGCTCCACGTCTGTAGGATAAAAATGTAAGATCGCACTGTATTAACAGAGGCATTGTTACTGGCCACCCCAACCCCTGCCAAGCCGTTCATGGGATTCCAGAGGTCTTGGCCCTCAACCAGGGTCTGTGCTCCTTTGGAGAACTGAAGAGGCAGCGGAGGCTGTCGTTGCTTTAAGAAATGTCATTGATTCATATATTTACACCTGAATTTAAATGGAGGGAGTCCAGATCTTACCGTATGGTCATCTCATGAGGAACTTGTTCACCACAGCCGTGCAACCCTGGAGTCCAATGCAAGGGACCGCCTCTCCTGGTATGCCCCGTGTAGGACCTTAAAGTACTCAAACAATAACATTTTGGAGGTCCCGAGCCATAAGGATGCTAGGCTGGTCGCAACTAGGGCCGGGGCCTTCTCAGTACTGGCCCCGACTTGGTGGAACGGTCTGTCAGAAGAGACGAGGGCCCTGCGGGATCTGGCATCTTTCCACAGGGCCTGCAAGACAGAGCTGTTAGCTTTCCTGGATGATGATAGTATGTTTTGTCGTCAGTGCACAATTCATTTGGCAACAATGCTGATTCACACACTGATTCCACACCATCTACAGGGATCAGCTTAAGCAACAGAGAAGACATTGCTCAAAACCAGCAACAGACACTTCTCAGATATTCTCTAGATGTTTGGAAACTGATGTCTAAAAGTGCCCTTATTATTGTCATTTCATCAACGGTTTTTGCTTTGTTTTTTAAAGATAGACTTTGTATTTCACTTTGAGCTGGATTAAAGCCAGATGGTAACAACTCTAAAACCAGTGCCACAAACATATGTTTCAATTAAACCTATTAAGGCGGTGATTAAATTCAGAGGTGGTCCAGTTGTTTGCAAAAGGCATTATTATCCATATTTTACAGTGCTCAGGAGAGGTTGCCCTTTCACAGTTTTATTAAATTATGATGTTTTAGTTATGCCAAGACTCTGAAAATGCTACCTACCGAAGCAAGTAACCTGAGGATATGCTTGCTATTTGTTCTTCCAAAAGCTAGTTGGGGGTTAGAAAAAAAAGAGGGGGGTTGATATCACTGATAAACCATTGCTTAATTTTCAAGGACGGTGGTTACTGTTAGCAACACTGCTTCTATAATTTGTATATTTGTATATATCTTTATTGTCATTGTACAAGTACAACGAAATTGGACATCAGATGCTGTTTTGCAGGCTGTGTGCTATGTATATGAGATAACTGGATGGAAGCTAAATTGTTAATTGCTGGAGGAAAGCATTGCTACTCACCCTCAAGGCAAACCAATTCTCAAAAGCCACACCTTTCATTCCCTTGGATCATAGCTTTAAGAAGGAAGGTGCTTTGTATACCTTCCACAGGGAAGATTTTTTTAATATTGGGGCATTTTCTTACAAACAAAGTAGGCATAGCATTTCTCATGTGGTCTGCCCTTATGTGATTTATTTTTTTAACCAGCTTTATTTTATACACCAGATTTATTTCATAGCCAGATTTATTTTTATAACAAGAGTCAAAATGGTGGGATTTTATTTATTTATTTATTTATTTATTTATTTATTTATTTATTTTACTGTGACAAAAATATGCTTCGGAGTCTTGAATCCAAATAAATAAAGCAGGATGCCAGAAAATAACAATCGATATCAAGCAACTTTGGCTAAAGAAAAGAACCATAAGTGTACATTTATGTTTGCCTTCCAATACCCAACTACTGGGATTTTAAATTAAAATGGGTTCTGAGCAGCAGTGCTAGACTGAAAGGTTTA
Organism: Darevskia mixta; assembly: GCA_034641385.1. Lineage (NCBI taxonomy): Eukaryota > Metazoa > Chordata > Lepidosauria > Squamata > Lacertidae > Darevskia > Darevskia mixta. The sequence continues at coordinate 7,645,121 of JAWWNH010000126.1, forward strand.
ATTATGCTGCTGCTTGGTTTAGGGTTTGGGTATTAAAGGGATTAGTTTAAAGCTTTAAATACTGCAGCCCAACATCAATATGCAAGGCAGAAACACTTACATTAATTCAGGGCCAACAAGCAATTATACGAAACAGGAACACTCAACCCAGTTTACAGACATACTAATCCACCTAGGTAATTTATAATCATGGACTTGCTGACCTTACTGTATGTTCAGAAAAGAGGAGTTCTCGCGTTAATGCATACCAGTAAAGCCATCCCCATTGTACCATTTCTGATTCTTACATTTGGTTAGTAGCGAGACAAAGACTGTGAAAATTACTTCCCAGAATTTCCTTGTTTCAGAAACACAAGATTTTTTAAAGATTAATTCATGCATCTAATTCATTCTTTAAATGAGACAGTGCACAGTGCACGAAAGACAGAACCACCATCATCTGAGGTAATTATTATTATTATTATTATTATTATTATTATTTATCATTTATACTCCGCCCATCTGGCTGGGTTTCCCCAGCCACTCTGGCGGTTCCCAACAGAATATTAAAAGCACGATAAAACATCAAACATTAAAAACTTCCCTAAACAGGGCTGCCTTCAGATGTCTTCTAAAATTCAGATAGCTGTTTGTTTCCTTGACATCTGAGGGGAGGGCGTTCCACAGGGCGGGCGCCACTACCGAGAAGGCCCTCTGTCTGGGTCCCTGTAACCTCACTTCTCGCAGTGAGGGAACCGCCAGAAGGCCCTCGTAGCTGGACCTCAATGTTGGGGCTGAACAATGGGGGTAGAGACACTCCTTCAGATATACTGGGCCGAGGCCATTTGGGGCTTTAAAGGTCAGCACCAACACTTTGAATTGTGCTCGGAAACGTACTGGGAGCCAATGTAGGTCTTTCAGGACCAGTGTTATATGGTGTTCATCTGAATCTGTTCCACACCTTTACCTATGTAGCTACCTTTTGCAGACCTACAAATAGGAATTCTGGGGTTTTTTCCAATTTTTTTTTACTGATTTTAACAATTTTAAGCACTTAACAATACTGTAAAATTTTCAACCTTCCCCCCTGTCACTGAGGGAAGCAAATTTCCATCCCCCTCTCTCACCGGGAAAACCATAAACATTGTACATTTAACATAGCTAACATATTAAATATAATTGCTTAGGCCTGGCCCATTTCTGTGGGCCAGGTATTCCTCCTTTCCTCAATTTCATATTTCGGTTGACTTCCTCAAGTCTCCCTCTGTTGAATTCATTATTTATCCTCTTTATCAGTTTTCCAAATTCATAAACTTCACAATAACATAAAATACCAAAATCATTTTACTTAAGCTAGCTCCTTTTTTCCATACCTCAGCATCTCATTACAAATAGGAATTCTGAATTTGAATTGGAAGTCCATAGGTACAGTAGGTACTCTATGGCTGTGCTCAAATTATAGGGATGAGGGCAGAGAGCACCTGACATACTTATATTTTGCATGCTACTGTTTTGGAAAGCTATGGGGAGTGTTGCTTGTGAATTTTATTAAGGGCTCCCAACATTCGCCTCATAATCTGAGCCCTTCCCTGTTGTATTTGTGTTTTCTACTGCAGCTCCTGCCCAGAGAACTAGACATAGACAATATTTGTCTTCTAAGCCATAATTGGAAAGTGACCCGGATATCCACCAACCGTAATAGGCAAGAATTTGGACAAAACATGTTCTCTAAGGGTCTATTCACCATGTGATGAATGCTGCATTAAATGGCAACTGGCATGTGTAAATGAAACATCGTTGTTCAGACGCCAGAGGCAGTAGGCGCATGTTCCTTCAAATGCTTTCCAAAGGAGTTAGTTTAAACAGAGTGGGACCTGATTCTATTCTGCTCACAGAAGGGATTTCTGATCCAGCAGATGCATCGTCTAACCCAGCTCTACTAAGGAGGCTCCAGGTGAGACCAGAGGGACATCGCTATGCCTGACAACAAACCCTAACTATTGGATTATTTTGCCCCTTTTTTTGTGCCTGCCAAACAGCCGTGTCATGCTTTTGATAATATTTTGTTCTCTTGTTAGTTTTGCTGTTTCAAATGTGCATTTATATTTGACTTCACTTAGCAATGTTGTTGTTGTTTTCGAAATGTTTAACATTATTTATTCTTTGTTAACTTAGTTTGTGTTAAATATGTATTCTGTAGTTGACCTCCTTTGTAATGTTTTATTTTGAAATCTTTAAGATAATATTTTAGTTTTCTGTTAATTATGTTGCTTTGACTATTTGACTTTCTTCAGATGGTTTTAGTGATGTTTTAGTGATGTTTTAACATGCTGCAAACCACTTTGAGATTTTTCAGAAAAATATAAATCGGCATTAGAAGTGAAATAAATCATAACATAATAATAGGCAATTCTTGCCAATTGCAGCAGGGAGTTCCCAGAGTGCTCCAAATGTCAGCTCCAGAGTGTTGGGGGCAGTGCCGGATTTACGTATAAGCTAAACAAGCTATAGCTTAGGGCCCCACTCTCTTGGGGGCCCCTAAAAAATTTAAGGAAAAAAAACCCTGGATGTACTTTTCCAAAATATAAGATAAAAAACAAATAAAACCTACGTGCAGTGATAGTGTTTTGTGTTGTGCAGGCTCCTATTTGTTATGTGCTAATGGCTTTAGAAAGGGACGTGGCTGGCGCTGTGGGTTAAACCACAGAGCCTAGGGCTTGCCAATCAGAAGGTCGGCGGTTCGAATCCCCGCGACGGGGTGAGCTCCCATTGCTCTGTCCCAGCTCCTGCCAACCTAGCAGTTCTAAAGCACGTCAAAGTGCAAATAGATAAATAGGTACCGCTCCAGCGGGAAGGTAAACGGCGTTTCCGTGCGCTGCTCTGGTTCGCTGCTGGCCACACGACCCGGAAACTGTCCGCCGGCTCCCTCAGCCAATAAAGCGAGATGAGCGCCGCAACTCCAGAGTTGTCCGCGACTGGACCTAATGGTCAGGGGTCCCTTTACCTTTATCTTTAATGGCTTTAGATACCTATTTGGTCCATAAATTACCATATAGCATATACCTGTATTCAACACAAAAAACAGTGACAATTTGTTGTTGACAAAGGACAGCTGGACATATAAAGGGCCCCATTACCTTCAGTAGCTTAGGGCCTCATCAAACCTAAATCCGGCCCTGGTTGGAGGATACTCTTAAGTACATTGCAAGGTGGCATGGGGGCTTCTGGGGGAGAAATAATAGTCTCTGTAATGAGAATGTGGAAGGCCTTTGTACTGAGAGGAGTTAGTAGTGTGAAACAATGGCTCCTCTCATGTCCAGACCTAATTTTCAGGGGTGTTAGGACACCTGCTGATAAGGTGGCGAATTTCTTATCTATCGCTTAGTCACAGGAAGCTCTTGATGGGGCTTCAAGGTCTACTACCTGTTAAAAGGTAGGAGGTCTTTCTAAGTCGCCCACTGTCTTTCTTCATAAGTTGGTGGAGAGGGTGTGTGTTTGTCTTCACATGCCTTAAGTCATGGGTAGGCAAACTAAGGGCCAGGGCCAGATCCGGCCCAATCACCTTCTAAATCCAGCCCGCGGACAGTCCGGGAATCAGCGTGTTTTGACATGAGCAGAATGTGTGCTTTTATTTAAAATGCATCTCTGGGTTATTTTGTGGGGCATAGGAATTCATTCATTTCCCCCCCTCCAAAATATAGTCCAGCCCCCCACAAGGTCTGAGGGACAGTGGACCGGCCCCCTGCTGAAAAAGTTTGCTGACCCCTGCCTTACATTTTTCAAATCAGATTGAAGCTGGTCTGGGGGGGAAACGCATCAGTATCTCTCAAGAAAATACAGGATCAATGTGGGTCATGCGGACGCTGTGTGCACATTGCCTCACAAACCAGCGATGGGAGTGCACTGAATGCCGGGTACACAGCCAAGGGAGAGTGTACACAGCTGAGGGAAGAAAAACTGACTCAACATAGTCACCAAATTAAAATGAGTTTAGGCTTTCCACAAATGTTAGCTTGAAGGGCATTGATTTATGGTGCATTAAGTTGATCTTACACAGTTTGAACGAGACATGTAGTCAAGCTGTTATTGTTCATTGAGATTTTCAAATATGTGTATACATTGTGCCTTAAAGTGTTTTTGTAGAACGCTATCTTATCCAATGCCAGATTTCCAGGAAATGGGAAGGAGGAGAGATAAGCTGCAACCCTTATATATCAGATATAAGTAGTAATCCCACAGTAATCTTTACATAAATTTGGCTTCTGTTGGAGGCTCATATTTCAGTACATCTGTCAGAATTTCTTTTATGATGTCTCAAAGCTATCAGCTTACATGCGTCCTTGTCCCTCCATCACCATGATGCCAGATAGCTGATATTTACCGAGACTTTGGCAGAGGGGGGAACCTTTTACATTAAGGCTGCAATCCTATAGATACTTACTTGGAAGTTAATTCCAGTGAATGGGACTTACTTCTGAGTACCGTGTTTCCCCTATTTTAAGACACCGTCTTATATTTTTTTTTCCTCAAGAAAACGCACTATGGCTTATTTTGAGGGGATGTCTTATTTTTATTACGTAAGCCCAGTCCCGCATTTTCCTTGGCGCCCTCCAGAACTGCACCTATAACTATGGCTTATTTTCGGGGTATGGCTTATATTTCGCAAATGCGAAAAAATCCTGCTATGGCTTATTTTATGACTACGTCTTAAAATAGGGGAAACAGGGTAGGTATGCATAAGATTGCATTGTTTTTAAAAGAATGGGATAATGCACAATTGGACTCAAATATCCTAACTTTGTCAGACAATAACCATAAAAAATTAAACATTTCTTCACAGGAAAAAGCAATTCTTCAGACTTTCCTCTTCACAAACATCTCTCCTCTGTTAAAAAGTTATATCAGATTCTTTTCTTAACCTAAAATAGGAATCAGGCCTATATGTGTTGTCCAGACTCTCCACTGAGAAGAAAGAATGTGTGGAAAAATAGAAAGGTTTTTAATATTTAAAATTTTGGGGAACCAGCATAGATTCTGCTTACAAAGAGCATAGGATATTTAGAACCGAGTTTCCCATGGAGAGAGGTGTTTTTCCAAATCAGCAATATTCAGAGACTTCCAAGCGTGGTAAACTGAAAAGTGGAATTTATTTTTATATACTTTTAGCAATTCAACATAGGGTGACCGTGGGGACAAATCCCCCACTTCCACCCAAGAACAACACTCTACAAGGGCTGCGGTTTTTAAGGGAGAACGTACAAACATAACAAGAACCTGCTGAATCAGTTCCACATCCTGTTCTCACAGTGGCAAAGTAGATCCGTGCAGGAAGCTCGCAAGCAGGATGTAGGTAAAGGATGTAGGTAAAGGCTCAAAGGTGACTATGGGGTTGCGATACTCATCTCTTTCAGGCTGAGGGAGCCGGAATTTGTCCACAGACAGGTTTCCGGGTCATGTGGCCAGCAGGACTAAACTACTTTTGGTGCACAGAGGACTGTGACAGAAGCCAGAGCACACGGAAACGGCGTTTACCTTCCCATCGCAGCGATACCTTTTTATCTACTTGCACTGGTGTGCTTTCGAACTGCTAGGTTGGCAGGAGCTGGGACAGAGCAACGGGAGCTCAGAGCTCCGCAGGGGGGATTTGAACTGCCAACCTTCTTTTCGGCAAGCCCATGGTTTAGACCACAGCACCACCCATGTCCTTAGGACATAAGTGCAACATTTCTTATAAATGGGATAGGAAGTAAATCTGTCTTTGCCCAAGACTGAAGTTCTCACTTGGGAAGATGACATTTTGCAACATGTGCTTCTCCAAGATGCTGAAGTCCAGTGAATGTATGTGCAATTGCTTATTTATTTTTAAAAAAAGATGTACTGTATTGGAGTCGTGTTCAGAAAAACAAAAATAAGCCTAAAATATACTCCAAGGGTAATATGGTTAAATAATAGGACAACACTAGAGCCTGGCGTGCTCTGGTCCATGGGGTCATGAAGAGTCGGACACGACTAAACAACTAAACAGCAACAACAGAAGATGATCAGAGAACAACAGGATAATTATATATACAGTGGTACCTCTGGTTACGAACGCTTCTGGTTACAAACGCTTCAGGTTATGAGCTCCACTAACCCGGAAGTAGCTGCTACTGGTTGCAAACTTTGCCCCAGGATGCGAACGGAAATTGTGCGCCAGAAGCGCACGTGCAGCAGGAGGCCCCATTAGCGAAAGTGCGCCTCAGGATAAGAACAGTTTCAGCTTAAGAACGGACCTCTGGAACGAAGAGTACAGGGCCTCAGTACGGGGATGTGGGAGCCTCTTGGGCTTTCCGATCCGAAGGTTGCCAGTTCAAATTTGGGCGGCGGGGTGAGCTCCCATTGCTCTGTCCCAGTTCCTGCCAACCTAGCAGTTCGAAAGCATGCCAGTGCAAGTACATAAATAGGTACCGCTGCGACAGGAAGGTAAATGATGTTTCAGTGCGCTCTGGCTTCTGTCACGGTGTCCCGTTGCACCAGAAGTGGTTTAGTGCTGCTGGCTACATGACCTGGAAAGATGTCTGCGGACAAATGCCGGCTCCCTCGGCGTAAAAGCGAGATAGCCAAGGGAGCCGGTGTTTGTCCACAGACAGCTAGGTTGGCAGCAGCTGGGACAGAGCAACGGGAGCTCACCCCCATCATCGCAGGGATTCGAACCACTGACCTTCTCATTGCCAAGCTCAAGAGGCTCAGTGGTTTAGACATCGGCGCCACCTGTGTCTTTTCACCAGGGTACTGTGGTAATAGTGCTGAATATTTGGTGCACCTTTACCTCACATACAGTGCATTTCCCCCCATTTTTTACTAACAGCACCTCACCCATTCCACTGTATTGAAGCACATTTATTTAGTAGCTCAAGAGAGAAGCAGTGCCTTCCTCTGGTTTATCCTTTGATTTTGTATATATTGCAAGGACATGAAGATTTTCAGGGTGCTTTCTATTATATACCGAGTTCCATGAGGGGGGGAATCCATTTGTGTATTAATTACTTTATGAACTGAAGGCATATGGCTTATACCATTAAGTACATTAAAATAAATTAAGCTTTCTACTAGCTTTGAAAATCCAGTTTAATAGTAGTGAGCCCAGCAGCCATTTTTCCACCGTTTTATTTTTTAGTGAATTATTCTTGGTAGCTGGATTCAAAACCTGATATTTACTTTCAATTTTGGTTTTAAAGGGCAGAAACAGCACTGTCTAGACTTATTGTACTTTGATACCTAGTTGCCATAGCAACATATGTAAATTATTAATCTTTATATGTAAAACAGCTCCAAAAGGAAAGATTACTTTTGTGTTAGAATGGCAGATAGCTTTAAATATATCCTGGTGATGAAAAATGATATTCTTAAGATCAGCAACAATTCTTTATTTATTTTTACTTTGATTTTTCCAGCATTATTATGCCTTCAAAAATGTGTGAAAGAGGACCTCACCCTTAAAGCTAATTAGAAAGTCATATTAATAGGAACTGAAGGCTCAATTATTTAAGTCAGCAGTTTTTAAACTTCCCACCTTTGGGGAACACTTTCCGTTTTGACTTGTGTGCTAAAAAACCCAAGTACCTGAAGAACGTCTTCTGAACCCAAGATGAGCCCTATTGGAACAGAGCTAGATAGAATGATTTTGAGACAGCAAACAGCAATTAACTGAAGTAAGGAAGAACTGAAGTGAGGAGGAATTAAAGAACCTTTTAATGAAGGTGAAAGAGGAGAGCGGAAAATATAGTCTGAAGCTCAACATCAAAAAAACTAAGATCATGGCCACTGGTCCCATCACCTCCTGGCAAATAGAAGGGGAAGAAATGGAGGCAGTGAGAGATTTTACTTTCTTGGGTTCCCTGATCACTGCAGACATGAGTCACGAAAGAAGATGCCTGCCTCTTGGGAGAAAAGCAATGACAAACCTAGACAGCATCTTAAAAAGCAGAGACGTCATCTTGCCGACAAAGGTCCGTATAGTTAAAGCTATGGTTTTCCCAGTAGTGATGTATGGAAGTGAGAGCTGGACCATAAAGAAGGCTGATCGCCGAAGAATTGATGCTTTTGAATTATGGTGCTGGAGGAGACTCTTGAGAGTCCCATGGACTGCGAGAAGATCAAACCTATCCATTCTGAAGGAAATCAGCCCTGAGTGCTCACTGGAAGGACAGATCCTGAAGTTGAGGCTCCAGTACTTTGGCCACCTCATGAGAAGAGAAGCTCCCTGGAAAAGACCCTGATGTTGGGAAAGATTGAGGGCACAAGGAGAAGGGGACGACAGAGGACAAGATGGTTGGACAGTGTTCTCGAAGCTACCAACATGAGTCTGACCAAACTGCGGAAGGCAGTAGAAGACAGGAATGCCTGGCGTGCTCTGTTCCATGGGGTCACAAAGCGTCAGACAGGTCTAAACAACAACAAAGGAAGAAAATCAGTTCTGCTACATAGATGAAGCAAAAAGAAAAGAAAAAATCAAATTAGACATCTGCCACTGTATTAGGGTACACAGTTTGGAAGGGTTCCAATTCAACAGGACCATTTCAGGAGTGGTACCATCAAGGCAGATTTTGGGGGAAGAAGTCGAGGGCACCCAAACACAGCAGGGGTGTCTTACCACATTTTGAAGGAAGGGGAGACATACACGTTTACCATCCACAGAGAATCCTCAAGTAAGAACCTGGAGTCGTGTCTAAAATTTGTTAATGGCACCAAGAAATTTCGTAGTAAGTGACGGAACTACTGTAACCTTGCTACTGAAACTGCTAGGGCGACAGGTGAAAAAGGTGTTTCTTCGAAGGAGACTATCAGATTATATATTAAGTGGCAGGGCAGTTCCATTGAAAAAAACCACTTGCCTATCCACATATGTATCTTCAGGGTTTCAGAGAAAGATCAGATATTTGTGGAAGTTCAAATCTTTGCAGTTTCGAATCAAGTGGAGAAAAAGCAGCTAAGCCTTTAATCTTGAGCAGGAAGAGTTCCCCAGTGAGACTTATTGCTGAGGAGGAAAAGAAAAGGAAGAAAGACCATGAAAAAATAGAGAACCGTTGCCCTTTTATTCTGGGAAATAACCTCCAGGCTTTTTTTTTTAACCGTGACAAATAGTATTCTATTTCAGTGCGTGCGATTTATTTAATTATTTGTTTTACTTCGTAAAATTTCTACCTCTTTGATGGTTACAAAAAAACCAAACAAACCTCAAAGCAGTTTGAGAATGAGACAATAAAATTTTCGATGCAAGTATGGAAACTGTTAATAAAATAGTTTTGTTTCCTGTCAGTCAATGATTCCTGAGGAAAGTGAGCTTGAGAACATCAAATCTGAGGCCCTTCAGACTTCCCAAAGCTAATTCCTCAAGCCATTCCTCCATCGGGAGCAAGGTTTTAGGGTGGTCCTTTCCCCCTTTCTTTCTTTAAAGAACCATTATCAGTAGGCCCTTCCCCACCCCAGAGATCACCCATAGCACCTCAGTCTAAATCACTGTCTTGGAAAGATTAAAAAACGTTGTAAGTAACATTTGCCTCGCTTGCATTTTCTACTTATTTCCCCATTGACTTTGTGTGCAATTATTAAAACTGTTAAATTATATCTGAAAAAAAGTTATTTTCCCATATGGTCTGAGGGATGAGAACATAAGAGTGCTGATCTGCCCCCCGCCTCAGCAGTTGTACTAACTACTACAATCTATATTCCTTTTCTCCTTCTTGCCTAAGGAATGCTGTGCACCAAGAAGCAATTCACAATTTTTCACAGTATGTTGGGCTTCTCTGTGTGATTTAAAGCCTAGTCTGTCTCTTCCTATTTTTAACAACAAGCATCACGGCAGCATGCCGGTACTTTGCGTGCTAGATTGCTTTCCGCAGATACATTTTACAACCGGTTTGTTAATCCTACGGAGAATAAATTCTGGTATTAAGTACGAAATAATTAAAATGACTCATACAATTGGACACAGAATGAAAAGGATATTAGAGCTCTTAAAAGTAGCGGGCTCTTTGCAAATCACTAGCACCAGTGCAATAATCGTGACACATGAAATGGAGAGAGAGAGAAAATAATCTCCAGGGCAATGTTTTATAAATGTTTGTTGATTGTCTCATAATAGCAATAATGACCTTGAAATTGAGCATATCCTGGGGTTTAAGAAGCAGCTGGGGTGAACGGTCCCTTGGACTCACTTCAGGGCATCAATTCCTCCCCCCCCCATGTCATTAATCTTTCTTAACACCATGTAGCTTGATCATTTATTCCTTACGCACTGAAAAGATTTCAACTTTGAACATTATTGCGTAAAGTGCTATAATTTTCAAGCAGGGCTCATGCAGGCACTCTTCAGAAACATCCTGAGCATTCGCGCTGAAAAGAAGCATGGACTAGAGAGCCATGGGTGGCAGGGGGGGGGAACCTTGGCAAAAGAATAAATACTAATCAGGAAGCCTTTCAGTTGAGAAACCAAATGTGCAATACAGAGAGTAGAAAGATCAGTAAGAGCATCTTCAGCAACAGTCAATCCAGGGTGGGGAAATAGAATCATAGAATTATAGAGTTGGAAGGGACCTGAGGAACATCTAGTCCAGGGGTGGCCAACTCCCAAGAGACTGCGATCTACTCACAGAGTTAAAAACTGGCAGTGATCTACCCCCTTTTTGGGGGTTCAGGTCAAAGTTGCTGAGCTTTTTTTTAGGAAGGAAAGCCCTGTTTCTTTTGATACAGGTCAAAGTTGTTGATCTCCCACTGAAGGCACTTTTGTTTAGGAAGGCTTTCCTTGAGCTGTAACAAAGTCATTATATATTTGACCAGTGGGGAGTACCTGGAGCTGCATGGGAATTTGACACCCCCTCCAAAAAAAAATATTGAAATTTTAAAATGGATAGTCAGTTTCTGCCTTTGGACCCGTCATGTCAAAAATTGGGTGAAGTCATGGCAAAGTCACATTTCGGTCTGCCCTCTTGAGTCAAAGTGGCACCCAGCATGCAAATGGTGATGAGGTCCACCTCCCTGACCCTGGGAACTCTCATGCCAAATTTTATGATGATATCTCAAGACGTGGCTGAACCTATGCCAAAAAAGAAAACCAGAATACCAAAAAAGCGCAACACAATGGCCACCATTGGTATGAAAATGATAAATGTAATATCTCTTTATTCTCTATGAAAAAAACAGACAGTGTTCCGGTAAAGCACTGTTTTTACAGTTCTAGTCATCGGCAGCAGTGGTTACATGGTCCATGACCACTGCTCCGTGTAAAAAATTTTCATATGACAAGGTATGTTGTTATTATTTATTGTATTGGTTTTATATTGTTTTATTATGTTATGTGTTGTATTGCTTTGATGCAGTTCCACACAGATGCTTAGTTCTCTTTTGATCATTTCTTACAGCTTTGTGAGCTGAAGAAGTTTTCTACGAAACAGTGCTTTACCGGAACACTGTCTGTTTTTTTCATAGAGAATAAAGAGATATTACATTTATCATTTTCATACCAATGGTGGCCATTGTGTTGCGCTTTTTTGGTATTCTGCTGAAAAAAGAAAACCAGACAAAGCCGTGCCAAAGTCACATTTCAGTCCACCAACTTGATTCAAAATGGTGTCTGGCATCCAAACGCCATCAAGGGCTGTTACCCCCCAGCCAAACCTACGGAGAACAGACAGACAAACCACAAATATATGGTAGATTGTGTGTTTTGTTTTTGTTTTTATGGTGTAGTGTGCTGTAGTGGTTAAGAGCGGTAGACTCGTAATCTGGGGAACCGGGTTTGCGTCTCCGCTCCTCCACATGCAGCTGCTGGGTGACCTTGGGCTAGTCACACTTCTTTGAAGTCTCTCAGCCCCACTCACCCCACAGAGTGTTTGTTGTGGGGGAGGAAAGGAAAGGAGAATGTTAGCCGCCTTGAGACTCCTTCAGGTAGTGATAAAGCGGGATATCAAATCCAAACTCTTTTTGTTTTTGTTTTTTTGTTTTTTTTAAAGACTTTGTTGAATTTATTTTATTGTTCTTACAGCTTGTGCATCTGCGCTGTAATGCATTTAATTAAATAAATAAAATAAGCATGAAGGCCAGGGTATTGTCAAAGCAAGTCAATTGATTACGTTATTTCTCTCCCTCGCTCTCTCCTTCTCTCTTCCTCCAAAGCCGCAAAAAGCAACTCACTTGCCCAGGGAGAATAATCTTCCTTTCTGATTAAATGCAATCAGTGAGCATTGCCTGGCAATCTGGCCTAATGTAATAACAATCATATCAGGAGATAACTGCTAATAACCTCCAGTATTATATGGTATCAGAAATGAAGGTCAAATGCTGCGACACGAAAGCTAAATAGGCACTGTGAGGTTTTCCCAAGACACAAAGCCTTGGCTTGCACCTAAAAGGTCACCCTGATAAATTCTTTAGTGGCTGGCTTCACCTCTAATGTAAGTATGACTGGCAAAAGTGCTACATGGTAAAAACTGTGTAACATTATCACATTCATTTCTTTAAAGGTTTTAGCTATCAAACTCACTGTATGACACAACGTTAGTGCAGCTGAGTCTATCGGGAGAGCCTCATTAAAAGAAAACATGGGTTTTTCAAAACAGAGCGAACACATTCTTGCCGTTACATTTTTTAATAAAATTAAGACCTAACTATTAGAAAAACAGGGTTAAAGCAGAATCACAACACCCACGACTCACCCTTTGGGGCAGTGCAAGTTGAGAAGCGACTGTCAGTGCTGAAGAGGGTCAAATTACTGGAGATTCATAAAAGCAGAACACACATTAGATTGCTTTCCCTAGCCAGTGACACAATCCATCAACTGATACCAAATATTTTGGGTATATTACTACTCCCCATTGTGTCGCTTCCCAGAATTAAAAAAAAAATTAAAAATGCCTGCGTGAATGAGAGGGATGACCTAGACCATGGGTAGGCAAACTAAGGCCCGGGGGCTGGATGTGGCCCAATCGCCTTCTCAATCCAGCCCACGGACGGTCCGGGAATCAGCGTTTTTTTACATGAGTAGAATGTGTGCTTTTATTTAAAAGGCATCTCTGGGTCATTTGTGGGGCATAGGAATTCGTTCATTTATTTTTTTTCAAAATATAGCTCGGCCCCCCACAAGGTCTGAGGGACAGTGGACCGGCCCCCTGCTGAAAAAGTTTGCTGACCCCTGGCCTAGAATTAGGGCTCTGCCAACGTTTATTTCTGCATTTATTCCAACTATTCTTCATCAATTAATAATAAAACAAATTGCAGTCAGAAATGATCAAACATTTCTATGATATCCCATGTTCGAGGTTGTGTTGTGTTTATATATATATTTATATATTTATATATATATATATTATTTTATTTATTTATTTTGAAAGAAACAAATACAAAACACAACTTAGTTCATACTACAATGGATAGCAACATAACATTATTATATATGGTTCCTGAAAAAGGCTTACATAACAAAATCAGTTCAGAGTGCCTTACGGTTTACCTTCTCTCTCTCTCTCTCTCTCTCTCTTTCTCTCTCTCTCTCTCTCTCTCTCTCTCTCCCCCTTCCCCCTCCTTTCCAACCCTCCCCCGTAGACAGGCCTTCCTTCTTCAAATCTTTATCCATGTACACAGTCTGTTCATTCGAGCTTGTATGTTTGGGTTGGCTTCGCCCCTTTCTATCCAATTCCTGTAAAATGCCCATTTATTTGTGATTCTGTTCGAGGTTGTGTTGTGCTCACCATACTTTTGGAAGTGGTCAAGGGATGCTGTGAGGTTCCTTAATTTTATTCTACTGCAACTCTCTAGTAGTTTGTATTCTGCAGCCTTGCCAGGTGTCCTTGCTTCCTGAAAACTCCATGACATCCTCAGCTTAGCTTTCCTGTTGGTGCAGAAAGGTGGGAGCCTTCCTTCTGCATGCCTGACAGCTGTTCATTCTTATTTGGTATGTGCACAATGCCTTTAAAGCAGTATAAATCCACTTTGGAAAGCCATTGCTTTCCTCAAAGAACCCTGGGAAGTGTAGCTTAAGGATGCTAAGAGTTGCTAAGAGAACCCTATCCCCCTCACAGAGCTACAGTGGTTTAGCAGTCCATCCCTCTTCCCGGGGAACTCTGGGAATTGTAGCTTTGTGAGGGGAAAAGGTGTCTCATAGCAACTCTCAGCACCTTTAAGAAACTACAGTTCCCAGAAATCCATGGCTGCTTCTTGAAATGTGCAGAGAGTGGATTAGGTTTTCCTAAAACTATCCTGTCCATGATAAATCTCAATATTTGTTTGGTTCCTTAAGAGTTCCTGGACAACACTGGGTGCTTTCAGCTAGCCTAGTATATATATATATTGGAAGACTGCTTGCTTTGGACACATCTTAACCTATCATAACCAAATTTTGCATGATGGATTCCTGAATTCAAGGAACAGGTTTGCATGCAACTGGGTGCCATTTTGAATTAAGATGGTGGACTGAACCTTTCGAAACAGCACAGATTTTAACCACCGATTTCAAAACTGCACATTTTTATTTTTTCGTTTCTTAGATCTCCCAAGCAACGCTGGGTATAAGGCTGCTAGTACTTCATATTTCATGTCCCTTGATTATATAGCTTGTTTTCAAATAAAATATATTTAGACAAGGAATTATACACTGGAAATCACTGCAACAAAGATACAAATTACTGTCATTAATATTAAGAGATGAAAAATTAATGCAATACATATTCAACATAATTGATATCTTAGCTTTTTAATAATCTAAAAGTCACCTTTGAAATCTTTACTGCCAGAGGGATTCTAATAAAATCTACCCAAAGACTCTGTTTTAAAAATGTCTCTAGACTAAATTAATTATTTCAGTGAATACCAGAAGATGTATTTTGTAGTTTTTGAATGAGCGACTGCTATAAATTTAGGGAGGGTGCACTGTTTTATTAATCTTGTTTGCTAAAAAGCACTTCTTCATATATCAGTGCAAGAATAACTCTGGAGCTTGTGCAATTTGTAAAGCATTTGACATCCTCAGATGAAAGCCTATAAAAATGAGAACTATTATTATCTGTGTAAGAGACAGCGCTTGACTGCAGTGTAATATTCTGCTCTCAGCAGGGCCTCTCTCCTAGGAACTGCCAAGATTCCATCTCCCATTAAATAAATGGGAAAGAGGAACATTCAGTATTTCTCAGAATTGAACCCTGATGTGTGAAAAGAGACCAATGCCTTTAGCACTTTGCCATGTAAAACTTCCTACTACACTTTGGAACGAAGAAGGGAAAATAATATCATTTTTTAAAAAACAAAACAGTATGTGCACACACATGTATCTAAATGTATTGCAGATGAATTCAGAAAAATAAGGCAAGTTGGGTGTGCCCAAGTGACACCTAAAAAAGTCCACTATCTCTTTAGTTAGACAGTTTCACCCATGGAAATTTCTGAGATAGACATAATTGCAAGGTAAAGGTAAAGGACCCCCGAAGTTATATTACGAAGCATCCTGCCTATTCTGGCTTCGGGATTGGATACTGTTAAAAAATTATTAAAGGATCAAACCACTTCTGGCACACAAGAAACCATGATGAGTGCCAGAGTTCACGGAAACACTGTTTATCTTCCCTCTGCAGTGGTACCTATTTATCTACATGTGCTGGTATGTTTTCGAACTGCTAAGTTGGCAGGAGCTGGGACAGAGCAACGGGAGCTCACTCCATCGCACGGATTCGAATGGCCAACCTTATGATCGGCAAACCCAAGAGGGAGGCAGGTGGTGCTGTAGATGGCTCATGACACCACTTTCTTTTGGAGTAATACCATAAACTTATATATCAATAGAAAGATAATTTACTGAAGAATGTAATGCAACAAAGCTTGTTCAATTCTCTGTATTTGATCAAAAGTTATAGCCAAATAACCAGAAAAAAGGAAGCACAACTTGCTTGGGTTGATATGCAGCAGCTTTCCTTCATTTGAATGTAGCCAATGAACATGAGCGTTTAGAGAGCCAATCAGCTGTTATGATCCATCAAACCTCGGAAATACACTTTCCCCAAAAGGTTTCCACAATTTTAGCCACTAGTGTACTTCACCACCTGCACACACATATGTATTCATTATGAATGAATATGTGGAGACAATATCCAAATTGGAAGAAAGTCTGAGTCAACACAGAGAGTAACATATTCCTGGTATGGCCTCGGACAAACTACAAAGGACCCAGTTGCTTCAGAAATGCTTGATCCAATGTCGACTTTGTTCATTTTCTCTTCCGTGTTTGCTACCCTTTTTGGCAATTCCTGGATCCTGACACAAATGCATAAGGAAACACGCTGCATCAATGCAAACAGGCTAAACTATTAGTATGCTTCTTCATATTTAAAAACCAGCTTATAGAAATAATGCCAGATTAGAGGGAAATAATACTTTGCACACACAACAGACATTATGTTAATCCCCAAGATCGCTAAACATCAATAGCGCCTAAAATTAAATCACAGCTATATTATGTGGTATTTATTTATAGTCATCAATGCGCATGGTACAATCTAGAGTGACAGAAGCCAAAGACAAGCCTTGCCCCCTAAGAGGCTATAAAACTAAATTTAGAAAGGGATGATGAGGTGGAGAGGCAGTGGGGATAAGGAAGAGGAGCAAATGCAGATATGGTTTCTTAGCATCCCTTCAGTGAGGGCTGCAGCCTAAGGCAAAGGCTTCACGGAAGAGATAAATATTGAAATAAGGTTTGGTGGTAAGGAGAGAGGAAGAAGGCTGGCTCCACTGTTAGGGATGGAAGATAAATTTGTTTGCTTGTGGAAAGACTCATTTTGACAGTCCTGAACCTGTTTGCAGGTAGGAACACGATTCCCTATCAGATGTCCCTCTTCTCTGGATTTTGCATAGTGATTTTCTTGTACCAAAAAGTGTGTGTAGAAGTACATATTTTATGGTTTGAAATGTTATGACAAGGAAACACATTGAAAAGCACTGAAAGGTACATATTTGGAGGAAATGGGTACAAAAATTGTTTATAATGATGAGTTTGGTTTGAAGGAGAACTTTCCATGCATTCTTTAAAAAATATATGCACCCAACTCTCATGGATGCTTTAGCGGAGATTCCAACAAACGTAACCTGCTGAGTATCAGAGGGCTTGAAAAAAGATGGCGACGTGAAGGGCAGCCTCGGCTTGCACTCGGTAAAGCTTTTTCACCTTTTCTTTTCTAAGCTCCTTTTATCTTTTTTAAAGCTTTTTAAACGTTTTTTAAGACCCTCATTGGCGTTTTAGGATTGTTTTTAGGATTGTTTTAAGATTGTTTTATGGTTTCATTACTCCTATAAATCTGCAAGTTAGCGCTGCAGATAAAGACTGCTAAGGAGTGGGTTGTTAAAGAGAACTACGCTCATTAATTAGTGCAGCTCGCCTTGTTCTGACTTTGTGGTTTGAGGGATCTTCTCATAAATGTAGTACCTTATTTTATATCATACCCACAACCGGGGTGAACAACACAGTAACATTAGACAACTCTGGCAACGTGAATACATATATAGATGTATTACAAATATACAAAAAAGAACCCAAGGTTTTTGGATCCCATAAAATAATATAAGAAGTCCATGAGATGATGTAAGCAGAACAAGGTTTTCCGGAATAAAGTCAACTTGTTTCGCCTTTCGGCTTCTTCAGCAACTTGAAATCTAAATGATATGAAGTGATGCAGTTGAAACTCTATGTTTATACATAAATGAGTAAAAGCGTGATATATTCAATTAGATTATACATACCACCACGATATTATAACAAGGAATACCATAAGTATTTCAAAGGTTGCAAAACTCCTTCACGATATGGTGAGGCATACTCTCTCTGTTGTGCCTTTCTATTTCTTCAACATAATGGAATCTGAATAATGTACACAAGTGCAGTGTCATAATCTTATACATTAGAAATAACAATCTTCAATTCATAAACATATAGTATTTTCAGAATGATCATACATACCAAACACCGCGTTCTAATCCTGTACAACAACGGTATTCCAAAAGACAGTATAGAGTGTATTGCAACCAGGGATTTATACAACCAGCCGTAGTATTAGTTCCAGGTGTTAACAATTAGCCGCTGGTTAAATCTTTCTTAAAGTAATAACAACCATGAGTGGAGCCATCTTTTCCCCAGGCTGACCCTTGGAATGACAATGTATCGCAATGGAGCATTGTTCTTGGAGTCTTCTGTCTAAGGAATGTGTTTGCACAGCCGAGAGCTGCCAAGCCACAGGGCTTCTTGTAAAAAGAACAAGAAAAATTCTTTGGCTACCTTGTCTTTAATTTGTTGTTTGTTGCTGAGTTTCCCCTGCCACTCTGGGCGGCTCCTAGCAGAATAGTAAAAACACGATAAAACAACAAAAATTAAAAGCTTCCTGATACAGGGCTGCCTTCCTGATACAGGGCTGTCTTCTAAAAGTCAGACAGTTGTTTGTTTTGAAGAGAGGGTGTTCCACAGGGAGGGCACCACTACCAAGAAGGCCCTCTGCCTGGTTCCCTGTAACTTTGCCTCTAGCTGTCTTATTACAAAAGAATTTCAGAAATAGACTGGAAAGAGAAGTTGCTGAATTGCAGCTTATTACCAAACTTAAAACCATGGAGAGACCTGGTCTGAATAGAGACATTGGATTCTTATCTCATTATACATGATAAGGCTATTTTTAGCCATCTCACCCCTTGCTTTTTCCTGTAAGTCCAATTGCAGTCGTTAACAGGTTTACCTCACCTATCAGCCAATCACCCATTCCCACCACCCTTCTGAGTTATACCCCTCCCCACCCTCTCACTATATATAAGGGTCTGGTGACTTCTGTTTCAGTGTATCTGAAGAAGTGTGCATGCACACAAAAGCTCATACCAAGAACAAACTAAGTTGGTCTCTAAGGTGCTACTGGAAGGAATTTTTTTATTTTTATTTTGTTTCGACTCCGGCAGACCAACGTGGCTACCTACCTGTAACTTTGCCTCTCACAGTGAGGGAACCAGCAGAAGATCCTCGGAGCTGGACCTCAGTGTCCAGGGTGAGTGATGGGGATGGAGGCACTCCTTCAGGAATACTTGGCCGAGGCCGGTAAGACTAAATATTCTTAAAATTTTGCCCCCTGCCATCAGTCAATGAATATCCAGCACATATTTTTGTGAGGAAATAAGTGGTTCTATGAAAGTACAAGAGTGCGTGAGGAAATTTGGCTCATCTTTACTTTGAATGGTGCCACAAGATTTGTTAAAATGTCAACCTAAGTGGAGCATACCATTTGGGAACTGCTACAGGAAACAATCAGAAGGTCGGCGGTTCGAATCCCCGCAACGGGGTGAGCTCCCGTTGCTTGGTCCCTGCTCCTGCCAACCTAGCAGTTCGAAAGCACGTAAAAGTGCAAGTAGCTAAATAGGTACCACTGCAGCGGGAAGGTAAACGGCATTTCCGTGAGCTGCTCTGGTTCGGCAGAAGCGGCTTTGTCATGCTGGCCACATGACCTGGAAGCTGTACGCCGGCTCTCGGCCAATAATGCGAGATGAGCGCCGCAACCCCAGAGTTGGTCACGACTGGACCTAATGGTCAGGGGTCCCTTTACCTTTACCTTACAGGAAACAAAAGTGTTTTGGGCCAGCTCGGAAGATGTGACACCCAGTGGGTGTTCTGCTAGAGAGTTTGGAGCATATGGGATAGCAGGGAAAAATATGTGTGCATGGTTGCTTTGAGAGAGCATAAAAAAATCTAGGGACTTGTTAGTATGAACAGCGATAGAAAGGGAAGAATTCTATTGAACATTATCTAGTGATCTCCCTCCCCGCACTCTAGCCCCAAATAGTAACTCTCACAATAACATTTTCTTCAGTGATTTCTTTTCACCCCACTGGGAATCACACCAATTTTGAATCCTCCGTATTTCCACCTCTAATTGCTGGAAGGGTTCATTATCAGCTGTCGAAAGTGCAATACATCAATCTCGTAAAGCTGCTATACAAAAGACTTTCACACATCTGATGGACTGCTGTGCTAAATACATCTTAATTTGTGCTGCATCTGCTGTTTTCTAATTTGTTTGTCATGCTGTGAATGCTACAGTCTTTGCTACAGCGGCTCCCTGGTTTTACTTGGAAAAGAAATGGCAGAGTGGTTACTCGGAAAAGAAATGGCAGAGTGCCATCATTGTTCCTCCGTTCTTTTCATCCAGAGCATCATGTTTTGTTTTGCCTTTTATAAATGGAGAAAATAATAACTGGCTTCCATGTGGCCTCCTGTATATGGCACAAGCTTAGGATGAGATATACCGACACAGAAACACAGAGTTTAAATTGTTGTTGTTGTTTTAAAAACAAGAAATGGAATGGAATTATAGCTTCTTTTTCAAATTGTTATTCATCCCCCCCCCAAAAAATAAATATTGCAGTATTTTTTCCTTAAAGTGATTGTGAGGAATATGAAATAATTTAAAGGCTTGCCACACTGAACAATTACTGAATCTGAATATTTCATGTTTCAGATACGCTGCTGAATACATTTGTCCCGGCCAATTCCATCACGTTCGGTGTCTTTTTCAGTCTCTGTGTAAATACAGCAGCCCTCCTAATGAAATGAAATGAGGCTGGCGTCCTCAGATCAGTGCCTGCTGAGTCACAGACCAAGACCAAATAAGCCAAATAATGTGGTACAGGATCCAAAATGGATGGAAGGCTCAGAATAATGAAAAGCCTCCGTCCAAATTGCTATGGGGAGGTGGGGCGGAATGCCAAGCTGCTGCTATTCCCTCTCAAAGGGGAGAGTCTGCTTTAAACAGGTATACCAGGTGGGCACATTGATGAATCTGCACTGCCGCCACCTCTGCTGTCAGTCCATTAACCTTCACGATCACGGAAATTCATCCTTTGAAACGGGAAGGGAAGAAAGCCTCCTTTCAAAAGCCACGCAGATGGGATTCTCTGTGTGCTCAAGAAGCTTTGCGGGGCACGAGGTTAAGAAGACATCCGTCTGACAATAACATATATTATTTTGAAGCCTAAGGAGTGGTTGACTGACATCAGTCGCTGGGGGGGGGGGATCGCTTAGGGATATGGGGATACGGGGAGCAAGAATGGCGACACCAGCCCCCACCCGCCTCTACCCCCAAAATTTAATAACGTCAAGGATTGCAGTCAGTGCAAAAGAGCAGTTGCACAATGCAATGCTGTGTAACCTAAGCAATTTGTGTGTGTGCGTGTCGTCGTAGATAATGTTCGTAACATAGCTGCCAATCTCTTTCGGTTAGCCCAGAAATCTTCATCTCAGGCGCAGAATGTGCAATATATATCTCACTTTTGTTGATACACAGACCAAGGCTTTGCATGAGCATATGGATGGCAGATTTGCAGCTCTTGTTTTTTGTAGCACATTCTCTCTCACATTCAGGTGTGATGGGGGGGGGGAGCCATTCACATGGTGCCAATCACTTGGTGTTGTCAACTCTGTGGTAGGGAACACATGGCAGCCTCTCCTGCTTCCTTATCCCCCCTTTTTTTGTTTTTTTTAAAAACCCAAGCGGGTTTTATGATTGACAAAGTCGCAAGCGAATCAGAGCTGT
The DNA here is from genome assembly GCA_034641385.1 of Darevskia mixta. Lineage (NCBI taxonomy): Eukaryota > Metazoa > Chordata > Lepidosauria > Squamata > Lacertidae > Darevskia > Darevskia mixta. The sequence continues at coordinate 7,666,672 of JAWWNH010000126.1, forward strand.
CCTAAAAGGACTGTGTGTTTAATCAATAAGGCATATTGTTCAACCGGTGCCGGGGTGGGCGGAGGAGGAAATCCTCATAAAGGTAACAGCATTTGTAAAGGTTAATCAATTCAGCTAATTGTAAATGCTCTCAATTGTCAGCCTCTAAACAGAGCCCTTCTTTTGTAGCTAGTAATTCACCGTGGGATGCCACAGCGCTAAGCCGGAAAGCCTGAGAAAGCAGTCAAATTCCTCATTACACTCCTCATGTTGTGCTCAGGCTGTGTCTGTAAATGTCAATATATTTACCACAGGGACAGAGTCTCTTCTATCTACTAGAGCTACCTTCCTAACACACTAAACAAAGTGAAGGGCCTAATCAGCATGGTGCAAGGAAGCGAAGAGATACCAGGCCATTGATCTTTTCGGTTGCAACCTTAAGGCAGATGCTGTCCAACTAATCATGACAGTAGCTGCTGCAGGAGGATTTAATTTTTTGGCAGTAAGCAAAATGAATCTGCCCCAATTAAGGATGCAATGAAGGCTCTCCTGTGGACATCTTTGGGACAAATTGGCATTCTTCTTTCAAGGAAGACTCAAATGTTTTCCCCAAATGACAAACAGTATACATACATACAGTGGTCCCTCAACTTACGAATTTAATCCGTTCCGAATGGACATTCGTAGGTCGAAAAAAATCGTAAGTCGAATTCCCATAGGAATGCATTGGGAGAAAAATATTCGGAAAGATTCGTAAGTCGAAAAAACCCGCATCTAAAATTCGTAAGTCGAGGAAACCGCATCTAAACCGGCAACGATTTCCATTCGAATGTCGATAAATTCGTAGGTGTGCGGCCACTTATTTTCATTCGTAAGTCGAAAAATACTGATGTTGAGTACTTCGTAAGTCGAGGGACCACTGTATATATTTCAGTGCCGTTTGCAGCCATTGTTTGGTTCCCCCTCCCTGCCACTTTGGTACCTCCAACCCCTGCATAACCTCCAGCATTTTCCCGAAGAAAATAGGGACATCCTATTTAATAATAATAATCAGTGCTTTTTTCTCTCTGGGGAAAAATGTTTAGGGGTACTCTCATTTTCCTACTCATATTGAAATACTGCCCCTCATGAGGCCAAACTTAGATTCACAAAATGTTTAGGGGTCTGTGTACCCCTGCGTACCCCCAGAAAAAAGCACAGATGATAATGATAATAATAATAATAATAATAATAATAATAATAATAATAATAATAATACCCCACCCATCTGACTGGATTGCCCCAACAACTCTGGGCAGCTTGCAACATATCTAAAGGTAAAGGTAAAGGTACCCCTGACCATTAAGTCCAGTTGCGGACGACTCTGGGGTTGCGGCGCTCATCTTGCTTTACTGGCCGAGGGAGCCAGTGTACAGCTTCCGGGTCATGTGGCCAGCATGACTAAGCCACTTCTGGCGAACCAGAGCAGTGCACGGAAACGCCGTTTACCTTCTCGCCGGAGCGATACCTATTTATCTACTTGCACTTGATGTGCTTTCGAACTGCTAGGTGGGCAGGAGCTGGGACCAAGCAACGGGAGCTCACCCCGTCGCAGGGATTCGAACCGCCAACCTTCCAATCGGCAAGCCCTAGGCTCTGTGGTTTAGACCACAGCGCCACCCGTGTCCCTGCAACATATCTAAACATATCTAAAAACATAATAAAACATTAGAACCAAAACATTATTATTAAAAAACTTCCCTATACAGAGCTGCTTTCAAATGTTTTCTAAAGGTTGTACAGTTATTTATCTCCTTGGCTCGGGGGTCGCATAACTTCATACCTTCCAACATTTCTCCAATGAAAATAGAGGTGTCCTACCCTACTCTCCAACATTTCTCCAATAAAATGGGGCTATCCTAAGGGAAAGCAGGACTTTATGGGATCAAATCAGAAATGGGGGTGGCTTCTGTAAATCTGGGGCTGTCCCTGGAAAAGAGGGTCTGCCCCTGGAAAAGAGGGTCTGCCCCTGCCTTTTATGGCTTCTTCCCCTTCCTGGAATAATCCCCGCCAATCACAGATCACATAGTGAACATGATGATGTCACAGTGGCACAATGCCAAATAATCATATTTGGCCTCATGATGACATCACTGAGGTGGTGGTGGTTGAGGAGAATTGCTGCCTCCACAACGGTATTCTGGGCTGTGTGAACATCTTTGCCTCTTTTGAGCCCAGACCCAAGGGGCAAATGGACAAAGGAGTGCACTGTTGCAGCAGATTTTTCATAAAATCTGTTATCCCTTTATTTTGTATGAAAATGCAGGAGCAAACATACAGGGGCCTCTGGACCACCAAAAGCCATTTTGGGCAGGCATGTTGACTTAAAAGAGATGTTTGGGTAGCAATTCTAAACTGCCATTTCTCTAATGTTATGAATGACTCCATTTCCATGTTGGCCATCTTGACGGTTTATTCATGTAAAAAATTTACAACAAAGACCTATATTAAATATAAAGGACTTCACTTTCTTGTTTCCTCTCTGCACTTGCCCTGGAAAGTACATAAATATTTTCTCAGAAGAGGAACAATAAAATACAAAAGCAGAGCTATAACCCAATGGCTAAACTGCACCTTTCTTTTTTGAAGAGCCAGAATGTCCTTAAGGTTGCCAGGACAACCACTGAGTGTCGGGGGGGGGGGAAGAGTCCAGATAGTAATTCATTTTGGAAAGTGAATTTTTATGGGTGAGGGTGGGAAATTGTGGCAAAAATAATAATTCTATGCAGCACAAAATAAAATAAAATCTAAACGGTTTTGTTTATTTGTGATTGCTGCTCATTTCTACAGCCATGAATGATTTTGGAGAATTTCCACAGGAACAGATTCTTATCAACAGTTCTGTGGTGAAGAGGGAACACAAGGTAAAAAGGCAGTTAAAATGAAGCTTAATCCATGTAGGGGAATCACAGTTCCAATAAACATTTAATAAAGAAAAGGGTTGATATACTCTGGAAATTACGGTAAGTTAAAATGGGGGGAGGAAGCAGATAGAGATCTAGGTCACGTTTACTACTAAGGATGACTAAAAGCCATTTTTTTAATTTTTATTTATGATTTTCAATTTTATACATTTTATAATTTTATAATCATTTTAACATTTTGAAACTCTTCCTCCCCCCTCTTTCTGCGGTTCCTTAAATTTATTTGTTATATTTTCTGCATATTCCAAATTAACTTAACTTAATCATTTATTCATCTACTTTAAATGTATACTCTTACAAAACTGCAGGTTATTACAATAATCATGCCAATGTTCTTATCTGTTAACAGTTTTTGTAAATATTCAATAAACCATTTCCAGTCTTTTACAAAAAGTTTATTATCTTGATTTTTTATTTTTCCGTTAAGTGTTGCCATTTCTGCATATTCTATAAGTTTTTGTATCCATTCTTCTTTCACTGGGACTTCTTTTTATTTCCATTTTGGGGCGAGTAACATTCTTGACGCTGTAGTCGCACACATGAATAAACTTCTATACAGTTTGGGTAGCTCTGTCCCTATAGTTCCCAAAAGGAAATTTAGTCCTTTTGACTAAAAGCCATTAATGTGATGCACAACTGTTTTAGGAATAGCATCTGTAAAAAACAGGAACCTAGGAAGTTGCCTTATGCAGCGGTACCTTGGTTGTCAAACTTAATCCGTTCCAGGAGTCCGTTCAACTCCCGGAACAGTTCAAAAACCCAGGCACGGCTTCCGATTGGCTGCAGGAGCTTCCTGCAGTCAATCAGAAGCCTTGGAAGCTGCGTCGAATGTTTGGCTAAGGATGATGGGAGTTGTAGTCCCAAAACATCTGGAGGGCCCAGTTTGTGGATGCCTGCCTTGGATAATAAACACACAGACACGAATATTTTAGGTTAATGGGGTAAATTAGGCCACAGCTTTATTGGTTACAGATGTGCGTGGTTTGGCTTAGGCATTGGGTGAAACCAGACTATATCTCGGCTCCTGCCCGTCTGCAGGGAGTCTCACTAATGGTCAACCACCAGATCAGGGCATGCTGTGGGTCTCCGTTGGGGTCATGGCATGGCCCAAGCCCAGGCTTTGGACAGGAACCACGCCACCACCCCAGATCCCTTTAACAGGATACCCTTAACAAGGAGGGGCAAGCGGAGGCAACAACCTCCTCTCCCATGAACAAGGCTCTTAGACAATGCCTAACCTTACAAAGTTATGATGATTGCTACAAGGTAGGCGAAAACCAAATGGCTGGTGCCAATTTGCCAAGTGGAAAAATTCTTACCCAGCCCCAACAATATGGCGGCCGGCATTAGTCCATAGCAAGTCCACTGTCATAGCAATGCATGAAAAGAGGGCAGGCGGCCATGCCCCCAGCTATGCTGATTGGTCCAGCCGGGGGCGTGACGCGGCTGGGAGTCCCCATGACATGGGCAGCATCCTTCCGCCCACAGTCAAGTCACTGGGAGGTTCCGGATGCCCTGCCGCAACACTGCCCACTGGGGAAGGTGAGCGGACTAAATAATATGATTTTTTTGTAATGTTTGAGGACATAAATGATGTCTTCATTGTCTAATATATGTATAATATATTTCCCTGTCAAACTGTATGTGGAGTGTACCTGAACACACTCATAGAGATGAAATTTTTAGAGATTTGATTTTCTTTCCAGATATTAATATTTTACATCACCTCGAAAAGTTATTGGAGTTTCACTCAAGATTTGCTTCTAGATTAAAATACTGTAAAGAAAAGAACCTTTGAAGCACTTTAACAATTCCAAATCGCTCTACCCAAAGCAATTTAAAATTATTAGAGCAATTTTGTAAGTATGTGAATTTCAAGGTGATCAGAGACCTGAAAATGTGCAATATAGAGCAATTTAAAATTATTAGAGCACTTCATAGATAGACAGATAGATGTGCACTTGACTTTGTAAGTCACCAGGTTTTGACTTCTAGGAATGCCCAATCCAAATGGGAAGAACACTCCACTCCATAGGCATCATTGTGAATGGTTGAACACAGAGCTTCCCCCAAGCATGTATGGCTTTTCGGTCTGGCTACATAATGTTCAGTTGCCCAGCAGAATAACAGCAGTAGCTTTCTGGACTGAATTTAGAAAGGTGCACAGTACGGCAATTCTTCCAAAAGCACCATAAAACTGTTTATGAAATCAAACGTATACTAGCAGTGGAAAGACTGTGGATGCAGGTTCCTTCTCTCCTGCCATTTCTCTGATCCAAATTCCCCTTATTTTCCTGTTTAAAAGAGCTCATTGAGTTACATGCATCTGTGTGTAACATCTGCTTTGACCCAAAAAGAGTGATCGCAACCACAAAATCCTGAAAAGATCACAAAAAGAAGCTGCAAATTGGAGTTTAGTATTGTTGATGCGGGTGGCGCTGTGGGTTAAACCACACAGCCTAGGGCTTGCCGATCAGAAGGTCGGCGGTTCGAATCCCCGTGACGGGGTGAGCTCCCATTGCTCAGTCCCTGCTCCTGCCAACCTAGCAGTTCGAAAGCACGTCAAAGTGCAAGTAGATAAATAGGTACCGCTGCAGCAGGAAGGTAAACGGCGTTTCTGTGCGCTGCTCTGGTTCGCCAGAAGCAGCTTTGTCATGCTGGCCACATGACCCGGAAGCTATATGCTGGCTCCCTCGGCCAATAAAGCAAGATGAGCGCAGCAGCCCCAGAGTCGGTCACGACTGGACCTAATGGTCAGGGGTCCCTTTACCTTTATTGTTATAAAAGTTGAGTTCCTCTGCCTCTCTCTGCCAAGCATTGGCAAGAGTCCATGCGGTTCCAGGCACTCACCCTGGGTCTGTGTTCCTTTGAGGATTGAGACATGGCAGACACTGTCATAGCTTTAAGAAATATGGTTTATTCACCTATTTACACCTTCCGTCTGCATGGAAGGAGTCCAGCTCTTACAGCATTACAGTTATTTCAAGAGGGGCTTGTCCCCCACAGCAGTGCAGCCAGCCTTCAGCCATCCTGCCCAAGATGGATCCCATTCTTTCTTTCAAATTTCAAATTTCTTTATTTACGGCCATAGGCCCACAGGAAAATAAAATACCATATACAGTTTATACAACATCACTTTAACAATTTAGATAACAATAAATTGGGTATGATTTATCGATTTAAAATCAGCAAGCAGGTTAGTACCATTACTTGTGACCTGGCTAATTAAAAATTTGCTCTTTAGTTAAGGCAAGCACATTTAAACAGGTGCATCACAAGTTTTATAGTAAACCGGACTCTATTTGGATGGATTTAAAAGAAAAATCAGTGATCGTAGAGTAGGCCGTTTTTCTTTTTGTATGAAAGGACGACAATCAAAAATCTTGCCACTAGCAGAGTTTTGCTCGGGTCTATGTCCTGTAGGAGGTATGTTAACTGGGCCTCCACTGTCATACCCAAAGTCTCTGAAATTAAAGGAGATAAGAATCGGGTCCGAGCAGCCCTGTACAAGGGACAATTCTTTCTTCTTCCCAGAACACCCTGCGAAAAACTCTCGTTTCCTGTCACTTCTGTGCTGGTCACGTGGGTTACCCGAAAGGCAAGGTCCAAGTCCGGTCCATGGTCAGAGGTACAACGTAAAGGTAGTCCATAGTCACTGAAGCTGGGTGCAGGGCAGGGAGTCAGGCAAAGTCGGGAACAGGTAGGCAAGCAGGGAACCAGGGTGGGTCAGGAGCTCAGGCAGGAAAGCAGGACAGGTTTCAAGCAGGAACTGGTCACCAACAATGTTGCTCCCGCAACTTGGGGCTGGGGCTGGCCGGCTCTTATCTGCCCCGAGGCATAGGGCGGCCCTGATCCTCTGGTGACTCACCTCTCCTGGCCTGGAGGCGAGCACTCCTCCTGCAGGAACTTAGTTCCCTTCACCTCTCTGCCCTTCGCCTCTGCCGCTCAGGAGAGGCTGGAAGGTTACAGGACCCAGAGGCAACCTCAGCTTCCCCTGACGGGGCTGGGAGTGGAGCACCTGCAGGCAATGGGTCCTCCACCCCATCAGGAGCCAGAGCAGACTCAGCAGATGCATGCACCTGAGGATCCAGCACAGGTGAGGACCCTTCAGACTCAGGCCCTAGCCCCGGCTCTGCTTGTTCTGGAGCCGGGGAATCCTGTGCAGGCTGGGATCCCTCAGGTTCAGCATCTGAGTCTGAATCCCAGGCCATCACAACTTCAAACACTCACCACATCACCTTGGCAGTATCTGTCCATCCAAGCCAAAAGATTCTTCTCAGATGGCCCAGCAACCCCTTTTCTGCTGTTAACAGAATTGCTCTTTGCTAGACCAGCCAGGCTAGTTTGCATAATCCAGCCCAGGGATTCTTTGTCTGGCACAGTTCTGCAGCTTGTGCTTTCATCTATATCCCAATTAATCAAAATCCTACTATTTATCCATTTTTAGAGATTAGAGGGGGGGTCCCCCCCAATCTGTTTATTGTCATATATATCTTCATCCATCCTTGGAACAGAAGTATAACATAGAAAAACACCAAGGAAGATGCTTCTTAGTGGCACGGTACTTCGGCTCAGTGGTGCATCATGACCTGTTTTTTCCTGTACCTTTTGAAAATAAGTGGCTTCTGTGTTTTTTATGCATTCCTGAGATCATCTCACATCTGTGTTTATCCTCATGCCTGTCTTGATCGGGCCTCAAAGATTTGGTTGGAGGATTCTAGGATCCGATAGCATTCGGTCAATATTATCAGCTATCACATGGAAACCTGGGTTGGCAGTCGCTTTATTTTTCCAGTCATCTAAGTAGCTGCAAAGCAATTCACAACATTAAAAACCTCCTGCCACTCCAGTACATTCAACAGTAAAAAGGCTAGCACATTTGTTGCAGACAGCATGCCAAAAAAAGTGTGGTCTATGAATAGGACTGACAACAGCTGTGGAAGAGGAAAATTTCAAAACAGGGGTCCACATAAAAGCTGAATATCAAATTCCAAAATCCCAAGTGATGTCCATTTTGACAGGCCTTTGTGAGAGCAAAAGAAAGCTGAAATCCTTTTGAAAAGGGTATTTTAAAGTTGAAATATTGCTCCTCTCTTGAAACCGGGTGATTTGCCTAAATGCAACATTTTTTGGGTTTGTTTTACTAAATAAATTAGGCAAATAGAAGCAGAAGAGCTTCCATCCAAGAAATCCATGAGTTCGAGCTTCCATTGGGTCCTTTATTCCACGCAGATGATACAGCTCTTCCATGTTATTGCCATTTTATTGGAAGGATAGTTTCTATTATGGGGTGCGTTTTCATGGGATAGTTATGCATCTCCAAATGTTCCAAACCCGCTGCAAGGACATTTATACATTCATTCATTCATTCATTCATTCATTCATTTTTACTACAGTCAGTAGACAAATACAAACAGAACTGCCCCCGATTCTTCTGGACATTAAAGTCATTGCACAATAAATTAAGATGTTAAATATCAAATATCAAAGGGACCTGTTGGTCCCTTAGAAAAAATAACATAGCATATTAACTCTATTGCTGAAAAAGAATTCTGGTAAACTCAAAAGGTTGTATCCAGACAAAGGGATCATCCAAACTTCAGTTGTCCCAAGCCTAGAAAGCACAGTTACAAATTATTTTTGCCATTATTATTATTATTATTATTTTAAAAAATTATACCCCGCCCATATCTGGCTGGGTTTACCCAGCCACTCTGGGTGGCTTCCAACAAAAGATAAAAAATACATTAAAACATCAGTCATTAAAAACATCCCTTCAGATGTCTTCTAAAAGTCAGATTGTTGTTTATTTCCTTGACATCTGTTGGGGGGGGCGTTCCACAGGGCAGGTGCCACTACTGAGAAGGCCCTGTAACCTCACTTATTGCAGTGAGGGAACCGCCAGAACGCCCTCGGAGCTGGACCTCAGTGTCTGGGCTGAACGATGGGGGTGGAGATGCTCCTTCAGGTATACTGGGCCGAGGCTGTTGGGGGCATTAAAGGTCAGCACCAACACTTTGAACTGTGCTCGGAAACGTATGGGCATTCTAGGCATATGTCTAAGCGGTTTTCTGTCTGCTCTGCTGCATTCTTCGGGAAAACCTGCTCTTTACCTCTGAATCAAAGCAAACGCCAATGCACGGAAAACCCGACTGATGTTTGCTCAGATTCGGCAGCAAGGAGTGGATTTTCTTGGGGGAAAGTGACAAGACAACTGGAAATGTGGATGATCCTTCAGTTGTGCTTCTGTCTAATTGAAATCCAGTCACTTATGTTCAATGGGACCTAAGCCCATAGTGTACCGGTAACTAACTTTTTCTGGATCCAACCCAAAGGCTTGCTCACAACTTTGTGACTTTTCAGTTTGCCCTATTTGAGGTACTATGCCAAGCCCACTTAGCCATATATTCCACCTGGGAGGAGCCTTTTGCACACACCCTTTCCTCACACTCCATCAGAAAGAGACAGTGGGTGGACTTGTAAAAGGTTAAAAGTGTATTGGGAAATGATCCATAATGAATTGAAAAAAATGTTTAAAAGTACTTTTCCAAAACAACAACAACAACAACAACACAGAGTCCTTTTCGTTGGGGATAATTCAGACTGAAATTCCCAGGTGTCAAAAAAAAGAAAGTTGACAGAATATGTGCAGCTTGCAGACTTAGCATATAGAATAAGAGAACAGGAAGAACATGTGTTTAAAGAAGATTGAAAAACGTTTATTGAATATATGGGAAATAATTGTGTACAGCTGAAAACACTGGCAGCATTAAGATAAATTCAATAGTGTAAATAAGTTTTGATGGATGTAATAATGGAATACGGAATGGTGTAGTTTTTGTAAAATATGCAGGGTTTTATGATATGCAAAATGAACCATGGAAAGAGAAGGGAAGTCATTGATATCTTCTTCTTTTAATTTTTTTTCAAAAATTTTGCATACATAAAGAAAAATAAACACACAAACAAACATACAAACTAATACACAAACCTACAGACCGAGAATAAAATACGTCATTCTTATAATTTCCACAATATAATCTTCACACATAAACTTAAAATTTCATAGACCAATTAAGATTATTATTAGTAATATATATCCTAATATTATCAAAATTTCATTAATCGTTCCTTTCGGAGAAAGAAACTAAGTTACAAACATTATATATATGTAGCTGACTTCCCTTTTACCACTCTCCACTAGCAATGTACATAATTATGACTAAAGAAAAATAAGTTATAGACATGGACACTTCTTCTAAGAACCCTATGTATTCTTATTTTACAAGAGTTAGTCCAACCAATGTTCCATGTAGGTGTAACACCTTCATTTTAAACGACATTCATTTTAGATAACATTCCTCTATTCTTCATTGAATTTGTTTTTGTTTTTGCCGAAATAAAATAAATTAAGATAATTCCAGGTCAAGTTTTAATCAGACTTATCCTCAGCTCCCAGTTCTGTCCCTGGGTGTTTTTTACCTCCAAACTCATTCCGATACGTTCTCAGAAATTTTTCCACATCTGCACCGGATTGATAATTTTTCCTCATGCCTTTGTAATAGAAAGATATTGGAAGTCATTGATATCTTAAGGATCTAAAAATGAGTATTTTAAATTGTCAAACAGAAAATTTAATTAAAAAAATTATATACAAACAGTAAACAAATACAAAAATAAAAGGGCAAAGGAGCTTACACCACTGAAATGCATTTGAGCCACTCAAATAGCAACAAATACTCAAAGCAGAAATAATACAATTCCATTTCATTTGTTCCAATGGAGTCCCCAGAAAAGCACCAGTGAAGCTAATCAGTCTAACTTGTCCTAGCCCATCGCCAAGGGGTGAAGCGAAAGGAAAGAGAGTCAGGAGGTTCTGCAATTGTTGCTTTTTCCTGCAGGGATACACATTTGTAGCCCAGCAGCTGCAAATGACTTCAGTACATAAATACTGTTATTTTCAGCATTATTGATATACATTTAACAGCCTTTCCAGCTGTCTCGGTGACGGGGTGTGGCGAATCTCACCCACAAAGCTGTGAGTCGAAACGGGGGCCCTGGAAAACAGCATTTCACGTTCCGGGAACACAAAAGCACTTCATTCCGCAGGGGATTTTACACGGAGAGTTCGTGAACATGAAGAAAGCGGCAAGCATGCCTAGCAAAGGAATTGTATTCTTTTTCTCTCTCTGCTAGGTTAACCTACAGTTCAACTTGAATATTTACCCAGAGTTTATGGTGTGCCTGGAAGGAACAAGCAAATATTTTGACTAAAGTAAGAAAGAGACTGGCATTTTCACAGAATGCCCTCAGAAAAGCGATTGAGCTACTCTTGGTTATACAGAATCCGTAAACATGAGGCAGCCAACATGACCCGCTCTATTATTGGATGACAACTTCCACCAGCCCCAGCCCCCATAACCATTGGTCAGGAATGATGGGACTTAAGAGTCAAACAACATCTGAATGACATCATGTAGACTACCCCTGCTCTCGACAGTGACCTGACACTTTTGCTTGCCTTCCGAAATTTTGTTATAGATTTGAGAGGGGGAACCCCCCCCCAACAAGCCTATAATTAATAAATGGTAGGATTTTGATTGTTTGGGTTGTGAAGGGAGAAACACAAGCTGCAGAGAAATTCCTGGGCTAGCCTCTGCAAAATGACCTGGCCAAGCTAGGGCAATCAAGAAGAAGAAGAAGAAGAAGAAGAAGAAGAAGAGGAGGAGGAGGAGGAGGAGGAGGAAGAGGAGGAGGAGGAGGAGGAGGAGGAGGAGTTTGGATTTGATATCCCGCTTTATCACTACCCTAAGGAGTCTCAAAGTGACCAACAATCTCCTTTCCCTTCCTCCCCCACAACAAACACTCTGTGAGGTGAGTGGGGCTGAGAGACTTCAGAGAAGTGTGACTAGCCCAAGGTCACCCAGCAGCTGCATGTGGAGGAGCAGGGAATCGAACCCGGTTCACCAGATTACGAGTCCACCACTCTTAACCACTACACCACACCGACTCTGAAACAATACAGGGCCACTGAGGGCCAGAATCGTCCTCTCATGCCCTGAGGTGTGAACAGAGACAGGGGTTGGAAGGTTGCCATGGTAACTGGTGTGAGATGATAGGAAGAGAGCCTTTAGCAAGGGTTCCTGGGAAGAAGGAGAAAGGGCAGGCTGCAGGTGGGCTGAGAGAGATGCCTCGGTTGCACTGCCATGGGGAAGAAGCTCCTCTTGAAATGACCATGCTAGGGACTCCCTTCATGCAAACTGAAGGTGCAAATAGGTGAACAAGCCATATTTCTTAAAGCTACGACAGTCTCCACCGTGTCTCGGTTCTCCAAGGGACCACAGACCCTGGATGAGTGCCTCGAACCCCCTGGGCTCTTGCCACCGCTGGGCAGAGAGAGGGGGACACACCCAATTTTTTTTAACAACGTGAATATGTCCATTCATATGTTGGCATGGGACCTGCTTTTGCCAAGTTGGGTCCCATGCCACTTTGATATCATCCAATCAGAAAGAAACATTTATTTGTACACCTGAAGTCTGCACACCTCTTGGAAACTGGCAACACTGGAATGTATGCCGTTTGGTGCAAGTTGAAATGTCCTCTTAATCCTTGGGTAGTTCTGACTTTGCAATCTTTTTTCAATTTAAATTATCCTGTGCTGTGAATATAAGTAAACATAAAGCTTCACAAAACTTGAACAGTTTTGGACCTCTCCAATGGAATTCTGTTGTTCTATTTTGCCTCAAGGGGATGCAAGGCTTAACATATGCTTTTGCCTCATAGACTGCATGAGACAGTATCGCAACCAGTTAACTGGCCTCCATCAACTTAAATCTGAGGAGTTCAGTTCAATAGGGCTGCAAGCTGTTAGATGGATTTCTGCAAGCTTTCTCAGGAGTAGTCCTGCTGTTTTCAGGAAGGATAAGAGAGAAGTGCAGGCCTTAATCTTTGTCTCTGTCAATCCTTCCTTCAACCTGATTAAAAAGAGAACGGTTATTCCTGAAATCCTGCGCGCACACCATTTACTCCCAGGGCTGTCATCCAGAGGCGAGATGTTGCGGCATGTGGGATTTCACATCAAGGTGAGGTTTTCCATCCCACAGCTAGATGAGATCTCCTCCAAACACACTCTCGAGGAATTTGCAGAGAGAGGGAGAGATCTTGCTGAGCAGCTGGCAAGCTCAAAGTCAGAGCGCTTTTCCCAGACCGCAAGCGTGTTGGAGGATCCTGCTAAACTCTCCACAGCGGTAATCCACTACGCCCGCCAGCAATATGCGTGTCTCTAGATTGATCATAGGTTCTCGTTCTCTTAAATATCCCAAGCATAACAACAGTGCCTCTGTAGCTCCATCCAGTTCCCCAATTGATTAATTGTTCTGCAGAGATGCAGGGAAGTTCCATTCCATACACTCACTGCTGTCAACAACATCCAGGCAACACTTCAACGACGGACTGTTGCATAGCTTTCCCTAGCTAGCCCCTATTATTATTACATCAGTGCCAATTTTCTGTCTCTGGCCTGCAATTTAGTGTACTGCATTTATAAAAACATAACCTAGATGCAATATTGAAGTTTGAGCATTTCTTAGAAAGAAGGGCAGCCCAAATGATCCATTGCATCTTTCCACCTCCTCTATAAAATAACATACCCTTCTGTTTCCATATACCTATAATCACTCCCAGCAAAGGGGGAGGGAGGGGCAAGGAGAAATGCATATTTTAATTCAACTGAATTCTCATCAAAAATGTTGTGTAAAGACAATTTAGCAATTTTGGCTCTCAAGACGTCAAAGGACTGTGGTCCAACGGTTAATGCACTAGATAGAAATCTCTCATTTTTAAAAAAGTCCAATTTTCCTCTAGGTAATGTGACACTGGGGCAATATTTCTCTGCTCTCGATTGTTCCAAGTTTGATTTCTTCAGGCAGATGCCAACATTCAGGGGTGTATCTAATTAATTGCCTGAGCAGTACAACTTATAATCATGCATTAGCACTTCTAAACCCTCCTTTTCCAGCACACCCTCCACCAAATTTGTTCTAGGGGAAGAGACTTTGCATTGTGCAAGTGGAAGTCATTCTTCTCCTGCAATCATTTAGTTGGATTCAATTCACAGAATGTAGGGTTGCAATCCTATAACAACTTACACAAGAAAAAGTCCTACTGAACTCAATGAGATATCCAGGATATCAAACTTTTGTTCAGCAATCGCTTGTTATTTGCTACATGTTCTGATATTAACTAGATTTCATATTTTGATTGGGAAACAAACTAGAGCAGAGGTTTTCAACCTTTATGTGTCCACAGCTCCATTGACCAACTACATTATTTCTGTGGCACCCCTGTGGGGCCCAGGAGCCCGGTTTTGTCACCCCTTGCCTGCAGAGCTGGCAGCCTCTCACCCTTTCCCAAACACCCTTCCTTCATGGAGTGTTCCCTCAGCCACCTCTCCTCCCCATCCTGACCCTTCCAGGGAGGAGGAAGAGGAAGACAGTATAGATTTACAACAGTGGTTTGTGGGAGATCACAGCTCAGAGGCAGATGAGCGGGAAAAGCTGGGAAATCATGGGAGAGGAGGAGCAGGCAGAGTCGGAGCAGCAGCTAGCTGACACAGTGTCATTAGAAAGCATTCCAGACCCTTCATCTCCCAGAAACTGGCGCGCCTTAAAAGTAGGAGAGCAAAGAGCTCAAAGATAAATGGTATGTAGCAGCACCCATAGAGGAGATGATGATTATGATGACGAATGAGGAAGTGGGAGAGATGGTGGGTGGGCAGTCACTCGGGACGATGCCATTATCCAAGAGGCTGGGTTCTATAGCCTCTCTCTGTAAAGTTTGAAATGAAAAAAGGACCGTAAGAAACTTTTCCTTGTCTTTATACTTTCCTGGGCAACCAGCTAAGAGCAGCTGACAGCATCCTGACATCAACATTTCATTGCCACGGATAACGTTTTTCAGTATGTGAAGACAAACCGAAACACCAAATGTCTCTCAAATGGCATTTCAGGATCAGGGCCACTCAGTGGTGAGTAAAGGAGGTTCTGGTATACCAGGCCACATAGCCAACAGCCAGACTGTCAGCTTCATTTTTGCTAGTCTTATAAGCTGCAATCAACAGGAAATAAGCAGGAAAGCAGCTGATAAATTCTAACCACCTACACAACCTTATTTGCAAAAAGTGATTGGCCACAATATATCAAAGCTGATAAGCACGGCATTGCCTCACGGAGTACAAAAGGGCCACACAAAAACATTGTATGAAATGTGTGCCTAAATAATAATTTGAGACAATAGATATTATATTGCATTTGCATTGTATATCACAGGGATGTCCAACAGGTCGATCGCAATCTATTGGTTGATCCCTGCGAGGTTTTGGTCAATCGCGGTCGAACGCTGCCCCCCTTCTGGCCCCACCCCCCTCACCCCGCCCTGCCCTCCATTGACCTGAACCCCAACAAAACGGGGCTTTCCCCCTCCCTAAAAAAAGCTCAAGAACTTTGACCTGAACCCCTAAAAATGGGGTAGATCACTGCTGGTTTTTAATTCTGTGAGTAGATCGCAGTCTCTTGGAAGTTGGCCACCCCTGGTATATCATATATGAATGACATATTTTTCAGTGAATATTAGACCATTCAGTGGCCATTCATTGAGCATATTCAGTGGCGAAGTTTCTATCGGTGGTTGCAAGAACCAATGATCCCTATTCCTAAGTCTGAACAAAACGCTTGTGTAACCTGTAGGCGGGCTGTCGAAAGTGTGTACTGTTTTGTAATGAATTGTTGGGTCTCTGGACCGTAATAAAGATTGTTGTTGTTGTATATTCATCTGAACAGAACAAAATATTATGGTTCACAATCCAAGCGCTAAGAAAAATAACTTTCCACAAGCTCCTCAGAAGTCTCCTCTCCTTTCTTCCCTCTTCCATCCTTTTCCACCAGAATAGCTGCCATTTCCTTGAGTGAAGTGTTGGGGCCTCCTGGGATGTTATGTAAGTAAAAACCAGCCAGAAGTTTGGAATTTCCAAAAATATTAGATTTTAAATATACTTTATATGCCTACGCAGACACTTCCCTTGGCAGGCGAGTGCTGGATGCTGTAATTTCTCATTGGTGACAGACGTTAAGCCGCAGTCCAACTCAAGAAAATTGTAAATAAAGGGTTTTGCTACTTAGCCATTTATTATTTTCATACATGGCTCATAAGCTTCTTGCTGTGGGCACTGCTGGAGGGGGAAAATATGCCCCCAAGTATAAGATCTGTTACCTTACGTGTGTCTGCCTTGGTACTTGGTCTGAGGGACAGGTAGCAATCATCCATTTAAAAAATTCATGTCCCTCACCAGTGTCTGAGTTTGAGGGACTATTTGTGGTGTTGAGCCAGAGAGATAGAACAGGGATTTTGTTAGTGTTCCTACACCATACTGTACTACAGTCTCGCTAACCAAGCAGGCAGAAGGTTGTTCAATATAACTGTTTAATTGTTCATTGAAATGGAAAATAGTTCTGTATGTGTATTGCTAAAGGGAACATGGAAAATTCCACTGCAGCTAAGCAAGGCTCTCTGAGTGCCTAACTGGTTGATACCATAATTAAGGGAGAATGTATCTCTGCTGCTCTCTCACATGGTGCTTGGATCACATGAAAAAGGTATTCGGTTGCAAATCTCTATTTTGTGGCAGTGGGTTCTTTTTTCTCATGCCGCTGAAGACAAACAGTGTGCTAATGACATCTCTTTCTTCGGAGAGAGCACAGCCTCAGGTTGTAATGGAGTCCGTATGAAGGGAAAGAACTTTTGAGTTCAGTTCTGTTTTAGGTAATGTCATATTTTTAAGATGCTGAGCCTATGCCTGGACAAGCCTATGATTTTATGCAATTATTTGGATGTAAAGGTAAAGGGACCCCTGACCATTAGGTCCAGTCGTGTCCGACTCTGGGGTTGCAGCGCTCATCTCACTTTATTGGCCAAGAGCCGGCGCACAGCTTCCAGGTCATGTGGCCAGCATGACAAAGCCACTTCTGGGGAACCAGAGCAGCGGATGGAAACATCGTTTACCTTCCCGCCAGAGTAGTTCCTATTTATCTACTTGCACTTTGACGTGCTTTTGAACTGCTAGGTTGGCAGGAGCAGGGACCAAGCAACGGGAGCTCACCCCGTCGCAGGGATTCGAAACGCCGATCTTCTGATCAGCAAGCCCTAGGCTCTGTGGTTTAACCCACAGCGCCACCTGGGTCCCTTATTTGGATGTATCCAGGCTTTTTTTCCAGCTGGAACTCACTGGAATTCAGTTCCAGCACCACGTTGGTGTCATTGCCATTCTAAGAGAACAAGGGAGAAAATAATAACCCATCGGCTCGCATGAGTCCTCATTAAACTTCAAGGCTGGCATAGAGTTCGCTGTGGATCCCTGAACCCAAAGCTCTGTATACCAGCCTCTCGTAAACAAGCAGACTCTCTTGTCACTTGTTTAAGCAGAGATCTCAGTTGTAAATATTCGTAGGGCCAGCTTAAGCACCCTCATTTCAGAATTGCCAGTTGGTTCCTGATATTAAATGGGTGGGTGTCCCCCCCCCAAAAAAAGCAGCACTCCCCCCCCCCAGGTTTCTACTTAAATATCCATGAGGAAGTTATAAAAGCATGAGGCTTTAATGTTTATTTTTCATTAGTACTATTGCAATAAACCATTATTAATATGGTATGCAATGAGAAATCTACTGCGCAGCTAATAAAAGCCTTTAAAGCAGTAATCCCTCTGAATTCTCCCATGTATTGGATGAGCCTTTGCAGTACAGGAATCAATGAAATTCACACATAATGCAATGGAACAGTAGGGCAATTATTACAACATTCCCTCCTCCTCCAAGTACCTTAGGCTTTTGTTGATTACTGAATAGTCTTGCTCTTTAAAGTTACAGCCAACGCTAAGGCTTCAAGTTGAACTGGATTGTGGACAAATTGTCATATAATGTATGTTGACAGTTTAATAACATGGGTTACTATCCTTCATTTTCTTTATGATGTAATACATCTTTATAGGAGTCTCCTGGGATTTCAAGGCACAGAGAACTCAATAAACCAAACTACTCTGAGGAAGGTTTTACCTCTTACATTGTATACTTTGGAAATTTTCCTGAGAAATAAAGAGGTGCTACAAATTTGAAAACATTTTCCTGACATGACTTTTTGTTTTTCTTGTCGTGTTTTAAAATTTTTATGGTACATTTCATACTTTGGTTATACATTCTTTTGAAGTTCTTTCCCAAATATCCATATATATATATATGAATAACTGGCTTCATTTTAGTTGTCTGTAGGAATTTCTCATTCTAGAAAATGTTGTCAACGTTCCACTTTTTTTCCCCTTAAACAGTTTTGTGATGCAGTAAGTGAGAGAAAGTTAGAAAATGAGATCTGTACTGTAGATTACACAAAGATGAACATTTGTGTCTTCTTCTGCTTTTCCATATATCCAATGCAAGTCTTTTTCTGAAGGGCTCCCTTGTTTGTGTATTATTTAGATTTGAAGCCCACTTTTTGACAAAGTTCTCCTGATGACTCTCGGCGAAAACAATGAACGACAGCCACCCAAGTCAAGAAAACAATCAGTGAATCAATAAAAGATCACCAATCAGAAGCCAATAGCCCAGAGGTACCCTATGTGGTTCCCTTTGAATGTTGTCGGACTTGGAATGCTGTTGAAGATTCATTGGCCATTGGTCCTGTTGACTGGACCACCAACTTCTGGAAAATGACCTGGTTGGGGGGGATGTTTATAAAGCTTTATAAAAGAAGCCAATGGGATGGATCTGGCATATTCTGGTTCCTGTCCCAACATCACCCCAAGAATGCATAATTCCCATCATAAAACCTCATTAAGTCTACCAGTTCATGCAGAGACGCTTTCTGTGGTCCAGGTTGTGGAATTTCCATGAATAAAGGGCCACTGTTCATGAGCAAAATTTACACATTTTCCCCCCATTCCATATACAACCTTTCTGGTTCTGCAGACAGGTCCCTTGCGACTCTCCAGTTCTACTTAATTCCCCGCATGTTTTCTGTTACAGGTCGCACACATTCAGACTAATTAGTTAGAAGATTTTGGCAGGGGAAAGCACACAGATGTATTTCAACTGCAAAATCAAAATCTAGAGAATAATTCAACTCTCATATTACTTCCATTCTATTTGTACAGGTGTCTGGTTTTAATCTAAAATAAACAAGAGGTACTCCAAAACTATTGTAAATCAACACTGTTTTCAATACAGAACATTCACGCCCCTTTAAACAGCATATTTTCAAATAACATAATTTTGTGTGGTGCTTATCCTAATGGAACAGCTGGACAGGTGTTACAGAAACAGAGCTTAATCTTACTTTGAAATTAAACATAGAGTCATATGGTGGGGTGGCGGCCTTCTGTGTTAAAATTAAAATAACTCCAAGACAAGTATATTTTTCATTCAGTTCCTCAATTGCCATTTGTTATTAGTATCACATAGTACGATGGCATGCTCATAACATCAACAATTCCTTTAATAACATAGATTTAAAAATTCAGATACCTTCTCCAGTAAAGGTAGTAATGTGCAGCTTTTGGATTTTAATGTGTAGAGTCAGGCAGGTTCTAGATTTGGGGTTGCCTCCTGTTTCTCGCCTTCCCCATCAGCACTGGTGTTAACTCTTATATAAATTCAATAATAATAATAATAATAATAATAATAATAATAATAATAATAATAATAAATTTATACCCCACCCATCTGGCTGGGTTTCCCCAGCCACTCTGGGTGGCTCCCAACAGAACACTAAAAACAGGATAAAACATCACACATTAAAAACTTCCCTATGCGGGGCTGCCTTCAGATGTCTTCTAAAAGTCAGATTGTTGTTTATTTCCTTTACATCTGATGGGAGGGCATTCCACAGGGCAGGCACCACTACCAAGAAGGCCCTGTAACCTCACTTATCACAGAGCGTGAACCGCCAGAAGGCCCTCAGTGTCTGGGCTGAATGATGGGGATGGAAACGCTCCTTCGGGTATAATTACACAAGATGAGGCAGTGACCTCAGGCAGCAGATACCAGGAGGCAGCACTGTGTGCCCCTACCACTTGGTCTCATCTCCCAAGTCCACCAGCCGGAGATCAGAGCTACGTATGACAGAAGAATACATGCTCTAGACTAGGCCGCCGCCCTCAAGCTGTACTGGAAGATGCTTTGCCAGCACCAGTGTTGAAGTAAGAGTCAACAGCCAGTCCAGTCGGCTTCTGCACATGGGATAGAGGTGGGCACCATCTTGTCCTTTGCCTCCGGGAGCAAGATGTCTGGGCCAATCCTATTCCCCCACTTGGCTTCCACTTTCCCATAGCTGGAGTGAGTGGAAGGAAGTTGCCCAGGTTTGCAGACTGATACCAAACCAATGTTTGACAAAACGTATAGAAGTATCTCAAAAGCAGACTGAAATGTGGGTTAAATATCAGGATGTTTTCAATCAGTTTCTTGTGCTCTGTCAGCAATATATATATACATTCTGCCCTCAAGCTTTGCAAGCTAACTAGTTTCACATCCCTTGCAACAAGGCTATCCACATATTCCTCCACGGGGGCCACACTAGAAACCTGCCAGGCCCTCAGGCTTATGTCTAATTGGCATATGCATTTACATATAGTTGTTTTATCTTGGAATAGAAATGCAAGGACATAATCATGACATTTGCTTCTGCTTGCATTGCTGATTGGAAATCATTATTTTTGAACCATCAAATATCGGATTGAATGAATGATATAGTGACAATTCTTAAAACACTTAATGCTGTGGGGAGGGGAGAACTCTTCATTTGACTGCTTTGTTTTTTAATTTTATTTTATTGCAACAAGGGTGACAGGTTCGGTGTAAGTGGGGTCCACGTAGGGGGCAGAGAGAAATGGAGAAACTTTCCATGGGCCTGGGGGTCCAGAGAGATCAAACCTAGATTAGAAGCTCATTATCATGATCATTACTTTCCGAAAGTATGGATTATAACTATTTTCATTTAATAAATAAA
Organism: Darevskia mixta; assembly: GCA_034641385.1. Classification (NCBI taxonomy): domain Eukaryota; kingdom Metazoa; phylum Chordata; class Lepidosauria; order Squamata; family Lacertidae; genus Darevskia; species Darevskia mixta. The sequence goes on from JAWWNH010000126.1 coordinate 7,687,659, forward strand.
TATTTAAGAATCTGTTCGTAATAATTGCATAGTTTCAACCATATGTGTTGACAAACTTTAGCTGACTTCAGGGAAAGGTCATCTTTATTCAACTTTTTTATTATTCAGTTGTTTTGTTCTTGTTAACACAGTTGAATCCTAGAATTGTAGAGTTGGAAGGGACGCGAGAATCATCTAGTCCAACCCCCTGCAATGCAGGAATCTCAACTCAAGCAACCATGACAGATAGCCATCCAACCTCTGCTTAAAAACCTATAATAAAGGAAAGCGTACCACCGACCGAGAAGGTCCATTCCACTGCCAAACAGCTCTTACCATCAGAAAGTTCTTCCTGATCCTGAGTTGGAATCTCCTGCCTTGTATCTTGAAGCCATTGGTTCACATCCTACCCTGGTGGATTCTCTCCACCCACCCCATAATCACATTATAGGATGCTCTGCCACCCTTTTGAACTTAAGCACCAGCAGTCTGGTTCCATCCCAGTTCAGGTGAAGCCCAGCCCTTTGAACTGTAGGCCTTGGTCTCGAGGTTCCCCTCCTATACCAGCTTGCCTGCTCAAATTTTGCTCTAGATTATCCATGTGGCCTGCCTGTTGGAGAGATGGGTCCATTTTCACCCGTCTGTTATTTCCAAATATATTGTGCAAACTGAGTGCTTATTGATATGCATGGCAGCAATTCCTCCATGAAGGCAGCAGCTGGAAAAAGTGCCACTGCGGCGATAGAAATTGCCGCTGATCATATGCACGGCCCACACATAATGTTCCTGGAAAAGATCAGGATCCCATGCATTGAGAAATAAAGTACAGATTAGCTACCGCCATCAAAGCAACATCTCCCCATGCGTCTCCTCAATGCTATTTTTTAAAAAGTTCATTAGCATAACTCAGCTTGGCATGATATCCCCTTTTCAGTTGTGGACCCCAGAGAGAACTCATCGATTTTTGCCTTCATTTGCAGCTTCGATTGAAGAAAATATTTGTAAATAGCAATTGGATGCAATCTATCAGAAGGCCTTACGCTTGCCCTTTCGACGGAGTTTGGCACTGACGTTGCCATCTTCCCCTAACCCCAGCTTTTTAAATAAACGTTCCCTTTTATACTTTCCCTTCTGCTGTGTTGTTGGGTATCCCTCCCTCCCCCTCCCCCCAATAAAACATGGAGAGTGTGTAACTTCATGCAGGTCAGGGCCAGAATCTTTCTTCCTATTGAAGTTCTGCAGTTTGGCTAATCAGGTTGCGCTGAGTAACTGACAGAGCTCGTTAGCATCATGCAGCTCTCCTTATGCGCCACCCGCCATGCAGAATGCCAAGCGGTGAAAAAGAAAGTTGCCTTGCTGGTCCCAGTATCTCATACAAAATAGATAAGGCAACACTCTTGTCAATTAATGCAAAAGTTAGATTTGGCATCCACTGATTATGGTTCTGTCTTTTTTGCTAATTTGGTCCAGTCTTATTCAGAGAGGCTGCAATATAATCTTACTTGGGAGGACAGCATACACTGTCCAATATTTTCAAGCAAATTTGAGTTAGTAGAAGTTGCTTGAGAAACCATCTCCACCCCCAAAATTAGCACACACAGTGTGAATGGTTGGACTGGTCATGTTGTGCGGATGCCTGATGATCGTCTTCCAAAACAACTACTCTATTCGGAACTTGAAAATAGAAAGTGTAATGCTGGTGGTCAACAAAAGAGGTTTAAAGATTCTCTCAAGGCAAATCTAAAAAAAATATAGTATAAACACCGAGAACTGGGAAAGATTGGCTTGTGAGCGTTCCAATTGGACAACAGCCTTTACCAAAGATATTATGGTCTTCAAGGATGCTCAAACTCAGGACGAAAGGGAGAAACGTGCTAAGTGGAAGGCACACTTGACAAACCCTCACCATGATCAACTCCCACCCGGAAACCTATGTCCCCACTGTGGAAGGACGTGTGGATCCAGAATTGGCCTCCACAGTCACTTAAGGACTCACTGTTAAGACCGTGTTTATGGAAGACAATCTTACTCAGCTACGAGTGATCGCCAAAGAAGATGTATTGGAGTATGAGCGATGCCCCCAGAACCTTATACACTGATTCAATTGCATGCACACTGAAAACCATAATATGGAGGGGAGCTGATTCCTGCCAAAGTGGAGGTTACTGGCACTCCCAATCAGCTGATTGGCAGTATTCACAAAGCCCATTTTTGGCAGTGATTTTCCTTTGCAGCCTGGCTTGAGCTCATGAATAAGAAGAGCCTGTTGGATCTGGCCAATAGCCCATCTTTCCACAGTGGCCAACAAGATTTCTATGAAAAGCGCATAAGCAGGACCTGAGCACCTCATCACTTGCCTCTTTCCTTTAAAGTCAGATTGCCTGAAATCATGGTGACATCGGGTGATTGACAAGTGGTGGTCCAACCTCCTGTCAAACTGGCCTGTGGAGGAGCACAGGATCCTACCGGCTTTCCAGAACCTGTTCTCCATCACCTGTTATACACAAAGGGTGGTGGGCCATTAACTAACAATGGTCACAGGTAGCAACAAGTCAGTATGGCGATACACGTGTCCTTCTACAGAATTGCTGGATGTTGGTGTTCCCTAGCCAAGCAAGACACCTAGCCAAGTGGCCAAAGTCCCTAGGAAGAAGCATTTAGGTCCCCCACTGCCAATTTAGGTCCCCCACTGCCTCCATGATATGTGAACCCTTCTCCTAGTAAATCTGGGCTCTACATGCAAACATCTCAACCCCACCTCTGATAGGGGATGTGCCATAACCCGTTTCCGGGGACGTGCTTCTTCCTTTTGTATGAATGGAATGTATGCGCATTCAGTGGGGTGATGTTCGCACGCCATTCCTACCGCCATGTGTCAATCGGTTGATTCCATGCATGAGTATCAGAGGGAAGAGTTGTTTGCCATCAACCAGAATGATTCACAGGCAACAGCAGAGTTGCCAGGAACACTGTGGAAAGGCCGTATGCATGGCTGTGTTGCCGTTTGTGTCTAAGGAAATTGTGGCGCTGTTGACTTTGCTGCTGGAATAGTGCTGGGTGATATATCGATATATCATCGGAAGCCAGCTTGAAATCCATAATGCATTAATTCATAACTTCATGATATCGGTTTCATAGTTTTTGACCTGGCAATATATCGCGAATCATGATGCGTGTGTGTGCTACACAAAAATCACAATGTGGACCGTGAAGTCAGCCAATACCTCTACATTGTTCCATCCTTATTTCAGATAAGAGAGAGAGAGAGAGAGAGAGAGAGAGAGAGAGAGAGAGAGAGAGAGAGATGTTTAGCTGGTGGTATATCATGAAGTTGAAAACCAGCTATTGCCCAGCCCTACCATTCGCCTCTACAAAGTTCCATCCTTATTTCAGACACCATGATATTCATTCATTCATTCATTCATTCATACCCCATCCATCTGACTGGGCGGCTTCCAACAGAATATTAAAAACACGATAAAACATAAAACATTAAAAACTTCCCTAAACAGAGTGGCCTTCAGATATCTTCTATCTTTCTTTATCTTTATCTTTATATATTTATTGTCATTGTACAAGTACAACAAAACTGGATTTAAAATAATAATAATAATAATAATAATAATAATAATAATAATAATAATAATAATAATAAAATAATTAAAAGTCAGATAGTTGTTTATTTCCTGACATCTGATGGGAGGGGGTTCCACAGGTGCCACTTCCAAGAAGGCCCTCTGCCTGGTTCCCTGTAGTCTCACTTCTCAAAGTAAGGGAACCGCCAGAAGGCCCTTGGAGCTGGACCTCAGTGTCCAGGCTGAATGATGGGGGCACTGAAGTGCTCTTTCATGTATACTGGGTCGAGGTGGTTTAGGGCTTTAAATATTGCAATGTTTAGCTGGGGATATATATTGCAATGTTGAAAACCAAATATTGCCCAGCCCTACTGATGGAAGCACCTAAGATTTACTAGCTAGTATAAGCCCCTGGCGTCACAGTTGCCTGACATAGCAAACTCACAGAATGGGTGTGCCTGCAAGCTGATAGTCATAAATGGTAGGCAAGACGTTTTCGATTCCTAATGCCTCCTGCAGAACTGCAGTCGTACACAGTGTTTGCATACAGTGTTAATGCACCAAATATGTAAATTATTAGACTGCAATTCCAAAAAGGCCATTGCAAAGCAATAAAGCACTGAATTGGCCAGGTTCCTGCATGAGTTAAGTGCTAATCTTTAACACACATCAGCTCTAGCTTGGCTTGTCTCGTTAGGTAAACAAAATGTGTCTTGACTGTCATTGCCATAAACTATTAATGTACTGGAAGTCTCTAAACCTTGCTAAGCATAAGGCCTATTATCACACTTAAGAGCAAAGCAATCTAATAAATCGCTGGCTGTATAAAAACTAAGTCAGCTGGCAGAGACGGTAATCTCCCTAATGGATAGTAAGAGCCTAATCTTCAACTACAGCAGCTGCAGTTCCAGAGAAATTATGTTTCTGCTACTCGCAACAAATGCATTTGTGCTGAATTCTGTTATTTAAGCTCTGGAAGGATCGTTAGAAATCACCATATATTAGGAGGAAGGAAGGAACCAGCTAACTAAACTCTGCTCAAGAAGACTCATATTGCAGACACAATATTTTTATTGCTCTCTAAATTTCAGATATTTAAGCCCAAATAAAAGCAGAGCAAATGCGCCTATTGCCCATTTTCTGAAAACATCAAGCTGTGCTCATACATAAATAATCTTGTATATTTACCAAGTCCTGACTCGGTGTACTTAATTGAAAACAACTTCCTTGTCTGGCACCGGTACAAGGTCCTTGTGGCTATATTTAACCATAAACACAATATTGTCATATATTTTATAACAGAGCAAATAAAATTGTGATTATGTTATGTTTATGGTGTGCTTATGGGCCGTTTCGTTTGATACAAAAACAAATACCCAAATAAATGCAATATTGTACAGCGGAAACCCAGGAGAATATCCGCAGCAAAGAAACAAGGCTTTGTTTGTAATGCTCCAAGCATATGAAGCTGCTATTGGTCTATCTAGTCCAGCGTTGTCGATTCCAGGGTTTCCCAAACTTGGGCGCCAAAGCCATTTCCGTCCATAAGAAGGAAATGGGGTTGCAGGAGACACGACCCCTTCACGTGCTCGGGGGATGGCTGCCCATCCCCTGAGCCATTGGGGGAATTCCGGCCGCGTCACTCCCCTGAGCGACCAATCAGGTTGCTCCAGGGGCGGGGCCCGCAGCATTTAAGCGGGCGCATGGCCGGAGCTCTCCGGCTTGATTGGCGGTTAGGCATTGGATTATCTCTGTAGGTGTGAAGGAAGGGGGGAGGAAGTGCCATCACCTCCCCCAAATACTGAAGGGTATTTTGTTAAAGGAATATGGGGGGCGTGGCCATGTCCGAAGCCTATCAAGGTTAGGGCCAAAGGCACGCCCCATACCGGTGGTCACAGGGTGAGTTCCTAGTTGACGTGCATCAGCAGGGCTCACCTTGGGTGGCTATCCCTTCCTGGACTTCCAGCACAATGGGCTGGAGTCAGATATAGTTGGTTGGTTCCAATGCCTAAGCCAATACTGCTCATCATCCGTAACCAATAAAGTTGTGACCTATCTATGCCCATTAACCTTACTTTTGTGTCCTGTGTCTTCATTACCACAGTGGGGGGAGGGACATCGCCACGCAACTGGGGTTTTTTTGCCTACAACTCCCATCATCCCTAGCTAGCAGGACCAGTTGTCAGGGGTGATGGGAATTGTAGTCCAAAAACAGCTGGTGGCCCCCAAAGTACTTTTTCTGTGGGAAATCGCAGTACAAAATTGTGGGAGATGACGGTGCCCCCAAATGGGCACTGTCCTCTCGTGAGAAAAAACAGGATATCCCAGTTTTTCTTGCGGGTGATGGATTTGGGGGAAGTGCAGGGCAGAAAGGGAAGGGAATTCCATTGCTCAAACAGAGGTCCTTGCTCTAATGGAATGAGTGTGTTGGGCACCACCCATGCGAATGCAATGAATTCTATTCCTTATTGCTTAAGACAAGAAAATCTAGGCAGTAACTTCTTACTGTAGTTGATATGAATGAAGGAACAATAAACCAAACTCCAGACAGGCCATGTGAACATAGAAAGTGCCCCCATCTACAGGTGTGAAAGAAGCTGCTTTGCTTTCCAACTCCAGCCCTTCAATCCACATTGAATCCTGTTTCAGAAACCTCTCTTACAGTCCTCAGGAGCAGCTTTTTGGGGTGCAAAAGGGCTACGGTAGGAAGAGAGGGTCAGAAAGGCTTGGAGTAAACGTGGAAGACACAGCGCTGCTGCATGTCATCCTTTGAATCCCACATACAGTGCAGTTTTAACCATGTCAACTCAGAATTAAGTCCAATTATATTCCATGGAGCTTACTCCTTAGTGTTTCTTAGAGGCAACCCAAAATGTGTTAAATTAGCCCTCTGTTTCTTGTATTAAAGCACTCTTGAGCACATCTGTATTTAATTTTACAATGGATCGTTTTCAACAGCTCTTAGATTTTCCCTCAACATACTAAAGAATGTTTCAGCTACAGCAGTCTGTAAAACAGTAATTAAGTACAGGTTGTTTTTTTAAAAAAACAAAAACAAAAAATAAATATCACGTAAAGTGTGTGCAAGACCAAAGTCATTTTAATTCTTGCTTTCCTGAAAACAATGGTAGGCTATAAGTTTCTATAAAGATAAAAAGAAACAGCATATCCGTGAAATAATGTTATATAGAAGGTCTATCAACTATATGTATACTAGTTCAACTGCATGCCTAATTACTGTTATATGGCCAAAACTAAGTAATTATTATTCAGAATAGTAACAATTTTAAAAAATAAAGAAATGTAGGAGACAGAATGGGGTGGGAAAGAGTGGCATTATATATTCTGCTGCAATCTGGGTCTTTAATCTTCAGCAAATTCATTTATTAGCCAGTTACTTAGATTCCGCACAAGTCTTCTAATTTGTAAAATGGTCATTTCTATTTACACTTTGATCTCTTTAAACAGACAGGAATGCATAGCTGTGTAAGATGACTAGAAGAAGTGATCAATGTTGACTTTTGTACATCATTATTTTTCAGTCAATAATTCTGCCCATGCTAACGAAGATATAACATTAATGTTATGATTATGATAAGCCTGCTTTATTGTTTGTATATTTTGCTGATTGCAAATGCATGTTATATTTATGGATTAAACAGTGAGCAAGAAATATTTCAAATCAACCAATTGACCTACTTTGCATGTCGCAATGAGCCGAACTATGGTTTGCGTGTCGAGGTCCCCAAACCACCCCTCAAATAATTCACACATCAGTCAGAATTTTAGTTTTGGTTTTTGGCATGATTTTGGCCACAACTTTATTAAAATACAAAAAATGTGAGTGGTTGCTTAGGCATTGGTTAAGACTATCTGTCCCACAGGGGACAGAACTGACGACCATCAGTAAGGGGAAAACCCTCTGGAGAGATAAAGGGAGCCTGGTGTTCTGACTCTCCCCTCAGGCTCCCAGGGCTCTTACATGGCCCTAGCCCCTGACCGGGGGTTCAGACAAAAACATATCGAGTCCCTGGATTCCTTTAACAGAATTCCCCATACACCATTATCAATAGGAGGGGCAGACACAGTCAATCATAACCCCTCCTCCAACCAACATAATAACCAATGCCTAACCGCCAACCATACAAGTTGTGACTATTTGCTATGCAGTAGGCGAAAACCAGATGGCACCAGCCAATCAGCCAAATGGAAAAATTCCTACCAGGCCCCTGCCCCAACAGCAGACGACCCCATGACAGGCATAGCAAGGTCAACGCAGAGGCCTAAAATATAGGGAGGGAGGGAGGGTGGGTGATCAGAAGCACGCAGCCAAGAGGGGGATCACGTTGCAAGCCCACCAATATATATACGCTGGGCTGTCCATCAACAAATTGCAACATACAATTCTCCCCAACAACACCCAGGGTCCAATCACAACAGTGGCCATCCATACGATCCCACCCAGCACCAGATGGGTGACTTGCTGCCCCCCACCGCAACATGTGCTCTCCATGAAGGAGAACACACTTTACCAGGACTGTGTAAAACTGCTGGCTCCCAGAGAAGAGTTTGCTTCTGTTTGCCCTTCACTGGTCCTCCTAGCACCCTATGGTTGGTGTGTTTTCCTTGACCAATCTCCTTCATTTATGAGAAAAATAATTGCATTTGAAAATTAAAAAAGGTGAGACAGGATTGTGGGGTTTTTGTTGTGCTCACCCTCCTTCCAAAGTAGCTAAAACGTGTTTGTGAGCATATCTACTCTGCATTTGGTGGTCTTCCCGGCTGCACACATTTCCTGAAAACCCCATGACATCTGCAGCTGCTCTTTCCTGTAAGAATAGGGTGCTGCTTAAAGAAACCCTTGTAGATATGTCTAAGGTATAAGGAAAGACTTCCCTGAGAACCAAACCAATGGCCACACTTTTTTGGGTGTCACTATGATAAGGGACCCAGGTGGCGCTGTGGGTTAAACCACAGAGCCTAGGGCTTGCTGATCAGAAGGTTGGCGGTTCGAATCCCTGCGATGGGGTGAGCTCCCGTTGCTCGGTCCCAGCTCCTGCCCACCTAGCAGTTCGAAAGCACGTCAAAGTGCAAGTAGATAAATAGGAACCGCTCTGGCGGGAAGGTAAACGGCGTTTCTGTGCGCTGCTCTGGTTCGCCAGAAGCGGCTTTGTCATGCTGGCCACATGACCTGGAAGCTGTACGTCGGCTCTTGGCCCATAAAGCGAGATGAGCGCCGCAACCCCAGAGTCGGACACGACTGGACCTAATGGTCAGGGGTACCTTTACCTTTATGATAAGGTAGGGACGTGGGTGGCGCTGTGGGTTAAACCACAGAGCCTAGGGCTTGCCGATCAGAAGGTCGGCGGTTCGAATCCCCACGACGGGGTGAGCTCCCGTTGCTCGGTCCCTGCTCCTGCCCACCTAGCAGTTCGAAAGCACGTCAAGTGCAAGTAGATAAATAGATACCGCTTCAGCGGGAAGGTAAACAGCATTTCCGTGCGCTGCTCTGGTTCGCCAGAAGCAGCTTTGTCACATGGCCACATGACCTGGAATCTGTATGCCGGCTCTCGGCCAATAAAGCGAGATGAGCGCCGCAACCCCAGAGTCGGACACGACTGGACCTAATGGTCAGGGGTCCCTTTACCTTTACCTATGATGAGGTAAATGGATCCCCATGTCCACCAGAATTATAATGGAAGTACCCTGAGAAAAAGGCAGAAAGAGGCAGGCCTCTTTTGTAGGGGAAGAAAACTTTCAAGAAATTGGAGGGCCCATTTCAACACAGCCCTTGTAAATACACCGAGTCAAATTCCCCTGTCAGGTTCAACCTAAGAGGCAACAGAACAAAATGTGCTGAAAGCCTGATTCCTTTTGTATTGAGAATATATGCCTCTGCTGTGGTTTCCTCTGCTCTCCTTTTTGCTAGAGTAATCTGTGGTGTCTGACAACTTTTCCAAGAGTCGCTCGTCCAGATGACCTCCAAACAGATATGGGTTAGCTGAATTGCTATCTTCTTTTTCATCTGGCTTTGTTCATTCTTTCCACTTCCTTTTTGTTGTTGTTGTTTCCTTTTCAGACAAGGAAGATGGAGTTCAAAAGGAAAGCAGAAAGAGAAATATATCACCACACGGTACCAAATACTTTCTTATCTGTTATTAATGGCTTATTCTTATAAAGAGTGTTTTTCAGCCGAACAAATCATTGGGCAGAGGGCAGCAGACAAAGACTTCCTGCAGCTCTTGTTTCCATCATAGGCCTCTTGAAATGGAACAGGGCCAGCTAGTTGAGAGAATCTACCACCTAACGTTTGGATGAGAACTAGCTTAAAGAATTCCATGATGCCCTGCTCTGTTCTGGATCTTTGTCCATTAAATACATAGTATTCTATATTCAGCCTATTGGATATTTCAATGATCAAATGATAGCACACACAACGGAGTAGGAAGAAGGCCATTAAAAGTTTAATATGCATATTTCAATGCATATCAAAAATCAATCTCTATTTTACATAGCACAAGGTGCATGGTCCCCAAAACTTTAAATCATGGGCAGTAAAGTGGATCTGGCCAGAGAGCCACATTATTGTATAATAATAATAATAATAATAATAATAATAATAATAATAATAATAATAATAATAATTTATTATTTATACCCCGCCCATCTGGCTGGGTTTCCCCAGCCACTCTGGGTGGCTTTCAACAAAACATTAAAATACAATAATCTATTAAACATTAAAAGCCTCCCTAAACAGGGCTGCCTTCAGATGTCTTCTAAAGGTCTGGTAGTTGTTGTTCTCTTTGACATCTGAAGGGAGGGCATTCCACAGGGCGGGTGCCACTACCGAGAAGGCCCTCTGCTTGGTTCCCTGTATCCCCTGCCCACCATGACCAAATTTGACAGATGCCCACCTGTCAGTCACCTGATGTCACAGTGTTGTCAGGTGATCTGTTTTTATCTCTTGAAATTGAGCCATCCAGGCAAAGGCACGGCTCAGCTGATCATTGGAGTTTGAGAAGTACTGAGGACAGAACAGGTGTTGTATATTTTTAAAATCTATATCGAAGGGGTACCTTGAAAATCCTTACAGTATTTGAAAGCCGGGGTAAAAAATGTAAATGAGCAAGTGCATGCATATGAATCAGAAGCAACCGCCCACTTCTAAACCTGGAAAAATCTCCCTATGATTCTCACGTGCTCCTCTCTTCCCACAACACTCTGAATGGCAGCAAGCATCTCAATGCATTGCACACCCCCAAATATTCCCTTGCATTGGGTCCAGTGCCGGATTTATGTATAAGCTAAACAAGCTATAGCTTACGGCCCCACTCTCTTGGCCCCCCCCCAAAAAAAAATTAAATGGGGAAAAACTGGATGTACATTTCCAAAATACATATTTTGTCTTTCTCGTGCTTAGCCAATCCATTATATACTGAAAAATAGATCCATACACATAATTCATCTTAATAAATAGAATTTTAATGCCATTTTTACTGGAAACGGAACACTGGGGTTGGTTCCTGACTCTATTCAGTCACTCCCAGGAAACAAGCATGGAATCTCTTGGTTGTAGACTCCTACTGCATTGAATGCTGGCTTTGTATCTTATTATACATGAAGGTTATTGTTATTGTAATGTATCTCAGTGGTGTACCAAACGTTACTTTAATGATGTAATTAATATGCTTGGATTTTCCATCTGATGTTCTTAGGCACTACTTGTGTTAGCATGTGATACCACCAATTTCAAAGATATTTGGAAACAGCCGCTTTTTGTTAAAGGAGTTGGCAAAGAAAGAAAAGGCTTAATAATCCAAGTCAGATTCCTTAACACTTGAAAAACATTTGTGTCAGATGTGTTCAGATGACATGACAATTTGGAAGGATGATGTCTCTGAAGTTTATACAAGCTGCATTATTTATAGTCTGTCACTTCTTTCTCTTCTTTTCTTTAAATTCATGAATGTAGAAACAATCATCAAGGCTTCAGGCAGGTTCAGTTATTGCCCTGACACATCAATCTTTGAAAACGCTGACGTGCAAAATCAGTTAGCATTTTTGTGGAATCGCCTGCGCCGACGGGGGCATTTCAGCTGGTGCATCATTTCATTAAGTGGCGCTTAAAATTTATAAGATCGCAGATTAAGTTAGTTCTCTTTTCCTTCCAAGCAACCATTATGTTTTCTTGCACCATTATATGGTCTGGAAACCCCATGACTTTAGCAGCTGCATAAGGGACAGAAAATAACAGCTGGATATTTTCCTGGCGTGGAGATACAGTGATGGTGGAAACTGCCCCTGTTTATTTCTGTCAGTTATGCACCTGTCCATAAAAAAGAAGGAAATCCTAGTACTATTATTAAACATTTGTTTTGCGTGTCGAGATCCCCAAAGGTAAAGGTAAAGGGACCCCTGACCATCAGGTCCAGTCGTGTCCGACTCTGGGGTTGCGGCGCTCATCTCGCTTTATTGGCCTAGAGCCGACGTACAGCTTCCGGGTCATGTGGCCAGCATGACAAAGCTGCTTCTGGCGAACCAGAGCAGTGCACGGAAACGCCGTTTACCTTCCCGCCAGAGCGGTTCCTATTTATCTACTTGCACTTTGACGTGCTTTCGAACTGCTAGGTGGGCAGCAGCTGGGACCAAGCAACGGGAGCATACCCCGTCACAGGGATTCGAACCGCCGACCTTCTGATCAGCAAGCCCTAGGCTCTGTGGTTTAACCCACAGCGCCACCTGGGACCCCGAGGTCCCCAAGCCACCCCTCAAATAACACACACTTCATACAGGAATTTAAGTTTAAGGTTTTTTGGCATATTTTTGGCCACAACTTTATTAAAATACAAAAATGTGAGTGGTTGCTTAGGCATTGGTTCCGACTATCTGTCCCCTCCTGGGGTCAGACTGACAACCGCCCGCCTTATGGAAGTCAGTAAAGGGAAAACACTTTGGGGAGAAAATAGGGGTCGGGTGTCTAGCCCTCATCTCTCCCCTAATGTTCCCAGAGGCTCAAGCATGGTCCTGACCAGGGGGTATGGACAAAAGCATGGTGAGCCCCTGAATTCCTTTAACGGAATTCCCTGCGCAGCAGCAACATTGGAGGGGCAGACCACAGCCAACCCTGACCCCTCCACCAACCAATTTAATAACCAATGCCTAACCGCCAACCTTACAAGTTGTGACTAATTGCTACGCAGTAGGCGAAAACCAAATGGCACCAGCCAATCAGCCAAGTGGAAAAATTCCTACCAGGCCCCTGCCCCAAAAGCAGACGACCCCATGACAGGCATAGCAAGGTCAACACGCAAGCCTAAATTATAGGGAGGGAGGGCGGGTGATCCAAATGCACGCAGCAAAGAGGCTCCTCATCACGTGCAGGAGGAATATATAGCCTCTGGGCTGTCCTTCAAACATTGCAACATACAAATCTCCCCAATAACCCACAGGGCCCAATCACATGCCTTGGCTATCTATCCGATCCCACCCAACAACAGAGGGGTGTCTTGCTGGCCCCCACCGCAACATGTGCTCTCCATGAAGGAGAACCTGCTTAGTGCAATACTATACTACAGAAAAGCTTCATTTTCGTGGTTTTGTTCTAGAAGTTTTGGACTACAGCTCTCATCAGCCCAAGCCAGCATGGTCAATGATCAGGGATGATGGGAGAACACCAGGTTTTATTTATTTTAACATTTATTAAATTTATATCCCATCCTTTCTCCCAATAGAGCCCAGGGTGGCGAAGGTTAAGAAAGACTGCTATGGAAGATGCTAATGTGATGAGACTAGAGTCCAGGAAGACAAGAATCTGTATCAGAGGCTAATGGAGAAATAGATATAGAAATGTGTGCAAGTAGGAGGGGGTGGGGATTCTTCAGCTGGGAAGGGAGGCTTCCCATTGCCTAAGTCTGGTTAGGGCCTGAGTCTGAAGGGGACTCACCTGTGCTGGATCCTCAGGTGCAGGCATCTGCTGAGTCTGCTCTGGCTCCTGATGGGATGGAGCACCCATTGCCTGCAGGTGCTCCACTCCCAGCCCCGTCAGGGGAAGCTGAGGTTGCCTCTGGGTCCGGTAACCCTCCAGCCTCTCCTGAGCTGCAGAGGCTCAGGGCAGAGAGGCGAAGGGAACTGAGTTCCCGCAGGAGGAGTGCTCACCTCCAAGCCAGGAGAGGTGAGTCACCAGAGGATCGGGGCCGCCCTATGCCTCGGGGCAGATAAAAGCCGGCCAGCCCCAGCCCCAAGTTGCAGGAGCAACATTGTTGGTTACCAGTTCCTACTTGAAACCTGTTCTGCTTTCCTGCCTGAGCTCCTGACCCGCCCTGGTTCCCTGCTTGCCTACCTGTTCCCGACTTTGCCTGACTCCCTGCCCTGCACCCAGCTTCAGCGACCACGGACTGCCTTTACGTTGTACCTCTGACCACGGACCGGACTTAGACCTCGCCTTTCAGGTAAACCACGGGACCAGCACATATGGGGACTTCTGAGCAGCTCCTGAAGCCAGCCAGAGCCAACTGCTCCGGGCTGCTGAGACTGCCGCTGCGATGTTTCCCAGGGACACTAGATGAAATCCGGGGACATTCTGGGGATGGAATTTGTCTGGGGACTTATTCGCAAATCCACGGACTGTCCCCGGGAAACGGGGACGTCTGGTAACCCTAGTTTACTGTTCTTATTCTTATTAAAGTCATTTGACATTTTATGTGGCCTTTCTATATGTTGGGTTTTGCATCTTGTAAACCGAGATGGGAAGACATTATGCTTTGAATGGCAGCTTATAAATGTCAAACAAATCTTAAAACATGTTTCTCTCAAAATGTGCTATAGTGTGTGTGTATTTTTCGAGCTGTGAACTCTATCCCAACTTTTGGAGAAATGATTTCCAGTCATCATGGGAAAGGGAGGTCATAAAAGAGGTGCAGTCCTGTGGATTGTCACACCTCTACCTGGAGTCCATGATGTATAATCAAGCTAGAACTGCAATCTCCCGGAGATTGAGCGATATTGCCAGACAAGAGGACATAGCTCAAGTGAAACCAGGGATGTTCCTAGGGGACCAGATATATCAAATGAAACCAGCCCCCTATCTCGCGGAAATCCACTATGTGGAATACCACAGACTTCTTATAGCGGCTAGACTAAACGCCCTTGATTCCACGGTATTGTGGGGAAGGTACAAGGGAGTTCCATACACCCAGAGAACCTGTCATTGTACTATGGGCGTGGTTGAGTCTACCAAACATATCCTTCTGTCTTGTCCTCTCTATGTAGAACTTAGGCAAAATCTTATAACTCCATTTTTACGTCAATCCAGCTTTCTACCCAGAGAAAGACAGGTTTTATATTTACTGAATAATATTACTAGAAATACAGCCTCCCTGGTGGCTAAATTTCTTTTTTTAGCTTCTAAGCGTCGCAAGATTTTAATTGATTGTATCGATATGGGGCTATTTGTTTAGTTCCATTCTATTGTGGATTATGTTTCCTTTTTTCAAAGTTCTCTCAGATGCTTTTAATTCTGTACAAATGTATTCTTCTGACTGACAGTCGAATAAAAGAATGGTGATGATGATGATGATTACTTTTGGAGAAATGCAAAAGCCAATGGATAGCTGAAATCTGATCCAAACATTCATCTGCAAGAGGAGTCTGGATCAGGTTGCTTTGTAAAGGAATTTGCAAATGTGACATTCCTCTACACTCCCAATTGCTCTTAACCAAAGGCACAGGTAAACTCAAAGGACATGACTGTGCACGAAAGCTTTAGCTAAGCAGAATTTCTAGGAAATCCAAATGTCTGGTATTTTAAAGAAGGAGCCAAGAGACACAGGGAATATATGTTCATCATGAAAGTAGCATCTACAGATCAAAAGCACAAGTGTTCTTTCATGAAATTTTATAATGAGGCAAATGTACAAGTGCAACTCCTAATTAATAGAAGCATATGCTAAGACAAACAATCTGTTAAGAATGTTAGGAATTTAGCTTGGATATTTTTATTGCCGTTTCCTCCCCACCTCCCATCCACCCCCGCCTGCTGCCTAGAAACTAATCCCAGCTGAGTTCTGGATTTCCATTCTTCATATCCTGTAAGTCATATTTCAGCTGGCACAGCCAGTTTTTCATTTAAACAAACAGGAATAAAATTGTAAATCTAGTCACGTTTAATGTTCTGCAGCTAAGAAATACAAAATGCAGCAAGAAAGGACGGATGTTGTTTTTGCCACAATTGATCTCTTAAAAACTGTTGCTCATTTAGAAAACCAGAGATACATGACATGTGCACTGAATAGCATTAAAGGGGGGGAGGGCTCCCCTTTGAACTCTTCCATGTTGTTTCTGTAGAGTCTATAAAACCAGCATCCAACTGTAAGCCAATAACCGGAGAGTCTGAGATGTGGAAAGGGACACTCTTATCAGATGTATCCTCTAAAAGGAGACAAAGCCGTTTCTTCTTTAGGATAGTTTAGGCGCCTTCACATGGCAATATGGACGTCACATCAGCAAAACAAATGGCAATCTTTAGCCTTCTTTCTGCATCCTTTCATTGGGTTAAGTAAACACAGGAGGGAGAAGAGCTGCAGGAGCTCCATTAACTTGTAACCCAAAATTTCAGATCCCCCTCTGACGTTTTGTGCCACGCCCCAAAATGAGTAATTGACACAGCAAATCAGGGTTGTTGTTGTTGTTGTTGTTGTTGTTGTTGTTGTTGTTGTTGTTGTTGTTGTTGTTATCATCCTGTAGTTTTAGAACCCAGATTTTCCAGGTGTTTAAAACCCATAGGTAGCTTCCACGAGGACAGGAAGCACCCCGGTTCAGAAGATCATAAACCGCAAAGTCCAACAAGAAAATGTCTGCTTAAAAAAAAAAAGGTAATGGTAAAGGACCCCTGGACGGTTAAGTCCAGCCAATGGTGTCTATGGGGTTGCGGCGCTCATCTCGCTTTCAGGCCAAGGGAGCCGGCGTTTGTCCACAGACAGCTTTATGGGACATGTGGCCAACAAGGAAATGTCTGATAGTGTTGTACAGTGAACATGGGGGGAATTTATATCCCTAGGATTTAAAAAAAAAAAACTTTAAGAAGATGGGGTCACCAAGAGAACTTAGATAAAGAGAGTCCATACTGTAGCTCTCTTCATAAGGTGTTACATGCTGAACATATGGGTGGCAAAAAGGACAGGAACAGAGAGGGGTGTAACATTGAAAATGAAGCTGTCTGGGTGGTTCCATTCTGTGACAGTCCTACACATGAATCATGCTTGAAAAGGGAGGGGTTGTATCGATAGCAAAAAGCATTGTGTTATTGTTGTTTAGTTATTTAGTCGTGTCCAACTCTTCGTGACCCCATGGACCAGAGCACACCAGACGCTCCTGTTTTCCACTGCCTCCCGCAGTTTGGTCAAACTCATGTTAGTAGCTTCTAAGAACACTGTCCAACCATCTCATCCTCTGTCGTCCCCTTCTCCATCTTTCCCAACATCAGGGTCTTTTCCAGGGAGTCTTCTCTTCTCATGAGGTGGCCAAAGTATTGGAGCCTCAGCTTCAGGATCTGTCCTTCCAGTGAGCACTCAGGGCTGGTTTCCTTAATAAGAGGAACAAGCACATTTTTTGAACAAAGAAGCAAAGTTTCTCAGTGAGGCAGTAAAATAATCCTGCTCCTTCAAATGGATTACTCAAATCCAAAACAAAACACTGAAAAATTTAGGCTAAGCCCTACTTTTTACACCTGCATGCAAGCCTCCCAAAAAGATACAGTGATATAATATGTTAAAACAAGTTGAACAGAAAACAAAGATCTGTGTATTATTAAAGAGACTGAAGCTCTTACCGGCAATAAAAGCAAGGGCAAAAGTGAGCTTTCTAATAAAAACCAAATGTCTCCCATATGTTGCCATATGGTCCAACATGAGACTCTTGGTCATATAAAACTAATCCAAATAATAAACCATAGCACAAAGCCAAACATTTCCAGAATATGGAAATATATCCAAAAGGGCTGCCATATTTTGTGGGTAATTGTGCCCCTGAAGGACCAGGTGCGCAGCCTGGGAGTCATTTTGGACTCACAGCTGTCCATGGAGGCGCAGGTTAATTCTGTGTCCAGGACGGCTGTCTACCAGCTCCATCTGGTGCGCAGGCTGAGACCCTACCTGCCCGCGGACTGTCTCACCAGAGTGGTGGATGCTCTGGTTATCTCCTGCTTGGACTACTGCAATGCGCTCTACATGGGGCTACCTTTGAAGGTGACCGGAAACTGCAATTAATCCAGAATGCAGCAGCTAGACTAGTGACTGGGAGTGGCTGCCGGGACCACATAACTCCGGTCCTTAGAGATCTACATTGGCTCCCAGTATGTTTCCCAGCACAATTCAAAGTGTTGGTGCTGACCTTTAAAGCCCTAAACGGCCTCAGCCCTGTATACCTGAAGGAACATGTCCACCCCCACCGTTCAGCCCGGACACTGAGATCCAGCGCCGAGGGCCTTCTGGCGGTTCCCTCACTGCGAGAAGCAAAGCTACAGGGAACCAGGCAGAGGGCCTTCTCGGTAGTGGCGCCCGCCCTGTGGAATGCCCTCCCATCAGAGGATTTAAGGGATCAACAACTACATGACATTTAGAAAATACCTGAAGGCAGCCCTGTTGGGAAGTTTTTAATCTGTGATGTGTTAATGTATTTTAATGTCTGCTGGAAGTTGCCCAGAGTGGCTGGGGAGACCGAGCCAGATGGGCGGGGTACAAATAATAAATTATTATTATTATTATTATTATTATTATTATTTTGAAGAGCAGAAAAGAGGACACATTTGCCAACTTCTACTTTTAGCTATGGATCGCTATGACGACTCTCATTATACATACCCATGAAAAAGAGGACGTGTCCTGGGAAAAGAGGACATATGGCAACCCTCATGAGACTGTGGAATACTCTACCTAATATTTCTCTGAGCAGGAAACAGAATCAAAACTCTTCCGCCACTTTTCTCCAGTTTGGATGGGCTTGATCCTTTTTTCGTTTTGTTTAGCCTGAGCACGTGGTGCTTCTCACAAGTACAATATTGTTCCATTTTAAAGGCAATTGTGATAGCTTCATGGGGTGGTTGGTTCATATGGTAAGCCATTCATTTGTAATGTCATACCACACCATGTAGATTAATCACTATCACATGGTGCCACAAGGAGACTAGCATTCCTAAATTAAACTTCTTACTAGTATCTTATAATATCGCCAAGAACTAGCATGGTGCAGTAGCATTTGGCAACTAACTCTACATGAATAGCTAGTTGATCTGGGCATTATACATAGCTGATTATTATGTTCTGCACAGATATTACATATAGTTGATTATACATAGTTGACTATTATCCATAGCTGATCATTAACACAGTCGATCTGAGCATTATAGCTTGAGACCAATTTACTTGTGAGGTTCTCTCATTCCATATTTGTCCACTTCCCTGCTTCAATTTGCAGAAGTGGCCCAGTCCCAGGTGCCACATAATATTTGCTTCACACACGTAATAAATTTGTCTTGCAGTGTGGCAGAACCCACATTTTGCAACTCCTTGCCTATTGACATCTTTGTTGTACTCTTTTTTTGGCATCTGCTTAAAACATTTTTGTTTAGGAAAGCCTATTCAGAAATGCAGGTGTTGACCATAGCTGTCAACTTTCAGATTTGAAAATAAGGGATTTTTTCAAACTTTCAGATTTGGAAATAAGGGATGCCGCGAGGGCGGTGCAATGGCACCAAGTAGCCTCACCACCCTGCGCTCCAGAGGCTGCGCGCGAACGGGTGAGCGAAAGAGCGAGCGCATAGACGGCAGGCAGGCTGCCTGTCTGGTTGGGCATGAGGGTCTGGCTGCACAAGGCATGCAAGCTCCGCCCCCAGTCGGTCTCAGACTCCTTATTGGCAGCCGAGCAATGCAGCTGAGGAGCCTCCCTGGCCGGCAGGGAGGGAGAGGAGCTGCTTCCTTTGAAATCCAGGAAATTTAAGGGATATCAACAATCCGGGAAACCAGCGGGAAACGGCATTGGAATAAGGGAGTTTCCCGCAAAAAAGGGGAGGGTTGACAGCTATGGTGTTGACATGTTTTAATCTCTTGTTAGCCTACTGTTGATTTCAGCTATCTTTTACATGTTTTTAATTACTTGTTTAAAACTGCTTTCATTGATAATGTTGATATTTCTTGGAACCCACTTTCAGGTTTTATTACAAACAAGCAGGCCTGGATTGAGTTTCTTTGAGGTTTGGTTAGTTGATTGGTTTTAAGGTTTCACCATCTTAACCTGACCAGCTACATTTGCTGACACAGGTGTATGATGAATGGTCTTGTGTGCTACCTTTCCCCATAATTAAGCTTTGTCTAGATCAGTGTTTCCCAACCTTGGGTCCCCAACTGTTTTTGAACTACAACTCCCATCATCCCTAACTAGCAAGATCAGTGGTCAGAGATGATGGGAATTGTAGTCCAAAAACACCTGGTGACCCAAGGTTGGGAAACACTGGTCTAGATGAATTGAATATTCCTTCTTGAATTACAAAGGGGAAGAGACTGTCACAGTTTATTTACCTTCAGCTGCTAAGTAGTAGGGCATTTGCCCAGGATTGGCCCAAGATGTTTTGCTGCCAGAGGCAAATGACAAAATGATCCCCTTTCCCCATCCTTTGCAAGGTAAAGGTAAAAAGTAAAGGACCCCTGGATGGTTAAGTCCAGTCAAGGGTGAGTATGGGATTGCAGCGCTCATCTCGCTTCAGGCCAAGAGAGCTGGTGTTTGTCCACAGATAGCTTTTCGGGTGATGTGGCCAGCATGACTAAACCACTTTTGGCACAACAGGACACCGTGACAGAAACCAGAGCTCACGGAAATACCGTTTACCTTCCCGTCACAGCGGTACCTATTTATCTACATGCACTGGTGTGGTTTCGAACTGCTAGGTTGGCAGGAGCTGGGACAGAGCAACAGGAGCTCACCCCGTCAAGGGGATTGGAACTGCTGACCTTCCAGTTGCCAAGCCCAAGAGGGTCAGTGGTTTAGACCACAGCGCCACCTGCGTCCAAATGGACAGGCGACTGAAAGTTTCTGGTGGTGAAATAATGCCCTCCACTGCAAACAGAGCCCTGTCCTTCGACAGAAAGGAATGGCTGGAGGCTTAGGAGGAGGAGCCAGGAAGCAGCTGTTAAGTATCATTGGTTTAATTGACACAGAAATGGAAAATGCCTGTGTATTAATAAAGGTTCAACATGAGGAGATTCCACTAAAAACCAAGAAGAGCACTCTGGGCTCTTGCTGAGCTGATAATTAACAAATTGTTGCTTTCCGCTAGCTAACATGTGAGTGTTGTAACCTTAGATCAAGTGACAAAGATACTGAACTGCAAATCGTCATTTTAAAAGTATGGTGGCTTCAGTCTTTCTCTGAACACCACAGAGAAAGAAAGGGTGTAAATGAAGCTCTCCAAGAAAAGCTGCATAGCCTTAGGCAGGCTAAGGCAGGATGCAATGGGGGAGACACAGTTCGGATTTTTGGAACCATTTTTTTTTATTTCTACTGAGATGCTGAACCTGTGCTGGACAGAGCAAGACATGGTATGGATATTTTAGATGTATCTTTGATGATGCTTCTGCTCTGTTTTTGAGAGTTCTGCAAGTAAATTTCGAATAGTATTTTTATGGGTCTGGACAATTATTTCTTCCTTTTTTATATAAATAATTTTTATTAAAGATTTTTACATGCATTCTTTTAATTAAAATTTAACAATCATATGTTATACAAATTTTCTGACTTCCACCAACCACTTCTCGGGATTTTCACTTCTCTTAACTTCCTCTTGTATTTCATACTCCACTATTACTTTCAATAATCAAATTCAAATATTATTTCCCAAAATTATTTATGTAATATTTCTTAAATTTAACCTCACAAAACTGCTTGCAAGCCTATTAGAATGATTTGTTGTTTACAATTATCTTTCAAATATATCTCAAATTTAGTCCAATCTTTTAGAAATTCCTGGTCCCGTCGGTTTCGAATTCTTCCTGTCATCTTATCCAACTCTGCATAGTCCATTAACTTCATCTGCCATTCTTCTTTTGTCAGTAACTCTTCTTGTTTCAATTTTTGTGCCATTAACATTCTTGCTGCCGTTGTTGCATATAAAAATAACTTTTTATCTTGTTTCTTAATGTCATTTCCTACAATTCCTAACAAAAATGCTTCCGGTTTCTTTATAAATGTATATTTCAACATTTTTTTCATCTCATTATATATCATTTCCCAGAAGCTTTTCACCTTCTTACATTCCCACCACATATGATATAACGTTCCTTCTTTTTCTTTACACTTCCAACATTTATTACTCATTTTATACATTTTAGCTAATTTTACTGGTGTAATGTACCATCTATACATCATTTTCATTATATTCTCTTTCAAAGCATTACAGGCAGTAAATCTTATACTTTCTTTCCACAATTTCTCCCAGTCCTCTAACTGTATATTATATCCAAAATCTTTAGCCCAGTGTATCATTACCGACTTAACCTCTTCATCTTTCAAATGCCATTCCAACAGTATTTTATACATTTTAGACAATATTTTCCACCTATTATTCAAGATTTCACTTTCAAACTTTGACTTATTAACATCAAATCCATTTTCTTTTAAATTTTCTTTAAACATTTCATTAATTTGACGGTAGTGCAACCAGACAATTATTTCTTCCAAACAGAGTCAGTTCTTATGCTTTTCACTCGCTTCAAACTGCAAATATATTTATTCATTATTATTATTATTATTATTATCATTATCATTATTTAAAGTGGAATACTGCCGTATACCCTCAGGTCTCAGGGTGGTTACAACGTAAAAACACAATGTAAAAACACAAATACATAGTAAAAGCAAAAACACAATTACACACACCCTCCCCTCCATACGCGCACATTTTAAAAGGGCACTGGATGTCAGTCAGCCCAAGGCTTGGTTGAAGAGCAACATTTTTGCCTGGGGAGAGCATTCCATAAATGGGAAGCCACTGCAGAAAAGGCCCGTTCTCAAGTTGCCACCCTCTGGACCTCTCACGGAGGAGGCACAGGAAAAAGAGCCTCAGGAGGTGATCTCAGGGGTCCATGTAGGTAAAATGGTAAAGGACCCCTGGATGGTTAAGTCCAGTCAAAGGCGACTATGGAGTGCGGTGCTCATCTATAAAAAGCATTCTTGCTTTATAACTCAGAAGCAAGGACCACATATTTGTCAGAGTTTCGCCCGTGCGGTATGGCATAATGGCAACTGGTTGGCACTATACTGGCATAATGCTGTTAAAGGGTTTAAATAGCCCACTGAATAATATCAGCACGACTGCTATTAATTTCCACCTTTTTACTGCACACTTCAGCTAGTATGTGACCTCTGTTGTGTAACGGCAGTTACACTCCAGGGATTAGAGATTAACAACATGTGCTCCGAGTGGTTTATTTTACAATTGCTGTGAAATAAAAGCTGATGGAAAACGAGCCACTGCTGAATTACTCTGCCTACACAAAACAATATTTCTTTTTTTTTCTTCTCTTCTTTTTTTTTTATCACTGATGAAAAGCTTTTATTTTCCTTCCTTGTTCAAAATTTTAAGTGTTCGCTTGTAGTGTTAACACAACACAGGAGAACGGCGGCCTTTTGTCAGGAGAGAGGAGAGGAGGGAAAGAACACTAAGAGCTATTTCAGCACGTTATTTGTTGCAAGCTTATTGGAATAAATTTAATCAGTCGAATCTCTGTCACAGATAATTAACACACAATTTAGGTCTTTAAAAGCACCCAGCAAGCCAATGGATGTTATTTTCGAGATAAGCTACAGTCAGTCAGACTGTCTATCTTTCATGAGGGAAATGTCAATGAATTTGCTATGCTGCTTTTATTAGGTGGTTGTTGTTGACAAATCCAATCCCAAATCTCTCTCTCTCGCTCTCTCTCGCTCTCTCGCTCTCTCTATCTATCTCTCTCTCTCTCCCTCCCTCCCTCCCTCCCTCCCTCCCTCTCTCTCTCTCTCTCCTCTGTGTGTTAAGAGACTTGTTTGCTGTGAATTTACTCACTGCTACATATATATATATATAATGCGCTGAAGCTACTTGAGGAAAAAATTACTTCTGTTACAGAATGATACTGAAGAATCTTGAATGCTGCGATTCAAATTTTACTTCTTATACGACTTCATATTATGAACAGGAGACAATCAAATTAGTAGGAATTTGTTTATTTACTTACAATATTTTGGAACAACAGATTTCAAGACTATATTTGGCCATTCATATTTTTGTAATGTTCTTCTATTAAATGACTATAAATATGCACCTCATAAATTGCAATGGATTACTATTTTATCATTTCTATTTTAACAGGTTAAAAAGGTAATAAGAACCTGTCACGTGGTGAAGAAACTTTTTTTAATAAAAACTTCCCCTGATTTTCCATAATATTAATTTCTTAATCAAAATTTAGAAAGATTTAGATAGTGTGAAGAACATCTGTTAATTAAAATGGGAGATCACTGAAGGTTGTTTCAGACGACAATGAAGATATATTACACTGGTCATTATGAACGCTTATCTAGCATGTTTTGTTTTTCTGGAATTCTCCACAAGGTTTCCATGCTTAACCTGTTGGTTTGTTCCAGGCAGACATGCGACGGACTGAAAAGCCACTAAATCCAAATAAAAATTCCAATCCCTGCATCAGAAAGAAGCTTGTAATGTATGCAGATTTTCACTGAAGCTTTTTCATGCCAGTTGCAGGCTTCTCTTTCATAGTAGACTTTAAAAACTTGAGACATTTCACTTACTATTTCGTCTGCAAATTTGGGTGCATCTTCATGGGAAAGCTTTGATCACTCTCAAATGCAAATTACATGGTTTACTTCAGTGATAGCAATGATTTGGGCAAGTTTTTTTGACACTTGGGCAAAAAAAAATGAAAGGCACAAATACAGGATGGGTGACACCTGGCTTGAGAGCAGTACAAGTGAAAAGGATCTAGGAGTCTTGGTAGACCACAAACTCGACATGAGTCAACAGTGTGATGCAGCAGCTAAAAAAGCCAATGCAATTCTGGGCTGCATCAATAGGAGTATAGCATCTAGATCAAGGGAAGTAATAGTACCACTGTATTCCGCTCTGGTCAGACCTCACCTGGAATACTGTGTCCAGTTCTGGGCACCACAGTTCAAGAAGGATACTGACAAGCTGGAACGTGTCCAGAGGAGGGCAACCAAAATGGTCAAAGGCCTGGAAACGATGCCTTATGAGGAACGGCTTAGGGAGCTGGGTATGTTTAGCCTGGAGAAGAGAAGGTTAAGGGGTGATATGATAGCCATGTTCAAATATATAAAAGGATGTCATATAGAGGAGGGACAAAGGTTGTTTGTTTTCTGCTGCTCCAGAGAAGCGGACACAGAGCAATGGATTCAAACTACAAGAAAGAAGATTCCACCTAAACATTAGGAAGAACTTCCTGACAGTAAGAGCTGTTCGACAGTGGAATTTGCTGCTAAGGAGTGTGGTGGAGTCTCCTTCTTTGGAGGTCTTTAAGCAGAGGCTTGACAGCCACCTGTCAGGAATGCTTTGATGGTGTTTCCTGCTTGGCAGGGAGTTGGACTGGATGGCCCTTGTGGTCTCTTCCAACTCTATGATTCTATGATTTAGAGGAGGACTACTATAAAACCAGGATTCTGTGGGGCCATGCCATGTCAAAAATGCAACATCTGTTCAGAAAAGTGAAACAAACAAACTACTATAGCACAGCTATATAAATAAAAAATGTGAAAATATAGCCTTTCATTAGCTCTATCGCCACCTAGTGTTGACCTCCCTGCCTTCTGCCCACCAGTCTCAATCAGCAACAGTCAACACTGGCTTTTAGTCTTCACTTCAGTGTTGGGAAAGCAGCAGCAACTGATTCATTGTGTTGATTCAGCCTCCGCTTCAATGCCACAAACTGAATCATTCCTCAATACTGACAAGGTTGATCACCAGTCATTATTGCTGTGAACATTTAGAATCTCCTGAATCAGAATAAGGTAGCGTTTTGAATCATGATGAACAGGGAGGGACATTTCAATAGCAAGTTGGCGTGTAAATCATCAATAACGCCACCCTTTCCATGGAATTAGCTGGCTTTTTATTGTTTCTTGGTTGAAAGAACTTCACTATTAATCATCGATATTTATACATAAACATTAAGGCTGCAATCCTACACACAGTTTGAACTGCTTAAAATCCCATTAGGGAGATTTAAGCAGCTTGTGTGTAGGACTGCAACCTGACGCATCTTCTGGCTTAGAGATGCAATGCAGAACTGATTTTTGTTTTAATTTCATCACCTCTTACAAAGGCAGATGACTGCTTTGCATTCTGCTTTAGCACTCAGGTCCACGCATGTTTAATTCATGAATATCAGATGATTGGATGTGGTATAATTTACACTTGCAGAATTCACAATGCTTTATGAAGTTATTTGTAGCAACACTGGAGCCGAGAGAGAATATGATTTGGGATGTGGATGTTTTCTGACAAGCTACAACAAAACTGGTGTTGTTGTTTTTTAAAGAAGTGCCAATTATCATTGTAAGTTGGGGGAGAGGCTGGATCCTTGAGATCCCTTCTAATTCCTTGATCCAGCATGAATTCAATTCCGGGAATAGCCAGGCTAGCTTCCCGGTGACGCAATGGCCCTCTAAGTATGGGCCATTAAGGTAACAAAGGGCGTGGTTCTGTGCCAGACAGAAAACGGGTGTCCCCTTCCTCCAACTCTGTAGTAGTTAGAAAGACAAAGGCCAGAGGTGGAGAGCTGAGGTGTCAGAGAGGTAGAAGCTAGAACCTAGCAAGCTGTGCAGCTGGGAGACAAAGCTATGTCTGATCTCTGTTGGAATCCGAGTCTGTGGCTATCAGTTCACTTGGGGTGCTAATGCTGCAAACCCCTCCGTCGTAGGCTCAGGTTGTAGATATGTGTAAATAAACTGTTGTAGTGTGGGTTAATGATTTCAGCAAGTGATTTCAGCTCTCTGACATAGCAGGCAGGAGAGACAGCTTCTTCATGTAACAACTCTTTATTCAGGCAAACAAGACTGAGGGAACTGAGGGTAGGGAAGCTACATTTATAGGGACAGAGAACTGGCAAGGAAAAGATACATTTTGGAGGGGAAACTCTCAAGCAATCGCACAGCTGCTTTTTGGCAGGAACCAATAAGACTGGGGATCCAAATACAGCAACTTGAATGCACCAATAGTAACTGTTCCTTCTGGGACAGGAAGGCAGTTACTTTACCCTAATGTGATTACAGACAATAGTAATACAGATATGATAACATTTTGAATCAATACACAACATAAACCGTATGTCCTGAAGACACCACAGTCTCCGCTGTCCCTCATTCCAAAGGAAACACGAACCCTGGGACCGCTGGAATCTTGCACCACTCAGAGATTGGGGTGGCATGCAAATGCACATGCAGCTCATGTCATATGTGGGGGTTATTTTCTGGGGATGGCACACATGAGCAATCTTACCTTCTTGGAGCTGGCACACTGAATGGGTCTTACCCACCGCCACCGCCAAGCAAGGCAACGAGATTTTAAACTCTCCACCTTGTTTATTAGGCTTTCGGAGGCTCTCACAAGATATCGCAAGCCTCCCAGAGCCTGGTGAGCTTTCCTTCTGTGCATTTAATTTGTGCGATTTTAACTGCATATAGTTGAAATCGCACATATTAAGCGCACATAACTCGCAAGTATTTGTGTGTGTGCGCGCGCACACACACACTAAAGCAGATCTGAAAATTTGAAATTATTGAAACGGACTGACGGGATCTGGGGGGCTCAGTTTTGAGAGGCAAGGTTGTATTTTGGGACAATGAGATTTGCATGCACCATCCTTAAATTTCTCAGTTCCTTCAAAACTTACGAGTTTTTCCTCGCAGCCTTCTGACTAGCAGAGTTCTGTTTTACGTTCAGGGTTACATTTACCAGGTTAGCTAATACAGTCTTTAGCTTGGATTTCAACTTCCAAGTGAACATGTTGTTGACTCATAAGCACTCGCTGACATATCAAAAAGCTAGAGTAGTCTAGCTAACAATTTAAAAAAAATTGGCCCAAGTCAAGTCTTATCCAAAAGGTACAGGCAGTCCAAGCTGTTCTCAAAACAAAGCAAGGAACTGCCAGGAATCTATTGAAAATAAATGACAAGAGACTCAGGTCAATTTTATGTGCTTAGCAAAGAATATGAAGGACAACATACCCTCCTGAAATGTGTGGTGTGTTTTTTCTCTCCACAGAGGAAAGCATTCACTGCTGAGAGAGGTCACCGTGTTTGTCTCTTCGAGCAAAAACAACAAAAAGCCTTATGGCATTTTAAAGACTAACAATTTATCATGTGTAAGCTCTCAAGCATCAGATGAGAGTGTTATCCCGAATTGAAAGAAAACACACACAGAGAGATGGGGAAGTAATGGTACGCAGTAAGAGTAGAAGAAAATTAAATGCAAAAAAATATATAAACCATTATTATTACAGTATTAACAACAGTCGTTCACATAGAACCATTGTGTTGATAAGACAGACATTGGTAGCATTGGTAAGCCGATTAACACATGCAGAGTAATTAAATAATAATAATGGGTCAATTCAATCCTGCTTTGTCAATATTGCTATTTTGGGTGTCCAATTTGTTTCCATTCATTCTTTTTCATAGATATTGGCCCATTTATTGCACATGAAAAGCAGAAGAACATTGTTGGTGATTGATGGTGGAATATCACGTTGGCAGATTAGCAGGTGACTGAACCCCTGATATTGCGGGTGACATTATTAGATAATTTATAGTGTTGCTGGAGCACAAAAGGAGACTACCAGTATTTGGACATAATATCCTCATGTGATTATCACGGCGTGGTTGGGAGGGGGGAAATGCAGACTCCATGCCCAGTAGCGGAGCTTCATGCTCCGGCACCGGGGGAGGGAAGCAGGCGTGGCGGGGCTGGCATGCGTTCTGGGGGCATGGTGCGCATTCTGGGGGCGTGGCTCATGTTCTGGGGGCATGGTGTGCATTCTGGGGACATGGCTCGCGTTCTGGGGGTATGGTGCACCGCCCGCAGGGGCGTGGCACATGTTCTGGGGGGCAGCCGAGATGGAACCCTACCAGGATCACGATACCCGGGGCGCCCCGCCCCCTACACCCCACCCTTCCTACTCCAGTGTCCATGCCCAGCCCCACCATCCATGCATTGGGGGAAGGTCTTATGGGGGGTTGATTCTCTAAATGTAAATGCACATCCTCGTGAAGTCAAACCTTCTGCAATCAGGGTTCTAAAGCATGAGGGCAGCCTACTGTATGTGTTTAGAGGAGGCTCCCCCAAAACACAGCCTTTGGGGTAGCAGGACTAGCAGCAAAGGTGAAATGGTGAGATAAACAAATAAAAACTTCCAGTGCAATTCTCTACACCATCTACTCAGAAGTGAATCCCAGCAAGTTCAACAGGGATTATTGTGGATTTGTTGTTTAGTCGTGTCCAACTCTGTGTGACCCCGTGGACCAGAGCACGCCAGGCACTCCTGTCTTCCACTGCCTCCCGCAGTTTGGTCAGACTCATGTTGGTAGCTTTGAGAACACTGTCCAACCATCTCGTCCTCTGTCGTCCCCTTCTCCTTGTGCCCTCAGTCTTTCCCAACATCAGGGTCGTTTCCAGGGAGTCTTCTCTTCTCATGAGGTGGCCAAAGTATTGGAGCCTCAGCTTCAGGATCTGTCCTTCCAGTGAGCACGCAGGGCTGATTTCCTTAAGAATTGATAGGTTTGATCTTCTTGCAGTCCATGGGATATTGTGGATAGGGGATTACAACTTTACACTATAATCCTCAATGCACTTTCTAGAGAGCAAGGCCCGTTGGACAAGTGGGGTTTACTATGCATGCGTAGAATTACACGGGTAGCCTTGCTTTACTAGTGTTCCTGACAGCTCTGGTTCATGACCCAAGACCACAAAAGGGGACAGAAAACAGAGGCTGGGTTCCTGTGGGCTGCGCTGATGCTGGATCTGGACCCTTCCCTTCTTATTCTTCATCTTGCAGCTGCAAGGAGGACAGAGGGGAACTGTAGGTATCGGAGCATTTGCTGTTAAATATAGAAACTCCTCTTATATTGTGTACTGGGACAAAGCCCTTCTATTTTCTTTTCCAGTTCCTTTCAGCTTTTCTCCAGTGCTATTTCGGCTACAAATAGCTTGTTTTGTTTGCCTGCACATAAAGTGAGTACGAGCTTTGCTTTTATATAAATCGCTCTTCCCTGTTGTAGCCTGCCAGAGGATTCAGACGCAGAATTCACAGAGCAGTTGGCAATGCATAGTTCTTAGTGAAGTCCTTTCAGTTTGTGGACTATTCTTCTCCACCCACATAATGCTAGATGTTTGTTGCCGAATAATAAGCAACGCGATACTGTGATTATCTCACATTAGGATTCCCCCCACTGACAGCTCCTTGAAGCTGCTTAAGAAGACTTGCACAGTCACCAGCTTCATTAAAGTTTGGTCACTTAATTTGTCAACCAAGTTAAAAGCCCCCCAGAGCCAAAGTTCACTTTGAAACAATCTAATACAATGTAAATGTTCACTTTATTTGGAATCTTACATCATACCTTAACACAGCCTTAAACTAACGACACGTTTCACCTACACAGATTTTCACATCATAAGCATTCAATAAAATTTAAAAAAAACATAATTTTTAAATAATCAGATTTATGATAGCTGCAATCTCCCTGCAAAATGTGGTTTCTTTCTCTATACTATGGGTTACCAACATTACAGTCATACCTCGGGTTACAGATGCTTTGGGTTGCGTGTTTTCAGGTTGCGCACCGCGCCGAACCTGGAAGTACCAGAACGGGTTACTTCCGGGTTTCGGCGCTCGCGCATGCGCAGAACCACCGAACTGCAACCCGCATGTGCACAGACATGGCACTGCGGGTTGCGAACACTGTGGGTTGCGAACGGGCCTCCTGCACGGATCACGTTCGCAACCCAAGCATCCACTGTATTGGGCCTGTAGGCACATTCGCAAACTGGCTGGGGAAACCATTGTGGGCCTGAAACCCAGACCACAACCTATTATATTGGTTGCAACAGAATGATTCTGTCAAAGCTAATTTCAATGAGGGGAAGAGATATTGCAGATACTAATATTGTGAAGCATGAAGCAACTGGGTGCATAAAAACTGACTCCTTTTGGGATAAAACATTGTCCACACCCATAAGTGTTATTCAGAACTACACTTGTAGAACTTTCTTCAAAACAGAAAAAACAATAGTGATCCATCCAAATAATTCCATACACTATCTTGTGCATGCACAGGCTCAGCATTTTATAATAAATAACTTTACTTCTTTCAGAAATCAAAACTCTCCCTCCCATTCCAGCCTGCAGTAGCCTGCATCCTGCCCTTCAAGGTGGTGATTTGCAACTGAATACCTTAATCATGTGATCTAAGGTTAAACACTCACGTGTTATAGCCAAGAACATTCTCAGTTAATCATTAACTCAGTTAGAGGTCAGATAGCTCTTAGTTCGCTGTCATGGAAAATCCCCACTGTTAGCAATACACAGGCATTCTTCATTTCAGTGCCAATTAAATACTTAACAAGTCTGCACCAAGGAAGGCTTTTGTGGGCACATGCATGCCCAGTCTCTACATTGGTGACCCCTATTATACACTGAATGTTTGTGGTAAAGCTGTCACAAACCAGTCTCAACGCCAAATGCAACATAGCATGCTTTTGAGCCCACCTACAGATGCTGCTGCTGTTTGGTAGAACTGAACTCCAGGAAAACAATTTGATAGCAAAACCTTTGACTAAAGTCACTGCAGAGCCACAGAAAAGCAGGCATCGTTACAGCAGTTGCAGAGGCACCTATTGTTCTCTTTAGCCTCTCTAAAGATAAAGTGGCCAAACAGTAGGAATCCTTATTATTATTGAAAGGGAATCAAAATTTCAATGTGCAAGAGCCTAAACAGGAGAGGGGGATTAGCAGCTGAGTCTGCCTTGACACATTTTAGAAGGATGGGATCTAATATGTTGTGTGCATTATTCAAGTCTAGTAATTACGGAGAAAACATATGATAAACACATGCTAATGAGATAAAGCATGAAGATGTTTGCTCCTCTCTAATGGAATTATAAGGAAGTGGGTTTGAAATATGCACAATGAAAATAAGTCATCAAATGTGTCATGGCTTACAAAACACAATGAAAAGGATTGATGTGTTTTATGCAGGCTTTAATGTGGATGTGGGTTTGTTATTTACACAAAAAGTTCCCTACAGACGTTAAATCAGCATGGTGAAGCAAGCAACAGCTTGTATAAAGCAATCCTATTTAGTTAGACGTTCAGGTTACCAAAAAATAAAAATAAAAATCTAAACACTTCCCCATATGCCGGAAATTATTTTTAGTTTCTCTTAATGTTTTCATATTAAACAAAGAGGTACGTACATTTTCAGGAGACAAGATACACACATTCACATTGGGAAGTTTGTAAGAATTATGCAGTCAGTCATTTCAAGCTACGTACCTCTTGCTTTAATGATGGGAAATCCCGTTTTAATAAACGGGCAGCACAACCCGATACAGGCCAATTCTAAAGTAAGTCCCATCTTGTTCAGGGAGGCTTACTCTCAGGTAAGCAAGTATCCCGGAAACTGTAGTTTGTTAAAGATACTGGGAATCTTCCTCCTCCTCCTCCTCCTCCTCCTCCTGCTCCTCTTCTTCATCTTCTTCCTCTTCCTCTTCCTCTTCCTCTTCCTCTGCGATTACTCGTAGCCGAGTAAGATTGTCTTCCATAAACACGGTTGTAACAGTGAGTCCATGAGTGATTGTGGAGGCCAATTCTGGATCCACACGTCCTTCCACAGTGGAGACAGAGCTCAGACGATGCTGGATTTTGGCATCAATGTCGGCCCTTGTGGAAAGATAACTGCCCAGGTAGGAGAAGTGATCAACATTTTCCAAAGTTACACCATTGAGTTGGATTTGTGGTGCTGCAGAGGGGTTTTTTTGTGCTTGCTGGTGCAGCACTTTGGTTTTTTGGATGTTGAACGATAGGCCAAGCTTTTCATGTAAGCTTCTGCAAAGATATTTAGCAAGTGAGACTGGGAATTAGAGTTCTGGGGGAACTACAGTTACCAGGATTTGGGGGAAGGGGTGAACCATGTGTTTTAAATGCATGCTGGGTGTGCTTTAAATTTGTAGTGTGGATCTGCCCAACGGCAGGGGGCAAAGTTTATCCAGTCTCACCCTAGGGAAACTTACAAATTTACCATTATGGTACTATACAGTGTGATCCTACAAATACCTAAACTAAACCCCATGGTTTCACTGGGGCCAAGTCCCTAGTAACAATGTATAGGATTGTGTAACCTCCACAAGTACTAAGCATCTGATAATATATTATCTTTGCCCTCTATATGCTGAAATGTGTTGCATTGCTAACAAGGCTGCCAACTTGAATAAAATATGGGGGTGGGGCAGGTAACCCCACCAAAAAATCAATCACAAGACGCCCCCCCCCCATCATTTGAACGGCAATGTCCATCAAATTTGAAGGGGCCCAGCCCTGCGAAATATTTTATTAGGGGGGCTGAAGGGACTAAGACAGGGGTCAGCAACCTTTTTCAGCCGTGGGCCGGTCCACCGTCCATCAGACCATGCGGTGGGCCGGACTATATTTTTTTTGTGGGGGGTGAACGAATTCCTATGCCCCACAAATAACCCAGAGGTGCATTTTAAATAAAAGCACACATTCTACTCATGTAAAACATGCTGATTCCTGGACCATCCATGGGCTGGATTGAGAAGGCGATTGGGCCTCATCCGGCCCCCGGGCCTTAGGTTGCCTACCCCTGGACTAAGAGTTGGTTCCTATGATTGTTGACATTTCTCGCTATTGCAATTAAAACTTACTGATTGAATCATCCATGAATTTATTTCATTCAGGCCTGTAAAAAGTGTGATAGAACAAGTCACGTATCGTTGAGACAAAGAAACTAGGGTTGCCATGTTTCAAAAAGTGGAAATCTAGTGTTGAGAGCCAGTGTGGTGTAGTGGTTAAGAGCGGTAGACTCATAATCTGGGGAACCGGGTTTGTGTCTCCGCTCCTCCACATGCAGCTGCTGGGTGACCTTGGGCTAGTCACACTTCTCTGAAGTCTCTCAGCCCCACTCACCTCACAGAGTGTTTGTTGTGGGGGAGGAAGGGAAAGGAGAATGTTAGCCGCTTTGAGACTCCTTCGGGTAGTGATAAAGCGGGATATCAAATCCAAACTCTTCTTCTTCTTGAGCAAAGGTTGTTGAGGGTTTTTTCCCTGCCCGGACACTGTTTCCAACGGCTAAATTCCAGCAATGTCCAGGAAATCTGGACATATGGCAACCCTAATCTAGACCCACCCCCATAAATAGATATAGATATAGACATAGATATAATAAAATATAGGGTTTTAGGGGAAATATAGAATAAAATACAGAGTTGGAGAACAAACGTTTCCCTCTAAGCAGCCATCTCTTCATTGCTGTTTTCTTTTCAAAATTCATCCAAACCCTCTAGCAAGAAAGCAGCTTTATTTTTTTTCTCCCTGACTGAAACACAACGGGGAAGTTGATGCTTTACAAGACCAAATGACACCGTGGAACACCATCTCTCTGCTCCCCTGCTGATGGAAACAAGAATCTCTGAAGTCTAATAAAGCACCTGGTAATGTCAGGCAAACAAGAGCTAATAGAGCTAAAACCCAGATCGCCCTTGTGAAATAAAACATGTTCTGTCGGGAGGAAAAGGAGAATCCTGTTGAGTAGCTTGCCACTGTGCTCTACGCTCCCCGTTTGTTTTCTAAAATAAAAAGTCCCCATTATTTCTGTCTCGGCCAACCAAGAGCCCATTAAATTGCTATTGTTGGCATTTTTTTAAAAAAAAATGGCAGGCAGAGAGTGTCCTGTGTTCTACTGGAATATAGAAAAGTCCATGGAAAAGTGGCCACTGCTTTGAAGAATCTGCCAGAAACGTAGCTCTAGGAATTGCTTCGCATCTGAGATGCAAAAGGAAATGGCGCTTTTTCTGTATTGCAAATGATTTTCCAGGAATTGATAGCATTTCACCAGGAGGAAGAAGAGGAAAGGGAGAAGGGGGGGGGGAGTGTTGATTCTGTTGCAGATACCTATATGGATGACTTTTGCCTAAATTCAGTGGATCTAAACTACCAGCTTTATTCTACGCATGTTTACTCAGAAGCAAAGTTGACAGTGTTTAATGGCACTTATAGATGAGTACGGGACGCGGGTGGCACTGTGGTCTACACCACTGAGCCTTGGGCTTGCTGGTCGGAAGGTCGGCGGTTCGAATCCCCGCGACGGGGTGAGCTCCTGTTGTTCGGTCCCTGCTCCTGCCAACCTAGCAGTTCAAAAGCACATCAAAGTATCGCTCTGGCGGGAAGGTAAACGGCATTTCCGTGCGCTGCTCTGGTTTCACCAGAAGTGTCTTAGTCCTGCTGGCCACATGACCCGGAAAAACTGTCTGCAGACAAACATCGGCTCCCTCAGCCAGTAAAGCAAGATGAGTGCCGCAACCCCAGAGTCGTTCGCGACTGGACTTAACTGTCAGGGGTCCTTTACCTTTATACATGAGTACATAGGAATTCTCTGCTGGGTCAGCCTAAAGATCCATACAGTCCAAACTAGATGGAAAGGGAGAGGAAGCTCTGTTGTGCACACAGAAACCTGTTGTGTGAGCAGTGCTGCCTACAGCCCTAGATGTACATTAGCAAATTTAGGTTGACTTTCAGAGATGCGGGTGAAGGTTGGAAGCAAACCTTGCTCTTGGGGCTTACTTAGAGCTATGAGCAGCCCAACAGCATTTTCTGGGCCCAGTACACTGAATGCATATCTACCAAGTGCCCCAGAAAAAGCAGGACATCCAGTTTTTTTGTGTGAGGTCACAGGGGCCATTTGGGGGGCCACGATCTTGCACCCTCTCACGTTGCGCTCTCGACATGAAAAAAGTGGGGTTTTTTCAGGGCAAGAGTGAGGCGTTGGTCCCATGACTCAGGCAGGGACATGCCCCAGAAGACACATGTCCCAGTGTTGGGTCAGAAAAAGTTGGACAGTATGTGAATGTGTGTGATGGCCTGGGATTCAGACTCAGATGCTGAACCTGAGGGATCCCAGCCTGCACAGGATTCCCCGCCTCCAGAACCAGCTGAGCCGGGGCTGGGGCATGAGCCTCAAGGGTCCTCACCTGTGCTGGATCCTCAGGTGCAGGCATCTGATGAGTCTGCTCTGGCTCCTGATGGGGTGGAGGACCCATTGCCTGCAGGTGCTCCACTCCCAGACCCGCCAGGGGAAGCTGAGGCTGCCTCTGGGTCTGGTAGCCCACCAGCCTCTCCTGAGCTGCAGAGGCTCCAGGCAGAGTGGCGAAGGGAACTAAGTTCCTGCAGGAGGAGTGCTCACCTCCAGGCCAGAAGGAGAGGCAAGTCACTGGAGGATCGGGGCCACCCTATGCCTCGGGGCAGATAAAGGCTGCCCAGACCCAGACTCAAGTTGTGTGAGGAACATAGTTGCTAACGTGTGCCTGCCTGTGTCCTCGTGCCTGATCCCGACCTGTATCTTGCCCTGCTTCCTGTCTTGCTCCTTGCCGGACTGCCCCCCTGTTGGACTCCTGGACCTTGGACTGGACTTTGACCCGGCTTCGCAGATGAACTCCCGGCATGTTCCTGACCTCAGACTACACGGCTAGACCCACGAACTGTTACCTGACTCTGCTACCAGCCCGCCCCTGGACTTGGTTGCCTCGCTTGGACCTACCGGTGTTGTTTGGGACTGCTGACCACACCCCCGCTCAGCCCCAGGGGAGTTTCTGGTCTTTCCACCCAGTGTCCTCTGGTCTGGGCACCCCCAGGGCCAGCACAATGTGGCTTGGGCATTTCTCCCCACCTACAATCTCTTGCGGAGAATGTCTGCTTAGGAACATATTAGAACTAAAACAAGAATCTCTGGGCAAATTGGGATGGCAGGTGGCTGTAGTGTCAGTGCACCCAATCACCCTCTAAGCAAAGTACAGTCGTACCTTGGTTGATGAACGCCTTGCGACTCAAACGTTTTGGCTCCCAAACACCGCAAACCCAGAAGTGAGTGTTCCAGTTTGCAAACGTTCTTTGGAATCAGAACGTCCGACGTGGCTTCCGATTGGCTGCAGGAGCTTCCTGCAGCCAATCAGAAGCCGCGCCTTGGTTTCCGAGCATTTTGGAAGTCGAACGGACTTCCGGAACAGATTCCGTTTGATTTCCGAGGTACGGCTATATATTAACAACCACACACAAAAAATAATTCAGGTTTTTTCATAGACTATTAAAAAAATATTATAGTCAAATGAAATTGCGGGCAGGAGTCAAGGTAAAAGCAGTGGAAGAAAAATAATTAAATAATTGTAATAGCGAAACTTCTTTAAATAGAAAAAGACGTAATGCAGTAGAAAAGGTTTGATTAAAAATGCTGTGAGGGTGGGAAGTCAACTTAAAAGAATTATTTTAGGTTTTTTTAAAGGGGGAAAGGAATTGGAGGTGCTGGGTAAGGCACAGAAGATCTGGGGCTCAGGCTACCCCATTATTATTGTTATTATTATTAGGACATAAGTTATGATAAATATTTTTTGTAAACTGTCAAAGGATGGTGTAGCATTGTACTGAATTCAAGTGGAAAGCTTTGTGAGCTCTTATGTTTGAAAATAAAAAGGGTGGGCTTCTTCCTGAACCCGACAGCTAAATATGAAAAGCTGTTTACCAGTTTGCTCGCTGCTGCATCAAATATATTCAAAGTGCATCATATAAGTACTAATTGGGTTTGAATCACTCAAGAGTGCATTTGCTGTGACAATAGCATTTCCTTTACATATCATCTCGGTGTTTGTAAGAGAGGTGAAAATTAACATTTCCTGCTTTTGTCAGAGTGAAGCACGTTTCAACGAGTCTCTGAAAACATCTGAAGCATCCCTTGCATCCTAAGATCACCCAGCTATTATATTTTCAAGGGTTGTCTCTCAATGAACTATGGCAGGCATAAGATAAGTGATTGCTGCTCCTTTATAAAAATAGCAAAAATTCGCAGGGGCTTGATCATCACACTTCACCATTTACGGCTTGCTTTTTTTTAAAGAAAGAAAATAAATCACCCATTTCAATTGCCTCTGGAGCTTTGTGTTCTGTGTAGCACATGCTTTAACTTCAAAAAGACATGCAGGTATTAAAAAGAAGAAAATTGAAGTAATGTGGCATGATCAGTACAAATTCTATGCAATATGATTTATTTACTTTTAAAGGTGAATGTTGTTTTTTTGTTCTTCTTTCCTTTGCTTGGCAGAAGGAAGGAGGAGGAACTTGAAGGAAGAAATACACGGACCATTCTGAGTCTCGTCAAAGCCTGAATGAGTCAGGATTGCACTCAAAATGGACCACCAGGGACCAAAATGGGTGTTTAGCATAGCATTTTCAAAAGCCCAACTTTTCAGGTGCTCACACCAACTCTAAGCAAGGACCCCTCCAGATATAACCCTGATTATTTGTGATCATGATGCTATCGGGGAAGTCATCCGTGATCTCACCTTCAATACCATTTGTGCCTGCAAACATTTGGGGATGATCACAATGCTACATTTCCAATCGGTGCGTATTATCACAGTTATTAATATTGCACATTTGGAAGCAAAAGGGTGAATCAAAACTGATCTTCTTTGGATAAAAATTGCCCAGTCCAAAAATATGGGTTCAAAGCTTTACTAACAGAACTTGTTCCAAACCAGACTTACAACAATAATGATTAATCCAAACAGTCACAAGCACAGGTCCAGCATCTTAGAAATATGGAATTACTTCAAACAGAACTGAAATCAAAGCTCTTTCTCTCCACAGACACACCATTCCAACCTGAGACTGTTCTTTCCCAGAGAGAGATTAGCATACCCTTTGTCTTGAGAACAAAGACTAGCTCACACAAAATGGACATTTGCAACTGAATACTCCTCACATGATCTAAAGTTAAACACCTCGTGACAGAGCTGCAGGAATACATTCTTCGTTAATTATCACCCTGTTAGGCACTCAGAAAGCCTTACTTAGTTCCAATGGAATTTTCCATGCTCCCTTTAGCGATACACATACAGGCAGATACAGAATTATTTTTCATTTCAATGAAACAATTATCCTTAACACAGTACCTTCCTGCTGAAATCCCATGACTTTTTACGACACTAATGTTCTGGTTCATTGATGCCCCATTTTTAGTTGTGCCGTATCCTCTCTGGATAGCAAGTGATTTGTAGTTTGCACTGCCAAACTAATTAAAGCAAAATAAATCCACCACTATTGCAGCTTCAGTATACACCTGCAGTGAGACACCAGTCTGAAGGGGCCCCAGAATTGCTATTAAAAAAAAAAATCCTAAGAATGTAAGTGAATGTGGGATAAAATGACCTCGAGCAAGGTCATTATTTCAGTGTTTCACCAGGATGAAAGCCCTCACATTCAGCTAGGCAATTGCTAGCAGTATAACTCCTTTAGACTGGTTCTCAGCTACCATCTTCTTTCTGTTCCTTAGCTCCTACAATCTGCTTCTCTGATTTCTATACTCACTTGCTGTCCTACCCTCCTGCTAGCATATCCTTCATACTCAGTCCTTGGATTTCCTTCAGTCTTAGGAATTCACTGCTTTATTGGGGTAAAGCGCCTTGTGATACCTACAGGCTCTGCGTCCAAAACGTACTGTCCAGTCACTAGGTTCTGTTAGAGACCTGCTGGCTTGTTTCCTTATAAATAAATGAAATCCAGTCCATAATGGGACATGTCTGTCTACCTAATCTATTCTATCCCATTGAGAAATATGCTTTCTTCAGTCGCCCATGGCTCAAGCCACTAACCACATTTTGAATATTATTAAGGAAGACACAATAGAAATAAAAATGAAACCAGGATCTTGTAACTAAATGGCTGAAAGGTGGTACACACACTTCTGAATAGATGGATATAATAGGTGAATACAATACGTCTTCCCAGCTGCCTATAAATATGCTCCAAACTCCTCTGTACTGAACTCCTGGCCAACCTGGCGGCAAATCAGTATGTCAAGTCCTGAGTCCAGGGTCAATCCATGTGACCAAAGCACAGTCCCACAGAGATCCTGGAACATCCAAGGTGAGGTCCATCAATGTGGGTAGCGGAGCAGACCCAGCATCTCAGCTCTGGTCCCCTTTTATACTTTGCATGCCAATTGCTGCATCTATATCTATATTGAGGTATGCTATTATATTTCATTATTATATTAGTGCTATGTTTTATTGAATTATGTATATTTGCATTAGATGTATTGATTTCATGGATTACTGTGATACATGTCCATGCAGGTTTTTGGTTGTTTATCTGTTTATCTATACAGTGATCCCTCGACTTACGAGTGACCTGACTTCCGTATTTTTCAAGTTACGAGGGATCAAAGAGGCCGCACGCTTCTGAATTTTTTCGACTTCTGAAAGGAAGTCGCGGCCATTTTAGATAGGGTTTCCTCGACTCCCGAAGTTTAGATGGGTTTTTTTTCGACCTACGAATTTTTTCTCCCCAATGCATTCCTATGGGGACTCGACTTACAATTTTTTCGACATCCGACGGTCCCGTCGGAACAGATTACCTTTGTAAGTCGAGGGTCCACTGTATTTTGCAGTTACATGCTGAAGAAGACATACACGAAACAGTGTCAATACTGGATCACTGTCCATTGTCTTACTGTTATTATACATGAAAAAAATATACAACTTTCATTGGCCGTCGTGTTGCTCGTTCTTGGTTTCTGTTTGAAGATTGCAACACAGAGGTTTCTTTAAGATTGCTGCATCTGGGCTTGGCCAGTGGCATAGGAAGGGGTGTGTGGTGGGTGCAGGCCACCCCAGGTGTCATCACTGAGGGGGCTGGCAAAATGGCAAACATATGAGCTTTTGAAATAAAATTTTAAAAAGTGGGCTCACGAAACCTTTTAGTTCAGTCAACAAACGCCACAAAACGCAGCTGGCACTGGGCGCCATACCGCAGGGGCCAGCACTTACCACGGGGCCTGCAGCGTGCCCGAGTCACACAACTTTCCAGGGAGTGACGTGGTAGCTTGGGCACCTGCAGGCTCTGCGTTGCCTGAAACGGCAGCGTGGGGCTTGTGTCTGCCCACCGCCTCTCCCTCAGCCGCCCTACAGCTGAGGGGGAGGCGGCCAAGAGGCTTTGCGCAGTGCGCCCTGCCCTGGCTCACCCCGCCCCCACAGGCAGCTCGCTCCGCCCCCAGGTGCAGGGCATGTGTGCCGCCTCGGGCACCCGAACGGCTAGCTATGCCATTGGGTTTCGTGACCCTCACCTGTTTCAAGCCTACTCCACTAAGAAATCACATACCTCCCAGAGCTAGAGAGCCCCACCTGGCTAGCTAGTGAGCTGGGCTGTGGGCCCCAGCCTGTCTCAGCCTCCTGGAGCACCCAACCCCCTGCTCCCTATGCATCAGAGCCTGCCGTGTTCATGGAGACGGGGCCCCTCTGGCTCTGGTGATGGGTCCTGCTGCTCTGGTTCCTGTGCACCAACCCCCATCCCCTCATCATCCTCTTTCACCCCACGAGTACTTCCTACGCCAAGCTCTCCTTCCCCATCCCCAGTTTGCCCCAGTGCATCCCAGTCACCGGGATCCTCTTCCTCCTCCCCGTTGCTCTGCCAGTTCAAGACGTCCACTTTGGAGCTATAAACAGTAGTAAAGCATGGCTTGCCCCAATTATACACTTGACCTTAAAGTTTACAAGCACAACAAGCAACATTCATTGTTAGTAATTATTACAGTGGTCCCTCGACGTACGAATTTAATCCGTTCCGAATGGACATTCGTAGGTCGAAAAAAATCGTAAGTCGAGTCCCCATAGGAATGCATTGGGAGAAAAATATCCGAAAAAATTTGTAAGTCGAAAAAAAACGCATCTAAACTTCGTAAGTCGAGGAAACCGCATCTAAAACGGCAACGATTTCCATTCGGAGGTCGAAAAAATTCGTATGCGCGCAGCCACTTTTTTCACTCATTATAAGTCGAAAAATACGGAAGTCGAGTCATTCGTAAGTCGAGGGACCACTGTATTTATAAAATGTTTCCAAACCTTGGCACTATAGTGTAGTTGTGTTAAAAAAAACCCAACAAGATCCAATACTGCCCTCAGGCTTACAATTCTGAACGGGAACAGATTATAACAAAAGAACATAGAGTTACTCCATTGGGGTCACGTTGCCTCCAAAGGGTATTTGAGAATTTATAAATTTGGTTAAAAATGTACCC
The DNA here is from genome assembly GCA_034641385.1 of Darevskia mixta. Taxonomy (NCBI): domain Eukaryota; kingdom Metazoa; phylum Chordata; class Lepidosauria; order Squamata; family Lacertidae; genus Darevskia; species Darevskia mixta. The sequence continues at coordinate 7,729,619 of JAWWNH010000126.1, forward strand.
TACACTTTCCTAAGAGTAGGCAAAAAATAGAAAAGTTCTTCCACCCAACTGCAAGACTCTTGATTTATATGAGTCTAAAGTGCATGAATATTCACCAGCTGGTCTATTTCCAATATAAACTTTCTAACTCACTAAATCTAACAGAGAAAAATTTAAATTAGTCATTATAGCACACATTTTCAACACAGTGGGGGATGAATAAGAAGTGCTATTACTGCTAATAGGAGCTACAGACTAGGTTTTATTCCCAAAAGTGCAGAGGAGACTTATAGACACTTTAACAATTGATGAATTTCTCATTGACACAGCTTTCGAGTTTGACTCTTTGTAGCATATGAAAAACATTCCCTTTTCTTTGTTTCAGGGTGAAAAACAAAGTCTTTTGAACATCCCTCTGACACAATATGAACCTGATTAAATTTTGTTCCTTAAAAAGAAGACCGACAACCCACATTAAGATATTCACATCAAAAAAATCTGGATAAATTTGTGTCCTTATGAAAGCAACCACAGACTAAACAAAAGAACAAGTTTCCCTTCTGTTGAAAATCTTATTATTATTTTTAAGTTTGGTAGCTAGTCTGTTAGATTTATCTTGCTTCATGTTTATATCTAATTTAGAGCTTAAATTGTGGCTGCTGCGCAATCATCAGTTGCTACGCACAGAGAAGCATAATTGTGGGTTAATATCCTATGAAGCTACATGGCTATATTATTTGCATTGCCTCCCTGTCTAGTTTAAGACTTTTTCTATTACCTTAGCATGTAATTAGAGCTAGATGAAGCCTGAAAAGTTATCTGATTCTCAAGCTTTGGTCGCATTTTGTGTAAGTTCCCTGGGAGAAGAAACCCACAAAGCAGTGTCTCTTTTCAAACAGGGCATGTGTGACGCTATTTGACAACCACACGAGAAAATTAGCAGCCCCAACACTAACCCCACTTCAGTCACAGGAGCAGAATTGGTAGAATTAATTGCTGTTAGCGCAGCATTTGCTTCTTTGTTTGCTAATTTTATTTGCAGAATTTCTAGCCCTTTTCCCACCCCCGCCCCGCATTTCACTCAGAGTGTTCAACGCAGCTTACAGTATGATTTTTATAATAAAAAATAAATGCACAAGAGGCATCCAGAAATACAGCAATACAATTAAAATGCTTCACTTGATACGAAAGGTGAGATGCCATTTAATGTAATAACAGTTGTCAACTCTTGGGAGGGGGGAGATGCTGTTATTTAGCTAGTACCTAATAAAGGATAAAATAAAATAAAATTCCTTCCAGTAGCACCTTAGAGACCAACTAAGTTTGTTATTGGTATGAGCTTTCGTGTGCATGCACACTTTTTCAGATACGTGTGCATGCACACGAAAGCTCATACCAATAACAAACTTAGTTGATCTCTAAGGTGCTACTGGAAGGAATTTTTGTTTGTTTGTTTGTTTGTTTCGACTATGGCAGACCAACACGGCTACCTACCTGTAACTAATAAAGGATAGACAGGGACGCGGGTGGCGCTGTGGTCTAAACCACTGAGCCGAGGGCTTGCCGATCGGAAAGTCGGCGGTTCGAATCCCCGCGACGGGGTGAGCTCCCGTTGCTCGGTCCCTGCTCCTGCCCACCTAGCAGTTCGAAAGCATCTCAAAGTGCAAGTAGATAAATAGGTACCACTCCAGTGGGAAGGTAAACAGCGTTTCTGTGTGCTGCTCTGGTTTCAGTGTTCTGTTGCGCCAAAAGCAGCTTAGTCATGCTGGCCACATGACCCGGAAAAACTGTCTGCGGACAAACGTCGGCTCCCTCGACCAGTAAAGTAAGATGAGCGCTGCAACCCCAGAGTTGTTCGCAACTGGACTTAACTGTCAGGGGTCCTTTACCTTTTTTTTAAATAAAGGATGAATGGTACAATTATTTCTCATAGAACATTGTTCAATTTGGTTGTATGCTTTTTGATGTTTTGTTTATTGTTTATGACTACCTTTGCTATGTTTGTAGCTATGTAATTTTTTATATGTTGTATGCCGCCTTGAGCATGGTTTTTGCTCTAGAAATGCGGCATACAAATAAAACGATTGATGATTGATTGATTAAAATTCAATCAAAACAGAGTAAGGAGACTCCCTGCAATCTTGTGTTGTTCAAAGTGGAAGGGGAGAAACGGCATGTATGTTTCTTTTGATCCACCTTATTTTTATGGTTTTATGTTGTTTTCCATTGTTTTTAATATTGTGTTTGAATGTTGTAATCCACCCAGGGTCCTTAGGGTAAAGGGTGGGAAAGATAGAAATAAAGTAGTTGAAATTAGAGGATGAAGGTTGCGGAGACACCTCTGCGGAGAGGGAATGACACAATTAGACCAGGGCCGGATTTAGGTTTGATGAGGCCCAGCTGTCCTTTGTCAACAACAAATTGTTGCTGTTTTTTGTGTTGAATATATGCTATGTGGTAATTTATGGACCTAATAGGTATCTAAAGCCATTTGCACATAACAAGATATGTATTTTATCAAAGTAATTGTTGAACTGAAATACAATTAAGAAGAAGTACATGAATAAATTTGTGCTGGGGGGCAAGAGAGTGGGGCTCTGAGCTATAGCTTGTTTAGCTTATATGTAAATCCTGCACTGAATTAGACACTGCCACAGAGAATGCCCCCTCCTAGTCTTACGCACAAACGCACAACACACAACACACGCAAACACGCAAACCTCTGGAGGGGATGAAGATGGCACCCTCTGGTGAACTTTAGCACCCGAGAGGGTCTATAAGGCTGGAGACAGCCTTTCAGATATTTGATGCTTTGAAGGTGAGACAGAAAAATAGAAGGCTTTTTTTTTTCATGGGGCAGAAAATAAGAAATTGAACAACAGGCTTCTAGACAGCATTGCTTTATTCTTTTTGTACCTTTAGCACTAAGGATTCTACTGGTAAAGAAGCTATGGATCATTGTTTGGTAACTCTCTTGATTAATGTGAAGTTGGAAGGAGAAGTCTAGGTGTCAGTGGAAAGAATAAACTGCATATGATTTGATTGGGGAGGGGGGGAGAGAGATGGTAACAAGTGACATTATAAGACGTGATGTGGTTTCAAACAGCGCCAGCCATCGTGTGTGACAACCTCATTGGAGGAAGCCGAACCTGTTACTATGACAGCATGCTTTGACTATAACATTCAGAGAAGATAAATCATTTCAATTTAGTCCGTCCAGTTGCTTTATTATTAAAGCTGACAAGGAAGCAAGAGCCAGCGCCACAAGAGAAATCACAGCAATATACATCTGTCACATCATAATACGGCAGGATCAGAGATCATCCAGGGGTGTCCTAATTGTAATTTCAGAAAACCGAGTAGAGTTTACACGATAGCATCCACCTATATCTCTTGAGCATGTATTTCCAATTTGCTGCCTGTTTGCATCCATTCAGGAATAAAGTGCTGCCTGTTGCTAAACGCAGCACAAATAAGTTAGGCCCGGCTGCGAAAGATCAGCACGAAATGCAAAGCGGCAAGGTAAACGAAGAGGCAGGGGTGGCGAGTCCACCCGTTTTTTTTACAAGCCTGTGTGTGGTCTGCGAAGCACAGCCAAATAACAGAACGTCAAGTAAAGCTTCATATGGCCTCCATAAACAGCACCCATGTGGTCCAGAAGGATGCCATGGACTCATGATGCAGCCAAGTTTCTCGTCCGTAAACGGGGACGATAACAAACCGCCTCGCAGAACTGGTGTGGGAAGCGACGCTGTTAAAAAGAGCTCTGTAAATTATTAGAAAAGGTCAAAAAGTTGGGCACTTCCAATGGAACTTTTAAGGCATTAGTCACTCTCCAAGCGAGGTCCGAAAAAGATCACAACTGGGATAAAGCACACATAGAGGGGGCCTTCCTGACTACAATGAAGCTCTAACTCAGGCATCCCCAAACTGCGGCCCTCCAGATGTTTTGGCCTACAACTCCCATGCTAACAGGACCAGTGGTCAGGGATGATGGGAATTGTAGTCCCAAAACAGCTGGAGGGCCAAGTTTGGCCATCACTGCTCTAAGCAGAAAAGCCGAAGTTTGGGGATGCCTGCTCTAACCGATCCGCATCCAGTTTTGGTAAACATTCCCAGTACTTGACATTCTTCCTTGAGTTTGACAATGCTTGGTGATAAGACTTCACTAGATAAGAGATAAACCACAGAAAACTAGGGGAGGAGGGAGAGAATTACAGTTTTCAATGGGAATACAGTGGTACCTCTGGTTATGTACTTAATTCGTTCCAAAGGTCCGTTCTTAACCTGAAAACGTTCTTCTTCTTCTTTTTTAATATTTTTATTATTATTATTAAAAACTTTAAAATTCTACACAAAATATCATACAATACAATTTCATACCATTTCCCCTCCCCCTCCTTCCCCCTCCCTCCCCCCCCAGGACTTCCCCCAGTTTCCATTGCTGTTTTATTAGTTCATTATTCTTTCTGCATATTGTCCATTTAACATTTGTTTTCATATTGTTCCAACTCTTAATTATTAATAATTTTTCAATAAAGTTTGTGGATGTTTATTCAAATCCTGCCAGTGAATCTAATTCAGTTTGTTGTAACCTGAAAAGGTTCTTAACCTGAAGCACCACTTTAGCTAATGGGGCCTCCCACTGCCGCTGCGCCGCCGCTGCCCGATTTCTGTTCTCATCCTGAAGCAAAGTTCTTAACCTGAGGTAATATTTCTGGGTTAGCAGAATCTGTAACCTGAAGCGTATGTATCCTGAAGCGTATGTAACCCGAGGTACCACTGTAAAGGTAAAGGGACCCCTGACCATTAGGTCCAGTCGTGTCCGACTCTGGGGTTGCGGCGCTCATCTCGCTTTATTGGCCGAGAGCCGGCGTACAGCTTCCAGGTCATGTGGCCAGCATGACAAAGCCGCTTCTGGCGAACCAGAGCAGCACACGGAAACGCCGTTTACCTTCCCGCCAGAGCGGTTCCTATTTAACTACTTGCACTTTGACGTGCTTTCGAACTGCTAGGTGGGCAGGAGCTGGGACCGAGCAACGGGAGCTCACCCCGTTGCAGAGATTCGAACCGCCGACCTTCTGATCAGCAAGCCCTAGGCTCTGTGGTTTAACCCACAGCGCCACCTGTAACCCACAACGCCACCATGAGGTACCACAGTACACCATTTCATTTCATTTCAAGGCGGTTTACAAGCTGAAAAAGTAACACAAGACAGTCGTACCTTGGTTCTTGAACTTCATCTGTTCCGGGAGTCCGTTTGACTCCCAAAACTGGTCGAAAAGCAAGCCATGGCTTCCGATTGGCTGCAGGAGCTTCCTGCACTCAAGCAAAAGCTGCGTTGGATGTTCGGCTTCCGAAAAACTTTCACAAACCGGCGTTCGGGAGCCGATTTGTTCAGGAGCCAAGCCGTTCGAGTACCAAGGTACCACTGTACACAGCAAAGATCACACACCTAATAACAATCTGACCCAATACAAAAAAAAATCCTAATAAAAACATAACTTTAAAATAAGCACCTTATATCAGATAAAGCAATATCCAACAGCCCGTTGGAATGTAATAGTAACCAGTAAACTTTAATATCAGCAAATAATATTTAAACAGATTACATTTAACAATGACAATAAAGAATTGCCAAACTATAAAAATAATGGCAAGTCAGAATGCATAAAATACCACAAAGGCTCAGATTGAGAAACAAGGACATACGTATCATACAATTATTTTTTTAAAAAAAATTCTCCAACCAAGTGAAGTATATAATAATTTGTATATTAGTGTGCATGGAAACGCATGTATTAGTGAAAATTACATTAAAAATGCACTATATCATGGAAAACAGGTTGCACAAATGGACATAGTAGGTGATAAGTGTGCTAAAATGCTGGATGTGTTTTCCAGAGGACTTTTTAAAACAAGTGAAAACTGATGCAGAAATGTGGAGAACGCGACTCTAAGATTGGAAAAATGAGAAACTGAGAGAAACCAGCTTTGACAGATTTGTCCAGCCTTGTCACTAGCGAAAGAGACAGCAAGGTTAATCGAGTCAAAATGTCTGTAAAATAGTTTCACTGTGACAACCACCCTGCCTCTGCTATGTTATTCTTATGCTGGTCTAAAATGATGGCCATAGACCAGTGGTTCTCAAACTTTGCCCCCCATGGACCACTTGAAAATTGCTGGTATTGTTGGGCCCCTTCATTATTTTTCTGCCTGCTGTAATAATTTTTATGTGCTGCGCTAGATGCTGTATGATTTTTATTGCATTTTTATTGCCTGTTTTATTTTGTATATCGAATTTTACTGTACAGTCGTTTGGTTTTCAAACAGAATGCGTTCCGGAAGACTGTTTGACTTCCGGAACGTTCGGAAACGAAGGCGCGGCTTCAAATTGGCTTCCGATTGCACAGTCGTGCCGGAAACAATAGCACAGGCATGTCCAACAGGTAGATCGTGATCTACCAGTAGATCACTGGACGTCTGCGGTAGATCACTGGTAGATCATTGGCTCCCCCCAAAGAAGCTGAACAACTGTGGCTCCCCTAAAAAAAGCTCAACATTTTACCTCCTCCCTGAAAAAACTCAACAACTTTGACCTGAGCCCCCACAAAATGGGCTTTCCTCCTAAGAAAAGCTCAACAACCTGAACTTGAACTCCAAAAAAGGGAGTAGATCACCGCCAGTTTTTAACTCTTTGAGTAGATCACAGTCTCTTGGGAGTTGGCCACCCCTGCAATAGCGGAAGCCACATCGGACGTTTGGCTTCCCCCAAAAAGTTTGAAAACCGGAACACTCACTTCCGGGTTTCGATCGTTTAAGGCAGGGGTCAGCAAACTTACCGCGCCTCGGGCCGGTGTCTGCAGCGCTGATTGCACGGTGGGCCAGAGGGCGCGGGAGCACGCGCCCATACATGAGCGCACACGCAATTTCCGGAGCACTTCTGGGTCGGAGGAGCACCGGAAATAGTTTGTGTGCATGTGCATGGGCCTCCTCTGCCCCAGATGTGCACCGGAAATTACGCTTGCGCATAATAATAATAATAATAATAATAAACAAATTTTTATTTATACCCCACCCTTCCCAGCCAAGACCGGGCTCAGAGCGGCTAACAACAATAAAAACCACAACAAAACATACAAAACAATCAATTAAAATGCAAGTTAAAATACAATTTAAAATTTAAAATTTTAAGCTATTTCCGGTGCTCCTCCGACCCAGAAGTGGGCAGCTGCACCCCGCCAGTAAGAGCGGATGGTGGCAGCTGGTGGCAGGGGTCTCCGGGGGCCGGATAAATGAGTCCCTCAGGCCCCCAGGCCGTAGTTTGGAGGCCCCTGGTTTAAGGGCCAAAACGTACGAGTACCAAGGCGTTTGACAACCAAAGTATGACTGTATTACAATATGTGTGCCATGAATTCAAATTGCAATACAATTAAATGCATTATTGTTTAATTATTGTACAATTAAAAATCAATATGACTATTTAATGCGGGCATGTCACAAACCACAGTTTTGGAATCCTTACCATAGCTAACTACTGTATGGTTTACATTTTGCAGCAGGTCCTTTGGTGAGCAAACTTTAGCGAACAATTCCCTGCATCATTCACAATGGTAAAGCAAATTTAAAAGGCATTTAAAAGTTTGTTTATTTGTTTTAAACGAAGTAGCTCTTATTGCTATCGGCTAAAACAGGTTTTCAATTTAATTCTTGAGCAAATCTGCTAATAACTTTGAAGGCTCTGCGCACACTTAAACAAAATTGTTCATGTTATTTAAAATACACTTAGTGGTTTCGTTAATGTATTCAAATTAGGAAACAGAAAAGGAAGCTGAATTCGTTGGAGTGTTACCTTTTTGGTCCGATGCATTTGATGTCAGAATGATATATATTGTTCAAGCAACTTTATAAGGGGATAAACTTAAGAAGACCACAGCCACTTAATCATTTAATCTTTTATTTTGCCTGTCTGAAAATCTTAATTTTTATGACTTTCACTTTTTTCCATTAAACAAAATAATATGAGCACAAGAGGAAGTTTAAACAGGTGGTTTATTCGTTTTCTCTCCTTTCTCTCTTTCCCCCCCTTTTTTGGTGTTTTTAATTACTTTTTCCTTCTTTATTGAGTTTTAGGTGCAAGTTATGCAAGATGAGAGTTTATGTTGAGTTAACTTCGCTGACAGAATTTATGTATAAGAACTATACGTCAACTTGACATTTAATATTTTTTAAAAACAAAACCAAAAGAAAAATATGTATTGTTAAACCAAGCCCAGTGTTGTTTTTCCTCATGCCTCGGGAGATGTTTCCCCCCTTTAAAAGTGGCACAAAAGTGCTTTAAAGAGTAAACAAAATATTTATATCCTTCCATCCAAAATGGAACCTGACATAGCTTACAACAGAAGACAATACCCCACACTGTGCAAAAAGAGTTAAAACACTTAAAACATCTTGCTTTATTGGTCGAGGGAGCCGGCGTACAGCTTCCGGGTCATATGGCCAGAATGACTAAGCCACTTCTGGCGAACCAGAGCAGCACACGGAAACGCCGTTTACCTTCCCGCCGGAGTGGTACCTATTTATCTACTTGCACTTTGACGTGCTTTCGAACTGCTAGATGGGCAGGAGCTGGGACTGAGCAACAGGAGCTCACCCCGTCACAGGGATTCGAACCGCCGACCTTCTGATCAGCAAACCCTAGGCTCTGTGGTTTAACCTGTGTCATATACTCAGTGCAAAAGAGGTATCGCTATGGTTGGTCGTAGTTTCTAGTACGATATAACTTGCCTGACTTTGGGTTGTTTGGGCTGTTTTGTGGCCTTTCAAAATTTAACCCAGGAAAAGGAACTGCAAGCAATGAAGTATAATGAATGAAATATGTGCTGTCCGAAGTCTGGTTTTAACTGATTCACAATTTGTTATTGCAGTCTTTTCTCTCATGTTGCTTAATAGAAACATCTCATACAAGTTTTATTTGACTTCATAGGAAAAATTATGAAAACCATTCATTCCGTTTCTCCCCTCTTTTTTAAAAAAAAAAAAAAAACTTGAGCATGTTTGTTTTCAGCATGTGTCATTGATAAAGCTTTATTGTTTGATATAACATCCAGCCTGACAAATGGTTGAATTACAATTCTGAGTAGTCTCGAGTGATGAAGTTAAAAAATGCAGAACTAATCCAGACTAACCTTTCAACATTTGTACACGAAGGGAAGAAATCATGTTTTCTTATATGTAATTTCAGCTCATAAAACAGCAGTGATATTTTATGTTACCCTTTCGGCTGAACGGTATTTTTAAACCACATTTTCAAATCAGATTTGCCTGGTAGTAAGATGACAAATTCTGAAATCAGCCAATTAAATGAAGAGAATGCTTGATCTAAAAAGTTGAATAAATCTATGTGCAATCTACAACTTTGAAACATATTTAAATAACATTTCCCCTCTCAAAAAATGATGGGCACTGTAGTTGATTAAGGCTCTCTGGGAACTGCAACGCTATGAGGGCTAAACAACACTGCCTAGAAATCTTTGAGGAGGAAATATGCTTCAAATATGCTTTAAAGTTATAATTTGCACACCAGCAAAGTAAAAGGACCCCTTGGACAGTTAAGTCCAGTCAAAGGCGACTATGGGGTTGCAATGCTCATCTCGCTTTTCAGGCCGAAGGACAGACAGGTTTGTCCACAGACAGGTTTCCGGGTCATGTGGCTAGCATGACTAAGCTGCTTCTGGCACAAACCAGAGCACACGGAAACACCCTTTACCTTCACGCCACAGCGGTACCTATTTTACTACTTGCACTGGTGTGCTTTCGAACTGCTAGGCTAGCAGGAGCTTGGACAGAGCAACGGGAGCTCACCACAGCTCCACCCATGTCCTGACTTAACAAGCACACAATCACTGATAGGTCCACCCGCCATTGTGAGGTTCAAAGCAATGAAGATGATGCCTCACCAGCTGTTGCCATTGGCTGTGGGTTTCTTGTGATGTCACAAAAGCACTTGGCAACTGAGTGGATATAAAGGCAGGCCAAGGGGAAAGCCCTTTTCTATTTCCAGCAGGACACACCTGGCAATGGATGTGACATTCAGCACTGCCCAGGTTTCTTCCACTTGGAGGAGGCAAACTGGTGAATGGAAGGAGGCAATCCTCTGGCAGTGGGATGCTATGGAGCGAAAATAAGGCAAGTTTGCTTGCTTGAAGGCTGCTGGTATCTGTGATTAGAAGCTGGCAGACATCTCATGATGGACCTAACAGTAGCTTCTGGCACAATGGGACACTGTGACGGATCCCAGGGCACACGGAAATGCCTTTTACTTTCCCACCACAGTGGTACCTATTTATCTACTTGCACTGGCGTGCTTTCGAACGCCTAGGCTGGCAGGAGCTGGGACAGAGCAACGGGAGCAGCGGAAATCCCCTCTGTCGTGGGGATTCGAACCGCCGACCTTCCAGTTGGCAAGCCCAAGAGGCTCAGTGGTTTAGACCACAGCTCCACCCGTGTCCTGAATAAACAAGCATACAATCACTGATAGGTCCACTTGCCACTGTGAGGTTCAAAGCAATTAAGATGATGCCTCCCCAGCTGTTGCCATTGGCTGTGGGTTTCTTGTGATGTCACAAAAGCACTTGACAACTGAGTGGATATAAAGGCAGGCCAAGGGGAAAGTCCTTTTCTATTTCCAGCAGGACACACCTGGCAATGGATGTGACATTCAGCACTGCCCAGGTTTCTTCCACTTGGAGGAGGCAAAGTGGTGAATGGAAAGAGGCAGTCCTCTGGCAGTGGGATGCTAGGGAGCAATAATAACGCAAGTTTGCTTGCTTGAAGGCTGCTGGTATCTGTATTTAGAAGCTCGCGGACATCTCATGATGGACAGTAGCTTCTGGCACAATGGGACACCATGGCGGAAATCAGAGTGCACGGAAATGCTGTTTACCTTCTCGCCACAGTGGTACCTATTTATCTACTTGCACTGGCATGCTTTCGAACTGCTAGGTTGGCAGGAGCTGGGACAGAGCAACGGGAGCTCACCCTGTTACGCGGATTCAAACCACCGACCTTCCAAGCGGCAAGTCCAAATGGCTCAGTGGTTTAGACCACAGCGCCACCCGCGTCCATGTCCCCCTTTCATGAGAGGTTGAAGGGTGATTTTTTATTTGTACCCCGCCCATCTGGCTGGGTCTCCCCAGCCACTCTGGGCGGCCTCCAACAGATATTAAAATACATCAAAATCACAGGTTAAAAACTTCCCTAAACAGGGCTGCCTTCAGGTATTTTCTGAATGTAGGATAGTTGTTTATCTGTTTGACCTCTGCTGGGAGGGCGTTCCACAGGGCGGGCGCCACTACCGAGAAGGCCCTCTGCCTAGTTCCCTGTAGCTTTGCTTCTCACAGTGAGGGAACCGCCAGAAGGCCCTCGGCGCTGGATCTCAGTGTCCGGGCTGAATGGTGAGCGTGGAGACGCTCCTTCAGGTATACAGGACCGAGGCCGTTTTTTTCATTCTTATATTTCATTCATTCATTTTATTTTTTAGCAATAACTGAAAGATACATCTTTGTCACTTCCATGCTTTGATTTTATTACATTTTTCCAGTTTGATACAGTGGTACCTCGGGTTAAGAACTTAATTTGTTCTGGAGGTCCGTTCTTAACCTGAAACTGTTCTTAACCTGAGGTATCACTTTAGCTAATGGGGCCTCTCACTGCCGACGCATTGCTGCTGCACGATTTCTGTTCTCATCCTGAAGCAAAGTTCTTAACCCGAGGTACTATTTCTGGGTTAGTGGAGTCTGTAACCTGAAACGTCTGTAACTTGAAGCGTCTGTAACCCGAGGTACCACTGTATTCTTTTGGTCTGACTCTAGTCCCTTCCTGGTTTCCACTACTAACTCACTGGAGAAACTCTGTTTTCAAAAAGCGTCCATTTCCCAGGATTCAGCAGATAAACTGATTACCTAGAAAACTGTCATGATCCCACCCGTGTCACATCCGAGTAAGTTACACTCCAGTAGACCACTGAAATCAATTGATTTAAGTTAGTCCACTTGTCTATTGATTTCGGTGGATCTATTCTGAGTATGGCTTAATTGGACACACACAACCCCTTGTATTTATGACTGCTGTTTTAGGGAGGGGAAAGTATTGATTGAGCCCTTAAATCTTTCCTAGAGTTTGTTAGCCACTCCAACATTTCATAACCATTCTTGTATTGCAGGATTGTACCCAAGGGTGTGTCCTGGCGACAAAGTTTCCCCTGAGAAATTGCTCTGTTTTTAATCTAAATTTATTTTGCTTTCATTGCAATTCCTCTGAAGTTTCACCATTGTGATACAGTGGAACCTCGGTTTTCGAACTTAATCCATTCCGGAAGACCGTTCAACGTCCAAAACGTTCGAAAACCAAAGCCTGCATTTCCAGAAGCATTTCCATCTGGAAAACTCAGTACGGAAGCCAGTTACTTCTGGTTTTTCGGCGTTCAAAAGCCAAAAGGTTCGACTTCTGAAACGCTCGAAAACCGAGGTTCCACTGTACCTCATTGAGATATTTCAAACAGTGAAAATCCAAACTGCAAAGTTGTTGAGGGGTTTTTTTTGGGGGGGGGGGCAAAGTTGTTGAGCTTTTATTGGCAAAAACCCAAAAAATGCAATTTTTGAGCTATTTTTATAGGAAATTGGCAAAAACGGCACTGCCAACATGGGCTGCCATACGTCCATATTTTCCCGGACATTTAACCGATTTCTGCCCAGACACTGCTAGAGACAGCAGTATTCCGTATGTGTCCGGAAAATTCCAGATCCATGGCAACGCTACCTATTGCCCCAAACACATTATTTACAGGGAGGGAATCCCAATGTTGGTTCTGGATAAGGGCTAGTGCTCCTTTAAGAATTTTTTTGGGGATTTCTTGTTTTTTAAGAAACATCTGCTAAGGCCATAAGAAAACATTTTTCTCACTTCTTAATCATGATTCATTTTCCAAGCCCTATTCCATTTCAACAGATTTCAATTCTTGATGGTGTTTCGTCCAGGGATGAAGTAGTTTTTCAGCTAGCTTTCCAACTCAGTTATCCAAGACACAAAAAAGAACCTTTTCCACCGGGGAGCTTACGACAGCTGATTTTCATAAGTGTGGCAAGGCGCTTTTTACAGCAACAATGCAGTGGAGAATGATTTAAGTAGACAAAAAGCATACCACTAATCTGCAAAAGGAAACAGAATACAGATTCCTCCCGCCTCAGTTTTCGCTTGTCCATTTCTGAAGACTCATTCACCTTCTGGCAGTCATGCACGAACACATCAAATCAGAGACAAAATATAAGCATTCCTCAAAGAGGTTTGCAATGGCAACCACGAAGCCAGACCAGCTGTGCTGGCTTAGAATATATTTTCAGCCCTCGAAAAAGACAGAATGTTACAATGGGCCATTAGCATCTTTAACAGTTTAAAAAGGAACACCTCACTCCAATCAAATGAACACTCCCCCCCCCCCGTTGCTGACATTTTTATTGATTTAAAAAAAAATAGCAGGAAAAAGAATAAGTTGAATCAACCACATCCATATTTCATTTCAGATTGTGGCATTTACTTACGGCAGAACTCTGCTGGACTTCAGCAAACAGCTGGGTGTTAAAGGCACGACTCACTGAGTTTGAGTGACACTTATTTTTCCCTCAGGAGTAAAGGGCGAGACAGTTTGAAGAGGAGAATTTATGCACCTGAATAGGTGTTGGAGGTTAAGGCAAGGACAGGTTCATTTGTTTTTCTCTTAAGACAGAAAGCCCCAGTTAACTGTGAATATCTTACCAAGTCAGAGGAACTTGTGCCAGAGGCGTATTTGAGGCATTCAGAAACCTAGATTCAGCTAATGTGAACCTCTTTTTAAATGTTGCATGAACCCCCAGCCTCGACGGATGAAGATGGAGGCAGCATGCATACGAACCACCATTGAAAACTGTGATAAAGCTGGTTTTGTTATCACTCCAGGCTTACCACACTAAGCTTTTGGCCCACGCTTTTCAGGCACAGGTCCACACTTAAAAGCTCCATGTCCCAGTGGCGTAGTTTGGGTTGCCGGTGCCCGGGGCCATGTGGAGGGGTGGGTGGAATGGAGGAAAACGGAAGGTACACATGCACATTCAACTGCATGTGAATGTGAAAAGGAGATTTGTTCCATTGTTTGGAAAAGTCACTTCCTGGTTTGCATGGAGAAGTTGCTTTCAACAGAAGCACACAGCGCCGAGGGGTTGAAATTTTGTGCCCCTAACAATTTTGTGCCTGGGGCAACCTCCCCTTTTGCCCCCCCCAACCCACGCTATGCCACTGTCACGTCCAAGCCTATGCCTCTGTTTTTTTGCCCCGGAGCTTTCTCCACAAAAACCCACTCTTTAGCGCTAAATTGGTGAAAACATCCATTCTTCAATTTATCCAAAGTCCTGCCTGCCACCCCTTATAACACACAATTTGATAACACCGCTAATGCGGGATCAGTTATACGGAGTTCTATATGTATGTGCTACAAACAAACCTATGCGGCAGCTAGACTGGTGACTGGGAGTGGCTGCCGGGACCACATAACACCGGTCCTGAGAGATCTACATTGGCTCCCAGTACGTTTCCAAGCACAATTCAAAGTGTTGGTGCTGACCTTTAAAGCCCTAAACGGCCTCAGTCCAGTATACCTGAAGGAGCGTCTCCACCCCCATCGTTCAGCCCGGACACTGAGGTCCAGTGCCGAGGGCCTTCTGGCGGTTCCCTCACTGCGAGAAGCAAAGCTACAGGGCCTTCTCGGTAGTGGCGCCCGCCCTGTGGAACGCCCTCCCATCAGAGGTCAAAGCAATTAACAACTACATAACATTTAGGAAATACCTGAAGGCAGCCCTGTTTAGGGAAGTTTTTAATCTGTAACATGTTAATGTATTGTTTTTTAATATTTGCTGGAAGCTGCCCAGAGTGGCTGGGGAGACCCAGCCAGATGGGTGGGGTACAAATAATAAATTATTATTATTATTATTATTACCATGACACATTAAAAAAAAACCACTAATACATTTATTTTGACATGAGCCAAAGTGGTTTAGTGGTAGTATCAGGCTAGGGCCAAAGAGTCCATGATTCAAATCTCAATTTAACCATGAAGCTTACTAGGGAAACACAACCAAGACATCCTCTCTCAGCTTAACCCAAGGAATCATTTTCATTCCCAGATAAAATCGTAATAGATAAAAAATAGGCAAGAACCTGCTTTATCAGATGTCTTTACTTTTTTTTTAGGTCAGGTACCTTTTTCATTATCCAAATCATTATCCAAAATACATAGTCAGAAAAGGCCTGGGCAGTAGACTTGCTAAATACCCTGTATTATAAACTCCTACTGGTTGTTGCAGAATTCCACTGAACAATTGCAACCTGTATGAATGATGTTCTTTATAATAAGGAGACTGGTGGCAAGTCTACCACCCAGATATTTCCTGTGAGTATGTGTTTCTGAGAATATATCTTTCTTCGTTTGTTTAAAGCATTCCACCTCCCAGATGTTCTTTAGTCAAAAAAAGCAAAAACAAACAAACAAACACCCCAACAACAACCCACCACCACCCAAAAAATAAGGGATAAGGGATGGGGAAAATCTGAGGATATCATTGGCAGTGTTTGTCTGCCTCTACACAATGGCGATTATAAACACCTCCGCTTTCCTGGTGTCAACAAGATGGAATGCCGTGTTCATCTTTTAAATAGCACACAGCTCAGCCAACTAGAAGATGGAGTTGCTTTTAGTAGATAAGAACAAAGAACAAATGGGAGGACAGATTAGATTACTGTCTGTCACCAGGCCTTATGAGACTATTGAAGGCCGGCTCTAGTGACTAACTACAAGCAGCCTAAAATATCCAACCGTTTTATAATGCATCCCTTTCCGAGACTGCCTGACTATTCTGTGATTGAGCATCCCCAGCCAAAGCAGCAGAGCAGATATTCCCTCATTGTCAGCAGTTCGTGCTCATTCATAGCGCCTGCCGAAACAGGCCTCTGAAAATAACTGCTTGGGAAATACGTTGAGTCTTATCTCGAAAAAGTGGCTCTTGCAGTGTCATGTGCAAAGCATTTTCCTGTTCCTTTTTCTTTTCTTTTCAAAAAACAAAAACCCAACAGTTGATGAGAGCAAGTAGCAAGCAGCAGTTTTCTGTATCGCTGGGGTGGGGAGATGTATTTTCCATATGACTGAAAAATGGAGAAGACAACATTAGGGTCATTTGACACGTTACACGGAAACAAACAGAGAGCTACCTAAAATGGAAATGCTGAAAGGGAAACTGAATGGTGGAAGATTCAAGACAGACAAAATGAAGTCTTGAACGGCCAGGGATTTCAATCATGCAGGGTAGCTCTCTGGAGAGAGCTGGCTCCCCATTTCAGCCTCAGACTGATGCAGGGTTCTGAACTCGGTCGATGCAATGCACCAGAGTGGGCAGGGCTTGGATTAGGCAAGTGCAAAGTTTTGCAAATGGAATTTGCTACCACAAGATGAAGTGATGGCCACCAACTTAGATGGCTTCAAAACAGGATTAAACAAATTCATGGAATATAAGTTTGTTAGTAGGTACTAGACATGCTGGTGATACACTGAGTCCAAAATTGGCTGCAAATAGCTCTTAATACAGTCATACCTCTTGTTACGTCAGTCTCCGGTTGCGTTTTTTCAGGATACGAACGCGGCAAACCCGGAAGTGTATACTTCTGGGTTTCGCTGCGCGCGCATGCACAAAAAAACTCCATGCGTCTCACGCATGCACAGAAGCGCTCTGCATGTCTCGCGCGTGCACAGAAGCGCTCTATCGCGCCATGCGCATGCGAAGAAGCGGCACTCTAGTTGTGGACTTTTCGGGGTGCAAACAACACCCCGGAATGGATCGAGTCTGTAACTAGAGGTACCACTGTACCAGGCGTTGGAGAACAGGTGAACTAATGCCAGTATACTGGAAGAAGCAAAGATCACCAGTGTTGAAGCAATGATTCCTCAACATCAACTTCATTGGACTGGTCATGTTGTTTGGATGCCTGATGATCATCTTCCAACGCAACTACTCTATTCTGAACTTAAAAATGGAAAGCGTAATGCTGGTGGTCAACAAAAGAGGTTCAAAGACTCTCTCAAGGCATATCTTTTAAAATGTAGTATAAACACCGACAACTGGGAAACACTGGCCTACGACCATTCTAATTGGAGAACAGCCTTTACCAAAGGTGTCATAGACTTTGAAGATGCCCAAACTCAGGACTAAAGAGAGAGACGTGCTAAGAGGAAGGCACATTTGGCAAACCCTCACCATGTTCAACTCCCGCCTGGAAACCTATGTCCCCGCTGTGGAAGGATGTGTGGATCCAGAATTGGCTTCCAAAGTCACTGTTAAGACCGTGTTCATGGAAGACAATCTTACTTGGCTACAAGTGATCACCAAAGAAGAAGAAGAAGAAAAACCACATAGATATACCGGTAGATCCCTCTCTGTGTCCTTTTCTCTGGTATACATAGTCAGGAATATCTGGGTGGTAGGCTTCCAGACAACATATTATAAAGAACTCTTGCAGGTTCCCTTTTGTTGTGGAATGTCATATAATAAGACCTCGGAAATATCATAGATGTTCTGAAATAGCAGGAAAACATGCCTGCTATTCGTTAAATGCTATTTAAATCAGCCCAGTACTGTGCCTGAAGCAAAATATTTTTGGATCTATCGTGTTCCTACATTTGCGCATTCCAGTTTATGACTCAGAACATGTAATGTACTTGGCAGACATTGACATGGCAGGAAGACGTGCCTTCTGAATCCAGATGTCCACACGACTCATGGAAATCAGTGCACATTTGCAAATGCAATTGATTCACTTCATTTCTCAAAAAGCTCTTTCAGTTGGTTTGTCCTCAGCTCTTCTCTTACATATGGGCTATGACACTGCCCTTAATTCAGTAAAACAAAGATTGTGGGCTATTGCCTTCCGTGATTTGCAGGCCTGTTCATGCTCACCAACAGTATACAGTATGTCGGGTCATTTTTCACAGCTGAATATTTAAGGGATTTGACAGTTCCCAATTACCGTAGCCTTTCTTTCTTTCTTTCTTTTTTTAGTAAGGCCAGATTTAATGTGTTTTTCTCAGAAATGCTCCCAAGTAGCTTTTTGGGTGTCCCTTACTTTGCAAGATTATGTCTCTGTACTAACCAGGAAGTAGAATTCATGAAGCACATTATCCTGCCCTATTGTCAAGCCGGCCTGACAACGTATGATTAACCCACTACTGGCAAATCTACCAGGCAAATTTGTCCAGTTCTATACCAAATCCTTTCCCACATTTTTGTTATATAATGATTTAGAAACCCAGATGTCACAGAGTAACATCATGGGAAGAGTGTTGCCAGTTCTCCCTTTGCTCTTGGAAGCCTTCTTACAGACCCTCCAAGTGTCGTTATTTTCTAGGGACAGTCCTGGATTTACAGAAGCGGTCCTGGTTTCTGATTTGATCCTAGAATGTCCCACTTTTCCTTATGTTCTACTTACCCCATTTTCATCAGAGAAATGTTGGAGGGTGTGTCATAAGAAGCTGCTGTAGGAGAGGGACTGTGAGCAACCTCAAGGAAGAAGAAGAAGAAGAAAAAGAAGAAGAAGAAGAGTTTGGATTTCATATCCCGCTTTATTACTACCCGAAAGAGTCTCAAAGTGGCTAACATTCTCCTTTCCCTTCCTCCCCCACAACAAACACTCTGTGAGGTGAGTGGGGCTGAGAGACTTCAGAGAAGTGTGACTAGCCCAAGGTCACCCAGCAGCTGCATATGGAGGAGCGGAGACGCGAACTCGGTTCCCCAGATTACGAGTCTACCGCTCTTAACCACTACACCACACTGGATTCTTTCTAGGATTTAGATAGAACTGTGAAGCTCCCTTGTTATTTTTGCTGTTGGGTGCTGCTTGTTGTTTAAGTAATATTCTGAGTTGCATGGCCCCCAGAGTTTCCCATCTGAGTTGTATTCACCTTTGTTGTTATTCCAAGTGCTATTCTGTTCCTGAAATTTGTTGGCCCATAGAAGCTTGCAGCAAATGATTGTCTCTCTACAGCACATTGATCCCTTATATAAATTACCACCTATTGCTAGATATGGATTGTCGGCACTTTGCGTAATCACTTGGTGGAAGCCTGTAGTTCCCTAGATGGTTTACGAAGACATTAAAATATACAAATGCAATCCAAGCAAAGCACCATAAAACACTAAAACTAATTATTTAAAAAAATCACAATGGCCAAAGAACAACAACATTTAAAGCCACCATAAGCTAAAATAAGTTTAAACCTGTATAAAACCAATGAGAGCGGAATGTATGTTCAAAAACTGAATGCCTTCAGATGTCTTCTAAAGGTTGTATCTCTTATACACTTATCTCCTTGGCTCAGAGGTTGCATAACTCCATACCATCCAATATTTCTCCGATGAAAATAGGGACGTCCTAAGGAAAAGGACGCGGGTGGCGCTGTGGGTTAAACCACAGAGCCAAGGGCTTGCCGATCAGAAGGTCAGTGGTTTGAATCCCCATGATGGGGTGAGCTCCCGTTGTTCACTGACTGCTCCTGCCAACCTAGCAGTTCGAAAGCACATCAAAGTGCAAGTAGATAAATAGGTACTGCTCCGGCAGGAAGATAAACGGCGTTTCCGTGCGCTGCTCTGGTTCGCCAGAAGCGGCTTAATCATGCTGGCCACATGACCTGGAAGCTGTACGCCGGCTCCCTCGGCCAGTAAAGTGAGATGAGTGCCACAACCCCAGAGTCGTCCATGACTGGACCTAATGGTCAGGGGTCCCTTTACCTTTACCTTTAAGGAAAAGTGGGACATTCCAGGATCAAGTCAGAAACCGGGATGGCTTCTGTAAATCTGGGACTGTCCTTGGAAAATAGGGACACTTGGAGGGTCTGTACTAGTAGGTAACAGTGCATTTTCAGGTGGAAAGTATTTGAGAAAGTTGCTTCTCTGTCTATGCACTCAGACACCTCTGAATATATCACCATGGAATTGGGCATGATGGTTTGACCCCCAAACTGATTTGGGGCTGGATCTTAGTTGGGTTGGGCCTGGGTCATGGCTGAGCAAGAGCACTCAATCAGGCCTCAGATCTGAATGGCGGGCGTACACATCCCTCAAAAATACTTTTTTCCCCTTTAAGAAACTAACCAACTAAATCAATTTACAAAACTCAGTATATTTTAGTGCCTTATAATTCTTGGTAACACTGGGTACTTTCTGCGAATGTTTTATAAAATGCCATTTTCAAGCACCAGTTTAAGGCTTGCCTTCCCTTTTCTGTTCTGTTTTGCTGTTTCTGTTCACTCCTGCCTCTCTTTAACCTTTCAGGACAGCTTCCACAGCTCAACCAGCCTCTTGCAATATGGAGACTATAATGACGATTTGCCTTATAAGGCTGTTCTCATTCATTTATTTACTCAGTGAATGTATACGCGGCCTTTCTGTCTGACCCAGAACCATTTCCTCACCCTCACATTTGCCCTGTCCGTTCCCATAGAATCATTTCTACAAGCAACTGCAATAACGACAGCTATTTGCTTTGCCCTTAACATGCCAGATGTGTTGTCAATCCTTGTACTAGCTTTGGATGCAGTATGCAAATCACCAGCATCGGAGCCTGAGCCTCTGCTTGTTTACAAAGAGGAAAGCCCCACAGATCCCAATGGGGCTTTTTCTGAAGTAAATAGACTTTGAATTGCAGCACAAGAATTATTCCTTTGACCTCTGTAGAGCAGATGTGGCTCAGAACGGCAGCGTTCCTCTTGCAACTCGCATCCCCTCTGAGATGCTTCACGTCTCCAGTCCCTCTTACAAACTTGCCCTCAAGCAACCATGACTTTCATGAAGTTGACATACACTGAAAGATAAAATAAACCGAGTGACTAAAGTACTAGAGGTGCCTGTGTTGCGTGTACAAAATTAGAAAATGCTACTGCGCTGTTGTTTTTGACTCACATTTTCACATCTGCTTGTCAAGAAATTCCTGATGGGGAAAAAAGCACAGATGCTCAGAAGAACATTTCCCATCTGGAGGTTTCACCAGGATGAAAAATCATAGAAGAATATTTTATCACATCTGTCCACTGTTCTCCCTGGACAATTGTTTCTCCCAGTAAGTGATATCCTAAATTTTCAAGACACGCATTGCCTATATTTTCCCTGTATCAAACATCTCACACATTAACACTAAATGATCCGTTTATCCAATTTTTACAACTTTTATGCACTTTCCTAAGGTCCGTATAGTTAAAGCTATGGTTTTCCCAGTAGTGATGCATGGAAGTGAGAGCTGGACCATAAAGAAGACTGATCGCCGAAGAATTGATGCTTTTGAATTATGGTGCTGGAGGAGACTATTGAGAGTCCCATGGACTGCGGGAAGATCAAACCTATCCATTCTGAAGGAAATCAGCCCGGAGTGCTCACTGGAAGGACAGATCCTGAAGCTGAGGCTCCAATACGTTGGCCTCCCTGGAAAAGACCCTGATGTTGGGAAAGATTGAGGGCACAAGGAGAAGGGGACGACAGAGGACGAGATGGTTGGACAGTGTTCTCGAAGCTACCAACGTGAGTCTGACCAAACTGCGGGAGGCAGTGGAAGACAGGAGTGCCTGGAGTGCTCTGGTCCATGGGGTCACGAAGAGTCGGACACGACTAAACAACTAAACAACAACAACAATGCACTTTCCTCTTTAAAGGAAGAGCCCTTGTGGTAGACAAGGCCTGAGAAAATGGATCTGGATAGAGAATCCTATAAGAATGTAAGAGCCTGATGGATCAGGTCATTGGCTCATCTAGTCTAGCATCCTTTTCTCACAGAAGCCAACCAGATGCCTGCAAACAGGACCTGAGCACAACAGCCCTCTGCTCACCTGCGGTTTCCAGCAACTGATATTCAGAAGCATTCACTACTGCCTCCAACAGTGAAGGTAGAACATAGCTATCATGGTTAGAAACTATCTTTCATTGATACATTGGGCAAGGGATCTGGGGCATAATATTCAACTTTCAGATTGGGAAAGGTTATGGAAAACTGATTTGAAATTCTCGGCATGTTGTACGCTGCAAGAAAATTATATGAAAATGATGTACCAGTGGTATTTGACTCCTAGTAAGTTGCCAAAAATGTATAAGACAAGTACAAATATCTGTTGGAAATGTAAAGAAAAAGAAGGTACCGTTTACCATATGTGGTGGACGTGTAATAAAAGCATTCTGGGAAATTATATATAATGAATTGAAAAAAATGTTTAAAATAAATTTTATAAAGAAACCAGAAGACTTTGTATGTATGCAACGACAGCCGCACGGATGTTACTAGCCCAGAGATGGAAAGAAGACATACCAGAGGAGAATGGCAAACTAAGCTGTTGTATTATGCCGAAATGGCAAAACTGACCAGAAAGCTCAGGAAAATGGAGAGATATAAAATTTGAATGAGGAAATAATATGCAGTTCAAAACATTGATAATAGGACCCATGGAGGGGACGGTGGGAAGTCTAGAGATTCGGATAAATCTCTAAATATGGGTGTATTTTGTATTGTTACAATTTTACACTTGTAAAATCAAATAAAAATTATTTCCAAAAAAAGGAGAAACTTTATCTTTCATGGATTTGTCCAAACCGCTTTTAAAACCATCCAAGTTGGCAGCTTTCACTGCCCCTTGTCACACCAAATCTCATAGTTGAACTGTGTACTTTGTGAGGAAGTACTTTCTTTTGTCTGTCCTGAATCTTACAACATCCATACTAAATAACAAAAGGGTGATTGTGAAGAGCTTCAGAAGTATATCTCCAAATGGAGTGAATGGGCAGTAAAATGGCAAACGCAATTCATTGTAAGCAAGTGCAATGTGATGCAAAAATATTAACTTCACATACACACTCATCGCAGTGTCTGACCAGGAACAAGATCTTGGGGGTCATAGTGGACAATTCGACCTCATCAGTCTGTGTCATCTCCAGAACAGATCCCTTTAACTGTTGGATATTCTCTGGTGTGAGAGAAAATCATTTGTTCGAGAAACAGAGGAGAACAGAGAAGAAGTTTCAAGAAGCAGCAGAAGGCCGAGATGGTTTTGTCTATGCAAGGACGTTTTCTGAGGGAACCGTTCTTTGGACACGCCCAGTGTGACAGGAAGTACTGGTAACAACAGTTCTGTGTAACTTGTGAGTCTCTTGCTTGCATCTTGGGAGAAGCAGAGAGAGAGTCTTGGGCTCTTGCTAGACTCTAAGCATGCCTTGACCACGGCAGTGGCAAACATCTGTATATATTTGCTACCAATATGCTTTTATGCCTGTCGAGTAAACCTCTGCGTTTGACTGAATCTTCATGGCGTCCATGAGTGTTTATTGCCTCCTATGTGTACCTTCAACCCCGAAGACGCTTCCAAGGAAGGAGCTGCGTTGAGATGTAACTCTGCTGAGTATGGATACTGGCACACATGAGCAACGAAAGTGATGCTGGAACCCAATCCTTCTAAATCATCCATCAGAGGCTGACGGAGTGATCCAACATTACCAACGAAGAATAAAGATACCCAGGGTTGTGCCATCTCTTAATCCTAGGGTACCTGTTACTAGGGATTGGGTGAATCAGTCTGCTTCCAGGCCAGGCCAGGCCAGTTTAACTGGTGTTCATTCATATGTCCATTCTATCTCATTTCCGCATCATTCTGTGCTTTTTAAAAACCACATGTCCTTAACCTAAAATGATCGTTTCTGTGCATTTTTGAGCTAATAACTGTATTGTCCTATTGGGAGAAGCATAAGAACTGAGGGGTTAGCAATCGACTTGATAGTCTAAGTGCAAATCAGACTGGGTCCTTTAAAAATGCAGCCCATACAAAGTCCTCAGGCATGCCAACCTTCTGCTTGTGGGAGAACTGAGTCACTTTCAGAGTGCTTCCATACCCCCCAGACCTTCAGACCTTGCTTACCTATTTTTCGCACACGACCCATCTCACACTTTCCTGAGAGTAAGCTTCATTCTAATAGCAGTTAGAATTAAAAACATCCTAAAAAAAATAGTTTCAGTAAAAAGCCTTATTTCATCCAGTGATTCCTGGGTTGCAGATCTGAACTTATTTCTGAGTAAACGTTCATAGGAAACTGCACATTTACTTGGGAGTGCAGTGAGTCTTTCGCCACACCCTCAAATAACCATGCATAACACCAGTCTGTGGCCTTCCCATTAGTATCTGGCTGGCTACCGTGAGACCAGGATGAGACCAGGATGAGCTTTTGGCCTGATCCAGCAGAGCTCATCTTGTGACTGCAACTCGTATTGTATCTACGTACCACTTACTAGCAAAGAATTGCATTTGCCAAAAGTATGAATTAGTCACAGGGAAAAGATTACATCTAGATCTATGTTATTTAGGTATTTTAAAATAATAGCTGCTTCTATTATCACTGCTTTTATATGTAATAAGTATTCTCTTATTTAGCAATGGCATATTCTCCCAAACCTTTCAGATATATTCCCTGGTTGTCATCTTCGTGAAAGCAGCACAATGAATCATCTTGAACTGACACTCATCAAACAATCATCTTGAACTGTCCTAAGCTACATATATAATGTAAACCCTTGCATTTTTTTTCTTCCAATATGATACTTTAAATGAAAACATCATGGCAATCTTAAACAATTACCATATTTACTCAAATCTAACGCTCACCTTATGTGGCCAAATTACATTGCGAAAATTCAGGTGCGCATTACATTCGATGGCACATTTACATTCGCCGGCAAATACTTTTTTTGTTTGTGTGTTTCAAGGTTCTGAAAATTGAGGTGCACATTAGATTCGATGGTGCTTTAGACTCGAATAAATTCGGTATATTTCCTCTGCCTCCCAAGCCAAAAATATACAATAGGTTTTCATGCTGTGTGCTAAATATTATTTTTGCTCAATATAGTATAACCAAAGTAGTGTACAGATGTCAAATTTGTCATGTCGAAAATTTTCCCTCTGAGATGGCCTGGCTACATGCAACAAAGCACTTGTTTTGTTTTCCCAGAAGATAGGTTTGTCACACTTGCTTCGTGCAGGCATGGCTATTTTTAGATGCCGGAACCAATCCGTTCCGTTCTGTTATCTATACATCACCAGCCCTAATATATAATGAAGAAACCAGGAAGTGTGGTACCCAAAAGGTATGGAACTGGAAGATAAGGAACTGAGAGAATAGAGAGCAGCTGCACACATGCAGAACCCACTAGAGATACTGGTGGGTGTATTTGGAGCAACACACTTAACAGAAAAGCCTCAAAGCACTGCAAAACCAGAAATAAGTGGCTCATGTATAAACCAAAGAGCTGAGTATTCTTCTGAGGCCAACCACTTCCTGTATCCTAAAAACTTCCATATCCTCCAACATTCCTCAGGTGAAAATAGGGAGTTTTCTCACTCCCCATCAACTGATGCTACTCGAACCCGCACCCCCCTTCGCCTCCCTCCACTGTTAAGTTTTATTTGTGACATACAGTCATACTTAATTTTTATCTAGTTTACTGAATGTTGGGTTTTTTATTGCTTTTTTTGCTGTATTAAGTGGAATGGGACTGTTATAGATAAATAAATAAAATGTAAAACGCCTGTACATGTTGTTATTCTGCACCTTTAAAGAAGAAAACTGAGGATCACTCTGAGATATGTTTTCATCTCTCTTTCAAGGCTCATTTGGCCTCACTGGGTTGGAACAAATTGTTAGGGTTTGCGTTGCTTTGTTGGCGAACTCTTCATTCACCTTTCGTTATAATTAAAAACTAGCTAAAGTGGTTTTCTTGGGCACCATTACACTTTAGAGGGTTTTGTACCGAAAGCTGTTGCTTAGAAGCACTATTTTTAAAAAAAATAAAAATTGAAAGCCTGCTCTAAAGTGTTTCTTTCAACTTGCAATTACCTCTAAAAAGCATTTCACCAGACAGAAGGTACAGACCCACTGTTAAACAGCGTCTGCAGAATTATGAAACTGAGTGCATAACTGCCCAGTACGATGAGCAGTTCTGTGAAAACCAAGTTCATAGGCTCATGAGTGAAGGTTCCCATGCCTATGCAGGGCCTTGAATGCCTAGGCTGGTTGACTTTTCCTTCTGCTCCAGCTGCCAATGGAATTTCCATGGCTGATTAGAGCAAGTATGGGGAACCAATGGCCCTCCAAACGTTGTTGGACTACAACCCCCATCATTGCTTACCATTTACCGTACATCTGGAGACTCACAGGTTCCCCATCCTTTGTTGACAGCCACAGATGTTGCCTCTACCCTATGACTGGACTTCTGAAACTTCTCATGTCAAACCAGGGAGAGGAAAGCATACCCGCCAAGATTCTGCTGAGGAAAATCAGGGCATGTGTCTTCTGGTGTTGCGCTCTTGCCAGTTGACTTGTGCGAGGGCATGGCACCATTGCAAGTGCTGGATCACCCTCCTCCCTGAGCTTGGCCTCAGCAGCAGAGGCGGAGGGGGGAAATGGGACATTCCGGGATCAAATCAGAAGCTGGGATGACTTCTGTAATTCTGGGATGTCCCAGGAAAATCGGGACACTTGAAAGGTGTAAGACAGTGAAGAAGAAGAGAAGAAGAAGAGTTTGGATTTGATATCCCGCTTTATCACTACCCGAAGGAGTCTCAAAGCGGCTGACATTCTCCTTTCCCTTCCTCCCCCACAACAAACACTCTGTGAGGTGAGTGGGGCTGAGAGACTTCAAAGAAGTGTGACTAGCCCAAGGTCACCCAGCAGCTGCATGTGGAGAAGCGGGGAATCGAACCTGGTTCACCAGATTACGAGTCCACCACTCGTAATGTGAGGACACAAGGAGATAGTTTGGTCCCGGGTGCCATCTTAAGTTGCCTTGAGGGGCTGGCACAATGACACAGATTCTTCCTGTGCTATGAAGAGAGGTGCTTTTCCGACATGTCCCCCTCCCCAGCTATGGAATGTTCTCCCTAAGGAAGACCATTTGGCATCCACGTTGCTGTCTTTTCAGAGTGAGACTAAGACTCTTCTGTCTTCCCAAACCTTTTCAGATCTGTTTTAAAGTCCCTGTGGTGCAGTTGGTAGTTTTAATGCAGGCATTGGATAACTGTTTTGGTTTTTTTTTCTGCTGTATGTTGCATTATGTTAGTTTTGAATTCAGGTTCTTATGCTGATCGTCTATTACAGGGCCGTCTTTAGCATATGTGCCGCCGGGGTGCAAAGATCTGCCCAGCACCCCCGAATTTAGTTTAACCCCCAAATTAAACATCATTGCCTGACAGTTGCCTGGCTCGATCTCCTCCCGAGGTGTCACAAGACAAGAGAAAGTGACAGGAGGACACCGAAGGGCGCATGTGCACAGGGAGGAGATAGGGGGGTCCTTTCTCACCTGCCGCGCCCTGCAGGTTCTTCCCACAGGACGGCCTTGGCTGCTGCCCCTGCAGGGGTGGCTGGCGGTGCCCCTCCCTGCCACAGGCAGCCACAAAAATGACTCACCCGCCGGAACGCTGCTTGCAATCACATGTGCCACCATTGCCGCCTATCGCCTATCCAATCAGCGGAAGCAGCTGGCTGTCACTCACGATTGATGCAGCAGCAGCCAATACACAGTGGACATTGCCACACTCGCCAATCGCCCGCCCAATCACCGCTGACACTATCCTGCCCACGGTAACACCCGTCCCAACAAGGCACATCCCATGCCATGTAAAAAACGACACACACAAACCCATTTTAGACTTAATTTTGGGGTGAAAAAAGTCTGTCTAAATAATACACAAAAAATATGGTATTTATTATTTCATAACAGGTAGATAGTTAAGAGCTTAGGCGGCTTCAGCGGTGGGCGCTGGGCGCCCCCCAGAATTCGGCGCCCGGGTGCCCCGCACCCCTTGCACCCCTGGGTGACGGCCCTGGTCTCTTGAGCTCATTGTGGCTTTATTGCAGCACAGCCTTACTGATACATTTTTATTCTCTTCTTCTTTGTACCCTGCCTACAGAAGTTATTTTATGTGGGATCTCCTAACTAAGATAAGCACATATTTTGAAGCAAGGATATGGAGCTGCTGTATGTATTAGATCCGCAGCCCACAGTGTTCATAGAGATGTGATAATGCAGTCCATTTTTGCTACACAGCAAAAGATCGCCATATAGAAACCCATCATATGTGAATTGGCTTAATTGAAGACTCAAGTCTTTCCATTTTTCTCCGAGGACCCTAATCCTCCCTGTACAATTTGTAAGCACTCAGTAGCTTGCGTTGTGAATTGTGTGTGATACTCTGAGCAAATGAGAGCAAATTGAAGAAACATTATCTTTGAGGACTAAAGTGCATATCCTGCAAAACCACCCAAAAAACCAAAAAACTTCACATTGGTTTGGCACGACAAAAGTGTCATTTGGACCCAAAGTGGGTCCTGCTTACACAAATTCTATCACAGTTTTATTTTTATTTTGTCATCTTCCATTTCTTTTGTCATGTTTACTCGGAGAATTCCAACCCAGCTGTTCCGTGATATGAAAGGCAAACATTTCTTTTATCAACAAAATATCCTGCCTAATTAATCTCTCGCTAGCTTCCTTTGTCTTTGTGTTGTGCGACTATGCTTGTGTGTGTGTGTGTGTGTGTGTGTGTGTGTGCACGCCCATGTTCTAACCACAAGATTTTTGCAGCTAGTGTTACACAGAGCTGACAAGAACAATTATCGTTAAAAACTAAGCAGAAGAAAGCTATGGTAATGAGGAGAGAGTGGCAATCCTATTCACCGAGGCTCTGTCAGTGATGAAAGGAGTAAACTGAACCTACCTTTTTTTTTATAAATAGATAACAAAGCAATTACAACACGTAAAGCAATACAGAGAAAACAATCATTTACTGGAAAACGGAGAGAACAGCAGATTCTGGCAAACACAAAGGGAAACAACTTGCAGAAAAGATAATTTGCTATATCAAAACCTATTATGAATAGATGACATGTTTTTAAAAAGTGCAAAACAAAACACTATAAGCAGAAACCTGTTAATTACAATGCAACCAAAGCAGGGGAAATCTCTAGTCTCTGGGTGGCTGGAGCAGAATCTAGGGCATCTCTTCAGCTAGAGTCTCACATTCATGTGATAATTAATTTGACGCGGCCAAGTTGACTTTCCATTGACAGTTACAGCTTGTTTAGGTTGAAGAGGCTCTCAGGGAGAGTCCCAATGTGTGATAGAAGTTTCGGGCCAACTGACTAGCACTTGATAACAGTGCATGGACGTGAAAACAATGGTGGTACAAATTTGCCCTCCTTTAGCGACATGAGCGGCTGGTGACATTTGTGGTGTGTGGCCTGTTTGTTTACTTATTTAGACCATTTCTACATCTTGTCACATACAAAATATGACATGCAGAAAACGTAAACAAAAAAGATTACAAAAAAATATACGCACACAAAAGAACATGAGCACAAATATACTAACAAGTATTATACAGCCGTACCTTGGTTGTAGAATGCCTTGGTACTCGGACGTTTTGGCTCCCGAACTCCGCAAACCCGGAAGTGAGTGCTCCGGTTTGCGAACGTTTTTTGGAAGCTGTACGTCCGACGCGGCTTCCGTGGCTTCCGGTTGAGTGCAGGAAGCTCCTGCAGCCAATCGGAAGCTGCGCCTTGGTTTTCGAACTGTTCCAGGAGTCGAACGGACTCCCGGAACAGATTAAGTACGACAACCAAGGTACCGCTGTACAGATAATGTTTTCTTCTCCTTCCAACACTCTCCTCAACCTCTCTTTTACCTAGGACTCCACCCAAGGACCTTGGCTCTCACCAAGGGCCCAAACAAATGCAAGGATCACCACCACCCCCCAAAAAATATCTCATAACGAAGAGGCTTCTTGGAACTTGCTGGCATCATTCTAGTCCATATTCTACGCTTGCTTAGAATATGGGCAACACCATGATTGGTGGAGCTTCCTCATTCAGCTGCTCCCCCTGTGCCTGGTTCCAGGCTAGAGAAGTTTCCTAGCTGGTCCACAAAGGCAAATACTACACCCCCTCCAAAAATGGTTCTTTATCTGACCTCTGCAGCCCTCTTCTCTTCCAGCTGCTACGACCTAGATGCATACAGTAGAAAGGGCACAGCCTAGAGCACTGAACTCTGGGTTTCTTTTTGAGAGCCAGTGTGGTGTAGTGGTTAAGAGCGGTCGACTCGTAATCTGGGGAACCGGATTCGCGTCTCCGCTCCTCCACATGCAGCTGCTGGGTGACCTTGGGCTAGTCACACTTCTTTGAAGTCTCACAGCCTCACTTCACCTCACAGACAAAACAAAATAAAAAATAAAAAAAATCCTTCCAGTAGCACCTTAGAGACCAACTAAGTTTGTTCTTGGTATGAGCTTTCGTGTGCATGCACACTTCTTCAGATACACTGAAACAGAAGTCACCAGACCCTTATATATAGTGAGAGGGTAGGGAGGGGTATTACTCAGAAGGGTGGTGGGAATGGGTGATAGGCTGATAGCTGTGGTAAACCTGTTGACGACTGTTAACGACTGCAATTAGTCTTACAGGAAAAAGCAAGGGGTGAGAAGGTTAAAAATAGCTTTTCATGTATAATGAGATAAGAATCCAATGTCTTTATTCAGACCAGGTCTCTCCATGGTTTTAAGTTTGGTGATGAGTTGCAATTCAGCAACTTCTCTTTCCAGTCTATTTCTGAAATTCCTTTGCAATAAGACAGCTACTTTGAGATCTTGTATAGAGTGTCCTGGGAGATTGAAGTGTTCTCCTACTGGTTTCTCTGTCTGGTTTCACCTCACAGAGTGTTTGTTGTAGGGGAGGAAGGGAAAGGAGAATGTTAGCCGCTTTGAGACTCCTTCGGGTATTGATAAAGCGAGATATCAAATCCAAACTCCTCCTCTTCTTCTTCTTCTTCTTCTTCACGGCACAGGTGAAAATGAAATTAAGTAGACTTAATTCTACGTAGGGTTGTGGCACTTAGAGTGGTTTTTAAAAACTGCTTTCATTAAACACAGACAAATATTTTGGACAGGGCACTCTGCTGTCTCTCGAGACAGACAGATGCCAACAAGAACAGCTTGACAGTTTGGCTCCTATAGGTATAGGCTGCATAAGAATTTTACTTTTGTGGTGCTTTCTCTTTTCCCCCCTTTCTTTCTTTTTCTTCGTAAGGAAAAATACCCCTCTGGCTTCTAAATATGTGTTTTCTTTTTATTGCATGATTGTAAAAATAATGCTTGTCTAAAAAGCAGCCATTTGGAATATAGCACTATTTCATGCTCTCTTTTAAGAAGTCCAATAAATACAACTTCTACTGCTGTTCATTCTTTTTTTCCCTTTCCTCCCCCCCCCACTCCCCTCCACAGGGAGAAACTACATGCTATGCTATATTTACGTTAGCTGAAGCTCTGATTATGAGGAAAACAACCCATTAACAACCCTTAACTGCAAAATGGAGGATGATAAATAAGGCTTAAGCAGGGCAGTAATATAAATAAATATATCCTTAATAAACTCTTGACCGGTTAATGGAAGGGCTCTTGGGGGAAAGAAGGGAGAATGAGAGCAATTTGTCACATTAAAATAGCTCATAGCTAAGAGAAGGTATTTTGCCCCCAGTTACAAGATGACATGATGGGAAATAGATTCTGTTTCCATATGCTTCATATTCCAGCTCATTGCAATGAAGAATAATTGATTTCTACTCTATAATTTAAGAACCAGCAAGATACTGCTGAACACGGCTTTCAGTCATCAGTAAAAGCTGTCCAGGATATACCTAGTTGCTTTTTTCCCCTTTAGAAACAGAAGGTTCTTGGACTTAGTTTCTTGCAAAGGAGACTTGAATTTAAAATATAGTTGTCATACGAGGGAAAACAACAGCTTCCAAAATCCGCACCACTTTTTCTATAAGACAATGGCAAACATTGCCAAATGTTTCCACTCAGGATCTGTTCTCTCAAAATCCTAAGGCGGTTCCAGGTGGTTTCAAACATGCATTTGCATTACATCCAAATAATTTTTATTTCCCCTGTACACATACCCTCCAACATTTCTCTGATGAAAAGAGGGACGCCCTTATTCCATAATAATAGTAATAACAATTTTATTATTTAAACCCTGCCCATCTGACTGGGTTGCCCCAGCCACTCTGGGCGGCTTCCAACATATATAAAAACAGAATCAAACATTAAACATTTTTTAAAAAACAAAACTTCCCTATCCAGGATGTCTTCAGATGTCTTCTAAAGGTTGTATCATTACTTATCTCCTTGGTCACAAAACTCCATACCCTCCAACATTTCTCCAGCGAAAATAGGGACATCGCTGCAACCCCAAAGTCGTCCACGACTGGACCTAACTGTCAGGGGTCCCTTTACCTTTACCTTTAAGGAAAAGCAGGACATTCCAGGATCAGATCTGTAAATCCTGGAAAATAGGGACACTTGCTGGGTCTGCTGTACACATATTAGCGTATCCCACATAGTGCTGTGCGCATCCACATTTACCAATATTTATGGTCAGGTGGCGATAAGATGCCACTGGAAAACCCAGTGGGTTTTTTTCGCCTGCTTCTTGGGAGAAAAGCAATGATAAACCTAGACGGCATCTTAAAAAGCAAAGACATCACCTTGCCAACAAAGGTCCGTATAGTTAAAGCTATGGTTTTCCCAGTAGTAATGTACGGAAGTGAGAGCTGGACCATAAAGAAGGCTGATCGCCGAAGAATTGATGCTTTTGAATTATGGTGCTGGAGGAGACTCTTGAGAGTCCCATGGACTGCAAGAAGATCAAACCTATCCATTATTAAAGAAATCAGCCCTGAGTGCTCACTGGAAGGACAGATCCTGAAGCTGAGGCTCCAGTACTTTGGCCACCTCATGAGAAGAGAAGACTCCCTAGAAAAGACCCTGATGTTGGGAAAGGTTGAGGGCACAAGGAGAAGGGGACGACAGAGGATGAGATGGTTGGACAGTGTTCTCGAAGCTACTAACATGAGTTTGGCCAAACTGCGAGAGGCAGTGAAGGATAGGTGTGCCTGGCGTGCTCTGGTCCATGGGGTCACGAAGAGACGGACACGACTGAACGACTGAACAACAACAACAACAACAACAACAACAACAACAACAACAACAACATGGTCAGGTGGCGATAAGATGCCACTGGAAAACCCAAAGAAAGCTGCCTTTGGGTGATCCCTTTATTGGAACCTGATCAGGCATATTAACAAATGTGAATGGGTGTATTTACTATTTGAAAAGGGGATTAATATGCATGTGCAAATCCTGCAAAACTGAGCATTGCTCACTATCGGGCAACAGTAATAATGGATAATAAAGAAACGAAGCGGAAATGCAGAGAGAATATGAAGAAACATTCTTGATCTGAACCAGCTGAGCTTTCCTTTCTTCTCCCTCTTGAAAAAAGGAGAGCAAGCTTTGCTGCTCCTGCCAAGCTTGCAGCCAGAATTTCCTCGCTGATGGAATACAAAGTAGTATATTTATTTATGGAGCTGCAAGGAATGGCTTTAATTAAAATAAAACATTTCATCCATCTTGGATCCAAATAGACTTTCAGATGAAAACATCACTTTGAATTTGATTTGGCTTGCTGGAGCAAAACCATTAGAATGAATCGCGGCTGCGTCCCTGGCTAGCATACTAAAACAATGGTTCACATTTCTTCTTTCTTTGAGGAAGTTTGGGGCAATTAAAGAAAGTGAAAAGTAGAGGAAAACTTTCTGCGCCTAGTTTGTGATCATCTAAAATACGGCTGGGGGAGGAATCAGCTAACCCCTACCTTCCCAACCCGTGATCCCAATGAATTTCCCTCCCCCCCCCCCCCACACACAAACCATTCTTGAGTGCTGCCTTTGGCATAAATAGAAACTTCTCTCCTGGCAAAATAGCAACTTTGGGAGAGAACTAATTTAATCAGGACTGTGGCAGGGAGGAAAGGATTAAGCCCAGTCTTGCTTTGTGTGGCTGCGCATAAAAACATATTGCGGTTGTTATTTGTTAAATCCAATTGTGCAGTTAGCCTCACATCTTTTTTTTTGTAAATCATTTTTATTAGTTTTATATAAATACAATAATAAAATTCACATTTTTTCTTCACTTCTTATACCTTTTTGGCTTTTATAGCCGTGACTTCCTTCAAACCTTCCTCATGACTTTCTAGTATCCATATCTTACATTTATATTTCTTATATCAATCATTGTTCTATTATGTTTCTCACAAAATTAATCACTATAAGTTCATACTAACAATGATATTTCTTCCTTGATCTACAAAGCTTCTTGCAATCCTACCAACGTATTCAATTGAATATTTTCCTTTAAATAGTCTGCAAATTTAGTCCAGTCTTTGATGAACTTCTGGTCCCGCTGTTCTCGGATTCTCCCCGTCATTTTGTCCAGTTCTGCGTATTCCATTAATTTCATTCTCCATTCTTCCATTGTCGGTGTTTGTTCTTGTTTCCATTTTTGTGCTACAGTTAGCCTCACATCTAATTTGGCCCTAGCATGTTCCTGATTTGCATTAACCTCAAGTTGTGCAACTCATTCCTTTATCGAGTGTTTATGCAGATTGTTCAAAAGTATGAATGATCTGTAACTCATATGCACACACTTCTTCAGCCAACTCTCTTAGAGTTTAATCTTATCCCTGACCATTATGTACTAGGCTGATAAACAGCAGAGCAGATACAGGCCTAATATGACTTGAACTGCCTGTGACTTTAATTAAGGAATGTGGGTTTTGGTGAACTGAAGGAATTCTCCTTTCGTTCATAGCTACATTCCATGTGTCAGCGATGTAACTATTCTTTTAGATCATCCAAGAGAAAGAGGTGGAGAGGTGGAGAGAAGCTGAATATTTCATGTAAGATTACATTTATCTTTTTTCCACGTCAGAAGCGATAAGCAAAGCCAAATACCCTGAGCAGAGAAATGATCCTTCAAAATGTGGGGTGGGGGAAGATTCTTGACATTTTAACAATAGCAAGCTATTAATATAATTCACTTTGCGTGAACGCGGTCACAATGCGCTTTCAATGCCAGTTTCGTGTGTGTGTGTGTGTGTGTGTGTGTTGTGTTTTGCTTTGCATTCAATATATTTCCATCACATCAAATCCAAGGCTAGTGGGTAGCAAACTCTTTGAATGCCTGCTTCTAGCAAGGAGGAATTAATTCAAAACATCCCTTTCGCAAATGACAAAATCCAAATAAAACGGATGAATGTTGTATGCAAGAGCATGACAAAGGCTAACAGAGCAATTTCAGGATTTGTTACCCACATGCTGGCAATGACAAAATACTTAAAACATTATTGCTGATGCCTCAGATAGCGTAATCCTGCACAAATGCTAATAAATATAGACCCAGTACAATCTTTAAGTCAGTGGAGTAAAAGCACTCTCAAAAAGCCTGAAGCAAGTGAGATGATAGGTTTTTTAAGGCTAGCTAATTTTAATACAGTCATACCTTGGTTTTCGAAGAGCTTAGTTCTCAAACGTTTTGGCTCCCGAATGCCGCAAACCCGGAAGTGAGTGTTCCGGTTTGCGAACTATTTTTGGAAGCCGAATGGACTTCCAGAATGGATTCCGTTCGACTTCCGAGGTACGACTGTACTATGAAAAGCAAGGGTTTGAGTGACATAGAACTCTTTTACAAGCCACGGAAAACAAGTGAAATATCCTCAAGGAATATTGTCATTCTCAAGCCTCATTGCAACAAATAGGCACTATCATCTTCTACGTGAGTCATCACAACGGTGCTTACTCAGAAGAAGTCCCCAGTGGATTGTGCCCAGTGCTAGCCACATATGTTTTTAGAACCAAAGAAAAAGAGGTAACCTCAGCTTCCCCTGACGGGGCTGGGAGTGGAGCACCTGCAGGCAATGGGTCCTGCACCCCATCAGGAGCCAGAGCAGACTCAGCAGATGCCTGCACCTGAGGATCCAGCACAGGTGAGGACCCTTCGGACTCAGGCTCTAGCCCCGGCTCTGCTGGTTCTGGAGGTGGGGAATCCTGTGCAGGCTGGGATCCCTCAGGTTCAGCAGCTGAGTCTGAATCCCAGGCCATCACAATTATTAAAATAATTTTTCCCATTTGTCACCCCCCTCTGTGGTGACACCCGGGATGTGCCGCCCCCACCGCCCCCCCTTGCTATGCCCCTAAGGCCCAGCAGGGCCTGGTACAGCCACAGAAAGGCCCGACGGGGCCCGTTGTAGCTGTGCGAAGGCCCAACAGGACCCCCACAGGCCAAAGAAGGAGAGGGCAACGGTCCTCTCCTTGAAAATTGGGGGGGCCCTCATCCCCCACTCAATAGTGCCCCTGCACAATAGCATGGCAAAACAATAGCAAATATTGCCAGACTCCCAAATCCCGCCAGCCCCATTCAGCGTGGCCAACAGTCAGGAATGATGGAAGGTGTAATTCAACAACACCCAGAGGGCCAAGAGTTGGAAAAGGCTTCCCTAAGAAGCCAAAGTCTTCCACACGGCAATATAGTCCATGATATGCAACTCTGACATTTAAGTTCCGCAAGCCGAGTGCAAGTGTGACATATACATATGTCTACATATATTAATCGGACATCTGTGTTATGTTTAGTGTCGGGAAAGCACTGTGTTCTGCACTCTCCCTCTCTGAATTGTGTCCAGCGAGCCAGGGAATGAGCTAGCCGTCTAGGAGGACAGAAGCATCTCGTGTGTTGCAGCCTTCCAAAGCAGCAGGAACATACGAGGTTGTAATTCTGCCGACATTTGCAAGGTCTTAAAAAGTCACTGACTGCCTTTGCTCAGAAAACATCTGCAAAGCCAGCTGCACATGGACAACGCCAACGACTAAGAGGAAAACAAGGCAATAAATTCTGTTTTTAAAGTCATGATGACAGGCACAAAGGCTGCTGAATGGCCGTTTTTGCAGAGAGATAAACATGAAACCTCTGCTGCAGAGGGAGGAATGGATGGACGGGCAGATGGACAATGCCCAGTTAGATCTTGAAGGAAAATATTGGAAACAGTGGTGCTTGTGTATTTTTGTATATAACTATCCACAAGCAAAGTGAGAACACTCTCTCCGAAGTAGAATCAGAGAACTGTAGAATTGGAAGGGATCACGGGTGTCATCTAGTCCATACCCCTGCCACGTAGACATCACAAAGCTTAAACTAAAGCTCCCAGGGGTGCCTCCATGCTGTGGTTCTGGTCCAAATTGCCCTCCTCCTAACTGCTTTTAGCTATCTGAAGAAGTGTGCATGTATCTGAAGAAGTGTGCATGCACACAAAAGCTCATACCAAGAACAAACTTAGTTGGTCTCTAAGGTGCTACTGGAAGGATTTTTTTTATTTTGCTTTTAGCTATGCATTATTAGCAGGTGAGGGGCAGTCCCCCTCTTCCCCTGCACAGCGGCCCCAATCTAAATCACGTCGAGAAAGAGATGTTTTGAGAAACAGAAAGAGGTGGAAAGCGTGTTCTCCTTCATGGGGAGCACGTGTTGCGGTGGGGGCCAGCAAGTTACCCCTCTGGTGCTGGGCGGGATCGTATAGATGGCCACTGCTGTGATTGGACCCAGGGTGTTGTTGGGGAGATTTGTATGTTGCAATTTGTTGATGGACACCCCAGCGGATATATATTGGTGGGTATGCAACGTGATCTCCCTCTTGGCTGCGTGCTTCAGATCACCCGCCCTCCCTCCCTATATTTTAGGCCTCTGCGTTGACCTTGCTATGCCTGTCATGGAGTCGTCTGCTGTTGGGGCAGGGGCCTGGTAGGAATTTTCCATTTGGCTGATTGGCTGGTGCCATCTGGTTTCGCCTACTGCATAGCAAATAGTCACAACTTGTAAGATTGGCGGTTAGGCATTGGTTATTATGTTGGTTGGAGGAGGGGTTATAATTGCCTGTGTCTGCCCCTCTAATTGATGCTGGTGTACGGGGAATTCCATTAAAGGAATCCAGGGGCTCGGTGCTTTTTGTCCGAACCCCCGGTCAGGGGCTAGGGCCTTGCAAGAGCCCTGGGAGCCTGTGGGGAGAGGGGAGGGTCAGACCACCCAGCTCCCTTTATCTCTCCAGAGTGTTTTCCCCTTACTGACGGTTGTCAGTTCTGTCCCCAGTGGGACAGATAGTCTTAGCCAATGCCTAAACAGCCACTCACATTATTTGTATGTTTAATAAAGTTGTGGCCAAAATCATGCCAAAAACCAAAACTAAAATTCTGTCTGATGTGTGAATTATTTGAGGGGTGGTTTGGGGACCTCGACACGCAAAGCTTAAGCAACAGACCTCCCATGTCACATCTACTTTGGACATCAGATGCCTTTCCAAAAATGTTAACACAGGAACACAAACCGTCCGTATTGGGAAACGCAAGCCCTGGAAGGAGCTGCAAATGGGGTGTGCTCCCAGGAGAGTCCCGTGACCGCTTCCACGATCTCACCCTGGAAAAGTGTTTTCTTTGGTGCGAGATTGTGGCACCCAAAATGGCTGCCACGGTCTCACACAAGAAAACAGGATACCCCTTTTTTCCAGGACACTTGGCAGGTGTGCAACTGGCCCCTGGGCCTTCTGCTGTGCAGGCCTGTTTTGACACACTTTTTCCCCCTTCTGCTGCTCATATGCGCTTCAAGTCACAGCCAAACGCTCGAAGCAGAAAGGCACAAAGCTGATCTGAAATGCTTAGCCATTCCCTGAGTGTTCTCACCTCCATTAATTTTTTATTCTTTTGTACATTTGGGAAGGATGGATTTTTGGAAGGACGGATCAAAAGGTAGCTGTGCCGTTTTGAGCCTCCTGTTGAGAATCCAGCAATTGCAAACTGAAACATCCAATTGCAGACTTTAATTCTCTCGCTTATAAAGGTGGAAAGCTATGAAGTAAATTATGCTGAAGTTCTGCTTGTTTTCAGATTTATTTGTGGTCAAATCCTGGTTGTGTCTATCTCATTGGATTCCCACACCCCTGGAATCCATGAGTGGTTTAGGACTATTGGAAGGAACTTCTGAACTCTCTGTCTTAATCCATGGAACCAGGAGTTCATCAGAAGGTTGTGCATCCGCTGCCTAACATCTGAGTCCTTTCGTTTCCCTCACAACTTTAGAAGTTATCGGAGTTAACAGCAGGCTCACAAGCAAAAACAATGGTGGTAGAATAAGCCACAATGTAAATATATCTACCTAATATTAATAAATGTAAATTAAATATGGTAAAACTTAAAAATACACATCTAACGCTTGACGGTTACCCCACCACCATTGCAAGCATTGGCCAAAACCCTGGAAGGTGGGAGCAAGTGTGTTAAAATTAAAATTATCATCAGAAGGACTGGGGAAATTTGCTGCTTGAGGAGTCAGTCCCAAACAGTTTAGACAATGCTCTCTTATTCCAAGGTCATAGAAGAGAGCATAGACTAAGCTTCTACCCCCATATCTCCCAGTGAAAAGTGTGACTCAAAAAATTTCCATTATTTCAGTCAACTGATGTTGTTGGTTTTCCATTAGAAGTCTGTAGCCAGCATTCACCCCTAGTTAGACACTAAATTTATGGATTTATTCTATGTGCAGCAAACATTATTATTCCACATCTTTGCCTGTTAATGCATTACCAGTTCCTCAAAAGTAATGTATAATAATATTCCGTTACGGTGTGATTGCATCTCTTAGTGGGATTTCCTGCTAAAGGATCTCAGGGATGCTGCCAAGATTTCATTCCCTAATATTATTAGACAGATGACATGTTTATTCGTTGTTAGCTTGGCCCTGCATGTTTCCCGGCCTGTTTACTTGACAATAAATCCCATTGAGTTCAGTGGTCTCTGAAATAAGTGTGCGTACAATTGGTGCATTAGTTACTGTGTGCGTAAGCCTAACGACTAGAATAAAAAATGTTTCCTATACTGTGACTTACTTGGAGAGGCAAAGGTACAGCCCATAACGCATATCACTACTCTCTCTCCTTATCTGTTTCTTTAAATATTTGAGGAAGGGATATCATTAGCTGGTGATTGCAATGGACAGCTGTAATTAGGGCTTTCAATAATAAAAAGCGCATAAAGGTAAAGGTAAAGGGACCCCTGACCATTAGGTCCAGTCGTGACCGACTCTGGGGTTGCGGCGCTCATCTCGCTTTATTGGCCGAGGGAGCCGGCGTACAGCTTCCGGGTCATGTGGCCAGCATGACAAAGCTGCTTCTGGCGAACCAGAGCAGCGCACGGAAATGCCGTTTACCTTCCCACTGGAGCGGTACCTATTTATCTACTTGCACTTTGATGTGCTTTCGAACTGCTAGGTTGGCAGGAGCAGGGACCGAGCAACGGGAGCTCACCCCATCGCTGGGATTCGAACCGCCGACCTTTTGATCGGCAAGCCCTAGGCTCTGTGGTTTAACCCACAGCGCCACCCGCATCCCATTAAAAAGCGCATACATTGCTCCAATAAAAACAAGCTCATGTGCATATTCAGACCTCTAAACGCTCTAGTGTCAGCTGAAAAAGAGAACTCAGGATGTACAAATGACAAGGTGCTGTGCCCCAGATCCTATAACCAATAACACATTTTTGCGTGTGGAGGTCACCAAGCCACCCCCAC
Source organism: Darevskia mixta (assembly GCA_034641385.1). NCBI lineage: Eukaryota > Metazoa > Chordata > Lepidosauria > Squamata > Lacertidae > Darevskia > Darevskia mixta. The sequence continues at coordinate 7,770,240 of JAWWNH010000126.1, forward strand.
CAATAAATTCACACATGAGACATAAATTTTGTTTGGGTTTTTGGCATAGTTTTGGCCACAACTTTATTAAAATACAAAACACGTGAGTGGTTGCATAGGCATTGGTTCACCTGTCCAACGGGACAGAACTGACCACTAGTCAGCGAAAGACTAGCTGTCCGGCGGGACAGAGCTGACCACCTGTCAGCGGGGGGAAACCAGTCTGGGAAGAGTTGAATGGAGGCTGGGCTGCAGAGACCTCCCCCTTCCCCAGAGGTCCCAGGGGCTCATGCACGGCCCTGCAACCCTACCGGGTTCGGACAAGCATATTTGAGCCGCTGGATTCCTTTAACGGAATTCCCACGCACCATGATCACTTATGGAGGGCTACCGCGCTCCATTAACCAACACAACCAATGCCTAACTGCCAACCTTACAAGTTGTGACTAGTTGCTACGTGGTAGGCGAAAACCAAATGGCACAGCCAATCAGCCAAATGGAAAAATTCCTACTAGGCCCCCGCCTCAAAAGCAGACGACCCCATGACAGGCAACAGCAAGGTCAACGCAAGCCTATACCAGGGAGGGAGGGCGGGAGATCCGAAGCTCGCAGAAAGAGGGAGGTCACACCACGTGCAGACTCTTTAAAAGGGACGCTGGGCTGTCCATCAAACTGGATACATGTGCTTCTGCCCAGCAACATGTTCTGGTCAAGCTAGCTGTGGCCAGCTAGCCAAACCCACAGGGAGGTGGCTTTTCTGCCCCACCGCAACACAAGCTCTCCTTGCATTGGAGAACTCGCTTTGTCAATTGTGCAATCCTCCCCCCCCCCTCCATTTTGCCAGTGCATTCTGTCAGTAAGTGCAATTCAGCAAGCGGCTGTGTTCTCTTGACTATTCACGCATTCCCATACAAGGGAGGCAAAGCTTCAACAATTTGACAGTATGTAAAGATGCAGTAAGAAAAGCAAACATCTGAAGCAGAACAAGGAGGTATGAGCCAAGGTTGTTTGTGTATTTAATCCTTGGTCATTTTGGTACTTAAACATAAATTACAATCTGACCTATACATAAACCAACCAAAGCATTTCCAGTCTGAACCATCTTTACATAATAATCTGGTACTTAATCGCAAGATGTTTAGAACATCTTTAACTTTTACAAAATGTTCCCTAGAGGGTTTTCCCCCCTCTTTTCTAGATATTCAGGCAGTAGATGCCGTTAACTACACATTCACTCGGTAGCAAATATTTTAATTTTGAAAGAGTGGCTAAACAAAAAGTACCATTCTTCAAAAATGGCACAACGTGTGTCCTAAATAATGTAGACAACTCGCTACTGATCTTATCCACACTCTGAGGTTAGATGACAGCGAGGTTTCGAAAAAGATACTTGCTGAGGTCAGTGAAAAAGTTTCTAAATTATGAGTAATTTTCTTTAGGGAAGGAATGGGGTTGCCATGCCCCATCTTAATATTTCCGAAAAATTTACTCATCACTTGGGAAGGCAGGCGAACTAATGCCAGTGTACTGGAAGAAGCAAAGATCACCAGTGTTGAAGCAGTGATTCTTCAACAACAACTTCCTTGGACTGGTCATGTTGTGCGGATTCCTGATTATCATCATCCAAAGCAACCACTCTATTCCGAACTTAAAAATGGAAAGCGTAGTGCTGGTGGTCAACAAAAGAGGTTTAAAGACTCTTTCAAGGCAAATCTAAAAAATTGTAGTATAAACACCAACAACTGGGAAACACTCGCCTGCAAACACTCTAATTGGAGAACAGCCTTTACCAAAGGTGTCATGGACTTTGAAACAAAATTTAAAAAATTCCAATTGCAGTCGTCGTCGTCATCATCATCATCATCATTCTTTTATTCGACCGTCAGTCAGAAGAATAACCAATTGCAGTCATTAACAGTCATCAACAGGTTTACCACACCTATCAGCCAATCACCCATTCCCACCACCCTTCTGAGTAATACCCCTCCCCACCCTCTCACTATATATAAGGGTCTGGTGACTTCTGCTTCAGTGTATCTGAAGAAGTGTGCATGCACACGAAAGCTCATACCAACAACAAACTTAGTTGGTCTCTAAGGTGCTGCTGGAAGGAATTTTTTTTATTTTGTTTCAACTACGACTGACCAACACGGCTACCTACCTGTAACTATGGACTTTGAAGACGCTCAAACTCAGGACGAAAAGGAGAAACGTGCTAAGAGGAAGGCACGCTTGGCAAACCCTCACAGTGATCAACTCCCGCCCAGAAACCTATGTCCCCACTGTGGAAGGACATGTGGGTCCAGAATTGGCCTCTACAGTCACTTACAGACTCACTGTTAAAATCGTGCTTATGGAAGACAATCTTACTTGGCTACGAGTGATTGCCAAAGAAGAAAGAAGCAATATTTCAGACCACACTTAGTTCTTCCTCATAACCAGTTATCTGGCCAACTCCTCGTTCCAGACGCTGATGTGGTTCGCACAACACCGTAAGCCAAATCAGAGTTTACGGAGAATGTCCGAATGGGCAGGCTCACAAATGCAATCAAGAGCCAGCCTTGAAAACTTGCTTGCCCCATTTTGGCCGTGGCATCAGACTTTGGTTGTGTTCACACTCCTACTTGCTTTGTATCTAGTGTGCTTCCAAACCACTGGTTTGGAGAGCAACATATGCCCAAACCTAGCCACAATCCATACCTGTCCTGTATTTGGTCATTCCTTGCGAAATATTGTGCATTGTTGCTCCCCAAATCAGCTTCAATCCAAACTGGGGGAAAGAATGGCCAGGCTGTGTCTTAAGCTGTCAATGTGTACACAGCGTCGGACTCTGAGAGAGCCACATCTCAGATCCCCATAGTAACTTCCATCACTAGAACAGCTGCGTATATTGAATTTCTGTTGAAAAAGATCCATGAATGAGCAATGAACGAATTATGTGCTTCAGTTAATATTAACAGTGGAGTGCCAACTGGGTGTCTAAAGATGCAAAAAGTCGTGGTGATTTAAATTACATCTAATTCCGAGACACGTTCATTAGAATGTGGTTATTTCATCGGTACTAAACTCTGCCAATTCTGAGGAATTGGATGTTTTAAGAGAGCAAAATAATCACACCCCATTCTGAGCAGAGAAAACATACCATTCCTGTGAACACAAAGTTAGAGATAGATGGACTAAAATTGGTACCCAAGAGGAGAGTCTTTAGGCATGCGCATGAACTGGGATTTATGTGAGATACACAAAAAGCAGTTGTTGTTTTTAAATGGTGGAATATTCTCTGGATCAGATAAATGATAATTATGGCTTAGGTGGTGGAGTAGAGAGCCAGCGTGGTGTAGTGGTTAAGAACGGTGGACTCGTAATCTGGCGAACCGGGTTCCCTTCCCCGCTCCTCCACATGCAGCTGCTGGGTGACCTTGGGCTAGTCACACTTCTCTGAAGTCTCTCAGCCCCACTCACCTCGCAGAGTGTTTGTTGTGGGGGAGGAAGGGAAAGGAGAATGTTAGCCGCTTTGAGACTCCTTAAGGGGAGTGAAGGGGCGCGAGTGGCACTGTAGGTTAAACCACAGAGCCTAGGGCTTGCCGATCAGAAGGTCGGCGGTTCGAAACCCCGTCGAATCAGTGCCCTTAAATCAGATAATTATTTGAGGGCAGCTATCACCGAAGAAGAAGAGTTTGGACTTGATATCCTGCCTTTCACTCTCCTTAAAGGTAAAGGGACCCCTGACCATTAGGTCCAGTCGTGACCGACTCTGGGGTTGCGGTGTTCATCTCGCTTTATTGGCCATGGGAGCCAGCGTACAGCTTCGAGGTCATGTGGCCAGCATCCCATCGCGGGGATTCGAACTGCCGACCTTCTGATCGGCAAGCCCTAGGCTCTGTGGTTTAACCCACAGCGCCACCTGGGTCCCTTACAACATCATTGTAGTGGCTACATATTTCCCAAATCATGTAGTTAGCAAGAAGAACCCTGCTGAGAGTGGGGTTGATTCAGGAGCAGCTGCTAAAATCAACACTGGAGCACACTTTGAAGCACACTGGAGCAAAAATACATTTTTCTCAGACTATGTGAGCATATTTCAAGGACACTGGAAGCCCCCTTTTCGCAATGAAAGCGTTGAGCCATTAAAATTTTAGCACAGCTCTCGTTTGCAGCAAACATGTGCCTTATCATATGTTGTATTATGGATAGAGTTCCCCGTTAAGATCATTTCCTCTTCTCTTCTCAGATTCTTTGACTAAGTAAAAGGTTAAGTCATTACAACTCTAGGAAAAAAGCTTTTCAAAAGCTTGGCATTTGCTAGGGCTGCAATTATGTCGTTTTCACTAGTCATTTGACCAGTTCATGTCAGGGTAGCAGCATAGAACGGATTTAAAACACCAGTTGAGAACTGCAATTTATGGATATTGAATATTACAGTTTTAAAAAAGAAGCCTAAAGTCTTCTGGAAAGCACTGCCAAATGAAGGGATAATTCCCTGAGTCTAATAGGGAGACAAGAAAGGAAGGAGTCTGGAAGTCTGTGGGCTGTGAAGCTGTCATCCATCTTTCTCATTCTGAGCTACTCTACAGATGTAAATATTGTCAGAGTCTGATATGTAAGATTTCCAGATTTGGGGCTTAGTTACATAATATGGGTGGCAGCCAACATTGCATGAACTGGTGGAGAAAATATACTTTTGCCCAATTGTGGACAATTCCCTCTTCCCACTGTAGCCCCTGACAACGCAACTCAGGCCCTCCATTTCTCTCTATTTTCCAGGGACAGTCCCAGATTTACAGAAGCTATCTTGGTTTATGATTTGATCCCGGAATGTCCCGCTTTTCCTTAGGTCGTCCCTATTTTAATCGGAGAAATGTTAGAGAGTATGGAGTTATGCAACCCCCAAACCAAGGAGATAAGTAACTACGCAACCCTCTGATGATCTCAGCACCCAAGAGGGTCTGTAGGGAAGGAGGCAGTCTTTCAGATATTTGGGGCCTGTACTGTTGTGTGTTTTTGCCTTCTTCAGGCTTCCTCAACCTCGGCCCTCCAGATGTTTTGAGACTACAATTCCCATCATCCCTGACCACTGGTCCTGCTAGCTAGGGATCATGGGAGTTGTAGGCCAAAAACATCTAGAGGGCTGAGGTTGAGGAAGCCTGGCCTTCTTCTCGCACAACGTTGGATACAACCTTATGCTGCCTTGAACCTCAGTCTCTTATATGTTTATATGATCAAGTGCTGAATCAAAGACTAAAGTGAGTCTCCCGATTCAACAGCTCCCAGGAAGATCAGGAGCCTCATCCTGTTGTTGTTGTTGTTCAGTCGTTCAGTCGGGTCTGACTCTTCGTGACCCCATGGACCAGAGCACGCCAGGCACGCCTATCCTTCACTGCCTCTCGCAGTTTGGCCAAACTCATGTTAGTAGCTTCGAGAACACTGTCCAGCCATCTCATCCTCTGTCGTCCCCTTCTCCTTGTGCCCTCAATCTTTCCCAATATCAGGGTCTTTTCTAGGGAGTCTTCTCTTCTCATGAGGTGGCCAAAGTACTGGAGCCTTAACCTCAGGATCTGTCCTTCTAGTGAGCACTCAGGGCTCATCCTGTTAGGGACGTATAAATATACCTTAATCTATTCAAATATTCATTTACACTTTCATCTGGTAGTTTATTTTACTTCCAGATGGGTAGCCCTGTTAGTGCTGTGGAGCAAAAATAAGGAAGAATCTTGTGGCATCTTACAGAAATGTTAGTGGCCCATCACAAAGCCATCTATGGCTGCAATTCTGACCGTGTCTGCTCAGAAGTAAGTCCCATCAAATGCAATAGGGCTTAGAACCAGAGTTAGGATTGAAGACTCTCTCCTACAATTAATCACCTATGTCATTTTTATTGCAACATTTTATTTCATAAAATGAATATTTTATACAGAAAATGGTTGTGCGTGCGTGTCTGCTGAAACACGATGCTCAAGCTAATTTATGTTTTAATTGTTTGTGGTAAACATAATTTTGCGTTTGACATCTTGAAATAGTTTTGTGTGCCAAAGTATTCATACCGTGTGAAAAAGAGCAATAATGAATGTTGTGTTCCATCGGTTTTAAAATTCAGCTGGGATTTGGCTGTGAGCGCTGAGTGGGGCAAGAGCACTCGTAAAACAAAAAACAAACAAAACAAAAACAAATATTTAGGGCATGAATGGATCATCAAAAATTCCAGTTCCAGATGGTTTGCCCCACTCTATTTAAATGTTTAGAAACCACACCTTAACAACAACAACAACAACAACAACAACAACAACACAAAACAAAACCATCAAGACAGTATGCATCATACAAATATACAACATGAGCTGGTAAAAATAAATTCACATTGCATAGCTTTGTCTCAACAACCCTTTCGCAAAGAGTCTCAGGTTTTAAATGAGGATTCTAGATAAAGTATGTACAGTGGTACCTCGGGTTAAGTACTTAATTCGTTCCGGAGGTCCGTTCTTAACCTGAAGCGTACTTAACCTGAAGCACCACTTTAGCTAATGGGGCCTCCTGCTGCCGCTGCGCCGCCAGAGCACGATTTCTGTTCTTAGCAGAGTTCTTAACCTAAAGCATACTTAACCTGAAGCGTACTTAACCCGACGTACCACTGTACTGTACAGGTAACAAAAGTGATCACTTCTTTCCATATGAAAATCACAACAAGGAAGGTTGCATTCCATTGGTTTTTAAAATTCACAGTAAGAAGCAGGTTGAGGCTGCAATCCTTACCACAGTTACCCATGAGTAAGCCTCATTGAATTCAGTGGGACTTACTCAAGTATGTTACTTGAGTTGAGCGCTTTCAGCTTTCTGAGCATTTCTGGACTTGTGATTCCAGGTCAAATTCTTACACCCAGATGATTTTGAGGAATTTCGTTGTTCCCACAAGGGGACAATGACAATAAAGATTTATTCTATTCTGTTCTGTTCTGTTCTGTTCTGTTCTATTAACATTCGGCAACTTTCTTTGCTTTCTTTAAAGTTACTTCATTGCGGACACGGAGCAATGGATTCAAACTACAAGAAAGAAGATTCCACCTAAACATTAAAAAGAACTTCCTGACAGTAAGAGCTGTTCGACAGTGGAATTTGCTGCCAAGGAGTGTGGTGGAGTCTCCTTCTTTGGAGGTCTTTAAGCAGAGGCTTGACAGCCACCTGTCAGGAATGCTTTGATGGTTTTTCCTGCTTGGCAGGGGGTTGGACTGGATGGCCCTTGTGGTCTCTTCCAATTCTATGATTCTATGAAATGTCAAGCCTGCTCAGCTAATCACTGATTTTCTCATTTATGTATGCTGCCCTTAGTCATTCACAAGCTGATTTCCTTTATTCTGTTTTCTTGAATCATTTGCGTGATTCAACCTCCATTGCTGGCAAGAGATGTCTCCAAACATGGCTTCTCTTCCTGTTTCTAAAAACATTGCGCCAGCTTGTAAGAAATGCAGTGAGGAGTAGCTCACTCAGTTTTGAAAGAATAGGGAATGGCCTTGCAGTAAGCGAATGTAAAATACTTGTGGTCCGCGTCTATCAGTGGACACCTCCAAACTTGAAAGAAAAAGTCTTTCCCCCCCCCACCCTCATCCAAATTTTAAAGACAGAATCGCCTTAGACCCTAGAAAGAATCTCTCACCCTGCTTTATTCTCAAAGAGAATATGGAATGGTTCTCCAATAAGCCAAGGGGGAAAGACTGGTACTCAAGTCTTTCTCAGATGTTCCTCAGCAAGCCTGGAAGGTTCAATACAAAAGAGAGCCTTTGTTTCCAAAGGTCGGTAAAGCCATTCTTAACGTTTCCCCCCACAGTTTCCCTTCTTTCATTGTGCTACTATCTCCCAGTAAGTTAGAAACAGGAATAAAATAATATCCTGGTTGGCATTCTTCTTTCCCTTTGAAATAAAAGCAACTCGTACCTTCAATGAGCATGTATTGCCCCACATAAAACACTCTGCGCCACATTGTTCTAATCTAAATTGTGTTTGTTTGAGTTGTCTCAAAGTTTTGTTGGCGTCTTTGAATGTAACCCATTGCCATTGCATTCAAAAGAAGTTGTGCTACTGGTGTCCATTTATCTGCATGTGTCCATTTGTCTTCCCAGTACCACACACACAAAAGTATTGTTGACAGCTCCTCAAGGTGCTCAGCCTGTCTGATTCATCCTCAAGGGATGCTATGCCTCGCACCAAGTCAGGGCTAGGCGTGATTTGTCTGGGGAGAAACAAACTTTCATCCCTTTCTATTGCCAGTCATCGTTTTGCCTTTATCAAAGCACATTTTAATGTTTTCCCTTTGAATTCCCTTTTTCATAGATTTTCTAGGGGCCAAGTCTTGCTTTTATGTTCCTGTGATAATAGATCGATGGAAACACTTCACCATATAGTATTTATATGTCCTTTATATTGTGTTGTCCAGAAGAACTTAGAGGTAAAGGGACCCCTGATTATTAGGTCCAGTTGTGTCCGACTCTGGGGTTGCGGCGCTCATCTCGCTTTATTGGCCGAGAGCCGGCGTACAGCTTCCAGGTCATGTGGCCAGCATGACAAAGACGCTTCTGGTGAACCAGAGCAGTGCACGGAAATGCCGTTTACCTTCCCGCCAGAGCGGTTCCTATTTATCTACTTGCACTTTGACGTGCTTTCGAACTGCTAAGTTGTCCAGAAGAACTTACTGTTACCATTAATCCACAAGTTGCCTGGGCACCCGGCAGATTTTCGCCTGGCCTTCTTATTGCAAGATACAGATCAGCATGTAACTTTACAAATGGCGAAATTTTTAACTTCCGTTTTGACATATAAACGTCGTAATGGACTGCTGTTTGGAAGCTGAAAATTCCTTATAGTATCTATTTCTAATTTGTACTCTTTTAAGTTTTACTGGTTCTATTTTTTTAAATCAAATTGTACTGTGTATTTGTTCTAGTTCTGTTGTTCTTATGAGCTTAAAGCTGAAATAAAGTGATTGGATTGTGAGCTTGGGCTCAGACATCATGACAAATCACACCCTGGCTTGTTTCCTGGCAGTATAGGAAGAGCAGGGTAGGAATGGAGTGACAACCTTTCAGCAGTGTGCTCCAACATGCTGCGTGTTCACGTTAAACCATAGTTTGTATGTAACTGTCAGGGACACACCCAGAGGAGGAGGAATCTCCAGAGGAGGAGGAATTGGCTGCACCTGAGTCTCCAACTTCAGAGGAGGAGGAATTGGCTGCACCTGAGTCGCCAAGAAGTAGGAGGCGGAGCAAGCGATTAGAGCAGAGGCGGGCTAGCAGGAGGAGGGGAAGGACGTGGCGTATATCTGGCCTTGGGAGGGGTCAGAAGCCAGTCGAGTCAACTGACTCAGATGGCGAAGGATGAGTTGTGGAAGCTTGGACTGCTGTAAGCCTGTTATTGAGAAATAAACCTCAGCTACTTAAACTGCCAGCGTTCCGTGTCTTGTGTGGGAGAAGCGCTAAACCTGACAGTAACCAGGCTCTTATATATTAAGTTTGACTGCAGTACTCATTCTGGCCACCGTGGCTGCAGTTCTCACTCTGGTCCACAACATGCAAATGAAGGATTGAGAGTGCCGTTCACGGATTGGGCAGCTAGAGGGAGTTTGTTACTGTTGCAAGTTACTTAGTACTATATAAGCCAGGCGGCTAAGCTGTTGTTCAGTCCAGGACTCAGAGCTGAAATAAAGAGCTGGTTGTTTTAAGAGCTGTGTCTTCATCCATCTTTCCCACTATTTAACACAGGCCATCTACCAAAGTCAGGCATTGCAACTGTGAGAAGACTTGCAACCATTTCAATACAGTGGTACCTTGGTTCTCGGACGGCTTAGTTGTTAAACAAATCTGCTCCCAAACACCACAAACCAGGATGTAAATGTTCCGATGTTTGCAAAAGTTTTTCGGAAGCCGAACATCCGACGCGGCTTCCGCTTGAGTGCAGGAAGCTCCTGAAGCCAATCAGAAGCCGCGCCTTGGTTTTTGAAAGGTTTTGGGAGTCGAACAGACTCCCGGAACGGATTAAGTTTGAGAACCAAGGTACCACTGTACTTTAAAGAAGAATCAGAAAACACCCTCCCATCAACATTCAAAAGTTTTTCACTTGGGGAACAGTTTTCACAAGGGATGCCATAACAGAGGCAATCATATGACACCTTGAAATTAAAAATGTCCTTTCTTGTAATTTGAAGCCCTGCTAATCGTCGAAATAGAAAGTGTTCTCCCACAGTTTCTTTTCTGGGAACTGCAATACAGAGAATTCTTGCGCACAGTTAAGGTAACCTTGGAAATGTATGTGGGAGTTAATTATGTTACAGAAGGGTTTTTTTTTAATTTAAAAAAACGAAAAGGAAAAGATCTGTGGCCATATTCCTTTAAGAAAGGTATCTTTAATCTTTACTTTGGCAGTGGATTTCACATGGACTCTATTCCAGTCTTCTTTTGTACTCTTGCAAATGAGAAAGTTCTTCGCTATGACCTACATTGCAACTTCTTAAAGAAATTCTTTGGCATCCTGGCTTCTCCTTTCTGACGGGAAAGGAACCGAAGTTATTGATATGCCACACTGTCACCTAGTGAACAAACAGATTCATTACTTCTAATGGGCATGATGACCCAATCAAAGCAAAACACTTTAAGGTCCCATTGAGTTCAAAGGGGGACCATTAAGCGCATGTGTTATTCTCCAGTTGAAAGCCATGGAAGTTAAGGTTCCTTTATGCCAGCTGGACTGTGTTCACCATTTACAGTTATTGTCCATGTTTTCAATGAAACCATTATTTAACCTGAGAACTCGCTACCTTAGTCATCCAATTCCTGACCTTTTGTATGGGCAATCTATCCTGAAAATATTTGTATTTTGAGGAGTTTGTGATCTAACCTGGTTTCCCTTCCTGCCTCTGTTTGCTTCCCCCTCTCTATCTCTTGTTCAGCTCTTTGTTGACTGAGAACAGCCTTTAATGCCCTAATCTGTGGAAGGAAGTGATAGCACTGGGTATCTTCACCTTCTTTGATGTTAGACACTGCTTGGAGAATGTGAGGCATTGGGAGAGGTGGGTAATGAATAATGTGCATGTAGCCAGTCGAGCAAGCCATGCAGGCTAACAGGCTAAAGGTAAAGGGTAAAGGGACCCCTGACCATTAGGTCCAGTTGCGGACGACTCTGGGGTTGCAGCGCTCATCTTGCTTTATTGGCCAAGGGAGCCGGCATACAGCTTCTGGGTCATGTGGCCAGCATGACTAAGCCGCTTCTGGCGAACCAGAGCAGCACATGGAAATGCTGTTTACCTTCCCGCTGCAGCGGTACCTATTTATCTACTTGCACTTTGACTTGCTTTCGAACTGCTAGGTTGGCAGGAGCAGGGACCAAGCAATGGGAGCTCACCCCGTCGCGGGGATTCGAACTGCCGACCTTCTGATCAACATGCCCTAGGCTCTGTGGCTTAACCCACAGCGCCACCCGCGTCCCGTGCTAACAGGCTAGCCATCTATAAATCAGATGGTGTTGGGCAGAGTCTAAGAAGCTCATGCACGGACTGATGGCCACGGGGCCGTGCAAACTGAAGCTACCTGGGGGAGTCACTTTGCCACTTCTTGAGGGCTTCCAAGTGGCAGATTAAGGTGCTTGCTTGGTATGTATATATTGCTTGCTGTTTAGAATAAAATCTTTAATCTTCTCACTCACTTGTGTTTTGTACTACTTCTGAATCTCATTTAAAAGAGCCACCTTGCATTTGGCAAGACACCTTTCCCCTGTCAGAGAAGTCATCCTGCACTCATTTGACATTGCTTCAGAGCACGGCTGGCCAGTTCTTATCTGGCTTGGGGTATTGACAGCAGGTGCTCATTACATTACCAGTAAAGATCGGAATGGTCTGGGCAGTAGTGGACCAACATTTTGGGGGCCCTGAAGCGCGAACTGTTATGAGGCCCCCTTCGCAACCAGCATTGAGGTTTGGGTAACCACTGTTACCTTCTTCAACGGGGTTGTTCCACGATGGATCATCACACCTTTACAGCATCTGTGCTACTGACTCTCAGACTTCAGGATTGTTGAAATATACTGGTACACAATGAAATATCAGTCAATCTGAGTTGGGCGACTCAAATAGGGCATGGCGCTATGGTCTAAACAACTGAGCCTCTTGGGCTTGCCAAGTGGAAGGTTGGCGGTTCGAATCTGTGCAACGGGGTGAGCTCCCATTTCTCTGTCCCAGCTCCCGCCAGCCTAGCAGTTCGAAAGCACACCAGCACAAGTAGATAAATAGGTACCGCTGCGACATGAAGGCGTTTCCGTGTGCTCTGGTTTCCATCACGGTGTCCCGTTGTGCCAGAAGTGGTTTAGTCATACTGGCCACATGACCCAGAAAGCTGTCTGTGGACAAATGCCAGCTCCCTCGGCCTGAAAGCGAGATGAGCGCCGCACCCCATAGTCACCTTTGACTGTACTTAACCGTCCAGGGGTCCTTTAACTTTTACCTTTACTAGACCCATTTTTTTTAAAGCAATGTAGATTAAAATTTCTTCTGGGGCCCCTCCAGGATTAGGGGCCCTGGAGCTTAAGCTTCATTATTTTCATAGCAGATCCGGCCCTTGGGTCTGAGTCCGCTGTCTTTCGGCACCACACCCATTTGTAAAGAACAGTGGATGCCTGTTTACTTTGAGCCATGATTCATAGTGGTGGTTAGGGATGTAAGAAGCCAGCAACTTCCATTCTGACCTATGTTCATCGTAGGAATACAGTGGTACATCGGGTTAAGTACTTAATTCATTCCGGAGGTCCGTTCTTAACCTGAAGCGTGCTTAACCTGAAGCACCACTTTAGCTAATGGGACCTCCTGCTGCCGCTACACCGCCAGAGCACAATTTCTGTTCTTAGCGGTGCTCTTAACCTGAAGCGTACTTAACCCGAGGTACCACTGTAGTAAGGGACCCAGGTGGCGCTGTGGGTTAAACCACAGAGCCTAGGGCTTGCTGATCAGAAGGTCGGCAGTTCGAATCCCTGCGACGGGGTGAGCTCCCATTGCTCAGTCCCAGCTCCTGCCCACCTAGCAGTTCGAAAACACGTCAAAGTGCAAGTAGATAAATAGGAACCGCTCTGGCGGGAAGGTAAACGGCGTTTCCGTGCGCTGCTCTGGTTCGCCAGAAGCGGCTTTGTCATGCTGGCCACATGACCCAGAAGCTGTACGCTGGCTCCCTCGGCCAATAAAGCGAGATGAGCGCCGCAACCCCAGAGTCGGACGCGACTGGACCTAATGGTCAGGGGTCCCTTTACCCCTTTACCTTACCACCGTAGTACGTCCCATTTCACTGCCTGAGGTGAAATGGACAATGGCACCCTGCTCTGCCACCCTGGTCTGCCGCCCCACCCTTCTCACCACCTTCATGGCCACCTCACTGCCTCAGCCACTGGTAGAGAGGCAGTGCCAGCGTGGGAACCAATCTCACCCAAATCTCATGAGAATTCTCGTGCTCTGTGAGCATTCTCACGAGATTTTGGTGAGATCTCCCACAGGAAATTGCAGGCAGTTTGATTTTCGGCCCCTTTCCTAATGATCCCTTGCGTGAGATTTGCCTTTCATCATCATCATCATCATCATCATCATCCTTGGGTGGAAAGCCAGAATATAAATTTGACAAATAACTAAATAAACATTGGAGGATGCTGAGTTTGCATCAGGAGAGTAAAAAATGCACAGTCCTGTTTAAAAGCCACGTGCGCATGCTCATCTAAAATACATGGAGAAGATGAAACTTGCTCCCAGAGCAGTGAAAAGTCAGTGTCCCTTATCTTACACCCCTTGTTTGGGCTGTGGGACTTCAAAGCTAGAAATGGAGGCGAGGGCACGAGAGGGAAAGCCTGTGAGACAGTGTTTTCTGCAAATACAAAGCTTTTATTTTATATTTGAAAGGATGATGAAGGTGAGCCCCTGAAGGAATTCCAAGGATAGAGCTTTCAAGAACCAGCGCATCGTAAGCGCATCTCCTCAGAGAAACGACATTGTGATTCCATTTTTGCGCTCAAGGTCACTAAAATACTCTGAAAATAAATTTGGGGCGACTGTGTGGTTGTTCATGCTGAACAGCAGAAGGCAGGCCTAGCCTTTTTAAAAAAACCCTTAAAAAAAAAACCCACCTTGCCTCCACATCGGCTATGAGACTTATAATTCTCCTGATCCATTTTTGGGAGTCACGAAAGGAGATTTATGTACTTGCTAACGCTAAAGATCCATGGGAAGTAAAGAGCGACAGAGAAGCACAGTCTGCTCATTATATTAAGAATGCCATTTCATTTTAAATTGCAAACTCCTACATTTCCACTTCACACACGATCTTGGGGGGGGGGGGCCTGTTACCAAACAGCATTTTTAAATGGCATGAAAAGATGCATTTGTTGGGCGGGGGTGGGATCTACAGCAAGATCCCTGCGTTATGATTTTACAGTTTACAAACTGTTGCTGCTTCGTTTACCCAAGCTCTTCTTGCAAAGGAATAAAAGGGCTGCCGAGAAAGAATGACATAAATAAGGAATAAAATGGCGGACTCTAATCAATGGCAGTGCTACCTTGACAGGTGCCATAGCCAGAATCACTTTTCCTGCCAGGAGTCCGATCTTGTATCGATAAGCAATCCTAATTAAGAAAATTGACTAGTGCTTGGTCTCTCAGAGCACAGAGAAATCAATCTAGTGCAGGACAGATAGCAATGTAACCTACAAAGCAGTCTGCGACAAACAAACCCAAGACAAATTCTAAATATGGGTTGGGGTCAGACCGTGTGTGATGCTTCATGCTCAGTAGACAACCTTATTTCTGTTTCCTCTCCTTCCCCCACAGCCCCCCGTGAGCTTCAGGATGGGAGAGAAATGGATTCAGTTTGCATTTTCATGCAAAAACTACAGATTTCACATTTCCCATACCAATATGTGAAATGAAAGGCAGCTTTCCTTCAAAACTTAGCCTCCTACGAATTTTGCACTGTCATTCCCCAAGCAAGCAAAGCATGCATCAGGGGAAGGTGTGCACCAAATTCACACATTTGTGAAAATAATATTCCAACATGCATTAGCAGAAATCACATGGGGAAATGTATATATTAGGAGCAAGGCAAACAAATAGATGTGAATTTTCATGCAGATTTTTAATTTTTTTTACTGATTTGGAAATTAGTGCATAGGATTCAGATGAATTCTGAATTAAAACAGACCGCTGATGTTTTCCTCCCCTTGGTTTTTATGGGCGATAAATGAAGCGGCATTTTAAATTGTCTTTTAACCTGTATTTTAATTAACGGTTTTTCTTTTTATACTTTATTGTAATTTTACTGATGTGAGCCGCCCTGAGCCCGGTTTCGGCTGGGAAGGGCGGGGTATAAATAAAATTTATTATTATTTATTATTCTTGTCTGAGTTGAAGTAGCTTCTCGAGGAATGGCCCCCTAACCAAAGCATGGACCACCAATGCAATTTGGAGGTTTGGATGTTGATAAAAATCTGCAGACAGCATGCCTGCTAAAAGGGAAACATTTCTCCGAAAGCTTGCCATACAAGGAAAATGTCACTATGGTCAGAGGTGAGAAGGGAGATTTGGAAGTGGCAGTGGCAGTTTCCTCAAAATTAATTTCCACTATGGATTGCAAAAAAAAAGGTTACTATTATATATATATTGATGTTTCTAAAATGTAAACAGTTTTATTTGGGGGAGGGTGTTAGTTTTGGTTTTCCATCCCAAAGCAAAGTGAGCAAGGTGGCCCTATAGCCTAGGTGTTGTTTTTTTACTTTAAAGGTAAAGGGACCCCTGAGCATTAGGTCCAGTCGCGGACGACTCTGGGGTTGCAGCGCTCATCTTCCCGCCGGAGCGGTACCTATTTATCTACTTGCACTTGGACGTGCTTTCGAACTGCTAGGTTGGCAGGTGCAGGGACAAAGCAACGGGAGCTCACCCCGTCGTGGGGATTCAAACCGCCGACCTTCTGATCAGCAAGCCCTATGCTCTGTGGTTTAACCCACAGCACCACCCGCGTCCCTTTATAACTCAACAAATTTTTGATATTCCTTAGTTTGAGTTTAACCATCTTATAGTCTCTGGCTAGGTTAACACACACCTTGTGAACAAACAGAATGAAGTGACAGAGGATCGAATGGGTGAAGTAAAACATATTTTTTTAAAAAAGGAAATTAATTTGGCAGTTTTTGAGTTCTAAGATAATATATGCACATGCACACACAATGCACATGCTAAATTGGATTGCCAAACAGAAAGGCTCGAGATAATTTAAGCTGTGATGCATCTATTGTGTTTTTTTGTAAGTCGAATGTTTCTCTCCAATGAGACTCAAGTAAACAATTCTAGATAAAGGTCAGGGGAAAGGTCGTTTCTATCAAAGGATTTTGAAAGAAGTTCCAGTTAACAAAGACTGAAGCAAATGCTAGGGTTAGCGTCCTAACCAACTGAAAGGACCTTTCACTTGAAGTGGCAAGAGGGAGAGCAAAGCGATCCCATTTTTCATTTTACCCCGCTCCTTCTTGGGTATCCTTTAAAAAAATAATGGTCCCAGTTGCTTCAAATGATTTTTGTACCCTCAGTATAGTATCTTAGTACTATGTATACACTGGCTTAAGATTGATCTACGACTATATGAACCTGGTGCCCTCAAGATGTCGAGCTGATGGGAGCTGCAGCACCCCAAAACATCTTGAGGGCAGCAAGTTGGCAAAGCCTGATCTTAGCACGAAAGAAGGAAAAAGCCAGAAATAAGAGGCAGAATGAGTGGCGGGTTTTGCTTATTTATAAGCCCATATTTAAGATTATGCATATATGTAAATTGAAATTGAGTTGAGGTTGAATCCCATCAAGACAGAAGTACCATTTCTGGGGAACCGGGGTTGAGGGCAGGTGTGAAGGATTGGGAGTCATTTTGGACTCACAGCTGTCCCTGGAGGCACAGGTGAGTTCTACTTCCAGGGCAGCTGTCTACAAGCTCCATCTGGTATACAGGCTAAGACCCTACCTGCCCGCTCACTGTTTTGCCAGAGTGGTACATGCTCTGGTTGTCTCCCACTTGGACTACTGCAATGCGCTCTACGTGGGGCTACCTTTGAAGGAAACTACAAGTAATCCAGAATGCGGCTGTCAGACTGCTGACTGGGAGCGGCCACCAGGACCATATAACACCAGTCCTAAAAGATCTATATTGGCTCCCAGTACATTTCCAAGCACAATTCCAGGTGTTGGTGCTTACTTTTAAAGCCCTAAATTGTGGGGTGTGATACATAAGAAGCAGTCAAGTACAACATTCCTTGTTTTCCTAGAGTAGACATGTGGGGGAATGTTTTGTCCAGCCAGTCGAAAACTTCCTGTTTCCTCCTGGCTGGAACATCCTTCCTTTGCATGTGACTGAATGTGGGCGTGACCTAACTGTCCAGGTAACAAAAGGACAAGAGACGCAGCACATTCTCTCTCTTTTTGACTTCCTCCATCGTTGGACCAGCTTTTTAGCTAGAAATGCTCTGTTGGCTTTTAGCCAACAGAGGACACTGGGATTGTCCCCATATGGGATAGATCCACATGCATATATCTGTAACTAAGTCTGCCTTCAGGGATCCCACTGTGAACTGATGTGAGTAAACTTCTTTTATAGACTTTAAACAAGATTGTGGCGTGTTTATTCTTTGAAGAGAGATATAAGGGAACTTACCAGGAACCTAATAGTGATAGCCTGCAACCAGCTATCCACTGCGCGTTTAAAAGGGGAATGTAAAACTCTGCTAAGTAAAAGAACTTGCCAACGCAAGTTAGGAAGGATATTAATAAACAATATATCCTCTCCTGCCTCCCTGAACATTCCCAAATAAATGTCTTTGGCCCTGTATACCTGAAGGAGCAGGCAAGGAGGCTGGAGATCAGGATCATCTTTGTGCTTCCTTGTAAAGGCTGCACTAAGAGACCAGGAACCATGATTAACTGCTGCCTTGGAGCCAAGCTTGCTGAAGCTATGAGAGGGGCAAAGAGACACTCTTGGGGTATAATGTTTTGCACCCCCTCCACTGCAGACTTCCAGGTGTAAATATGTGTTAACAAACCATATTTCCTGAAGACACCAGCCTCCGCTGTGTCTCGATCTTCCCAATGGAAGACCAATCCTGGGTAAGCGCCTGGAACCGCTGGCATCTTGCGCCGCTCGTGGAGATCGGGGTGATGTGCAACAGTAATATTCCATCTCTTGTCCATCTCTTGGTTAAGAGATATCCATGTACTGAGATGAACTGGAGGAAGTGATACAACAAGCATTATCGAGTCATTAAGTGGTTGGGAAAGAGTCCTCAGTTCCAGCTACACTAACATCTTGGATTATCTGTTGGTTTCCAGGAACACCTTTCTTTCTCACTTAAAAAAAATATATTCACTGTGTG
Source organism: Darevskia mixta (assembly GCA_034641385.1). Lineage (NCBI taxonomy): Eukaryota > Metazoa > Chordata > Lepidosauria > Squamata > Lacertidae > Darevskia > Darevskia mixta. The sequence goes on from JAWWNH010000126.1 coordinate 7,788,624, forward strand.
AACCAATAAATGAGCTAGCTGTACAAGGAGATAGTTCCCTCTACAGTGGTACCTCTGGTTAAGAACTTAATTCATTCCAGAGGTCCGTTCTTAACCTGAAACCGTTCTTAACCTGAGGTACCACTTTAGCTAAAGGGGCCTTCTGCTCCTGCCACGCCGCCGGCGCACGATTTCTGTTCTCTTCCTGAGGTAAAGTTCTTAACCCGAGGTACTACTTCTGGGTTAGCGGAGTCTGTAACCCGAGGTACCACTGTATACTTTTTCTATGCACATATCTCTTCCTCCATTCTCTTTTCCTCAGTTCCTTTGGAGGACAAAGAGGAGAGAAATGGAACAAGGGACAATGGCAGAAAAGATACAGAGATAGAACTTATCCCCTTATCTGTTATCCTTATCTGTGATCCTGAGAGCCAGTGTGGTGTAGTGGTTAAGAGCAGTGGACTTGTAATCTGGTGAACCGGGTTCGCATCTCAGCTCCTCCACATGCAGCTGCTGGGTGACCTTGGGCTAGTCACACTTCTTTGAAGTTTCTCAGCCCCACTCACCTCACAGAGTGTTTGTTGTGGGGGAGGAAGGGAAAGGAGAACGTTAGCCGCTTTGAGACTCCTTCGGGTAGCAATAAAGCGGGATATCAAATCCAAACTCTTCTTCTTCTTCCTTGCCTTCTCTCTCCTGTGATGATTCCTCAATGGGCTGTTTTTGAAGAATTGGCCTCTTGATTCCCCCCCAAAGTTGTTCTTTGGGGGGGGGACCTAGGGTTTTCCCCTAGCCTGCTAGTAGTTCCCTCTTGCCCTTATATGATATCTTTTTGGCTTACAGAAGGATCATAAGTCACTCCTGAAATTCATAAATAGAAGAAATGATAGCACATCATTTCTCTTGGAGTTCAGTTCATTTATATGAAAATGTGTATGTTTACATATTCATATGAACTGTTTTCCTCCTTTATTCCTAGGGAAAGAGTCTTAAAAGGCGAGGGTGGAGGAAGGAATTAGTAAATATTTGAACATTTAAATTCCACCCCCACTCCATTAGTCTGTGCATACCCGTCGACCAGTTTTACGGTGCTTTTAAAAAGAAGAGTCTTTAATACCATTTGGAATTTTTATGGCGTTGCACTCCCATGGGAAACAGTCAAAAGTAAATTTACAGAAATTCTTAAGAGCCAGGGAAAAAAACACAGTTACAAGCTGTCAAACATAAAACAGTATCTGGCTATTACTAAAAGTATTTATAAAACCACAGCTGTTGAATAAAAATGTACGCATATAAGTTTCAGTACAGGAAGCACTGTGGTTGTCTTCAGCGATAAACGGGGGGGGGGACACTTTCTGGATGCCTGTCAAATGCAAATATATTTCCCTGCGCAAAAATTAAAAAGGGTTTTAAAAGAAGAAAAGGAGGTCGGAATTGTTGAAATCAACAGAATGCATAACTGAAATCTCATACCCGTCAAGTGTCCTGGAAAATATGGGATATCCCATTTTTTGCATGCAAGAAGCCTTTTGAGTGCTGCTGTCACCTAGGCTACACTTTTGCATGCTGTGCTCTCTCCCCGGAAAATGTTTTTTCACAGCAAGATCACGGCACGAGCAAAATGACTTGCCCAGGGGTGTGTCCTGGAAGATGCGAGTCCCAGTTTTGGAAATTAAAAAGTTGGACAGTATGAAATCTGGGTTTCTAAAAGCATGCAGGATGTCCATCTAAAAAAGAGAATGAAAGGTCCCTGATGAGTCCCTGACTTCAGACATTAAGGACCAAGAGGGATTCCTTATTCAGGGGCTGACTTGGGAAATCTTTCGTAATATTGCACCCTGTGCGAGGCCAAAATCTGGTGACTCAAAACTGGATCTTCCTGATTTTGGGCCCCCTTGACCCAGCGCCCTGTGCAGCCTTCGCCATCCTAAACCTTGCACGGCCTTCTGTTGAGCCATTCAGGGTACAAATGTTGCAAGTGCTTATATGTAAAACTAGTGAATTTAGCCCGTTAAAAAACGGGCGCTAGATACCCACGAACGGCCCTTCCACACGTGCGTGCCAGCCCCCGCCCTGCAGCCCCGCTCCCTCCGCGCAGATCTCGGCCTCTCCGCCAGCAGACGGTCCCGATTCTGCTCCGCGGGCCTAGTCAACCCGACTGGAGAGAGGACCAACTTCCTCCTTTGGGTGTCTAGCTCTCTGCAGACAGGCCATATTCCCCCCGCGGGGCGATCGGAGGCTGCCAGAGACGGAGCCCCTTTTCCGGGACGCAGCGCTCAGCTCCCCGCACTCACGCGCTCGCTCTCACGGGCTTCCACCCGCGCGTCCCCTCTTGCTGCTGCCGCTGCCGGCACCTCGGAGCTCCGGGAGGCACCTGCAGGCGACCATCACGACCTCTGGGCGCTTCCACTTCCTCTTCCTGTTGGTGCTCCGTCAGCGGCGGCGGCAGCCAAGTCCAATCCCAGCCGAGGAGCCTCGCCCTCCTGTGGAAGGAGCCCTCGGCACACCTGGCGGGAAGGGGCTGAGGGAGGCTCCGCTAGGCCCGAAGATAAGGGGCGCTAGAACGGAGAGGAGGGCCGGGGCGCCGCGCATCCCGCCCTCCCTCGTTCCCGGCAGGCCCGAGGAGGGAAGCGGCGGCGGCGGCCTCTGCGCTCCGCCTCGGAGCTCCCCGTCCCCGGGCGGTGCCAGGCCCGGCGGCGGCGGCCCAGCACCAAGGCGCTGCCGGAGCCGCAGCCAGAGCCTGCCGAGCGGGGGCAGCCTCGGAGGCGGCGGCAGCGGGTGAGCGCAGGCGGACAGGGGCACCCCGGCAGCGCGCTCAGCTACATGCGAGGCGGCGGCAGTGAGGCAACTGACGACGCGCATGCGCCGCCGCCGCCTCTCGGACACGCCCCCCCTCCAATCCCTGCTCCAATCCCTGTGTCAGTGGGGCGCATGCCCAGTTGCGAATTCCACTGACACACGGACGGTGGACGCAGGGACATAGGGAAATTATTATATAGGATGGTTTGACATTAGGAAATACATTTAAACGGGTGCCTTCAAGCTTTTCAGACCCACTTTTAACCCAAATATTCATTTAGGGACCCATTTCTTAATCGTTTACTCTATATTTGCATGGTGTTCATGCTCCCATTGCAACCTACTTTGGATCAGGCTGTGATCCACTAGTTGTCTCAGCCAGCGCTGTCTTTGGCATATGCGCCGCTGGGGTGCTAAGATCCGCCCAGCGCCCCCAAATTTAGTTTAGCCCCCAAATTAACTTTTGTTATGCTTATGTCAGACACCACGCTTTTGCCTTATGTCTTGTTTACAAAAGAAGGGAGGAAAAAGAAACAAACTTTTTTATTTGCTCATTTAGTTACAATACACTTATACTTAAGTATACAACAACACCACACTTAAACTTATAAGTGTTGTTTAGGCACCTACTTAGGAGAAACATCGGTTGTGTCAAAGGTGCCGCTGAACCCCGCCACCGCATAGCAGCTCAATACAATACGTAACATAATATTTTGACATAAGAGTTAATTTCATGTGCACGGTGCCGTTGTGACTGACAAGCGCCACCATAAATGACAATCGCTGCCGCTGGCGAGGCACGTCTTTGGTAAATGAGCGCACAAAGTCAAAAGTCCTTTAGTGAAACAGTAGGTATACATTTCAGTAATACATAGGTATATATGTATTTTGTTTTTCTAGCTTGATCAGAATTATTTGACTAGTGGGGTGCCACAGGGTTCTGTCTTGGGCCCAATCTTATTCAACATTTTTATCAATGACTTGGATGATGGGCTTGAGGGCATCCTGATCAAGTTTGCAGATAACACCAAATTGGGATGGGTGGCTAATACCCCAGAGGACAGGATCACACTTCAAAATGACCTTAACAGATTAGAGAACTGGGCCAAGGCAAACAGGATGAATTTTAACAGGGAGAAATGTAAAGTACTACACTTGGGCAAAAAAAATGAAAGGCACAAATACAGGATGGGTGACACCTGGCTTGAGAGCAGTACATGTGAAAAGGATCTAGGAGTCTTGGTAGACCACAAACTTGACATGAGTCAACAGTGTGATGCAGCAGCTAAAAAAGTCAATGCAATTCTGGGCTGCATCAATAGGAGTATAGCATCTAGATCAAGGGAAGTAATACCGTAGTACCACTGTATTCCGCTCTGGTCAGACCTCACCTGGAATACTGTGTCCAGTTCTGGGCACCACAGTTCAAGAAGCATACTGACAAGCTGGAACGTGTCCAGAGGAGGGCAACCAAAATGGTCAAAGGCCTGGAAACGATGCCTTATGAGGAACGGCTTAGGGAGCTGGGTATGTTTAGCCTGGAGAAGAGAAGGTTAAGGGGTGATATGATAGCCATGTTCAAATATATAAAAGGATGTCATATAGAGGAGGGACAAAGGTTGTTTTCTGATGCTCCAGAGAAGCGGACACGGAGCAATGGATTCAAACTACAAGATAGAAGATTCCACCTAAACATTAGGAAGAACTTCCTGACAGTAAGAGCTGTTCGACAGTGGAATTTGCTGCCAAGGAGTGTGGTGGAGTCTCCTTCTTTGGAGGTCTTTAAGCAGAGGCTTGACAGCCACCTGTCAGGAATGCTTTGATGGTGTTTCCTGCTTGCCAGGGGGTTGGACTGGATGGCCCTTGTGGTCTCTTCCAACTCTAGGATTCTATGATTCTATGATTTATTATTTCATAACAGGTAGATAGTTAAGAGCTTAGGCGGCTTCAGCGGCAGGCACCTGGCGCCCCCCAGAATTCGGCGCCCAGGTGCCCCGCACCCCTTGCACCCCAGGTAAAGACGGCCCTGGTCTCAGCCCACCGGTGTTTGAAAATACTATTTAGAGACTGAATGTCTCTGCTGACTGTCTAGCTTCTCGGCTGATTGAGAACAAATGATTCTCAAAGGTGAACGTGCTGATTTAAAGGTAGAAACAACAACCACTTGTGTCCGCAGGAAAGTTTTTTTCACGTGTGTGTGTGTGTGTGTGTGTGTGCCTACCCCCCCCCCAGTGAGGTCACCCAAAACCAGCCTCTGTGTCTTTATAATAACATTCATGCTGTTTAAAGTTGAATGCATCCTTTTGCTTCCCAGCGATGAATTTAGTCCCAGTTGTGGTTGCCTTTTAAAATGTAAATACTCAGACAAAAGGTGACTACAAAGATATCCTCGCAGTGGAATGATTAGCATTATCTGTCTTCAGGAAGCGGGGCTGAGGGCTGGGGAGATGAAATAAATGCTCCCTTTTCCCTGAAGTCGGAGGCAGAAGCAATGCATATTCTTCTGAGAAAGGAGCTAGTTAGGCGAAGGTTATACAGAATGACTCCTGGCAGACAACGCTCTCTGTCCCGCTTTCTCTCTTTCCCCCTCATCTGAAATTCATGAAGATGAAGTGCTGCTTTTGTTTCCCATCTCTGAGATGAGCCCCGCTCCTCTTGCCAAAAGCAAGCTAACACGGCGTAATTGTTTTTCATCTAAATTGCATGTCCAACCTGCTTAGTCTTCAAAGAACATTGATGATACAGCTTTGATACCCAACAGCGGACTGACAATGTACAGGGCACACACGCAGATGGTCATGATGAGCATTTTTAATCGTCACTTTATCTTTCCAGTGTGTGCCTGCGAAACAATGGAAGGGGGGGGGAGAGGAGCTAAGTGCTGGGGGGAGAGCAGGATGGAGAGGAGGTGGAAAGGGGGAATATTCATGAGACCAACGTGCTTCCTTCCCTCATTGATGAGAAGGCCTTTTCAAAACAAACAAGGAAATCGGCAGTTTGGAAAGAAGGTTCCCTGGAGCTGTTTTTAATCTGTTACACTCCCATACAATAGAGAAGGTTACAAAGTGAATGAAAATATAACCAGGGAAGACAAAGGAAGCCCGTCTATCCCTATCTGGAGAGTAGGCTGTTTATTTAAGCACAAAAGCAAATTTAGATTAGCTTTACATAAGAATGCATTTGCAAACTGGAATTGCATTATCTCCCCTTCCCTCGCCCTCCACAGCTCTATAACCAATCGGCGATCAAGATTACTCTGGCAGCCTTTGTAACCCATCGGTAAGTGGTCCGGATGATAAATGAGATGTTAATGTTATGATTTTCTGCACACACACACACACAAGCCTTACATACAGCCGAACTGTTTAATGATGGTGCTCTCTGGTCTCCTTTGCATCGCTTGGTGGCAATGCGATTTTGTGTTACCTACCTGAGATGTGATATAAGCTCCAAAGAGGCTTGCGTGAAGTGAATAAAATAACCAAGGAGTTGTTATCTGAATTCATTCTCAGAGGTGGGAAGGCACAGCGGGAAAAGCATGAGGCTTGCATTATTGATTGCCTTGCTCCATTGTGTAATCTGGATCTAGGACAGGAGGCCTGGTTCCACTTTGCTGTTTTGTTCCGGTTAATTTAATTCTTCTTACCCAGTTTAAGCCATTGTTTTCTAATCACGGCCACTATGTGGTACAGAGAGCGGGGGTGGGGAGGGTGGACTGTATACATCAAACACACACACACCCCGGCATCTTTTTTGAAAGTTTAAAAGTACATAATTATATGTGCACTAAACATGAGATGCAAATAAAAGAGAAAAAGAGAAACAGCACCCGTGTAGAAGGGAAAGTAAAGGGGGGAGGGGGGAACCCCAAACTGTATACTTTACAAAATTGTTATTGTACTTCACCAGATCTTAACCTATTACAGTATTTGTAAGAATGGATTCCAAATATCATTGAATTTGTCCATGGCAAGTCTGCGTTTATAAAAGAGCTTTAAAGACTCTGTCAAGGCAAATCTAAAGAAAATGTAGTATAAACACCGACAACTGGGAAACACTGGCCTGCGAGCACTCCAGTTGGAGAACAGCCTTTACCAAAGGTGTCATGGGCTTTGAAGATGCTGGAACTCAGGACAAAAGGGAGAAGCATGCTAAGAGGAAGGCACGCTTGGCAAACCCTCTCTGTGATCAGCTCCTGCCAGGAAACCAATGTCCCCATTGTGGAAGGACGTGTGGATCCAGAATTGGCCTCCACAGTCACTTACGGACTCACTGTTAAGACCGGGTTAATGGAAGACAATCTTACTCAGCCACAAGTGATTGCCAAAGAAGAAGATATGCAAGTTGTGTTCAGATTTTTGTCAATTGGTTCTCATGATAAAACTTACAGATTCTTGCTTCACACAATTAACTCAAGGCAGTATCAATTTGCTCTTGGCAGAAAGCCAAGATCTGCCTGGCCTGACAACAGCTCTCTGATTGGTTAATGACCAGCACTCAACTCTGTTAATTAAGAGCGCTAGCACAGCTGTGGTGTGGGGTGTTAGGAGTAGGAGTGCTGCGTTTGGTTGGAGAGAGAGAGAGACAGTGAGGATTTATTTTGCTTTGCTTTGTATGCAGAAACTCTGCTGGTTTTATTTTCTTTTAATAAATCCTGTAAATAGTTATTCTGCGTCTAGCCGACTAGTCATTTCCACCTCAACTAGCTTCTGTGCTGTGCAGGAAAACTCTGCTACGTTTGGGCTAAAGCCACTAGAGCTATGCCTGACACTTCAAAAGCCTAAAAGGTTATGGGCAAGGTGCTGCCAGCCTGAGTTGTGGTGGTGTTGGTTCCAGAAGTGGTTGTTCCTGTGGCATTGGTGCAGCGGAAGGACACTGACTGGTTCCTGACTGTCGTAAGCTGGTGACGCAGTGGACGCAAGGACAACATCTGCAGCGTGTGAGTGCTGGGTGATGTGGTTCCTGTTCTCTCTCGCTGGCCGTGAGTAGCTGGTTCCGGGTTCCAGGGACATCGCTCTCAAGATGGCCTTACAACCAGTTCAGATGGCTTTTGAGCGTCTGAATGACTCAAATTACTTGCTGTGGTCGGAACGCATGCAGGCAGTGCTGCAGAGGGATCATCTCTGGAAAGTGGTGAGTAAGTTTCCTGCGAAGCCTGATGATGAAGACCTAGATAAAGACCAAAGAGCAAGGGCCACAATTGTCTTGGGGCTGGAAGATTCCCAGTTGCCGTATGTGAGGGGAATCAAGACAGCTAGAGGTGTGTGGCAAGCACTTAAAGAACTCCATGTGCGTGAGACAGCGGTTTCCAAGCTGTTTATTCGCAAGGCATTGTACAAGGCAATGTTACAGCCTGGGGTTACAATGCAGGAACACCTACACAGTTTGCAGTTAAAGTTTGTTGCGCTTCAGGAAAGAGACTGTGCGTTAGACCAGCAGGAGAAGGTGGCTATCATTCTGAGCTCTCTCCCTGAAAGCTGGGATAATCTTGTCATGTCTCTAGAAGCAATGAAAGAGGATGATTTAACAGTCAGTTACATTACTGGGCGTTTGATTGAAGAATGGCATAAGAGGCAAGAAAGGTCGTTGGCTGCAGAGGCTTCTATAAGCGGGCGGTTTGGAAGGAGTTCTCATGCCGTACCAGAGGTGAAACAGCAGCAGCGTGCCGGTGAGGAGTCAGCGTTTGCTGTTAGGCGTTGTTTCCGTTGTGGATCTTCAGCGCATCTAAAACGCCAATGTCCAGAGTTGGTCAAGTCTCAGCGGCCGGTGCAGGAGCAGAGACGAGATCAGCAGCAGCAGCAGCAGCAGCGTAAAAAGAAATTCTTTAAACGAAAACAATCAGCTCAGCTGGTGACCGCCGAGGTCAAGATTGCTGATGAGAAACAAGCTGTCTGGGTGGTCGATTCGGGAGCGTCTCGGCACATCGTAAATTCAGATGAATTGTTTCTTTCCAAGAACTCGGCACAGCGCAGCCAGGTGGCTCTAGCAGACGGAAGTACTTCCGAAGTGATTTCGGGGGGTGCAGTTTTTGTTCCTTGTCTGCGTGAATGCCTGCAAAATGTACTGTGTGTGCCTTCATTGAGGAGCAATTTGATGTCTGTAGATTGTTTGTTAAAAGCTGGGTTTAAAGTGCATTTTGAAGGAGACAGTTGCATGATTAAGAAGGCTGGTGAGATTTTAGGCACTGCTAAGTCAGAGGAAGGCTTGTTTTGGCTTAAAGGAGGATCTCAAGTTGCAGCAGTAGTCAATAAATCTCAGCCTACAGTAAATAACAAAGCTATACATGACAACTGTGTGCACTTATTGCACAGGAAAATGGGGCATGCTGGCTGGAAGAGTGTACTGAAAATGTCTGAATTGTCTGATGGGTGCAATTTAAAAAGTTGTAACAGGTACCTTGACTGTAATATTTGCAAAAAGGTTAAAACCCACAGAGTCTCTTACCCCAGGAGTGACAGAGTTAGTGAGTCACCGCTACAGCTAGTCCACATGGACGTAGTTGGTCCATTTGCTGTAAGCAGGGGTGGATCGCGTTTTTCGCTAACAATTGTTGATGACGCGACGCGTTACTCTTGGGTTCTTCCCATGAAGAATAAGGGTGACGTGTTCACTAAATTTAAAGGCTGGGTGGCATCCGTGGAAAGGTTTCTGTCCCTTAAACTCAAAAGGATTCAGACAGACAGAGGTGGGGAATTTATGTCAAATGCTTTTAGAGATTGGTTACAGAAGCGTGGCATTGGACATAGAAAAACGAACGCTTTTTCCCCGGAAGAGAACGGCATTGCGGAGCGAAAACACAGATCTCTTCAAGAGATGATGTTTGCCATGCTTGATGATGCTGATTTGCCCATGTCTTATTGGGGGGAGAGCATGCTCACCGCGTGTTATCTCCAAAACAGACTTTTTCATCAAACAATAGGGACAACTCCGTACTTCAAATTGTTTCAGAAAAAACCCAAAATTGACCACTTGCATGTGTTTGGGTCAAAAGCCTGGGTATTAATTCCAAAACAAATGAGAAAGAAGGGAGATCCTAAGACCAAACAGTTAGTGTTTGTGGGCTACCAGGAGCTAGGAAAAGGTTTTCGTTTTGCTGAAGGGACAAATGGTATTGTGATCTCCAGGAATGCCAGTTTTTGTGAACATAGTGGCTGGGAGAGACTACATGCAAATACTGAGGTTTGGTTTGAACCTTCCCAGGGGCTTCGTGACTCTGAAGGTAAACATAGAGAATCAGAGTCTGAGGGGGAGGAAAGTTCAGATAAGAGCTCTCAAGAAAGTGCAACTAGCCAGAGACCAGTTGCTAAGCAACAGAAGAGAAGTCATAGTTCTGAGGAAGAAAGTGGGTCAGAAGAAAAACTTTCTCCCAGAAGATCTAAAAGACAAAACAAAGGAGTGCCTCCAGAGCGTTTTTTTCTAGATACTGCAAATGTGTTTAGTGTAACTGCAGAGCCCAGGAGTTTTCAGGAGGTGTTAAAGTTACCAAAAGAGGAGGCAGAGCTTTGGAAGCAGGCAATGGAGGAAGAGATGTCCTCTCTGAATGAGCACAAGGTTTTTACACCAGTAGCAGCGCCTGAGGGGGCAAAGATTGTAGGCTGCAGGTGGGTGTACAAACTTAAACCGCTGGTGACAGGAGGGTACAAATACAAAGCTCGTTTAGTGGCTCAGGGATATTCTCAAAGGCCTGGGAAAGATTATGACGAGACTTTTTCCCCTACCGCTAGAGGGGACAGTGTAAGGCTAATTCTAACGCTTGGAGCAAAGAGAAAACTCCAGTTAAATCATTTTGACATACAGGCTGCATATTTACATGCATCATTATCAGAAGACCTGTATCTAGCTGAACCGCCTGGTTATGAGACAGGTTCCAATAGAGTGCTAAAATTAAATAAAGCTCTATATGGTCTCAAACAGGCTGCAAGATATTGGAACAAGTGTTTCCATGAGGCTTTAGTGTCATTTAACTTCAAGCAGAGTACAGCTGACAATTGTGTTTACGTACGTGGTACAGGCAGTAATCAAGAGTTCTGTCTGATTTTTGTAGATGACGTATTGTATGCTTGCAAAACAGATAAACAAACTAAAAGGTTTGCCAAGCAATTGTCAAGTAAGTTCAAAGTGAAGGACTTAGGCCCTGTTCGGACATATCTAGGGTTGGAAGTGTGCTGGGCCCAAGATGGCAGCTGTCTAATTAGTCAGCAGAACAAAATCAAACAGCTACTGACTATGTACAGGATGCAGGATTGCAAAGGGGCAGCGGTGCCTATGGATCCAGGTTTCATAAAAACACTTCATACAGATGAGAATCCTGTATTTGAACATCCTGATGTATATCATTCTGTAATTGGAAGTCTACTGTATCTAGCACAATGGTCCAGACCTGATATTAGCTATGCAGTAGGCATACTAAGTAGATTAGTCTCAAAACCCACACTAAATGCCTGGAAAGGGGTAAAGCAAGTTCTGAGATACCTCAAACAGACTATTGGTTTTATGTTACAACTAAATTCTTCAGAGGACGAAATGTTAAGTTGCTACTGTGACAGTGACTGGGGAAATTTGCCAGATAGAAAATCTGTCACAGGATTAGTCATAATGTTCGGTGGAGCTTTAATCAGCTGGCGATCGCGCAAGCAGAATGTTGTAAGTGTATCATCAACGGAATCCGAGTACGCCGCATTGAGTGAATTATGCAACGAGGTGGTTTATTTCAAACGTTTGTTAGCAGATTTAAATGTAAATTGTGAAGAACCAGTACAAGTTTACATTGATAATCAGGCTTGTATAACCTTAAGTAAAACAGAGGGGTTCAAGTCACGTTCCAAACATATCGCTGTAAAATACCAAAATGTGCGTTGCAATGTACAAGAAAATGTAATCACATGTACCTATGTATCAAGTGAAGAAAATGTGGCAGATATATTAACAAAACCATTGGCAAAGATAAAAAACAAGCAGATGTGCAAGGGTTTAGGTTTAGGTTTGCTGGAAAAATGAGTAAACAGTAAAAGTTCCTACACAGGTGTTAGTTGATATTAATTGTCCAGCAGAATCTGTGAGGGGGTGTTCAGATTTTTGTCAATTGGTTCTCATGATAAAACTTACAGATTCTTGCTTCACACAATTAACTCAAGGCAGTATCAATTTGCTCTTGGCAGAAAGCCAAGATCTGCCTGGCCTGACAACAGCTCTCTGATTGGTTAATGACCAGCACTCAACTCTGTTAATTAAGAGCGCTAGCACAGCTGTGGTGTGGGGTGTTAGGAGTAGGAGTGCTGCGTTTGGTTGGAGAGAGAGAGAGACAGTGAGGATTTATTTTGCTTTGCTTTGTATGCAGAAACTCTGCTGGTTTTATTTTCTTTTAATAAATCCTGTAAAAAGTTATTCTGCGTCTAGCCGACTAGTCATTTCCACCTCAACTAGCTTCTGTGCTGTGCAGGAAAACTCTGCTACGTTTGGGCTAAAGCCACTAGAGCTATGCCTGACACTTCAAAAGCCTAAAAAGTTGTTCATACAGTATGTTGCGAGTTTGTATAAGTCTTCAATCCAATCGCAAAAAGGGCAGCTCCCCTTCTACGATTGGACTGCATACATCAATCATGGGAAGGTGGCGCCTGGGTTATCCCTGCCGCTTTCTGTAATCACTGCATGAGCCAAACACGAGAGATTTCTAATTCAAGACCAAGCAGCATACAGTATTCTGCAGTGTTCCCATAATATGCAAGAAAGCAACCCTGCTTGGTCTAGGCATGTATCTCTGCCCTGTGCAGCTGTATAAGAAAAGCAGTATGCTTCAAATATTCAGCACACGTTATTGTTTTTCCCTTTGGGGTCATCTGAAATGTCTGTGCAACTGTTGGCTAACTTAGGTCCAAGAGGAGAAACCCACCTGTGGCGGTTACCTTCACCTGCACAGAACCCCCAGATGGTAGAATTACGTTGGTACCTGCGCCTACCACGGTTAATTACACACTGCCACCAACCAGTATGCCTGGTAATTATTTCACTCACTTCAGTCGAGGAGAACGTTAGAACAAACTGTGTTTATTGAAGTACAACACTTAAGTATATGGTTTCAAAACAAATAGTTTTTCCTTTGCTTGTTATCTTGTTTATTAACAGTTCCTAGCAGTTCCTAACCTCTCCCTAACACTCCCACTCTCTTCACAGCCCCCTCTATCTCCTAATTCTCCACCACCCTTTCCAGCCTCTAAAACCCCAGCTCTCAACAACTCTCTAACTCCAACTCTAACTGCCTTTAACACTCCTTGGAGTGGGTTTATATACTCCTCTTAACTCCGCCCCCTAAGGTTCTAACTGACTAAACCCTTTAACTCTTTCTATGCGGTCCAGCATTTTGGGCTGAATGCCACACCACCTCAATGGCCAAATACTCACCTAATATTCTCCAGATGAGGCTGACACTGGAAATGCAGGTGCTGTGCAAGGGTTCCAAGCAACACACACACAAAAAGAAAGCCAAAGATATGAGAACATAGTAAGAGTCTTGCTGGATCTGACTAACGCCCCATTTAATCCGACATCTTGTTCTCACTCTGGCCAACCAGATGCCTATGGGAAGCTTACCTCAAGGAAGACCTGAGTGAACAGCACAACTCCCCACTTGTAATTCCCAGAAACTTGCATTGAGAGCAGGTGTGCCAACTCTAGGGGGCCGAGGGGTCTTTGGTCCCCTCAATATTTCCTGAAAGGGACCGGCCTGCATTGTGCACATTGTGACATCATGTGTGTCACATGTCACAGCTTCAATGGCTGGCTCCTCTAGGCAACCCAACATTGTGCATGGCTTCACACACACACACGCTGCAGATCAGGCCCCCCTCAATCGTGGGGGCAACCTGGCGCCTCTGGTCCAGAGGCATGCCGCCTCCAGCAGTGGAGGAGGAACAAAGCCATCAGGCTTTGGGGGATCGGATCCCTCCCCCGGTGGCAGTAATTAAGCAGAGCAACAAAAGGAGTATTCTTACCAGATAGTTTCTTTAATAATCACAGCAAGAGACAAAAGAATGCATATCTCTCTAAAAATGGTGTTGCTCCCAGGAAAGGTTTACCCCCTCCATCCCCATTAACATACGTCACTCCTATGTTGGGTAATCTGAGCTTGTTGCCTCTGCGCTTTCTTGTTCTATCACTTTCCATGCCCGTCTAGTCTTGGGTGAAGGGGGGTCAGGAATGCTGTCCAAGAACACTAAATCTGCCAGCTGTCTCTCTCCTGGTGTTCCCTCTTCTAGCTGTTCCTCACTCAGAATTTACCAGCTTTCCCCCTCTGGACTATGCCCCTCTACAAACCACTGTTCTAAATCAATACTGTCCTCCTGCCCTTGGGAAGGTTCAGGAGAAGGTGGGCAGCTCCCACCATTCCTCCTCAGTCCAGTCCCTGACACCTGCCTAGTTGTCATTGGTAGCCTTGTCATCTATGACTTTGTCTAAACAGAGATTGGGGGCTTGGAAGGTTGCCAGCGTAACTGAGTGTGAGGTAATAGGAAAAGAGAATTTTTAGCAAGTTACGCTGGGAAGGCAGAGGGCAGAGAAAAAAGACTAGGATCCATCTTGGGCAGGTTGGCTGAAGGCTGGCTAGGAGAGATGCCTCAGACTCCATAGCTGCACAGCTGTGGGGGACAAGCATGTATTGAAAAGACCATGTTGTAAGATCTGGACTCCCTCCCTGCAGACTGAAGGTGTAAAGAGGTGGATAAAGCATATTTCTTTAAGTTACGACAGTCTCCACCGTGTTTCAATTCCCCAAAGGAACACAGATGCTGGGCGAGTGCCTGGAACCCCCTGGAATCTTGCAGAGAGTCGGGGTAGCACCCAACTTTTGTAACAATATATTCATGCTAAGTACTGGCGAGTAGAGTCCCGTATATTCCTGGTTGGGGAGGGGAAAAAACATTTCAGTACCAATTTGAGAACATAATCCATTCAAGCATTGGGCTATCTCCAAACCTTTCATAGGTGGCTCAGATTATTTTAGAGCTATCTTTGCCCCCCCCCGCTGAAATAAGCAGACAGAAGGGCAAAGGTAAGCAACTGCTGTTTCATTTGAGGACTATTGATCTTATTGACTGGGTCACCAAAGTCCTGCAGTGCATTAAGTAAGGAGGGAAAACTGAAAATTACATTAATTCAAATGGCTAAATCAATATTTAAACAGTGTAGTTAGTGGTAGTTTATTTCATGCACACCTTTAATGAAGCTGAAGTGAACTCAAACGACTTGAAGGACATCTACTGTATATTAAAGCTGAGTACCGGTAATTTCTGAAAACATCCATTTCAAGGTCTTCTTATAATAGGGGTTATTTTCTGGTTTCTGGCTGACATTTTGAGGTTCCCCTAAATGGAATGTGTTTATCGGGGGGGACTCATAATGTCATCATCTTTTTGTTCCAGAGGTTGCAGAGATGGCCCAAGAAGGGACTGTAGTTCAGTGGTAGAGAACCTTCTCTGCATGTAAGGTAAAAGGTGAAGGCCCCCCTGGACGGTTAAGTCCAGTCAAAGGCGACTATGGGCTTGCGGCGCTCATCTCACTTTCAGGTCTCAGGTTCCATCCCCAGCATCTCCAAGTAGGGCTATGTACAATAGGAAAGACACTGCTTGAAACACAGGAGGAATACTATCAGTCAATGTACTGAGAAGCACTGGTGAAAGGCTTTCTAAAACGTTTTGCTACCTGAGGGGGAGCAGAGAAAGGCGCTCTCTCCCAAGCCAAGGCCTAGCCAAGTTATTTGGGCAGCTGAATTAGGTGATTCCACAAGCACCTCTCCTCTCCTCTGCAGTCAAAACACAGTACCGGTAGGAATAAATCAAATGCCTAACAATGTACTTCCCTTTCATAACACCCCCAAAACAGCGGACAGAGGCAATTACTTCAGTATGGCCAGCCTTAGCCAGAATTGTGCAACTGGGGTGAGGGAAGATCTAACTCCTTTTTCTGCTGTTTTATACATCCAGCTACTTAGCCAAAGGACTTTGTAGGCAAACTATTGTGGGATGTGAAACACATAGCAGTCAAGTACAACATTCCTAGAAAGGGACAAACTTCCTCTGCATGTGACTAGATGTGAGTGTGGCCTAATCTGGGCAAGAAGGAGCACACCTTATTCTTTTGCTCTTTCTTCTCCATTTTGTTTTTCCACAAGTGAGCAGAAGTGAGTGAGCAGAAATGAGTGGAACAGATTCTTATGCTATTTAAAAAAGAAGTATGACATGATCACGGTGTATATTTTGGACTAACTCTTGCATTACAATCATAAATATAGTGATACAACAATGAAAAAGACTAGAGTGTTTTGGACTAGTGGTAGATTAAGAGGTGTCAGAGTTAAAAATGATTAATAAAATTTTTATCATTTTGAATCAATGGAGAGATGGATCAGGGAAGTTGATAATTATATTTAAGTAAGTTTAAATGGCTTTTGTATTTGTTTTTCTTTTCCGCTTAGGAATAATGTATAAATGAAATTATATTGGCAATAATAGTATTTCTTTTCTTTCTATATTCCTGCTCATTGATTATTGCGGTTAAGAAATAGTAGAATTTATGTAATATGTGAAGAAGTGTATGATTTCTGTGTGTTGTTATTGTCTGTTTTGTTATGTGTATTATATGGTTCTGTATTGTTTTGTTTTGTTAATTACGAATGAAAATAAAGTTTATTAATTATTTTTAAAAAAGAAAGAAAGAAAAGAAGAAGTGACTGCCTGTCTGCAGTCACTTGGGACTAACTCCCTTATGGGATAGTTCCACATGTGTGTGTGTGTGTGTGTGTGTATCTTTTGTAACCTAAGTCTGCCTTCAGGGATCTAACTGTGAACTGAATGAATGTGAGTAAACTACTTTTATATTCAGGTAGGTAGCCGTGTTGGTCTGACGCAGTCAAAATAAACAAATTTTTAAAAAATTGTCCAGTAGCACCTTAGAGACCAACTAAGTTTGTTCTGGGTATAAGCTTTCGTGTGCATGCACACTTCTTCAGATACACTGAAAAAGGGTCTGGTGACTTCTGTTTCAGTGTATCTCTCAGCTAAGCATAGTTCTTGAAATCACTTATTCAATTCAAGCTTCTTCTTCTTCTTCTTCTTCTCTCTCTCTCTCTGCATAACCCTCCTTGCATCTTATATGGAGTTGTTTTTCACGCTAACAGTCAGCCATTAAGGTCCTCCTGAATGGGTTCTTGCCAGTTTCGTGGTCAGGCCACACTCTTGCGTAGTGAGATTGGCCTTCCTGGGAATGGGTTGCACAGAATCTCCACCTCACCTCCAAGGAAGACTGCTGCACATGTGACATCTTCTCGCGGATACTATATTTGAAAGAAGGCATGGGCGAAGCAGCCCTGAATATCCATTATAGCTGGCAATAGTTGAAGGAAACTGATGCAGAACTGATAAACATTTAAAAGGGGCAGGGAGCAGCCTGTACCGTTATGGTGCATAGTTTAGTTGTTGTTTTTAACAGTGTTACATAGATGGTAATTGTTTTATTTGTGATTGTTTGTTAAGTATTCTATACGATTTATGCTGTATTCGTGATGTTCCATTATGTTATTTTTATCTTTTGTTTGCAAGCCGCTTTGGGATTTATTTGAATAAAAAGCAGCAAAGGAACAGAATCAATAAAACAATGTAACATGGCACACTAGAGACATCATACTGTGGACAGATTGCTCCAGAATCACCAGGTCCACTTGCCTATTCGTGTTTCAAAAATGGATCATATAAGGAGGAGAGGGCCCGATGCAATCTTTGCAGATCTAATATTTTGGTGCCGAAATGAATACAATGTTTCTGCCTGACTTCCATGGCTCCTTGGCACATTAGTTCATGGTGGTGGTGAGGGGGGGAGTAGCTTCTTTCATACTCCTCCATCTTTGAAAGCATCCACTGTGGCCTAATTATTTTCACTTAAAATGCTCGTACCATCCTCTTTTTTTAAAATTCATGATTCTTATCAGCATGCTTCAGAAAGGTTTTACAGCTCCTTTGAAGATTTGTTAGGAATCGCGCGAGTAAAGGAAGCGTCATGTTTTCATAACGCCTGGGTCCTGGAGGCTCTTGAAAGACACAGTAATTGTGAATCAAGGAATAATACGCTCCTATGAAATGAGTTTTTAATTACTGCAGTGCACTGAGATGGTTCACTGGGGCCATAAATGTCATAGCAGAATATATTGGCTAACGCTTCTCACATCTTCTCCTAAATGCAGACTGAATTCCTTTCTTTTGTAGATTTGCAAAGTGGCAATGGGTGAATTCATGGGAATTGCTCCTGATTTATCCTGTGAGGGCCAGAGCTTTCATTAGCTTCCGCATGCTTTTGTTGTCATGTTGGAAGTTGTCTTGTGCTGCCTTTTAATGGTTATCTTACAGGGTGTCATGCAAATGTTTTCTGACAATTAAGCAAACTTCTAAGGTACAAAATATCAGGATGCTGTTATATAATATTATACCGGTATATATAGACACGCACACACACACGGGACGCGGATGGCGGTGGGACGCAGGTGTGGTCTAAACCACTGAGCCTTGGGCTTGCTGATCAAAAGGTCAGCAGTTCGAATCCCCGCGAAGGGGTGAGCGCCCGTTGCTCAGTCCCAGCTCCAAAGGCATAAGTTTTTCATTGCTTACGCCAGGGGTCAGCAATTTTTTTCAGTAGGGGACTGGACCACTGTCCCTCAGACCTGGTGGTGGGGTGGACTATATTTTGAAGAGGGGGGGGAGAACAAATTCCTATGCCCCACAAATAACCCAGAGATGCATTTGAAAGCACACATTCTACTCATGTAAAAACACCAGGCAGGCCCCACAAATAACCCAGAGATGCATCTTAAATAAAAGGGCACATTCTACTCATGTAAAAACATGCTGATTCCCGGACTGTCTGCGGGCCGGATTGAGAAGGCAATTGGGCTGGATTCGGCCCCTGGGACTTAGTTTGCCTACCCATGGCTTACACCAATGACTTAAAAGATATATGTAGTTTGTTGTTGTTGTTGTTGTTTTGCCATCCTGCCCTTCAGTTGTTCTTAATGCTTGTGGGTTTGCCCACCCCCACCCCCACCCACCACCCCAACAGCTTTCCTTTCGGCAGAAAATACTGTATTCATTAAAATGGAAAATCACAGTGCCTGCCGCTTAACTGAATGTAGTGGGAGAGAGAAGTGATGTCTTAGTAGGCAGCACGATTCAGTGATCTCCCTGACAGTTTCCCTTTTGTCTGGTGCAAAACCGAGGCTCTCTTGACGAGGGAGTGTTGCACATGGAAATGAGTGTTGCTTGAGGAGAGTGAGTTATTTTCAGTTATCATTAAAATGATACACCAGGGGTTTGATTTACATAAAACCTGATTAAATTTAGTATCTGCTCATGTATCGCTGCTAAATCAATGTCACTTCATCAGCTCATAAAGATTACCTTTCGTGTTCCTCCCGTTAGAGATCCTGCCTTGTCTTTCTTTCTTTTTTAAAGAGCAGAGCTGCGTGTGCAAAGCCCCAAGTTACAGTAGCAGGAATCACTTTTTATTATTATTAATTTCTAGCCTTTACGATTACAGCCAAAAACTAGAGACGAAAAACATCGCTCTGTTCAAAGGCTCAGATAATGGAGAGTAAAGGGGCCCTTAAATAAACGGAGCTATCCTTTTTTAAACATGTGTTGGGATGGTTTTCCTGTTGAATCTTGGGGAGGAGGGGTGCGGATTAGACATTTACTTTATCCGTGGCTGGTGTCAGGGAGCTGACAAGGAGAACAGGTTGTTCACAGATCAGAGAAAGACAGGGAAGCACCAGCTAACTTGCAGTTAGTTTCTTTATTAAGGAAGCAGAACAGAGAACATACAGAGACTTCTGAGTTGCTCGCACTGACTTGTAGCTCCCCCCCCCCACTCTCTATCCCTCTGTGTCAGGCCCCTCCCTCTGTCTACAGCCAGCCGCAAAGGATCCTCTCTGTTTCTGCCTGACTCTCTGCTTGGTGACATGTAATAGTTTGTTCTTGCGGGCTCTAAGTCAGTGATGGCCCAACTTGGCCCTCCAGCTCTTTTGGGAGACTACAACTCCCATGATCCCTAGCCAACAGGACCAGTGGTCAGGGATGATGGGAATTGTAGTCCCCAAACAGCTGGCGGGTCAAGTTTGGCCATCACTGCTCTAAGCAGGAAAGCTGTCAGCGTGGCTCTGTGGTGAAGTTGCCAAGTCTGATTCCTGTCTATCTGCCTTGTGCTGGGGCCACTGTCCATTTCCACCTCTTCATCATCCTTCATGCTCCCAGCCTCCAGTACCTCCCAGCGCATCCCCTCCTCTGGGGTGCGACTGGTTTTCCACCACCAGGAGCCAGGGTCCGGATCCTCTCCCTCTGTGCTATCCCTGGGGGCTCTTGGACATCTGGTAAGTTCAGTGTTGTATGTTACTCCTGATCCAGAGGTCATGAGGTCCACAAACCTCTCCATAGAAGAAATTTGCTTTGACAGCACTAATTATCCCCAACACCCCGCCAAATAAAAATTATGCATATTGCTGCTGAGAAAACGTATCCGCTGGGTCATAGCTAAATGGTAGAGCCTTTGCTTTGTACACAGAAAGTCCCTTCTATCCCTGGCATCTCCAGACCAGGCCTCGGAAAGATTCCTGAAGTAGTAGTAGTAGTAATTTATTATTTATCCTCCGTCCATCTGGCCGGGCCTCCCCAGCCACTCTGGGCGGCTCCCAACAGAATATTAAAAACAGCATAAAAAAATCAAACTTTAAAAACTTCCCAAAACAGGGCTGCCTTCAGATGTCTTCTAAAAGTCAGGTAGCTGTTTATTTCCTTGACATCTGCTGGGAGGGCGTTCCACAGGGCGGGCGCCACTACCGAGAAGGCCCTCTGCCTGGTTCCCTGCATCCTCACTTGTCGCAGTGAGGGAACCGCCAGAAGGCCCTCGGAGCTGGACCTCAGTGTCCGGGATGAACGATGGGGGTGGAGATGCTCTTTCAGGTCTACTGGGCCGAGGCCATTTAGTGTGAGAGCCACCACCAGTCATTGTACAGTACGAAACTTCGCAGACCAAGGACTTGGCTATGAGCATCCTTCCTCTCACAGGCAAACCATATGAGCTTCTTGACCCTAGCATAATAATTCACATCTAACAGAGGTGGTTTCTTGTGCAACCTTATATTTCATCTTACAAATTAATAACTTGTCGCAATGGACTACGAACCGTGGGTATTCATCATCTTCCCCCACCCCTCAACGAGTGAATTTCTGATTTAATTTGCATATCTGCTATTCCTTCACAGGAAATAAGGCTGGGCTGGCTACATTGTTCTCAAAAGATGTAATCAGCTAGAAGAGCAACAGCAAAATCAAAGGCAGGAGCTGCTCTTTTAATTTGAAACCAAGGTGCAGCGAGTGCAGCTGAGAAGAAGATGAGATCTTTTATGGAACTTGCCAAGCTGACTGGAAGACTCCATGACTAGAATGAAAAGACAGTGGAGGAAGAGTGGACGAAATTTAAATTTTACTTGAAAAAATATTGCAATATGTAAGAATTTATATTCCCTAGGGGAGGTATTTTAGGCTTTAGGTAATAAATGTAGGATGTAGGTTTAATTAATTTTATAATGTTTAGGGTAAGAATTTTATTTAATAGAGTGAGTTATGAATTATGTTTAATTGTTTAATCTTTGAAATTGCCAAAGAGGATTGAAATTGAAGTCCAGAAGGAGGTACCGGGGGAAGTCACCCTATGATGTAAAAACATTGGAACTGTATAAGAAATTTTTGTGTTTTGTTTGTGTTTTTATTTGTTTGTTTGTATTTTCTTATAAAATGAATTAAAGGTTTGTTTTTTAAAAAGAGAGAGAGAGAGAGAGAGAGAGAGAGAGAGAGAGAGAGAGAGAGAAGAAGAAGAAGAAGAAGAAGAAGAAGACAAGATCTTTTTACCAGTAACAACACAGGGAACCCAATGTAATGTCGTTGGCAAAGACTCCCCTCGTAAGATGCTCTTCGTTTGCCATTAATCTGTGGCCTTGCCCTGAACGGCACTAGGCATCCAGGAGAAAAACTATAATGGAAACATGTCGGTTTAATGAACCGGGAGCATCGTCATGCATTGCAGAACAGCTACAAGCTAGAGCAGGGTTGGGGAAACTGGGAAAGCTTCTGAGGGCCACATAGCAGTGGTGGGCAAGGCTGGGGGGCCAAAGCAGGCGAAGCAGCAAATGTAAATTTACCTTTGTTGCAGTACCTCAGTAGCTCTCTATACTGTATCCTAGCAAGTAGGAGGTATTATATTATAGTTCAAGGGGAAGCGGGTGGGTTTACTAATTATTATTATTATTATTATTATTATTATTATTATTATTTTATGCATTTTGTATTTTTATGTTGTAACTGCCCTGTGATCTTTGGATGAAGGGTGTAGAATGAGCAAACCTAACAAGTAAAATTAGAAAAGACAGTGTTTAAAGAGGATTGGAGACTATTATTACGTAGGTTATTTGAAAAATCATTGTAAAAATGTTTTTTTAAAAATGAGTCGGTTTGGAGTAAGCTCAGCAGTTAATCATTGTATGGAGGAAAATATAGATGTAAGACTAAGTAGGGGAAAATGCAGAGCAGCAACTGTTAATTTAAGGAAACCATGGAAGGATGGAATGGAAGTCAACCATAATCCTTCTTTTTTCTTGTCTTATTTCCTCTTTTCTGTTTATATTTTGGAAATTTTATTTGAAAATGAAAATAAAAAGGGTACTATATAAATGTAATAAATATATGAAGACACATTCCACCGAGGTCACCCAGCAGCTGCATGTGGAGGAGCGGAGACACGAACCCAGTTCACCAGATTACGAGTCTACCGCTCTTAACCACTACACCACACTGGCTCTCACAGCGGTTCCCAGTTTCTGCATCAGAGCAACATTATTCTAAGGGAGGCTTACTTGCCCTCGGGTACCACGGGATGCTGCAACTAGAGTAAGATGCAGAATGCAGTGAGAGTGATGGGGGGCACTGAATTTTTGGGGGGTGCCCCTGACATTTAAGACCCCCAGGGTCCGCCACTGCTCTGGTCCCATCTAATTCTCTCCAATCCCATTTCACTCAAATCCCTTCCTAGAACTCCGCAGCCTGTAGCACCGATTCACATCTGGCGTGTCACGTTTTAACCACGGCACCTCTTAAAACATTTATTTTAGCGAAGAGTCAACTTAAACATTTCTTTGCCCGCAGCAGCAAATTACACGCTCCTGTTTGTTGACAGCTACGGCAACATTGTTAAGAGATGTAAAGAAGCACTTATCTTGCCACATTCATACGTCCAACTGCTTAACATCAGGCATAACGATTTTCTGAGAATTTGATCAAAGGCGTGGAGTTTTTCACTCTCTGTGACATCCTTTCAGTCTTTTGGGGCGGGGGAGAGTGGAACCAGCCCAGAACGCATACCGTATAAAATTAAGCCTCGTTTTAATTATCTTGCTGCCTGATTCCCGGGCTTAATTAACTTCTCTGAGTGCTTTTCTCCACCGTGTTGCAGGCTGGATCCATTTTGCCTTATTCAGCATTTCCTCCTTTCCTGTTTCCGTTCCTAGGACAACGGAAAGCTTTTTACGGCCCTAATTGCTATGCCAAAGACAGAGATATGAGATGTGAAAGACAAGCTGTAACAAAAATTGGGGGAGTGCAGCCGTGCATACTAATGGAAGGACAGGAATCTACGTGGGCTGAGGGGTAATCCCTTCCAGCCTGTAAATGAACTGACTTTAAATATTTAATTATCTCGTTAAGTAAATTCAGATTACGGGACTCAAATCCTAGTCATTACAGGTCATCAGGCTGTTTTAGGCGGAGTACAAATTGACTGGTAATAATCTGTGGTGATCAAATAAGTTTAGGATAAAATAACACCAGGTTTACATACTCAAGCTTTTTATTCCTAATATCCATGCAGATCCTCCTGCGATTTGCAACGGCAGGAGTTAACATCTAGGAATACACCTTTGCATATCGAGATGGGGAATACAGGTCAGAAACTCGTAAGAGCTGTTAGAAAACAGACACACAGTGCTGCCCCCTGAATTTCACCTTCTGCTTCGGGTACATAAGCGGTTCTACCTGATAAGTACGTATATCAGCTAGTCAAGCCCAGGGCCATCTTAAGCATATCCGGCGCCATGGTGCAAAGCTCCCTCCGGTGCCCCCCTCCCCCATTTCCCAGATGTTTTTTTAGGTGCTGCCGGCGGGGCTGGAGGAGGTGGGCAGCGGCTGGAGGGTGGCTCCTCCGACGGCGAAGAGGCGGAGGCTGGATGCAGCGCCTCCCAGCTCAGTTGGCCACTTTGTGCCGTGGTGGCCACAGCAGACGGAGGCTGCGGACGCGGCGCTGCTTCGGCGCGGCATGGTGGTGGTCTACCTCTCTTAACCACTACACCACACTGGACAAGCCCTTGCAGTAACATGCACTTGTGGAATAATATTCATTGTTTGCCAATAGTCTTCTAGGCACTGCATGCACAATAGTAGTTGAGCTGTATTTTGCTCAGGGGGCCCATTGTCTTTGTTGGACGGGCAATGGAGGAATGGAAAAATGAGGTCAGGAACCCAATCTGAAACAATAAAAAGGGATCTCTTGAAGCCAGGTGACAAAGATTCAGCCAAGGAAACAGCCTCTGCAGTCCAAAAGCATTCACATTTCATCACATTTTGAAGTTTTAACGTTGCGGCTGCTTTTGCTTTTCGGTGTCTGTTGGCTTTTGACAATGTCCAGATCAAATTTCATTTGAGCTCTAAATCACACCATCTAGCGCTACATTTCCTTGTAAATCGTGGATAGCCTGCCTCTGTGATTCAGATAAAAAGTAAAAGCGCCCACAGAGAGGGAATCCATTTGTCTCGCACAAATCCGCAAAGCCCCCCCTCCTTCCTTTGCTTGATTGCAAGACAACACTAAATTAGCGTCTTGGTCTTTGCACATCAATTAGACAAGGCATCGACATCACACAGCCGAGTGTGTTACAGTGGAGTTAAAAGGCAGCGGCTTTTGTGTTTTCCTACAGTGACCTCTGTCTGAAATCCCACTAACATCTGGTTATTTACAATTCAATCTGCTTGGAATCGTCCTGTTGGCTGCCAAAGCACTCTCTCAGCATCACAGAACCAATTAAGGGCACCATAAATAAGAGCATCCCAGAGCAGAGGGGAGGGATGTTGCCTTATTCGTTGGACTTGTCCAGCAGCATTCGATTTGCTCAAAGTGAACATTAACAGCGCCAGTGTCTAATTGTGTTCAGCTGCCTGGAAACAATTCCCTCCCATTGCCAAATCTTTGAGCTGGTCTTTCAAGAAGAAACATGGGGTAGATAAATATGGCGGTTGGGTGGCTGGGTAGCATCCTGCTGGTTTGGGAAGGGTATTCCCTGAGTGAGGAAATATTACAACACGGTGCCCTCCTAATAACCAAGAAGAAGCAGGAGTCAGGTCAACTTCAGTGATTGTATGTATCTTAAAAAACAAATCAGTGGCTCAGCAAAGCATCTAGGAGTTGCTAGGCAGGCAAGGCTAAGTGTCCAACTCATTTCCACTCAACTACAGAGGGAATCGTACCCAACGAGATGTTTTCCCAGACCCTCCGAGTGTCCCTATTTTCCAGGGACAGTCTCAGATTCACAGAAGCCACCTAGGTTTCTGATTTGATCATGGAACGGCGTGCTTTTCCTTAGGACAGTGATGGCTAACCTTGACACTCCAGATGTTTTGGAACTACAACTCCCATCATCCCTAGCTAACAGGACCAGTGGTCAGGGATGATGGGAGTTGTAGTCCCAAAACATCTGGAGTGTCAAGGTTAGCCATCACTGCCTTAGGACGTCTCTATTTTCATCGGAGAAATGTTGGAGGGTATGGAGTTATCTGACCCATGAGCCACCTAAAGGCAGCCCTGTGTATGGAAGTTTTTTAATGTTTAATGTTTTATTATGTTTTTATATTTGTTGGAAGCTGCCCAGAGTAGCTGGGCCAGCCCAGTAAGATGGGCAGGGTATAGGTATAATAATAATAATAATAATAATAATAATAATAATAATAATAATAATAGGACATTTTCATTGGAGAAATGTTGGAGGGTATGAGTTGCTATCATAAACCAGGCATGGTTGTTTTTTTTTAAGGGACAGGCCATACACACTAAAGGTCACTTTCTATAGCTTCCCCCGTTCCCTTGGGTGGTATATGGCCACTAATGGGCAATCGTTGCAACATCAACACATCTGAACCCCAACCCAACCCTGTCCATGTCTTTGAGTACACAAAGCTGCTGATTCATTGAGTCATTGTTTTTTGGGGGGTTTTTTTCAAAATAAAATGTATTGGTTTTAACAAAGTAATACAATTAAAATACAAACAACAATAAACAAACAGAAAAGAGAACAAAAACAATAATGCACATAAAAACATAAATAATTCCTTTTAACCTATCAATCCTTTATATCATTGTGGGTTGACTTCCTCCCTTCCTCCCTTCCTGCGTTCCTTGTATATCATCTTTAGTAATTTCTTGACATCAATGAAAATATTTTTAATTAAATAACTATATCTCTTCTTATCTATGGTCAATAACATTAATTCCAACAATCATAAACCTTATATCTATCTTCTAAGTCTACAGCCTCATTTGTCTTCCAGCTTACTTCTACTCTTTAATCTTACCATACTTTTTAAAATATGATTTAAATTTCTTCCAATCTTCTTCCACCGCTTCCTCCCTCTGGTCAGTTCAGCAAGCTCTGTATAGTCCATCATTTTCATCTGCCATTCTTCTATCATTGGAAATTCCTCTGACTTCCAGTTTCTAGCTAACAAAATTCTAGCTGCAGTTGTGGCATACATACATGGAGTCATTGTTTTGACTCCTAACATTTTGGGAGCAAGTCTTGCCCAGATCGGAGGGTCCCTTGATAAAAACGATGGTGGAAATCATTTTGTTCAGCAATGAATGCTGTTAGATCTCATTTGGATTAAAATAACAATAACAACCCTCTCCTGTAGCTCATGAATTTTGTGCGCCTGATGCTCAGAAGCTGCCCGGCATCTTTTTCAGGCTGTCTGTAGCTCTTAATAGAAAAACTCATTGTGTTCCATTTGTCTAAATGCAAACGCATCATCTGCTGGAGCCACTAAGAGCTTATTGGATATGTTCGGTTGAGTCGAGTCCGCTTCGTTTCGCTTCTGCCCTCATTAGCAGGTTTTCTGGCAGTCAATGGAAATACAATAAAACCTCTGAATTTCAGTAGGCAAGAAAAGGCAGTACAGAGCTAAAGAGAGCGGGAAAAGTAAATCAACCCGAAAAACACCTTTACATGCTCAACAATTTGCCTCTTTTCTGTTGCTATTACATAGTTATACCCTATTCACTGGAAGTCTTTATTGCAGCCTATCATTTTACAGTCGCATGGAGGTGCCATCCGGTTCATAAAAGCTATCGGCAGTTGTCGCTGCTTTCTGTTTTCTGCATTCGTTTCCTGTCGTGTGAGGTACGAGGGCATTTGAAGCTATAACCAAAGCTAAATGTAAGCAGTGAGAGTTGCATGCTATCCTGCCAACACTTATTATAACTCCTCCAAAATACAATGGAAAGATCTCTAGCTGTGCTTTCCAAAGCTGGTTTTTATCACCAAGAGCCCTATAGTATATGGTTAGAATAAATCACATAGATTTACACCATCCTCCTTGTACTTTAAAAAAAATGCATTGTTTGTTGCAGGTACACAATCAGAATCTTTTTAATACACTGGATTTTTTTAATCGTGCAGTGAATGTTACAGTAGAAAAGGAGAGGGGACTATAACTTTGTTGAGACAAGGAGGCAGAGTAAAATTGTCTTCCATAAACACAGTTTTAACAGTGGGTCCGTAAGTGACCATGGAGGCCAATTCTGGATCCACACGTCCTTCCACAGCGGGGACATGAGTTTCTGGGAGGGAGTTGGTCACAGTGAGGGTTTGCCAAATGTGCCTCCCTCTTAGCACATTTCTCTCTTTCCTCCTGAGTTCAAACTTCTTCAAAGTCCATGACACCTTTGGTAAAGGCTGTTCTCCAGTTGTAGCACTCACACACCAGTGTTACCCAGTTATTGGTGTTTATACTACATTTTTTTATTGTGTTTTTTATTAAAGATTTTCTTGATTCACAAAGGTATGTACAATGTCTCTCTCGTATTTTTTCCAAGTAACATTTGTACAAATCAGTTTCATTTGTTGAGACATTAGGAAGAAAAGGGGGGAAAGAGGTGGGCGGGGGAGAATGGGGGGGTCGGGTGGCTATGTTTCTATTTTACTTAATGTATGTAGGGTTTGGTGTCAGCGTTGTTTGTGCAGGTTCTCTGTTGTTCTCTTGTGTTCCTTTGGTGGTGAGAGGTTGGGGTTGGCCTAGGGTGTGCTTGTTCATTTGTGGTTGGCTGTGGTGGTCTTTGTTTTCATGTGTGGGGGGGGGTGTTTTGGATCAGGTTAGCCATATTGATTTGTATGCTGTTGGTGGATTTTTGTCATTGTCTTGTTGGGCTGTGTGTGTGATAAAGGGGAGCCATACCGGGGTGAAGGCGTCTTCTTCTATTTGTCCCCGTGTCAGTTTCAGCTTGTTGGTTAATTTTTCTAGTAAGGCTGTTTCCCATACTGTTTGGTACCATTGGTCCATGCTTACTCCTGACAGGTCTCTCCAGTGTCTGGTCATGATGTTTCTGGCTGCTGAAAGTAGGTGGGCTATGAGTTCTTTGTGGTGTAAGTGGGCATTATTGTCTTGGAACATTTTTTCAGATTTGCCTTGAGAGAGTCTTTGGACCTCTTTTGTTGACCACCAGCATGACGCTTTCCATTTTTAAGTTTGGAATAGAGTAGTTGCTTTGGAAGACGATAATCAGGCATCCGCACAACATGACCAGACCAATGAAGTTGATGTTGTAGAATCATTGCTTCAACACTGGTGATCTTTGCTTCTTCCAGCACACTGGCATTAGTTCGCCTGTCTTCCCAAGTGATGTGTAAAATTTCGGAGACTCCGTTGATGGAACCTTTCGAGGAGTTGGAGATAATTTTGTTGAGACAAGGAGGTATACTGAGCATCACTCAGAGCGCAGGCACCGGTTGGCCCCCAAGATTGGCATCTTCCAACGCTGCACTGGCCGGACTGGTGTCTCCTAGTGGACAGCTGCCCCAGCCTCTGCGGTGTCGGGAGATGGCACTCAGGCTGCTGCAGTCTTCTGCTAGACCGTGCCAATCCCGCTGAGCCCCCTGATAAGGAATATTGAGGGGGCTGGTGACACCTCTGCCTCCTAGAATTGGCGTGCCTGATTCAGAGGACGGTCCACTGGATGGCCACCAGATGATCAGCACTCCAACATGCCTTGCAATAGTAACACATACAGTAGACCACTGTTTCACTAGCAAAATCTGAAATTAATCAGTTGCAAGTACAGACTCTTTCACTGCAATAATGTACAGACTGAAGCTCATAGTTGTCAACTTTCGGATTTGAAAATAAGGGATGCCGCGAGGGCGGTGCAATGGCACCAAGTAGCCTCGCCACCCTGCGTTCCAGAGGCTGTGCGCGAACAGGTGAGCGAAAGAGCGAGCGCGTAGACAGCAGGCAGGCAGGCTGGCTGTCTGGTTGGGCATGAGGGTCTGGATGCACAAGGCATGCAAGCTCCGCCCCCAGTCGGTCTCAGACTCCTTATTGGCAGCCGAGCAACGCAGTTGAGGAGCCTCCCTGGCCAGGAGGAAGGGAGAGGAGCTGCTTCCTTTGAAATCCGGGAAATTTAAGGGATATCAACAATCCGGGATAGCAGCGGGAAACGGCATTGGAATAAGGGAGTTTCCCACCAAAAAAGGGAGGGTTGACAGCTATGCTGAAGCTGTCTATAGTACTAGCAGGGGTCAGCAAACATTTTCAGCAGGGGGCCTGTCCACTGTCCCTCAGACCTTGTGGGGGGCCTGTCTATATTTTTTTGGGGGGGTGAATGAATTCCTATGCCCCACAAATAACCCAGAGATGCATTTTAAATAAAAGGACACATTCTACTCATGTAAAAATACGCTGATTCCTGGACTGTCCGCAGGCTGGATTGAGAAGGCGATTGGGCCGCATCCGGCCCCCGGGCCTTAGTTTGCCTACCCATGTACTAGACTTTGGCTCCTTATCGATTTGACTTTAACGATTGATGCGTTGACACTTCAGTTACAAATTGGCCTTTTGTTACCATCAATTGGCGCATTTCGATACAGATTTATGCTAATTTTCAACACATCAGCCAGAACTGTTTTTGTTTCGCCGGGTTGGACTTCTTTAATAATAAATAATAAATTCTTTGGTATTACTGTGCCGTTGCCCCCACCTAAGCTGCTTTTTGCATCTTTGTTTCGGGATGTGAAATTTGCCTCTCAAATCCAAATTCGTCACCATTCAGATAAACCGGCTCACCACACAATTGTGCCAAGCCAAATTAAATGTGATACTTGAAGAGAACAGTAGATGGCATAACTACACTGTGATGTAGAGGGAAGTTTTTCCACTGCTTCTTGTTCTCAACAGGAAGAATAATAATTCCGTCACAGCTAGCCACTTTCAAGTCCAGTTGATTCTCATAGGAGAGAACTGAGCATGAACTGAACTCTCTCATTGAAATCAATAGGAGTTTAAACAGTTTATCTGGACTGTTTGCAGTACTATTTTCCTTTTCATTGAACCATACCGACCCTGGGCAAGTCACTGAGAATAAAACCAGGCATAGAGACTACCAAATCAAACACCATACCCGCCAACATTTCTCTAGTGTAAATAAAGGTAAAGGTAAAGGTAAAGGGACCCCTGACAGTTAAGTCCAGTCGCGAACGACTCTGGGGTTGCAGTGCTCATCTCACTTTACAGGCCGAGGGAGCCGGCGTTTCTCCGCTCCACAGTTTTTCCGGGTCATGTGGCCAGCATGACTAAGCCACTTCTGGCGCAACAGAATACCGACACCAGAGCCGCGCACAGAAACGCCGTTTACCTTCCCGCTGCAGTGGTACCTATTTATCTACTTGCACTTTTACGTGCTTTCGAACTGCTAGGTTGGCAGGAGCAGGGACCGAGCAACGGGAACTCACCCCGCCACGGGGATTCAAACTGCCGACCTTTTGATCGGCAAGCCCAAGGTTCATTGGTTTTGACCACAGTGCCACCCACGTCCCAATGAAAATAGGGACATCCTATTCAATAATAATAATAACAACAATAATAATGCCCCACCCATCTAACTGGGTTGTTCCAGCCACGCTGGGCGGCTTCCAACGTATATGAAAATGTTATAAAACATTAAGAACTTCCTAACAGTGGTTAAGAGCGGTAGACTCGTAATCTGGTGAACCGGGTTCGCGTCCCCGCTCCTCCACATGCAGCTGCTGGGTAACCTTGGGCTAGTCACACTTCTTTGAAGTCTCTCAGCCTCACTCACCTCACAGAGGAAAAGGAGATTGTTAGCCACTTTGAGACTCCTTCGGGTAGTCATACAGCGGGATATCAAATCCAAACTCTTCTTCTTCTTCTTCTTCTTCTTCTTCTTCTTCTTCTTCTTCTTCTTCCAACAACTGCAGCAGGGTTTTTCAGCATGTCCAGGATAATAGTACTGGGGGGTGGGGGGGACAAGACTGATGATGGCAGCAGGTCAAAGGCCTACCCAAACCTGATGCTGTCCCTAAAATATATGTACTACATGTTTGGATTAATGGCCATTTAAATGCCTAATGGTTTATTACTTATAAATTGCCTAAAGACTGGTATTGTTTTAAACGGCTACAGTGGTACCTCGAGTTACAAACGCCTCAGGTTACAAACGCTTCAGGTTACAAACTCCGCTAACCTGGAAGAGTTACCTAAAGTTGAGAACTTTGCCCCAGGATGAGAATGGAAATCGTGTGCCGGTGGCACAGCGGCAGCAAGAGGCCCCATTAGCAAAAGCACGCCTCTAGTTAAGAACAGTTTCAGGTTAAGAACGGACCTTCGGAACGAATTAAGTTTGTAACTAGAGATACCACTGTATTGTTCTTTTCATAAGCACTGTATCCTACTCCCAACAAAACAGCTTATGTACACAATATAGAGCATGAAACTATTTTCCTTTTTTTTAGAAAGAAAGAAAGAAAGAAAGAAAGAAAGAAAGAAAGAAAGAAAGAAAGAAAGATCTCAGGGTTTTACATAAACAAAAGCTTTCCATATATTTAATGCAATTCGTTTTTGAAAGTTGAAACAAAATGTTAGCATTTGAGTGCTGAGTTATTATGAATCCATTATATCATCATTATATTGACAGCGCATCCTTAATTTAAAGCTTATCTTAATACATGTTGATGTGGATTCCAGCTATTTAAGCATTCTTTGTACATGAGTATGTATGTATTGCTTTCTTGGCATTATTGCTCATTTAATTACACCAAATTTCAATGGTTCATCCTGTGCCAGCATCAGTGGAAACTCTGGAGCTCCAGGTGTAACTTGTGCTCCCTGTGGCATAATGCAAGACTGACAATTCACATGGAAAGGAGATTAACACGGAGAGCCAAACGGCTTTGAGAAGATTCTACTGCAGCTAGCTACTCGGCAGAAGAGACAAGCCACTTTAAAACCTGGCTTGCCTCTTCAGCCAAGTTCTCAAGTGCATAAAACATGTTAAAAGCACCTATTTGTTTCTCCTCTTCTTGTTCCTTGGTGGTCTAAGCTTGCATCTCTTTACAAAATTAGAATTATTTTTGAAAATGCACATTGTGGACAAAGTACAATCAAGTGTGTTAGATAACTGCATTATATTGTGCACAATTCATAATGAATTGGATTCCTTCCTAACTAGAAGCAAATCCATCATTAGTACATTATCACCGACGGGGAAACTGTGATCGAGCATAAGCTTTCCATCAGCTAAGACTTAGAGATTGTTATCGCAATTCATTATGAATAACTCCATTCACGACCATCAGATGTGTTGATGAATCGGTCATACTATGCAACGCTTTGAGGCTTTTGTATGAGTTGCTTGTTTACAGAGGTGGTGAGCACACAACCCCCCCCCCAAAAAAAAAAACATGAAAGATTTGTTTCAGAAGGCATATAACTCAGCTGACAACTAGGACTCACCTTTCCTACAGAAGAAACGGGATTATTATTATTATTATTATTATTATTATTATTATTATTATTATAAGAAATCTTCCCACCACTCTTCCAAATAAATAGAAGATTAAGTTTTGTGTAAGTCATTGGGTATTATTTTTGTCCAATCCTTTGAAAATCCCCTTTATTATTTTCCCTAGGACATATCCATCTCCAAACAGTGCTTGATAAACCGCAGGATGTCATAACCATCAGATTTGATGGATAAATACTCTGCTATATGTCAGCTTCTTTTCAACAGTGTGCAGTTTGTCTAGATAGATTGATACCAGCAGGCTTTTCAAATCACTCCTTCACAGTTTTGACGCAAGACCTTGCCCTCTTGTTGGGTGTTTCTTTGATCCTGCAACTGTTTGGTACGTTTTGTCTTTAAGTATCTCAGTTCCAGTAGAGACATGGATTCTACCATTTGGTAGAACTTGCAGCTTGCCCTCCAAAGCAAACGTAAGTCTTTGTCTCTGTGCAACATAGATTGTCAAGCTATGCTTAGGCATTGAAAATATCTGTATTCCACCTTTCTATATATAAAAAAATCAAGGCAGCCAACAGCATCAGAACGATCCAAACAATCAATCAATGAATTAGTGGACAACAGCAATACATGTAAAATATTTGTGCCACCTTTGTTGTGCAAATAACACAACCTTTGTTGTTTTGCTGCCACAGGGTAGCCTGTTTACCTATCTGGGAGTTAAAGCAGAGCACTGCCTCATATGGGTACGGTCTCAAGGCACAGGAAACCAAGCCTTATGAAGAACGGTTGAGGGAGTTGGTGATGTTTTGCCTGGAAAAGATGAGACTGAGAGGAGATAGGATAGGCATCTTCAAATATCCCAAGGGCTGTCACATGGAAGAAGGAGCAAGCTTGTTTTCTCCTGCTCTGGAGGGTAGGACTCAAATCAATGGCTTCAAGTTACAAGAAATTGTTAGGATTCTTTTCCTGTGTTGCAGTCATGGGATTTTATCACATGACGGTGTATGTTTTCATTCCACATTGTGGAAAGTGATGGAGACAGGATGTTTGGATTACTGTGTTTCCGTGATGTAGAAGAAGAGAAGAAGAGTTTGGATTTTATATCCCTCTTTATCACTTCCCGAAGGAGTCTCAAAGCGGCTAACATTCTCCTTTCCCTTCCTCCCCCACAACAAACACTCTGTGAGGTGAGTGGGGCTGAGAGACTTCAAAAAAGTGTGACTAGCCCAAGGTCACCCAGCAGCTGCATGTGGAGGAGCGGAGACGCGAACCTGGTTCCCCAGATTACGAGTCTACCGCTCTTAACCACTACACCACACTGGACTTTTGTCCTTTGTTCTCTCTTTCTTTGCTGTCTGATGCTGAAGAGGAAGGAGCTGAGTTACGATGCTCCAAGTGTGTATATGTAAATAAACATAGTTTAGCCAAAATGCTGCGCTACTGAGTGAACGCTGACTGCCTATACCAGGGGTAGGCAACCTAAGGCCCGTGGGCCAGATGCGGCACAATCGCCTTCTCAATCCGGCCCGTGGACGGTCCGGGAATCAGCGTGTTTTTACATGAGTAGAATGTGTCCTTTTATTTAAAATGCATCTCTGGGTTATTTGTGGGGCCTGCCTGGTGTTTTTACATGAGTAGAATGTGTGCTTTTATTTAAAATGCATCTCTGGGCTATTTGTGGGGCTTAGGAATTTGTTCATTCCCCCCCCCAAAAAAATATAGTCCAGCCCACCACATGGTCTGAGGGACAGTGGACCGGCCCACGGCTGAAAAAGGTTGCTGACCCCTGGCCTCCTCTGCTGATCCTAAAGTGTGCTGATGCCTCTGAGGTATCAGTCACTGTGATGTTCGGGCTGGAGAAAGATTTTGAATCTCCCAATCGAACAACCAAGAGGGAGAGACATGTCAGTGTGTAGGACCTCCTGACAGAAAGGAGATTCCAACTTAATATTAGGAAAAACTTTCTGACAGGAAGAGCTGTTCAACAGTGGAACGGACTCCCTCGGGAGGTTGTGGACTCTCCTTCATTGGAGGTTTTTAAGCAGAGGTTGAATGGCCATCTGCCATGGATGTTTTGGCTAAGATTTCAGCATTGCAGGGGGTTGGACTTTGAACTAGATGGCCCTTGGGCTCCCTTCCAACTCTACGATTCTATGATGGTGTGAAGCCACCACCTTGCTAAAGATTAGCAGGTCTGTGTCTCATCAGTGCCTGGACTAGAGACATCCTGGGAACCACTTCTGATTAAACATTATAGAACATTATATTTAATAACCTTTAGAAGATCAATGTAGATCTTCTTTTTTTAAATAATTTTTATTGGTTTTTACAATTTTATAAGCACATAACATATCGGTTAAATTTTCATACTTCCCCCCTCTCACTGTGGGAAGCCAAGATCCACCACCCCCCTCTCACAAAGGTATACATATTCATTGTACATTTAACCTTGCTGATAATGTTCCTTAATATTGCTTGGACCTGGCCCAATTTTGTAGGCCAGGCGTTTCTATTTTTCTCAATTTCATATTTCAATTGACTTCCTCAAGTCCCCCACTTTTGAATTCATAATAAATCCCCTTTAACAGATTCATACATCTTTTAAATCATCGTCAAGTACATAGGTAAATTTACTTATTAATCCTAAATTCACACCTAGGCATCCAGGTACTTCTGCTCTTTCCCTATGTTCTTGCCATTATTCCCCCCTTCCTCCCTTTGGTCTCAGAGTATTCAGCCATATTTTCCTCCTCTTACTAATCATTTAACATTAATAGTCCTTATTATTCACTCATGCCGGTAACCATATCCATATTCATTGCCTTTAAAGCCAGGAAAGTAGTCCAGTTCAAAGAAAAGTTCTTGTTCAGCCCACACCCACCCGAAGATCAATGTAGATCCAGCCCAGAGTTCTTATAGTGTTAAAAGAGAGCAGGTCTCATGCTTGTGAAGTACAATGCAACTAGCTGGACTTATTTTGTCAAAACACTGCGAATACTAATAAGCATTTTTAATGCCGTTTGGTTTATGATACTCTGTGTGCATGGTGTTTTGTTCCATTTAATCTTCATTTGAATCATGCTTAAGACAAAACTGATGAAGGGCTTTAAGTACTGGAATGAAACAAGCAAATAGCAAGGGATGTTTTGTGTGGGAAAGCATTCCACATTGTGGAAACTTCCTAGCCAGCTTAAATGCTCAGAAATGCTACCAGCCTCACGGAATAAATGCAATCGAACCTCTGGCTCTTTCAAACTGTGTTGATATTGATCGCTGGAGGTGATGCAGCTTTCCAATTCCTCAAGGCGTGTGTGTGTGAGAGAGGGAGAGAAAGAGAGAGAACGACCAAGAACACAGCTGCACACATGATTCATCTTAATGGACAGACATTGTTTTATTGCTGCTGTCTTGTGCTTGTATATCGGCCCCAGAAAAAAACGTTTCTCTATACTCTATACCTTCCTTAATGGAAGTTCTCTCTATCTCGACGGGCGTGAAGTCAGAACTAAAAATCATGTCTCTTTACTTCAGGTGTGAGGAACCTGTGGTCCTCTAGATCAGGGTTCCCCAACCTTGGGCCGCCAGATGTTTTGGGACTACAACTCCCATCATCCCTCGCTAGCAAGACCAGTGGTCAGGGATGATGGGAATTGTAGTCCGAAAACAGCTGGAGGCCCAAGGTTGGGGAGCACTGCTCCAGATGATGCTAGGCAATGGCTCCTCTCCTCCCAGACCACCGGGGGTGGGGGGCACAGCAGGTTCCACATGCCTGCTTTACTTGAAGATACCTTCATGCAAGCTTTGTTGTGAGATATACCAGCTAAGTCAAAACTCATCTCCCCGTCACATAAAGCTTTGTGTAATTTGACAAAAGGCAACGACTTGAAGCATAGTTGCGTTCTGACTCCAGGGCTAGGCCCCCAAAACAGTTTTCTGCCAGAGGTAAAGGACAAGATGGCATTCCATCCCTATTCCACATACGGAAGCCAGTCCTCAAGGTGGGATCCTGTCCGCCCCATCTAGTCTTGAGGCATTGATGGGTAGGTCTAAGAAAGCCCCTGCTCATCTTCTAGACACCTTCTTCGTGTGCCTCCTCCATGAGAGATCCGGAGATTGGCAACATGAGAGCAGGGCCTTTTCTGCAGTGGCTCCCCGTTTGTGAAATGCTCTCCCCAATGAGGTTTGGCTGGCGCCTTCATTAAACACCTTTAGGCACCAGGCGAAAACGTTCCTCTTTAACCAGGCCTTGGCTGATCGACATTCAATGCCCTTTTAAAATGTGTTGTGGAAGGTTGAATTATTGGGTTGTTTTTGTTTTTATTATGTCTTTTCTGTTTGTTTGTTTTTAATATGTTGTGAACTGCCCTGAGATCTATGGTTATAGGGTGGTATACAAATTAAATAAATAAAGACTGACTGACTGACTGACTGACCAGGGTTGGAGGGAGGGGACAGGTGGGGGCGGGCCACCCCGGGTGTCACCACTGAGGGGGATGACAAAATGCCAGGTGGCACTCACTGCGGGGCCTGCAGTGTACCCAAGCCACACGTCTCTCCTGGAAGTGACGCGGCGCCTTGGACACCCGCAGGCTGCGCGCTGCCCCAAACAGTTCACTTGCTGTCTCCCCCTCAGCTGTAGGGCGGCTGAGTGGGAGGAGGCAGGCAGACTCCTCAGAGGCCCCACGGAGTGTCCTGCCCCGTCTGGCCCTGCCCCTGGGTGCAGGGCACACGCGCCGCCCCAGGTACCCGGTCGGCTTGCTCCACCGCTGTGACTGACTGACTTTCTTAAACATGGGTCCCGGGTATTCTTCATTTCCCATCGCCCCTGACCACTGGCCATGCTGGCTAGGAATGATGGGAGTTGTAGTCCAACAACATCTAGGGACTCAAGGTTGGAATCTGAGAAATGGCAAGCAAGGAAGGGTTTTTAAAAACAAAAAAAAACAAAGACGTCTCTCCAACTCAGGGCTGCTCTTAAG
The DNA here is from genome assembly GCA_034641385.1 of Darevskia mixta. Classification (NCBI taxonomy): domain Eukaryota; kingdom Metazoa; phylum Chordata; class Lepidosauria; order Squamata; family Lacertidae; genus Darevskia; species Darevskia mixta. Next base: position 7,826,534 of record JAWWNH010000126.1, read on the forward strand.
AAAAAATAGAAAGCAATGAGGAATCCAATCATGCATCTCCTGTATCTTATTTAGTCTGACCTTGAGTTCTGAAAGCTCCTCAAATTCTTTGGTAGGGGTTTTCCCCAGCCCTGCGCCAACCTTTGATACAACATGTACTTTGCTACTTAGCCTTGATCTCACCAAAATCAGCGGATTTAGCAGGGTTCAATGGGAGGCAGGATTTACCAGTGCTTAGAAACTTAACCCATTTCCTCTAAGGAAGTTTCCTTCCTTAGAAACTTAACCCATTTCCTCAGTTTATTGCACAGGTTTGGCAAACTGTGTTTAGCAATGCCGCTCGGTATAAAAGCGGGTTAATGAGCCATGTTGCGAGAGTACGGCTTTCAAATAGTGGTTCATTTACCAAAGCAATATATATTTAAATAGCTCAATTTCTTTGCCACCTTAGCGCTATATACTGGTATTAGTATTACTAATACCCAGGTCTTAGTACTAAGTAAATAAGGCTGCCTTCAGACAGGTACACAAGGGGCATGTGACATTGCTCAAATAAGTAACTTATTAACTCATAAAGAAAACTCCTTCCTGAGCTAGGTTCAGCATAAAAATCGACGTCAAATATCAGCAGACGCCTGTGCTGCGGAAGGCTATGTTTGGGGACAGATGAGAAGCATTTATTCTTTTTCCAACGGCCATTTAATTTTGTTTAAATGGTTAAGAAAATGCATTATCTCCAAGACTCGGATTTTCATTTTAAGCGACAGTCTCGCTCCCGCAAGTCAAGCGATGACCCTCCTCCCCTCAGCACTACTGAGAGTACAGGTTCGGTGTTCATCAGGTATGTTAAAAAAATTCTTTCCAATCGTTCCATGAGTATTTTGACCTAATGACTTATAATTATGACCTTACCGGTGACACAATGGATTATTATCTACTGCTTCCAAGTGGGTCACTCGGTGTAGCTGATACATTTCTCCTGGGACATTGATGAAGTTTCAGTTTTGCATCAAGGATCAAGTCTGGCCAACCTCAGATTCTATAAAGGCAGACCCCATAATTAAAATGTTTAGGGTCACTTTTGGGGTAACCGAATAGAGGCAAGCATTTCTGGCACACCCCATTTGATCTAATCTGCAGTTTTAGAGAGTTCCGTCTCAGTTATGAGACGCAAAGCAGATTCACACAAGCTTCATTTTCATTCCCATAGTACATATGACAGAAATAGGGGTGCCTGGAGAATTGGATCTTTATTCATTCCTACATGAAATAAGCCGATCCACACCTCTCAGACTCATGTGCGGATGGGAATCACGCTTTCAACTAGATTTTGTCATTTTCTGGATGTTCTAACACAGTTCTTGGTGCTTTAAATATATAAATAGTATCCATGTATATGTGCATTCTGGTTTCTTTTTTAAAAAATGTATAATGTACATTTAATAATAATAATAATAATAATAATAATAATAATAATAATAATATTTTTTATTTATACCCCATCCTCCCTGGCCAAATATAAATTACTAACACCAAATATAAATTACAATAAAACGTAACAGAAAAAAAATGGGTTGCCATATTTCAAAAAGTGAAAATCCGGACACAAAGGTTGTTGAACTTTTTGAGTTTTTGAGCTTTTTTTATTATTAAATTCACCAGAATTGACATTCCCAGCGTGGAATCTAGACCCATATGTCTAGATTTTCCCGGGCATTTAACCATTTTTCTCCCAGATGCTGTTTGCGAAGGCCGAATACCAGCTACTGTATGTCTGAGACGTATGGCAACCCTAAGTAATGCAACCATGGAACAGAACTGGGTAAAATACATGACAATGACAGTAGTGGATTGGAAATAGGCAAATTATCCCATCTCTAGAGCTAAGGTGGTCTAGCTCCCCAACCCACAGGACTGCCACAGCACCCAAAAGGTGAGATGTGGACCGAAAGAATTTTTGATGTTGATATCCCAGGATACGAGACACGCTGGGGGTACCTTGCCCAAACCCCTCTCCTCACCCGCTAAAAATCCTGGAGCTGACCCTTTCTAGGGTAAAGGGTAAAGGGACCCCTGACCATCAGGTCCAGTCGTGTCCGACTCTGGGGTTGCGCGCTCCTCTCGCTCTATAGGCCGAGGGAGCCGGCGTTTGTCCGAAGACAGCCTCCGGGTCATGTGGCCAGCATGACAAAGCTGCTTCTGGCGAACCAGACCAGCGCACGGAAATGCCGTTTACCTTCCCTCCAGAGTGGTACCTATTTATCTACTTGCACTTTGACGTGCTTTGGAACTGCTAGGTGGGCAGGAGCTGGGACCGAGCAACGGGAGCTCACCCCGTCACAGGGATTCGAACCGCCGACCTTCTGATCAGCAAGCCCTAGACTCTGTGGTTTAACCCACAGCGCCACCTGGGTCCCTTTCTACGGCACTTTAAATCAACTTTGTGATGAGATCTAAGCCTACTTCACAGGTAGCAGGAATCAGTTTCACAGTTGCACCGTGAAGCTTCCATTATCAAGAACTTTGGCATCCTTACATAATGCTATCAAACTGTTGACGAGACACTTTGATATTGCTGATGTAGCAAACGTGAGAAATTGTACAGAAGCAAATATTCCGCCTCCCCTCCCCAATTAGATGTCTCGTTTGAATCAGCTACTGAATATCAACAACTGCCAATAACGCTGAGAAATGCAATCATTTCTGTGTGCTTTGTGTTGAATCAGCAGCAGGCAGTTGAGTTGAATAAAATGGGCACCAGCTATCTTGATAGAGGCTGCAGCCACACAACATTTCATTCTAGAATCAATAGAAACTGAGTGCTTGCTTTTTTATCATAGTCCGCACAAAAACTAGATCTATTGCGTATTTTTTGCTCCTGAAAAGTGTTTCTTAAAAAACTAGTTTCACTGTAAAAAAAGCCCTAAATGGCTTCGGTCCAGTATACCTGAAGGAGCATCTCCATCCCCATCGTTCAGCCCGGACACTGAGGTCCAGCGCCGAGGGCCTTCTGGCGGTTCCCTCACTACGAGAAGCCAAGTTACAGGGAACCAGGCAGAGGACCTTCTCAGTAGTGGCACCCGCCCTGTGGAATGCCCTCCCATCAGATGTCAAAGAGAACAACAACTACCAGACCTTTAGAAGACATCTGAAGGCAGCCCTGTTTGGGGAAGCTTTTAATGTTTAATAGATTATTGTATTTTAATGTTCTGTTGAAAGCCGCCCAGAGTGGCTGGGGAAACCCAGCCAGATGGGCGGGGTATAAATAATAAATTATTATTATTATTATTATTATTATTAAATAAAAGCTCATTGCTTTACCCCATGGTGTGCCCCTTTGAAATGGGCACACCTGCCCATTGATGCTATAGGTGGGAATATACCAAGATCGCAATCACTACTTCCTTTCTTCACTTGTGTCATGTGTAAGGAGGAAAAGGCATGGATGACCGAATCATGGGAAGGGTTTCCAAATCCATATCAAGTAACCACACCTTGTGGACAGCAGAATCTAGAACGTCCTGATTCCTACCCTCAACAAAAGACTTGGACTCATTGTTCAGGAAATCCTGAGAGTTGTATCAAGGAAGTTGGCACATGACCTTTGCATCAGCTCAGGTTACAAATTGAAGGCTCAAAAGTTACCTTGGCGGAGACTAGGATACGTAGCTAAGCTTGAGCTTGAGCAAAAGAACCCCAATGTATGGTACACCCAGTGCTTTTTTTTCTGGGGGTACGCAGGGGTACACATAGCCCTAAACATTTTGTGAATCTTTGTACTTTTGTCCATTTACTTATTTGTTTTTCCTGATTTGAACTATAAAACGATGGTTTTCTTAGGTCAAAATGAGAGTACCCCTAAACATTTGGGCGGACACACCCCTCCCATTTGTTTTAAAATGCTTCTCCCAGTCACCACTTGAGCTATCTCCACCCTCACCTAAGAATCCTCCTCATCCTTGGGCGGATCCTGCCATTCCTGTCTCATTTCGCTTGGCATCACCTGGGGCATATGTTGAGGATGAGCATGAATAATTCTGGATTGATTAAAAACCCGCATTTTGTGCTACAGATGGGTTAGTGCACCTTGGCACTCCAGATGTTTTGGGACTACAACTCCCATCATCCCTAGCTAACAGGACCAGTGGTCAGGGATGATGGGAGTTGTAGTCCCAAAACATCTGGAGTGCCAAGGTTAGCCACCACTGGGTTGGTGCATACACAGCCTTAGACTCTGATCTGCTTGTGGTTTATTTAAAGTATTGCATGGCTTATTCTCTGTACCTATGGACAGTCAGCGTTCTCAAGGTACTTATGGAAGTGGTTTGTGTAAAGTTTGCAACGCAGTGTTGTTTGGGCCTTCTGTCAGTCTTGCAACTATCACATCTCATCCTGAAAGGAAGGAGATTATATACCAGTCCACCTCCACCACTTAATGAATTTCCTTCTGTTACCCTGTACCCTCAAGTATAAAATGGTAACCTGGCTGTTGCTGTGAAAGCTGTTAACCTTGAAAAGGGGAATTGGATTTGTCCAAACCACACGTTCAACCATGTATTTCATTCTCTAGCAGTAACAACTTTAATTCTGCACACAGACAGCCAAGCCGAGCAGGTAATCAAAATAAAATAGAAAAAACCCTGCCCTCTGATTCATGGTAGATATCTTTGTTATTTTGCTTTCCCCCCTAAACTACAAGACACAGACCCTAGATATTAGTTAAGGGTGAACTCTTTCATACAGTCACTATTTCTCTTCCTTCCCCAACTTTCAACTGCTCAAAGTATTCTCAGAACCCCATTTGCAATCCCACCTTGGGAAAGAAAACCAATCCTATTAGAGTTGCGTAATAGCCAATCAAAACAGTGTGTTTGGCTCCCCTTTTCTCCTGCTTATCAATATATAGCATTTTTATCCTATACCTTTTCATCAAAAGACTTGGATTTCTCTGAATGCAGGCATACACGTACACACACACACACACACACACACACACACAGACGCACACAAATTTGTTGATACAAAATAAAAAATAAAAAATTTCCTTCCAGTAGCACCTTAGAGACCAACTAAGTTTGTTCTTGGTATGAGCTTTCGTGTGCATGCACACTTCTTCAGATACACTGAAACAGAAGTCACCAGACCCTTATATATAGTGAGAGGGTGGGGAGGGGTATTACTCAGAGGGGTGGTGGGAATGGGTGATAGGCTGATTTGTTGATATTTGCTATAGTCCAACAATCCTGTTACGTTACAGCAAATGCCTGACCTGCTCTGGATCCTATAACCAGTGCTCTTTTTCTAGAAAAAGAGGTGTCGGAACTCACCATGAACACCTCCCTCGTTCTCTTGGAATGGCACCTACTTGAGAGGTGCCGGAATTGAGTTCCGGCAAGTTTTGGCTGGAAAAAAACCCTCCTGTAACAGATAGAGCAGGGGTCGGCAACCTAAGGCCCATGGGCCACAAGCGGCCCATGGGGGTTGTTTAACCGGCCCATGGACCCCCGCCACCCACTCGGGGACCCCCGCCACCCGCTTGGTTGGCTCCCGTACGCCATGCTAAACCGGCGCAGAGCAGAGCAGGGACCGCCTTCTGCAACGCTAGCCAGCTTCCCATTGGCTGTAGGAAGCTCCTGCGGCCAATGGGAAGCTGCACACGCCTCCTCTGTGCCGGAAGGAGTGCCGGAAATAGCATTTGCGCATGCTTGCATGCACGCGCACTCTCCGGCCCATCGCGGCATCTGCGGGACCGTGAACCAGCCCAAGCCACAAAAACTTTGTCGACCCCTGGGATAGACAGATACAACTCTAGAAATTGTTTAACTATACTCCAACTCATGTGCCATCTTACCTATCATCCCTTTCTATTGCCAGTCATCGTTTTGCCTTTATCAAAGCACGTTTTAATGTTTTCCCTTCAAATTCCCTTTTTCATAGATTTTCTAGGGGCCAAGTCTCGGTTTTATGTTCCTGTGATAATAGATCGATCGAAACACTTCACCATATAGTATTTATATGTCCTTTATATTGTGTTGTCCGGAAGAACTTACTGTTACCATTAATCCACAAGTTGCCTGGGCACCCAGCAGATTTTCGCCTGGCCTTTTATTGCAAGATACAGATCAGCATGTAACTTTACAAATGGCGAAATTTTTAACTTCCGTTTTGACATATAAACGTCGTAATGGACTGCTGTTTGGAAGCTGAAAATTCCTTATAGTATCTATTTCTAATTTGTACTCTTTTAAGTTTTACTGGTTCTAATTTTTTTTAAATCAAATTGCACTGTGTATTTGTTCTAGTTCTGTTGTTCTTGTGAGCTTAAAGCTGAAATAAAGTGATTGATTTAACTATGCAGATAATATTTGAAAGCTATCCATACGGTGCCACCAGATAGATACCCTTGGGAATCGTAATGATTGTGACCTGAGAAAGATAGAAAGAAAAAGAGGCCATCAGGTTTGGTTTCCTGGATTGTATTTTTACCTTCAACATCTAGCAGAGTTTACGTTGCTCTTTTGGCCTTACCCAAAATATGTTTCTAGCAAAGGCGCTATCATTTATACAAGTGCACATCTTGACATGTCTCCACAATGATGGAGTATCTGTGACTCAGGGATGGAGATGGAATCAATCTAAAATGACTGTGGTGTAGCAAGCAATATTTGTCTGGATCGTGCCCAGCTGACCTGTGTCCCAAATAATGAGACTTGCCGTGCGAAAATCGATTCTGCTGCACTCTGATCTCATTTCAAGGGGGCTAATCATGTTGGCTGGCGTTGCAGCAAACAGCCAACCACTCTTATCTGTTTGCTTCGTATGTTTATTTATATACTGCTCAATACTGAAACAGCCTCTAAGCGGTTTACAAAAATAATGAATTCTCTGTGTGTGTGTGTATATACATATATATATTATACATGTGCATACACACAAACATCAATTAATCGGGGGGGGGGGGAACTACAATACAAAACAATAAAATTCCTCCAAAAGCAAAACAAAAACCTGCAGCATATTTTGAAAACCTCTTAAGATTCTCCTGCTGGAAAAGGCATCTGAAGTAGTGTCCTCATCACTCTGTATCAAGTATGTTCTCCTGCTTGGTTTTATTTGTTTTTTAACATAGGCAGATTCCTTTAAAAAAAAACCTTCTAAAAATACTTTTGAAAAGATGGAGACATCCCCTTCCAGTTCGTAATCCTATTTTAGAATACTGCAGAAGATGATTTTTGTAGATTTATATGTGCTTCCTGAAACGGTTGGTCTGTCTCCATGGCAGGAGAAGCTTTAGTTGCTGGAATTTACCGTATTTTTCACTCTATAAGGCACACCTGACCATAGGACGCACCTAGTTTTTAGAGGGGGAAAGCCCCATTTTTTGAGGATCAGCTCAAATTTCTGCAGCTTCTTTTGCAAAGGAGAAAATCCCCATTTTTGAGGATCAGCTCAAATTTCTGCAGCTTCTTTTGCAAAGGAGAAAAGCCCCATTTTTTGAGGATCAGCTCAAAGTTGTTGAGCTTTGCAAAGGAAAAAAACCCCTGTTTGATGGGGTTTAACTCACAGTTCTGCAGCTTCAGGAAGCCATTTCTACAGTTTCCAGACAGATAATCTAATCAGCCAGTCACATGTCGCTGGGGAAACAGCCTCCCTCTGCAAGGGGGCGGGGCTGGAATCTCTCTCCCTTATCTCCCTCCCCCCCCCCATGGTTTGCTGAGCAGCTGCTCAGCGGGCTTCCTTTCAACACCCCCTTCTCTCTCTTTTTTTAAAAAAAAACACAATCTGCTTTTGCCCCTGGGCAGTTCAGCTCCAGGGACCACACATTCCCTCCATAAGACGCACAGACATTTCCCCTTACTTTTCAGGAGGAAAAAAGTGTGTCTTATGGAGCGAAAAATACAGTATATCAGTGCCTGGATTGACTGCAGCAAGCAGGACTTTGCAATGTGACCCCATGACCCCCTTGGGCATCCTTACAACATGTTGGGGGGGTTGATTCTCAGACCTAGGTTCCAACCCCCATTCAGTGACGAAAATCACGGGTTGACCTTTGGGCCAGTCATTCTCTCTCAGCCACTCCTACGTCACGGGAGTTATTGCGACCATAAAATGGGAGGGTGCTGCCTTGAACTTCGAGGAAAGCTGGGCTATAAATGAAGTAAGTGAATGAATAACATGATCTGCCAATATATAGCATGTGATGCTGTTTCATAAATTCATCTTGCTACATGTATGCCAATTACTCATGCTGCAGGAAACCAAAGCCAGTCATGGATTTTCTCAGGATCTTACAGTACAGAGAAAGCAATGCCCATATCCATCTGTGGCATTAAGTGCATGAACAGGCACACCCTAAATGTTCAATGCATTCTGCTGAAACTACAGGTTTTTTTAGTTTTAGTTTAAGTTCAGGTGTGATGCTCTTTCCTCTTATTTTTATATCACCTGTGGGCAGTCACATCCATTCTTTGAAGTCTAGCTAATTAAGAGTTCGGGTTTTCTCAGTTACTCAGAAGCACTGCTAAAGAAAAGAATATTATATCCTTCTTGCTATGCAGGTGGCTACTCCTCACAACTGTATTCGCAAATCTTTGATCTTCTAAGTAATTTAATGAGAGGATTTCAGGCTGGCCAAAATCCATACCATTGTCAGCTATGCGACAGGCAAATGATCCGAGGCAGTAATTAGATAAACAGCTGAAAACTGACAATCAGGAGCCAATGTGGGAAGAGAAAGGTATTCATTTCTCATATATATTTGATTAGTGCTGCTGAAGAGATATGAGTGGTGATGGTTGAATAAGGTTAAGACTCCTCCAGCTCTCCTCCTGTAGTATTCTTGGTATTCAAATACCGCATATATCTAACTAATGTCTCCTCAGTCATACGTATCAGTTCCTCTTCTCCAGAATCCATGAGTAATGCCTGTGCATTTTCTAAACCAAAAGCCTAGATGGTGACATCTCAAGCCCTGCTCCTACTTCCAAAGGGAACATTCTTCTCCCTTTGTGCATGCCTTTAAGTAGCTTCCCCCCCCCCAACCTGGTGCATTCATGATGTTTTGGACTACAATTCCCATCAACCTCTGCCAGCATGGCCAATAGTTAGGGTGATGAGCATGGTAGTCCAACAACATCTGGAGGGCACCAGGTAGAGAAAGTCTGCTTGAAAGAATAAGGTGAGCATTCTTCCACCAAGTTCCATTGTCATTACCATGTGAGTATCCCACATAAGGAAAGGAAACAGGAAAGGAGGGTGAGGGGACCGCACAGATGACAGAATAAAGAACATAAATTAGGGAAAGGTAAAGGGACCCCTGACCATTAGGTCCAGTCATGACCAACTCTGGGGTTGCGACGCTCATCTCGCTTTATTGACCAAGGGAGCCGGCGTACAGCTTCCAGGTCATGTGGCTGGCATGACAAAGCCACTTCTGGCGAACCAGAGCAGCGCACGGAAACGCCGTTTACCTTCCCGCTGCAGCGGTACCTATTTATCTACTTGCACTTTGATGTGCTTTCGAACTGCTAGGTTGGCAGGAGCAGGGACCAAGCAATGGGAGCTCACCCCATCGCGGGGATTCGAACCACCGACCTTCTGATCGGCAAGCCCTAGGCTCTGTAGTTTAACCCACAGTGCCACCCGCACAGATGACAGTATAAAGAACATAAATTACATGTAAGCAAACTGTCCTCCCCCTCTTGTTCATGTTTCTGGGCAGGCAAAACTGGGAGATCTGGCATGCCTAAGGAGCAGAGCATTTTATGGATGACAGCTCTATCAATAAGAGCATTTGTCTATGCGTTTGAGTCGAATGCACGATGTTTTACAGATTTAGATAGATTTGATCAAGCAGCCTTCCTCCGGAGCTCCATGACTAGGACTGTTCTGGAGATGGTAAAGTAAATGTTTCATGGTTGTTAATGGAATGTCCTCCAAGGAGGCAAGGAGAGATTGTTCTGCCAACTCACAGCATGTGATAGTGGAAACAATCCAGTGGGAGGGAAGTCACATAGGAGAAGTCATTCAGGAGAAGTGCGATGAACCTTTTATGACTCACCATAACAAATCAATAGGGTTTTTCCCCCGTCATTGGAACGGTTCCATCCTACCATAAGGCCCGGAGCCTAGGGTCTGGAGAGCATGTTGATTACTAGAGCCAGGCTGGAAAACTGGAAGGAGAAGACTAAATGAAAAATAGAGATGATTTTAGGAACAGTGAACTAGATGTCAAAACGCTTTTCCCTGGTAGATGCAGCGCTATGGTGAGTAAGAGAGTCTGAAGCATAGGTCACATGCTCTCCTGGGAAAGGTGTTAGGTATGGGCAACACTAACTGGAAAGAAAGGAGACAAAGGTCGCAGGTAGACAGAGGTTCAAAGTGTTTCCATATCAATTTGATAAGGACTAAGGACTAACTCCAAAGCAGACCCGAGCCTATAACAGGGGACTTCAGGTTGCCAGGGCCTTTAAAGAAGCATTTAACACATGGGTGCACAAACACTGTGTCTTTCCCAAGGAGGCCAGAATGCCAAAAAAAAAACCCAACACTACTAAAGAGGTCAGGAGAGAAGAATACAAAGACTTCCAGTGTGTACAATGTGAACATACCTCCAACATTATCCAGGCCAAAAACTAGGACTCGCATCTTCTGGGTTGTGCCCCCACTCAAGTCCCTGCGCAGTGCTGTCACACGTGAGCACGAAGCCCCAAAATGGGATGGCCCGATTTAATCGGGGCTCTTGAGGGGTATGATAGTCTAGAAGAGAATTCAGTGAACTCGCGATCAACGTGATGGGACCTGGCAAACAAATGGGAAGGGGCGCCATCACAAGACATAGGATTTTCCTGCTGAAGGCTTCCTGGTATGAAGGCTGTCCATCAGAAGGTTCCAATAGGGCTAGATCAGGGGTGGGTAACCTTAGGCCTAGGGGCCAAATACAATCTTCCACGCTTCTGTATCTGGCCCTCAGGAACCTCCAACGCCATACATCTTCCCAAGCCACATCATTTCTACCCAGGCTATTCCCCCTCACTGGCCCTCTTTTGCGCCCTCCTTTTGCCTGGTTGGAATGCGCCCTTGAATTTTGATAATGGCTTTTATTTGCCTAGATGAAGGATGGAGTTTGTGTAGAAACTAGCCTGCTGAACAAAGGCAGAGTTTCCATTTGTTGCTCCACCTGCTTTTGCATTTGGCCCTTTGAAGGTTGTTGCTCAGAAGGGCTTTGGCCCTCAGGCTGGAAGAAAGGTTCTCCGTCCCTGGGCTAGGTCATTCAGGCCACCTGGATCAGGAGTTCTATCTCGGGTTGGAGAAACACATGGTAAGAAATCTCATAGACATGGAAGATAGAAAGAATTGCTAGGTGAAGGAAAACCATGACTGGCATTGTCATATATGGGAAAAACATATGTGGAGAGGTCTTCCTATGGAACCAGTTGGCATCCCCCTAAACAGCCTTTTGGGTTGTGGTTGGCTATTATGGTTTGCTTATTAGTTTCTAGAAACAGTTTGTAATAAACTAATAACAACAGTGAAATGTTAAAGTCAGAATTTGTCACCAGCAGCTGTATTATATCTCCCTCGGGCTCCAGGAATATAAACAGAACAGAAAGGTGATATTCAGAATAGGAGACAAAACCTAGTTCTGTGACCAAAGATTGTGATGTCCTATTTGTGTGTATCTGTTTGAAAACATGTGCACTTGAAGTTAGAAATGCACGGCAGAATTTTTATTTAAGATCCATTTGAAAACCATGCCCGAGAATCAAAGTGTTCAGCCTGCCAGTGGTGGTGTTGGCTCGGCTTCTGTTTCTGGAACAGTCTATACCCCATGCGGCACAGAAAATCACTTTCGCAGCTGCAACTTTCAAAGGTTGTCTGTGTGATGCAGCACAGGAATCTGCTGTTCAACGAAAAAAGGACGGAGAATCTCATCAGATGTGTCCCGAGCCCTTGATGTGCCTAAAGCGGGTCTTTTGGATCCTGGCAAAGAAACAGGACCCCAATTAAACTTATCAAGACCTTTCAAGATGATGCCCTTTTTTGTTCATTCATTGTGCAGTGGTTTTTTCAAATGCAGCATGGGATAAACGCCATTCCTGAAGGTAGCACTTGCAGTGCAGCAAAAATCACATTTCTCCTGCACTGTATGCTGCGGTTTTGACTTCAGAAAGTTTGTTAGAACATATCCACAGCAGGAGGAAGAAGAAACGCACTACAAAATTAGCTACAAATTTACAGAAATGATACATGGCATTTTATAGTCTAAACCACAGAGCCTGGGGCTTACCGATCAGAAGGCTGGCGGTTTGAATCCCCGTGACGGGGTGAGCTCCTGTTGCTCTGTCCCTGCTACTGCCAACCTAGCAGTTCGAAAGCACAAAGTGCAAGTAGATAAATAGGTACCGCTCCGGCGGGAAGATAACTGGCATTTCCGTGTGCTGCTCTGGTTCACCAGAAGCAGCTTAGTCATGCTGGCCACATGACCCGGAAGCTGTATGCCAGCTCCCTTGGCCAGTAAAGCAAGATGAGCGCCACAACCTCAGAGTTGTCCGTGACTGGACCTAATGGTCAGGGGTCCCTTTACCTTTACCTTTAACTTACCTTAAGTTGGTATTACTTACTTCTTCAGATACCAAGTTGGTATTACTTACTTGGTATCTGAAGAAGTGTGCATGCACACGAAAGCTCATACCAAGAACAAACTTAGTTGGTCTCTAAGGTGCTACTGGCAGGAATTTTTTATTATTATTATTATTATTTTGACTATGACAGACCAACACGGCTACCTACCTCATAGATGTCCGCAGTGGAGATAGTCCCTTTCTTGATGAAGCATAACCCCTAGATTTCACATTTTAAATACAATAGATTTCTAGCATTTGAAAAACCTGAGATGAGACAAAACATACTCATTTCTTCTTCTCATTCTTTTTGAGAAATTAGCCTGTTTCCCCTTTTGTTTTGTTTTTAATGTCCCCCTCCCCAAAACATCCTTGCAGAAGCCCTTGTTATTCCTTAAGGCACAAGCCATCGATCAAAGACTGACTTGATAATTCTGCCTTGTCTGATTTGAATAGAAAATGCCAATTTATCCACGTACGTACCGGTAACACCCTATAAATATTGGCTTTCCGCTGTGTGGCCTCACCACCAGCTCCCTCCCTCTGGTATGCACAAAGCACTTAGGGAAGAAGCAGATTTGACGGCAGTTTCACGAAGATAAGAAAGAGCGGGAGCCTCTGCTGCTTAGCATTCTCCAAAGTGCTGCGCGAATGATAGAAATTCCTGTTGCTAACTCCCTGCGTACGTTGGGAGGCTTCGGGGAGAAGCAGGAGTTTGTGCCAATCTAACATTCTCCAAAGTTCAGAGTAGATGGGTTAAGACCTCAAGATCCGAAATTATGCAGGATTTCAGAACACGGCCATGAAAAATATGAAGAACGGATCTCAGTACAACAAGTAATAAATAAATAAAAATGTAACAATGGTAGATTTGTTCAAGAGGGTACTGTACTGCTCAGCCCTATATGTAACATTGCTATACTCTAATCTAAATCATGGCTACAATGTCATGCTAAGTGGGCGAGATGCAATTTTGTTAATCATCTAGATGGGCCGTTTAGGGTGTGGATTGCTCGACTGAATAGTGGCTTCCAATTGTGCTGCCTTTGCTTTTCACAGAGATGTTTTCCCCGCATCCATAATACATAGGCTATTAAGACCACATAATAATACAGCTACTATTGAGCTGCGTAGTTGCGTAACAAGATCTTGCCGCAGAATAAAAGCTCACAGTTTGAGAAGATTTTCCATCTGCATTGGGCAACTGCTCAGTTTCCTATTTATCTTTTATAAGACTCTGCGGGTTTGAAACTTAAGGCCCCTTTAAAACATTAATTTTTTAATGGCAGTTGAATGGGGAGTAGTTCATTGACTTCACTCCTCAAAAATCTGGAGCCCCGTGTAAGAATCCATCTTGTCCAAATTTGCACAGGTTCCAATCCATGGATTCTCCAAGTGGTGGCATTGCGCATAAAGTTGCCAAGTTCAGCCTCTAAGAGGACCTCTCTGTCTTTACGAGTTACACAGAGGGAAGGGAGAATGTCACCAAGTCTGACTTCTCTCTTTGTTGCCACAGGAGCCAGGAAATCTGCAGCTGGCTGAATTGTCTCTTCTGTACATCTCTTAAAGAGTCACCCTCAGGATCTGGGCCTGGCAGTTTCCAATTCGATTCTGCATGTCTTGTGCCTGTTTTGCAGTTCCTGCAGAGGAGCAGTACAAATGGAAATGCTTCGCATCCATAACTCTGGATGAGAAACTTGAGAACAGGCTGTGGGATTGCACGCTTGTTTCTCACTCTCCTTTGAAGTCTTTTCAACTACTCAGTTAATTTAGAGACCTGATTAGCCTAAGGTTACCAGACGTCCCCGTTTCCCGGTGACAGTCCCCGGATTTACACATCAGTCCGCATACAAAATCCATTGAAGTTGAAAAGTGTCCCCGGATTCATTGAAAAAAATCTGGTAACCTTTGATTAGCCCTAATCCATTATTAACACCAACAGGGACATCAATGTCCTACCCAGCATTCATAGTGTTACTGGCCACCCCAATTGCTGCTGGGCAGTAGCAGGATTCCAGGGGTCTTGGCACTTAACCAGGGTTTGTGTTTCTTGCGGAAAATGAGGCACAGTGGAGACTCGTGTCTTTGTGAAATGTGGTTTATTTTACACTATTTAGAACCTGAATCTTGACACAGAGAGAGAGTTCACAACAATTACATCTCCAGAGGGGCTTGTTCTTCCCAGCAGGGCAACATTGGATCGAGAGGCATCCTAAGCACCATCGCAGTATCGCTCTGCAACAGCCTGCTCCAACCAGCCAGCGTTTCTGTCGCCCTTCAGTCTCTGCATGGAGCTCTTCCTGCCCCTTCTTCCCAGAAAACCCCTGCTCCCCAAACCTCTGTTGTAAAAGGACACCCTCTTTTCCTGGGATGACATCATGCCCCCTTGTGACCCTGGCAACCTGCCCCTCTCAATTCTTCTGTTTCTGTCCACTTCTCAGCTGCGGGAAGAACAGCACCTGCATGATCAATCATTCTTAATGGCCCGGTACTTACATTTTCCTTGTGTTTTTTATAAGGGCATCGCTATCAGCAATCTCCTGAGCAGGAGAACTAGTTCAGCCTGTATTTTTCACTGGCCTGGCATCTTCCCTTCATACTCCAAAAAGCAGCTAAATTCTACCCCAGCTGGATTAGCTCAGTTGGTAGAGCACCAGACACTTAATCTCTGGGTTGTGGTTTTGACCCCCCCATGTTGGGCAAAATATTCCTGCGGTCCTTTCCAACTTGACAATTCTATGGTTCTATGACCCTTTATTAAACTTAAGTATATGCAGAGTCTGCCCTCCCCCCAATTCATAACAATGCAAATGTATGAGCACCCAAACCATAGAGCGAGCACAGGGACAGGGCTGCCATCCCTACCTGCGCAACAGTGCCCACCCCCTCCTCTTGGACGTAGCCAAGGGGGGGGGGGAAAGGGGGTAGCTGCCCTCCCTAAATCAATAAAAAATACATAGACTAATTGAGGTTCTGTCTCCTCCAACAAAAGGCATGCTCCCCCCAAAAAAATCCTGGCTATGCCCATGCCCCTCCTGTCCAAAAAAGGGGGCATCAGGCTTATGTCAGGAATGAGCAAGGCACAGAGAGGAAGAGTCTCAACATGTCGGATGAATGGGCTTAGACTCTCCCTTCACACCTTTTGTCGTCTGTAGTGGAAGCACATACTTTGACATGTGCAGGAGTAAGCACATGCCCTGATGCCCTCCAGATGTTGTGGGATACAAACCATATCAGCACCAGCAATCATGCCCATTCCTTAGCCCATTCCTGAGCAACGGCCTCTGGTTAATGAATGAGAAGCAGTCCAAAATTAATTGGGCCTGTAGTAATATCCAAATGAGCCAATAATCTTCCATTCTGCACAAAGTATTGATACCCGAAGAGCAATTGAGAAGGGGCTCTCTAAGGACCCATAGCTGCTTTTGCAATCTGCATGATCTTTCTGCTTTTGTCATTCATAGGGATTTAGTCTTTGCATATTCTCAAGAGCCAAAGACCAAATTAATTATGCATTTTCACAGACTGTTTATTTTCACCAGCTTTCAATTATTTGTATAGCAGGGGTAGCAAACATAGTGTACTCCAGATGCAGCCATCGTTCATGACCCTTGACCAGATGGGACTTGGAATCCAACAACATCTGCATAGCACAATGCCAGACCCTCCAAGTGTCCCTGTTTTCCAGGGAGAGTCCCAGATTTACAGAAGCCGTCCCAGTTTCTGATTTCATCCTGGAATGTCCTGTTTTTCCTCAGAGCGTTCCTATTTTCATCGGAGCAATGTTGGAGGGTATGGTAGGATGTCCCTGTTTTCATTGGAGCAATGTTGGAGAGTATGGAGTTATGCAACCGCTGATCCGAGGAGATAAGTAACTACACGATCTTTAGAAGACATCTGAAGGCAGCCCTGTATACAGAAGTTTTTTAATGTTTAATGTTTTTATATGAGTTGGAAGCCACCCAGAGTGACTTGGGCAACCCAGTCAGATGGGTGGGGTATAAATAATAAAAGTATTGTCATTATTATTCCAGAATAGGATGTCCCTATTTTTATCAGAGAAATGTTGCCGTATGCCATGCCGACTAGCCCTGCTGTATAATATACTACACAATAGCTGCCTGCAGCCTCTGTTTGTCAGAGAGCACTGCAAGGACTGTTAATATATTACTTGCAATGCTTAGCTTCCTAAGGGAAGAGGTATTTGGATGGACTTCATGTGAGTACAGTGAATCCATATACATACACAATGGAGATAAAGCAGGGTTAGCTAATCTGTTTTATTGGACCAATAGTACAATTGTGCAGACTATTAAGTTTCAAAGATCTTTACAGGACCAAAGTGGACAAAGCAAATATACTAAGAATTAAACTATTCAGATAGACCCAGAGCAAAGACTCTTTTATGCATCTGTGTTCTGGTTTATTGACTTGGAATCATAAGGCACCAGGTCTCAGCCCGCGTGCAAAGTAAAGGTTGTTTCCTGTAACAATGAGGACAATTTTGCTAATGCAATGTGCTGGGGGTAGGGGCATCTTGATCAGGGCTCCCAGCAGTCCGACACCAGAACATTGTCTTCTGTGTCACCAGCACTGTCTTTTGACTGCAAGCCTTGCAGGCTGAATGTTGTCTTCAAGATGTTGTCTTCAAGAGGCCATCTAGGTTTCCGTAGCTGCCTTCCTGAATATGCAGTCAGCTGACCCCATGGGATAGGATCAGCTCAGTTGGGTTTGTTTCGTAGATATGGAATGGACCAGCTTCCCAGCTCTCCTATGAAGCTCAGAGGGGTTCCCAAGTGAAACTCTCTATAGGCGCTCAGTCTGAATGTGCAAAGGGGAAAGGGGAAATGCACAGGGTAAACTCTCCCCCTCAGTGATGCTATGCACCAGACACACCCCTGAACAATGCATAATCAACTTTAGAATGAAGGGAGCTGCTTCACCTGCACATTAGGGCTGGGCGATATATCAATATATCATCCCAAACAGGTTCAAAGTCCATATCATGATATAGTTTTCATAATTCTGACCTGGCAATATATTGCCAATCATGATGTGTGTTAGGGCTGGGCGATATGTCGTCCCAAACTGGTTCGAAGTCCATATTGTGATACCGGTTTCATAATTTTTTACCTGGCCCATATTGCAAATTAGGGTGGGTAGGTGCTATGCCGCAATGTTAAAAACCAGTGCTACTATACACAGGGTTTCCTCATTGTTGAAGGTTCCCATTCCCATGTTGGAAACTCTATGCATCAATTAGCATCAGCTGGGAAGGGCATTCAAGAGCATTACTGAGGGTGAAGGGCTCGTCCTGATGGTTCCCACTTGCCGTTTCACACATTCAGCTGAATGTCCGAGGAGTGCTTAAGAGCTAAGTGTATTATTATTATTATTATTATTATTATTATTAATAAACCGCCCTATACCCAGAGGTCTCAGGATGGTTCACAGAACAAAATCAAAATATAAAACCACAAAATACATAATCAAAATGAAAACAATAACACCCCCAAGTGTATAAAATAGCAACTATACAGCGAAGCAGAATAAAGCAAAGCAGAATGAAGCGAAGTTGTTTTAAGTCCTTCAATGTATACCCAGCTGAGAGCAGCAGGACTTGAGAAATCTATTATCACAGAACAAGGAGACCATGTCCTCACCAGAGATGCCTCTCATTTTAGCATCATCAAAGAACAATTTGTGAAGGAGGAGGGGGAGAATAACAATGTGATGTCACAATCCGAAAGGCCGGATGGTGGAGAAGAATGAACATTTTCCCTGTCTGTTGCAACCATAGCACAAAAAAAGTATTTTAGAGACTTACGCATGCTAAGTGAAATACCGTTATTATATTGTAGTTGCTGAATGTATGTAGGGAAAATAATTTTATTGGAAGACAGGGCCTAAAGATAGATACATAAATAAATGTAACAGGAATATGTAAGAGTATGTTCTGACATGTTAAGAGAATAAGCCACATTCAAGAAGAACAAGAAAAACAAGCCACAGGAAATTGCACATTAGGATATGTGTGACTCTGCAATGGATTCAATGAAGTTACATAAGTGTTTTAAGGAACTTCAAGTGTTTAATGAGTCATTCACAAGCAACAGTATATTCACCTGCCTGTTGGATTTGGGCACTGGTTCCTTTAAATGACTAGATATTTTTATTTTTACATTGGTTCAATACCATTTTAATACTGTATGTTAATACACCATGGGAACCTCTTGAGTTAGTCAGCAAGATGCCAGTTTTAGAAATAAATAAATGAAATATTGTTGAAAAGTTGGCAATCCTCTTAACCTTATTTTTGGATGTGAGAGCGTTCCCAAATTCTATAATCTGGAATAAAACAGACTAGGGACTCAGCTACATTAGTAAAACAAAAAACAAAAAAACCAGCTCTTTGGATGCGTTGTTGTTGTTCAGTCGTTCAGTCGTGTCCGACTCTTCGTGACCCCATGGACCAGAGCACGCCAGGCACGCCTATCCTTCACTGCCTCTCGCAGTTTGGCCAAACTCATGTTAGTAGCTTCGAGAACACTGTCCAACCATCTCATCTTCTGTCGTCCCCTTCTCCTTGTGCCCTCAATCTTTCCCAGCATCAGGGTCTTTTCTAGGGAGTCTTCTCTTCTCATGAGGTGGCCAAAGTACTGGAGCCTCAACTTCAGGATCTGTCCTTCTAGTGAGCACTCAGGGCTGATTTCTTTAAGAATGGATAGGTTTGATCTTCTTGCAGTCCATGGGACTCTCAAGAGTCTCCTCCAGCACCATAATTCAAAAGCATCAATTCTTCGGCGATCAGCCTTCTTTATGGTCCAGCTCTCACTTCCGTACATTACTACTGGGAAAACCATAGCTTTAACTATACGGACCTTTGTTGGCAAGGTGATGTCTTTGCTTTTTAAGATGCTGTCTAGGTTTGTCATTGCTTTTCTCCCAAGAAGCAGGCGTCTTTTAATTTCGTGACTGCTGTCACCATCTGCAGTGATCATGGAACCCAAGAAAGTGAAATCTCTCACTGCCTCCATTTCTTCCCCTTCTATTTGCCAGGAGGTGATGGGACCAGTGGCCAAGATCTTAGTTTTTTTGATGTTGAGCTTCAGACCATATTTTGCGCTCTCCTCTTTCACCCTCATTAAAAGGTTCTTTAATTCCTCCTCACTTTCTGCCATCAAGGTTGTATCATCAGCATATCTGAGGTTGTTGATATTTCTTCCGGCAATCTTAATTCCGGTTTGGGCTTCATCCAGTCCAGCCTTTCGCATGATGAATTCTGCATATAAGTTAAATAAGCAGGGAGACAATATACAGCCTTGTCGTACTCCTTTCCCAATTTTGAACCAATCAGTTATTCCATATCCAGTTCTAACTGTAGCTTCTTGTCCCACATAGAGGTTTCTCAGGAGATGGATGAGGTGATCAGGCACTCCCATTTCTTTAAGAACTTGCCATAGTTTGCTGTGGTCAACACAGTCAAAAGCTTTTGCGTAGTCAATGAAGCAGAAGTAAATGTTTTTCTGGAACTCTCTAGCTTTCTCCATAATCCAGCGCATGTTTGCAATTTGGTCTCTGGTTCCTCTGCCCCTTCGAAATCCAGCTTGCACTTCTGGGAGTTCTCGGTCCACATACTGCTTAAGCCTGCCTTGTAGAATTTTTAGCAGAACCTTGCTAGCGTGTGAAATGAGTGCAATTGTGCGGTAGTTGGAGCATTCTTTGGCACTGCCCTTCTTTGGGATTGGGATATAGACTGATCTTCTCCAATCCTCTGGCCACTGCTGAGTTTTCCAAACTTGCTGGCATATTGAGTGTAGCACCTTAACAGCATCATCTTTTAAAATTTTAAATAGTTCAGCTGGAATATCATCACTTCCACTGGCCTTGTTGTTAGCAAGGCTTTCTAAGGCCCATTTGACTTCACTCTCTAGGATGTCTGGCTCAAGGTCAGCAACCACACTACCTGGGGTGTATGAGACCTCCATATCTTTCTGGTATAATTCCTCTGTGTATTCTTGCCACCTCTTCTTGATGTCTTCTGCTTCTGTTAGGTCCTTTCCACTTTTGTTCTTAATTGTGGTAATCTTTGTACGAAATGTTCCTTTCATATCTCCAATTTTCTTGAACAGATCTCTGGTTTTTCCCATTCTGTTGTTTTCCTCTATTTCTTTGCATTGCTCGTTTAAAAAGGCCCTCTTGTCTCTCCTTGCTATTTTTTGGAAGTCTGCATTCAATTTCCTGTATCTTTCACTATTTCCCTCGCATTTTGCTTGCCTTCTCTCCCCCGCTATTTGTAAGGCCTCATTTGACAGCCACTTTGCTTTCTTGCATTTCTTTTTCATTGGGATGGTTTTCGTTGCTGCCTCCTGTATAATGTTACGAGCCTCCATCCACAGTTCTTCAGGCACTCTATCCACCAAATCTAAATCCTTAAACCTGTTCTTCACTTCAACTGTGTATTCATAAGGAATTTGATTTAGATTGTATCTTACTGGCCCAGTGGTTTTTCCTACTTTCTTCAGTTTAAGCTGGAATTTTGCTATAAGAAGCTGATGATCTGAGCCACAGTCAGCTCCAGGTCTTGTTTTTGCTGAGTGTATAGAGCTCCTCCATCTTTGGCTGCACAGAATATAATCAATCTGATTTCGGTGTTGCCCATCTGGTGATGTCCATGTGTAGAGTCGTCTCTTGTGTTGTTGGAAAAGAGTGTTTGTGATGACCAGCTTGTTCTCTTGACAGAACTCTATTAGCCTTTGCCCTGCTTCATTTTGAACTCCAAGGCCAAACTTGCCAGTTGTTCCTTTTATCTCTTGACTCCCTACTTTAGCATTCCAATCCCCTATAATGAGAAGAACATCCTTCCTTGGTGTCATTTCTATAAGGTGTTGTAAGTCTTCATAGAATTGGTCAACTTCAGTTTCTTCAGCACTGGTAGTTGGTGCATAAACTTGGATTACTGTGATGTTAAA
The DNA here is from genome assembly GCA_034641385.1 of Darevskia mixta. Lineage (NCBI taxonomy): Eukaryota > Metazoa > Chordata > Lepidosauria > Squamata > Lacertidae > Darevskia > Darevskia mixta. The sequence goes on from JAWWNH010000126.1 coordinate 7,848,108, forward strand.
AGGTCTGCCTTGGATGCGTATCGAGATCATTCTATCATTTTTGAGATTGCATCCCAGTACAGCTTTCGCCACTCTTTTGTTGACTATGAGGGCCACTCCATTTCTTTTACGGGATTCCTGCCCACAGTAGTAGATATGATAGTCATCCGAACTGAATTCGCCCATTCCCGTCCATTTTAGTTCACTGATGCCCAGGATGTCAATGTTTATTCTTGCCATCTCATTTTTTACCACATCCAGCTTACCAAGGTTCATGGTTCTTACATTCCAGGTTCCTATGCAATACTTTTCTTTACAGCATTGGACTTTCCTTTCACTTCCAGGCATATCCGCAACTGAGCGTCCTTTCGGGTTTGGCCCAGCCGCTTCATCAGCTCTGAATCTACTTGTACTTGTCCTCCGCTCTTCCCCAGTAGCATGTTGGACGCCTTCCGACCTGAGGGGCTCATCTTCCAGCGTCATATCTTTTATATGCCTGTTGTCTTTGTCCATGAGGTTTTCTTGGCAGGGATACTGGAGTGGCTTGCCAGTTCCTTCTCCAGGTGGATCACATTTGGTCCAAACTCTCCACTACGACCTGTCCATCTTGACCTGTCCATAGCTTCCCTGAGTAATTCAAGCCCCTTCGCCACGACAAGGCAGTGATCCATGAAGGGGTCACTTCATGTATGCGTTATAAACATACAAAACGCATTTGTATGCGTTATAAACATACAAAACCAGATGGCATCGGAGAGCAAAGAATGTTTCTTTGCAATTTTACATAGCATGTTTTTCTTTTCTTTTGTCATAACAATTTAATTTCTGATTTATTTATAGTGTTTTTCCCCCTGTGTGTAGATCCACCCTAGTATGGGATGAGGAGAAATTGCTGAAAAATTCTTTTCAGCATATGTCAATGCTTCATTAATTCAGTGAACAAAGTCAATTAACTTGATGATACAATAATGCCAATAGACTACTGGGGATTCTGCTTCCTGTTTGTCGCTGCTGGCACAATCTCAAGAGTGAAAGATTTGCCAGGTTTTACCCAGGATTAATACAATCGCGGTCCTATAGTCATCTTCCTGGGAGCATGTCTCATTCAACGGACATGTTGTGGAGCATAATTTTGTCATGGTTACTCACACTTTCACATGTGTTCAGCCATAAATCCATTAATAATAATAATAATAATTTATTATTTATACCCCGCCCATCTGGCTGGGTTTCCCCAGCCACTCTGGGCGGCTTTCAACAGAGCATTAAAATACTATGTGCTATGTCCACATTCGTCTGCAAATTTTTAAATTGCTTTAGCTTTTAAACACCTGCTGAAAACTTTTCTGTTCCACCAAGCTTATCCAGGCAATAAAGAACAAATCTCTCCACAATGGTTAATCAATGTCTGTTTTTAACTTTTTAATATGGTTTTACAATGTGAATTTAGGGATTCTTGTTGTAAGGCACTTTTTATGAAATAGTGGTCTATAAATATTTTAATAAATAAAACATTAACATTAATTTGTATTTACATATATATCGAATATGCCTTTCCAAACACGTTTTTACATATTTCAGAATATATTTTATCCCAAAGTACACATTTTAAAAGTTGTTTTCATAATGTTTTGGCCAAAGAACTATTGCACTACAAGTAACCCGCAACTTAAGCGCATTTAACTTGTGCACATTCAGCTTTATAGGCTTGGCCAAAAAAAAGGGAAGAAAATCAAAAAGGAAAAAAGACTTTAGCAATCCCACCCGCCATTGAACCCAATGTGTTTTGACAATACCTGGTTTTGGCTTTAGGCACTATCCCCGGAACATAACCCCAGCATAAGTCGAGAGTCACCTGTACTCAGGAAAAGTCTGATGGATAACTATTTTTCAGTTCATACATTAGCTGAGGAGCTTGGGGATTGGGTCAGTTCAATTTGCAATATATGAATTCCTCAAGCACCCTCAAACTGGTGTTGTGGAGGCTATGCAACCTGATGTTACTGAAGCAACTGAAGGTAATGTAATCCAGGAAACAGTAGCATGATCAGATATGGCATTCATCAAGGAGTGGAGTGGGGCTGGGGACCAGAAAATGCAACCTTGTGGATTCCTTATGAAAAAACACAAGGGCCCCTATTTTGATTTCTGGTGGGGCTAACAGCCTCCTGGTGCACAAGCAGTTAGTGAGTCAAGTTTTTTCTAGCATAGAGATATTTTTTTAAAAGGAGAAATTCACCTGTTTAAAAAGCGTTTGGTTCTCCGGCAGCTGTTAGAGAGGCAAAATGCACGGGCAGGGGAGAAATGGACTTATAATGAAACCAGGCTAATGACACTTAGCCTGAGAGCAACATCAATACACATGCTTCCGTTGACATTGTGTCATTCAAGTCAAGTTGGAAGTGAGCACTGTCTACCAGTTTAGCTAAGTTCAAGGTGCTGGTGGTGTACAAGCCCTATACAGCTTTGGACAAGGATATCTAAAAGATCATCTTACGCCTTATATATCCAAGGGATTGCTCTACTCCGCAGGAGACGGTCTCCTGAAGATAGCATCTTATCAAAAGGTCCACTCTGTAGAATGGAGAAACTGAGCCTACATTTTGGAACACCTTCCCATGACATACCATGTTTTTAAATGCCTGTCTGTTTGCGGGTTTTGGTAAAGGGTTTTGTTTTTGATAAAGGTTTTTTAAATCAACAGATAGAACAATTATAACAACAAATGAAAATCCAAAGATGAAAAACTATAAAATAGGCATGAGTTGCATGTGAGTTAAAATAACAAACTCCAAGTGAAGACTAGTTAAAGGTAGATAGCCGTGTTGGTCTGTCATAGTCAAAACAAAATAAAATAAAAAAAATTCCTTCCAGTAGCACCTTAGAGACCAACTAAGTTTGTTCTTGGTATGAGCTTTCGTGTGCATGCACACTTCTTCAGATACACTGAAACAGAAGTCACCAGACCCTGATATATAGTGAGAGGGTGGGGAGGGGTATTACTCAGAGGGGTGGTGGAAATGGGTGAAAGGTTGATAGCTGTGGTAAACCTGTTGACGACTGTTAACGGCTGCAATTAGTCTTACAGGAAAAAGCAAGGGGTGAGAAGGTTAAAAAAGCTTTGTCATGTATAATGAGTGAAGACTACCGGTGAAGTGAAGACTACCGGTGAAGTGAAGACTACCGGTGTTATCAGATCATCAAGTATAGCTTCAGAATTGCCAGAATTGTCATGAGGGTTGGGTTGAAAATGTCGGCTCCTCTTTATATGTCACAAAAGAATGCCCAATCCTATAAAAAGCGTCTTATTGAAATCTCAAATAATGTGTGATTGTCTCTGTTATGGCTATATTCCAGAGTGAGCGATATCAAGCATCCAGTGCAAGATTTTGGGCTGTTTTCCACTGACAAATTCTTAAGACAAATTCTTTTGACAATGTATCTGCATTGGCATCATCCGAAATATTCAATAACATTAATTTTGGACAAGCGTCTTTAGTAATACTCCCCATCTTTGTCCAAATTAAAATTCCAAATATCCCCATTCGCTTCTGAGAAATGTTGGAGGGTTTGGAGTTATCCCACCTCCATGCCATCTGAAGGCAGCCCTGTACAGGGAGGTTTCTTTAAATGTTTTATTGTGTTATTAATTATGTTGGAAGCTGCCCAGAGCAGCTGGAGCAACTGGAGGGTATGTCCCCATACTTATATTGTGGATTTCCATCCACAAATGGAACTAGGCTTGCCTTAGGTCAGCTAATTCCTGGTTTTCGTGTGTAAACACGCCGGGGGGGGGGGCGACCCAGAAGTTGAAAATCATCATTTTGGGGGGGAGGTTTGGGTTTGTACCCAATTTTGGTGGTGCTTTCCTTAAAAAAAAAAAGATCAACTTTATTGGCACCCTTAAAAAAGGAAACTTCGCAGGTGTCTGGAACTTTGCTTTTTGAAATACGGCAACCCTAAACGGAACGAAATAAGCAGTTAGGGGTGGTGTATTTCAAAAAGTAAAAACCAGGACACCCCAAAAGTTGTTGAGATTTTTTTTCCTTTTTGGGAAGCCCCCCAACGTGGTTGAGTCGTTTTTGTTTTTTCTGGAAACCCCCAAAATGGTTGTGCTTTGGTTTCTTTCTAGGAAACCCCGAAAGCTTTCCAGATTTATTTAGACCCACCCCCCAAGAAGTTGTTGAGCATTTTTCTTTTCTTTTCCCCTCAAAAGCGCCATCCCCCTCCTCAAAAAAAAAAAAGGCGGGAAAATCCGGATGAAGGCCTTTTCCCCCCAGCCAACGGGGAGAGCTCGCCCCCCCCACCTCAACCCGCCGCCTTCTGGAATGTTCTCTCGCGGAGAATACCCGACATGCCCCGCGCTGCCGCGCTCTTCCCGGCCACGTTTTGGGCCACCGGCTCCCTCTCAGAGGAGCTCGTCGGGCCGGTTTCCTCTCCTCCTCCTCCTCCTCCTTCCCTCCAGCCTCGCCGGGACTCGCTCTGCGGGTTGAGAATGGGACGGGCCTTCGCCGGGGCTTTCCCTCCCTTTTCCCTCCTCGGTCGCGAACGGAGACCGGTCGAAACTCGCTCAGGTTAGCGAGGTAGAGGCGCGCGCGGGGCGGTAGGGGGGGCGGGGCGGCAGCAGCGCTGGGCTGAGAAACTTCTCCTCCTCCTCCCTCGTTTCTCTCATTCTTTTCTTTCTCGGAGGATGCGAAGCGTCGTGAGGTGACAGGAAGCAGGGAGGAGGAGGAGGAGGGGAAGGGGGCAAAAGTTTCTAGCCCCGCCAGGAGTGTGGGTTGGCCGTGAGGGGAAAGGGGGGAGACGGGAGTCGGCTTCCCCTTTCCGAATGGTGCTCCTCCTCATGACTGACCTCCAGCACGACGGGGCCGCCGCTAAAAAGGAAAAAGCTGCCTTGACCCAGTAAGTAGTAACCTTTCCCCACCACCACGTAGCTGCAGCCACCTGTCCCCGTCGCCGGGCTGGCCATCTTTTATTCCTAGACGCTTCGGACGGCCGCTCAAAATAAGTCTCTCCAAGTTGGGCCCCTGGGGGGGGAGGGGGACATGGCCACCCTGTCACAAGGGGATGTGCGCTTTCTTTTTGGGGGGTGGGGGAGAGAAACATTTTTGAAGGGGGGGTGCTTTATGGAAAAGTTCTTCCAAAAACAACAACCACCATATGCAAATACTTTGCCATTAGCAATAGCATTGATGAATCATGGTCAACTATTAAACCCACCCACACACAAACACATTGTGGTGTATGTTACGTAGTTCTCTTTTTTTGCGATTTTGCAACAACTTTGCGCAAAACTTAAGTAAAAAGAGCTCAACAACTCTGCCCCCCACCCCCCCAAAAAGGAAAAAGGTCAATGACTGGGCAAAACTAAGAAAGCCCCCCCCCCCAAAAAAAAGAGAAAGCTCAACAATTTGCCAACTTTTCTGTCCGGATTTTCGCTGTTTGAAATATGGCAACCTTGTGTATGTTTATCCTTTCATGCTGTGTATTTTAACACTCCATATATATGGGGGTGTGTGCACACTTCTGTGTGTGTATGTACACACACACATATACATACATACATACATACACACACACACACACTCACACACATCCTGAGTTATTAGCCTTAATGCCTCTCTACTGTTGCTGATATTTCAAATGCTGCTCATGTTTTCATGCAATTCTAATGGCTCTTCAGATGTTCTGCAAAAGGATTCCAGTCCTCAGATAAGTTTTCTGCAGACTACTCTGCCACTTGTCTGACTTGACGTTTGTGTTCTTTGTACAGAAGTAACTTCTCAGAACTAAGCCACAGCACTCTCGTGCTGGTTTTGCCAGTGTTTGTGGGAATTGGTTGTCGTGGCAATTTTTGTTAATGTTTATATTTAACTCGTTTGGGGGCCACAGCCCTGTCTGGCTATTTGTGTAGTTCAAAAGGTTGCCATGGAGTGGTTTTGATTTGTCAGAGCAATGAAATGGGATGTGCTCTTCCCCCAAAGAGGCTGCAATAAGATGGTTTAGGTGGTTTGATGACTATAACAGTGGTGCTCCAGGTTTGTAATGGGATGGTGTGAAAAAGTCCATTATGCTAAGTTTGGTTCAGTCTGTTGCCACATGTTATGTACACAAATCAGTAACTTTTCACTGGATAGTTCTTCATTGCAAATTGGCTTCATCATAAGCACTGTACATATTTACCAGGTGATAAGCATGCTGACTGGGGCTTGATTTATGATCCGTCTCACGTTTGCCAGTCGCCACTTAACACTTAGTAATAAATAGGCACAAACGTGCAGTTCCTTGGTCTGTTTCTCACATAGAGAACTGAGGCTTGGATTGGGTTAGGACAGGTGGCATCATGGGGATTTGTTTTATATTCAGACATATAGGTGAACACAATGTAAGAAAGCTAAACCATACAAAGCTTTGGGTAGGTAGGTAGTATCACAGCTTGAATCGATGCAACAGGATGCCTCATTTATTTGGACACTGATTTAAAACTGTGTGACAGCAAAGGAAATACGTGTGTAGACATGTCCTAGATAGGTGACGTTAATGTCAATGGCTAATTCAGCTATACAGCAATTAAGTTATGAATTAAATCTTGCATTCTCTGTAGGATTTCTACCCAGTTGTAAGATGTAATTTTCTAAATCATCGACAGAGCTTAATTTGAGATATGGCACTGGCTGGCATTCAGGATTGCCTGGAATCTGTGCCTTCTGCCTTGGTTGCTACTCCTCTACGTGGCATGTTCAGTGAGGCAATTGATAAATTTGCTGTTTCCTGGCTAAGTTCTGCCATTAAAAGCAGCTTACCAGTTTCTACATTTAATTTTTTTTAAAAAAAGACACACACAGTTTCTATACAGTACGTGTGCTCTTGTTTTAGATAGCCCCAAACACATGTCTGGCAGCAGAGGCTTGTATCTAGAAGAGGCAAATAAAATAGACCTGCACACTTCCATTCCATTTGCCAGGCAACCCAAGGAAAAGTCTATTTGGTACAACTCATGATTGGCACCTTAGTCTGCAATGCCATTAGTCTGCAATGCTTAGGTCAAATGCTTGTCTGGCAACCTTTAGGATAGGATTTGAGGGACTGGTGGAAACCTGCCTTGAGAGAGCCTTTGAATATTGCTTGTGATGTTGCAGTGGGCATCCTGCAAGAGTGCTGAAGAGTAGTTCAGGGGGAGAGACCAACTACTGATGCAGGGACAATGGGGCAAAACACCCCCACTGCATCCAGTGCTGTTTACAGCAGGATCTTGGATTGTGTTTTCCATAGAACTAGCATGTGTTATTTCTACTAGAATGTTTTAATGGAGGTAGTTCAGATTAATAGGTCAGGTTTTTTATCCTGTACACACACACACACACACACACATTGAAATGGTGAAATAATCAATATTATTGATTATTTGGGGGGGGGTCTCCACCCCCATCATTCAGCCTGGACACTGAGGTCCACCTCCGTAGGTCTTCTGGCAGATCCCTCACTGCGAGAAGTGAAGTTATAGGGAACCAGGCTCGCATAAGCATGAATGTCCTATGCGAACACAGGCTATAATCCTATATAATAAAGAGCCTGTGTCCCTCCGTACCACTTTCCGTCCGTCAGAGGAAATCGGAAGTGCGCCTGCGCGGAGGACACAGACCAATAGGAGCGCGGGCAGAGGCGCGAAGCGCCTCTGCCCGCAGCCTCCTCCTGTCGGCCATCTTAGCGCGCTGCCGGGGTGCCCCTGTCCGCCTGCGCTCACCCGCTGCCGCCACCTCCAAGGCTGCCCCCGCTCGGCAGGCTCTGGCTGCGGCTCCGGTGGGATGCGCGGCAGCCCTCTGGCCGCCCGATACTCCCGCAAGCCGCGGGGCAAGCCGCTGTGGCGGCGGGGGCGCGTAGCGCCCCTGCCCGCAGCCCTCTGGCCGCCCGATACTCCCGCAAGCCGCGGGGCAAGCCGCTGTGGCGGCGGGGGCGCGTAGCGCCCCTGGCCGCAGCCCTCTGGCCGCCCGATACGCAGGGCGGGAGGAGCGGATCCAGGCGGCGGCCGGCGAGGGAGGGAGAGCGCCTGAGTGCGGGGAGCTGAGCGCTGCGTCCCGGAAAGGGGGCTCCGTCTCTGTCTCCGTCTCTCTCCTTTTCCCCCTCAGGGACGCAGGGCTCCTGAGAGAGCTTTCTAGCGCCTGTTTTGCGTAACAGGCTTAATTTACTAGTCAGCCTATAAAGGAGCAACGACAAAATGTAAGAGGACCCCTCCATCTCTAGCTCCCCTGTAATTCAAGCCCTGAACATTAGTGGATCTTGATAGGCAGCCAGAATAAGTGAAGCAGTGTAGATCTGGAGACCAGATTGCCCTTCTTACAAAGGGAGACGTGGTAGAAAGATCCTTACAGGGTGGGGAGATATGGGGTCCTTGGATGTAGATGGGGCCAAATTGTGCATCCCTATACCTTTCTAGACATCAAGTGGGGCATCAGCACTTCCAGGTTTTCTAAGAAGATAACTTCAAAATGCAGTATGGTAGAGGATCACATCTGTCAATTTCTGTCCCCAGTTTACTCTGTTATTCAAGCATGCACAAGATTAGTGGCGATGGTGAAAGAGCCAGAAGGTTCATAGCTTACTGCTCTGCCTTTTATCTTCTTTTATCTAGCTCTTGTCATTTCTTCCTCTATCCGGATAAAACCTGTCATGTAGAAGACTTCCACTTGTCTGAAAAAAACTCTTAAAGAGTATGAATGCCTAACATATTTGTCTCAGGAAACTTAACCGTGTAAAAAAACCTGTCACTTGAAGGTCAATTTCTCTCTGCGAATGTGAAGAACTTCAAAGCTTCTTGTAAATTTAGTGGCTTGCCCTGCTGTTGTTGTTGTAACGTATGGTCAATCATGTTAGACTTCCACCTCTGTGTCCAGTCCAGATGAGATTACAGCCTCAGGTGGAGAGAGGTAGGCGTTTAAACTCTAAATACAGCAAATCATGCCTCGCGCTAGAGATCACCAGTTTAATTTCAGGTGTCATCTAAAGTGGCAGGTGTTTACTTGCAGGCTGTGTTCCTCCTATATTTTTCCTGGCAGGTTGTGTGGAGAACTACATATACAACTAAGCTTTTATGTCGCCTTGGAGCAAAATAATAATAATAATAATTATTATTATTAAACATGCTGTTGTCAATTTGTAGTTTGATCAGCACTTGGCACATTCTGTAGTGATGGCCCACTTAAGCTGCAATCCTAGGCACAGTTAGCTGAGAGTAGGAATGGAAGGATCTTTCAATTTCAGTTTATCGTTTTTCCAACCTTAAATTCAGTTCTGTACATTTCTACAGCAATTTGCGAACTTTCTTTTCAAAAATCCTCATGCAAATTCTTCAGGTTTTTAGTGTGAATTTATCCTAATGAACACATTTTTGTATGCAGTTTTGACTAATGTACACATTTTTGCCATCAATCTCTCCAAATGTATGTTATTTTCACTAATATATTCATTTCTATGCACACTTTCTCCTAATATTGGATTTGGGGGGGGGATGGAGAACTGGATTGCAAAATTTAGATACGTGCAAATTTTGAAAGATGGCTATGTTTTAGTTCTTGTATTGCTTTGGAAAGTGGGAATTTGATAAATTCAGCTTTAAACGTGAACTGATTTGAATTTCTCCCTGATCCCTAACTGGGAGGAAATCCTACAGAATTCAGTGAGGCTTAACTTCTAAGTAGGTGCATACAGGATTGCATTGTTAGACAACATGTGCATGAGTAGCCAACTTGATGCCATCCATGTGCTATTGGACTCCAGCTCTCATCAGCCCCAGAAAACATGGTGAATGATCAGGGGTGGCAATCCAGCAGCAAATGGAGGGCACCACATTGACTACACCTGCTCTAAGGAACTGAAAAATACTTGATAAAAATTGAAAATTAATTTTCCAAATTGAACAGAGGGCAAAATTAGCAGGCAAATTATATCTACAGTAATGTGAAATATCCGGTGTCTACATTGTCTCTTAACACCTTTTAACTTGCCATACTTGCAGTCAGGAATCATTGTGTCCTAGATGTGAAAGTAACTGGATGCATCCCCATAATCAGAGGTTTGTGCTCAGGCTGTTTACTTATTTTTATCCTTTCAATTTCTAGGATAATCTAGATCAGAGTTAGGGAACCTGTGGCTCACCAGACATAGTTGGATCCCAACTCCCATCATCCCTGGCCATTAAACATGCTGTCTGTGATTGATGCAAACTGTAGTCCTGCAAAATCTTAATGATCACAAGGTTATGGGCAAAACAACAGAATGTTTGGGTGCGCTTTTTTAATAACAAGAATACAAAGCTGAAAATGAATGAACTGCAGCTAAAATGTTATGTTCATTTTTCAAATGGTCTGGTCCTTCCCCTGCCCACCTCCCTAATATTCTTAAGAGGTTCTCTTCTCCGGTCTTCGGAAAATTTAACAAATAACATACGAAGTCACTGTGTCAAGGACTTTAAAAGTTGATAGTGAAAAATACATAAGTTGGGGAAGGGAAAAGGGAAACACCAACAACAGGGAGAGGAAGACATGAGAGTAGCTAGGATACATATTTGCATCTCAAATATTTCCACGAACCTAGTAGCGTGTAGATTGGTTTATGCACAAATGATCTTAAGAGTGCTTGCCAACCTCTTCTCCCCGCCCCATGTGTCCAGCAACATTTGAAGCAGGAAAATTCTGCTGTTTATGCAGTCTGCTACCCTACTAACAGTGTCTTGAATCAGGCTCTGTTCTTGTCATATGAGCAAAAGTAAACAACTGTGAAAAAACAACCCCACCACAGATACACATAGAAATTCCATTTATAAAGTCAAACAACAGCAAGTGCAACTCAGCTCATGGGGTTAATGGTTCCACACATAAGGGTCCTTGTTAGAATTTCTTTAAACCATTCACTCTAATTCTGTTAAATCACTTGACTGCACTGCTATATCAATGTTTACTGTAAATATTCCATAAATATCTATAGTGATACATTGACTATATTAAATAATTGCTATGTTAAAAAATAATCAGGTCATATGAGCATTGCATTTTATTTGGAGCTCCAACATCTGCCTGCATAGTTGGATCTGATGCCTGTGCTCATTTTGGTCTGCCATTCTTGCTAGAACAGTCAGCAGGTATGGGGAACCTGGGGTCTTCCCAGTGGTTCTGGACTGCCACTTCCATCAGCCCTAGTCAGCATGGACAATGACCAGGAATTGTGAGAACATCTGGAGGGCCACAGATTCCACATCCCTGGAGTAGGACACCTTAGCATTCAGGTCACAGGAGCAGGTGTGAGAGCACTGCTGTGAATATCAGAGCTTTTTTTCTGCTGCATTTCCTGCAGATCATGGGAACACATAAGTCAGCTGAGCAGATGGGATTCCATTGACCCATTACTCACAGGCACACTTCTCAGCTTTTGCTAATTATGTGTTAAGAGGCGCACTTCATTGTTTCAAGACAGAAAAGTTGTTGTTTTGGTGTACAGTATATCACTATCTGTCTGGTATGGTGATTTTACACAGAAACCAGTACAGTAGTACCTCGGTTTACGAACGGTTTGCTTAACATGCAAAGGTTGCAAGTGGGGCCAGGAGTACACAGGAGTAAATGCATGAATAGTGCCTTCCCAGGTCAAGAATTAAGAGGTACTCCTGCTGCTTAATTACTATGTGTCTATAATGTAGTTAATGCGCTGTGCATCTAATAAGCAGCTGCCCACTTAATTCTTGAAACCACCTCCACAAAACCAATCTCTTAAATTGTTATGTGTTTCCTTCAGGTTGTTTGATCTTCTCCTTTCCTACAGAGAGAGAGCATGCTAAATTGTTGTGCATGTTTCAAAGGATCGGCTTGTATAATGGATACTGAATTTGGCTCTGACATTGTCACACACAAAAAAGAGCCACTTCCTGTATTCCATCTTGCAAACAAACAAATTCTTGTTAATCTACAGTACCGGATGAGTTACAGAGGAGAAACAAAAATAAATTTCAGTAGAAATTCGAACATGTATACTACAGAGACCAATGTAAGAGGAACAGTCCAGCAGCATAAACAAAAATATCACTATGACAGTTGGGGTTCCCATCCTCATGTTGAAAGCCCTATATGCAAGTAAGACAGCTCCCTGCAGGCTAACACTAATCACGTGTTGGTTGGGGAATAAGCCCAGCTGATACAGCAACATCAAATGGGTGGGACTCCCCACATAAATTCCCACTGGCCCCTTTGCACTTTAAAGTCTGAATGCCTGAAAAGGGATATAGTTCTATTGTGAGCCATGGTATAATACCAGAAATGTGGAAAATATAATTTAAGAATCACAAGAGAAACTTTTCTTTCAAGATTTGTAATATTGAATGGGACTGGATCAGCATTAGAAATTAGCCAGGTGCCAGGCTCATTTTGTGACTGACACAGGTCCAGTTGCGACCATGTAGAGATTTCTGAGTGCCAGGTTGGAGACTGGGGAAAGCAAAACATCATTTAGAGAAGGATCTGAAATATTTTCCTTGAGTCTTGAATTTGTTTTATTCTGGATTGTTTTGTTTGATGTTTTAATGTGTTGTAAACCGCTTTGAGAGTCATTCTTTAAAATATAAAGTCAAACAAATTATAACAACGACAACAACCAATAATTTCCAATGGGTGGGCGGAAACAGGCGCCTAGACATTCCATTGTGGTGACCGTAACCTAGGTTTAAGGTGCCATTTGGTCTTTAGCTTATATATCTGAGTTTCTAACACTGGATTGAATCATGGTGCTTGTGCTGCAAGTCTATACTAGGAGGGAAAGCAACAGGTTTGAGGAGGGCCAATGCAACACAGGCTTCTCCTTCTTCCACCCTGATCTGCCACTCACTAATGCTGGGGCCTCACTCTGAATGAATGCCTCACTCTGAGGATGGGGTCCTTCCTCAGAGTGAGGCATTATTGGTGAAGTGGCCATGGAGATCACATCTGCCACCACTAGTTTCCCATTACAGTGGCAAATGCATCTTGAAATTTAAATTTGAACCAAGATTTGCCACCCTCACAATGTAGAAGTGGATCCAGGAATCTTTACAGCCCCTATCAGGGCCGTTTTAAGCTTATCTAGCGCCGTGGTGCAAGGATCCCTCCGGCACCCCCACCCCCACGTTTCCCTCTGGAGGGCAGCTCCTCCAGTGGGATGGAGGCTCCAGCTGCCGGCCCATCTTCCAATTAAGGTTGCCAACCTCTGAACTAGTATATCTGCAACCTACATATTGTATTAGGATATGAAAGGCTTGTGTTTCATTATAGATTGGCTGTCAACAATGGCATGTAAGTCTTTGGAAATACCGGTAGTTGACCGGTATCCTGGAGCAAGCTTTACCCATGATGAATCAATTTCCTCTTTTTACAAAATACTTCATTATTTTGTATGAGTTATAAATTTCACTTCCTGTTTAGATAATTTTGTGGGATTTTTTTTATTGCTCACATAGATTGCTGTTGCAAAAGCTTTTGTAATCCTGGCATTAATGTTACAGTGGTACCTCAGGTTAAGTACGCTTCAGGTTAAGTATGCTTCAGGTTAAGAACTCTGCTAAGAACAGAAATTGTGCTCTGGCGGTGCAGCGGCAGCAGGAGGTCCCATTAGCTAAAGTGGTGCTTCAGGTTAAGTATGCTTCAGGTTAAGAACGGACCTCCGGAACAAATTAAGTACTTAACCTGAGGTACCACTGTACTTTATAAGTGAAGAAATGTCTTCCCATTCTTGGATGAGCTAATTATTCAGTCATCATTTTAAATTATGATAGCTATCTGTGAGTTAATATGTGCAGCTTCACACATACAGCTGCTGGACAAATAGGTGCCTATCCTACAATGTATTTAATGAAGGTTAAGAGCAAGTTACCTCATATGCAGAGCAATAAGATTAATTTATACAGGGGTTATATTTAAAAACAAAACATTAGTGTATTTTGTTTACCCCCAATTTTGGATGAAGATTACATTTCATGAAGCAGGGGCATTCTTTGAGCTATCAGGGTTTCAGGAATGGATTTCTGAAACACCTAATGTAAGAGCAGTCCAAAGTTTCAGTAGGCACAATTTCCAACTTATTTTTGTATTTTTAAGGACACCCCCTATTTTATTTACCAGTTTAAATGCCATGTCAGGCATGGACTCCCAGTTTATAGTACAAAAGGCAGAAAAGAGATTCCAAAGAGCTAAAGAGCCTTCAGCGTACATGTTCATAAAGCAGGGGGTGGAGGGGTATGTATCCTCCTCTTCTGCATGATTTTCTGCATGATTAATCCAGCATGTTTTACAATCCACACATTATCGGCTAGGTTCCACTGTGAAAAACAGCATGCCTCTTTGTGGAGAAGGTCAACCAGGTCTAAATCAAGCTGTTTTGACTTAATGGAATCAAGGACAGGATGCAAATGCAAATTTTCTTGTCTCTTTTCAATGAGAATTGCTGGGATTTGCACTACAGGTTTGAATAACAAATTAAGGATTACATGTCTGTATCCTTTCCATTGGGTCTTAATTCTTGCACAGGGGTACACCTGCCTGTCCCCATCTGTAAGTTATGATAGGCTGCTTCCAGTGCTGTTTTTGTAGACAAGAGTTGCCAGAAGCACCATGAATCCCTCCCTTGTCTCTTATAATGGCAATGGCGCCCACCTGAGAGGTGTTGGAACTGAGTTCCGCTGAGTTCCTACTGGGGAAAAAAAGCCCTGGCTACTTCCAGTATTTTAGAATAGACTGTACAAAGATGTGCTTTAAAATTTTTCTTAATCCTGATATTGACTGATTAGGTGTTAGCTAGCTGCTAGCAGAAGGCCAAGGAAATTTCATGGGGACAATCCATGGGTGGGAGGAAGGGCCTTCCCCATCAAGATTCTGCCCTCAACCTTGCTCATCCCTTTTCCTTCATTGCTTGCTCTTTACTCCGTCCCTTCCCCTGAAAGTAGTGTACGCGTAGAAGCTAATATTGGATTGGGAATTCCTGGGTGTGTGCTATTGTGCCATTCCTGGGCAGACACAATTTTTCAGCTGATTCTTATGTACATGCCCTGGTTGTGCAAAATTAACACATTCAAACCAACAGATTGTAAGGTGCAGACAAAGACAAAAGGGAATAGCTACTGGTCTGGACAGGATCAAGCAGGTTTGATCTTCAACTTCAATTTGACTAATGAGGTCAAATTCAAAGGGAGAAAATGTGGATTCCAGCAAGTGTACACAAGCCCTTAAGCAGCAACATCCTAGGCTTTGCGGCTACTGACATCCAGTAGATTCTATTCAGTGACTTAATTGCTTCTGCATCACTATGCATCAGCAGAAAAAGTAAGAGGTCAAAGGTGGGTGATAGCCTGCAGCACTCTCAAGCCAGTTCAAAGATAGGTGTAGAAGGCAAAGCATTTTCAATGTAATTTTGGTTGTTTTACCAGAAGCCATAACTTTCTTTGTCCCTTCTATCATGTCATCTCTTCCAAATGTGAAGTGGATCAAGCAGATTCTTTATATATAGGAGCCAACACCCTAGCCTGGGTAACTACTGGTACTTGTCTGCTGACTTTTTAGTTACTAATTCCAACAAGTGGTACCGGTTCATTTACAGCCTTATATCACCTAATCATACTGAAGCTGCAAAAATAATTCCTAAATATGAACTTCTATCATATGGGAAACAAACAAAAACTTCTTAATACACAAAATATTTTTTTAAAAAAACTGTCGTTATTGAAGTTGAAGCATTCTCTTAAAGTTGAGGCATTCTTTTTCACGGTGCATATCTTAAAATTACAGTACGTTTCCTATTTTTTTCTCGTTTCTTTCTGTTGCATTACAAGCATCAAGCAAAAATCAAAATCTCAGTTCTGTTTTCTCATAATGCTAATGAAAATTATTATCACAAAGTTCAGTTGACTGTCGCGACCTGACTAGACACTGATAGACCGGGGTCCGCCAGGGTCGCGCCATGCGGGCGCCAGGAAGGGGAACCATGCAGCGGGCCAGAGAAGGGGGCGACAGCGGAGCCAGGCGCGCAGGGGTTAAACCGAGCGCAGCAAGGCCCGACCTCGCCCAGGCATGCCCCGCGGGGTAAACAACCCCAGAATGGGCGATAACGACCGCTAACGAGCCATCAGCAGCGGGCGTGGTGGAACCGGCAGCATCGCAATAACAATGCAAAAAGCACCCATGAATGGTGCAGGTAGACCAGAGCAGTTAACTCTTTTGTCCAAGCCACCCCGGGTGGGGAAGAGGATTACCCCCGGACCTTTAGGGCAGAAGGGAGGAGGGAATTGGGAGTCACCCAGCAAGGTGTACATAAGGGGGATTCTGAGATGGCCTCCTCAGAATCCTCACGGACTTTCCACGTTTCTCTGTGTGCTGTACAATAAACTTCAAGACAACTTCCGCTGACTTCTCGGAGTGGCGTGCGTTCTTGACAGCTAGCTACAGTCACCATTGGGGACACGACAGTTGACGTCCCTGAAGAAAAAGCTACTCCGCAGCCCTTCAAAATAAAATAAACTTATTTTTTTATGACTACAGTATAACTAAGTCTAGCTCCAACCCATTTGGAAGGTCTCTAAAAAGCACAAACAAATTGCATGTGATTGGGGCCATCATATTTTTAAATATTTCATTTTGTACATTTATGTCCCATCTTTGGGGCCACATACATGGCATTCCTAGAGGTCTCCCATCAGGATGACTGTTGTATCATGTCCTCCATTATTGTATTTATTTTTAAAGACATTTATATCCTGTTTTCCAGTTATAAAATCAAATTGAAGGCAGCTTGCAATAAAAATATAAATCTCAAGTTTTCAAAAACCAACAACCAAGCCTAACAATACAACAAGCATGCCACTGCTATTATTGACTTTCGGTGCAATCCTTTGTGCAGTTACAGATTAACCCCATTAAATTCAATATGGGGCTTGCTTTTGAATGAGTAAGAAGACTAATTTTATTCACCTTAGAAAACATACTCTCTGAAGCAATGGCAATCATATTGTCTAGTGAGAATGAAAATATTCAGCTTTGACGTGCCATTTGCAACTTGGGTTACGAATCCCACAGCTGAAAGACGGTCTGCCAGTGGAACTGTTAAAGCTTTTCTATCTCAAGAGATCAGAAAGGGGAAAGAGAAAATGTAAAGAAGCGGCTTTTCAGTGACAGTTCTCATTCTGAACTGTTGGTTGTTTTGTTCCTAGAGAATGAGAAACACTGAATCAATTTCTGTTGGTAAAAAAGGATGCGAGCTGTCAAGTTACAGAGGACAGCACTCTATCATTTTTCATTGTCATTGAGTGCAAGTATGATGAATTCTTGAGCTTCAGCTCTTTTGTTGAAGGGAACTTGACTAAGTGTACCTGAATGAAAATGTTAGGGAGGAAGAGACGAATGGGTTGGTTGGTTTTTTTGTCCCTGTTGGTTGAATTGACCACCCTGACTGTGAAAAGAGTGACCATTTGAAAGCCGTAAGTGAGTAGAACCTGCCAAAGTTCATTTAATCATAACTGAGAAAAAATTAACATGCTCCATTTTACCATGTCTCTCCCAGTCACTAAAGCAGAATTATTCAAGCTTGGTCCCCAGATATTGTTGAACTACAGTCTCCATCATCCCCAGCCAGTTTAGCCAGTGATCAGAGATGATGGGAGTTATAGTTCTAACAACATTTGAGGACCCAAAGTTGAAGAAGGCTGTACTTAAGGATGCATTCCTGAGAATGCTTTTTGGAAGTAGGTTCCACTGAAAGCAGTGAGGATTGCTTCCATGTAAATAAATGCATTAACACCAAGCATAGTGCATATCCCAAGCTTTTTGCTGCCTTAACTGCACTTCAGTCTGGATCTGCTCCTTCCCTCCTTCAAATTAGTAAAGTGATTATATGCTGCAGACAACCTTTATAGGCTGCAGACTTAGTGAGGTGGGTATCTCTTCTCTGATCTTTGCTGGGAATTGCAACTGGCAGCTCATGTTGCTTGGGACAGATACAATATTTGTTCACTACACTAGCAAAACAAAGTCGTCTTATTTCAACACACCCAGTACCTTGCTTTATTTGTCTTTCCACAAGTCATTTTACCTTCCATCCTGCTTGTACTGGCAATATTCACACACAACAAACTCCAGAATGTTTTATTTACATATATACAGACAGTGGTCTTTCTGCTATGATAGCACACTGTGACTTCTAAGGCTATTGTTCTAGCACTTGCCCTGCCAAGGTGGCACCATGGGGGGGGGGGTGATAGATGAAAGCAGGAATTGGTGTCTGAGTTCTGCAGCAGGAGGGGACACTATTTAGTTTCTGCTTCAGGCAGCAAAATGTATTGGGCTGGCCTTGTTTATTCCTGCTTTTTTGTCTTACATCCAAGAACAACTGTTGTCTTCAGTGCAGCAGCAGATAAAAAATCCTCCTACTGCACGTTTCCCAAGAATAAGCATATTTATATTTCACAATGATGGCCCCATTCCACATTTCTTTTTGAACATCCCATTGATTTCAACTGGATTATGCCCAACTAAAATATTATTAGGTCTGCAGTATTAGATAACATTGATATTTTAGATTATATAAATATTTAAAAGTGCTTCGGATCATAGAACCAGAGTAGATCAAAGGTGGCAGGAGCAAATCTCCACAGTGATAAGTAGCAGTGCAAAGTTCCAGCTAGCAACAAGAGAACTGAACTAGCTGATGTGTACATACTGCAGTTGGTATAAAAATGTTACATTTGTTATGAAAGCATGGTGCAAAATCCTAACTAGATAAACAGGCAGGCAGGTGCACAATTTCAGTACTGGATTTTAGGGTGATTGGTCGGGATTTGCTTTGTTTATTAAAGTTTGCTTTTAAAATGTAGAAGGCTTGGAATTTAAGGAATTATGCAGTGGCACTGATGATAAATGTCATTTTCCTGCAGTTCAGAAAGTGAAAATGGGACAGAAGAAAAAAAGAAGAGCGGGAAAGCATATCCTGGGCTCTCACAGACATCACCAAGTGATCTTGAATGTTTTGAAGACCAGAAGAAGGTTATAACTTCACGGTAATAAAGAATCCAAATATACAAACTTTTCAATAATGTAACGCTTCCAAAGAAAGCTGTTAAACACACAGTTCCAGAGGATGTTGCTTTTGCAGTCCCATTTGGACCACTGCCAATGCAGTGTGGGGCTCAGAAGAGGTTGAAAGGCTGGTCCAGATGGCCACCAGATCCAGACTCTGGCCACTGGTTACCTGTCCCTGCTACAAACTAGTAAATAGAGATGAGTGGAGGGTCCCTAACTAACCACAGACACCCCCTTCCTCTCAGTTATTAAACATCTGGTTTTAATTCTCTTTAACACATAAACAAACCTGAAATTGATATCATATGAGTAACCAGTGAGTCTCAATCTATAAATAATCTTCAGCTTCTCACTGAATTCTGCAAAGTCGTAGCTTAGTAATTAGAAACAAGGGTAATAATGCCATACAAATCTGGAAATAGGATTTGGCATTTTGCCAGTTGGTGAGATAGATATTCATAAGAACTCAGTGGATGATAGCTCTTCAGTTTGTCCTATCATAAGCTGGCCCAAAATTCCATACTGCACCTATGTAATAATATACGTGTGCCATTACCATAATCATCTTTCTGTACATCCATTTTGCATATACATTTCACAACATCGCCATCAGCATAGTTTTTGTAAATGCATTCCTCCCTGTCCAATTTATATTTCCTTCCTTCTCTACATGCAGCTGCACTCATCCTCAATCTGCTCCCTGATGGAAGAACCTCCATTATGGATGGAGGAACTAGCTTTCTTCTCCTCCAGATAAGATAAATACCAGGGCAGAATTAAACCTATTCCTATGCATCATTAATGGCAATATGGGACCATTATCAGTTAATTAGGGCTCTGGGTTTGAATTCATTTTAGCTCATATGATGAATCTTGCCTGTCTTCAAGTCATAGGCTTGGCATGACCTGGTGTCCAGTCTCTCCAGCACACCATAGGCCACATTGTACTTCAGTGATGGCTTCCTTAAAATGTGTAATTTACATGCATGGTTCTTGTGACTGAGCAGGTGTTTGCAAAGCTTCCAGTAGTAGTCATTTGAAAACTTCAAAATAAGCATATTGGCTCCAGATCTACCTACTATTTCTCTGGATTTATTTATTCTTAAAGTGTGGTGAATACGGATATCAAAAGTGAGCTGATGATGTAAAAGAACTCTCCCTGAGACCTTTAAGGCAAGGGTAAGGTGTTGTTGGACTCTAGTTCTCATCAGCTCCAGCCAGCATGGTCATTGGTCAAGAATGATAACTGTTGTCCAACAACATCTAGAGGGCCACAGGTTCTCCATCCCTGCAGCAGAAATGCTGCCTGTGAGCTTTTAAAAAAAGAAAAACCTCATTTTGAAAACAGTGTTAAATGCATGGGATGTTGCCTTGCTCTAGGTCGAAGACAATTGTGGATAATACCTTCTTGGCAACAGATGGCAAGAACATCTCAAAGCCCGAAAGGAAGAAGAGTGCCTCAAATCAGGTACTGGGGAGAATCTACTTGTTTGGGATCCAGACCCTGCAGTCATCATCTGAGGCCTTTCTTCATGTGCCTCCACAAGAGGTCCGGAGGGTGACAACACAAGAGTGGGCCTTTTCTGCGGTGGCTCTTGTTTGTGGAATGCTCTCCTCAAGGAGGCTCGCCTGGCACCATCATTACATATCTTTAATTGCCTCGCGAAAGTGTTTCCCTATAACCAAACCTTTGGCTGATTAAACATTCTTGTATGGGCTTTTAAATGTGTTTGGGGGCATGGTTTGTTTTTGTTTTACAATGTATTTTGTATTCCCATTTTATATTTTTATGTTGTGAACTGCCCTGTGATCTGATGAAGAGCAGTATTAATTTATTATTATTATTATTATTATTATTATTATTATTATTATTATTATTATTATTATTATTAATAAATACCCACTTTAGGCAAAGTGTATTGCATGTTTATGTTGGCTGTATTATTGTGCCAAACTACAACGATGACCTCGAGTATTTTTGGACCTTGGGCAAAGTATCAAAATAATTCTCCCTCAGACATACCAGTGGCATTTTGGGCCTCTGACCCAATCGGTTTCCACTGCCACTGTTATCCATTGCCTGGGACTTCGTTCCCTTCCAATAATATTAGGCCCCCAGTCTGTACCTCTGTTCCTGAATAGCATAATATAACCCCAGTTCCTACATCTTCTGCAGAAAAGCGACAGTTGCTTAATGCAAAGAAAGACATCAGCTGGTATATATAGTAATGTTAATGTAGCAATAACTAAAATGTATCCATTTGTTTCCTCAACTTTAGTTTAAGGCAAATGCTCACTTTCATAAGCTGTTTCTTGATGTCCCAATTGATGAACCCTTGAGAAAAAGTAAGTTGAATGCTATATTTTTTTCTGTTTTGTTACAATTAATTTTCTGTCACACTAACCCTTTGGCATGCCTCAAAGTTTTTGCAAGGACTTCTATTACTAGCTAAAATATTAGTGAGAGATTTCTGGCTGTTGACACATGAATTTTGATATTTAGTTTTTGGTAGTCTCTTCTAGTTCATAGCCAATACGTTTGCTTTTCCAAATATAATTCAACAACTATCTTGTATTGAGTAGCTTTCTCTTAATATAAGAGTTCAGCTACAAGAGATTTAGGATATGATCTAAGGCTATTTGACTTTTTCAGAGTGATTCCCCCTCCATGAATAACAGCATTTACATTTCATAGACAGTATTTAATACATTGCTTACAGCATTGCACAAGTGCAGCTGTTAGATAACATGGTACTTGTGACCCTTTCAGATTTTACCTGTGCGTTACAAAAAGAAATCTTGTACCAAGGGAAGCTATTCATATCGGAGAACTGGATTTGCTTCCATTCTAAGGTCTTTGGCAAAGATACTAAGGTAAATGAAGTCAAGTGTTATGATGCATTGGACTCGATGATTTTTGCTTAATTCTTTTTTTAATATGGTTGGGGTGATGATATAAATGTTAATAGAAACAATGGGACACTTGTAGAATTAGAAAATTAAAAACGATCCAGTGGTTTCAACCCCACAACCCTGGGTAATGTTGAATTTATTAATAGAAGTGACTATACCAATTGTTAATGCAGCATTAGGTCTACAAAAAGAACCTCAAATCAGCTGGTGGTGGTAATGTAATTTGACTAGTCTTCTCAGTTCAATATGTGTCTCTCTGGAGAAGCTGAGTTAATGAATCAGCAAACTGCTTCCCTTCTAAGCAAGGGTTTAATTGGAGATGGAGCAGGGTGTGACTTGCATGTTTAGTTGTATATCTCAAAGTATTTCAGGAAGCAGATGTCAGCTGCTTTGTGACAGGTCTATGCAAGAACCAGCTTTCTCACAATGGGTTATTTCTCAGTAACCATGAAAACTACTGGAGCCAAGTTACCATCTTTATACTCTAATAACTAATACAATCTCATTTCAGATTAGTATACCTGTGTTGTCAGTGACACTGATAAAGAAAACTAAGACCGCCCTTCTAGTGCCAAATTCCCTGGTTATAACAACAGTCTCTGATAGGGTAAGTGCACATTTTGGGAGAAGCTTCTTAGCACCTTTTAATTCCCCTCCAAGTATGTCTAGGAAAACTAGCTGTTGGGCAGCCTTATCTGAGTGTCACCATAGGATTGAGATATGCTAGTAGTGGTCAGCTTGTAGGGGGAACTCAGTACTGACAGCATCAGTCTTTGATACAAATGATTAAGGCAGATGATAAAAAGTAGCTTGCCATGTTGGATGACACACAATGCCTTTTCTGTGCCTTTGTTCTTAGCTAAAGCAAGCTATGGCAGTCTCCCCAAATGCTGAATAATAATTTTGGTGGTTTTCTTTTCAGTACTTGTTCGTGTCCTTTCTGTCCAGAGACACTGCTTACAAACTATTAAAATCAGTTTGTCAACATCTAGAGGTGAGTGAAAACCTTTTTCAGGTGTGTCTGTGTGTGTTTCCGTATTAGTAGTTGATCAAATGGTATCATTTTAAAATGTGTTTTCAGGATGTTAGTGTTGGCAACAGTCCCAGTCTTCCTTCTCCAGAAAATAGCTTCCGGGCAAATCGCCCAACAACTTTACCACTGGTAAGTTTCATTTTTTAATAAAATTAAAAGCAAAGAACTGATGAGGAAAAATATGGAATGGCTATGAGCCAATATAATTTTCAGTAATAAGATTTTGGTTTTGAGATAGTATTGGAGGCTTTGTAAGAAATTCCTTGCTCCAATTCTGGCATGGATCAGCCTTTGCCAACCTGCTGTTCTTCAGACATTTAAAACTACAACTCTCATCAATCCCAGCCAGAACATGCTGGCTGGGGCTGATGGGAATTGTAGTCAGAAACATCTGGAGGGCAGTGAGCTGACAAAGGCATTAATGGACCATTTCATGCATGATGCACACCCGCATGTACATGCTGAACTTGATGTTATTAAGATTGTTGAAGACTTGATGTCATTATGATTACTGAAAGCTCACTGCAATCAAATGCTTCGCTAATTGCTTACTTGTAAAGCTCCCTGGTCAACCTCTGGCAAGTCACTAGAGCTCTATTCCAACATTCATCATGAGTGACTTGTACAGAGATTTGAAAAGAGAAGCTTCCACATGAACAGCTGTTCATGCATAGGCTTCCACATGATTGATACCAGTCCACAGTCTTGATTGCACAGACAAGTAGATGCTCACACAGAGACTTCCCCTTTCAGATGTCATTGTCAGCATGTGGACATCAAAGATACATCCTTTTTCATGAATTCAATGTGGCTTATCAAATGTAGATGCATTTTCCCCTTAAATGGGCTAATCAATGTTTTATATATTTCAGTAAGGTGGATCACACTTTTTTTTAGAGGTAGTTCTACCCTTTTCCCAAGCAAACCAGATTTTAAGCTTGAGATTTACATGAATATCTTCAGATGTAAAAGCAATATAAATTCATATAAATTGAGCAGAAAGCTATCATAGATCTCTCACCGTGGCCTGGTTCTCAAGACATAGGTTTCCAGGACCACACAAAAATGTGGGTTCCCGGAGAAAAGCTTGCAGCCACTTTCCCCCTCCTCACTCCTTGTTTTACTTCTGTGATGCCCTGAAATAAGCCCAGGTGTGGCTTAATGGGTCATCTGAACCCAGGCTTGTGGTTGGTGAAAAGAGAGCTTAACCAAAAGCCCTAATTTGGGCAACAAGCTAAGCCAATTGTAAGAGAATTGTAACTTCTGGTACTAAGAGGTTTGTACTAAGAGGTTAAATAACATCTGGTGAAGCTCTGGAATCCTTTCCAATTGTATTCCAAGACTTTCAGGTGAATCAAGTTATTTGAAAACTAGATTAGATTGAGAGAGCTTGACTTGATGGATCAAAATCTTTGTGGAACTGCAACCTAAGTTTTCTATTTTCTACTGTGCCACATTGCTTTAGATATGCTTAATATTTGTTACTATTGTGATGTCATTGATCCATATTACTGAAAGTGACAGTGGGGGGTGGCAGCAGAATATTGAACAGACCGTTAATTCTTAACTAACATTTCTGGTGTATCTTTTCTTCAGGATTTCAATGAAGATTTTTCTGAACTGGATGGCATCATCCAACAGCGCAGACAAGAGATGGAAGAATCCAGCAGCACTGGTTCTCAAACTCCAGAACTGGAACCCTTCCAAGGTTTGAATAATAAACCATTTCTGTACTATCCAGAAGTAGAAACTGCAGCCTTTTATCTAGGAATTTAGAGCACTTTCCCAGAGGCTACATACACTCTGTACATTTAAAGCTCATTACTTCCTCCAGAGTCCTGGGAACTGTGCTTTGTTAAGAGTGCTTGAAATTATAGCTCTGTGAGGGGTAAACTGCATTTCCCAGGTTCCTTTGGGAGATGCCATGTGCTTTAAATATGCTTTAAAAGTATGGTGTGCATGCAGCCAAAGAGTGGGAAATGTGGTTGTTGTTTATGTAGTACTTTTTAATGTGCAAAAAGCTTTAAATTCTTTGTAGTGGTTTCAACACATATGTAAGACCTGTCCATATAATGCCTGGTTTTTATTGTATGGAGGGGAGGGGTCAGGCAATAGGTTAGTCCCAACATGCTCTGTGTAAAATCGCACTGTGGATGAAGTATTAGCTATTCAGTAGCACCAAGGGAACATAATTGTGTGAAGCCTCATCTTTTTGAGCACTTAGGCCAAATCAATGTCTTCTCAACATATTCATGCTGATCAGGAATGCTGGAAGTTTCTTTATACCATGTCAAACCATTGGTCCTTCTGGCTCAGAGTTGTCTGCATAATGACTAGCAGTAGATCTCCAGATTTCTGCCAGGTCCTCTCCCAACCCTGCTTGGAGACACCAGGGATTGAACCTGGGACCATACAAAACATGTACACTACACTGAGCTACAGGCCACTTCTTGTCAGTGTTTTGATCAATCACCTTCATACTTTTTGAGGCCACCACCATCAGACATCTCCTCTCTTCCCACCCGCCACAAACGTACAGAATCCAGGCAAACCATTTTTGCCTCTTGGAATCCTGTGCTGAAGTATTATGCAGACTACACTAAAATCTTAATCAATCTGGCTGTTAGGCATCTGCTCCATGGTTCTGACAACCACAAAAATCATGGATGTAAGACATCCTACTGAAATGAGGCTAACTTCACAATAATGTTTATGCACCTGCATTGCACTTTGTGGTGTTATGCAATGCCTTAAGTTGTTCACAGTGTTATTGGACTACGACTCCCATTATGCCTGATAATTGGCCATGCTGGCCAGGAATGATGGGAATTGTCATCTATAACATCTGGAGTACACTGCATTAGTTATCCCAATACTGCATGCATTTGTTTTTAGTTTGAAATGTTTGTTCTTCAACAGATTACCATGTTGTTGAGACCCAGACTCATCTCAAAACCTCCAGGGTGGAGTCAAAGGCTGTCCATACAGATGTTAAGGCTAAACTTTTGTGTGATGATAAAATCAGGAATCTTCCAAGAAATGGTAAATAGAGCAAATCCCCATTTGAAGCTGGTGTTACGGGCTAGGCTGATAGATCCAGGCAGGGTTGGTTTTCAGCAATTAAAAATGATCATAGGTTGAATCCAGAAATGGCCTTCTATATGTGTAAAGTATCTTCTGCTCACAGAGAGTCTCCCTATATTACACATTGTGCAGAACACTGGGAGTGAAAAGTGAAATTACTTCTGCAGGTGTTCTTCTACTTGAGCAAGAACTTATGCAACCTCTTGCCCAAGCAGAAGCCAGAGAACTGCTACAGAATCTACCTCTGATAGCACTAACTCATATGAAAGTATTTGTCAAAGCAAGCCAGCAGCTGCTTCTCTTATGCTCACATTTTTGTGGATCCAGCTCACAGTGGCAAAAAAAATGTATACAGACTTTCACAGTTTTATTTGATCTTAATTTTTGAGGCAAAATTCTGGAAAGATGCAAGAAATGATCACATATTCAAACCTCCTGGTAGAATGTGACATATGAAGCAGAAAGGTGAAAATCAGCATTTCGGTAGGGAGAATTCCTGTTGTGGGTGGGAAGTGAGGAAGGAATAGGCCAAGACTGCACCCATAATTGGAAACTTCTCCCAGCTATGTGTTCCTTTGGTTTACAGCTGGAGTCTACTTATGACACCAGATCTTGCTCTGTGCAGGTTCTGCTCCATGTAGCACAATCATAGCCTTGCCTATTTCTAGAATTCCTCTCTTTGCCCCACTGTTCTGAATAATATCCCATTCAGATCAACTTACAATTTGGAATGCTATCTTACATATGGCTGAGAACATTAGCTCATCAGTCTATTAACCACATATTTAAGCTGTAGGTTTTAATCAAGGCTTCCTTAGGTATAAAGGTGCCCAGTGCTGATGGCTTAACTCTAAACAATGTGCTCAGTTGATTTAGAGCATAATCATATTGCATAATAGACCAAGCCAGTTACCCTTCATTAAGTGGCTTCAGAGCATAACCTGAATTAACATATTGTAATATTTTTAATTAGTGAGGAAGGAACAACAACAACAGTCAACTTGCACCCTATAGTCATTTGGCAGTTGTTGTCCTATGGAGCGTGTCTGGTCGTATCATTTTCAGAGTCTTCAATAAATATTTTATTCTTCTCATAGCTCCTCCTCCTAGAATCCTTGGAGTCCTTTACAGAGTGAATTACCAGAAGTTTTTGACTGTGAACCACATACTTATTCTCTATGCAATTCTGTAAGTATATATAACCCATTCCCCAAACTGCAAGGTTGCAAAAGCAAGACTCTGGGAAACTTTGCTGGCATAAATCTGGGATGCTTTCAGAATGCTGGGCTTCCTGTGGCTAAATAAACAGCTTGCACATTCTCTCCCCCCCCCCCCCTATTAGCTGCACACCAGTAAAGAATCTGAATATGTTCCACAGTACAAATTTCCATTGAGGAAAATGGAAGCAAAAAATGTGTGACCTTTATAAATTGCTCAGGGTTGTGTTATGTGGATAACAGGCTTATGCGATTTTCTGAAAGCATCTTGCCGGACTCCTGGAGGCTGAGAGATAATTTAAAAGACCATGGGTGAATTGGAACAGCCAACAACATTGCAAACCAGGTTACAGATATGTAGGTTGGTGGAGTAGACAGCAGTAGAGCTTCACTGTACACATTCTGCTGTATTCTGGGGTGATATAAGCTGGTTCCCTGGCTGCAGCAAGCAGTGGAGAGTTAAGCACCATTGCATCTTTTAAATAAGGCATAGCCACCTTGCTGCCCTCCTGATGTCATTGGACTACAGCTCCCATCATTCTTTACCATTGGCTGTGCTCGCTAGAGCTGATGGGAGTTCTAGTCCAACATATTCTGAAGGACCCCACATTTGCCACCTCTGTTGTAAAGGATAAAGATCTGGATGAGTTTATATTACCAAATGGAAAACACTTGAGGAAAAATACCTGCAATGTCACTCTGAAAGTCTTTTTGCACGATTGAGCTTTGCTGTCTGAAATTGAGGTACATCAGCTTAATGGGGTGGAAATTTTAACTGTTAAATTCCTAATAGCTAAATGAATGTAACAGCAATTCATTGTGTGGTGATCAAGGGTGTTTTTTTGTCCTCAATCCACCTCCTACAGTGTTTGTGTACTCATTTTCTCGACTTTCTACATGAGATATAAAATCTACATTCTGGAAGAGCAGCTTGGCACCATGGCTTCCTTTGTGGATTCACATACCCATGTGTAAGAATGATTTTGTTGTTGGAATCTTCTTTATCTTTCCAATTTTTGCTATTATAGTCATCCTGCTAGACCTAGCTTCATCATCATCTATCCCATAGTTTCTCCCCCGGAGTTAGGCTTTCATTCTGTTCTTCAAACAGTCATTTTAAATCTGCCGTCTTACATGAGAGTAATTCCCATTGCATTTAATAGGACTTTTTCCTGAGTAGACATGTATAGGATTGCATGTGCATAGTGCACACTATTTTCGGCGTTTTGGTCCTTAACTGACATGAGGTAAAACTAAAATTTAGTCCAGTGCTATATTTCTGTACATTCTCATTCTAGTTGCTTACCTCACCATCTCACAAAACACCAGACATCTCCTTTGTGCATTTTTTAATTGTCTTCTGCTTCCCTTTCCCCACATTTACTCTCCATTTCAGATATCCGATAAAAGAAGGTCTAGGATCTCAACTGCCTCTCAACATTGTTGGTCTCTCTGAGGAGCTAACAGCTAATCTTATCAAACTGGAAAAGGTGACTAATAGAGAACTGTGTAACTAAGAATTGTTGCGTTTTAAAAAAAGTTTCC
Organism: Darevskia mixta; assembly: GCA_034641385.1. Taxonomy (NCBI): domain Eukaryota; kingdom Metazoa; phylum Chordata; class Lepidosauria; order Squamata; family Lacertidae; genus Darevskia; species Darevskia mixta. Next base: position 7,876,955 of record JAWWNH010000126.1, read on the forward strand.
CAAGGTAGCCAGGCCTTCCAAGTCCTAGAAGAGGGATGGGGAACCTGTGATGTTGGACTCACAACTTCCATTAGCCCCAGGCAGCATGGCTAACAATCAGGGATGATGGGAGTTGTTGTCCAACAACATCTGGTGGGCAAAAGGTTCCCCATTCCTGTCCTAAGAAAACAGCTGCTGGTATGTATGAGCATGGAAAGTGAAGTTAATGTTTATAAGGGTGGCATGGTGCTTAACAACCATTCCCAAACTCTTAGCACTGCTTTTGTGCCAGCCCATTTGGCCAAGTAGTGGGGAAAATTCCTACCTGAAGGTTAGGGGAACTGGATCCAGCTGAAGAGCTGGATTTTGATGTCCCCCGGCCTCCACAAGCTACTTTGACAGGTGGTGCGGGTGCCTACCTGTCAGTCACCTGATCTCACCATGACAGGCAAAGCGTTTTCTTTGCTTATATGTCTTGATTTCAAACCATGGTGGTCAAAGGGAATTTGAAACTGAATTGTGCAAAGGAATCAGGGGTTGCAAGTTTCACTTTTTCCCGGAATTGGCTCCACATAGCAGCTCTGAGTGGCACTAATCCCAGTGGGGCTTGCGTTTGGTGCCAACTTTAAATGGCGGCAGATACAAGCCCTGCTCGACAAGGAACAATCTCAGGTGCACTTTAAGATGGATAGATTCTTCCTTTGCAGCTGCATCCTTACCTGTCACACACCTGCCCTAGCTCCAAAAGCTCTCATGTGAGTTTTATTTACAAATAATTTTCATAATTTCTTATGGCTCACTATAAAAGGGCTCTTTGTGGGAATGATTTTGCATTAGCAAAACGCAACATAAGACTTCTGCAGAGCTTCTAATCGTTACCATGGCACTGAGGCTTCTACGGAGGATGGAAAATTTGCCCTTGTGGACACGTTACGCCCTTTTGCAATGTGCAAACGAGCCCTTCATATTTATGACAAACGGCAAAGCCTGCCTTTCTACTTAAAAGAAAAGCCTTAATCAGTCACTCTGTTTCCCAAACAATGTTGTACTTCCAATGGACAGGGGCTTGATTTCTGCCATTTGTTATTAGGAGATTTGCTTATCTAGTTTCCTGCTCCCTGCAGATGGTACTCGTTTAGGTTCATTTGCTAACAGTCGAAACAAATGAACTTGCTAACCTCTACCAGGGAGATTGAACGGAGCCTAAAACTAGGTGTGGTGGCCCCTTCATACTGCACTGTACAAATCTCTGTTACAATCAAGTTAATTCAGACCGAGAGGTTTTCCCCTGAGTACTTTTCTATTCAGTGTTGTACTTCCCCAAGAATAGTTCCACATCCAAAATTCAAAAAGTTACATGATGACGTGGTTCAGAAACCACAGAAAACGTCTATTTGCTGCTGTTTTTCTGCAATGTGTTCACTAGTACCGGTATAGAGGCAATAGACCAGAGATGGGGAAGCTGTGGCCCTTGAGATGTTGCTGACTCCGCTTCCATCAGCCCAAGCCAGCAGGACTAGTGGTGAGTTGCAGCATCTCAAAGGCCACAGGTTCCTCACCCCTGAAACAGACAACAGAAACCTCCTAAGGTATTTCTCTTCCCCATCAACAAATAGTCATCACACAGACGAGCAGAATCTTCATAGACCTTGGGGAAGAGGCACTTGAAGCATGCTAGTTGACCTCAGGATACTTTCCCCAGTGATTCTCCATTTAAAAGCCTCCCTGAGGATGGATGAGAACTGTTTGTGCAAACCATTGCTACAGAGTTTATAAAATTTAATCTGCAGGCTGCTTGGATTTAACTGGATTGAGTGCCTTGACTTCAGAGAAAATACTCCAGTTAAGCAAAGCGTATAACACTGGACTGTTCATCTGTTGTGCAAGTGGCTGCAAGTTTTATCCAAACCCTTTCTTTTGTATTTTTCTTTCCTTATTAAAGATCCAAAGCAATTTACAAAAGCTACTTGAAGATGGCGAATGAATTGCCAGCTACCTTCATTCATACTACGTTTTCTTCCTGATAAGCAACTCTAAATGTGACATCAGACTCTGCAGGCCAGGGTGTTATGTCCTTCAACTGACTCCAAAAACTTCACTCTCCACTTGACCGTGGAAGTTGGAATCTGTGCAATAAAGTGTCTCTATTCAGAGGATGATGCCTTTCTATTACCTATAACGTTGTGAATAACTGGGAAGACTGATCTTGGTGCTTTGTTATATTACTTAAATCCACAGTAATTCTACTTTCTTTGTGTGACTTTCAGACTTAATATTGTGTGACTAAGAGTAATGCTTTGTGCGGATGTATCATTTGCTGTACAATCATGTCTGGAAAGTTATGTGTCTTTCACATGCATGTATTGCCCAGCTTGTTTCATTTTTCTTTTTTTGCCGAAACAGAAATTGGGCACGTGACTGACGTGTTAAGCAGCTGGACCCAATGGGCTTCATTCTGCGAGGTGCTGAGCAAAACACCGTTCCCACTTTGCTCATGTTCTTCACTGGTAGGAGGTGACACATTCCGTGCAGACTTGCCAAATGGCCCTATTCTGCATGCCATTCTGCTGTCAAAGAAATGTAGCAATGAGTAAAGTTTTTCTGGAAGAGCATCCATTGCTAATGGGCCACCCCCCAAGTCAGAATGTTCTTGAAGGCTCATTAGCAAGGCTAATTGAAAAGCTGACAACCCTAGTTGCATAGGGTTGGTCCAGATGATGGATGGGTGCATTAAACTTGGTCTGGGCCTAGCCCATAAATTTTACTGGAGCAGAAATATACCAGCAGAATTTAGCCCATTTAACTGGTCTGCAGATACCTAAATTAATAATTGCTTTCATGTACTTAATTTCTGTATCAGGATATCTGACACCTAATTACCATATTTATTTTTGAAAATGCACTTGAAGTACTCCAAAAACTGACACAGTTCAATTAATTATTTATCATATATATATATTTAAAAGGAATATCACCATCGTACAATTTTGTTCATTAAGTTGATTTCTACGAAAGCTGAGGGTGTCTGGATTGCCCCCAGGTGGAATAATTTATAAACTGGCTAAAGCTGCAGTCCTAACCTTTGAGTAAGCACCACTAATTTAAAAGGACTCCTGAGTAGGCATGGTTAAGATTGCACTGTAAATTGGCCAACTTGGATTTCAGTTTAATCCCAAATGAAGGGGCTTTTTTAAAAAATAAAAAATAATATTGACTCTAGGTACATGTGTTACTAGGTTTGGGGGTTGCAATCTGTCATTTAATTGTGTTGCTTAATTGTGTGGCTAGCTAGTGATTACAAATTCCCAAAGATTATGTGATGGTATATAACTTCAATTATTATTAATAATAATAATTGTAACTCCATGGTATTTTGATCTACGATGGAACCATTATTTTTAGTGCTGTGTTGGCAATTTCTCCTGCATTTATTCCAACCATTTCCCACCAGTGTGAAAAGGAATTGCATTAGGACATTTCCAAATGGATGAAATAAATTTTGATGAAATACTCTTGGAAAGGATGCAGGGCTTTGGATGTGCTTACCTTACTTTTGAGGTGTCTGCGAGTGTCTTTCATTCCGCAAACCATCTCAACACTAGTTTGCACTTCTGTAGCCTTCACGGGTGCCTGCACTTCAATTAAAGCCCAGGGTAAGACACGAAGTAAGTCCTCACATGGGACTTTTTCAGATCAGTAAGTGCAGGCAGCCAGGCAGGCTGCAGAGTGCTGAAGAAATGTTCCCTGGGAATAAAAAAAAATTCCACATGCACTACCCTTAAAATTAGCTGGAAACCCTGTATTGACTGAAATTCTAAGGAAATTTTCAAGTACCCTAAGAACAGGACAGAAAAATGGAAGCTTCTTTTACAGAGGAAAGAATTTTTTGAGAAACTGAAGGACAGATATCAACACAGCACCACTTTTTGCCACTAGAATATCCATAGCCCATATTCTGCCGCATACTACTGTCTTCACGGTGCCTTACCAGTGGAAAACCTGGTAATACATTAGTTTTGGCTAGATGAGTTGGTTCATATTAATATTATTTAAAATAACTCGGATCTATAAAATACAGTGTTTTGTTTACATAGTAGAGAGACTACCTTATCATTTCTGTGAAATGTAACTTATTCATTTTTAAAATAAACTTTCTAAAACTGCAGTGTGTGTGCGAATATGTATTCAAGTGTGTCTGACCTGGAAGCTAATTCTGCACGTGGTTAGCTGATCGCAATCTGAACGTGAGACAGAAGGGTGATAATGGCCAAAAAAAAGAGGCCAACGGGATCATAACCTGCTTTAAGAGAAACATAGTTTCCAGGGAAGGGGTGTAACAGTTCCACTTAATTCTGCTCATGCCATCTGAAGTACTGTGTCCAGTTCTGACTGCCGTACTTTAAGAAGGATATCGACAAATAGGAATGGGTTCAGAGGAGGGCTCCGAGGGTGGTCAGCACTATGGAAAATGTTGAAGGCACAGAGAAGGCTTGAAGAAGAGAGTGGGAATATGTTAGCAGCACTCTCCAAATACCTAAAGGATGTCACATAGAAGAGGGCAAAGACTTGCCGTCTGCTGCCCCCAAGGACAGGACTAGATCTAAGAGGCTTAAGTTACAGGAGGATGGATTTCTGCTGAAGCTTAGGAGAAACTTCTTCACGATAAGAGCAGTTCATCAATGGGTCCAGTTACCTAGGGAGGTGATGAGATCTCCCTCACTGCAAAGTGTTGAGTAGAGGATGAATAGATGCTTGAGTTCTGAATTTCCTGTATCGAGCAGGGAGTTGGAAAAGACACCCCCCCCCCAATTCTTTGATTGTAGCATTGGGTCATACGGAGATATGAAGTGTAATAGAGGCCTTGGGTAATATTCTACGTGCAAATAAAGTCATCTGTGGATGCCAGGCAATTTTATGTAACCAGAGTTTTAGAGAAATTGTTTCCTAAGACAAATGAACAAGAGAGACTTATCAGAAATCCCGTTTAAACTTCATAGTCCAAAACTCTTATTATTTTACCAGGTGATGCCAGTACACTCTCAAGCCTGTCCTGGCAAGGTTTTTAAAAAAGAGAGCAGGGATTAGTCGTCTGAATTTTTCTTCCATTGCCACATTGTGGCCACACCATTGCTGCAATTACAGAATCCCAGTGTGCTCACAGCTGCTTGTGAGCAGAAATCATAGAATTGCAGAGTTGGAAGGAACCACGAGGGTCATCTAGTCCAACCCCCTGCAATGCAGTAATCTTTTGCCCAAAGTGGGCCTCAAACCCACAATCCCGAGATTAAAAGTTTCATGCTCTACTGACTGAGCTATCCCAGTAGTCCAATAACAGTATTTCCCCTCCCATGGCCATCAAAGACAGAATGAGTAATGCAAAAGATACGTAAATCAGCTTAATTTGGGGGGGGGGGCAACTATGCAGAGCTGTAGAATTTGGCTCTTCTTGGCACATAATTTTTAAGTCTTAATTTTTTAAAATATTTGGTTGAGTCATACAGAGAAGCTGCAGGTGGAGCAGAGTTCACCTGGGAACCATGTTTCTTTTCATGCTATTGCCTTCCCATCCTTGAAACTCAAGATGCCTTGCACCTGACTGGGTTTTCCCATACTGATGCAAGTCACATCATGGGTTTCCAAGGTGTCATTTTGCTGCTATTGAGCAAACCAGGACCGGGTGTAGAAAGTGGCCTTTGTCCTACATGGCAACATTCCAGCAAAGGTAAGTCCAGATGGGAGCAAACATGTTAGGTAAGGATATTGTGCAATGGCAAGATCTGGACACTGACTTAATCGTTATGTATTTAAGCTTGCAGGTGTGTTGCCCTTTAAACAAACTGCATGAGCCCCAGCAGAAGCAGACAAAAGACACTTCAAGGTAATAGCGTGTAGACTTTTTTGGTTTAAAAAAGCTACCACCCTATTTAAACACAACTCTATATCTCTCAATTTACTTGTATAAAGGGCATTGACAATTCCACTCATAGAATCCCACACCTGGAATACTGTTTCCAGTTCTGGGCACCACAATTGTTGACAAGCTGGAACATGTGCAGAGGAGGGCAACCAAAATGATCAAGGGTCTGGAAACTAAGCCTTATGAGGAACGGTTGAAGGAGCTGGGTATGTTGAGCCTGGAAAAAGGGGGACTGAGAGAAGATATGATAGCCATCTTCAAATATCTCAAGGGCTGTCACATGGAGGAGGGAGCAAGCTTGTTTCCCCTGCTCTGGAGGGTAAGACTCCAACCAATGGCTTCAAGTTGCAAGAAAGGAGATTCAGACTAAACAGGAAGAACTTTCCAACAGGAAGAGCTGTTCAACAGTGGAACGGTCTCCCTTGGGAGGTGGTGGACTCACCTTCCTTGGAGGTTTTTAAGCAGAGGTTGGATGGCCATCTGTCATGGATGCTTTAGTGGAGATTCCTGCCTTGCAAGGGGTTGGACTAAATAATAATGGTAATATTTTTTTTATTTGTACCCTGCCCATCTGACTGGGTTCCCCCAGCGACACTGGGTGGCTTCTATCAATAAAAACATTAAACATTAAAAAGAAAAACTTCCCTATACAGGGCTGCCTTCAGATGTCTTCTAAAAGTTGTCAATATTTATCTCCTTGACGTCTGACGGAAGGGCGTTCCACAGGGTAGGTGCCACTACCAAGATGACCCTTGGGGTCCTTTCTAACTACAATTCTAGGATCCTAGGTAGTTTGGCCTTTAGACCAAATGTCGTGGCCAGTGAGGCAGTGCAGATGGCACTCCTCTGTTTCCCAAGATAGCAAGTCCCTCTTGCTTACTGGAGAGGATAAGCAGGGCACGGAGGGAGCTGTGGTGTATGGCAGCGATGCCAGCCTGATACTCCTGCCATGATGGATTTTACTGAGCTCCCAATGCCTGGCCCTTCTCTGTCTTGGTAAGCAGCAGCAACCCACTGCATTGGAAACCGGAGAAGACAATAGAACCCTACCCATGTTCTCTTCTGCAAACAGAACAGGCCACCTCACAATACATTTAATAAACCAGGATTTTTTTCTGGCCTATATCTTGGAGGGCTGTGTGGTGTAGTGGTTAAGAGCGATAGACTCGTAATCTGGGGAACCGGGTTCGCATCTCTGCTCCTCCACATGCAGCTGCTGGGTGACCTTGGGCTAGTCACACTTCAGAGAAGTCTCTCAGCCCCACTCACCTCACAGAGTGTTTGTTGTGGGGGAGAAAGGGAAAGGAGAATGTTAGCCGATTTGAGACTCCTTCGGGTAGTGATAAAGCGGGATATCAAATCCAAACTCCTCAAAAGAATGAAGTTTTGTTGATACAGTTTACTGTGGACCACCTTTGTAGCTGGAAGTGGATGCATCTGGCAGATTACTTGCAGCAGCCGCACTAAATACATGTGGTAGTTGTGCTGGGTTTGTTACTCTCCATGAACCCTTCCAAAATGAAAATATTGCTTAATATGCGCCGCCATATTCTCTAGCAACTACCTTCGACTGCATTCTGCTCTGGTTTTTCTGACCGTTCACGGCCAGTAAGATCTGCCTTTTCTGGCATTTGTTGTTGCTTTTATGTACTGGTATATCTCTATTTATTTATTGTCATTATTTGCTTAAAAATCTCAAAGCAGTTCACAGTATGCACAAAGCCATTAAAATCAATAAATAACGAGTTAAAACATCCAAATAGTCACATCATCCCAACAACAGCAGCAGCCAGAACAACAAAAATAATTCAGTATCAACAGTCGGAAAATGCTGGGGTAAACTGAAATATCTGTGGCTATTTGCAAAATACCCCATTGTTGATGCTCTCATGATCTCCATATGGCACTCAGTTCCACAAATTGGGCAGCACAACTTGGAAACTGAGGTGTTCCAAAACTTGGTTGCGATCCAGCATTTTGACCCCGGTCTCTTTTCTGGCATTTGTAACATGGCAACGCTCCTAACGAAACTCAAGATTCCAATATTGGGCTTGGCTGCCACGCTTAAAAATTATACCCTGCTGCCGCACCCACAGAAATAATTAATTGGTATCACATATTTTTACTGCTTACGTACTGGCACTAGGAGGTAACAGGTGTCGGCATCAGTTGCTCAGGTAAACATGGACCAAATTGGTAGGACCTAGATGGAAGCGAGTTACATCAGCCATGACTTGGAGCAATATTACAGGTCACAAGATGCTTCGGAAATGGCTCTGATGCTGAGCTTCGATAGCTCTACAGCATCTAAAAGCAGTTCCAATAGAGATGCAGACTGGGAAAGAGTTCTACTGAAAGGCTTGTTGGAAGGGGAAGGTCTTCAGTAGGTGCTACAAAGGGCAGGTAAAGGTAAAGGGACCCCTGACCATTAGGTCCAGTTGTGGACGACTCAGTTTGCGGCGCTCATCTTGCTTTACATACAGCTTCCGGGTCATGTGGCCAGCATAACTAAGCCGTTTCTGGCGAACCAGAGCAGCGCACGGAAACACCGTTTACCTTCCTGCCAGAGTGGTACCCATTTATCTACTTGCACTTTGATGTGCTTTCGAACTGCTAGGTTGGCAGGAGCTGGGACTGAACAATGGGAGCTCACCCCGTCGCAGGGATTTGAACCGCCGACCTTCCGATCAGCAAGCCCTAGGCGGTTTAGACCACACCGCCACCCGCATGTACTGCAACACAAAAGTCCTGATTCCTATATTGCACAGAATAGACCTGATACGATGGTACCTGAAGAGCAGAATGATTGATTGGTGCGAGTTGATCTTTCAGGTACATTACAACAAGCAGGCAATTGAGGGGGAAGTGGTCAGAAGTGTAATCTCATATTTTCGATCTGATCTGATCCTTGTATTTGTGTCTTTTTTAAAAAAAAAAAATTAATTGAGTTTTATAAATACAAAAAGCGAAAAAAAGTAAAATCGAAAACATAGAAGCACATAGACATACAAAAAAACCCTGCTATTTACACAAACAAGAATCGTACCAACCCTGCGTGACTGCCCATCACCACTGCTTCCCTCCACCCCACCGTGACGTCCGTATGTTTTAAATTTAATACCAAACATTGCAATCTTGTGGTTTGTTGCATTTTGTTCGCTTTATAATGTGATTTATCAATAGGCTCTATTACACTTTATTTGTGTCTTTTGGGGACGGGGCAGGAAAGATCTATCTAGTTATCTATGTATAGGGAAGTTTTTAATGTTTGATGGTTTATCATGTTTTTAATATTCTGTTGGGAGCCGCCTAGAGTGGCTGGGGTATAAATAAATTGTTATTATTGTTATTATTAATAATTATATTATTATTATTTTTTAAATGACTTTTTAATTTTCATTTCTTTGAAGAAAAAACTTTGTAATAAAATTGGTCCGTTTCTCAGTTTAAAAAAGGTGTTTGTGGGAGGGCAGTCAGAGTTTGAAGGGACCCCAAGGGTCATCTAGTCCAACCCCCTCCAATGCAGGAATCTCAGCTAAAGCATCCATGACAGATGGCCATCCGACCTCTGCTTAAAAGCCTCCGAGGAAGGAGCCCACCACCTCCCGAGGGAGACCGTTCCACTGCCGAACAGCTCTTACTTTCTGAAAGTTTTTTGTGATGTTTAATCTGAAGGTTATTGCTTTGCTGTTTCTGTTTTAACTCCTTGTGCTTTTTATTGTACAGTGGTACCTCGGGTTAATGATAATAATAATAATAATAATAATAATAATAATAATAATAATAATAATAATAATTTCTTATTTATACCCCACCCATCTGGCTGGGTTTCCCCAGCCACTCTGGGCGGCTTCCAACAGAACATTAAAATGCAATACTCTATTAAACATTAAAAGTCTCCCTAAACAGGGCTGCTTTCAGATGTCTTCTAAAGGTCTGGTAGCTGTTTCTCTCTTTGACATCTGGAGGGAGGGCGTTCCACAGGGCAGGTGCCACTACCGAGAGGGCCCTTTGCCTGGTTCTCTGTAACTTGGCTTCTCGTAGTGAGGGAACCGCCAGAAGGCCCTCGGCGCTGGATCTCAGTGTCCGGGCTGAACGATGGGGGTGGAGACGCTCCTTCAGGTATACTGGACCAAAGCCATTTAGGGCTTTAAAGGTCAGCACCAACACTTTGAATTGTGCTCGGAAACGTAGTGGGAGCCAGTGTAGGTCTTTCAAGACCGGTGTTATGTGGTCTCGGCGGCCGCTCCCAGTCACCAGTCTAGCTGCAGCATTCTGGATTAGTTGTAGTTTCCAGGTCACCTTCAAAGGTAGCCCCACGTAGAGCGCATTGCAGTAGTCCAAGCGGGAGATAAGTAGAGCATGCACCACTCTGGCGAGACAGTCTGCGGGCAGGTAGGGTCTCAGCCTGCGTACCAGATGGAGCTGGTAGACAGCTGCCCTGGATACAGAATTAACCTGCGCCTCCATGGACAGCTGTGAGTCCAAAATGACTCCCAGGCTGCGCACCTGGTCTTTCAGGGGCACAGTTACCCCATTCAGGACCAGGGAGTCCCCCACACCTGCTCGCACCCTGTCCCCCAAAAACAGCACTTCTGTCTTGTCAGGATTCAACCTCAATCTTTGAGTTAAGTACGCTTCAGGTTAAGAACTCCGCTAAGAACAGAAATCGTCCTCTGGCGGCGCAGCGGCAGCAGGAGGTCCCATTAGCTAAAGTGGTGCTTCAGGTTAAGTACGCTTCAGGTTAAGAACGGACCTCCGGAACGAATTAAGTACTTAACCCAAGGTACCACTATATTTTTATCTTGTGGACTACCCTGAGATCTTTTGAGGTATATACATGCATTCTTTATTTCGGTCCAAAGACCCACAAAAGCATTTTCAAAAGCAAAAAGAAAAGAGAAATACAGGGAAAGGTTTCGAAGGTGGTCACTATGTTTTATCCAGAGCATGTGGGCTTCTGTTTCTTATTACTTCTGAGAGGAACTGGATATAAATCTAATAAATAAAATAAAAATAAATAAAATAGATGGACAATCCTGACAGCGGACTGTTCACTTTCCATTTAGGGAAGCTTTTAATGACTGATGTTTTAATGTATTTTTAATCTATTGTTGGAAGCCGCCCAGAGTGGCTGGGGAAACCCAGCCAGATGGGCAGGGTATAAATAAATTTATTATTATTATTATTATTATTATTATTATTATTATTATTATTATTAAGCAGCTCTGCTGCTACATCCTTGGATCCTTCAGCCATCCTTCCAGAAACCACAGAATTCGTCCCTAACCATTTAGCATGATGCTCTCCCCAGAAAGGTCCACCCCACACTTCATTCTATGTTTGCTTTTTCGTGGGCCCCAACAATTTTTATTTTCCAATCGTTATTTTTAGGGTACTACTGCTTATCATTATAAAACATTTGTCTGCTAGGCTGTTCTGTTTATAACTGCTCCCCCCCTTAAGCTAGTTGCATGGGTTTATTATTTATATTGCCAGGCTTGATTGTTTTTTAATAGAAAAGTAGGATAAGCAAGGAGCAAAACGCTACCTCGCTTAAGCAAGTTTATTTCAGCAGGGGACTAAATCCACTCTCCCTAAACAACTGTGTTGAGCTTTGACAAGATAGATAGAACAGATGCAGGTCAAGAATGTTAAGGCAATTGCCAGTTCCTGTACTCTTAAATAATAGGATTTGATGAGGTAATTTTCCATTGAGAAGGCATCTTGCCAATGCTTAGCAGGAGATTGGGAGGCAATAATTTGAATGTGCTGCCAAGTGAAAAATTAAAAATTAACTCTCTCCTTTGTGGTAGTCACAGATATGTAGAAAATGGGTCTTTCCAATATAAAAGCAAAAGAACTGGAGGCTGCAACCTATGATGAATGTTAGCCTGAAATAAATGTGTAGAATTAGACATAACCCTTGCCTCGCCAGCATAATGTCACAGGCCACAATGTTCTAATAGTATGAAAGACAGATTGGTGTGCTATAAGGGAGGTGAATTATTTCACAACTTAATTTTTCCAAGATTCATCTGTGCGTCACAATAAAGAAACTGAATACCAATGTGGCACAACCGATAGAAAATATAGAGAAGGGAATAGTTTGGACTCTGGTCGATTGTTCGTGTTTATTACTCGTTGATACTAAGGAATGAGGAATAATGATTTATTGGCCAAGTATCAATCATACTTGGAATTTTGCTTCGACTACATTGCAATGTAAAGAAAACGTACCTCATACAAACACTATTCCCCTCACAATACAACAGCACAACAAGGAACCCCATACCACCAACTGAACTCCCTTCCGCACACAACTACGAATTTGGTTGATGGCACAAGGAAAAAAAACTATTCCTGTGCCTAGACGTTTTTGTGTATAGAGTCCTGTAACGACGTCCGGATGGAAGTAAATGAAACGTGATGACCAGGATGCGAAGGGTCTGCGACAATTCTCTCTGCTCTCTTCCTGGCTCGAGCAGCATAAAGTGTCTCTATTGGAGGCAAACTAACACCAATTAAAGGTAAAGGGACCCCTGACCATTAGGTCCAGTCGTGTCCGACTCTGGGGTTGCAGCGCTCATCTCGCGTTATTGGCCGAGGGAGCCGGCGTACAGCTTCTGGGTCATGTGGCCAGCATGACTAAGCCGCTTCTGGTGAACCAGAGCAGCGCACGGAAACGCTGTTTACCTTCCTGCCAGAGCGGTTCCTATTTACTTGCACTTTGACGTGCTTTCGAACTGCTAGGTGGGCAGGAGCTGGGACCGAGCAACGGGAGCTCACCCCGTCGCAGGGATTCGAACCGCCGACCTTCTGATCAGCAAGCCCTAGGCTCTGTGGTTTAACCCACAGCACCACCTGGGTCCCTAACCAATTACCCTCTCTGCAATTCTTACTGTTCATTGGAGCCTTTTCTTGTCCAGCTTGGAGGCTGTGCCATACCAAGCAGTAATAGAATTACAGAGAACAGTTTCAATGGTACCTCTGTAAAATTGGATCAACAATTCTTGGGGCAATTTAAATTTTCTTAGTTGTCGCAATAAATACAATCTCTGGTGGACCTTTTTAATAATATTATTGATGTTGCCTGACCAATTTAAGTTTTGAGAAATTATAGAGCCCAGGAACTTAAAGGACTCTACTACTACAACCATGTTACCAAGAATGGAAAGTGGCAGCGAGATGGGAGAGTGCTTTCTAAAATCGATTATCATTTCCGCTGTCTTTTGGGCATTTAGCACCAAGTTATTCCTGCTGCACCACGAAACAATACTAAAATGCATAATAACACAATAAAACCCTTGGAAACTTCACCCTTCCACAGTCAAAAGTCAGCAAAAAAGAAAGAGAGACAAACACACTTTGGGTGTCCATCCCTTTGATGCTTCTGAATGCCAGTTGCTGGAAGCCACAGGAAAAGAAAGTGTGTGGGGGGGTCGGATCCTGCTCATGGGTTTATCAAAAGAGGCATCTGCTTGGCCACTGTGAGAACAGGATGCTGGACAAGATGGGTCATTTGCCTGATACAGCAGGACTTTTCCTTATGCACTTACCTAGCTACATATTATGAAAGGCATAAAAACAGATGTACCGCTTCGGACCGGCTGAAATCAGTCTACTTGGAAACTTTGAACGTTGCCTTCAAACACTGCTGTCTTGAGATAATATGTCATAAAAATATATTATACAATCACCGAGGGAAAAGTGTCATAAAATGAGCAGATATTTAAATATGTCTCGGCACAGAAATAACATCATCCTGGGAAGGCTCTATTTGAGGGGTTTTACCCAGTACAGTCATACCTCGGAAGTCGAATGGAATCCATTCGACTTCCAAAACGTTCGGAAACCAAGGCGTGGCTTCCGATTGGCTGCAGGAAGCTCCTGCAGCCAATCAGAAGCCACAGAAGCTGCGTAGGATGTTCGAGTTCCAAAGAACGTTTGCAAATCGGAACACTCACATCCAGGTTTGGGAGCCAAAATGTTCGAGTTGCAAGGCGTTCGTCAACCAAGGTACGACTGTAATTATTTAGGGAAATTAAGATAACGCCTTAGTCCTTCGATAATGTTTCACGTTTCCTCTTTCTGGCTACTTATGTTTCCCTACATTTATCAGCTGAGTGCCATAAACATGGTTGATATATTTATTATTTATTAAAATCTAGGACTTTGAATCGGTGCAACCGAGGTGCAGGCAGCAATTCTGTGGGATTTCTGCTATCAGCCATAGGATTGGGCTGACAACAGAAAAACCACTTAATATTTGTACCTTATACTTTCTCTTATCTATATTTGATGCCATTTCTTGCTATAAAGATGCGAGCTTTTAATCAAGAGTTATGTTGGCAAAACAGCCTGAAAGCTTCGATTTGCCTCAGCCAGGCTAAGGCGGGCATTTGGCTCGCTCGTATACAGAATTCTCGCTAGCTGCCACTCCTGTACAAATACAGTCAGTAAATCCTTGAGTAATCCTTCAATTTGCTTTTGGTCCACCATTTCAGGAAGTTTGAATGTGGAATGCACACGGCAAGCCAAAAACTAGGGTGCAGAGAGGTCTGTCCTTGCTGCTTTTTCCATATTACAGAGATCTACCATGTCATGGGTTTTGGAGCTAGTTACAGTGGTAAAGGAGACATCTCTTGCCTCTCTTCCTCAGAGAACCGATTAATAAGAAGTGGCAGTCTTTGGTTTATGCCGCAATGTTTTAAGATTCATCTGCAACCAGAACAGGTAATAAAAAGAGGCAGAGCACAATACATGGATGGACCAGAGTGACATTTAAATTACAGATCTCGACAGAGAAGGAAACCTGATAGAACTGATTCGGGTGAGTCTTCTTGCCCAGGAGGAGAGGGAAAACGAAAACATGATCCCTGTGCCCCTTATATAATCCACTAGCTCCACCTCGCACTTGGACCTAACCTGCAGACACACATTGAACAACAGAACTTTTCCCCTGCTCCCCAACCATGAGATGTTCCCCGCCAGGGATGTAACAAGGCACCAATTTCCATTCTCACCAATGTTAATTGCATGCAGCGCTGTCTCTCCTATGCTGCAATTCGGCTTCTAACAAAAACTATGCCGTTTGTCTCACTGCCCACGGTGGGGGAATTTTACATAGTTGTTACATTACTCCACAACATTCATTCTGATGCAAAGCTAGGTAAAGGTGAAGGACCCCTGGACAGTTAAGTCCAGTCAAAGGCGACTATGGGGTGGCAGCACTCATCTCGCTTTCAGGCCGAGGGAGCTGGCATTTGTCCACAGACAGCTTTCCGGGTCATGTGGAAAGCTGACTAAACTGCTTCTGGAACACCATGACGGAAAGCAGAGCGCACGGAAATGCTGTTCACCTTCCCGACGCAGCGGTACCTATTTATCAACTCGTGCTGATATGCTTTCGAACTGCTAGGTTGGCAGGAGATGGGACAGAGCAACGGGAGCTCACCCCGTCGCGGTGATTCGAACCACCGACCTTCCAATCAGCAAGCCCAAGAGGCTCAGTGGTTTGCAGACTGTTTGCAGACTGAAAATGGCAAATACCAATTGCATTCACTGGGTTGCTTTCCGTTGCTTTCCGTTCTGGACTTAGTAGACAAAGTTGGCTCCCATTTCCATCGGAATTCTCCGATATTCCTACTCACTGCCAATAGCTCCACAGAGACTGTCGGAGTGGTTTGATCATTTGTCACAGCAGTACGGAAAAGCACCGTGTTGCAGAAACATACCCATTCTTCAATAGCAAAGGCAGGCACAATACATACTTGCCCAGTTCACCAACCCAGTCATTAGTTTCTAAGCCGGAAACTAGGCAAAGGATTGCAAAGAAGCAAAGCTCTCATGGCACAGCTTGCATTCTCACCTACCTCAATGTATTTGTTAGTTTTTCTAACCTCAGTCAAGCAAACATGTATCACTTTTAAAAAGAAGAAAAAAGAAAGGTGTCGGATTAACTGGTGTTCTAAAGGAACTCAGAAACAGAACGGAGGTAGGCCTGGTAACTTTTGCTGAACAAACAGCAATAGCATTAGCACCAGCACAGTCTGGCAGATTGCCTGTTACATGGGAGTAAGCAAACACACCTGTGTATATTTGCCAAAACAATATGGTGTACGGTTCATGGCGGAAAACGGCTGCTAGATTGCAGTTAAACCTAAAAAAAGCTATTTTCATCTTGCTTGTTGGAGCTGCGGGTATGTGCAGAATGATATTAATCAACTGAGACTTAAGCTGACTGAAGTAGATGTAATTATCAGCTAAAAAAAAACACAAACCAATGTCCCCAGCTGTGCTGGAACGTAGAAGAGCTCATAAAAGTAGAGGCTTGCATTTCACACATCTGCCTTAATGAATGCAGAGGCTGATCCATTGTGACCTCATGAGAAGAAAAAGAGAGAACCGAGAAAACTAACATTCCTCCTCCTAGGATCAAGTATATTTTTCCCACTGACCAACAGTGACACCTAAAGGCTACAAAATAATAATAGAAGCAGCTCCTAGCAGCACGTCGCAGGACTGGTTTCCTCTTCCTCTAAGCTTGAGTTTTCATCTAATCTATGGATATAACCCACCCATTTCTATCCTCATTCAAACGTTAGTGGAATGACCTGGGAGTTGTCCACTAACACCTTGTGCAAAGGAATGAATGGGAAACACCAAAATATTGTTGCAGCTACTGCCTATTTTATTCTAGAGTGATAGTTGTGTTAGCCTATTTTGGAGGTGGAGGAGGGAGATTCTCATAGCACCTTAAGGAGTAACAAATTTATTTTTAAAAATATTTTTAATATTTAATGCTGTATTGTTTTTAACACTCGATTGGGAGCCACCCAGAGTGGCTGGGGAAACTCAGCCAGATGGGCAGGGTACGAATAATAAATTATTATTATTATTATTATTATTATTATTATTATTATTATTATTATTATTACAGACCCTGCAAGTGTCCCTATCTTCCAGGGACGGTCCTGGATTTACAGAAGCCGTCCCAGTTTCTGATTTGATCCCGCTTTTCCTTGGGACATCCCTATTTTCATTGGAAACATGTTGGAGAGGATGTCTCTCTTTTCTTTGGAGAAATGTTGAAGGGTATGGAATAAAACGTAAAGGTAAAGGACCCCTGACAGTTAAGTCTAGTCACAAACGACTCTGGGGTTGTGGAAACCGAAGTTCCACTGTATTTGCAAAAAGGCAGGTGAAGCCTCATGTTCTCCCTCCGTGCCGTTATGATGGCATGAAGGGCAATGTCTGCATGTGGCTTTTGTGGGACGCAAACAGATATAAAGCAAAATATGGGACAAAACACACTGGAACAAATTGATGCAAAAAAACACAACACGCAGCAACCCCCTAACTAACCCAGCATACTTAAACACTCTATCTGGATAGCGCAGTTGGTTAGGGCATGGTGCTGATAACACCAGGGTCAGAGGTTCGATCCCCATATGGGACAACTGCTTATTCCTGCATTGCATGGGGTTGGACTAGATGATCCTCGGGGTCCCTTCCAACTCTACGATTCAGTGGACCATGTCATTCTTTTAAAAGCCTATGCTGGACTGGTGAGCCCATAAAGGACATTCACAAACAATGGTCACATGGTTGATGTCCCTTCAGCTTTCCTACACGGAAACTTGAGCCACGTTCAGAACAATTCACATAAGGGTCAAAGGAATAAACCGGGATCCTGAGAATTCAGAGTGGATCCAGCTCGAAACAGGTCAGGTTGACATTTCTTCAGCTGATCCCGTGTCCAAGGAGGGATCGTGGCGCGTGGTTCTTTTGGACTTGCGGCTTACAGCATCCTATCAATCATGGCATTAAAGGTAAAGGGACCCCTGACCATTAGGTCCAGTCATGTCCGACTCTGGGGTTGCGGAGCTAATCTCGCTTTATTGGCCGAGAGCCAGCGTACAGCTTCCGGGTCATGTGGCCAGCATGACTAGCCGCTTCTGGCGAACCAGAGCAGCGCACGGAAATGCTGTTTACCTTCCTGCCAGAGTGGTACCTATTTATCTACTTGCACTTTGATGTGCTTTCGAACTGCTAGGTGGGCAGGAGCTGGGACCGAGCAACGGGAGCTCACCCCATCGCAGGGATTCGAACCGCCAACCTTCTGATCAGCAAGCCCTAGGTTCTGTGGTTTATCCCACAGCGCCACCTGGGTCCCACAATCATGGCATTAGCATGTACAAAATGTTAGCACAGGCTTCCTCAACCTCGGCCCTCCAGATGTTTTGAGACTACAATTCCCATCATCCCTGACCA
Organism: Darevskia mixta; assembly: GCA_034641385.1. Classification (NCBI taxonomy): domain Eukaryota; kingdom Metazoa; phylum Chordata; class Lepidosauria; order Squamata; family Lacertidae; genus Darevskia; species Darevskia mixta. Next base: position 7,895,127 of record JAWWNH010000126.1, read on the forward strand.
CTGGTCCTGCTAGCTAGGAATCATAGGAGTTGTAGGCCAAAAACATCTGGAGGGCCGAAGTTGAGGAAGCCTGTGTTAGCAGGTAACCGAGCCGGTAAACAGTCTCTTGCAAGAGTTTTTCTTGGTGCAAAACCACCTCTTGCAGAGTGTTGCACACGGTGGAGTGTCTGTTTCGTTGGCCAAGCTCTAAAAGATGCCGGGGGAAGAGAACATTTCCTTCAAGGTCATCCTGTTGGAAAACAAATACAACGCTGGCCGGTGAATTATTGATCGTCCGTGTAATTCAACACTCTGGATTCACTGATGTTATGTGCTCAATGGCAATTGAGCAAACAGCAGAAGAAGCAAACAGCAGCTGCGCGAAACGGTAAGCAGCTCCTTGCAACGCATAATACGGTCGCAGCTCTAGGACATATTTTACAACTCCTCAAACAGTGTTCCTCGGGGAACAATGATCAACTAGCAGCAACTGCAGTTTATAATCTACTCAATAGCCTCTGATAATTAAACCAGAAATTAAGGATCATCAACTTGTTTACAGTATCTCTAAACTTGTCTTTGTTTCATTAGCGCCTCATAAATACTGCTCTTCTAAAAAAGCTTATCTGTAAAGTTGGAATCCATGCCAAGAATATTTGCTGAAGGCCGCTTCTGAAAGGGCTCTTCCCATTGGAATGGTTGCAAACGCTATCTAGCAAACCAAAGGGCTGTTATTCCCTCAGGACACTGTAAAGTCAAGAGGTAGAATTCGCCTTCCCTATCTTAGTACCCTCCAGATTTTTCGGATGACTCCCATTGGTCCCAGCCAGGATGGCAAATGGTCAAATGGATGATGGGGGTTGTAGCGCTAAAAAGCCATCCCAAGGAATTTTGAGAATAAAAAAAAAAAAAATACCCCAACATCTGCCTAATTTGCTTAAATGTAGCTGCAAAAATATGGTCCTTCGGTCCACGAGGATGGCGCTGTGGGTTAAACCACAGAGCCTAGGGCTTGCCGATCAGAAGGTTGGCGGTTCGAATCCCCGCGACGGGGTGAGCTCCCGTTGCTCGGTTCCTGCTCCTGCCAACCTAGCAGTTCGAAAGCACGTCAAAGTGCAAGTAGATAAATTGGTACCGCTCCGGCGGGAAGGTAAACGGTGTTTCCGTGCGCTGCTCTGGTTCGCCAGAAGCGGCTTAGTCATGCTGGCCACATGACCTGGAAGCTGTACGCTGGCTCCCTTGGCCAATAATGCGAGATGAGCGCCGCAACCCCAGAGTCATCTGTGACTGGACCTAATGGTCAGGGGTGCCTTTACCTATAATAATAAAATAATAATAATAATAATAATAATAATATTTTTTTATTTATACCCCACCCTTACCAGCCAAGACTGGGCTCAGAGCGGCTAACACCCATAAAATCACAACAAAACATACAAAACAATCAATTAAAATGCAAGTTAAAATACGATTTAAAATTTAAAATGCAGCCTCATCTTTAAGTAGCCCACCAATCAAACCATAAAGGAATGAAACAGGGTTAAACTAAAACCAACCCAAAGGCCAGGCGGAACAGCTCTGTCTTGCAGGCCCTGCAGAAAGATGCCAGATCCCGCAGGGCCCTAGTCTCTTCTGACAGACTGTTCCACCAGGTCGGGGCCAGTACTGAGAAGGCCCTGGCCCTAGTTGCGACCAGCCTAGCATCCTTATGGCTTGGGACCTCCAAAATGTTATTATTTGAGGACCTTAAGGTCCTACACGGGGCATACCAGGAGAGAAACAGAATTAGATACTGTATGATGTTCAGAATTGCCTGCAGGAACTGTAAAAACTGATTGTGACAAAGAGATCCTGGGGCTTCACCAGTTGCTAGGCATTCATTCAACCATAGATAAAGCTACAATAGCGAGAACCAGAAGGCCAAAGACAAGCAAACTGCAGTTTTGGGTGCATGTGGAGCTTGGAGCATTTCTTCAGCAATGCATTTTAGATGTGATACACCTCCTTCCTCTGAATGCAGAAATAACCTGCCCTCCCAAAGGCCTGGTAACCAAACTTTCTGCAAACAAGACCATACCCTCAAACATTTCTGATGAAAATAGGGACATCCTATTCCATCATCATCATCATCATCAGTTTTATTATTTATAACCCGTCCATCCAACTGGGTTGCCCCAGTCTCTCTGGGCGGCTTCCAACATACATATAAAAATGCAATTAAGCATTTTAAAACTTCCGTGCTCCAAGGGGTGTTATCTCCTTGGTTTCAGGGGTTGCATAGCTCCATTTTTTCGATGAAAATAGGAAAAACCTACCATATCCTCCAACCATTCTCCGATGAAAATAGGGGCATCCTAAGGCAGTGATGGCTAACCTTGACACTCCAGATGTTTTGGAACTGCAACTCCCATCATCCCTAGCTAACAGGATCAGTGGTCAGGGATGATGGGAGTTGTAGTCCCAAAACATCTGGAGTGTCAAAGTTAGCCATCACTGTCCTAAGAAAAAGCGGGACATTCTGGGGTCAAATAAGAAACTGGAACAGCTTCTGTGCATCCAGGACCGTCCCTGAAAAAGAGGGACACTCAGAGGGTATGCAAGACTGCCCCTTCCTAGAGCTGTGCATCCGATCTGATTGAATCCCACATCCCCAACCAAATTGGGTTCAGTCCAGGCTTGGCCTGGATTGGGTTGAGGAAGCCCACCTGGAGAGACCCAGGGTGGTCAGGGAGCAGGGAAAGTAACAGCTTCTACAGGGTCTGTGCTGGGAACGTGTTGAGGAAGCAGCAGAACTGGACCCAACACATCCTTGCCCCTCTCCCCACCCGATCCGGTTTTGTTTTTTTGAACCCCGATTAAACATGTGGTTGGGAGGGGGCAAAGCATCTCCTTCCTCTGCTCTGCTCCCAACCGCATGTTAAATAATTATCTCCACCTCCGAATGTATCTTTAGCTGTATGTTACCCAAGGATTTATTTTCCTCTGGGGTATTAAAAACTGAGAAGTTACTGCTGTGAACGGCCATTAGTCTTATGCTTTGTACACTTTTACATGTAGTATAAACACAGACAACTGGGAAACACTGGCCTGCGAGCCAATTGGAAAACAGCCTTGACCAAAGGTGACATGAGCTTTGAAGACATTCAAATTCAGGACGAAAGAGAGAAACGTGCTAAGAGGAAGGCACGCTTGGCAAATCCACACCATGATCAACTCCCGCCTGGAAACCAATGTCCCCACTGTGGAAGGACGTGTGGATCCAGAATTGGCCTCCACAGGCACTTACAGACTCACTGTTAAGACTGTGTTCATGGAAGACAATCTTACTCAGCTACGAGTGATCGCCAAAGGAGACACTTTTACATAGAACTCAATTCTGGCCCCTCTCTGTTCATGGTGAGTTCCGGCACCTTTTTTTCTAGAAAAATTGCACTGCATAGAAATATCATAGGCCTTCATTTTTTTTTTAAAGGAAGGAATTTCATCTCACCGCAAGCAGTACACTGTGAGCACAAAAATTCTGCCCATTCCCAGGGTATTTATTATTATTATTGCTTTTCAGCACACTGGAGATCCCAGGTAAATAAATAAGGAAGTTGATCAGGATAGCAAGAGATGTACAAGTTTTATTTCTGCATTGCAACCAGCTACATAGGAATCCTTTCCAATACACTTTGGCACAGTTTCGTCGTGCGTGACCAATGCAGCAGGCACAGGCGGCGTTTTAGGATTTTGTAGGTCATGATCTGAGATTCAAAGAGATACAGGTGCTTCGCTGGAACTCAAGTACAACGCCAGAGTCCCGGATACATGATTAGAATGTGTGCAATATTCTGCTTAACTGGGATTTCTGGAAAGGAACTCTCGGGGACATACCTAGGGGTCGATGAAATTGGCCCGGGGGGCGGGCGGGAGGGGGACACAAAAATCACCCCCCAAAAAATCTGTTTCCAGTCTGTGTAAGACTGGGAGCTGAGCAGTAGGAGCAATGGCAAGGCGGTATGAAGGCAGACGATTGCGGAGAGCATGATACCGGTATACAGGCATACCTTGGAGATACTGCAATGGACTGGAGCCGAATTTGCAATATAAAGCAAGTCACACAATTTTTTTTTGGGGGGGGGTGTTTCCCAGTGCGTATAAAAGTTATGTTTGCACCGTACTATAGTCTATTAAGCCGGCTCGCCTGGCTGCAGGGGCAGGGGGGACAGCTTCAGCTCCACTTCTGCGGCCAAAATAGAGGCAGCATTTGGGGTGTGGGGTGGGGTTTCCTTACCCTGGAAGGGGCCAGGAGAAATATATGCAAAGGGCTATGAATTGAAGCGCAATCAAACGAGGTATGCCTGTATATTTGTGTTGTGATGCACCGAGAGATCAGACGCAGGAGAATGTTCCCATCCTCCTCACACCGCAGCACAAAGACAGCTTTTTTCCGCCTTCCTCCTCTCCAGACCCTTCGAGTACTTGGGTTCCGTAAAATGCAGTCCTTTTTAATGCGGCTATCGCGGCAAAGGGATTTGGGGCCAGGGGCCGCGAGGGACTCTCGGTATGTCTCCGGGGACACTGGAGCAGTCAAGTCTCCCTCAACGCCGCATGATTTCAGGGAGCTCTGTCCAACATGTCAAATCAACAGGGACTTGATTCTTCAAAGGCAAAATTCAGCCAGGGTAGCACATTGGCAAAGATGCTATTGAAACTTGATTCCTTGAGCCAAAGGCAAATCCTTGCTGTAATTGATGGTGCTGAAAGATAAACAGATAAAGTAGATTTGGTCACTGAAAATAAAATAATAATAAAAAAATAAAATAATAATAAAATAAAATAATAATAATAATAATAATAATAATAATAATAATAATACTTTATTCTTTGTACCCCACCCATCTGACTGGGTTGCCCCAGCCATTAAGTAAAATATGCAGGTTATAGGAGCCAAGGAAGAACCCTACTGGATCAAACAATTCAACAGAAATTGAAGGTTATTTAAGTATGCCACTACTGCGGCCCGGGTTTTGTTAGCCCCAAAATGGAAAATTAAGGAGGTCCCAACCAAAGAAGAATGGCAACTTAAACTGATGGAATATGTGCAGCTTGCAGATCTAACATATAGAATAAGAGAACAAGAAGAACATACATTTAAAGAAGGTTGGAAAACGTTTTTTGAATATATGGGGGGACATTGTGTACATGTGAAAACGTTGGCAGCATTAAGATAAATTCAACAGTATAAATAAGTTTTGATAGAAGTAATAATGGAATACTGAACGGTTTAGTTTATGTAAAATATGCAGGGATTTATGCTACGCAAAATGAACCATGGAAAGAGAAGAAGGGAAGTCGCTGATATTTTAAGGTTGCTTAAATGAATATTCTAAATTGTAAAACAGAAAATTAAATAAAAATTATATAAAAAAAGGAAAAAAAGAAATTGAAGACATTGGGCTTTAATGTTTATAGCTGCTCTTTAAAATTATTTTTGCATGTGTAATTGTTTTACTGCTTTTAAAGACATTTTTATATTGTAAATTACTTCAGGATGCTTCGCATAAAGTGATTCAGAAATGAAACTAATTAATAAATAATAATAATAATAATGTATAACATTAGTTTTTCTACTGCCATTTTTAACATAGAACATCTTTTGCCACGCTGTATTCCATTATTGCTTTTAGAAACCATTTACTGTATTTGTGTTTTCATTCAACATATCATATGGCTTCAGGATTATCTCGCACGCACAGTGATGGAGAAGCTGCAGCTCTCCAGATCTTGTTGGACTACAATTCCCATCATCCCTGACCACTGGCCATGCTGGCTGGGACTGATGGGAATCGGGAGGCCCAACATTTGGATAAGTTCCCCATCCCTGAATTAGTATCATTGAATGGGATGCAAGATGCTGCTCTGCTGTTAACAACAAACAACAACAACAAAGCATTTGAAAACCAAAGTGCGGTTTCTGATTGGCTGCAGGAAGCTCCTGCAGCCAATCAGAAGCTGCGGAAGCCCATCGGACGTTCGGATTCCAAAAGAGCGTTCGCAAACCAGAACAGTCACTTCCGGGTTTCGATCATTCGGGAGCCAAAATGTTCGAGAAGCAGGTTGTTCGAAAACCAATGTACGACTGTATTATATTATTATTATTATTATTATTATTATTATTATTATTATTAATTAGTCGACAATCCTGTTCGCAGTCAAGTAGATCTAAAAACGCTCTCACAGAGATAAGGAGAATGTGGATTAACCTGAAGCAACTTCAAACTAATGTCACAGTTTTGGTGGCAAAGCATTGACAGAGTTTCTGCCAGAAAAGTTCCTGCCAATACACATCTCTACTCTGAGGTTGCCAGGATAACAAGGACATGTGGACACACACAAGATGGAAATAAACAAGTTGGACGTACTCCTGACCTGAATAATGCAGATATAATTAATTCAATTATGCATATACATTAAGCTATACATAACAGCTCCCTCTAGTGCTGTGCTATCACACTAATGGAACAAGTCATACAGCAAACCACACTCTGGCATATAGGCGTAGGGGTTTCTTAATTGAAATAACACTATTAAATTAAGGCCTGCTTAACTACAATAAGAATTTCCCCCCTTTTTTTTGTTTTACACAATATATTTTTTGTTTGGTTTTCTATGGGGACTATTCCCTACTTGTTCTCCTTTTTTGTGTGTCTTACCTCACTCTGTGCACTTGTGATTTTGTATTTTCAACCAAGAATGTAACATTTTAAAAAAAGAAATGAAATGAAACGACACAAAATTATAATCCAATTCTCAGTAAATTAGGGTCAAGTTAGAGCAGTGGTGGCTAACCTTGACACTCCAGATGTTTTGGAACTACAACTCCCATCATCCCTAGCTAACAGGACCAGTGGTCAGGGATGATGGGAGTCGTAGTTCCAAAACATCTGGAGTGTCAAGGTTAGCCATCACTGAGTTAGAGGATGCGCACATGCATTTAGCATGTCTTGCTTGTTACTTTTAAAACAACAAATGCAGGGAGAAAGGCAGTGGTGAACGTTGACATTTGATTTTGGATCTATACTCGGTTAATTAAATTATGTTTTCGCGTTCTTTCCCCCCTTAACAGACTTACGGTTAAGGCTAAATCATGGTTTGCTTTGCTTATTTGGCTTTCCCCCGAAGGGCAACTCGGATAATATTTACACGGCCATAACCCCTGAGGTCTTACCAAGTGGATCGTCTCATATATTGCTTCCACGAATCGCTGCCAGATTCCCTTCCGCCTCCAGTGTGTTTATTGCCACCTAGGGAGAAGGAGGTGGTAAGAGATGTTGCAGGTTGAAAACCAAGGAATGCCGCTTTGCACTTCTCAAAGAAGCTCTTATCTAGACAGACTACAGAAACATTCTGCCTCTTTCCTCTCCTCACTGAAGGCTAAACCATCTCAGCATTCTCTATCATCCTGAAAATGCCCAAGTCGTCTCAAATTCACAGCTCTCATGATAGCAGGGACTCCACTGTGAAGCCAGCAATATTCAGTACATTCTTCCAACGAGAGAACGAAAACCTTATACAGAAATTACATTGAAGAGCAGGAGTGGCTAGGCTGCATATTTTTTCTACAGATACAGTCGTACCTCGTTTTGCGACCGGGGTCCCTTCCAGAGCCCCGGCTGCTAGCTGAAAAGGACGCAGGGCAAAGTCTGCGCACATGTGTGGAGCAGTTTGTGCTTCTGCGCATGCACGAGTGGCAAACCCAGAAGTAACCCATTCTGGTACTTCCGGGTTTGCCACGGACATTCACTGGAAAGGGCGCGAGACGAGGTGGATGTTCACGGAGGTATTACTATGCAGTGGTACCTCGGTTGTCGGATATAATCTTGTTCCGGAAGACCGGTCAACTTCTGAAACGTTCAACAACCAAAGTGCAATGGGCGGTCAGCAAATTCCACTGAGAAAAATGGAGAAACATGCCTCGGAAGCTGTTTGACTTCTGAGGCGCGTCCAAAAACGGAAGCATTCACTTCCGGGTTTTCAGCATTCAGCTTTGGAATCATTCAGCTTCCGAGACGCTCAAAAACCGAGGTTCCACTGTACAATTCCTTGGTTCTCGAACTTAATTCGTTCCGGGAGTCTGTTCGACTCCCGAAACTGTTCGAAAACCAAGGCGCGGCTTCCGATTGGTTGCAGGAGCTTCCTGCACTCAAGTGGAAGCCGCAGCTTCCGAAAAACCTTCGCAAATCAAAACACTCACTTCCGGGTTTGCGGCGTTCAGAAACTGATTTGTTTGGAAGCCAAGCCGTTCAAGTACCAAGGTACCACTGTACTCCAAATACTCCAGCACACAATTACTGCAAAACTTGGAATAAGGCATCTTTTTGACTTGCACTGAATAAATAGGAACATTTGCGTTTGATGTACAGGTATGTCTAACTCTGAAGCCCTTCCTTCTAGATCAGTGATGGCCAAACCTGACCCTCCAGCTGTTTTGGGACTACAATTCCCATCATCCCTGACTGCTGGTCCTGTTAGCTAGGGATGATGGGAGTTGTAGTCCCAAAACAGCTGGAGGGCCAAGTTTGGCCATAACTGTTCTAGATGATGGCCAGTTTATTACAGCCTGACCGTGGGGTGGGGCAGACAGGATCAATCTGTACATCAAAATACACTACCAATACTCTGGACTAAAGTTAGGAGACTGGAGTGGTCCCAAAGCAGAACCAATTTTGTTGGGCATCTGTTAACTATGACCACGCCCATCTATGGACCTGCATGGAAATTTAGGAACTTTCTGTAGGTCCAATAGCATTCAACATTTTTTTTGGAGCAGGGGGAGGCGACATACCAAAGGCACCTCCAATTTCAGCCCCACTAGTTGGAATATTGACGTTTACAATGCCGCAGTCTGATCCCTTTGGCCTGGAAAGAAAGGAAAATCGATTACCAAAGCAGACGTCAGTATGAATTTTCCAGAAGGACCAATCTGCAACAACAAAGCTGGAGTTGGAAATTTCATCTAGGCAATGTTTGAAGCAGATGTAAATACCCCGTCCTCCAATATCATATCCCCAACTTTATCCACAGAAAAGGGAAGAGCCATACCCAAGCCAGCGGAATATCCTGCCCAAATCTTTGGTAAAGACGCTGCTGGAGAGACCTTGTTTTACTTCGTTGTTCCATGCGAAGGCTTCTTCTTCCGTCTGGAAATAAAAGCGCACATGGTTAAATGAGTCGAGAAGGGAGGTTACAGGGAAGCAGGCAGAGGCCTTCTCGGTGGTGGCACCCGCCCTGTGGAACGCCCTCTGACTTTTAAGAGACATCTGAAGGCAGCCCTGTTTAGGGAAGTTTTTAAGGTTTGATGTTTTCTCGCTTTTTTAATATTCTGTTGGGAGCCGCCCAGAATGGAAACCCAGCCAGATGGGCAGGGTATAATTATATTATTATTATTATTATTATTATTATTATTATTATTATTATTATTATCATCATTAAAAATGAACATGGCACTGCAGCTGTTCGACATGAAACTAACGTCTCCATATAAATGAGGAAAGGGAAGGATTTTCCAGACTCTCCAAGCCCTCTTCCTTGGGGGAGGAATATAGCCTTGTCTCATGTGGCTCTTCGTTGTTTTTCAAATTCTGTCTCTTGACTTTGAGGACTGAACATTTAAGGGCTCTATTGGACCAAAGTATTTTCTCCATTTCCTTTGCTTCTCGTTCTTGCAGCCCACCCTTCCTTTCCAAATAATAATAATAATAATAATAATAATAATTTATTATTTGTACTCCGCCCATCTGGCTGGGTCTCCCCAGCCACTCTGGGCGGCTTCCAGCAAACATTAAAATACATTAACACATCACAGATTAAAAACTTCCCCAAACAGGGCTGCCTTCAGGTATTTTCTAAATGTCAGGTAGTTGTTTATCGCTTTGACCTCTGCTGGGAGGGCGTTCCACAGGGCGGGCGCCACTACCGAGAAGGCCCTCTGCCTGGTTCCCTGTAGCTTTGCTTCTCGCAGTGAGGGAACCGCCAGAAGGCCCTCGGCGCTGGATCTCAGTGTCCGGGCTGAACGGTGGGGGTGGAGACGCTCCTTCAGGTATACAGGACCGAGGCCGTTTAGGGCTTTAAAGGTCAGCACCAACACTTTGATTTGTGCTCGGAAACGTACTGGGAGCCAGTGTAGGTCTTTCAAGACCGGTGTTATGTGGTCTCAGCGGCCGCTCCCAGTCACCAGTCTAGCTGCCGCATTCTGGATTAGTTGCAGTTTCCTGGTCACCTTCAAAGGTAGCCCCACGTAGAGCGCATTATCAGTTACTTTACTTTTTGAATGCTCCTGTTGTGTTTTTTTTGTCAGAGTAGTACCATTCCAATTCCTCCCTGCTCCGCCCTCCAAAAAAACACAGTTCTTCCTTTTTCATAGTCCTCTTGCTGGTGTGTTGGAGCTCAAGTGTTTCCTTCCTGAGCTCTGGTTTTCCAGAGAGGAAAATTAAGGATGCCCCAAAATTGCCTGACACAACCCAGGGGAAACCTAAGGAGCCAAGTTACGCATTGGTTGCAACACGATATGTTTAAATTAGATAAAAAGAATGGGTTTTTGGACCAAAGCTCACAATTTGAAAAAGAACTCTTGCAAAATAAGGATAAACCTTTGTCTAAAATTTATAGTTTTCTATTAGAATGGGAAACGAAAGACGAGCTTGTTAAAGCTTCAATGACACACTGGGCAATAGATACAGGACACAATGTAGATCTGAACCTCTGGGAGAAACTCTGGAATAGCGACCTGAAATTTACTGCATGTTATTCACTGAAAGAGAACTATTTGAAAATGATTCATAGATGGTACTTAACTCCAAATAGGTTAGCTAAGATTTATAAAAGAGAATCAGATAAGTGTTGGAAGTGTAAAGAAGCGGAGGGAACATTCCTCCACATGTGGTGGACATGTAAAAAGGTAAAAGGGTATTGGAAAATGATCCATAATGAATTGAAAAAAATGTTTAAAAGTACTTCCCCCCCCAAAAAAAAACCCAGAATCATTTTTGTTGGGGATAATCCAGACTGAAATTCCCAGGTGTCAGAAAAGGTTATTTATATATGTGAAAACTCCGGCCCGTGTTTCGTTAGCCCAAAAATGGAAAGTGAGCGAGGTCCCAACTAAAGAGGATTAGCAATTTAAGTGACAAAATATGCAGAACTTGCAGGTTTAACATATGGAATATGAGAGCAAGAAGAACACACACTTAAAGAAGACTGGAAAACATTTATTGAATATATGTAAAAATAATCGTACACAGCTGAAAATGCTGGCAGCATTAAGATAAATTCAACCGAGTAAAAAATTATTGATGGATGTAGAAGTGGAAAACTGATTTGAATGGTTATAGTAAAATATACAGGGATGTAGGATATGTAAAACTAGTTGAAGTTAGCCCGTTACAGAACGGGCGCTAGAGGAGGAGGAGGCAGGAGGAGGCAGAACAGCGGCCGCTGGGGGGTGGAGAGGGGCTCCCTCCCCCTTCTTCTTTTTCCCCGGGGGCGGCTGCAGCGGCGACGGTAGTGGCGGCGAGCCGCGGGGATTGGGCTCTGCCTCTGTGTCCGTGCGAGGCAGCGGCGCTGGCGCAACTGACAACGCGCGTGCGCCGCCGCTGCCTCTCGGACACGCCCCCCTCTCCCGTCGTCCAATCCCTGAGTCCGTCTGGGACATGCGCAGTGGAAAATTTCCACTGACACAGAACGTACGCACGGACACAGGCACTTTATTATAGAGGATGAACCATGAAAAGGGAAGAAGGGAAGTCATTGGATATTTTACAGTTTATAAAATGCTTATTTGAAATTGTAAAACAGAAAATCTAATAAAAATTATTATAGAATATATATATATTGCCTGACACAACCCATATGCTATGGCCAACATATTTAACACCATTTGGTGACAAATGTCCCTGCATAAATGTCATCTTAAAAATACACCACCTCAATGTTCTGTTGCCAACTGCCAATCAAAACTTGAAAGGATTTCAAGTTGAATCCTTGAAAGTTTCCAATATTTGGAGGCTGACTTGTGCAATTCAGAACCATTTTTATGGGCCAATAATTTCCCCTCCCTTCTTCATGATGCCACCAGCTTTGAACATGTAAAAAGAGGGAGTCTTTAACACCCAAACCAGACCCGTTTGCTTACCTTAAATTTCATCACGTACAAAATAGGGACAAACGTCTCCGTCTGCACAATCGGCGCGTTATGTGGAAGGCCGGTCACAATGGTCGGCTCAACATAGTTTCCGGGACGATCTATAACCTGGAATAGAAAAGGTGAAGAAGAAAAGGGCACCAGTTGGCTTCGGGCAAGACAGGTCATACATAATGATCACTTCATAAAACTCTCTCTGGTTGGTGTGTCCATGGCGCAGAACGCAGGGTCGGGGAAAGCTGAAAAATTGCAGCTCTAGACGTGTTCGAAAGTCAGTGATCATGCCACAAACATGTTTTTGTGAACTGGCTGGCCAGAAGAGTCATCTTTTTAGTTTATTCTTGGTCTCAAGAAGGGAGATTTTGGGCTCGTCCACACTTTCTGGGCAGTTTTTCAATTCTTCAACAGCTTTCCCCAGGAAAACCTGCCGTTTACTGCTGAACTGGAACAACCGTCCATCTGCAGAAAGACAGATTGACGCTTGTTCCAATTCAGCGCTGAACAGCAGGTTTTCCAGGGGGGAATCAGTGGGGCAGGTAGATGTGAGGAAGAGCTTTCTGTTTTTAAATACGTTCTGCCAAACAAGGCAGACACATTTGGGCCCATCAAGAGATGCCCTGCGTTAAGTCAGATTCTGAGCGGCATGAGTAATTTCAGTCTAGAGGAAAACTTGCTTCCTTTAACTCATGGATGACTGTTGGTCCTCCTGCTGTCGCTAGACTACAATTCTCATCATCCCTGACCACTGGACATGCCAGGGCTGATGGGAGCCCGTCTGGAGGGCATGGCATTCGCCAGGTCTGCTCTAGCAGAATATTTAACTCTGATCACACTTTGCTTCTTTGCAGGCCGGACAAAGTCTTCCACAGCTGGCTGGTGAAAAGAATCACAGAGTTGGGAAGAACCCTGAGGATCTTCTAATCCAGGGGTTTCTGACAGGTAGATCGCTCTAATCCTCATTGCTCATGTTGTTTAGAAACCCCCTCCCTCCTTGGTCTTCCCCTGTGTTGGGTTTAATGGGCGTTCCTTTGTTGTCTTCTGTAGCGCTGCGTTCATCTGTTAGTGGCTGAGATGCTGGTCAGCGATTTATTGCAATTCTGTACACTTACTTTTAAATAAAGCTCAACAACTTAGGTAAGTCCCCCCCCCCCAAGAAAAAAGCTTAACAACTCTGGGAAGTCCCCCCACTAAAATAAGGTCAAGGGTCAACAACTGCCCCCCTCAAAAAAGCTCAACAACTCTGAACTCCCCCCCCCCATGGGTAGATCACTGCCAGTTTTTTTCTGGGAGTAGATCGCTGTCTCTTGGGAGTTGGACGGCCCTGCTCTAGTCTAACTATGCAGCTGTCCCTAACAGGGATTGAGCCTGCAACCTTGGCGTCACCAGCATCACGCTCTAACCAATGGAGCTATTCACGTCAACGTTGAAGCCAGCCGACCAACCATTAGGCTTACATCAACTGTTCCGTTTGCGCTTGAGCCCTTCTTGTGTTTTGTGCACCATCACAGACACAATGGAACAGTCGTAATGCAGCCAAACCTTTCCAACACCTGCAGAACCGAACGGGACGGAAATTTCACTAAAATGTCTCATTTCACTAAAACAGCCTGCTTCCAGCAGAACCCGTTACCTCACAAAGACAGCAGATTCCCCATCAACTTTGAAAAGTCCATAGATATCAGTGGGTGCATTCAGAGTACGACTACCAAGGAATTTCACCTTTTAGGCTTTACGGTGGGGCTTTGTTTTAAAATTATCCGTCATCCAGAAAACCCTGGTCAGACATAAAATTAATCAATGACTCATCCTGCAAGCAGCTTTTATCCTCCAAGGAACAAAAAAAGCACACCATTGTTGGGAGAAACACGTTCAAGATGACAGCTTAAAACTTTTTTGTAATCATAGGGAAAATATATAGAGATATACAAGTATTTGTGAGATTAATCACCTTCCCACCATAGACCACAGAGCCACCTTGCTGTTTGGCCTGTGCCACAGCATCAACGTACAACTTCACCGCTTGCTCAGTGTGCAGAGGGCCATAGAGGGTGTTTGCTGCAAAAAAGAAAAGAAAAGTGTATATCTGAGCAGGGCCCACAGCTAACATTTACCACAATTCCTACCGCTATGTCGTCTTGAGAACTGCACTATATTTCTTCACCTATTTGTCATGTCACCAAGTTCTATATATTCCAATATTCTAAGGTGCCATTCTTCTCTCAAAATAAAAGACAATTAAGAATTTAAAAGAGGGCTGGACATGATATAAAGAATATATGGGGGGAAATATATATACAAGAAAATAAGTGTTAACAGACAGGGGGAAAGAAATACTCAGCCATAGACGTGACAAAGATAATGAACATAATTTAGTAAAGTAAGAAAATGCAGTCAAAAAGACAACAGATAGGAAACCAGAGAAAGAGTGAAAGGGGAGTTAAAATTAAGGCTTATAAGAGTTAATTAAATTGGAGGAACAAGTTATGCTACTATTATTATTTACAGATATATAGTTAGGCTACTATTATTATTTACAGACTTATGTTATTTCCCCCCTTTCTTATTACCATGTGTTTGACTGTAACATACTATTCAATAATGATATGATAAAATAGAAAAGCAAATAAACATGTATAAAAATGTATGCATATACAGTGGAACCTCGGTTTTTGAATGTAATCTGTTCTGGAAGACCGTTCGCATTCCAAAACATTTGAAAACCAAAAACTCAAAACGGAAAAATTTATACGAAAAGCTCAATACAGCAGCTGCCTCTGAAGTTTGACTTCTAAGGCGGGTTCGAAAATGGAAGTATTTCCTTCCGGGTTTATGGTGTTCGAATTCTGAATCACTCGTCAACTGAGACGTTCAAAAACATATGTCCACTGTATATGTTTTATATGTATATATATAAATCTTTAATACGGTCAAGGACCAGCAAAACAGTTAACAATTCTATTCATAGATAGTAACTGTATACTAAAATTACAAATAAATATTACAGCATTTTAAAATTTTATAAAACTTTGTGTTCAGATTCAGCGATATGTCGCCGCTCTGGTGGTGTTCCAACAGGGTTTATCTAGGCCAGTGATGGCTAACCTTGACACTCCAGATGTTTTGGGACTACAACTCCCATCATCCCTGACCACTGATCCTGTTAGCTAGGGATGATGGGAGTTGTAGTTCCAAAACATCTGGAGTGTCAAGGTTAGCCATCACTGATCTAGGCTCTTTGTCATTGGATTTTGTTGATGTCATAGCATATGTATATAAAACAAGAACTGCACTATAGACCTGGCCAATGTGGTGATAGATTGTTGAGAACCAGTTTTCAATCCGCATCATGATAACCAGTTCAAAATTTTGCTTGGGAAATGGGCAACTGCTCAGTTCTGCCAAACTCCAATGCCAACCAAGAACCACCATGCAAGGCTTCCCCAAGCAAAGAGGAGCTCTTACCGTCCCAAGGATCTCCAATACGGACTTGTGCGTACGCCTTTACAAGTTTCTCCACCACTTCATCATGGATGCTTTCATGCAAAAACTAAGCAGAGCATTAGGAAGAAAGTCAATGTTTAAGATTGGCAACGGCGGTGCTAACTTCTAAGGTCCTGCAGAGAACAACGGGGCTGCTCAAAGCTTCTTCCGAATGTTGGAAATGCCAATACGGTCGTACCTTGGAAGTACGACTTCCAAAACTTCCGAAAACCAAAGTGCGGCTTCCAAAACGTTTGGAAACCGAAGTGCAGCTTCTGATTCCTGCAGCCAATCAGAAGCCGTGGAAGCTCCATCGGACGTTCAGCTTCCAAAAATCGTTCGCAAACTGGAACACTCACTTCTGGGTTTGTGGCGTTCGGGAGTCAAAACGTTAGAGAACTAAGCTGTTTGAATACCAAGATACGACCGTAAAGTACTTCCATTTTTATGCTGTCCTCGATATCATCAAACTAAGTTATGGCAAGTTCCCCTTTCTCCCCAGATACGTACTGAGAAATGCACATTCAATTTCTCAACCAGATGGCATATAGTGCATTTTTGAGAGCTGGCAAATGCTTCCGCCATCTCAGGGTAAAATTGCCAAGACGTTTAAAGCAGAAATTAACAAAGCCCAACATATTCAAACAGCAGCAGCAAAAGGCTCTAGAACCCAGTTACTTTTGCAAACAAAGGGCTCTTCTTTACGTGGCAATTGGTCTGGCAAACCATAAAACAGAATTTGAAGATCTTCAGTCTGCCCAAAGCCAAATAATAGCACTTTCGAGTTAAAACATTTAATCAAAGACTTAGAATACAGTGCACATTTTGGTCTTTAAGGAAAAAAACGTGGAATTATTTCCCTGGGCACAATCAGGAGAAAACTAGGCACTTCTCCTAAATCTCTCTGAAACCCATGAGGTTTTAAGTAACTGCTGACTTAAATGAGATGTGCCAACATTTCTTCTTCACCTATTGGGTTTTATTCATTTGCATAAGCCTGCAATTCATAACTGCATTTTCCTATTCATTGTGAACTAGGGAGATCTGATCAGAATTTAAATAACCTTATTTCAAAAGCGAGCAGTAATAATGGGAGACATCAAACATCACGCATAAGCAGACATCCATTAACACAACGGGTCTTTCCCTTCTCCTCCTCAGCCCCCAACATCCCAAAATATGCCTTGAAAAGCTTGAGGACCCTTCATAGGAGATTTGGAAACCAGATCAGAGGGAAAGGAGGGGAAATCTTGTTCCACAATCAGGCAAGCCTCACTAGATATCCCCCTTTGAGTTTAGAACTAATGGTTTTGGAATCAAAAAAAGAATATTAAAAGAGCATTTGGGATTTTCCCCAGGCTGCTATGAAGCCTGTGATCTGTTGGCTAAGCATGGCTCATTTGGCAAACAAATTTTATCCAATGCTTGAAAGATTGAAAAAAAATATGTATCATTTTTACAGAACCACACCAATCCAAGCTGTGCTGGAGACAAATTTAAAGAAAGATAATCGCTTCGGAATTAACCAGAGTTCTTCTGGTTCCATTCTTTGCTAAAGGGCCTTCTCGGTAGTGGCGCCCGCCCTGGGGATCAGCTCAAAGTGGTGAAGCTTTTTTTGCAAAAGGAAAAGCCCTGTTTTTTTTGAGGATCAGCTCAAAGTGGTGCAGCTTCTTTTGCAAAGGGAAAAGCCCTGTTTTTTTAGGATCAGCTCAAAGTGGTGCAGCTTCTTTTGCAAAGGGAAAAGCCCTGCTTTTTTGAGGATCAGCTGAAAGTGGTGCAGCTTCTTTTGCAAAGAGGAAAAGCCCCGTTTTTATGGGGTTCAACTCACAGTTCTGCAGCTTCTAGTCCTACAGCTTTAGGAAAGGGAGCCATTTCTACAGCTTCCAGACAGATAATCTAATCAGCCAGTCACATGTCGCTGGGGAAATAAAAAGCCTCCCTCTGCATTCAACAATGGAGGCCTGGGCAAGGGGGCGGGGCTGGAAAGGGAACCTTATCTCTCTCCCCGATCGCTTGCTAAACAGCTGTTCAGCGGCTTCCTTTCAAGACCCTCTTCTCTCTTTGTAAAAATAAGAGCACAATCTGCTTTTGGCCCCTAGGCAATTCGGCTCCAGGGACCATGCATTCACTCCATAAGACGCACAGACATTTCCCCCTTACTTTTCAGGAGGAAAAAAGTGCGTCTTATGGAGCGAAAAATACAGTAAATCAAGTCTTCCTGACTAGTGACTTAAATTATTATTTAAATCACTAGTCAGTAGTTAAATCCACCCTGCCTGGCTCTATCGCTGGGCTCTGGCTCCACCAAGCCGTTGGCCTGCCATCCTACCAGCCCCGATGGGCACAAGCCACCTGTTCCTAGAGCCACTGCAGGCATCAGACTACCGTCCAAACAGGCGTTTGGAGAACACACGAAATCCCGGCGCTTCTTACCAGCCTCCTGGCAGTCGTGCATCTCTGGCCTGCGGTCCCCACAGCCGCGAAGAGGGCCGACGGAATGACCAGGTGAAGGTCAGCATCATCGAAGACTGCAAGGGATTGAGAAGATGCAGAAAGGGGGGAATTCAGATGCAACTGGGGAGACGGAGCAGACCCTCACCGAAAGTCTGAGCAGCCAGTCAAGAAGCATTAGAAGAAGAGTTTGGATCTGATATCCCGCTTCATCACTACCCGAAGGAGTCTCAAAGCGGCTAACATTCTCCTTTCCCTTCCTCCCCCACAACAAACACTCTGTGAGGTGAGTGGGGCTGAGAGACTTCAGAGAAGTGTGACTAGCCCAAGGTCACCCAGCAGCTGCATGCGGAGGAGCGGAGACGCGAACCCGGTTCACCAGATTACGAGTCTACCGCTCTTAACCACTACACCACACAGGCTCTCAGTGGGAAGAGAGATGGCAAAACGGACTGGAAAACTCAGAACCCAAGAGGACAAAGACTTTATAAAAGAATGGGAAAAATTTGTAAGTTGTTTAGGAGACCACTGTAAGCAGATGGAAACATTGGCAGGATTTTGATTCCACTTGTAGTGTAACAAATACCATGGACAAGATGGATTGATATAAAAGTTAAGAGTATGGAAGAATATGCAGTTGTAAATGTTCAAAATGGGACCCCATGGAGGGCATGGGGTGGAAGTCCCGTGATTCGGAGAAATCTTTGTATATGGAAATATATTTGGATTTTTATAACTTCGTACTTGTAAAACCAAATAAAAATGATTTCAAAAAAGAAAGAAGCATTGGGGAAGAAAGAAGCAGGTTTTGATTCTGAAAGCATTCAATGGCCTTTATAAAGGTAAAGGTAAAGGGGCCCCTGACCATTAGGTCCAGTCGTGACCGACTCTGGGGTTGCGGCGCTCATCTCGCTTTATTGGCCAAGGGAGCCGGCGTACAGCTTCCGGGTCATGTGGCCAGCATGACTAAGCCGCTTCTGGCGAACCAGAGCAGCGCACGGAAACGCCGTTTACCTTCCCGCCGGAGCGGTACCTATTTATCTACTTGCACTTTGACGTGCTTTTGAACTGCTAGGTTGGCAGGAGCAGGGACCGAGCAATGGGAGCTCACCCCGTCGCGGGAATTCGAACCGCCAACCTTCTGATCGGCAAGCCCCAGGCTCTGTGGTTTAACCCACAGCGCCACCCGCGTCCCTTTATGTTTATGGCCTTTATAGGCAGCAGCAGAACACCTGAAAGGCCTCAGAGTACAGAATTGCCAACCAACAGCAACACACACAAAAAAACACCTTGTGGGTAGTGGTTAAAATCACCAAACATAACTAAGTTCAATCCACTGATTTCAACAGTCTTATTAATTTTTTACTCCGAGTAACAGCTGAAAACCGCCTTTTGTTTTGAATCAAGGAGAATCGCCTAGTTCCCCGCAGATCTGGTGAGACAGTTACACAGTGGAGTATAACTGGGTAGTGCAAAACACAGACTGCACAAAAAAGATAAAAGCAGAAACGTCTTCTATAGGGAACTTCTGGCCCTCTCGATGTTGCTGAGCTGCCGATCCACATGTAACAACTCTGCAACCATTCTGCTCCCACCGTTGATCTGGAACTGCAGCAAACGCCGCAGAGCAACTGGAGGTGCCACCTGGCCCCCGATTTTATGCTCAAGAAAATCAAGGGTACCCCAGTTTTTTCTCTGGAATCCTACTTGCCGGCATTAGGAGGCCAAAGAGGACACTGCGGAATTTTGGGCAGGAATGTGGCAACAAATGAAGCAGAAGACCTTCATTTGGTGGAGTGAAGCTGAAAGGAAAGGCTATTAAGCGACACTTCAAAACAGATTTTGAGCACCCTCTTAAATGCAAACACCAGCAGCCCATCATGAAAGCAGAGCCTGGGTTTCAGTCAACCGTTCACTTGGACTCAATTTTCCAGGAAAATCCTAAGTACGTGCAGCGAAATCCTTGTCCATGCGCATTCACTCAGCCAGAGAGATCGGCTTTAACGTTTAATGAAAATATTAATTACCGATAACAGCGTTGTTTCCACCAAGCTCCAACAGAGACCGTCCTATTGAAATAAAAAAGCAGTAAGCCGTGTGAACATTGCCCACAATTCCTAGCTAGGAATATGCCCTCCTCACGCCCGGTTGTCATAATGACTTTGCTGCTTTGAGTGGGCTTAACGCCCCCCCCCCAAAAAAAACCCAAGCAGTGTATAAAATTTATGGACTAAATAAGTAAGTAAAGATCACAAGAGAAGAAGGGAGTCAAAGTTGTTGTTTTTTAAAAAAGCAACATCTTCTGTAAGCTGAAAAAAACCAAACAAACCATGATGCAGGCCACAATTTAGAATTCCTTTATGTGCATGCAAAAGGCTTGTGCATGATGCTTCTTGCAATAACATAGGAAGAGTTCTGCTGGACCAAAGTCAGCACTCTTTCCACTTGCAATTAATTATTATTATTATTATTATTATTATTATTATTATTATTATTAATTGAATTTGTGTACTGCCCTTCACCTGAAGAACACAGGGCAGTTGACAACATGGCAAATTGTAAGACTCCTTGAATTCAGAAGAGATACTGAAGAAGAAGAAGAAGAAGAAGAAGAAGAAGAAGAAGAAGAAGAAGAAGAAGAAGAGTTTGGATTTGATATCCCGCTTTATCACTACCCGAAGGAGTCTCAAAGCAGCTAAAATTCTCCTTTCCCTTCCTCCCCCACAACAAACACTCTGTGAGGTGAGTGGGGCTGAGAGACTTCAAGGAAGTGTGACTAGCCCAAGGTCACCCAGCAGCTGCATGTGGAGGAGCGGAGACGCGAACCCGGTTCACCAGATTAAGAGTCTACCACTCTTAACCACTACACCACACTGGCTCCTACTGGATCACGATATTCCACTTACCAAATCTCTCCTGAACCGCCATCGCTACCTGCTTGCCCACATTGGTGCTGCCAGTGAAGGACAAGAGATCCACTCTTTCATCCTTTGCCATCGCTTTTCTGCAGAGGACAGAGGAAGATTCTTAGTCAGTGTAGAATTAGAAAGTACTGTATGTCAGGGTGGGAGGAAGGGGGAGCGCTGCCCTTCACTCTCAAAACATGTTGCATTTGTGCCAATCAAATATATAATTCCTGTGCAACCATCAACTTTGCTATTTGTCTAAAGGAAAGTCTGTATTTTAAACAGCATGAACCAGCTTCCTTCTGCCATCCCATGCCATGTTTGCATTCATTTTTCCAAATCCATTGCTTTTGTTTCCTACACTGCATTCAATCGCATCGCAATTGGAAGTCTACGGAATGCAAACGGCAATAACAAAGCGAAAGAAATATCAGCCATAAAACGCAATTAAAATTCATGCCGCATCTAGCCCAAAGTTATCGCAACTGCAGAAAGATAATAAAGTGGTCCACCAAGAAAGATCATTAAGTGGTCCACCAAGACCACCAGCGATTTTCAAGTGGCCCAAGGGGAAAAAATTGAAAACTGCCGCTTTAGCATTCCGCTCTGCCACTCAAAGATTACGGAGTATGTATATTTGAAAGTTTTTGTATTTGGAGAGAGAGCACACCAAAATTGCCACAGGACAGCTATTCCTTTTAAGTGTGCAAAACTGAACCTTGAGGAAGGTTCAGAATGGCTGTTAGAATGACTGATCAGTGACAGATGTGGTTTCTTACTTTAAATTCAACCTAGTTAAGCTGACATTTCTAGCCACCATATTTGTGGTAGTGGGTGCACAATGCAATCCTTTATCTGGAGTGAGCCCGGCCATACCCAACGGAATTTACTTCCGAGCAGATATGCAGGGGACGGCGTTGTCGCGTCAAATCTAGGTCTACTGAGGGGATGGGTTTTCCTTTAGTAAGGAGATCACGGTTTAAGTGAAAGCTCGTTCTTGTTTTGATGCAATGAGTCAATAGCATAGGAAACATTTGCAGCTGTAGATTAAAAGTACCGTTAAGAAGTTAACAGAGATTTAACAAGGTTCGCCAGACTATATTCCCAAATTGTGCATAAAAATACCAAGTGTTGCGCCTACCCAATATCTGCTCCACCACAGACCAGAGAGCAGATAGCACCAGGCAGTTTGTTATCCTCCAGAACCTGGGCAAGTATTCTAGGAAACAAAGAAAGAAGATTCATTAGATGTCCTGGTGGTTCCTTGGCGAAAGGATTACACGTGCAGGACATAGTGAGACTTTTCTTTTCATCACCTTGCCAAACGCACACACGAAAAGGTCACATTCAACGGAGAGCTAGGTGGAATCATGCACAGAACAACTTCGGCTTGGTCAACAGGACTTTCCCCTCCTTCCCCAACATGCACCCCCTAAATCTGTTTTGGAGGGTTTGTAGAAACCCCCAAAATGAGATGTGGAACTATGTGGAGAAGAGGCAGCTCATACATGACCTTCCAGTGGCTGCCGGGAACATATAACACCGGTCCTGAGAGACCTGCATTGGCTCCCAGTATGTTTCCGAGCACAATTCAAAGTGTTGGTGCTGACCTTTAAAGCCCTAAACGGCCTCGGCCCAGTAGACCTGAAGGAGCGTCTCCACCCCCATCATTCAGCCCAGACACTGAGGTCCAGCGCCGAGGGCCTTCTGGCGGTTCCCTCACTGCAAGAAGTGAAGTTACCGGGAACCAGGCAGAGGGCCTTCTCAGTAGTGGCGCCCGCCCTGTGGAACGCCCTCCCGTCAGATGTCAAGGAAATAAACAACTGTCCTAATTTTAAAAGACATCTGAAGACAGCCATGTTTATGGAAGTTTTTAATGTTTAATGCTGTATTGTGTTTTTAATATTCGATTGGGAGTTGCCCAGAGTGGCTGGGGAAACCCAGCCAGATGGGCGGGGTATAAATAATAATAATAATAATAATAATAATAATAATAATAATTATTATTATTATTATTATTATTATTATTATTATTATCAGCATCCCTCCCTAATGCAACCAAAGTAGGGAGGTTGACATAGACCTCTCATTTCAGACGTCACCAGAGAAGCCCAGAATGCAAGTTGCAGTGAAGGCGGCACTCAGCCAGCTTCTTAAAACAATGCAGAAGAATGAACGAGAGACAGAAAGGAAGCACAGAGGTTCTAGCGATAGAGGTAGGTGAAAACTCACTTTGTAACGGCGACACTAACGAGAGATGTTGTGGGGGCACCTTTCCTTTGGAGGGAAACAAACCAGGAAAGATTATTCTTCCCAACTGTTTATTTTAAAATGAACATTGCATGATATTTTTTTTAAAAACCTGCTACATTAGGACACCTAAAATTACCTAAAGCAGTAGATTACCAGCTTTTCTTTCTAACCAGATGCTAAAATCATAGAGAGCTCTGAACATGCAACTTTGAAGTAACAGGCCACCAATGTTTGGTTACTTAAGGCTTGGGTACAGTGTTAGAAACTCAGGTGTATAAGCTACGTGCCAAATGGCTCCTTAAACCAAGGTTACAGTCACCAAAATGGAATGTCTTGTTGCCATTTCAGGGCAAGACGACTCTAAAGTCTTATTTTTCAAATGATGGACCGACTGTGATTGATTCTCAGTTAAGCATCTGACCTGGTGGAACGCCCTGTCTCATGAGACCAGGGCCCTGCAGGATCTGATTTCCTTCCGCAGGGTCTGTAAGACAGAGCTGTTCCACTTGGCCTTTGGCATGAAATCAATTTGATCCCCTCCCCCCCTTTCCTTTTTTCCTCCTGAGATGGAACTCCTATTTGGGGACTTCCCTGGCATTTTCCCCCAAATAGTTTTGATTTGAGTTCTACTGAAATGAGGCTGCACTTTAATGTTGTTTTTAATTCTGTTTTTAAGCTGTATTTTAATTAACTGTTTCTATACTTGTTGTTAGCCGCCCTGAGCCCGGTCTTGGCTGGGGAGGGCGGGGTATAAATAAAAATTTATTATTATTATTATTATAGTTCAGATGACAACCTTCAGTTAGTTTAAGAACTCTGGGAACTTAAAGAAAAAAAGTCACTTGATCCAGGGAAAGTCCAACTATATATCGGCCTGTTCCAACCTCTTTCTTAGTGGTGACGCGGACCATTCATAATGTAAGAAAATTATTCCCAACTGTGAGCACGGCAGTGGAGTGGGATAAGTTAAAATAAGCTACAACAATTAACTATAATCTCATTCACCGCTCCTGCTCAGGCTGCACAGAAAAAGCATTTTGGTTCCTGAAATTCATTCCAATTACGCAGATAAAATACAACAGATAGAATTCTACAGGATGTATTGCTAGCATGTGAAAACGGTCCAGATCCAAGGACCCCCAGGCATGCACCTCCAGATGGTGGAGATGTCAGGCATCTTCACTTGGTCACACATGGCCAATAGCCAGGTACCTAACCAAATAAGCATCATAATCTTTCCATTGTAAAAATATGACCCAGTAGTTCTAGGCGACTATCTTAGCTGCTGAACAGAGATTCAATAAAGAAATGGAAACAGTCGCTGCTTTAAGCACATTCCAGAGAACTGCTGTGTAGGCAAATAAATACTTAGCATATGGCAGGGTCGGGGACCTTTGGCGATTCAGATGTTGCTAGACTACAACTCCCATCATCCCCGACCTTTGGCCACGCTGACTGAGCTCATGGGAGTTGGAATCCATCAACGTCCAGTTTCTGCATCTGTGGTGCAGAGCTTTCCAACAACCATGAAGCCAAACAGAATCCATTCTGGAAGTCCGTTAGACTTCCAAAGCGTTCGGAAACCAAGGCACTGTTTCTGATTGGCTGCAGGAAGCTCCTGCAGCCAATCGGAAGCCACAAAAGTCACATCGGACGTTCGCGTTCCAAAGAATGCTCACAAGTTTGCGGCGTTCGGGAGCCAAAACGTTCGACTGGCAAGGCGTTCGGGATCCAAGGTACGCCTGTATACTGAAACGGCGCAGCGCCCGTTGTTAAGTTAGAGGCCACCAGTTAAAACCGTCACCGTAAAGTAGGACAGATCAACTTACCAGAGGCAGACGTTGCCACAGACCATTGCAATTGCGTTGTTCCAGCCATAAACTGCTACAGGAAAGTTGAAAGCTGTGATGATTCCTACTAATCCCACAGGATTCCATTGTTCTATTAAGGCATGCCCAGGCCCTGCAAATAAAAAGCCAGGCAGAAGACGTTTGACGAGTATAGAATTTCATTTATTCTATTTATCCTTCTCATTATCCAAGGAACTCAGTGTACACAAGAATTAGCCAAATTCCATCCCCACAAGCACACTGTGTCGTAAAGCTTATTGTGTGTATTTTAGGCACCAAGCTTATTTTCGTCAATAATCGAACGGCAGAGCCCTTTGCATCAAAGCACAAAATGGCTCTGTTTGCATAGGATGAGCTCTACAAGTGGATAAGCCCAAGACAAGCTTGAGTAAAGAGTCAGGCTACCTCCCTCCTCCGGCATACTTGGGAGGACGACTTTGACTGGGTAAAGTTCCGCTTTTAAAATAATCCGAGCTTATTGCTGTGTTCAAAACATAGGTGCTGGTTCAACACAGACTCTGCTTAGCTTAACAAGCCAGCCTGAGAAACCATGGTTTGAGTGCATTGAACCAGGTTTCAGCACTGAGCGCAAACCAGCACGACAGGAGCCCAATTCAATGGTTGCTCCCAATTTAGTGGTCTTTACAAGCATGGTGTACAGCTTTCCAACAGCCATGAAATGTACTCAAATGGTGCAACACCTGTTGTAAATTAAGAGGTCACCAGTTACTGTACGATTTCGTTAGTTTTTGAGACAAAAAGTGCTCACAGGCAGCTTTTATATAATCTGGAATAAGATTTCTTTTTTAAGATATCAAACTACTTTAACTGTATACCACTACCTGCTTGAAAAAAATCATATTTTTTGTAAATCTCATTTATTGATTTTTCACAAAAACATAAAAATCCATAAATTTCTTTACCCATTGACTTCCTTTCCATGGTTTCCATAGTTACCCTTAAATGCCGCATATTTCACATATACCAGGCATGTCCAACAGTTAGATCGTAATCTACCGGTAGATCACTGGACATCTGTGGTAGATCACTGGTAGATCACTGTCTTTCCTCCTCCCTAAAAAAAGCTACACAATATAGACCTGAACCCCTAAAAAATGTGCCTTCCTCTTCCCTAAAAAAAAGCTGAAGAACTTTGACCTGAAGCCCCCAAAAGGGGGTAGATCACTGCCAGTTTTTAACACTGAGAGTAGATCACAGTCTCTTGGGAGCTGGCCACCCCTGACATATACTATTCAATACATCCATTTTAACTTATTTACCTGTGCTGCTTGAAAAAATCATGCCGCCAGGTGCATGGATTTTCACTAGGACCACAGCACATGGGGAAGTGGAGGTGTGATCCTTCATTCTCTCACTGCAAGGGAAGAGTTAAACCTCCCCCCTCTGCTCACTGAAAATTGGAGCGCTCCAAAAGTCCACACCCAACCGTTAGCCATGCAATGAAAGTTATATCTGTTATCTCAAGGCTGCAATCCTGCCAGAAGAGCTTATTTCTTTCTAGATTTGTATTCTGAGTGGGAAGCAAGGTTTGGCAAGGAGAATCTCGGGGTTGCATCCCATTTATTTGTGCATTTTGAGGAGTTATACAAGGTGATCCACAGGGATGGTAATTTATTCCGCTGGAACTCATGAAGGCATCGCTCAGCCGGCTCCTTGGAGGAAAATACAAGAAAATACAAATTTTCTTCACTGTGCCAACACACTCAAGACGACAGCCGTGAAATGCAGCCACAAAGCTGACAGCGCTGAGATTTTCCTGCCCTGGGTTACTTAATAGCATCCAGTATGTATTCAGAGAGAGAAAAGGGAAAAGATACATGCTTACTTTCCGAAGGCAAGACAGGTCCACCAATCATCCGGGATAGGCCAACTGCATAGTCGCAGACATCCACATATTCTTGGACTTCGCCAACACTCTCAGCAGAGATCTTCCCCATCTCCAAAGAAACCTGACGGTATTAAGGAAATGTGTTGGTCCTGTTCAATCACTGAATAGGGACTATTCTACTAAGCACTGTATAAATCGGGTGGCGCTGTGGGTTAAACCACAGAGCCTAGGGCTTGCCGATCAGAAGGTCAGCGGTTCGAAACCCCATGACGGGGTGAGCTCCCGTTGCTCGGTCTCAGCTCCTGCCCACCTAGCAGTTCGAAAGCACGTCAAAGTGCAAGTAGATAAATAGGTACCGCTGCAGCGGGAAGGTAAACGGCGTTTCCGTGCGCTGCTCTGGTTCGCCAGAAGCAGCTTAGTCATGCTGGCTACATGACCTGGAAGCTGTACCAATAATGCGAGATGAGCGCGCAACCCCAGAGTTAGTCACGACTGGACCTAATGGTCAGGGTTCCTTTACTGTATAAATCAGAGGCAATGAAATGCACTGACCTGTGGGCTGGATCCCCATCTCCCCCGTTCCCATGTGTCAGGTCTGACAGGCGGGCAGTCAATCACTTGCTGTCAAAATGGCGCCAGGTGGTCCATTTTTGCCCCCGCAGTTTGGAATCGAATTGTGAGGGCAAAGCAGAGCTCTGCACTTTGCAGGCACTTACGCTCAGTTGCCGATTGTCAGGCTTTGCAACCCCATGGTATTCACACAACCGAAACTGTATCATTTCTTATTTTTCAGCCAGAGCGATTACTGTCACAGCAGCAAACCGTACCAGATTTCCCAAAGCGTTGATTTTCTGTCTCAGGGCATCACCAATCTGTCTCACAATTTCTCCTCGTTTGGGTGCAGGAACCTAGACAAAGAGAAAAACAGGTTTAAGCCCAGTCTTACGAAACACTGTGGACTTTGTCCCAAACCGTACGCTTAAATAGCGTGCATCCAGATGAGGCGATCTCTATTTATCACCATTGAAAGTATCAAGGTAACTTATCCTATCAGTTTAAAAAATAAATAAATCATGGATGATTTCTTGAGTGACACAACTTGTCTGAATTCCAGGGAAATCCGATGAGAAATTTATTTGGCATTTCAAAAACTACAGGTGCTTCTGAACACTTCCCATTTTGTGTGTGTGTGTGTGTGTGTGTGTGTGTATTTGTGAGAATGCATAAGACAATTGAAATAAATCTGTCGAGAGATGCAGATGCTTTTCAAAAATGCAAGTGTGCCAGAGTACGTCTTTAGTTCTTCAAAAATTGTGGCTTCCATTTCTATGACCCACATCTTTGAAATCTTGGTGTTGCTGTTTAGTCTTATAGTACTAATGAAGTCAGGGACCCAGGTGGCGCTGTGGGTTAAACCGCAGAGCCTAGGGCTTGCTGATCAGAAGGTCGGCGGTTCGAATCCCCGCAACGGGGTGAGCTCCCGTTGCTCGGTCCCTGCTCCTGCCCACCTAGCAGTTCGAAAGCACGTCAAAGTGCAAGTAGATAAATAGGAACCGCTCTGGCGGGAAGGTAAACGGCGTTCCGTGCACTGCTCTGGTTCGCCAGAAGCAGCTTTGTCATGCTGGCCACATGACCCGGAAGCTGTACGCCAGCTCCCTCGGCCAATAAAGCGAGATGAGCACCACAACCCCAGAGTCGGACACGACTGGACCTAATGGTCAGGGGTCCCTTTACCTTTACCTTACTAATGAAGTCACAGACCTACCACACAAACTGCCACCTGTAAAGTGGAACTCTTAATAGCAACCAGACTGTTGTCAGTGGTAGCACCAGCCGTAAAGCATCAGAAAGAGGGCTCACACAAATTAAGGCAAAAGGATCAGAATCTAACAGCATAGCTTAATAAAAATGAG
This sequence comes from Darevskia mixta, assembly GCA_034641385.1. NCBI lineage: Eukaryota > Metazoa > Chordata > Lepidosauria > Squamata > Lacertidae > Darevskia > Darevskia mixta. The sequence continues at coordinate 7,923,992 of JAWWNH010000126.1, forward strand.
TTTAACGAGTCTGTGGCTCATCAAAGAATGTACCCCAGTTTATGCGCATTCAATGTGCGCATGACCATGTGTAAGCGCATCGTGCCGAACCCAGAAGTGACTTGGAAACATCAGGAAAACCAGGCAGAGGACCTTCTCGGTGGTGGCTCCTGCCCTCCCATCAGATGTCAAGGAAATAAACAACTACCGGTACCTGACTTTTAGAAGACATCTGAAGGCAGCCCTGTTTAGGGAAGTTTTTAATGTTTGATGTTTTATCCTGTTTTTAAAATTATGTTGGGAGCTGCCCAGTGGCTGGAGAAACCCAGCCAAGTGGGCGGGGTATGTATAAATAAATAAATAAATTATTATTATTATTATTAAGACGACACTGAACTGTCACTAAAGGGGCAGAACGGGGGTCGGCGTTTGCATGCTTTTTCAATTACATGCGATTTCACCGACCTGCAAGATGCTTCTGAACACAACCCCTGTGTAAACGGGTGGCTGCCTATATTTCAGAAAAATATTAAGGAATTCAAACTTACCTCTGCCCATACTTTCCAGGCTTCTTTAGCTTTCTTTAGTGTTTCTTCATAGTCTTCCATACTGGCCTGTAAGGATATTTTTTTAAAAAAATAAACAACAGGCACAACATTTGTAATTTTTGACCCTTGTAGAAAACAGCAATGGAAAAAGAATGTACCCAACCAGGAGATTATAATTTTATGGATGAAGGGGGTGCTATTTGGACATAAAAAGCTTCAGAACCTTTGGAAATAGTTTGCCTGAAGTGGTGGAATAAAGGAGGAAATATACCACGAACCCATTTCTGTGACGCAACCACCATTTCAACACATGTGATTTAAATCCAGCAGAGGAAGGGAGCGTACAACCATAAAATTTCCATCTTCCACTGCTCTCAGCTACTTTTCCAAATCCCCTCCCCAATTAGCTCTGTTGACATGCCAAACCTAGCCTTTGGCTATTCGAAGAGTATTGCAAAACTTTCCAGTGTAGCATTTATCTATAGCAGGGGTCAGCAACCTTTTTCAGCCGTGGGCCGGTCCACCGTCCCTCAGACCATGTGGGGGGCCAGACTATATTTTGAAGGGAAAAAATGAACGAATTCCTATGCCCCACAAAGAACCCAGAGATGCATTTTAAATAAAAGCACACATTCTACTCATGTAAAAACACGCTGATTCCCGGACCATCCATGGGCCAGATTTAGAAAGTGATTGGGCCATATCTGGCCCACAGGCCTTAGGCTGCCTACCCCTGATCTATAGACTTGATCAAAGAAAGAAAGAAAGATAGAAAGAACCTTACCTGACGAACTCTGGCAATTGGCTGATTGTTTGCAGGGCAATATGTTGTCACGACCTAAAGAGAGAAAGATGTGCCAATCCCATTTAGTCACCAAGAACATAGATTCTTCTCTAGCTTTAAGGATTGAGGTTCAAGAGTCACTTCTACATTGGGAAAGGCCATTGTACATCGGGAAAGGACATTGTCCTACATGTCAGTCTAAATCCACTCACCCTGATCTGCAGCGGAATGAGAACCACAATCTGCACACCAAAGTAGGCTTTGGGCACATGCATGGGCGCAATGGGCAGTACCGTCATGGGGGAAACCCGTAAGGTGATGCACAGATTCTGAGTTTGGATTCCTATGAAACGGCCTTGCTCTGGGAAGAGATGGGACCATCGCACAAAACATGCAGACTTCCGCTGTCCGTCCATGGATTGAGGCAATTATATTTCTTCTCCCGAGTGCATTTAAGGCTGAATTCAATGGGATTCACTTCTAAGCAGATTATTAAGAATATGCATAGGGCTGTTTTGCCCATGGCATATAGCAGCCTCACCTTAGCCCAGTATACCTGAAGGAGCGTCTCCACCCCCATCGTTCAGCCCGGACACCGAAGTCCAACTCCAAGGGCCTTCTGGTGGTTCCCTCACTGCAAGAAGTGAGGTTACAGGGAACCAGGCAGAGGGCCTTCTCGGTAGTGGCACCCGCCCTGTGAAACGCCCCCCCCATCAGATGTCAAGGAAATAAACAGCTATCTGACTTTTAGAAGACATCTGAAAGCAGCCCTGTTTAGGGAAGTCTTTAAAGTTTAATGTTTTGTTGTATTTGTAATATTCTGTTGGGAGTTGCCCAGAGTGGCAGGGGAAACCCAGCCAGATGAGCGAGGTCTTCTTCTTCTTCAGGTGTACACAAGAATTAGCAGCCAATTACATATTTTTTCTTGCTTGGTGATCCAGAAGCAGTTCCGACTCTGCCCAACAGACCAGGCAGATACAGATGCATGCATTACAAGAGCCGTAAGTAGCATGTTTCCATATTCTTATGGTTTGATATTCTGGATATTATAGTATCTTGATATTATTAAAGATAATAAATAACTAAGGAAGGCCTACTGGGTCTGGAATCCCTCCCTCTCGACCAGCATCCACCTACAGTGCCCGGCTCGATGCCTTTGGGAGCCCTCCAAGTAGGGTATCTAAGCATCTCCAGAAAGAGAAGGTCCAAAGCCAAAGGACAAACATTTTCTCAGCCCAACAATATGAATGATTAACGTGTCCCTTTCTCCTGCCGATTCCAGCCAGGAAACGGACTGTGGCAACTGGTAAAGGGCAACGTATTTGTTAAAAGATAGACAAAATCAAGCGTGTTTCAAAACCACCGAAAGGTTACACATTAAAAGGCAGGCTCCTTTTTCACAGCACCATCTGAAAGGGATTTCCTTCCTTATTTAGGACCGACCATTCTCCATGCAAAAGAATATGAATGGGCACAAATCTCACATCATAAACCTGAGGACATTTCGACTTCCGAAAGCAACCTGGTGGTAGCCGCACTTGGCCATCGCAGAACTTCATAAATTGCAATTTATCGGGAAATGCGATTGTGCCACCCTTGTGCTGCCTTGGGATGATGGCTTTTTCAAACTAAAATCGCACTGCAGGAGCGTGTTAGGCATGTCCCAGCCTGGGCAAACTTGCTACCAACGCTCCCGTGTTAATTAACCACAATAAATCACTGTATTTCGCTTTCAGCTAATCTTTGCTGTCTTTTCAGCCTTCCTCTAAAGCAGGGTTTCCCAAAGTCGGCTGCTTTTTGAGGACTACAACTCCCATCATTCCAAGCTAGTAGAACCAGAGGTTAGGGATGATGGGAATTGTAGTGTGTATGTGTATATATGCAAACAGATCAAGACATTGGCAGGATTATTGTAAAAACCTGCAGTTTTGAAAACATGTAAGATAGATATGAGAAGAGAGGATTAAAAAATAAGACAATTTGAAGCATGCAGGAAAGGATGAAAATAAATGCAAGGGACTGCAGAAAGAAGGGGAAGGGAGTTGAAAGTAAAAATGTTACAATTATGGCTAAATAATTGTTGCAATGTATACAAATGAAAAAGATAAAAAAGTTTAATAACAAGCTGCAAACAGATCAAGACGTTGGCAGGGTCAGCGTAAAAACCTGCAGTTTTGAAAACACATATTAGATATGAGAAGAGAGGGTTTTTTTATTCATGATTTTCAATTTTATACATTTCAATAATTTTACAATCATTTTAACATTTTGAAACTCAACTTCCTTCCCCCCCTTTCTGCAATTCCTTAAATTTATTTTTTTATATTTTCTGCATATTCCAAATTAACTTAATCATTTATTCAACTACTTAAAATGTATACTCTTATAAAAACTGCAGATTATTACAATAATCCTGTCCAGTGCTTTTTTTCTAAAAAAAAATGTTCAGGGGTACTCGCATTTTCCTACCCATATTGAAATACTGCATCCTCAATGAGGCCAAAGTTAGATGCACAAAACGTTTAAGGGGATGCGTACCCCTGCATCCCCCCCAGAAAAAAAGCACTGATTCTGTCCGAGAAGAGAGGATTAAAATAATAGAGGCAATTTTGAGTATGCAGAAAAGGACGATAATAAACGCAAGGGACCACAGAAAGAAGGGGGAAGGGAGTGGAAAGTGAAAATGTTACAATTATGGCCAAATCATTGTTGCAATCAGGGCTGGATTTAGGTTTGATGAGACCCTAAGCTACTGAAGGTAATGGGGCCCTTTATATGTCCAGCTGTCCTTTGTCAACAACAAATTGCCACTGTTTTTTGTGTTGAATATATGCTAGATGGTAATTTTTGGACCGAATAGGTATCTAAAGCCACTTGCGTATAACAAAATATGTATTTTATCAAAGTAATTGTTGAACTGAAATACAATTAAGAAGAAGTATATTCATATTAACGTTAATTTTTTTTCCTTTAAATTTTTTGGGGGGCCCCAAGAGAGTGGGGCTCTAAGCTATATAGCTTGTTTAGCTTATACGGCGCTGGTTGCAACGTATATAAATGAAAGTAATAACAATAGCAATAAAGCTGTTTCGGGAAACCCTGCTCAAGTCAGATGTCTATGCTCGGGAGCACATGGAGAGCTGCAAATCCGGATTGGACTTCGTGGCTCGCTCCCAATGTGGCTGCGGTGACTTTCAGGCTCGCTCCTGCCCGTGGCTGCCTACCTCTCCTCGGCCTCCCCAGGAGCCATTGTAGACGCCCTCGTTCTCCTCGCGAAGCCCCAGCTCCTGGAGCCACGAGTAGCGGCCTTGGCTGATCAGCAGCGTCGACATGGAGGCGGTGGAAGCGGCGGAGGCCAAGCGGACGCGTCGCGACAGAGCGCAGAGGCGGAGCGTCGTCCGCAGCATAGCGCCGCCCAGAGCCATCTGCGCGCCGGGCCAGGAGGGCAGCGGAGGGGGAGAGGATCCGCCACGCCCCCAAAAACCCATTCCGACGGCGGGGATTGGCCGCCAGGGCACCCCGCCCACGGACCAGGCGGAGGCGCGTCCAATCGGCAGCGGGAGGGCGGCGAGGCGAGCAACGGGAGCTGGGGGCGCTGGGGAAGGCGACACCCCTCTCGCCGAGCGTTGCCACGCGTCCGGGATGGCCCGGACACGTCACCGATGTTTCTAGTAGATGGGTCCGGGGAAATCCGGGTGCGCGGCAAGCCGATTTCTCGGGGTAAAATTCCAAAGCTAGGCTTTCCACGCGTCTGGAAAATCCCTGGTTTCTGAGGATCGGGGGTTGGGTGGGGGATTTGGGCCGGGAAAGCAGGAGGTATGGCAACGCAATGGGGAAAGCAGCGGAAACAGCTCCCCTATTGGAACAAAATAAACAAATAAAAAAATTCCTTCCAGTAGCACCTTAGAGACCAACTACCAAGTTTGTTTTTGGTATGATATTTCTTTCCCAATTGGAAGATCACTATTTTGAAGGGAAGTTTCACCCTCCAAAAAAAGCCCAACCATTTGGGATTGTTCCCCAAAAGAAAGCTCAATCATTTTGGTGGGTTTTCTGTTAAATAAAACGCTCAACAATTCTGTGGTCACCGTCTTCCTAAAAAAAAAAAAAAAAAGCTCAAACAGATTTGAGTCAGGAATTTTACTTTTTGAAACATGGCAACGCTCTTTTTTTGCCTATTTCCAATCCACTACTGTCATTTTCATGCAATTTATCCAGTTCTGTTCCCTGGTTGCATTACTCAGGGTTGACATACATACATCCGGAAATTCACGGGCATAGGCGGTATTCAGCCATAGCAAACAGCCTCTGGGTGGAAATCGCTTCAATGTCCAGGAAAATCCAGACATATGGCAAAACTCTTTTTTCTATTTTTATTTTCAAAAAAAAAAGCTCAACAACTATGCAAGCAACTGAAGCAACTGGTGGTTGCAGAGGAAACAGCATTCCATAGTATATAGGTAACAGCACTAAATGCCTATTTTTGAGTCACCGTTCTATTATGTTCTGTAGGGTGCAGTGTCCTGAACAGAATTTCTCCAGTTGATCATTCTAAGTGATCTTGCAGATGGACAGCTGGTCTTCCAGGTAACTTGGTCCCAAGTGGTTTAGGAGCTAGCCTCCATTTGTTGATGATTGGCCACTTGAGGGGCGGGGGGGGGGTTGATTGGGAAGCTGCCCGTGCAGATTTCCACCTGAAGTCCCATAAAAAGTTTACTACCGTGTTTCTCCTAAAATAAGACACTGTCTTATATTCCCCCCCTCAAAAAATACAGTATGGCTTATTTTCGGGGGATGTCTTATTTTAACCGCTCTGCGTCGGTACGCTGCATAGCCACGCCTATCTAGGCTGTCTTAAGGGAGAGGCGCTGTGTCACTGTGTCTTATTTTCGGGGTATGGCTTATTTTCGGGGTATGGCTTATATTTCACAAATGCGTAGAAATCCTGCTACGGCTTATTTTATGGCTATGTCTTATTTTAGGAGAAACACGGTACTTGATACAATTGAACACATGAACTGGGACTTATTTTGAAAGCTGATCTCTCCGGTGAAAGGTTCTGGGACGCATCCCTGGAAATCTAGAATCCTGCCATGGAAAATCTTACTCCTACCTCCAGGTGTGAGGGTTAACTTTTGGACACTCCTTAATATATTTGTTTTCAAGGCTGAAACCACTGGTTTTTATGATCTTCAGCAATGTTTGACTCTGGGTATTATGAACTTAACTTCTTTGGGGACAGCTGAAAACCTTCGTGTTTCTTTCCAAATAAATACAGCTAGCTAAGAGAACAGCAGTTCACTTTATTGCCTTATTGTACTTACATGCCACCCCAATCTCTGAGCAGTTTGAGATTCCAGGGTTTCAAGCATTTGGGTTCCAAAGGAGGCACAGCGGAGACTGGGGTGTCTTTATGATATATAGTTCATTTATACATATATTCAACCTGAGCCTATGGTGCAGGGTCTCACAGCATTATACCCCAAGAGTTTCTTGCTTCTCCCATGACCTCAGTCTTGGATGCCAGCAGAAATCCACCAGGGCCCCCTGACACTATACTCCAGCTTACTGCATTTTACAGACTGCCACTATTTCTCTCTCAGCTCACATCCCGGCCAAGTGTAGTCCTAAACAACTACTCTCCTTCCAACTCTGGCCTTTGTCCAGCTAACTAGGACAGAGCTTTGGGAAGGGGCCTCACCCCTTTGCCCACTGGAACAGACTTTGCCTTCTTAATGACTTTCTTAAGAGTCCATTACCTTCTCTTGGGGTTGTCTTTGGTTAATGGCTCTTCTCCCAGGCGATCTCCTGAACACGAAACTGGTTTGGAATGTATTTTAACACTTTGCTAAATCCAGCATCTGGCAACTCATTTTAATGATGATGATGGTGATGATAGTACCCCGTCCATCAGGTTGGGTTTTAATACTCCAGACATTGATCAAACTCCAACACCCACTAAACCTAGGAATTTAGGGGAGGATCTGGCACCCAGGAATTTAAGGGAATCAGGGCACCCACAAACTCATAGCAATATTTAAACTGGAGAAATCACACACGATCTAGTTTCTACAGTCATAAGCCACTGCTTACTCTGCTCTGAAAATGGATAGACACTGTGCTTTATTTTTCATGAAATCTGCCCGCCCCGCCCAAAATTAAAAAACAAAACCCTGTTATCCTGTATGTTAAATAATTTAAAGATTTTAAATCCGTTACGTTCAGATATTCATTCTGCACTGTATCTCTTGAACTTAGTCCTAGTGACCCTTAGACCAAGTCTTATTCCTAAAAGGTTAATTTAGTTCCTAACATCAAGTAGGCTCCAGCTGGCTGTAAGTTGTGCAGTTTCTGATGCAGTTGGAACTTCAGCTGCTCCAGAGGTAGATCAAGCAACGACATATACTTAAAGAGCAGCTTCCGATTTCACTTAATTAAAAGGTTTTTTGTGACCATAACTGCCATGGTATACCATTCATTGTCACAATGAGCCCCTAGAAAGGCGAGCAGCCTAGGCACAAGCCTTTGAAATTGACAAGAAGCCTCACAGAGATTATGAACTCGGGTGACCCTACTTCAGAGAGATTTTGTTCACAAGTTCTGACTCTGACATCTGGCAAAGAGACAATAAAGTCTGAGAAGTGCCCTGAGAGGTATCTGGTTTTTCAGCTAGAAAGAGGCCGCTTTCCCCTTTGCTCAGTGCTACATACCTTGGTCCAGATCCTGGTGTGTAATGCAGGTCGAATGGGGGGGGGGGGGGAATCACAGAAATGGTTGCTCATTCATTTGGGAAATGTGGTCTACCTATGTTCTGAAGCTCATAGACATGTATATTTTTAAGGCTGTTTATGGACCGGGATTTAAATCACTGCATACTGGTAGGCAAATCATTCTAACAACAACAACAAAATAGGACAGCCCTATTTTTATGGGAGAAATGTTGGAGGCTATGGAGTTATGCAACAGCAACCCCCAAGCGAAGGAGACAAGTAACTAGACAACCTTTAGAAGATATCTGAAGGCATCCCTGTATAGGGAAGTTTAACATTTAATGTTTTATTATGTTTTTATATATGTTGGAAGCTGCCCAGAGTGGCTGGGGCAATAATTCTATTATTATTATTATTATTATTATTATTATTATTATTATTATTATTATTATAGAATTGGACGTCCCTATTTTCATTGGACAAATGTTGGAAGCTATGGAATTTTGTAACCCCCGAGCCAAGGAGATAAGTAACTATATGACCGTTAGAAGATATCTGAAGGCAGCCTTGGATAGGGAAGCTTTTAAAGGTTTGATGTTTTATTATGTTTTTATATATGTTAGAAGCTGCCAAGAGTGGCTGGGGCAACGCAGTCAGATGTGTGTAGAATAATAATAAATAATAATAATAATAATAATAATAATAATAATAGAATAGGATGTCCCTTTTTTCATCAGAGAAATATTAGAGGGTTTGAAGTTATGTGACCCCTGAGCCAAGGAGATAAGTAACCACACAACCTCTAGAAGACATCTGAAGGCAGCCTTGGATAAGGAAGTTTTTTTAATGTTTATTATGTTTTTATATATGTTGGAAGCCTCCCAGAGAGGCTGGGGCAACCCAGCCACGTTTATTGTTACAATAAAAAAAAGGACGTCCCTATTTTCATTGGAGAAATGTTGGAGGGTATGCTGTATAGTTAGATCCAACTGGACACATTCTTTTTTAAACATTTCTCTCTGGAGGCATTCCTCTTGTTCCAGTGTCTTTGTTCCTGGATGGATGCATAGAGTTGCATTTAGCCCTTGACATCTTTGTGAATGAAATATGGAGAGTGTCACGCTGAGTCCGTTACACTTCGGGATCTGTCGTTCGTGTGTGCCTGGTTTTTGTTTTTAATAATATTTTTTAGTAAAAATTTCCTTGCTTTACGAAAGTACGCGCGTAGTCTCCATTTCTTTCCCCCATGCCACTCCCCCCACCTCAGGTGGCGTAGCCTTTCCCACAGCGACGAAAGCGGCAAGGCCCGGACTACAAGTCCCGGCATGCCTCGCGGAAGGCTGGTCCCACCGTTCACCGCCCCTCCCGGCGCAAAGCATTGTGGGTGCCGTAGTCCTGGCTCGGCTGAGGCCGGGCCTTTTCCCGCGCGCTCCTCCCGCGCTGGCTGAGGAGCCGGGAAAGATGGCGCTGGAGGCTCGCGGGATGGAAGAGGGGGAGATCTCGGGCTCCGACTGCGAAATGCCCACCTCCGCCAGGAGCCCCCCGCAGGTGAGGCCGCTGCCCGGCGGCGACCGCTTCTTTCCCTGGCGGCTCGGGCCCGCCTGGGCGGCGGATGCGGAGAGCCGCTCCGCGCTCTCTTTCCTGAGGAAAAAGCCGCGGCGAAGCGAGCGAGGGGACGGCCCCGGCTTGCGGCCTCCCCCCCTGCGTTTCGCTTTTGTCTCTGCAGCGGCCGCCAAGGGCAAGAGATGCTGCTCCCCGCAAACGTTCTCCGGAGCCCCGTCGGCTGCGTTCGAAATTCCCCAGGCGCATTTTACCCCGGGCCGCTGGCGGGGTGGCGCCTGACGTCACCTCAATCTGGAGGCGCCCGCTGGGGAGATCCTGGGGTCTGGCCCGCTTTCCCACGTGCAAGTGACGCCTAGAAACGAGAGATGGGGAAGCTGGGGGGGGGGGGAAATGGCACCTTAAACTGAGGGCGCAGTAACGTGTGCGGTGAAATTTTCCATGGAGGAGCAGTTGAGGGTCAGAGGCGCCAGGTTGCGAGGAGGGGTGGGGCAACGTCATGTGTGTGACATCCTGATGTTGTCAAAACAAAATAAAAAAAGTGCACACGAAAGCTCATACTGTACCAAGAACAAACTTAGTTGGTCTCTAAGGTGCTACTGGAAGGAATTTTTTTATTTTGTTTTGACTATGACAGAACAACACGGCTATCTACCTGTATCCTGATATTGTGTGTGTGAGCCTCCCTAAGCCAGGGCTCGGATGGGATGCCGGAGTCCTGGTTCCTTCCGAAAGCTGGGTGGGCATTGGGAAGGTGGCAGGACAGATCTTGGATTCATCTGAGCCTCGCGCCTCCCTCCCTAAGCCGGGCAGAACCACCTTGGGTTCATTTCTCCTTGATCCATATCTAGTTGTCTCTACTAAACCAGGAGTCTCCAAACTTTGGGGGTCTGCGTGAACATTTGTAAATCAGGGAAACTGCCATGGGCTGCCGCCACACAAATCTGCAACTAAGCACACTCTGCATCCTGTTCCGTTGGCAACAATATAATGTTTCTTTCAAGCTTCAGCAGAAGCAGGGGAATCTGTGGGTGCCAGATTAGGCCTCTGTTGACACATGTATGGACTTCTGTTTTGGGGACACTTTGCACTAGACAGTGATGGCTCTCTAACGGTATATGGAAGCAGACATGGTCTTAATTATTATTATTTTTCAGTCCAAGCCTTCTTGATTTGCTTACAGCAGTTTGTACTTGAAAGGAACAACTCCTTGTGTGGCTGTTTCAAGGGTCACATTGACCTGGCTTTCTAACTTAAAACAAACGATTATAATTAGTGTTTTTCTGCATTAACTGTTCTTAACAAGATTGCCACCAAATTCTCCTTGTGCTACTAGAGATGTGGGGTGCTGAATACAGATCCTAAATGAGATTTCAAATGGTGCGTTCAAACTACCGCTGTATCAAATTTTGGCTTGTATGTTTAGGGCTGTGCTGCTTTTGTCTATCATTAGATAGGAAAAAGAGAATACATAATGGTATCACGAAGTAGAGGAGACTCACTTTCCTGAAAGGTATTCAACCAAAGCTTTCAACATATGCCAAATTGGTCAGTTGACGTGTGTTTGGAACGAAAATAAATAGAAATCTGCATCATTCATTTTCCAAGCTTGTGGACTTGTCAGCTAGTTTCTATAGAGCAAATGCTATTCATTATATTACCATCACTTCTGGTATGGCTAAGTAAAAAATGTGGTAGAACTCTTACATATTTTACATAAAATTATCAAAACTAACAAGATAATGCTATTTTTTGTGAAGATCCACGGTGTTTCAAAGCTCAGCATAGAAATATTATACATCCAGTAGAAATCAGTGAGATACATTTGATATTCCGCAGGCATGTACTCAGTTTTTACATGCTTTCAGCCTCAGAAAGGGTTAGAAGGATTGTAGAAATAGGTGTGTCTACTTATGAATGTACACTTTATGCCACACATGTGGGAGATGGTGCTTATAAGTCTGAACATAGTATTTCTACATTTCTGACTATGGGAAGTGGTCCTAGTAACGGGGGATGGGCAGAGGCTGGAGGAGGACTGATAACATCTATGCACTCAAATTCAGACAATGTGAAATTTTTGGACCCATGGCCATTTCTTCCCACACCCATTTGTGGAAACCAGCTGCTGCTGGGCTTTGTTGAATAAACCTCTACACACAAGCTGGGGCGTCGGGGTATGGGTGTTTTTAGATTGCACCACAAAGGCCATACATTCCTGCGCCAGATGATGTAGCTGACTGCTGACTGCACCTAGAGAGCTGTGCCCAAGCCCATCAAAGCTCAATTGGCTGCACTTTAAATACATATTTGAACCTTTTGTGAATTTTAGCAATTTTCCTTTCTCCCGCCAAAATTTTGACCCAATTCTGCTGTAGGCAGAGCTAACCCTTTGGAAATGTGGTTCCAGACTTGCTGAGGACTGTTAATGCAAAGCAAACCTTGACTACAGAAGCTAAAAATTGTTCCGCTTAGAAAGTCAGGTCAGTGTGGGCCTTTCAAATAGCCACATGCATGTTTACACTTTGCAAGGGCAACTTGCTGTAAGCTGATCATAACACTGATAGTTTTCGGGCTGGTGGCTAAAGTGGAGTCAGTGGTGTATTATTCTACCTCTCCAAGTCTTTCATTCTGCCCTCCTCCTTGTTAGAAAGCTAGCATGTTTGCACGCAGGAATATTGTTGGACTGCAACTCCCATCAGCCCCAGTTATTACCATGAATGATCAGGTTGGTGGGAGTTGTAGTCTTAACAACATCTGGAGGGCCACAGGTTCCCCACCTAATGGTTTAAAACTGTAATATGTGCTCACTTTGCTTGCTTTTTATATTTGTCTTTTTAGTCTCCATGCATGTATCTATGCTAGGTTTTTGTAAAACAACACAGGGTAATGCTCTGTGATGACAAAAATGGGGTGCTTCTCTTGTTTGAGCTTTCAACATTTCCCCTAAAATCTGACCGTGACACTGAGGCCTTGAATAGTATTAGAACTCAAGAATTTAGGCTCTGCTGAAATGTGCTGGTATGCTGAAATGTGCTGGTAACACTATCAGATATCCTTCAAACACAACATAGCTAAATATTTCATTACTAGTATATTAAGCCTGTTGCAAAAAACAGGCGCTAGACGGAGGCGGATATCCCCATTAACCCTTTCCCCTCCCTTCCCTCCCCATTAACTCTTTCCCCTCCCCACCCTCCTCTCCTCCCCATTAACCCTTTCCCCTCCCTCCCCATTAACCCTTTCCCCTCCCCACCCTCCTCTCCTCCCCATTAATCCTTTTCCCTCCCCACCCTCCTCTCCTTCCCATTAACCCTTTTCCCTCCCCAGCCTTCTCTCCCTCCCATTAACCCCTTTACCTCCCCACCCTCCTGGCCCCCCTCGAGGCTGCGACTCTGAGCCCTGCGGTGGCGGCGGGAGGAGGTGGAGGCCCCCGCCCTCCTCCCCCCGTTTATTGCCGGGTCTCCTCTTCTCTCCCTCCCCCCCCACCTCTCTCTCACACACACACACACACACACACACACGCACTTTCCCCCACACCTCCCCCCACAAATAGCTCAGCTCTCTCTCTCCCTCCCCCCTTCACACCTCCCCCCCATCCCCGGCGACCGGGCGGCAGCGCGAGGCGGGCCCGGGCGCTAGCCCGGCAGCACACGCGGGCGCCTTGCGGGGCGGGGGGCACAGCCGCGGCTGCTCTCCTGCCGCCGCGGAGGGAGGAGGCTGAGCGCGGGGAAACCGGGGAGCCCCCCAACCCCGGAAGCCCCCTCGGAGGCCGGCCCCGCCGTGCGCGCTCAGCTCCCTCGGCGGCTCCGGCCGCGCAGGAGAAGAGCCGGGCAGGAGGGAGGGCGGGGGCGCATCACGGTTGGGGGCGGTTCTGGGGCCCGCGACGTCCCACTCCGCCTCCTTCCTGGCGCGCGCTCGGCCTGCACTGGCCGTGAAGGAGTTGGTTGTGCCGCACGTGCGCCTTCCAAGCTGGGAGCCACCTCTCCTTCCCCTCGCTCGCCAGCCGCGCTCCCCTCTGTTCCCGGGAAGTCGGAGGACGGGCTCCTTCTCGGAGGAGGGGCCGGGGAGGAGGAGGAGGGAGCAGCCAAGAGGAGAAGAGGAGGGAGAACGGCAGCGATAGCAGCAGCGCCCCGGCAGCCGGTCAGTCTGCCTAGGAAGCAGCCCAGCGGCCGCCTTCTCCCCGCCAGCGCGTGCTGCGGGCAGGGGCGCTACGTGCCCCCGCCGCCAAGCGGTGTCACTGGAACGCAAGAGCCTGTGTCAGAGGGCTGCGGGCAGGGGCGCTACGCGCCCCCGCCGCCAAGCGCCTATTGGTCTGTGTCAGAGGGCTGCGGGCAGGGGCGCTACGCGCCCCCGCCGCCAAGCGCCTATTGGTCGGCTGCGGGCAGGGGCGCTACGCGCCCCCGCCGCCAAGCGGTGTCACTGGAACGCGCACGCGCAGTTGCGAATTCCTGTGACACACGGAAAGTAGTACGTCCCGACACAGGCTCTTTATTATATAGGATGTGACCAAGATAGTCTGAAAGCAGCCTTCTGTTGCTGAAGTGAACCAAATAAACAGCAAATGTGCAATATATGTCTAAATTCTCGTAGTTTATCTAATAGGTGAAAAACATATATGCTGTGTTTATATGTAAACCTTCCAGATGATACATGGTAATAGCTAAGTTTCTGAAGCTCCTCCAGGTGTCAAAAAGAGACAAAACATACATTCTTTACGTAACTCTGTATTGTCATTTAGGAATCTGGGCTGTGAATTTTCAATAGGGTGCATCAAAATAGGTGTTGTTGTTGTTTAGATAAAAGTGAAATTATTAAGCATTTGAAATTTGATAAAATAAAAGCAGAAGTTGAGAGCAGCATTTCACCAAGAGGAAAATAGTTGGCACCCACCTATCAGCACGGGGCAGGGGCAAAGCCAGTAAGAGGGATCAGGAGCCTCATTGACCCTGGTATTCTTCCCCCTGTGACTCTACACAAATCCTGTACTTTTGTGCAAGCTGTCACAAAGAGAAATGAGAGTTGTCAAGAAAGCAGCTGTGCATACCCATGCTATGTGATTGGGTGACGAGTGTGCCTACAGCATAGGAATAATGCTTTCGGCGCCATATTCTATGGCTAGGGTCATGCCTTATATCTGGCCACAAGCAGGCTTGGGATAGCCAACTTCTGCTGTGGATGGAAGCAAGACTTATTAAGTCTTACTAATTTGAACCTAGTTGCAAATAATAGTTTGTGGAATTGAAAGCTAAACATTCAAGGAAGTGATTATACTTTGTGTCCTTGCATATGTAGTCAGAGAGCTAAACATAAATTTGTTTCTTGTTAAGCAGATAAGATTCTGCAGTGCATGCAGAGGGTGAGGTTCACATTATGTTTCTGGGTTTTGTAAGACTCTAGTTTCCAGCCAATTTGTTCTAATCATTGCAGCAACCAGTTGATTTGCACACTTTCCCTGGAAATGCATTAATTTCCCATTTTAAATCAGTTTTTTTTTTCAATTGGCCCATTTCCCCCTTGATACCGGTAATTTAAACCAATCCACTGTGGTTTTCAGCCTCCTTAGGTACTTGGAAGCTTGGTGGTGGGTGAATTTACTTGAGCTTCGAAGAGAAGGCCACAAATCAGTGTGGTATTTTAACCTTCAAGCTATGTCATAAAAAAGGTTAGATTAAGGCCTAACTTGCCAAAGCCAATTACAGGGCAGTCATGAACATATTTATTTGAATGAAAGTTCCGGTGATTCAAAGGAGGATTCCTTCCAAATAAAAGTGCCTAGAAGTGTGGTCTTCGCTGAGTGGAGATATGATCTCCACATTGAAAACTAGTAGTTTAGATACTGTGCAAAACGCTGAAACTCATTTCTTGCAACAGCAGCAAAAATGTTGCAACCCAGTGTGTGCGAGCCTTGGGTCCTCAGATGTTGCTGGATTGAGAAAGTGGATAGAGAAACATTTCTCTCTTTCATAGTACTAGAAGTCATGGTCATCCAATGTAGCTGAATGCAAGAAGAATCAGGTGAAATAAAGTAATTCTTCAGGGCATATTTGAGCTATGGAAATCGCTCCCACAGGGTTCCAGTGCCATCATCTTAGATAGTTTGAAAAAGAAGCTGAGACAAAATTCGTGGAGAAGACTAGCAATGACCACTAAACAGGATGGCTGTGTTCTCTATGCTGTTGGAGATAATATTGCGCCTGAACACCAGTAAACTGCAGAGTGCTCTTGTGCTCAGGTCCCGATTGCCAGTTTCTCACGAGCATCTATCTATGAGAACAGGAGGCTGGATTAGATGGGCCACTGGCCTGATCTAGCAGGACTGTTCTCGTGCACTCGGAATGGTACTCAGAAGTTCATAACGTTTTAACTGACCAGTTGGATAGGAAGGGGTGAAACCTAATTCTCTATTCAATACTGTAAGTCACTTTGAAATTCAATACCTGTTCAGTTCAAATTGGAGTACCGTCGCTTAAAGGTTAAAGAGGTTGTGTGAGAGAGAGAGAACTGGAAGTGAGCTTTGCCTTGAGTCTTGATCACAATTTTCTAGCGATTCATTCTTATTTGGCATGCTGGTACACATGAGGAGCTTGGAGAAAATGAGCAAGAAGCGAGGTGTCAGAGGCTCTAAATTGGATCTTGGCACTGCCCTGCTTCCGATTTGCCAATGGTCAGACTGAGAGGAGAGAGATGGGCTCAGATCCTATGTCAGTGGGGACCTGGACAGATGGGTGTTCTCCCTTTTTTTTACTCTCCTGAAAGACTGTATATCCTGTTTGAGGACCTGAAGCCTTTCCTGCTCTAGTTCCTGTCTTCTTCTTTTGGATAATACAGTTTTAAATCTTTGTTTTGATTTTGGGGGCGCAGTGAGTTTTGTGTTTGCATTTATGTAGCTTTTGGTTTTTTGTTTTGTTTTGAACTTATTTTACTTAATTTACTGTAAGCTTCCCAGAGAAACATGCTATTGAGCAGCATGCGAGTGTCAAAAGTAAAACGATGAGGGAGGAGGCTGAGTATACTGTAGTTTGCCTTGGGAAGTTTTGCACATACAAAAATCCCTTATAGGGTGGCAAATTAGGGCACAATAAAATTTTCCTTTTTAACAACGACAGCAAACATCTGTCTTGCTTTCTTTTTACATTTCAGAAACAACACGATATCAGCTCAGCCAGATCTTTCCCAACAGCCATTTCCCCCTGTGCACCAAGTGTCCCTTATCGCACAACCAAAAGTTTGGACTCCAGTGACGAGAGCTTCTCAGATTCAGATGAAGACAGCTGCCTGTGGAAGCGAAAGCGGCAGAAATGTTCGAATCTTCCTCCCGCTAAACCAGAGCCTTTCAATTTCGGCCCGATCCCTCAAAAACAGATTACTGTAGGGGGTAAAAAGATCAACAACATCTGGGGGGCCGTGCTTCAGGAGCAGAACCAAGATGCAGTGGCCTCAGAACTTGGGATTCTAGGGATGGAGGGAAGCATTGATAGAAGCCGGGCATCAGAGACTTACAATTACTTGTTGGCTAAAAAGCTCATGAAAGAATCTGAGCCAGAAGTGGCTGAAGCATTAGACAAAGAGTTAGATGAATTTATGCAGGATGACAAAAAGACATTGCCAAAGGAGGAAGAGGAGGAGGAAATTGGACAAGGCCTCTTGAAACGGAAACGGCCTGTTAAGGACAGATTGGGTGAAAGACAAGAAATGAATTACAAAGGGAGGTATGAAATTACTGAAGATGATCCTGAGGAAAAAGTGGCAGATGAAATTGCCTACCGGTAAGATTTTTGATCTTCTAATACACCTTTGTCAGATTTTCAACAAATGTCACCTTACACAATAACAAAACTTGCGGGACATTGGGTGTTTATTTTTATTTTTTTAAATAACGGTACTAAAGAAAAGCTATTACAGGGGTCACCAACCCGGCACCCGCCAGTGCCATGCTTTCATTGGCTCAGGGATACCAGATCCTTGAGATTCCGTTTAAAAAGAAACCAAGTCTTTAGCAAAATGTGCAGGTACCCTTGTAAGCAGTTTCTGTGAACTGAGCCAGTCTGGCTGCTCCCACCTGCCGGTGTTTTTACTCATTGCTTGAAATCAGAGTTCTGAGGTTTCTGTTTCAATTCATGGAGACTGGACAGACAAATACTTTGGCTTCTACTTAAAACTGGCTGAATAATTTGATCTTGTGAGTAAAGTTGAACCTGGGACCCTCTTTATACTAAGCAGATTCTACAGCCCTTCCCCAAACCAGAACCCCAGTTCATGATGTTTATTTGCATGAAGTCTCCTAGTCACCCATATATTCAGTCAAAATATTATGGGTTTATATAGCCATCCAAGAATTACTCGGTACAACCCCACTGTACCCCACAGAAACTGCAGGACTCTGATAAAATTCAGCTGTTTAGACTCACCCTGAGAATGTGTGCTATTCACATGAATTGTGTGGCACCCTCCTCTGCACAGCCATAGAATATGCTTGAAATATATCTCGATTTACATAGACGCAACTAAAAAAATCACTGTGAGAAGTTAGGAATGCATGTTGGACCCATTTTGGTACTATCTTGTTTTCTCCTCTTTAGACCAAATCTGTGTCCTAGGCAATTGCGTGGGGTTTGTGAAATTACCAGGGCGGTGGTTAACTGGAGAAAAGCATGAAGTTATATCAATAGGAACCAAAAGTAATGTGAACAAACAGAATTGCAGTTTGACTGTCGTGATTATTGGGTCTGTGCATGTGTAAACGTTTTAATGGCATTATCTTTTAATTCTGGTTTATCGGCTGTGTGCTTCTGGTTTCCCACTGTGGCCTTGGGCTGATACAGTTGTAAAATTTTGCGGTTTTGTAGTTTGTCAGGAAGAGAACATGAAGGTTCCCCGCTCCCCCCCCCCCACTTTTTTAGAAGATACTTAGGAGGCCAACGAGTGCTGTGGACGATGTAATCTTTCTGTTTGCCTGGTTTGCAGTTGTTGCAGATGGTACAGCTGTCCCATGTGGAATTTGGAGCAAATTAGCCATTGTGCATCCTATGCTTTTAGGCTCCAGAGAATGAGACTTTATAAAAATGAAAGTTTCAATGCAAAAAGTTCCACTAAACCAGGGGTCAGCAAACTTTTTCAGCAGGGGGCCGGTCCACTGTCCTTCAGACCTTGTGGGGGGGCCAGACTATATTTTGAAGGAAAAAAATGAACAAATTCCTATGCCCCCACAAATAACCCAGAGATGCATTTTAAATAAAAGGGCACATTCTACTCATGTAAAAACACCAGACTGGCCCCACAAATAACCCAGAAATGTATTTTAAATAAAAGGACACATTCTGCTCATGTAAAAACACGCTGATTCCTGGACCATCCGCGGGCCAGACTTAAAAGGCAATTGGGCTGGATCTAGCCCCCAGGCCTTAGTTTGCCTACCCATGCACTACACCATATAATTATCCTTGGACCATTCTTTACCCTCATAATTTGATAGCTGGTAATACTCAGTTAAAATAGGTGTCTGTCTGTAATTCCCAATAACTGAAAACATACTTAAGCCATATTCAAAGGACTAAAGATAATTTTGGGTTGCAGTCCCACCTGCCTGGAAGGTTATCCTTAGGGGGGAGTGTGTGTAAAATTAGGGGAGTAAGTGATGGTAAGCAGTAAGGTCAAGGGAAATTAAATGTAGAAAGTACAGGCTGACAATTCAGTTTCTAAAAGTATTACCAATTCAGATATATTCCACCCTTCCTCCCAAAACTCAGCACAGCGAGCCTTCACTACAGCAATGCTAGACGAGTGTCAGATAGTGCTAAACTTGTAACAGTGGGTACATTTGTTCATAATTATCTTTTGTCATTCAAGCAGGTTACAAAATGCAAGGGTTTCCAGTTTTCATAGTATTTCCCTTCTCCTTTTAGGCTTTGTGAGCCAAAGAAGGATCTGATTGTACGGGTTGTGAAAATCATTGGGAAGAAAAAATCTATTGAACTACTGATGGAAACGGCTGAAGTGGAACAAAATGGAGGTCTTTTCATAGTGGTAGGAAATAATTGCTTTTTCAGCCTACATATTTAATATTTTAAAAAATATAGAGCACTGTTAAAAACATTTTTTTGACATACTCTTTGCTCCAAGGGTTCTGTGCACGACTTCTTATAAATATTTTGAGTTTTTGAGGAACAGCATATTTACAGCAGCAAGTCCTATTGAGTTGAACAGGGTATAGGATTACAGCTGTTATGTCTATAGAAAGCTTTAAAAGGTTTTCTTTTTCCATTATGCAGAATGGCACTAGAAGAAGAACACCAGGAGGAGTTTATTTAAACTTGCTGAAAAACACACCTAGTGTAACTGGAGAACAAATCAAGGTAAATAATATAGGTAAACCATTTAAAAACAGCACATTTTTAGATTACTTTGAAAAGCAAATGTTAAATGACAATGTTTAAAGTATACCGTATTTTTCGCTCCATAACACACACTTTTTTCCTCCTAAAAAGGAAGGGGGAAAGTCTGTGCGCATTATGGAGCGAAGGCACTCCCTCCGATCTCTGTAACTTGAGCTGGGAAGGAGGGGTCTGCCTCTCCTTCCTTGCTTCCTGCACAGCGATCAGAGAGAGAGAGCGGGCTGTCCCTCCGATCGCTGTACGTTGAGCTGGGAAGGAGGGGTCCGCCTCTCCTTCCCTGCTTCCTGCACAGCGATCAGAGCGAGAGCCCTCTCTCAGCTCCGGCTCCAATTCCAGCACAAGGAGGGAGGGAGGGAGATGCTTCCCCCCCTCTCCTTCCTTCCTTCCTTCCATCCGTCCTTCCTTCTCCCTCTTTCTTCCACTCTCTCTCACCCCTTCCTTCCTTCCTTCCTTCCTTCCTTCCTTCCTTCCTTCCCTCCCTCCCTCCCTCCCCTCCCTCCCAGCCTTTTAGAGGAGGAAAACCAGGAAAAAAAATTTATTGTTTTCCTCTAAAAACGAGGTGCGCGTTATGGTCCGGTGCGCGTTATGGAGCGAAAAATACGGCATCTCTTCTTGCTGACTTCTGATTTCAATTTATACATCTTCTAAAGTAGAAAATGGACAGCCCGTTAAGCCAGCTGTTCTTTAAAGATCCCATTTTTAATATTCTTATTGAAAGTATGCTCTCTGAGCACGGTTCAAAGTGTTGGTGCCGACCTTTAAAGCCCTAAACATCCTCCACCCCCATTGTTCATCCTGGATACTGAGGTCCAGCTCTAAGGGTCTTCTGCTGGTTCCCTTGTTGCGAGAGGTGAGGTTACAGGGAACCAAGCAGAGGGCCTTCTCAGTAGTGGCGCCCGCCCTGTGGAATGCCCTCCTGTCAAGATGTCAAGGAAATAAACAACTATTTGACATTTAGAAGAGACCTGAAGGCAGCTCTTTATGGGGAAGTTTTTAATGTTTGATGTTATATTATGTTTTTATATGTGTTGGAAGCCATATATTATAATAAAATAATAATAATAATAATAATAATAATAATAATAATAATAATAATAATAATTATTATTATTATTATTATTATTTGTTATCATCATCATTATCATCATCATCATTATTTAGATACAAGAAGAGTAACAACCATTCCCTCCCACCGAACAACACCACCCCTTAAACAATCCCCCAGCCCAAGAGTCTGTTCAGCAGCCTCAGCTTTTGTAGCTGGAGTCAGTCTGGGCCCCACCTTCCCAGGTTAGGTACAAAAAAATCTGCAAGGGTAGGAAACAGGTCTTCCAGGACTCAAAGACAAGATGGCCTCAGGCCTTTTTAGCAGCCTCAGCATTTGTAGCTTACAACTGTATCTCTGAAGGTTTGCTCTTCAAAGAACATTACAGTAAAAAAAATACCCCCTAACATTTTTCATAATCCAAAAAGTCATATTTCCCTGTGTTTTTTCTAGTCTATTAGTAAATCAGTGAAATCATAAGATCGAAATCTTCCTTCTAACTGCAAAATATGTAACAAATGACTGTAGCGGTGATGGGCTTCAAAAACAGCCCTTTCTGTATTCTGGGCAGACAGACTTGCAGCTGTTTAAAATAGAGCATCTCTCTCACTTTAGGGAGCTGAAGTCTTAATTTTCAAATATTCTGTAGCAGCATTTGAAAGGATATGGCATTCTTCAAAAGAGATTTTTGTTCTTTTGTCATACAGTTAGCTTTCATCTCTAGTTTAAAGGTTAGCAAAGGAAAGTGGTGGTTTCTGAAAGGTGACATTGCCTATTATTCCTCGGCACTTCATGGAGTGTTAACATTCTCTTTGAAGGAAATCTTCTATATTGAAAACCAGAAGGAGTATGAGAACAAGAAAGCAGCAAAGAAGAGGAGAATTCAAGTCCTGGGGAAAAAGATGAAGAAAGCTATTAAAGGGCTCAACCTTCAAGAATATGATGATGCCTCTCGAGAGACTTTTGCTAGTGATACAAATGAGGCATTGGCTTCACTGGATGACTTGCAGGAAGGACATGGAGAAATGAAACTGGATCCTGAAGATGCTATTGAAATTGACCACACTCTCGACGTAGACCTCTTTTAATGCATCGAGTACTTGAGAGACCATACTTTTTGTGAGATCTATTAAATTGCAGTTTTTATATTAAGACTACGTCTTGTTTTCATTAGTGGCAATAGTTGTATACTGAAGAGGGCCTTTGTTTTCTAACTTAATGTCCATACTTGAGTTTTCAGTTTGATTTAGATCATGAAAAGACTTTGATCCGCTATCTCCTTTGTTATATAACTCAGCACCTAGTTAGGCTATGTTCCCTCACCTCTGGGATAGTTTCTAGGTAAGAGCAAAACTGAATATTCTCATTCCAGAGTAAGACTCATGTCTGGCACCTGCTAACTGCATAGAAATGTTTTCTGTATTATTTAACTAAAGGTAATATGCAACAAAGTGACATACCACACTTGGACATTTACTCTGCCATGGAAGCATTTATAATAAGCATGGTGTTTGTGGTTGCAGAGTTTGGGAACATTTTTCTAATACGGTGTTCCAAATGCTTGCAAATTACTGAAAATGTCTCTTTAGATGCAGCATTAATAATAGGAAGGAATGCAATGCAGCCCTTTGTCTGAATGTGCATTACTATCCACGAGACTGTTTTCTCTAGAAGATTGTAAGGAATGTTCAGATTTATGTTCTGTTTTTATGACAAAATGCCTGGGCTTTTTTTTTCTTTTCTATCTGAAGTGGTAGATGCAAAAAATTTCAGAACTCTTATCCCACTTTTGAATATTGTGTAGTAAGACAAATGGACTTACTGCACCACACTTTTAGTTATGCTGATGAGTTTTGTGCTAATGGTGTGATATTGTGTCAAAGTACATGTACTTAAGTACCACTGAAATCTGTTGGGCGTTGAACACAATGTAACTGGTTACAGAATTGCAGCCCCAATAGGCCAGACTCAAGATTCTTGGTTACCATTTAGGACTACAGTTCTCTTTCTAAATGCATATTTTTGTTTGCTTCATTATCTCCGGGGTGGGAATCTGAGTTGCATAGTTTAGCTACGTACAAGTGTTGAGCTGTACATGGCAGTTGTACACAGTACAGTTTGTCGGGCGAAAAAGCCCATCTGAACTTTTCCAGGCTGACTTTTTGGCTCATTCTCCTCTGTATTTTTGTGTTATGCCTAACAATTTCACGAAAGGGTTGTTGAGGCTTCGGCTGTGGTCCCCTGATAGCCTTCAGAGGGACAAACAGTCTGCTGCGTATCACTTACACTGAAAATTCATGGCATTAAATTGCCTTAAATCTTGACTACACTGACTTAATTGTTTTGTGAGTTGCTGCTCAAATAACAAGTATACCAATTATCAGTAGATAATTAAAGATCAACAAGGCTAAAGATATCCATAGTAACTAAATTTATTGGGATAGAAATGTTCTTTCCTTCGTATCTGGCATCCAAGATGACCTCACACGCATATGGGGTATTATGTGAAAGAACCCCAATATATTTTTGTGTTTTCATTCCAAAATGTTAAGTTAAAACTGCTGTTCCGGGTGTGGAAACAATGACATGTTGTTGCCAGCTAATAAAGGATTGCTCTCTCAAACCGTATTGTAAAGAATTCAAAGATCACCTATAAGATAGTTGTACTGTACTTAAAATATAACTATTGTGTATGCCTGTACTTCAAGTTGGACATCCTTTTGCAGTGGTCTTGGTAATTTTCCATTTATTTATTAATCGGTATTCTGCAACTCTAGTCCTTAACATCCTAGGGACTACAATCCTCTGCTGTTCTAGGAACTTCTGAGTACAGTGGGACCTCGACTTACGACGATAATGCGTTCCGACGCAATTTTCGTAAGTCGAAAATTCGTAAGTCGAAATTCGTAAGTCGAAAAAATCCTACTAAAAGCGGCCGCGACTTCCATTCGTAAGTCGAAAAATTCGGTTGCGGCGGCCATTTTGTTTCTCCCGGAAGTCATTCGTAAGTCGAAAAACACGTAAGTCGAATCGCTTGTAAGTCGAGGTCCCACTGTATATGCACATGAAAGTAGGCTGTTAGTTAGAAAACTATCTGAAATGCTGCTCTAAACATAATTACAGTGATGGTAAAGTAGGGTTCTTTGCCAAGGCTGTTAATAGGCTGCATCCTTATGCTGGGTGTAGCAAGTCTAAAAGAATCGCCCCACAGCCTGTTTCTTAATTAAGACCACTTAATTGGAGTAAAACTGTTTTGCCATCTGCAGTTGCCGAGAGCATTTTATTTTTGCTTTATTTAATATTTTAACATTTAACTGAGACCGAACATAAGGGTTGCCTATAAATCCCCGATTTTTCCATCACAGTTTAAGATAATTTCCTTTAAGGTAATGGGATTTAACAGTTAAAATCTAGCAACACATTTGGCTGAACCATAATGATAGGCATGCAGATATCCCATTTGTAAAGACTCTGAGAGGACAAAAGCAGAGTTTCTCACGTATGGTTTAATGTTCAATTCTCAATGTATGGAGGCTTAACTTCCAATGCGGCTTCTACGAGTACCTGACTACTCAGCTCAGACCTGCACAATGAATCACTATAAGAAATGTTATTGCAGGAGAAGATGGCACTGAGCACACATGTTTCAATCCCCCGTTGTGTCAAAAAGTATTTGATCACTTAACTGCCTTTGGCAAAAAAATTTTTTCCCAAACTCCTGTAGTCTCCCTTTATTGCCTTGCAGTCCTTTTGACATGACAGGTGTACTCGGGGAAACTAACAATACAAACTCCCATTGCACTTAAAAGGGAACCATATTGCCCTGGAATTCTTTTAATCCTCCTTTAAGCTATTGCGGGGATCAAAAGGGGGAAGAAAAGTTGATAAAATAGGTGATGGCCGAAGGCCTCTGTCTGTGGAACGGATCAATATTGTCTTGTCGTTTGCTCGAGTTTAGCACACCTATTTTATCTACTTAGTTTCTGGAGCGTGAGCCCTTCAGGCGTGAATGTCTCTTATGGCATTTTATACAGTGAGCAGGATAAAAATAACAGATTTTTAGCCACTACTATAGAAGATGGGGAGGGACTCATGTGGCGCTGTGGGTTAAACCACAGAGCCTAGGGCTTGCCAATCAGAAGGTCGGCGGTTCGAATCCCCACGATGGGGTGAGCTCCCATTGCTTGGTCCCTGCTCCTGCCAACCAAAGCATGTCAAAGTGCAAGTAGATAAATAGGTACCACTCTTCTGGGAAGGTAAACAGCGTTTCCGTGCGCTGCTCTGGTTTGCCAGAAGCAGCTTTGTCATGCTGGCCACATGACCCGGAAGCTGTACGTCGGCTCCCTTGACCAATAATGCGAGATGAGCGCCGCAACCCCAGAGTCGATCACGACTGGACCTAATGGGCAGGGGTCCCTTTACCTTTACCTTTACTGTAGAAGATAGAGTTGATTAAGGCTGCGGATATAAACATACCGTCTTTCCCCCTTTTTAAGACACCGTCTTATAATTTTTTTCCCTCAAAAAAACACAGGGTGGCTTATTTTCAGGGGGATGTCTTATTTTTATTACGTCAGTATGGTACAGTACAGCCTCCCCCTGCGCGCTGAGCAGGCGGGGCAGAACTCCGCAAGAGGCGCGTTTCCCCCCCCGTGCCCCTCACTGGTTCTCTGGTTCCCTGCGCACACAGGAGGGGCTGAGGAGGTTACGGGAACAATGGCGGCACCACGGCTTATTTTTCGGGTACGTCTTACTTCTCACAAAGTTAAAAAAACCCTGCCATGGCTTACTTTATGACTACGTATTAAAAAAGGGGAAACAGGGTACTTAAGGAGCCTGTACTGCCAGCTTTGCCAGACTTCTAAGGGCAAGCTAGATGTGACTTGAATCACATGGTTTGCTTTATGTGTTTTTTCCTTAAGCAAAGAGCAGCTCTTGGCCGTGGTCTGATCCTGGTGGGGAGCACGACGGTGACAATTCCTCGTGCATATTTAGTAAAGAAAAGTGGCTCTGCCCTCAGCTCCTCCGGGGGGGGGGTTGCCCCCCGCCATCACCCTCTCAAGCTGGCTCCTCCGGTGGGGAGAAGAGTGATTCTCTGCTTTGCCCTAACATGATTACTTTCATTTAAACCATTCCTCTGAGAAAAAAAACTACACTCGCTTCCACAGTTGGTCTAGCCAGTAGTTGGCATGGCCAAAGCTTCACACTCCCAGGAATAGTTTAATTCAAGCTGTTTTGATTAAGTATTTGCGACTCTCCAGGGAACCTAATTAATGCCTTTCCTTCTAACTTTGTCCGCTTTCATGAAGTTGTATCATGGTGGTCTTCTACATCTATCTTATCATACCTGATAAGTGGACCTGATCCCTTCCCGAAATTTCTTAAATTACATTTCCCCTTGTTGCTCTAGTGTCATCTGCCTGACAATGGTTGATGCATCATAATCTCCACCTAGGCACACACAGGGACCAGCTGTTTGCACAAATCTCAGCCCAGATAAGCAGCAGTGGCAACGGCGGCAGCATGAGTAACCCAAATGCTGCGCCTGGACAGGGCTCTAATCCCCATTTGGTCTCAAAGGCAGTCAATACTGACCTGAAGGGGTAAGAGAGAGACTTCATCTCCAGCAGGAGCATTCAGGACTGGGTGGGCGGGCCTTCCTGTTGCCTGGGGATCCTGATCACCTTTTCTCCCCCGCTCCCCATGGGTTAGCAAGCACAGTAAACCATTTTGGAAAGGAAAGGTGCGATGTTAAAGATTAACAATCTTCTTTGGCGATCACTCGTAGCCGAGTAAGATTGTCTTCCATGAACACAGTCTTAACAGTGAGTCCGTAAGTGACTGTTGAGGCCAGTTCTGGATCCACACATCCTTCCACAGTGGGGACATACCCGGTAGGTTTCCAGGTGGGAGCTGATTGTGGTGATGGTTTGCCATGCGTGCCGTCCTCTTAGGATGTTTCTTGTCCTGAGTTCGAACGTCTTCAAAGCCCATGACACCTTTGGTAAAGGCTGTTCTCCAATTGGAGCGCTCGCAGGCCAGTGTTTCCCAATTGTCGGTGTTTATACTACTTTTTAAAAAAAGATTTGCCTTGTCTTAAAGCCTCTTTTGTTGACCACCGGGTGCATTACGCTTTCCATTTTTAAGTTTGGAATAGAGTAGTTGCTTTGGAAGATGGTAATCAGGCATCCGAACAACATGACCAGTCCACCGAAGTTGATGTTGAAGAATCGTTGCTTCGATGCTTGCCAACTTTGCTTCTTCCAGGACACTAACAATAAAGCAGGCCTGCCAAACCGGGCTGACCGTGCAATCCTATTAATATCTACTCATTCAAAGCTTTATGGTGCCGCTTTAAACATCGATGCCATCCCCCCAAGAATCCTGGGAGCTGTAGTTTGTTACGGGTGCCGACAGTTGTTAGGCAACTGCCTATTCCTCCCGCAGAACTATAGTTCCTTGGGAAGAGGGATTGATTGCTCAACCACTCTTGAGAACTGAAGCTCTGTGAGGGGAAAAGGTGTGTCTGCTAACACCCGCCAACACCCTTCACAAGCCACAACTCCCAGAATTCTTTGGGGAAAACCATGACAGTTTGAAATAGTATCACAGTGCTTTCAATGTATGGGGCGGATATTCCTTTAGTTCCAGGTTGGTGCATATCATAAAAGGGGCTATCCATCAGCTCATGGACCAAATTTGGGTTGCCAAGCTATTTGGGGCAAGCCATTCCCTGCTGTTCTACACCTGACACCATGCGAAGAGCAGACATCCATGGCTAGTAAACTGATTAATTCCAGAAGATTCATGCAGGAACTGGCAAAACTTGACAGGGTTTCAGGCCAGTTCTTTCCGAACTGTGCGATTTGATTCCGGGTAAATATATGGCTTTGTTTGTTTGTTTGTTTTCCATTTATAGGCACCACCTTTCCTCCAAAGACACCATAGTTTCCCCACCTCTGCTTATGCGCAAAACCACCCTGTGGTAGGGAATGTGGCAGGCCCAAGTTCATAGCCAAGTGGAGACTTGAACTTGCATCCCTTTCACTCTGGTCCAAGAGTGGACCACCATGACTGTGAAGATTAAGTCACGTGCTGGTTCTTTTTGTCATATAAAAGCACTTTATGGATAAGTTCAGTTTGTCACACTAGGGGTGGGAAGGAAGGGAATTGTTCTCCTCTGTGTTGTTCGTCTCCCCCCTCTGTATTTAAATAAGTTTAAAAAACAACAACATCCACATTTGTTGTTTAGTCGTTTAGTCGTGTCTGACTCTTCGTGACCCCATGGACCAGAGCACGCCAGGCACTCCTGTCTTCCACTGCCTCCCGCAGTTTGGTGGCTTCGAGAACACTGTCCAACCATCTCGTCCTCTGTCATCCCCTTCTCCTTGTGCCCTCCATCTTTCCCAACATCAGGGTCTTTTCCAGGGAGTCTTCTCTTCTCATGAGGTGGCCAAAGTCTTGGAGCCTCAGCTTCAGGATCTGTCCTTCTAGTGAGCACTCAGGGCTGATTTCTTTAAGAATGGATAGGTTTGATCTTCTTGCAGTCCATGGGACTCTCAAGAGTCTCCTCCAGCACCATAATTCAAAAGCATCAATTCTTCGGCAATAAGCCTTCTTTATGGTCCATACATTTACATATATATATATATGTAAAACCAACTCTGTCATGTTCCAGGCTGGTTCATTGCCATTTGCCAAGCTTTTCGTACAGACATGGAATGATTCCAAAGCTCTACGTGATGCCCTGGAAACAAGAGATGAAGTTTCGGGATATGGCTTTAAAGGTAAGGGAGAAACATTTATTCCTTGGAGACTCTCATTGTAAGGAGGACTCTAATTTTGAAAGATACTAAGCATCGACAAAGTACCTGTTGAAGTCACTGAAATTTGAGAGCATTTCTCATCATTAACATAGATATCATTCAAATGTAATAATTTTATTTTTTAATATCCTGCCCATCTGTCTGGGTTGCCCCATCTACTCTGGGCAGCTTCCAACAAATATAAAAACATAATGTCAAACATTAAAAACGTCCCGATACAGGAAGTTGAATGATGTATATATCGTTCAATCATATCCTCCATTGTAACTTTTCTATTATTATTATTAATAATAATAATATAAGGAAATTGAATGATGTATATATATATTGTTCACTCATATCCACCATTGTGGATGACTCCTGGGCTGCGCACCTAGTCCTTCAGGGGCACAGTTACCCCATTCAGGACCAGGGAGTCCTCCACACCTGCCCACCTCCTGTCCCTCTAAAACAGTACTTCTGTCTTGTCAGGATTCAACCTCAATCTGTTAGCCGCCATCCATCCTCCAACCGCCTCCAGACACTCCAGACATTGCAATTGCTACAGAAAGAGGGCAGGAAAAAATTGTGAAGTGGTCTGAGATGACCCCTCTGTGGTTTTTAAGTGGTTCGTGGGGGGAAGGTTTGGGAGCCACAGCGCTGCAGAAAAATAAGGACGTGGGAAGGAGGAACATAGTTAGAGAGCCAGTGTGGTGTAGTGGTTAAGAGCGGTAGACTCGTAATCTGGTGAACCGGGTTCGCGTCTCCGCTCCTCCACATGGAGCTGCTGGGTGACCTTGGGCTAGTCACACTTCTTTGAAGTCTCTCAGCCCCACTCACCTCACAGAGTGTTTGTTGTGGGGGAGGAAGGGAAAGGAGAATGTTAGCCGCCTTGAGACTCCTTCGGGTGGTGATAAAGCGGGATATCAAATCCAAACTCTTTTTCTTCTTCATTGTAACTTTTCTATTCTTCTTCTTCTACTTCTTCTTCTTCCTTACCCACCCTTCATCCTAAGGTTCCGGGGCATGTTACAATCTCAATTACAGTATTAAAAACATTTTCAAGCAAATGACAGTCACAGGCATAGGATGGGTCTTGAAAACATACCTCTCAGATGTCAAAGACCAAAGCAATGTTAAGATATAAATAAAGGCTGTTTGGAGCTGGTCTTTTGGTGACATCGCAGTTCTTTGAAGAAAGCAATTGCCCTGTGGGGATCTTCTCCCCAAATTCAGCTTCTTCTTCTGATTCTGTGTCCTGTTGACTGCACAGAATAAGGGGTTCACTCCATGCTTTCTCATAAACTCCAGCGCAGATAAAGCTCATTTCACACAATTTTGCAAAGCGATTTCCCCTAATATGATGCATCTCTGTTGGCGATTTTCATACTGTTTTTACACACTGAAGAACTGCATTGCAAAACCAGAGAAGTACAAATCCCGAAGGACTTCCTAAGTTCATAGTTGCTTAATTCTTAGTGTTTTATTATCGGCGGTGATGTTGTTATTTATTGACAATTGCTTGAATTCTTTTCCTTAGCATGCTAAACTTGTTGAGCTATATACCGGCCCCCTTGAAGACTCTCTGTTTCTGGACAAGAGTGAAAGGCATTGTCATGGAGAAGACCGAAAGCAGCTCCTTCAAAAAGTTCCCTGTCAACTGACCGTTGAAGACATTCCCATTTATTCCCATCTTTCTAGATACCATAAGTCCATGGTGGCTTATGGCTTCAGGAGAAGACTCTGAGGTGCTTTTCTCCAGCGGCAGCTGCATTGGCCACAAATTAAACAATGCTGCATGAAAACAGCGCACCATTTGTTCATCCTTTTTCTAATTGTGTTAACTTTTGCTCAAGTTTGTAATGTAGCAGCGAGGCTTGCCACAAGATGGCGGGCTCTCATGAAGGATAAGACAAGACCATTGATGTAAGCAATCAGTTGAGGGACGAGAGCAAATGAATACTCCCGGCACCATCTTTTATTAGGAAATTAAACATGCATACATTCGGGCAACAGCCAATCACAGGTAATAACCAATCACAGGTAATAGCCAATCACTATTGTCCGCCCATCTAGCCTCATTTAGTAGTACCCAATGGTAAAGCAGGATGCTTCAGTGCTCGCATGTGCTTTGATCTACGTCACGCATCTATCTATCATGGTTCAGCATGGTTTGCTTATTGACACATCATTTCTCATGGCTTGTGTATTGTGACATGTATTTATCATGGTTTATACATTAAACTGAGGAGTGAACCTTTGATAGCTCTTGCATTTGAGGTATGCAGACATGGGAGTCATAGTGCTCATGGGAGAGGTATGTGCAAGTTATGAGAACACGGACTTGGGGTCATGCAGTCGTTCTGCCTAGCCGCTCTCAAGCAATGTTGCTAGAGTACTCCATCTGCATTGTCAGGTCCCCTCACCCCATGCTTCCATGGTGTGTGGAGACAGGACAGAGCAGACTGTACTTTGTGGCTTGCATTATTCCCACATTGTAAGATGCGCTTAAACAATCCAGTAGTAAAATCAGCAGCAACTAGCCCCTTGACAACCTTCGAAAACCTCCTCCTAACAACAAGGGGGTGGTATCTGCAATATACAAAATACTGCTCCAAAATCCCACAAACCCCCTCAACGTAATCAAAAAACAATGGGAGGATGACATAGGCAATGAGATTAACCCCACCCAATGGACTAGAATATGGTCTAAACCTTTAAATCCATATCGGCGAAAAGAAAAGAACTCACTCTGAAACTGATTTACAGGTGATACCGGTATCTAACACCACAGAAACTAGCGCTGATATGCCCAGGAACATCACCAAAATACTGGAGAGGATGCACCTCCACAGGCACATACCTCCACATGTGGTGGGAATGTCCCAAAATACAACTCTGGACATCAGTAATACAAGAAATATACAAAATAACTAAGCAAGTATTAGAACTCACCCCAGAACTGGCCCTACTGAACATCTTCCAAGCTAATAATGCCCACTTACATTATAAAGAGCTCATAACCCACCTACTCTCAGCAGCCGGAAGCATCATAGTCAGACACTGGAGAGACCTGTCAAGAGTGAACATGGACCAATGGTATCAAATAGTATAGGAAACAGCCTTATTAGAAAAAGTAACCAATAAACTAAAACTGACATGGGGACAAATAGAAGACTAACCTGATCCAAAAATCCACACCCACACCCACTCAAGCACAAAAACAAATCTCACTATAGTCAACCAAAGACAACCAACCAGACCCACATTAAAAAAGTTTGTAAGGTGTTCCGTTAAACGAATGATGTGACTTTTTCTTCCTGCTTGGGTGAATTTGAAATTTGATTGGCAACCACTTCTGGAGATTTGGGCTAGGGTTTTTCCTTATTAAAGAATCGGGTCATTATACAGGGATCGTTTATGAAGAGCATCCAAGTCTCCATGTCAAATCTAACGTTCTTTTCTTGAGTCGGGTAGAAATGAAATGGAGCAGACTTTCAGAAATGGAAAAAGCTGCGAACACACTATCCCCAGTTCAGACAATCCACTGTGAGCCATGCCTGCTCAATCTCCTTTAATTTTTCTTTTTTAATAATTGGGACTTGGCAGTTTTGTTTTGTTTTGTTTAAAAAAGATGGCACCGGATGGTAATTGTCCAGTTGCGGAAGGTATGGAAAGGAAGTTTACCTCTTCCCTTCCTCATGGCAATAGTGAAGAAAATCCCTCCTCTGATCTGAAGCTGAACCTTGACACCAATGGGGATTTTTCTCCAAATGCAAGTAGCAGCTTCAAAGGGGAGATTTTCACAAGAGAAGAGGAAAGTGTTAAATTATATTATCGCTGCAGTCCCAATGATTCCTGGCACACACACACAGGCTGATGCTATTTGCATTTTTTTAAGCATGCTGGTTAGATGCAAAGAAACCTACAGAAGTATAAATATGTGCAAACTTTCCCAAAATAAGGGGGGTAGATAAGAGAGGAGACAGGTGCTCTCCATTGCCTGGAGCCCGGTAGGATGCACCCCAAAAAACTCAGGCACCCTTCTGCAGACTCTGTCGTCAGCAGGGCAAGTAGCTGGTCCACCTCCGCAAATCTGGCTCCATCCAAAGTGGGAAATAACAGGATTGTTGCAGGGAATTCTGGGATAATGTGCGGAAATTGCTTTGAAAACGCTGTATAACTGCTAATTATGATTTACATGATGCTTTAGCCAAACGCTC
Source organism: Darevskia mixta (assembly GCA_034641385.1). Classification (NCBI taxonomy): domain Eukaryota; kingdom Metazoa; phylum Chordata; class Lepidosauria; order Squamata; family Lacertidae; genus Darevskia; species Darevskia mixta. The sequence goes on from JAWWNH010000126.1 coordinate 7,957,040, forward strand.
AAAACATTTTCCGTTCATGATTTAAACAGATACGCCAGATGAAACGCTGGGCTAGGTGCCGTTTGATGAGATGCTTTTAGATTGCCCATACTATTTACAAAGACCATTAAGCGCCGGACTTGGCTGTGAAGTGTAATAATTAAATGTAAAATATACCGATGCACCGAGATACTTTTAAAACTCTGCAGCACTGATACAAATACATAATTCTGAGCGTTTATTTAAATTAATTCCAGATTTGGGGATCTGGGGAGGATTTCTCGCCGATAAGCACACTGCAGGGAGAAGCAATTTTTAAACAATTAAGGTTCTGAAGTTGCCATGGAAACAGACAAGCAGAGTTTTTTTAAAAATAAATAAATAAATAAATAAAACACTTAACTACACTTTATATGTGCTCAGTATTGCCCATCTACAGAGATCATTAAAAAAAAAGCAGGTATAATCATTCTAAACAGCAGGTGTAAAAAAAATTTTCCCCTCTTGAATAGAAGTAGAACACATAGTCCCCCTCCCTTTACATGGCAGATAATCTCTACATCACGTAATGCAATATTTATAGCAAGGAAGGCGGATTGCAGTGAAAATAGTTATTAAACCTCTGTGACTTTTTCGCTCCTCTGTCAGCACTTCCATTTAGGGTTTTTAAAAATCCAAGAAGGCACACATCGCCATTCTTTTTCCAAGAAGGGACTCTCTTTGAGTTCACAGCAATGTAATAAAAATGCAATAAAAATTATAATTCATGAATCAACGCAAACCAGAAACAACCACTTAGAAGCAGCCCAGCATCACCACTATTACAGCGCATAGCTGTCAACCCTCCCTTTTTTTGCGGGAAACTCCCTTATTCCAATGCCGTTTCCCGCTGCTATCCCGGATTGTTGATATCCCTTAAATTTCCCGGATTTCAAAGGAAGCAGTTCCTCTCCCTCCCTGCCGGCCAGGGAGGCTCCTCAGCTGCGTTGCTCGGCTGCCAATAAGGAGTCTGAGACCGACTGGGGGCGGAGCTTGCATGCCTTGTGCAGCCAGACCCTCACGCCCAACCAGATAGCCACCTTGCCTGCCATCTAAGCGCTCGCTCTTTCGCTCACCCGTTCGCGTGCAGCCTCTGGAGCGCAGGGTGGCGAGGCTACTTGGTGCCATTGCACCGCCCTCGTGGCATCCCTTATTTTCAAATCCGAAAGTTTGGGAAAATCCCTTATTTTCAAATCCGAAAGTTGACAACTATGTTACAGCGGAAGGAGACAAATTTCAGGAAAATCAGATAAGAAACGCCTGAGGTGCAACAATATAAAATATCATTTCTCCCCTTCCCTTCAGGTACCAAAGAGAAATGTAAAAGAATAGTTAGAATTTTGAGTTCCACTTTTCATCTGAAGTAGGGTCTATGCTTCTGTGATTCCGTTACAAGCTCTCGAGTTCTTGTGGCTCCTGAACTGACCATCAACACACCTATTTTTCCCACTGAAGCATTCGGGATTACCTTGTCCTTAGAAATGGCCCAAGACGTATTACACATGAGCATCGATGGTGCTCCGAGGAACTCATTTGTTAAGTCGAACCGAAGCCTTCAAAGACAGACTGAGCTTCCTTTACTCTCAGACTGTCGCTTTTAACGAGTTATTGATCTTTCTGCGGTGCCTCATATTTCCAGCAGGAGGTTGTTGTTGCTTTTTCTCCTACACTCGATCTCATCTTTTAAATCTTGCAAACAACAAGACCTGAGCCTCACAGCAAGAACTTTCTGGTCTGAATTCAGTAGATCTTGACTGTCCAAAGTATGTTTTGTGAAGCATTCTTCTTCCCATCAATGGAGTTTCTGTTTGCGTGGTCAGGCGGAGTCCCCCCGAACCCTGGGCAGCCCCTGAGGGAAATAACGACACGTGACAACGTTCTATGGGATTAAATTGGCCACAACTTTATTAATATTCAGATGTAGGGAGACCTTGGCTCAGGCATTGGCCTTCCCAGCCCCCCGGCCGGGGTTCTGGGTAATTTTCAGGGTTATCCAGCATGTGTGGGGAGTGGGCTAGCTCTGGAGAACATATGTTCAAGCAGATAGCCCGCCCCCCTGTTCGCCGCCGCTGGAGGGGGAGGGCAATGACGACCTCTGGGCGTATGGTCAAGGCCTCCCCCTAAGACCCCTTTAACGGGAACCCTGTACTGTATATTCCCTCCTTCTACCTGGCCAACCCCTCCCCCCCCCGGCAACACCTTCCCAGCCGGGGAAGGTGGTGCCAGACCCAACTGCCAGGAGCTGCACCGTGATCCCAGGAGGCTACTCGCGACCACGCAAAATGTGCACCCCATTTGATGTGGGGAATGGTCATTCCAGTAAAACAGCGTTAAGGTCCAAATAACATTTCAACCTCTTTTCTTCATGCGGTGGCATTGCAAAATGGCTGTGACCTTGCATCGCCTATATTTATGAGGCAGTCAAACTCCAGTTTTCGGCAAAGCCGAGCGGAACAGATGAACGTATGGGGATGGAGAGGTTAAATTTTATCTTGTTCCATCTCCAGGACTGGGAGCTTGGTGCTATAAAAGAGTGCTGGCTCCTTCACTCCCTTCATCCTGATTATTTTACAGCAACCATGCTTTATGGACTTCTGCGAGGAAAGCACAGGAAACCAAAAGTGGTTTCTGAATACCAACGTTCAGGTTTCAAGGATGTATTTTAGTGAGGAATTCTACCTTACAGATCTGGAGTCGAGATAAATAGAAATTGAGATGTTTCTCCTCCCAGCTGAATTGTGCTCAGTTGAATCTGTCAGATGGATAAAGTTAAGTTCCGAAAGAGGGTTGTTGTTGTTGTTTTATTGAAGTTATATACTGCCCTATACCCAAAGGTCTCAGGGCGGTTCATGGAATAAAATCAAAATATAAAAACACAAAATGCATAATCAAAATAAAAACAACAACCCAATAACCCCCCACCCCCAAAAAAACACATAGGGTCCTCACAACACTTATTGGAAAGACCGTGATCTCAGAAAAGTCTGTGGCGATATTTATTGGCAACCAAATTGGCCGGCACTGGCGTCACAAGGGGGGGCGGAGGGGGCGGTACACCCCAGGTTCCACGCGGGGGAGGGGGTGACAGTTGGGCTGCTCCCGCCTGCTGGCGCCGCTGCTCCCGCAGCACCCTTGCAAGCCGCCGCACCCAAAGCTGCAGCGGCGGGGCACCCCCCCAGCCACCGCACACGATCGGTGGCTCAGGGGGGGTACCGCCGCTGCTGCTTTTGGCGCGGCGCCTCCCAAGGGTGCCGCGGGAGCAGCAGCGCCCCGGCGACGGAGTGCCGTCACGACGCTACATCACGATGCCCAGCCCCCAGGGGAAGCCTCCGTTCGCCGCCCCGGGTGGCGAGGAGGCTTCCTCCGCCCCTGTTGGCCGGGTGCTTTTCTGATACGAAGACAAAAAGAGCTTTGAAATAAAGGCGGGAGGGGGGAAACTTAACTTTGGTTGTTGAGCAGATATAATGCTAGTGCTTCATCTTCTGCAAGGGAAAGGCTTGCATCTCATGTTGCAAACGAGTCCTCTTTGCTGAGTTTCATATTCTTTCTTGTTGGTGCTGTTTCCGCCACCAATGTGCCTGTTTGCCCATCCCAGGGCAACTGAACTTTGACGTGCTTTCGAACTGCTAGGTAGGCAGGAGCAGGGACCAAACAACGGGAGCTCACCCCGTCAAATCCCCGCAACGGAGTGAGCTCCCATTGCTTGGTCCCTGCTCCTGCCAACCTAGCAGTTCAAAAGCACGTCAAAGTGGAAGTAGATCAATAGGTACCGCTTCAGCGGGAAGGTAAACGGCGTTTCCGTGTGCTGCTCTGGTTCACCAGAAGCAGCTTAGTCATGCTGGCCACATGACCTGGAAGCTGTACACCTCGGCCAATAATAATAATAATAATAATAATAATAATAATAATAATAATAATTTATTATTTGTACCTCGCCCATCTGGCCGGGTCCCCCCAGCCATAATGCGAGATGAGCGCCGCAACCCCAGAGTCAGTCCCGACTGGACCTAATGGTCAGGGGTCCCTTTACCTTTTATTGAACTTTATGCAATGTGTGGATTAAGGTTTTGCAGTATTTTCAAAACATGCCTCTCAACGCTTTTGGGATTGATTGGCTTGCATCAAATTAACCATTTCAACCGGTATTTTCTAGTCTTTTAGGCTGCTACTGAAATACTTCATATATATTTAGTTATATACAACTGAAATAAAGTTATATTTTGATCCTGAAGTAAGCACAGTCGTTCCTTATTCAAAACATATGTATTTCCAGCAGAGGGCAGCGGAACGCTTTGCTTGTCAGGTTTGCCTCCATTGAGGACAATGTCAAAATCTATTAAAATATTTTCCTGTAAGAATCAAATCTGAACGAGATCTGAAATGAATGGCAATACATTAAAAAAAATGGAGTTAGTGATAGCATTGTTTACAGAGATGATCCCAATTTTTGAATGGCAATTCTATTAGAGAGATGCTATCTCATTTCAATTCAGATGTAATGGAAAGATCAAGAACACTGATTTAAGAAGCCAGCGCTTGCCTGAAACCACAGCTACAAATAATGAACGCTCGAACAACTATTACTGGCGGAAAAATGAAGCGAAATGGCCAGCAGATAGCAACTGCGCATTTCTTTTACCATGTTAAGCCTTTGAAAATGAGGACATTGAATCCTATTTGTTTAACCAAGTAGATTCATTTATGGCATGTGACACGCCGTAAGCATTTAACTAAGCGCAGTAATTCTGATATCTAAATGATACTAAAAGTGCATGCCTGCTCTCACAGTTAAGTAGGCATAGGATTGCAGTCCAAATCAGTTCATTCTCCAGCCAGCCATGCTTGCTGCAAAACCATTATGATTTGCCATTGGCCTCTACTTGACTTTTCAGCATCATGAAGAAGAAAAGAGTTTGGATTTGATATCCCGCTTTATCACTACCCGAAGGAGTCTCAAAGCGGCTAACATCCTCCTTTCCCTTCCTCCCCCACAACAAACACTCTGTGAGGTGAGTGGGGCTGAGAGACTTCAGAGAAGTGTGACTAGCCCAAGATCACCCAGCAGCTGCAAATCAACTTTCATAGAGTGGCTTTGTAAATATTTCCTGATTTCCATTAATAATTCCATTATATTGGCTTGGCCTACTTTCTTTTTGTCGCCATTTCTCTCATCTCAACCTCAATCTTATTATATTCACTTGCTCCCTCTTTCTTTTCACTTTCCGTTCCTTCCCCCAATGTCTATATATTCATTTTAGTACATTATTCTCCCTTTCTATTTTCCTTTCTCTTTTCCCACTGTTTCTATTTCTATTTCACTTTCCCATTTCCCTTTTGGCCACCAGATGGCGCCAGAGACACATGTTCCTTTGATTCAATATTGTTTATAGTTTGTTATCTCCCAACCTTGGAGGAGTTTCTCTTTCTGTCCTTGCTTTTCTGTTAAACTGCTTTTTCACTATTAATTTTTTCCTAGTTAAGTCCGTCCTTGCAATTGAATTTAATTCTGAGTTGGTTTGGAAGACGATAATCAGGCATCCGCACAACATGACCAGTCCAGCTAACCAGTCCAAAATGTTTTGAGTAATGGGAGTGTATGTCTATTGTCATAATAGGCCTTCTCGGTAGTGGCACCCTCCCTGTGGAACACACTCAGATGTCAAGGAAATAAACAACTATCTGACTTTTAGAAGACACCTGAAGGCAGCCCTGTTTTTTTTAGGATTGATGTTTTTATTATGTTTTTAGATATGCTGTAAACTGCCCAGAGTGGCTGCGGAAACCCAGCCAGATGAGCAGGGTATTAACAACAAACAACAACAACAACAACAACAACAACAACTTAACCCAACTTAACCCCCCCCACACACACAAAGAAATCCCACTGCAGCCAACCAAAGGCAATCAACCACACCCTAGGCCACCCCAACCTCTCTCGCCCCCAGGGCCAGATTTAGGTTTGATGAGGCCCAAAACTACTGAAGGTAATGGGGCCCTTTATATGTCTAGCTGTCCTTTGTCAACAACAAATTGTCACTGTTTTTTGTGTTGAACATATGCTATATGGTAATTTATCTAAAGCCATTTGCACATAACAAAATATGCATTTTATCAAAGTAATTGTTGAGCTGAAATACAATTAAGAAGAAGTATACAGTGGTACCTCGGGTTACAAATGCTTCAGGTTACAGACTCCGCTAACCCAGAACTAGTACCTTGGGTTAAGAACTTTACTTCAGGATGAGAACAGAAATTGCACGGTGGCAGCAGTGCAATTAGCTGAAGTGGTACCTCAGGTTAAGAACGGTTTCAGGTTAAGAACGGACCTCCGGAGCGAATTAAGTTCTTAACCTGAGGTACCACTGTATTAATAGTGAAATAATTATTAAGCTCTAACTTAAAATGATTTTTTATTCATAACAAACCTAATAATGCAAACACATTGGCATTTGTCAGTAACAAAAGTTCCTTTAGAAACTCAATTTACAAAGACTTATAATTTTTTTTGGGCCCCCCCCCCAAGAGATTGGGGCCCTAAGCTATAATTTGTTTAGCTTCTATGTAAATTCGGCACGGCTCGCCACCAAGGGAACATAACAAGCAAATAGAAAGAGAACCTACCCAAGTGACGCTGACACAAAATTCCCACGTATGCACTAAGTAAAAGAACATAAGCTTTACCACCCCAGCTCCTCTCTCCCGCCCGCCCCTTTTCTTCCCAACCCTATTCTACATATAACACCAATGTCTCACGACAAATGTAACTGATCTGTAGAAAACACAACCTGAAGAAAGAGACGGTGCATGTGCTTTTTGAAAACGAGGAAAATCTTTAATACAAATTATATTTTTTTAAAAACAAACCAACAGGGAGAATTCACACTAGCAGGAAACCTGAGAATGAGAACCAGCCTTTGTTTTTACACATGTGATCAAGGTCAAGAAGAGAGTTAAGTGGAAATCCTATCATGTTTGGGCAAGACAAATTGCCTCTATGTAAAAGCGTGACAGGTGTTGTTCTTGGAAAGGCTGGAGTTCTGCAGGAGGGGCGACTTGTCAGCGAGCTTTTGTTAAGTGTAGGTTGCTTTCGTAATGAGTCACCACCAAAAAATACTAGCAAGACGTAGCCTAGAGGTTAAACAAGTGGTTTTATTGATCTTTTCATTCATCAGATGTGTCAGTTCCACAATCTCTTGTCAGTTATCCAAGAGGTTGGAAACAAATCCATCTCTGCAATCCCTGTTGAGACATGCTATCATTGTTCAGTAACGTGGCATGAATTAAATGTTTCCCTTTTCGTTTGTGGTGAATCTCACTCTGCTGATGAGATTATTTGAGTGGAGTCACATAACACTTTTTTGATCCATAACTTCTTATGCAAAACAAAATTTTAAAAAATCCTTCCAGTAGCACCTTAGAGACCAACTAAGTTTGTTCTTGGTATGTGCTTTCGTGTGCATGCACATTTCTTCAGAAGTGTGCATGTGTATCTGAAGAAGTGTGCATGCACACGAAAGCTCATACCAAGAACAAACTTAGTTGGTCTCTAAGGTGCTACTGGAAGGAATTCTTTTATTTTGTTTCGACTACGGCAGACCAACACGGCTACCTACCTGTAACTGGAACTTCTTATGCAAAGTTTGGCGAATGTGTGGCATCTATGCGGAAGGCGATAAATACTGGGTACTACCTGGAGAACACACAAATATTAAAAATACTTTATCAGTCTCTAACATTGTCATTAGTGGGTTATTTTTTCACTTTCTGCATAATTTGACCTTGCACTTTAAGCTTGAAAATTTACGGAAACTGTTTGTTTCTTGCAAGAAACAGCAATTGTGAAGGCTGCAAATTTATTTGATTTGTGCTAAATAGTTTGCAAGATTACTCATGCATAAGTAGGGTTGCCATACATCCAGGAATTCCCAGACATGTCCTCTTTTGGGGGTCCAACATGCCCAACCAGGGGGATTTTTACATTTTAAAGCAAATATCCGGGATTTTGGGTTTTTTATATATGTATATGCAGTGCTTTTTTCCCCTGGGGGTACGCAGGGGTACGCATACCCCTAAACATTGAGAATCTAAGTTTGGCCTCATTGAGGGGCAGTATTTCAATATGAGTAGGAAAATGAGAGCACCCCTAAACATTTTTTTAAGGAAAAAAGCACTGGGTATCTGTATCTGTATCTGCTTTGGCGACTCTGGTTCAGGCTCAGGCTCTGGCATGGGCAACCCAGGTTTTGGCTTGGGCTCTGGTTTTGGCTCAGACTTGTGTCCAGATTTTTACCTCTTGAAATATGGCCTTGAGCTTGTTTGGAGGTTCTAGCAGGGGAGCGCAGCCATCGTATACCCTTGACCGAAGAACGGTACACTCCTCCTATCTGGGATGGTCGTCTTCTTCCACCGAGCGCACAGCTTCGGGAGGGACGCACATGGAGCGGTGAGGGAGGAAGGGGACACCCTCCTAGCCAGCCAGATCAGCCGAATCAACTCTGGCGATCAATGGGGTGACAGATGTCGCAGCCAGATCGCCCTCTTGAAATATGGCAACCCTATGCATAAGGCTGTTGGAGAGTTCCGACAAAAATGGAAATGGAAACTGCCCATGTTCGCTTATTTGCCCATGCCCAGGATGAAAAGCAACCCTGTTGTTGTTGCTTTAATCAGGGATATGGCTGTCAACCCTCCCCTTTTTTGTGGGAAACTCCCTTATTCCAATGCCGTTTCCCGCTGCTATCCCGGATTGTTGATATCCCTTAAATTTCCCGGATTTCAAAGGAAGCAGCCCCTCTCCCTCCCTGCTGGCCAGGGAGGCTCCTCAGCTGCATTGCTCGGCTGCCAATAAGGAGTCTGAGACCGACTGGGGGCGGAGCTTGCATGCCTTGTGCAGCCAGACCCTCACACCCAACCAGACAGCCTGCCTGCCATCTACGCGCTCGCTCTTCCGCTCACCCGTTCACGCGTAGCCTCTGGAGCGCAGGGTGGCGAGGCTACTTGGTGCCATTGCACCGCCCTCGCGGCGTCCCTTATTTTCAAATCCGAAAGTTGACAGCTATGATCAGGGATGACCTTTGGTCTTTCAAATCTCAGCATCATCCTCTGCGAGGCCAAAATGCGGTGCCCCCTTCTTCCATTTTGCTCTATCTACATTCTGCTTTCATTGATGACACCCCCTTTCTGGGCTTTTGTTGAGTTTCATTTGCATTGAAATGAATGGAGCTGGCGATGAAGCCTCGCCGCTGATGAAGAACATGAACCCCCAGCTAGACTTCTGCCAAAAACTGGAGAGGTACATAAACAAGGAATATTTACATGGTTCAACAGGTATGCAAGGGGATTAGATACAAGGCTAAGTGCAAGCGAATGCACTGATCCAACGAGTGACTCACACCTGCCACACTTTCCTTTGGAAGGATGGGTTGGGCACAGCACTTAGCATGGGAAATAGCCGTAGTGAGATTGGGCAGGCAAACTGGCACTCCTCTGGGTTGGCTGAGCTTGCAAGGCCTGTTTGCACCTCCACTGGTGTCTCCATGTCCGAGGAGATGGAGACAATGTCTCTGCTGGTTCAGTATCTGATTTAGTCTCAGCAGTCCCATTTGTGCTAGCCCGAGGGTATCCAGGAAGCAAGGTCCAGGTCCGGTCCGCGGTTCAAAGAGTCGGCGAGGAGACAGTCCAGAAGAGTCAAGGCAGGGAACCAGGCAAGGTCAGGTACAGGAACACAGGCAGGATCAGGCAAACAGCAATGTTGCTCCCGCAACCTGGGGTGGGGTCCGGCAGCCTTTTATCTCTGACGAGGTAATGGCCGGTCCCGATCCCTTGACGACTCACCACCCTGTCTCGCCCGAAGCCGAGCACTCCTCCTGAGAGTACTCAGGTCTCTCCTTCTTTCAGACCTGAGTCTCTGCAGCTCGGGAGACGCCAGTGGGTTACTAGACCCCGGACCCGCCTCAGCCTCTCCTTGTGATGGCCTGGGATTCAGACTCAGACGCTGAACCTGAGGGATCCCAGCCTGCACAGGATTCCCTGCCTCCAGAACCAGCAGAGCCAGGGCTGGGGCCTGAGTCTGAAGGGGACTCACCTGTGCTAGATCCTCAGGTGCAGGCATCGGCTGAGTTTGATCTGGCCTCTGATGGAGTGGAGGACTCATTGCCTGCAGGTGCTCCACTCCCCACCCAGTCAGGGGAAGCTGAGGTTGCCTCTGGGTCCAGTAACCCTCCAGCTTCTCCTGAGTTGCAAAGGTTCAGGGCAGAGAGGCGAAGGGAACTAAGTTCCCGCAGGAGGAGTGCTCGCCTCCAAGCCAGGAGAGGCGAGTCACCTGACGATCGGAGCCGCCCTATGCCTCAGGGCAGATAAAAGCCGGCCAGTCCCAGTCCCAAGTTGCAGGAGCAACATCGTTGCTGCCCAGTTCCTGGTTCCTGACTCCTGTGTTCCTGACCCCGGCTTTGTTACCTCGGCTTCTGACTCCTGGCTTCCTCCTGACCTCGGCTTTGTGACTTTGGCTTCCGATTTAATCCTGACCTCGGCTTTGTGACTTCGGCTTTGTGACTTCTGGATTGGACTGACCTTGGACTGGACTAGACCTCGCCTATCGGATATCCCTTGGGACCAGCACACTCCTGACCCAGCCAGTAGTGGAGCAGCTGACAGTGATGGCCCAGCTGACGGCAATGAGGTATTCTCTGCGCCTGGAGCCAAGACAGGCTCAGGCCCCTGACTCGGCTCAGCTGGTGCTTGTTGCAGGGGGACCTGTGCAGACTGGGGCTCCTCAGGATCAGGCCCCAGACTTGGTTCAGACGATGTCTGGGGCAGAGGATCCTGTACAGACTGAGACTCCTCTGGTTCCGAGTCCGAGCCCAAATCCCAGGCCATCACACCATTCTTTGAAGGAGGCTCATCACTGACAAGGAGAAGCACTGGTTCCACAATAGGACAAATCTGACATGGGGTGTCTGGTGTCACCAGAGTAGAACACTCTTCTGCTAGCCCATTTGGTGCCTCCCTGGCTCATCATCCCCCAGGGTATCAGACATGTCCCTAGGCTTGGACACTTCCATGGGTCCAACCGACACTTTCTCCAACCCGCAGAACCCTCCAAAGGGTTGCCCAGTTTTCTGAGCTCCTCTCATTCTTCTTCAGACCACCCACTCCATGACAGCTAAAGAAGAACCCATGCCAGGGGTGGAATAACAGAATGACAGCATAATTCACATAATTATGTAAATTATATAAGAAGGTAAAGGTAAAGGACCCCTGGATGGTTAAGTCCAGTCATGGCGATTATGGAGTTGCGCCACTCATCTCGCTTTTCAGGGAAGGAGCCGGCGTTTATCCAGACAGCTTTTCGGGTCATGTGGCCAGCATGACTAAACCGCTTCTGGCACAACAGGACCCCGTGATGAGTGCCAGAGCGCACGGAAACACCATTTACCTTCCCGCTGCAGCGGTACCCATTTATCTACTTGCACTGGTGTGCTTTCGAACTGCTAGGTTGGCAGGAGCTGGGACCAAACAACGGGAGCTCACCCCATTGCAGGGATTTGAACCACCGACCTTCTGATCGGCAAGCCCAAGAGGCTCAGTGGTTTGGAACACAGAGCTCCCCGCTCCCCCCGTAAGGTATATAATTTCACCACAACAGCTAGCAAGACTAATAATGCAGTTTGGGGCAGAAGATGAACTACAGAAGAACAGGAAAGAGCACAGCATGCAACAAATATAGGGTGGAATGTAATACGATGCCTTCATTCTTTTGAGGTTTTCTCTTATTTTCATTGCTTACCTATTAGGAACACATCCAATCTGCATTGTGGACACAGCACAGCATGCTAGCCATCTTCCTTCAACGTCTCTCCTAGACAGACATTTAATTTTTTATTGAGATTTATAATAAACAAAAGCATCAAAACAAAGTGCTTCATAATTGCGGATGGCACATTTCTAGATATGCGTCGCTATTCTTCTCATATGTTTTGTGAAAGTCTCTTTCTTTCTTTCCACGCGGAGAACATTTGCGCAGTTAACTGCGCCTGTTTCACTCGGGAAGAAAGAAAAGTGCACTTATAAAGGAAATAGGAACATATTTTCTCCAAGGAAGAATGATCAAATAAAATGGCCAAAGAGGAACTGTGTTTCTCTTTGCAATTATTGGGTAATGTACCCTGTTTCCCCTATTTTAAGACGTAGTCATAAAATAAGCCATAGCAGGATTTTTTCGCATTTGCGAAATATAAGCCGTACCCCGAAAATAAGCCATAGTGATAGGCGCAGTTCTGGAGGGCGCCAAGGAAAACGCGGGGCTGGGCTTACGTAATAAAAATAAGACATCCCCTCAAAATAAGCCATAGTGCGTTTTCTTGAGGGGGGAAAAATATAAGACGGTGTCTTAAAATAGGGGAAACACGGTAGGAAGTATGAGCATTCACTTCTTCACTGTGGGGACATGTGTGGGCTCCCAGTGCAGGAACAGCTCATGCAGCTCCTCCTGATGAAGTAAATGCGTTGTCCTCTCATTCATTAGGCCAGATGCACAACCACAGGAAGCACAGCTTGCTCACACTTCCTAGAAATGGGTGGATTCACCCTGCTATAGACAGTCTGTTGATTCCAGAGACCAGAGAACTAGCAAGCCATCTTAATTATGCTGGAACGTAGCTTTGGGGTTACAGGCCCATGGCATCTGAGACTACATTAACAGTACAGGCGACTCCCCACATAGGGGTCACGTTCTGGACCACCGTAAGTGAAATCGCGTAAAGCGGGGAGCACGCTCTAAATACCCTTTCAATGCCCTCTCTGCTGTTCTCTCAATCCATAGCAAAAATACTGTATCCAAAAATATCCACAAACAGAATTGAAGCTCTGGGATTGGCAGGAGGTTGGAGGACACGTGGGAAAGCTGCTGCTGCTGCTGTGCTACCCCGCACGTCAGCTGTTATACGGGGAGGGTGAGCAGCATAAACAGGAGAACCTCTGCTTCTTAATGGTGCCGTTGGAGGGTTTTCGCAAGGCAAAGTGCTTTTGCACCCAGCGCCTCCCTGCCCTCCATGCCAGAGCGAGAGCCAGGCTCCTGAGACGAACTGCGAGTGAAGCCCGCTCCCCCTGTCCCTGGAGATCATTCACCAATGATCTCCCGCTGTCGTAGGGGCTGCCTCCACAAAGTCAGAACATTTGTCCATCTAGCTCAGTATCTATGCCGAGGTAGGGAACCACCTGTGGCCCATCAGTCTGTTGCAGGACTGTGACTCCCACAATCCCTGGCTATGCTGGCTGAGGCTGATGGGAGTTAAGGGACCAGCAAGGGCCATAGGTTCTCCATCCCTGGTAGCGCAGAGTTTCAGACAGTAGTCTTTGCCAACCATACCTAGAGGGCTAGAGAGTGAACCTGCAATCTTTTGCACCCAATGCCCTTATCCACTGTGCTTGAGTTCTTCCTACAACAACATATCGTGGCCTGCACCAGGAATTGTTTAAATATTTGTTATAGTATCGCAGCCAATTTGAATTTTGGCAGCAATCATTTTCATACTCCAACAGTGGGTGTAACAAAGTGATAAACTGAGGAACGTCTTCCCTGCAGAGGTGTGTCTAGACTCTTCATTGCTCAGCTTTCATTGAGTGGTGTACCACAAACACTGGGAAAACCCAACAAACATTCTATTAACTGCATTTGTTGAGGAATAAAACCCTACTTAGCGAGGCATTCTCTTATCTTATGCAAGCTCATAAATCTCTTCTTTTGGCACAGGAATACAAGAACACAATGAAGCTGTCATTCCATATCTAAGCAGATGACATCCTTGCAAAACAAACTCAACAGAGAATCGATTCAACATCAAGGTAGTTGTAAACACTTGTATTAACTTGTTCAAGACATGCATAATACTCCCAGTATGTACTGCAACACAGCAAATACCTTTGTGTTAATAAACATTACAAAGACCAAAGTCTTTCATCAGTTGAAGGCAGGTCAATTCCTCCGAAAATACAGCTGCCAAACATACCACGATGGAATCTAACCCTTCATGAGATGCCACATTAAATTATATTCTTATCTGCTTAGCCACGAAAGCTAATTTTTAGGATTCCAAACATTCTTTTGGCACCAGCAAAGCCTGAGTGTAATCCTTTAATAATTCAATGAAAATAGAAATATAACTCTGGCAGGGGAGGAAGCCGAAATATTAAAGCTGTATTTCATTAGTTGACCTAGTGTCAGGAAAACCTAGCAGAAATATCTGCAGAATTGCTCTGCATATGAGCAAGATCAAAGCTCTGTAAGTAGACAGTTGAAGCAAATTTTGGAGGGGCATACAGAGGGGGGGGGTGAGAATCTCCCATATTGATATTGGTTTTAGTGGTTCCTTTAGGCTGTGGCAAAGTACGCCTTTGCTTTCAGAAAATCTGTGCAATGGAAAATAGAACTTGGAACACACATAATAATATCATACCCTCCAACATTTCTCAGATGAAAATAGGGATTTCGTACTCAACAACAACGATAGTAATAATTTAATTATTTTATTATTTATATCCTGCCCATCTGGCTGGGTTGCCCCAGCCACTCTGGGCAGCTTCCAACATATATAAAAACATAATATAATATCAAACATTAAAAACTTCCCAATATAGGGCTGCCTTCAGATGTCTTCTAAAAGTTGTGTCGTTCTTTATCTCTTTGACGTCTGGTGGGAGGGCATTCCACAGGGTGGGCGTGACAAACTGAGAATACCCTCTGCCTGATTCCCTATAACTTCACTTCTCGCAGTGAGGGAACTGCCAGAAGGCCCTCGGAGTTGGACCTCAGTGTCAAGGCTGAATGATGGGGGTGGAGACACTCCTTTAGCTTTACTGGGCCAAGATTGTTTAAGGCTTTAAAGGTCAGCACCAACAATTTGGATTGTACTCAGAAAGATACTGGGAGCCATGTTGTTGCACACCACTCCAATCTCTTAGTGGTGTGAGATTCCAGGGGTACCCAGGATTTGTGTTTCCTATTGGGGATGAGGCACATCAGAGACTAAAGTGTCTTTATGATATATGGTTTATTTACACATATATACAATCTGAGCCTTTGAGGAAGAGGTTCACAGCATTAACACCCCAAGAGGGTCTAATTTTCCCATAACTTCAACGTTGCCCCCACCCATTTGCCAACACACCCAGAACCCCCTTTCCTTTGTTCTCCTAATGGCCCATCCCCCAGGCGATCTCCTCAACACAGGAAGCTAGCCTGGCTTACATTTTAACAACTTTCTGGATCCAGGGGTTAGAAGGGTCTTGCAAACAAAACTCAACAATAGTATAGGACTACAATCACAGATGTCGAAAGGGTTTGGAGAGACTTCCAATAACAATCCAGGTAATTGTACTAACTCACAACCAGCCCTGAATATGTGCTAGTACAAATAACACGACACCAAATAACTTCATTGTGCACTTTCCCCCATTCTTGTCACTTTAGAAAAGGCAAAAGGTAGAGAGAGGGTCTATTACTACTGATGAAATATACTCGGAGTTGAGTGTTGATTTCATGCTCTTTATTTCAGCTCATGGCAAACAGTGAGTTTCCCCCAAAAACCTCTGGCTATATATACATTATTTACACAATGGGTCCCACGTACAGTGGTACCTCGACTTACGAATTTAATTCGTTCCGAATGAAAATTCGTAAGTCGAAAAATTTGTAAGTCGAAACGCGGTTTCCCATAGGAATGCATTGGAAACTAATTAATTCGTTTCGGAGCCTAGAAAAAAGACCCAGACACCCATTTTTTTGTGCAAAACTCTTTATCAGCTGCACTTTAAAGGCATGCAAATTGCACAGCAACATTACTTTTCAACAATAAACATTTACAACAGCATTTTATCATTTTTTGGGACCTGGTGCAGGTCACTTCAGGTCACTTTAAAGGCAGGCAGGCACAATCAACATGCCTCAGCCTCAGCCAACATTTCTAAACCTTACTCAACACAGGTTTAGGACCTGGTGCAGGTCACCGCAATGCTTTTCAAAGACAGGCAGGCACAATCAACATGCCTCGGCCCACATTTTTCCTGTAAAAAAATCATTTCTTGGAAGAGGAGGCAGAGGGTGACAACTGGGAAGAACAGCAAGGTTCTTTCTCCTGCCTTGCCCGCTTCACCACAAACTGGTCCATGGTCTGCTGCCTCTGTCTGTTGCGGAGAATTGCTCGCCATGGGGCAATGACCACTGTGTCAAAGTGCTCCACAGCTTCCTGGGCTGCAGCCTGATCCTCACTGAGATCGTTCACAAAGGTCTGCAGCTCTCCTCACTGGCTCCAACTCTCTCTCTCACTCTCCAACGCCGCTCCACACCTACTCAGTCCACGCCTGTACAACCCACAGAGGTCCGGAAGCATGGCAAAGGGGTTTTATAGCCCCCCTACGCAAAGCACCATGGGAAAAGCGGTTTACAAAAAAAAAAATTCTATTCCCAAAAATTCGTAAGTCGAAGAAACCACATCTAAAATTCATAAGTCGAGGAAACCCCATCTAAAAACAGCAGCGATTTTCTTTTGTAAGTCAAAAAATTTGTAAGCTCGCGCCCATTTTTCCCCTTTGTAACTCGAAAAATTTGTAAGTCGAGTTATTTGTAAGTCGAGGTACCACTGTAATTGGCTGGTTCAGCTCCCCTCCTGGAGCCTGATTGGGCTGCTCCTACAGGCCAATCAGGTTGCTGATTCACTTCCTCCTGGAGCCTAATTGGGCTGCTCCTGCAGGCCAATCAGGTTCCTGATTCACTTCCTCCTGGAGCCGGATTGGGCGGCTCCTGGATACCAATCAGGTTGCTGCCTTCTAGGTTCCTACCTGCCTATTGTTCTAGGATCCAAGCTCGGTACGTAACACCTGATGATAGTGCAATCCTATGCATGCGTTCTTACTAATAAGCTCCACTGAGTTCAACCATCATTATTTTGTTTTCTTCTAATGGCAATTCAAATTCACCTGTGCTCATAGCCGAAAACGCATCATTCATGCACATGAGAGAGGTATCAGCAAACCTGAGATAACCCTGAGGCTTGTAGATGCATGGGGTAGGGGGGTCAAATCAACCCCATAAGAGCTCAACTAGCATGCGATGTTGGAGACTGAGGTCACAACGACACTATACATTTAAAACACCAGTTTTAAACCGTCATGGTTTTTGTAAGGGCTCGGGGTTGTCTCCTCGAGAGTAAAGAGCCAGAAATGTCCGTTCTTCTAAAGCTAATACTTTATTTACAAACTATGTACATCGGAGCATTTAAGATTCATGTCTGCTCGAGTCGGTTCCAGAATCCTGGAGTGGCTTTCGCCGGTTCCTCCCCCAACATAGCTTTGGAATTCCAAAGCGTCACCTCCTTTCCTTATGCTTTCCCCCCCTACGCATTTGGGGCAACAGAAGTAGCTGACCACTTTGCTTCTCAGACCACTCAGGTGGTGCTGAGGCTGTGTCCGCATCTCTGACCCCCAGCTCCACCGCACTGCCTGGCAGTTCCTGCTCCTCACCACTGGGGCTTTCCTTGCTATCCCCGCTGGACTCCGAACTGCTTCCCAAGAGAGGCTGCACTTCCCTCCACCCCTCCTTCCCCATTTCAAGAGCCTTGCGTGAGGTCAGATCCCTGACAGTTTTCCCCAAAGAATTCTGGGAGTCATTGTTTGCTAAGGGTGCTGAAAGCAGTTAGCGGGTCCCTAACCCCCTACAATTTCCAGAGTTCACTGCGAAGAAGGATTGGTCGTTAAACACACCGAGAATTGTAGCTCTGCAAAGGGAATAGGGGTCTCCCATCTATTGTCAGCTTCCTATGGCAAATCAAGTTGATGGACTGTGCCGAAATGGCAAAACTATCTTGGAAACTCAGGAATCAAGAAGACAAGAAATTTAAAAAAGAATGGGAAATGTTTATAAAGTATATACAAAATCATTCTAAACAGGTCAAACCATTAGCAGGATTTTAAACACACTTGCAATGGAACAGAACGTATAGATAACCTAGGAAGATGAGAAATTGGAGAAGTATTGATATGCAGTTGAAATTAGAATCAATAGGACCCTTGGAAAGGATGGGGGGAATCAGGAGATTCAGCGTAATCACGATAATTGGATTGGGAATTGTTTTTGTTGTATGTTTATATTTTGGAAAATCAAATCAAATTTTATTTCAAAAAAGGAGAAAATTGTCAGCTTCCTTAACAAATTGCAGCTCCCTAAATTCTTTGAGGGAAGCCACAATTGTTTAAAGCGGTATCATAGCGCTGTAAACATAAGTGTAAACACAGTGGCTAATGGATGGGAGGGGGGAGGGAATGGAATGACTAGAAAAGGAGGAGACAATTGAAAAACAATCTAGAAAAACAATCTAATTGTCTGGATAGTCACTTCCTGGTTCATATCTTGCTACAGATCCCAATTGCGTATTTCAGTCCCAAGTAAGTGTGTATAATACTGCAGCTTAATAGTGCAGAAGATTAGTACAAATTTCCTCCTTGCTGCTGGATCGGAGAGAGACAATTTCCATTTTGTTTTAAATGGTTTGACTTATTTACAAGAGCAGTGGGAGGAGGGATGTTATTTTACATTTTTTAATATAATTCTCAACGGCCATCTAATCAAATGCAGAGGAGTTAATCTTTCAAATATGACTCTAAAAGCATAACTAAGCAGTTTCAGATTGCTTCATTAGACATACGCCTCAAAAAAAAATGGAAATTCGAAACTATCAATCTTTTATGAAGCAAGAACTAAAAATGGAAAACTCAGAGTGTCAAAAAAGGAAAGTTCGGAATATCAACATTTGGGACATGCAAGAAACTCCATTCCATTTAAGATTGGAAATACATTACAGTCACCATTTGTTCTCTTCATCAAAGCATTACATATATTCATTTTGACACCTGATAACAGCGGAATCGCGTCTTACATGGATCGTCCGATCATTTATTTGCCTATTTAAGGCACTTCTATACTGACATATACTTTCTATACTTTCAGGCCAAGGGAGCCGGCGTTTGTCCACAGACAGCTTTCCGGGTCATGTGGCCAGCACAACTAAACCGCTTCTGGTGCAACGGAACACCGTGATGGAAACCAGAGCACACGGAAACACTGTTTACCTTCCTGCTGCAGCAGTACCTATTTATTTACTTGTACTGTCATGCTTTCAAACTGCTACGTTGGCAGGAGCTGGGACAGAGCAACGGGAGCTCACTCCGTCGCGGGGATTCGAACCACCAACCTTCTGATTGGCAAGCCCAAGAGGCTCAGTGGTTTAGACCACAGCACCACCAGCGTCCCTAAAAGGTTGCATGCACTATGCCAGGGGTGGCCAACTCCCAAGAGACTGCGATCTACTCACAGAGTTAAAAACTGGCAGAGATCTACCACCTTTTTGGGGGTTCGGGTCAAAGTTGTTGAGTTTTTTCAGGGAGGAGGTAAAACGTTGAGCTTTTTTTAGGGGAGCCACAGTTGTTCTTCTGCTTCTTTGGGGGGAGCCAATGATCTACCAGTGATCTACCACAGACGTCCACTGATCTACCGGTAGATCACGATCTACCTGTTGGACATGCCTGCACTATGCTATATAAAGTGATGTGCCTCCCCTCAAAAAAGTCACTTTTTCAAAGTGTTCAAAGCCTTTCTTCATTTGCAAAAATGTTGCTGTAACTGGCAATGATATATTCCCATAAAAGGCCAGAAAACATAACCGTTTCCATTGCCTATTGTCAACAATTAAGCTGAGTTAAAAACAACAATTAATCATTCTCCAAAAGTCTGAAAAACAGGGATAAACTACTGATGGTTTCAACAAAGAATTAAAACTAGCTGAGACTAACATTCATATCAGCCTGTTTGCTAATGTTTTTTAGTATGACAAAAAAAGGGAAAAACAACCCCTTACTGAATTTCTGCTCCAGGAAGTATATTGCTCCAGGAAGCTATCCAACCAGAAAGTGCCCTTAACTTTTTAAATGAATGTTACCAGCTGCAGTGGAACCAAACATGCAGAAGGTTGTTAATAGCAGGTGCCTTTGCTTTGTTAGAAGTGGCTGATTGCTTCTGCACTAGCTATTAAATGGCTGCATTAACTTTATGTACTTCTTAATTAAAAAGCAAATAGGTTTCAGAAAAACCGTTTCACTGGATGCTGGAACGTAGCACTAATGTGGAGCCGGGAAGGAATGGCCTATAATATTAAATTAAGAATATACTAGGGATTAACATATCCATTTTTAATTAAAAGATTATAGTCTTGTGAGACTCCAACACACGGCCCAAAATGCAGCAGAAGAAAAACCGCCATCTGCAAATACACTATTAAAAAAAGTTTTTAGCATTCCATAGATATGGTACATAACATTAGCAGAAACTCCATGATCAGCCTCATTTATCAATCAAATTCCAAATGTCCTGTTGAAACCCATGATTCTAAACCTATACCAATTAGTATTACTGAATATTTTATCCACAGTACAGAATTCCGCAATGCATACGATTGGATTTTGAATTCATTTGTGCATTGCAACAGCAACAGCAAACATTGATGCACCTATTGTTATTCCTTTGCCTTTTAAGTCTCACAGCATAAAATATTTGTTCATCTATCTATCTATCTATCTATCTATCTATCTATCTATCTATCTATCTATCTATCTATCTGTAATAATTTTTTAATTGGTTTTTACACATATTTTCCAGCACATCATTCTTTTAAACACCATTTCAATATCTTTGGCTATCACAGCCTAAGACTTCCTTCAACCTCAACTGATGGTTTTCTAAAATCTTTTCTAATTATGCATTTTGTTACTATAGTTATTGCTATAAATTCAAATCTTAATACCTATTCTTAATTCTTTAACAATAATTTATATATTACTCCTGACAAAACTTATTTTAACCCTACAAGCCATGTCAATTGGTTACAGTTGCTTTCCAAATATATCAAAAACTTCTTCCATTCCTTTAGCAAAGTCTGGTCCTGCTGGTTCAGAATTTTCCCGGTTAATCTCGCCATCTCTGCATAGTTCATCAGTTTCTCTTGCCACTCTTCTTTAGTTGGCATTTCTTCTTGCTTCCATCTTTGGGCTAACAATATCCTTGCTGCAGTTATCACATATAAAACCAGATTTTTATCATTCATATAAATTTCTGTACCCACAATATCCAATAGAAGGGCTTCTGGTTTTTTAACAAATGTATATTTCAACATTTTTTTCAATTCATTATAAATCATTTCCCAGAAGTCCTTCACTTTCTTACATTCCCACCACATATGGTAAAAAGTACCCTCCTTTTCTTTACATTTCCAACATTTGTTATCTGTTTTGTACATTTTAGCTAACTTCACTGGTGTTATATACCACCTGTACATCATTTTCATAATGTTTTCTTTCAATGCACTGCAAGCAGTAAATTTTATTCCCTCTTTCCATAATTTTTCCCATTCCTCTATTTGTATATTATGACCAATATCTTTGGCCCAATGGATCATAACCGATTTAACTTCCTCATCTTTCAAATGCCATTCCAATAGTATGTTCATCTTAACAATCTTCTTAAATCTTACCCATCAACTTTCTAGATTACTTAATCTGTTGGAGAAAGTCGGTTTTAAGTCGGTTTTAATCCACAGAACTTTATGTCACAACATTGTCATACAGGTCAATTCTATTAGCCTTCACTTGGATGTAAATGGCATGTGCAATGCAATCCTAATCATATTTGCTGAGACTGCATTTAAAGTACATTATTTCCTCCTACAGAATCTATGTATGGTGGGTACATAGCATAAGATGTGAACAGAGCCGGAAATAGGTTTGATGAGGCCCTAAGCTACTGAAGGTAATGGGGCCCTTTATATGTCCAGCTGTCCTTTGTCAACAACAAATTGTCGCTGATTTCTGTGTTGAATATACCGGTATGCTATATGGTAATTTATGGACCTAATAGATATCTAAAGCCATTTGCACATGTTGCCATTCAACCAATCCATGCAGAATGCAGGCACCCTATATCTAGAAATGAGCAAACCAGTGATATTTTAGGGAGCAGGCTAGCAGACTTACATCATAGGAGCCTACACAACACAAAACACTGTTGCTGTATGTAGGTTCTATTTTATTTGTTTTTATCTTATATTTTGGAAATGTACATCCAGGTTTTTTTCCTTTACATTTTTTGGGGGACCCCAAGAGAGTGGGGCCCTAAGCTATATAGCCTGTTTATCTTATAGGTAAATCCGGCACTAGGTGTGAACTCCCACTGCATCCAGACATACCGTACTCTTTAGTTAAGTGTGTAGGATTGAAGACCAAGGAATGACTCCCAAGAAAATTTGCAGACAATCACAGCTTTTCAGCAAGGTTCTTTGCATTTTACTCATAAGTAAGTCCCACTGAGTTTAGTTATTAATTTAATCTTGGAAACCTCACTATACCACAGTGACATGCATTCTTTAATTAATTACATTCCTGCTATTTGAAATTTAACACTGGACCATGAATTATGGGTTATGTATGCATTAGAGTCAGCCAAACACATGATGTCAGCACACTAGAAGAAGAGATCGTAACCTTTCATACAGCGATGGATTAATGATTTGCACTCCCTGTGCTTATTTGAACTGGCAGTGTATCAATATGCATGCAAAGAGAACAAGTATGAAAACATTTGCTCAGCTTGTTTTGAGATGCATGCATCATAGAGGAGAGAGAAGCGTATGACAAAAAACGTAACCCATTGTCACAGCATGGAGTGCAGCCTGCACCACGAGAGGGAGGGAGAAAACCAATTAACTGTGTTTTCCCTGGTTGCCTTCACTAAAACAGCCCTTAACCCTCTGTAACTGTCATTTCCTATCAGCTTCCTTACGGACTGAGCCAGTTCACTAAACTAGATAAAGCGGTAAGTCAGCAAGGTATGGAAATGAAAACAGAGTCATTAAGCCAAGTTGAAACCACAACAAATTTAGTTTTTATCAAAGGTCTTGAAAAGCAGCAGTTAAACAGTTGCTGTCTTAATATTTTCTAGCAAAAAGTAGGTCTTGAAACAGTTTAACCACAAGAGCAATTATAATATGAAAATCACAGTGGGGAAACCCACATCCTTTGAAATATAGAACCAGATATCTTGGTTCACTGCAAATCCTACTCTGATCGAGCCAACTTTATTTCAATCTGGCTCGTTTTACTAACTGGAGTTTGTGATCAACCACTCTCTCCGGTTCGCAAGAAAAGGCAGGCGGAGATTTCGGGAAAGGGAAACCAACCTGGGCAAAGTCCTCCTGGAAGAGGACAGGGGATTGCGTGACCCCAGAGCTTTCCATGGGTTCATTCCAGGTCGTGCATGTAGTTCTAGACTCAGGGGTGGCTGTTAACTTGTGGCCCTTTAGATGTTGATAGACTACAAATGAGGTTAGGCAAGTCCTGGACCAATGTCTGGTGTTAGTGACGGGCTGCATACAGTCAATAAACTGAGGTTGAATTCTGGTATGATGTAAGCCCTGTGTGAGTGAGTTGTTCCCTGTTGGTTTCCTGTTCTTGGCAGGATTGTACCGTCTCGTGAAGGAGCAGGTATGTAGCTTGGGAATTCTCTTAGATCCGTCACTGTCAACGGAGGCGCAGGTGTCCTTAGTACTGCTGAAGAGTCCTTGCAGCTTCATCTGCTACAGCTGTCCCTGGACAGAGGCACTGGGGCAGCAAGTTGCTAACCTGTAGTCTGAACTATTGGCAATGTGCTCTATGCTGCACTTGTCTTTCAATCAGAAATTGTAGCTAGTGCAAAATGCACCAACTGCTGGTACATTCCTGAGCAAAGTTCAAGCGTATAAAATCCTAAATGACCTAGATTACCTTGTCCCTTAGGCAGATCACTGTGATTATCTGGAGGAGTCATTCTGATTACCCAACATTGATTACATTGGTTTCGCTTCTTTCTACACAAACTAAACCTTTGCTTTTATTTTATTGTGTTTTAAGGGTTTTATGATTTGATGCTGTTTTCACGATTTTATTGTGCAGGCACCATTATATTATTTATGAGTTTGCAGTTGAAACACACACATACACGAATGAAGATGCTTGCTTGTTTGGGCCTTACAAGTAAAAAGAGACTCCCCTGTATCTGCTGCCTCAGGTGTTTGCCTCTTTGTTTGATAATAGGGTCATCCCTGATCTTCCTTTCCTTGGTGGGTGGAAGAAAGGTCCATGGCAGACAAGATATATTTTGAGGGAGAGCAGGGTTTGGAGTGTTTGTTACAGTGTCCGTTTCAAGTGGAATTCACTTTAAATATATGATTCACACATTACCATGATTGCTACTTCTGTTGATCTTGATTCTACAGCACAACAGGGACATTTAAGAGGTGAAATCATAATGTACCGGTAAGTTTCTGCAGCTGTGCCTCCAGCACCGATGGGGTGTGAAACTCAGCACTTAAATATAATTGATATTTAGAAACATCTTTAGGTGGCTGATTTATGGATGTCAGGGTAGAGTCTGAAGGCATATGAAGACACCACCAATGAAGACACCACCTTACTGAAGCTAAGCAGGTAGGGCAGCCGCTTACATATTGCCAGAAAAGAGGGAAATGCATCTCTGAAAGGGGGGGACAGAAGAGGATATGGATTTACATATATTAATTTATATGTCTAGGGGCAGATTTAGAGTTACCCTAGATCAGGGGTGCCCAAACTTTTTTCAAAGAGGGCCAGATTTGATGAAGTGAACATGCATGAGGGTCGACCAAAGTTGTTGAGCTTTTTTTTACAATTTTACCCCAAAGTTGTTGAGCGGGTCGGATTAGGCCCCCGAAACGGACTTTGGAAATGCCTGCCCTAGATTAAATAGGACAGCATTCTGGGATTTAAAATTGACCACAACTTTTATTGATTATTGATTACAGATGTAGGTAGGCTTTTGACCAGGTATTGGGTGTATATCCATTTTTGGCCTCCATATGGAGGGCTGACGCTTAAGCAGTGTCGCATCTGACAGGGCAAATTTGAACCTTGCGATGCTGGCTGGCTGGGAGGCGTTCCTGGCTGTGGCAAAGTCATTTCTCCCTCTGGGGATGTGAAGGGCTTCTGCGCCAGGCCCATCATGGAATTCTACTCAATATTGATCCAGAGCAGATTCCAACGTATAGTTAGCAGAGTAACAACTTAAACATGTTGCAGCATTCCCCCCCAAAATAGACCAGAGGCAATTAATATTTCATCCAGCAGAGCTTTACTGCTACTGAAGGCACATGGGCATAATGGTCACAAATCGAATACAATCAAAATTGGCCCTGGCCATAAGAAATCCAGTTGCAGCAGACTTAACTTAAACTTACAATAACTTATAATAAGTCTAAACCTTAACACTAAGCATACTATGTACAGAACACCACACCAGAAGGAAAAGAGATAGAAAGTGAAACCCAAGCTCCTTCTGGCCTATTACAGTGGAAACTCTACTTACAGACGTAATCAGTTCCGGAGGTCCGTCTGTAAGTCGATCTGGGTCGCTGCTAGAAGCGTCATTGTGCGCAGGCGCATTTGGCAGCAGTGTGCTTCTGCGCAAGTGCAGACGGCAGCAGCCGCTTCTGCGCGTGTGCAAATCGCGGCAAACCCAGTATTTACTTCCGGGTTTGCCACGGTCGCAACTGGGATCGGGTCCAAGTAGAGGCGGTCGTAAGTAGAGGTTCTACTGTATTATAGTCAGCATGACCTTGAAGAAGAGATAACAGGACCAGTTTAAGCTAGCTGTACTCAGCTTCTCTGAAGGAATAACCCAAACACCATGAACCTTCTGCTTGCTTCTTTCACACAGAGAAGCTTCCAGAACACTCTTGGATTAATTAGAATAGGAAACATCTCTACACATCAGATCCATACTTTCTGCACTAAGAAATGCAAACCGACAGCCACAACCGCTGCCCACTTTCCGATCAGGTAAGCAGCCATTTTGGAATGATCTGGATGAATGACTTCCTGGAATTAAATGAAAGAAAAAAATATTTTTAGTAAATGAAAGAAAAGGCAGAGTATGCATAAGAAAGGTTAAAAAGGCAGCATATGCATAAGAAAATTTAAAAATAAAATACATACACTGCAGAAATCCAAAGATATGTAAAGTGATCTTGTTCAAAATGAACAAGATATATAATCTTGGCTATTGCTTTATTTTCCTCATTGCAGCTGAAAACTGGTTACACAATAAAGATGGAGAACTGGTCGTTCCACTCGCCCAAACTTGGAAGTGTTGTTTACATGACTGTTTAAAAGTTCTTAAACTTTTTCTTCCTTATTAAGTTACCTCCTACGCTTGTTTCTGTCTGCAATTGTTAATATGTGCAGTAGGCAAGACAGCGAGAGAGACTGGGCTGGAATCTAGAGATGTATTTAAAATGTTGTGAAAACGTTTCTTAAAAAAAAACGTTTTGAAAAAATATATTGAATTTGCTATAGCTCACCATCGCCATCAAGTGTCACATTTGTGTAATGCCCTTTACAACACACTTGAAACATTTTATTTGCAGCTGTGTAGCTGAGTCCACTGAAAGGGCCAAACTGAAGCTGTACCTCCATGATACCTGACACTCATCTATGGAAACAGATCCATTGATTGATTTCACTCCATTTCCCAATAGAGGCATTGCAGTCAGCTAATTGAATCCAGCTAGTTTTGCCATGGCCTGGTGATAATCAGCAGGTGCGCCAAGGGGGTGGGGGGCAGGCCCCCCAAGTTCTGCAGTGGCTGTGCATACACGGGGCATCCACATAACAGATAAGCACGCCCAGTGCTCTGAGATAGCCACAGAACCACCCACGTTTCATATTTATTTATAACATTTCTCATTGTTGCACAGTGTTCTCCTTGCTTCCTCCTCCTTGTTCCCAGAAAACCTTGCAAAAAACAAAACAAAACCCTGTGTAAAAGGACTTTTATTACATCACAACCCCATTGTCCCGGCAACCTCCTCCTCCTCCTAGGCTAGCCATACATGAGGAAAATTCCTGACATGTCCTGGTTTTCGGATGTAAAAATTGCATGGGGGGGGGGCGGAATCTGCGAAATGTCAGGAAAAACTCAGATGTATGGAAAAAGCAGCTTAAAATTACAATTTTGGTGGTTCTCTTAAAAAAAGCCCAACAACTTTGCGGGTGTCAGGAATTTTACTTTTTGAAATATGGCAACGCTACCTTGGTTACCTGTAGGGCCTTTTGCCCTGTAAGATGGCTTAATGGCATGTTTTTTTGGATGTCCCCATATATTCTACTCAAGGCAAACATGCTTTTTTTTATAACAGGAAATAAGTATTTCTTAAACCGTGAAACCTTTTAAATATATGTACCCAGAAGTAAGCCCCATTGAGCCCAGACGGCAGCATAAGAAAGGGAATTGAAGCCAGCACTAAACATCTGTAGGGGACCTCAACTTACTCAGCACCGCACACAATTTTATTATTTTGGCTCTGAGGTTATGTGTGCACACAGACTCTTTCACTTCAGCGCCAGCTGCTACACAGAGCTATTTAATGCTGTAATCCTAACTCTATGGCAACTTTATAATGTGGCAGGTGCGGCAAAGTCGCAGGCAGCTTGTTCTGTAGCTCTTATTCTTAAGGCACCCCTTCTGGTTACAACAGACTGGGGAAAGCGGAGAGGAAAAACCTATATCATTAAACGCCTGAACTGTGTAAAAAAGAGAGAGGACACTGCTCTTTAATGTTTTTATAAAGGACTAATAGGGTGTGGTGGTATGAATGTATACATAGCAGCAGTTGCTACAGTTTTAGTCTCCCCTGAGGTGCGCCTGGATTCCTCCTGCATATTTTTCCAGAAACTCCAAAGTTCAGACATGGTTCAGGTAGACTTTATTTCTTTACCTTTTCAAAGGACTATGTACATGCTCCTTTATTCAATTTAGTATCCATTGGTGCCTTGTCCTTCCTTCCTTCCTGTCTCTTTTTCTTTAAAAAAGCACAGTGCATTTTTTATTTTCTAAAACCTCGCCTGGATTGAAGGATGGGGGAGAAAGGGATGTCCTATTGTGACATCACAAAACCAACCAATCAGCATCATGCGCGCCGGCAGCCAGCTTCTGCTGACAATGAGTAGAATTAGTTTCCTGAAGCTCAACTCTGGAAAGCGATAGGGATAGCTGACCAGAGCATGGTGAGTATGCTTTCAGAGTGGTTCTAATGTAAATTTGTAAATTCTGAACTTAAAAATGGAAAGTACAGTAATGCTGGTGGTCAATAAAAGAGGTTCAAAGACTCTCTCAAGGCAAATCTTTAAAAATGTAGTATAAACACCAACAACTGGGAAACACTGGCCTGTGAGTGCTCCAACTGGAGAACAGCCTTTACCAAAGGTGTCATGGGCTTTGAAGAAGTTTGAACTCAGGAGGAAAGAGAGAAATGTGCTTAGAGGAAGGCACATTTGGCAAACCCTCACCATGATCAACTCCCACCCAGAAACCTATGTTCCCACTGTGGAAGGACGTGTGGATCCAGAATTGGCCTCCACAGTCCCTTATGGACAAAACAAAATAAAATTAAAAAAATTCCTTCCAGTAGCACCTTAGAGACCAACTAAGTTAGTTCTTGGTATGAGCTTTCGTGTGCATGCACACTTCTTCAGATACACTTATGGAATACACAGATTCCCTTATGGACTCACTGTTAAAACCCTTTGCCTTTCAAATTCTTTTTTAACATTCATCTGCTGGGGGGGGAGGGGGAGTTTCCTCTTTTGATTCAGATTTGACCATGTTGGCTTTTCTTGGCAATTGGCCATGTACGTATATTTAATAGCATTATGGCTACTGCTTCCAACTGGCTTAACAGCACTTCTTATACCTCATGCCAGGTTCTAGGGTCACCACCCCTCCGATCAGTTCCATGAGCAATTGTTCTAGGGCAGTCATATTAGGGTATCTAGAATTTTTTTCTTTTTGTTGTGACTGGAACACGTATGTAGGCAATCTATGTGAGACTAGTTCAAGTAGCTCATTACCAACATAACCAACATTTCTTCTTCTGGATGCTTCCTTGATTTCATTAATCTTAAGTTTTCCTTGAGCATTTTCATCAGTGGGATGATAGCACACCCCCTGTACTATATTATTCTTAGGGCCTGGTTCACTACCCACAATGTTTCTGTGGAGTCCCCTTTGGGAATTTCTAGCATGTTGGGCTCGCTCAATGACCTCGTTAACATACAGAATGATACCAGCTCCAGTATATTCTTCTCTGACCTTCCTATACCATTTGTATCCAGATATAACAATGTCCTACTGGTTTTCTCTGTTCCTCCAGTTTTGCATTATGCCTATTATATCAATGATGTCCTCTAAGACTAAGCACTCTGTTTCACCCATCTTGGCTCAGAGGCTTCGAGCATTAGCATATAAACACTTGTATATTCTCTCTTTAAGGGACCATGACTCTTGCTTTTGGACATGAAGTGCTTTGGCCTTGCTGAATTGCTATCCTTTGCTCCTGCACTCACAATGCCTAGTTGTACAGTCATTTGCCTCCAGATGCATTTACTTATGAATTACATTCCATTTTTATAACTCCAGAACATGAGATGATAGTTAATCTCGTATAATTTCCTGACTTTTCTCTATAATCAATGCTTCCTGACATCATTTTATCTGATTTCACCATTCCACATGTACTTTAGATTTCTAGCAAATGTTAAAGACTATATATTTCTGTTCATGTTTCCTTGAAAAAGCACTCTTTTGAACTCAGTGGGACTACTTCCAAGTAAACATTCCTGGATGCAGAATGTGGGTTGCCACAGTTCTCCTGAGGTTCTAACACCGAGATTTAGATAGTTTGTGAGATCAGAATTAGTGTTTGTGAGAGGAAGCTGGTTTGCAGATGACTAGCAGATGAAAGAGGAAGTCTAGTAAATCAGTGTGTGGTGAGTCAAAAATGGAAAGCTAGATTTATTGTGAGCAGTGTGAATAAGGAACAAAGGATTACCACCTCTTCCAATGTAGACCTACATTGGCTCCCAGCACATTTCCGAGCACAATTCAAAGTGTTGGTGCTGACCTTTAAAACCCTAAAAGGCCTTGGCCCAGTATATCTGAAGGAACGTCTCCACCCCCATCGTTTAGCCTGGACAGTGAGGTCCAGCTCCGAGGGCCTTCTGGCGGTTCCCTCACTGCGGGAAGTGAGGTTACAGGGAACCAAGCAGAGGGCCTGCTTGGTGGCGGCGCCCGCCCCATGGAACGCCCTCCCATCAGATGTCAAGGAAATAAACAACTATCTGACTTTTAGAAGTACCGTACTTTATTTCAAAATGCAAGGAAACTTAGAAATACTTTTTGAAAACTCTGTATGCTAAAATAGGAACTTCAAAAGAGCTTTTCAGTTATGATAAGGAAAAGCATAGTACATAAAATATTAGCCATATCTCTCCTGTCTCATGAAATATTGGTTTGTTTAATTTTAACCCAAACTAGTTCAGAAAAGAACTTAGCTGTATTTTAAGACTATAATGTAGACATGGCCTTATATGCCTATTCAGTTTTTAGTCTCCAAGGAAAGGTGCACAAGAGGAGATCAGAGTCCAGCTTTCCTATATGGGACTGAATCTGCCTTGGTCGCACTGGTCGATGATCTCCGGCGGGCTAGGGACAAAGGTGAGAGCTGTTTCCTAGTTCTGCTGGATCTCTCAGCGGCTTTTGACACCATCGACCATAACATCCTTCTGGACCGCCTAGAGGGGTTGGGAGCTGGGGGCACTGTTATACAGTGGTTCCGCTCCTTCCTCCTGGGCCGTGTTCAGAAAGTGGTGGTGGGGGATGAGTGTTCAGACCCCTGGGCTCTCACTTGTGGGGTACCTCAGGGCTCTGTCCTCTCCCCCATGCTTTTTAACATCTATATGCAGCCACTGGGAGAGATCATCAGGGGGTTTGGGCTGGGTGTTCATCAGTATGCGGATGATACCCAGCTCTACCTCTCTTTCAAATCAGAACCAGTGAAGGCGGTGAAGGTCCTGTGTGAGTGTCTGGAGGCGGTTGGAGGATGGATGGCGGCTAACAGATTGAGGTTGAATCCCGACAAGACAGAAGTACTGTTTTTGGGGGACAGGAGACGGGCAGGTGTGGAGGACTCCCTGGTCCTGAATGGGGTAACTGTGCCCCTGAAGGACCAGGTGCGCAGCCTGGGAGTCATTTTGGACTCACAGCTGTCCATGGAGGCACAGGTTAATTCTGTATCCAGGGCAGCTGTCTACCAGCTCCATCTGGTACGCAGGCTGAGACCCTACCTGCCCGCAGACTGTCTCGCCAGAGTGGTGCATGCTCTAGTTATCTCTCGCTTGGATTACTGCAATGCGCTCTACGTGGGGCTACCTTTGAAGGTGACCAGGAAACTACAACTAATCCAGAATGCGGCAGCTAGACTGGTGACTGGGAGCGGCCGCCGAGACCATATAACACCGGTCTTGAAAGACCTACATTGGCTCCCAGTACGTTTCCGAGCACAATTCAAAGTGTTGGTGCTGACCTTTAAAGCCCTAAATGGCTTCGGTCCAGTATACCTGAAGGAGCGTCTCCATCCCCATCGTTCAGCCCGGACACTGAGGTCCAGTGCTGAGGGCCTTCTGGCGGTTCCCTCACCACGAGAAGCCAAGTTACAGGGAACCAGGCAGAGGGCCTTCTCGGTAGTGGCACCCGCCCTGTGGAACGCCCTCCCAGCAGATGTCAAAGAGAACAACAACTATCAGACCTTTAGAAGACATCTGAAGGCAGCCCTGTTTAGGGAGGCTAATACCAAGAACAAACTTAGTTGGTTTCTAAGGTGCTACTGGAAGGAATTTTTTTTATTTTATAATGTTTAATAGATTACTGTATTTTAATGTTCTTTTGGAAGCCACCCAGAGTGGCTGGGGAGACCCAGCCAGATGGGCGGGGTATAAATAATAAATTATTATTATTATTATTATTACTATATGCCAGGGGTCCCCAGACTTACCGGTCGGTGGGCCGTTTGCTCCGGCGCAGATCGCGCGGCGGGCCAGGGAGCGCGCGCGCCCACCCGCTATTTCCGGTGCGGCTGCCCATCTCCAGGATGGCACTGCACCGGAAATAGCTTGTGTGCATGCACAAACGTCATTTCCGGCGCATGCCGACCCGGACGTGCGCCGAAAATTGCCGCTTACACATGCACACAAGCTATTTCCGGTGCCACACCATCCCGGAAATGGGCAGCCGTGCCGGTAAGAGTCGGTAACATCTTTGCGGGCCGGAGAATTGGCTCGATTGGGCCACATCCGGCCCCCGGCCCTTAGTTTGGGGACCCCTGCTATATGCCATGTATACAGGACAGCCGTTGACAAATAATGTTAGCAGTGGCTTACCAGCCCCTCTTCAGAATTGCATATTTTTTAATCGGCAGAGAACCTGCCGATGAGTTTTTATTTACATTACAGGGGATACGACATTTAGATCTGCTCAGTATTGTCTTATAAATCTTAGTTCGTCTTGTGTACATTGCCTCCAAGCGAAATGCCAAGAAACCTCCACCCGTTGCAGAAAGGAAGCCTCTCTTCATTGAAGGGAAAAGTTGTAGCTTTGCAGAAATGGAGTACATATTTACGGGGGGCAGAAAACCTGGCAGGCGGTAATGAAACGGTCACTTGCTCACACTTTCCAGGCAAGGTAGGACAGCTGGGGAGGCACTCCCTTCACAGAATTTCCTAAATCTGAATACATGTAATCTGAATTTGTGGAGAAAAGGCAGGCTTTTTTTTTTTTTAGAAGACTCCCCCTTTTCTCCTCAAACCTTGGAGCGTGGATTGAAAGGCCAGTTAGCACTGCGACAGTCAAATATGTTTTCATTTTCTTTATGTTGTGAACTGCCCCGTGAGGTTCAGTTGAAGGGAAGTGTACAAACTTAAGAACTAACAAGAGGCAAAATGGAGAGGTGTGCGGCCAAGTTAATTTATCATTATTATTTTTTATATTTATGATTTTCAGTTATTTCAATAGTTTTACAGTCATTTTTTTAACATTTCAAAACCCAACTTCCTTCCTTCTCTTTGTGCGGTTCCTTAAATTTATTTATTTTATCATTTCCTGCTGTTGTAAGAATTTTAGGGGAAATTATCCCATTAAAGGGTCCGATTCCGGGTGGAATCCTGAACCTCGGCAGGACGTTATTTTGAAACCCTTGCCTGCGCAGAAAGGACAGAGACCAGACCAGAATTCTAACAAAAAGCAAGGCGGCTAGTTTATTAAAAGCTGTTGCAACAGGGTGCTCCCCACACCCACAGGAGGGAGGAGGGACCCCGAGCCATGCATGCAAGCCCTTATATAGACATTTTAAATTGCCCGCCCTGGAGTCCAAGACCACCCTCAGAAACATCACACATACATCACAGAAGGGGTGTGGCCCAAGACCATCCCAGAAACATCCAGAGAAGGGGCGGAAATCTGGGTGTGTTCTTTCTTCCTGTCTGCCAGGTCACCTGATTGGATTATCTGGGTTTGGCCACTCTTTTGTTATTATAACTACTAATTCCTGAATCTAGGTCACAGGTCACAGGCTCACACCCTGTTCATATCTTGAATGTGCCCTTAAGACAGGATTTGTGAGGAAAGAGACAATGGGGAGATTTCCCACTTTGACCTTTCAGCGAAATTGTTCAGGGCCTAATCTGTGGGGTTTCAGACATGTGGTTTATATATAGTTATGAACATTTAATTATATATATATATATATATATATATATATATATATATATATATATATAACCTTAATATTCTTATAACACCTGCCTATTCTAAATTAACTTCTTTTATTCATCGACTTTTTACTATCTGCTCTTATGAAACTGCTGGCTATTACAATAATCATAGAATCATAGAGTTGGAAGAGACCACAAGGGCCATCCAGTCCAACCCCCTGCCAAGCAGGAAACACCATCAAAGCATTCCTGACAGGTGGCTGTCAAGCCTCTGCTTAAAGACCTCCAAAGAAGGAGACTCCACCACACTCCTTGGCAGCAAATTCCACTGTCAAACAGCTCTTACTGTCAGGAAGTTCTTTCTAATGTTTAGGTGGGATCTTCTTTCTTGTAGTTTGAATCCATTGCTCCGTGTCCTCTTCTCAGGAACAGCAGAAAACAACTTTCCCCCCTCCTCTATATGACATCCTTTTATATATATGAACATGACTATCATATCACCCCTTAACCTTCTCTAATCCTGCCAATGCCCTTATCTGTTTGCAAATATCCAACAAACCATTCCCATTCTTTTATTAAAAGTTTGCTATCTTGATTTCTTTCTTTTCCCCCTGGCAAGTTTCACCATTTCTGCATAGTCCGTAAGTCTTTTTGTCCCTCCTTCTTTTACTTGGACTACTTCTTTCCACTTTTGGGGCAAATAACACTATTGCGGCAGAGTTACTTCGGGTGCCTGAGGAAGAACATCCTTGGCAGAAAAGAAAGACGAGACCCTTTGTTTTTTTATACACACACACACAAATTTTCTGCTTTACTATTTTAAATAGTCATTTAAACATCCTTAAAACATCACTGACTTCCCTTCTTCTCTTTCAATAATTCATTTTGCATATCATAAATCCTTGCATATTTTACAAAAACTAAACCATTCAGTATTCCATTACTGTATCCATCAAAACGGGACGAGACCCTTTCGACGGGGTGCCCGAAGCGCTCACCTGTCTGCCCAATGGCAGGGCTGAGCCCGCCTGTTTCAAAACCTTGGCCTTCCCATCCCCACATCTTTGACGCCACCCTGAGCCGGCCACCGCAGCTCCGTCGGTTCCCCTCAGGGTTTTCCCGCCCAAACCCAACGGTCCGCACGTTCAAACAGACCGAACGGAGGAGGATTCTGGGAGGCCCTGGGGAAGTTACACGCCGCCACCCCTCACAGATAGCCGGGAAGGACAAGTGCGTGTGTGAGGGGAAAAGAAAAACAACACAGCGGCTCCTTCCAAGCGCTCCAGGACCCGAGAAACAAGCAGCCCGCCCGCTCCCTTCCTCCTCCGCCTCCTCCTCCACAAGAGATAGCGGAGAGCGAGGGAGAGAAGAAAGGAACGTCGGCTGGCCTAACCGCGCACGCGCACTTTAGGGTTTCAGGCCCAGCGAGCGGTGGGTTGGTAGGTGTGAGAGAGAGAGCGCGCGCGCGCCGCTGCCTCGCCGACAGTTGCGGGTTTTGAATTTAGCGTCTAGACCTCGGCGAAGAGCCCCGCTCGGCGCCCTATTGGTTGAGCTCGGGTCACGTGCGGGGGGGGCATAGGCGAGCGGAGGAGGAGGAAGGGAAGAGAGGGAGGGACGGCGCTCGAGCGCGCGACGGCCATATTGGTTCGGAGCAGAGCCCGCCTGTTTTGTGTGTTCGGCCCGGGGAGGAGCGGCCGGAGGCGGGATACGCGAGGCTGGCCGGGCGGGCGGCTCCGCTCCTTGCAGCAGCGCCGAGTCCCAGCTGAGCAGCAGCCGCTTCTCCTCGCTCGCTCGCTTTCTTTCTTTGCTTGGACCATCCATTTCCCCTCAACGAAGCACCTGCAGAGCCGCCTTCGTTTCTTTTCGCTCCTCCTCCTTTTTTTCCCTTCTCCCTTTTCCCCCGCCCGTCCGCTCGCTTCCTCGCCCTCGCGGGTTTTTTTTTTGTTCATTCATTTGCATCCTCGGTTCGTTTCCTTTCCTTTCGCGCTTAACTTTTCCCCCTTCCTTCCCCGCTGCTTTGCGTTTTGCTGCGCGTTTGGCAATTTTTGCTTTTAGGATTGCTGTGGTGCTTTTTTTTTTAACCTTTGCATTGCCAAGTTCTCCGCTTTTTAACCCCTTTCGGGCTCTTTTTCCTCCTGCCTCCCCCCTCCGTGGGCTTTGCTTCCCTTTCCCCCCCTTTTCCCCGCGCGTTTTTTGCGCGCCATGGCGGCGGCGGTGGCGGCCATGGCCTCGACGCCGTCTGGGCAGCGCTCGCGGGGCAGCGCGGCCAGCACCCCTCTGAGCCCCACGCGCATCAGCCGCCTGCAAGAGAAGGAAGACCTGCGGGAGCTCAACGACCGCCTGGCCGTCTACATCGACAAGGTGCGCAGCCTGGAGATAGAGAACAGCTCGCTCCACCTCCAGGTCACCGAGCGAGAGGAGGTGCGCGGCCGGGAGCTCACCGGCCTCAAGTCCCTGTACGAAGCCGAGCTCGCCGATGCCCGGCGAGCCTTGGACGACACGGCCCGGGAAAGGGCCAAGCTGCAGATCGAGCTGGGCAAGATCCGCAACGAGCACGATCAGCTTCTGGGCAAGTAAGTGGCCGACGAGGAGACGGAGACACCCTCGATCTCTCTTCCTATCTTGGCTTCAATAAGAGTTCATAGCCAATTCCTAGGGTTACCCCTCCCAAAAAACCCCAATAAAATATGTGAGAGGCCTGCCCCCTCCCCAAAGCTGATGGGCATTCAAATGTTGCGCGTGCACATCATGTGATTGTGTGAGGCGGGGCTGCCCCCCCCCCCAATATTTCACTCCAGTTGGCACTCGGTGTTCGAAACTCCCATTGTTCTGGGCGCGTTTTGCATGCTTGTTCTGAGCTTTGGGCACAGTACTGCGCCTTAGATTTCCGATTAAAACTGCAGAGTGGAAGGAAAAGAGGAACTTTCCCTGCCTCCCCACTTCCAGCTACTCTGAAGACCGGAGAAGGGGGATTAAGGGGGTGGGCTAAACCGTGTGAAAAATGAACATAATATTTTAGCTGCCGTTCATTCATTTTCAGCACTGTATTTCTTATCGAAAGAGTGTGCCCAGACATTCCTTTGTTGCGCCTGTAACCTCGGTTTAAGGTGCCGTTTAGCTCCTAGTTTTCATATCAGTTTCTATCACTGGCACCCTTGATGGGGTCATCAGGCCAGGGGCATGTGGCCTCTCTTGGTCCCCAAGAGGCTCCCTTCTCACGTTGCACCGCATGACTGAAGCTGACTGACTGCTGGGGAGACCTGGGTGAGGTCTGGGTCTTACTCCGCTGCTTGCATGTTGACGTCATAGACCCTCTTCCATTTCCTGCCTCCTAAATAACTGCCTCCGACCCCACCCTGTCCCTTGGAATCTCCACACCATACTTCCTCCCACCCATGCCTTCTCTGCCCCTGCTTGTGGTGGCCACCTTAGATTTGCATGCCCCCAAAGCAGTTAATATAGGTCAGCATGGAACTCCTCTCCATGAAGTTCGTTCCATAAGAGGGTTTGATAACTGTTCCCTCACTTTCAAGTTTGGGGGGGATAACATGTCAGAAGTTAGAATCATGCTATCTACGGAGAGATGTTGGTGTGAGAGTAATTCTTTATTCATGTGTTTCCCTCGGCAACACTTTTCATCCTGTTTTATAGAGGTGCGCATGATGTTCAGTTCCTCCTTTCTGGTTCCTTCTGTTAATTTATTTGTATTTCTGGCCTGCATGATCTCTATGCTCTTTATTTGTAAAGTTGAGCGGTAAAGTAAGAGCATGTTTTGTAATCTTCACTTTAAAACAAGGCAAATCTTGAGCTGACAACAGATTCTCAACCCACCTTTTTTCTCCATTGAGAGATGAGAATTAGGCATGGTTTGAGAGCATGTTATTGTCTCCTCCCCTTTCCTCCCATTCATTTCTCGAGTAGTGAGCATATTAGTCTGACTCCTCTAGCTGCTGCCATGTGCTATAGCTAGTGTGTTAATATTTGAATGAATGAAAAAGAGGGCTGGGAGGTTTCTTCTTAAGAGCAGTTTCCGGCCTAACTGACAGTATGAGGTGTATGACACTCGGGTGGGCCATGTTTTCATCATCATTTTATATGTTCAGATTTGATCTAAATACATGGGTTACTAACATGTGATACTTATCTACAAACTTACACAATTTGGCTAACTTTTTAAATAGCTTATCTAAAGTGGTAGTCCCCTTTAGAGCTAAAATAGATGGGGAAGTTTTTCTATGCTTTCGTTGCTTTTAGAAAAAAAAACACGAGCTATACTGCAACAACATAGGTACTTATTTTAAATGCAGTTCTTGAAAGAGAAGCGCTTAAGATGATTTTTTTCCTATTTTGATAAGAGCATTCATGGTCAAGCATTAACAATGCATGTGAGAATTGAAATCACTCCTGTTTATGTCCATGTTTACATTTTTGAGCTTTGCAGAGCTGCCTGCCTGAAGCAACGTGCGTAACTTTGGGAGAAGGCAGGTTAGCTCCTTTTCTCCAATGCTCATGTGAATAATTTGATTCATATCTCCATGGAACCTTTGCATTTTGTATGCTTTCTGGTATTGGGTATGTTCCTTTTGCTGGCTGGCCTCACTTCTTTGGAATGAGCAGGTGCTTGCTTGCACTGATAAGCTTGATTCATACACCTCCAGAGCTCTGCAAAGGAATGCTTTCAGGGGTGCCATCAAAGCTTTCCTTTAACAGCTGTGTGCTGTCAGTTTGCTGTTGCTTTGGCTTTTTATTTTTTGTTAATGGCATCCAAAATTTGTTCCTTAGGAAGCTTCCACTTGTGCTATTCCCTGTTGTTTTAACCATTTTCAAATCTGGTGTGTGGCCATACACTTGGGGTGAGAACACAATGAGACTTTTCTCCCTGTAGACCTCTGCCCTCCAATCTTATTCTGAAACAGAATGGGCGTAGTGGAGGGGGACAGAAAGGCACTAGAAGTCCTGTTTCCTGCCATTTTTCCTGTTCTCTGATCCCCCTCCCCAGCTCTGCGTTTGTTTGTTTGTTTGTTTGTTTGTTTGCAGTGTACAGCTGCAATCGTTTAAGTGAAATTGTGTAAGATGTATTTAATTATATTTTCTGAAAGCTTTAAAAATTTTATTTAGGACAATTTTGTATTCAGGACATTTTTGGATACCTTGAAAAAATGGTTCAGCTGTTGCAGTTTTTGTAGTATATTTCACAGTGAAAAACTATGCAAAGTAATCATCTTTTGCTCACTTCATCATCAAAGTTGGCCAACTTCTGTATTCTTATGGCAGTACTCCTGGAATTATAACTCTGAGGGGGTAGTAAACTATAGTTCCAGAATTCTTTGAGGAAAAGAATGTGCTTCAAATGTGCCTCTCCAGTGGCCTAGGAAAAGTAGAATGTTTTTGCCTGGTGCCTAATGATTATGTAATGAAGGCACCAGGCAATGTTAGAAACGGGGATAGAAAAGCTAGGAGCCAAATGGCTTCTGGGATCTGGCTTGTGGGCGCCAAAACAGAATGTCTAGTTGCCAATGGGGGGGGGGGTCGGCAACAATCTTTATTATTTTGAAAAAGCATGAACTAATATGCAATTCACATAAGTGACACATTGTTAATACCACATTTTTAGCAGAAATTGTTAATACATGTTTCATTTGGTGTTGGTACAATAAAAATATTGGTACCATGCTTCAGTTTTCAAAACACACTACTCTTTATTGTGAAACTCCTTAACATATTGTCTATCCTTAACATATACTTCAAGGCTCCATACATTTCAGTAATCCTTGAGTGTCGGCCAGGGGGAAAAAATGGCACCCAGACTTTTTGAGGTGCTTGCAAATGGAGATTATCCCACAAACGGAGCCTCTGCAGAAAAGGCCCTGTCTCATGTTGCCACTCTCCAGCTGTCTTGTGGAGGGGGCACCCAAATAAGTGCCTCAGATGATGATTGGAACTCCATGCGGTCTCTTTCTGTTTTTAATGCCTTGAATAATTTGATGTCATCAGAAAACCTGGTCACTTCACTGCTCACCCCAGCTTCATTAAATATGTATATATAAAGTACTGGTTCCAATACAGATTCTTGAGGGACCCACTTCTTACATCCCTCCATTGTGAAAACTGTCCATTTAAGTCTACACTCTGCTTCCTGTTCTTTAACCAGTTACTGATCCATAAGAGGGTCTGTCCTCTTATCCCAGAAGTGTTAAGATCACCTTGGTGAGGGACCCGATAGCAAAAGCTTTTTGAAAGTACCATCTATGCAATGTCTATTGGATCATCCCTGTCCACCTATTTAAATTGGATAAAATTGCTGCAGTGGTTGCATCTTACCTGCTGATTGCCTTTGATCCTGATCTAAAAGCTTCTTGAAGAAGAAAGTTATGTTCATTTTGCTATTATGCTTATGGCGTCCTTCTTTGCGTCTGCTTGCATGCTTTTCTTGATTCAACTTGCACGTTTGAACTGCTAACTGGTTTTTTAATGCTATAAATTAGAGTTAAAAGCTTTGTGGCCACCAAATTCAAAGCTCTGTTTTACTAATTGTGCCTTCTCAGCAACATTTGCTGTGGTATAATTTGTGGTGGGCAAGTTTTAAAGCTTGGGAAAAGCTACTTCTAAACATTAGTAATAGTCTCAGATAACAGCCTTCTGGTTTTGTGAGGTGTATTAGTGTATATATATATTTGGGAGGAACAATAATGTGTCTAGCTGGTGCAGCTTAGGGACTTCGTCTTGCAGTGAGGAAAAGAAGGTGATGCTATCACTCTTGTAGAGCCAGGTATGTATCTTTTTGTGTTAGGAGATTCGTTGCACATCCATCAATCTGAATGTGATCGGTAGTGGAGTCATGAAGGATAGATAGTATGTAGAACCATCTACATGCACACACAAACTAGTTAATTTTTTGCTGGGCACTTTCAAATTGACTAGAGTGCTTGAGATAAAATTATGTTTTCATATGTTGGCAGTAGAATAGGAGAATCCACAATAGTTGGTTGGGGTTATGGTGTTCTGCTTTTGTGAAGACCATTGCTTGTGGCTTGGTGGTGGTTCTTAAACCTTGAGGCCATCTTTACTGAGTTTCTGCTGCCTTGCTCTTTTCATAATTAGGTTTCTATGTAGCAGTAACTTCTAGGGCTTTGTATAGCTGGGCTAAATTGTAAGGGTGAAATTAAGTGTGGGAATTCTGCTTGTGAAATGGCTTTTAATCCAGCAGAAGTGTCTGCTAATTAAAGAGATTTTTTATTACTTCTCAGTCCACTGCATTCTCTCCAATAATGTTTAGATGGTTTGGGGTGACCCTCCTATGGTAAGTGGCATGTAGGTGAGGGATGAAGAGGGAATCAGCAAAAATGCCTCTTTTCTTAAGTTAGCAGATGCCTCTGCTGGATTTTGCCCTAAAAACTGTTACTTGAAAAAGCAGTGCATGGGTCCAAAAATGATTGCAGGAGGATGAACTCATTCATTCCTTCTGTCTTGAGATACAATGGAAGAGTGTACCTTTGGGGGTAAAGTCAAACTGTGGGAGAGTTACAGTGTCTGCTGTGGCTATAGAGATCAATACAGGAGAGACATGTTTTATTGCAGCTGGGGCAGATGAAGGCATCTGGTTTCACTGCTACAGATGCGTCATGACGTTTCTTCTTTCTGCACTCCTCCAGCAGTAATTTCTCCTCTGGTCACTGCTGTGGATACATGACCTGACTGTGTGTCTCCAGGCACTTCATCATTTGTCAATCAATTCCAAAAAGAGTAGCTTTGTTAAATCTGTAGCAGAATGAAGTTGAGAAATATTGTGCTTAACTGTTGCCCCTTTTCTTGTTGCTTCTGTTCAGGTTGTACTCTTTCTAAATTACCTTTATTCTTTTGTTAAAAAACGGGAAAATAAACTAGTGCTGTGCATGTGTTCGCTTGTCATAATTCGCTCTGAAGCAGCCTATAGTAGAAATATGATGTGGTTTTCTGCCTAGTGACTGAATAGTGTAACTCTTGATATAGATTCTATTTCTCTGGGAACTCCAGCTTACCACTGAAAAGCTGGATTTGCAAATTGCTAGAATAATTATGCTGAATGGGATACTTTGAAATCAAAGTAAATGTACAACTTTTGAAGGGACAGGAATTTCTGTGCAGACTACTTCCTTAAACCTTTAATAAACAGGCTTTTCCATATTAATGAAAGCAAGGTTGGAAAGGGGGGGGGGTAGGAGGGATATCTTAAAGTACAAGTAATTTGAGCCTCATCTATTTGGTTTAAATCCTCAGGCCCTGCTTCTCATCTTAAGGCCTGATTTGCATATGATTGGCAAAAGCAAAGCATTTTATCTAGTTCCAAGCCCATGTGGGGTATTTAGATGTCATGTTCTTCTAATTAATCGGATGGTGGTTGAGTTATTGTATTCCTACCTCAAAAACAAGTTGAAACCTTTTTTTTGGCAAAGGTTCTGAGTTGAAGCAAATTTTGTGTGATTTAGAAGTAGGGCTTGGATTAAAGTACATCTGTGGTAACTCCTGTTTGAGCTTGTGAAATGTGCACTTACATGTAAGTATAATACTTAAGTATAATATAATCACTGGTTCCTTTGTTACTTCTTATATTAGCTTATATTAATAGCCAGATAAAATGCAGAAATCTGTGATTCTCCATCTTGGGTGGTGTGTTTTGACACATCTCTTAAGGTTGTATTCAACATTAAGTAGCAGGTTCGCTTTCTGGAAGCTAAGATGGGAAAAACCAATATTGTAGAGGCAGCGGTTTTCTCCATTAATGTTAAGAACAATCTTGTATAAGCACTCAGTTCTGGGTGAAATACTTCTGCTGTTACAATGAGTAACAACCCAGTGAGAAAGACCTTTGTAAGAGATATACAGGTGAGCATCCTGGAGAATCATAGTGACTTGCGAGAAAGCCCACCTGAGATCCCAAAGAGGACC
Organism: Darevskia mixta; assembly: GCA_034641385.1. Lineage (NCBI taxonomy): Eukaryota > Metazoa > Chordata > Lepidosauria > Squamata > Lacertidae > Darevskia > Darevskia mixta. Next base: position 7,999,691 of record JAWWNH010000126.1, read on the forward strand.
TCTTCAGGCTCCAGGGAGAATCTCCTCACAAGCTGGAGGGGCAGCGGGGCTTTGTTTAGCTGCTCAGCCTCAGTGCCAAGCATCAGACGTGTCCACAGAACCCAAAGAGGATTTCAGCGTGAGCTGGAGGGGCAGCAGGGCTTGCTCAGCTGATGCACTGGGAAGCGGCTGCTGCTGCGCTACCCTGCAAACAGTGTTAGAAACTGGGATAGAAAAGCTAAGAGCCAAATGTCTCCTGGGACCTGGGTTGTGGGTGCCAAAACAGAATGTCTAGTGGCCAATTTTTTTGGGGGGGGTCAGCCACACTTTCTATTTATTATTTTGATAAGCATGAACTAATACGCAATTCACATAAGTGACACATTGTTAATATCACATTTTTAGCAGAAATTGTTAATACGTGTTTAATTTGGTGTTTATACTAAAAAAGTTTATACTTATGCTTCAGTTTTCAAAACATTCTACTCTTTATTGTTAAACTCCTTAACATATTTTCTATCCTTATCGTATATTCCAAGGCTTCAAAGCACATGCATTTCAGTAATCCTTGAGTGTAAGCCAGGTGCAAAATATGGCACCCAGACTTTTTTGAGGTGTTCGCAAATGGAGAGCCTTTAGGCATGAAATGTGCCTGGCACCCTACTAATTTCGAACCCTGCCTGCACATCAGTTAAAGGTAGATAGCCGTGTTGGTCTGTCATAGTCAAAACAAAATAAAATAAAAAAAAATTCCTTCCAGTAGCACCTTAGAGACCAACTAAGTTTGTTCTTGGTATGAGCTTTCGTGTGCATCTGAAGAAGTGTGCATGCACACGAAAGCTCATACCAAGAACAAACTTAGTTGGTCTCTAAGGTGCTACTGGAAGGAATTTTTTTTATTTTATTTTGTTTTGCACATCAGTTGTTAGGCAGTGAGGCTGAACAGTTCAACAAAGCCCCGCTGCCCCTCCAGTTCATGATGAGATCCTCTGGGGTGAGTTTCCTTGCAAACCAGGAGGGTGCTCCCCATTTCTGGATACCCAGCACCACGCATGTGTGCAGTCGCATACAAATAGATCACATGTAAATGGGGAGTTGCCTGCATACATAGAGCAGTAGGATGGCTTTGTCTCCTTGGTAAGTGTATTGCCTATTACCCTTGTGCATTCTACTGTAGGAAACACAAACCTAGCTGCTTGTTAATTGTACCTCAACTTTGCTTCACTCCTTGTGCTGCTACTGCATGATTTTGAATATGGTCAAAATAAGTTTGACAAGGTTGGAAAAGTGAAATGGATATGTGAAGTTCTGTGGTATAATACTTAATGCTTGCTAGTAAATCTCAAATCAGATGCTTGTAAAATCTGTATTGGGTGGTGTAACGAAAAGACCCTTGCTTTCGTCTTCTCACTACGCCCTCTCAATTTATTAAAAGAACTAACAGGGATTGATGAGGTAAATCTAACCTCCCACTTATCCCTTTAGCCTTTTCGGTAAACCCTCTAGCCTTTGAAGGTTTTTTACCAAATAAAAGAGAGGTCCTTTCCAGCCTCAAACGTGACTAGGTACGCTATTATTCCTGAGCTATATGAGAAACTCCCCCTTGTGTCCAGTAACAGGGGTCTAACCTCTATAGAACCCCTACTGACAAGCCTGCCTCTTCCCTGAGGTAACTTAGTGACAACCTGGGTCGTTTCTCCCTTTTTAGCCCTCTCAGCGACCTTCGTACTCACTACCTTTCCGTTCCTTTTTGAGGGAAAGTATAGTCTTTTAAAAGGTTATTCCCCACCTGGGCCTTTCAAGTACTTTGGCTGGATAGTAATTCAGACGACTTTCATGTTTGGCACTTTAAAGATGCAATTTCTTTATTGTTTGAAAGCGTAATGGTTGCAGTCAGGCTTAGCGTGTACAGACTTAATTTTCAGAGTAAATATCTTTGTTATTATACATCTAACCGATAACAATGCATCTCCCTAACCTATTTCTACTCCCTCAGCTTCTTCTCCTACACCACCCCACACTCCCTCTTCCAAACCCCTTCTCAACTGAATAAACCGCTGCACCTTCTCCTCCAACAGTCAGCCCCCCCTTCATGGAATGTTCAGTCAGTCAAGCCTAGAGTCTGAGTTAACCCTTGATTGGGTTGGGGTAAAACAAATATTTTTGTAACACACAGTGCAAAACCGTTACAGGTGGCATTACCTGAAACCAAATACATCAGTTTCAAATTGCTTGCAAGATTGTGAAAGCTTGCCTAAGAGTAAATTGTAAAGCATAGTACTTTTGCCATCTAAATATTATTGTGGAAAACCAGACTTCATATCAGTAACAGGGGCTTCTGTAATAGTCACACTTTGTGTCTTAATTTTCCTCATATTATTTAAATGTTATGAAAAGTAAGTTTTGAAACAGTTAAATAAACTAGAACACAATTTAAAAAGAATATACTGCATGTAGTGCCAATTTCACATTAATCGATACCATAGTGTTTGAAAGTTCTGCTGTGATGAATAAGTGTATAGACTATATTTTGGAACTACTAGGTTGAGGATTGCTGCAAGAGAAACTCTTAAGCACACAGCTGCAGACATGAAAGGTTCTATCTATTAGCTGTCAATCATTTAGCTTACATAGTAAGATTGCCAGCAGCTAAGAGGAACAGAGGGAGGAACGCGGGTGGCGCTGTGGTCTAAACCACAGACCCTCGGGCTTGCCGATCAGGAGGTCGGCAGTTCGAATCCCCTTGACAGGGTGAGCTCCGTTGCTCGGTCCCAGCTCCTGCCAACCTAGCAGTTCGAAAGCACGTCAAATTGCAAGTAGATAAATAGGTACCGCTCCGGCGGGAAGGTAAACGGTGTTTCCGTGCGCTGCTCCGGTTCGCCAGAAGCGGCTTAGTCATGCTGGCCTCATGACCCGGAAGCTGTATGCCAGCTCCCTTGGCCAGTAAAGCAAGATGAACGCTGCAACCCCAGTGTCGTCCGCGACTGGACCTAATGGTCAGGGGTCCTTTTACCTTTAAGAGGAACAGAATCTTGTAGAAATGTATTTTATTGTTACTATCATCCAGTTCCAGGAACAGAAGATTTCTTTTAAGGAAATCACTTTTTTTCTTTCTTTCCTGCTTCCTTTTTTTTAAAGGCATATTTATGAAATTGCATTGAAAATCTATGTCCCCTGTGGGCCTGTTATTAAGACAATGACTTGATTGATTCAACAAGTGTTAAGTATAGTTCAGCTGGTGCACAGGGCAACTGTTCAGAGGGTAAACATAGTTGAAACAGCTGTCCCAAGTCCATATTGCTGTGTTAAAGTATGGACCTCAATAGGAGGGTTAGTATAATCTGATTTAAATGAATGGTTCTTCCTCAGTTGCAATTCAGACTATTATCCAAATCACCCCTTTTGCACATGGCTGTTGTACTTGTTGGCACAATGATTATTTTCAGTGCTTGAATCCTTGGCTTATGAAATCAGACTTATTTCAACTATAGGTAGATGAAGCTCTTGTCTGTCATTTACTCTGATTCAGTGCACAACTACTATAATTGTAAGCTTTTCAGTGATTTGCCAAATGTGCCATATGGTTAAGGCAAAGTAAGGCAGCTGGATCACTTCAAGTATTTACTGAAAACTGTCCAATTTGTCATGTGCCGGCCCCGCATGTTTGGTGTAACACTCTTAAATCAAGAGTTTTTGAACTTTCATGAATTTAATATCTCTCAGAGGTAGCCTTGGCATACCCACCCCCACCCCTACCCCCAAATAGGGCATGCATGTAGAGTGTCATTCTTTTCAAGATAAGATAGGTGCACACTATCTGAGCTTTCTGGAAACAGAGAATTTGCCAGCTGGATGACTGGGTCTCTGCCATGAGTGTCTATTTTGTATTGTTTTGATTTAAATACATCTGCTGTTTTTGTGTGTTTAACTGTGTTTTTGCTGGTTTTATTGTTCATCATCTTGAGCTGATGGTGTAAAAAGCCATTGATAACTAAGGACGATAATAATGCAGAGAGAAAAAGCCAGTCAATATTATTCTCTTAAGGTCATTGATGCTGAATGTTATAGCCTGTAATAATTAGGCACTATACTTTTTTAAAGACTGCTTGAAATCTTAAAACTAAGATAATTTTCACTGTATTTTTATTGCCTTTTCACTTTTTAAAAGCATATATGGGTAGTGGCGGGGAACAAACTTAGGTTCCCAGGAAAGAGAGAACAAATCACCCTCTACAGTACTTATTTATAAACTGAAAACGCTTATGAAAAATATAAAGGTAGTGTACATAAAAAACAAATCAAGCTGCACTGGCAAAGGAAGAGTGTTCCATTGCCACTTGTCTTGAGATCCTTTTTTGTCCAGCTGTAATTTTTGAATTGGGTGCCAAATTTAAAAAGCAGTGAAGTATACCACCAGCAGCAAAGGAAGACTCAAGAGTGCCCTTCAAATGCACTCCTGATGCTTGGTGATTAATTTGCCCCACAGGCTTACCTGTGCTGCGCCTGATGCCAGGTGATAAACAGGCGGGCATAGTTCAAGCCAAATCATGTCAAGGGCCAAATGGGGAGGCCTGGCAGACCTAACCCTAATTAGGCTCCAGACTGGAGGTTTCCTAGTACTGAACAGTGGCTCGGTGGCATGTGTGAACCTAGCACCCCTACTGGTTTGTTTGGCCAGCAGCTGCCTGCTTCCTTTACGTTCAGTCTAACGGTAACCCATTGACCATTGAATTGCAAGCCCTAGCTGTGGTGAAATTGTAGTGGCCCTGAAACTCATGTTTTGCGAATAGTGTTCTGGTAAAGGGTTTGAGGCTACTTGCATTTTTACCTAGGAGACTCAGAAACTGCCCTTTACAGTATTAAGCCAGATCATCTTGCTCAGTATTCTGGAAACCCACAAGGGTAATAGAAAGTAAAAGAAAAGAAACTCAGTTTTGCCCAAGAGGTAAACCAGGTTCCTGGTAAAAACAAATAAATGTGTGCGTTCTTAGTACTGGTATGTTCCACCTCTTGGTATCTCTTCTGGGTCAGACTAATCCGTTCCCTGAGCTATTGTATTTGGAAACTGCCTTCCTTGCTGAGAATGGAATTTCTGTTTCTTCCCTGTAGCCCGGACTCATCTTGGTGACAGTATGGAGAATAATGGGTATTCCAGTTATGGGGTATGGCACTCTAGGCATTGTCACCAGAATTTCTAATGTTGCGACAAAAGGAAAGCACCCCATAAGAAGGGACTGCGTTATAACATTACACTGCTTTGATAGCTTTAGCTGTAAAGTAGTTTATAAATAAATACAAAAAAGCCACAGTTGTACAACACTTAAGCAAATGCTTGGGAAAGTACTTGTTACATATAGAAACTCTCTAGTATGTTCTCATTAAGATGAGGATTTCATAAGCTGGCTTCCTATGAAACTTAAGAAGGCCCACCTCAGTGTTTGCATTGGGAAGAATCATGGTTTTTTTTTATCTCTGCTGCAGGCCTGCCCACCAACCTAACATACTGTTGGGGTAGCTTCCGTGCTGGGGCATGAAGGACCTCAAATCAAATCACTCTTCATCCCAGTTTTTTACCTAACAGCTCTATAGATGTTGTGATTGTGTAGGACCAAAGAACGTGCAGCAAGGAGAGAGAAAATTATAGGTCATATCCAACCAAGTTTTACTCTGCGTAGACACATTAAAATTATTCCAGTGGCTGTGAGTGGAGTTTTAGTAACTTGAGTAGCTGCTTGCCTTTTCCCCATGACTAGGAAAAGCAGAATAGATTGTACACATTTGTTCTGCTTATGTATTTTATTCAGGTCACAGAACTGCTTTCCTTGGCACATAATTTGGATTGTACCAAATTCAAAGTTTTTTGTAGATATGCTTTGGGCTTTTACTTTTTACAGTGCTAGTATCCCAGCTGCACAATAACAATTTTATGATGGTGCTAAAAGCAGTTGAGTGTGCAGAATAACTTGAACTTCAGGTTCTACAGTCACTCAGCAAGTTAATATTGCACTTTGGTTTTTCTCTATAAAATAGAGTCTATACTTAATCTTAGCATCTCTGCAATCTTATTCATTTTTGGCACAAAGTGCTTGCGTTGCAAAAATAGCTAAATGTTGTTGATCGGTTTATATACAGCCAGCAAAATCTTAATCGCTTATGAAAATCTAGCTGTGTACTATGATAAAATAATTAGTTTCGTGTTACTACCGGTAGTTCTTCATTAGAAATGATTACACAGAATAAGACTTTTCTCTTCACATGGCTTACATATCAAGAACTGTAATGATGCAGTAAAGTACATCTCACTAGAGTTTCAGTCTTTTAGCAGATTTTCCATTCCCCACAAACCAGTGGAATCCAACTATAGCCATACAGCTCTTGTTGAGTTCCATCTTGCATTGAAGAAAATATTTGAGGCACCTTAGTGAACTTCCTTTTTCTGTTTTTTTATTGTTTTTAGCTATGCAAAAAAAGAATCTGATCTAAATGGAGCAATGCTTAAGCTTCGAGAGTTTGAAGCTGCTCTGAATGCTAAGGAAGCTGCACTTGCCACAGCACTTGGTGATAAGAAAAGCCTGGAGGTGGACCTTGAAGATTTAAAAGATCAGATTGCTCAGGTAAATACATAAGTTACTACACAATGCGCTTCAGGCCAGCTTGGGATAAGCAGCAACAGCATCTTACAAATGTGGCTACAGCTCGTTGGGTAGTAAATAATGTTCACTATTTTAATTAAAACAAAACTGGTGAGTGTGTTGAGAAATTATAGGGTGGAATCCACTCATCAGAGCAGATTTTGGGGCGAACAGGAGGCTACAATGGGGTGGGGGGAGAGGAAGATGAAGTCTGTTGTGCAACCTAAAGTCTATTGCACTTGTGCACTGTGACATCATTGGAAGCAACTTAGTTTATCATAATAGTCTAGTTTGCATGTAATGATAATGGTTACTGTAATGTGCAGTAGCCTAGATCTCATGCACTCGCCCCTCTGCTGTTTTGGTGCAGCCAGGAAGGTAACCTTAACTTTTGATTTAAATCAACTACAGTTTAGCATTGTGGTCAGACTGTTAATTAGTTAATTCTAACTATGGTTAGTTGAAGCAGATCAGTTTTCCTAAACTATGGGTTGAAATTTACTTGTTTTGGCCAATCATTGCTAAGACCAGTATTTGAAATTAACCCAGGTGCCAGGCACATTTTGCAGCTGGCTTTTGACATCGGGATCATTGAATGGACTGTTTTCACACACTAAGACCCCATCTTGTAGAATTCTATTAGTTATATGTTATCTGCACAATCAGAATGAATTTCTGGAACCAAATTACTTTTTCTGTGCACCCTGAGCAGGAACAGTCACCATTAAGAAAAAGAGGTTGGAATAGGCCAATATATATGTGGACTGTTGCTGAATCAAGTGACTTCTCTTTAAATTCTCAATGCTCTTGACCTAGCCCAAAGTCATCATCTGAACTTAGCCATATGTTTAACTGATAATCACAGTCAGTCCATCATTTGAACAATAAGGCTATAGAGCTGTCTTGCCCTAATATGGCAACTAGACATTCCATTTTGGTGAATGTAACCTTGGTTTAAGGGGAGCCATTTGGCGCCTAGTTTATATATCTGAGTTTTTCACACTGGCTAAGACTAACTGTGGCTTGTCTGGGTTCACATATAATACTTATCTAATGGTAGTTTGGAACTGAAGCAAAAGCCTCCCGGCTCTTTATGCCAGGCAAAGGGGTGCAGTGTGTAAGCCCCAAGACTTGCTGTTGCTTGTTCCCATGATGATAAACCAAACAACAGTGTGTGAGACATTGTGGATCAGTAAATGAGCAGTACTTAATGAAGAGTGAACTTAACTTCAGTGCATCAAATGTGCTTTATTCTATAACTGGCCAGCTTTATGAAAACTAGATGGAAACTTAGTTTTTACTTGTGATAATTATTTTATGCTGGAATTGTGTTTTTGTAATTATTTCTTTTAAGCTTGAAGCCGCTTTAGCTGCTGCTAAGAAGCAGCTCGTGGATGAAACTTTACTGAAAGTGGATCTTGAAAATCGCTGTCAAAGTTTGATTGAAGACCTGGAGTTCCGAAAAAATATTTATGAAGAGGTAATATAGTTCAGGTTCTAAGGTAATGTTACTCAGTGACAAGTCAGTATGCACCCTGGCTTCAAATCAGGTCTCTGTGTCTGCCTTCAAGTAGTGATAGATGGATCAGTCTATTTCTGATCTGTGTCAATTTTGCACATGTGTGTATTCCAAAGTCTGTCCTGTTACAGCACTAAACTTCGATTTTAAAAACCAACACAAATTGGTGTTTCAATTTGAACTTAAATTTGGATGTGTGCTATGTCTCTATGTATTTCTAAAGGTGATTTATCCTAAAATACATGTTTTATGCATTTTGGTAAAAGGTTTGAGTAGAGAACTATCGTAACATTTGGGAAAGCATGCTGTCCAAAGGATTATTGTGTTTTGATCCATGTATTAGTATGGGAAGTGAGTATAAGGTCAGTTGCTTATAAAAGCAAACCAAATACATTTCTCCATCTTTACTTCAGACTCTCCAAGACTGTGGGTTTCTTGTGCTTGTATCCCTGTCTCAGCATTGCTTCCAATCAGTGAAGGGGAAGATATACCCTCCTTTTTCTATACCTGAAGTGTCTCCAGCTATTTCCTGTGCCAGCCCATTTCCCTAGCTTACATGGCAAAAGGGGGTACTTAAGAGACATGGCCAGGACTGTTTACTTAACAGAATAACTGGTTTGACCTTTTTAGCAATACTCTCAGATCCAGTCTTACAAATAAAGAACCCTAAGACTGGAAGCTATCCCAAGAGGATACCCGTTCTAAACCCAAGCTCATAACAGTAATATATTGGAGCACATTTAGTAAGAAGATTTGGAGGTGGGGCATCCTCTTAAAAGTGGCATATCCAAAAATATATATTTGGAGTATTTCTCTTAAAAGCTGAGCCCCAAGAAACCTATTTAAGCAAGACTTTCCTTCTTATCAGTACACAAAGCAATTGCGATCTAGCTGGAAAGCCAGTGGGGTCATACTTTATTTAATATGCCATCCTTGCTTTTCTTTGCTTAGTGAAATTGTGTTATTGAAAAGTAATGTTATTCCTCCTTAGGAAATCAATGAGACAAGAAGAAAGCATGAGACCCGTCTTGTTGAGGTGGACTCCGGGCGTCGGATAGATTATGAGCACAAACTTGCTCAGGCGCTTCAAGAAATGAGAGAGCAGCATGATGTGCAAGTGAAAATGTATAAGGAGGAGCTTGAAGAGACATACCATGCCAAAGTATTAATATTTGCTCTTGCATATAATAAAATCCTGATAGTTTGCCTGAATAATTTGCCTGAATAATTGAAATAGAAACTGTTTCTGGATGTGAGCTTAAATTTCATTTCTTCTAGAGATTGATAGGTAGTAATGGGTTAAACATCAACATTCAAAATAGAAATTTCCTTTAACATGAATGCTCCTTTTAAAAACAAAACTTATTTTGAACTCAACACAATTTTTTTAAAATCTGGACAAAGAAGCAAAGTGGAATATATATTCAAGTCAAGAAGGTGCATGTTAACGTTTCAGAAAAGCTTTGCTAATGTTAAAGATTAGTTACTGTGTAGACAATTGGAATGTTTAAAGAGCAAGGTGTTTTCTTATAATCAACCTGGGGCTGCAGGCTTCCCTGTGTCATTTGACTGATCTAGTACAGAATGAGCTGTTCAGAAACCACTTGCTTAAGAGAAGGTAGTGCAGGCCCGCACCATTTAAGTGCTATCCAATCAGTGCAGCCAAAGTTACTGCTAGTCCTCCATATCTGGTCAACAATCCAGGCTTACTGTGTTTCTTTCCTTGCATATGTAGCCTTAAAACTTAGCTAGCCCCAGAAGGCATTCTTAAGATACTGTTTGTTAATCTTCATGCTGTCTTGTGAAGCTGTACTTTATTGCATTTGAAAACTTGCAACTGTAGTATAGCTGATGTGGAATGTTTTCTTTTAAAAGCATTAAGCAACAACACCATTACCTTCAAATAAATTGAGTTCACTGGTAGCTATATGACTCTGAACAATCTTGGATCACTGTTGAAAGTTATTGAGGAGCCATTCTATAAGTTCAGTAGGTCACTTTGATGGTTTTTCTAGTAAACCCTTGCACGCCTTTGAACATTATTGGCTATCTTAGTTCCTTTGCTTATTAAATGCTTCCATATTTTGTTGATAAGAGTTGAGGAAATTGCACGTGGCCTAAGGGGAAACTAAGGATAAAAGAATTTGAATTTTTTTTTGTGGTTGGAGGTGTCCTGGAGAAATATTACATATGTTCTTAGCTGTCAGATTTTCAGAAAAGCCTGCATGACAGGTTTCCTGTATTACACGCAATGTGTGCCTTACTTAATGTTGTTGCAGATATTTTAAAGTACAAGCACTTGCTTCTCTATTTGTTGGCAGACCAAATGTGAAGTGTGTTCTGCTTGTTTTCCTGCAGCTTGAGAACGCCAGACTCTCTTCTGAAATGTCTAGCTCTGCAGCCAACACTGTCAGAGAAGAACTCATGGAAAGTCGCATGCGCATTGACAGCCTCTCTTCCCAACTGGCTAATTTGCAGAAAGAGGTAAGGGATTCCACAATCCTGTCTTTATCACCTTAGTAGCAGGTAAGTACTTCTCAGATGTTTTATACATTACATTACAAGTAGTTCAGTGGTTTTCCGGACTACTGTTGTGTGCTGTACTTTAATCTTTTTATTCTTTTTTTTTTAAACCCTCCGTTTGAAATAGACTGGGCCAATTTGTTGTCCATTTTTGGGTCAATTCCACCTTTTGTTCCCCTCTTGATTTATGAAACAACTCGTTCAGTCTGACTCCATTGTATTGATTACAGAAAATGAACAAGTGCTTCTTTTTGGACAAGAGGAATTCATTGGTCACACAGCCATAGTTGTGTGTTTGTGCTATAATTCTGCCGAAGCATAGAATTCAGTTTCCTGAGATTTTCGGCTTTCATTTCTAATTTTTAAATAATAAGCAGTGTTTCTGGCCCTTATGTTTATGAATATATGCTGGAACGTTTGTAGGGAATACCCAGATTTTGGGTGTCCTTGTTGGCCAACCAAAAACCTGTCACTAGGACATGCCCAAAGGAGTGGGATCTTCTCCCTGACTTTATGCTGCATCTTTGAAACATAGCACTTCAGGAACAAATAAAAACTCCTCTATTGTTCCTCTCCAACCTGGCACTGGGGAGGGGTGGATTTGTTTGCTTTTGCCAGTCAGTTGGTGCTCCAGCCCCTCTCAAGGTTTGGAGTCAGTGAGGGGAGGTCAATGATGGTTTAGGGTCTCTTGTATCCAGTAAATACAGAGCTAAAACAAATGGCAGGCTTTCACCCCCCCCCCAAATGCCCCATAGCTCTGGTCCCAAGAAGAAGCCTTTTGCTCAATCTCACTCAGCAGAGCCTGGTTGACTTCTCTCACCATGTCAGGATAGGAGAATGAAGGCTTCAGGGTCCTTCATAGCCCCCTCTTATAACTAGTAAAACCCAGACATTTATGCAAGCTTGCTTAATTTACAGAACTATATGGGTTGCAAAATTGAGATTATTTTAGTTCATTTTCCATTTTCTGTTCAGTGTGCATAACATCACTGATTATCATCAGCTGCATCTTAATGCCATTCCCTTTCTTAAGCCCATACCCTTGCCCTTTGTGTAATATGCTAGCAAATGAGAAAATATAAGAAGTGCTGCAGCTTGTCTGTGTTCCAGTAATGAGCCAGTTCTGCATTTGTTCAGTGACTTGCTAGATTTACTCTTGCCCAACATAGGAAGTGTGTGTACGTGTGTGTGTTCTGTTTGTGCTTTTTTTCAAAACGGATTCACAACCATAGACATCAGCTTTGTCACTTTAAAATATGAAGCAATAGACACAATACCTTGCACAACAGGCAATTTGTATCAAAAACAGGAATGTAACACTTGCATAGCTCTTCATATTCATTCTACGTCTTTGAATATTGGCTTTTAGAAATTAAAATTCCTGAGGTTGATGTCTGTGCATTTTTTATTTTTTAGTCTAGAGAATGGCTAGAAAGGATGCAAGAACTGGAGGATATCCTGGCTAAAGAAAGAGATAACTTTCGCAGGGCACTGTCTGATAAAGAGAGAGAGATGGCAGAGATAAGAGACCAGATGCAACAGCAGTTGAGTGATTATGAACAACTCCTTGATGTAAAATTGGCGCTTGACATGGAGATCAGTGCATACAGAAAGCTCTTGGAAGGTGAAGAAGAAAGGTAAGAAATAGTTGTCATTTACAGGAGACTGGAAGTATCCTAAAGATTATGTACGCAACTACCTGCCCAATTACTCCAGGCACATGCAGTCCACGTTTAAGAAGGGGAAGGGATATTGGCTACATGTGAAGAGCAAAATGTTTTGACAACTAGAGATGAATGATGGAAAGAGCTTCTCAGTCAGGTTTAAAACTTTTTTCCAGTTGCTGAATGTGAACACTAGTATCTCTCCAGGTATAATGTCTTATGAAATAGAAGGCAATTAAATTAGGGTTTATAGGTATATCCAGCCAAACTACTCTTATGCTTGGTGTTTTGCAAGGTAAATATTTTCTCTTGAAGTTTTAATGGTTGATTTAAATGTTGCTCTTTACCCTGGGCACTCCCAACTGAAATAGTATAATAATAATTTTTAAAGAAAACTTAATCCCTCATTCCCAGGCCAACCCTATCCTTGAAAACCCTTAGTCCCAGCCCTGGTTCTTCCCACCCACTCTAAATGGTGGGGAAATAATCCAAAATGCACATACTTGCTTGAAATCCAACCTTGCAGGTACAGTGGTACCTCGGGTTAAGTACTTAATTCGTTCCGGAGGTCCGTTCTTAACCTGAAGCACCACTTTAGCTAATGGGACCTCCTGCTGCCGCTGCGCCGCCAGAGCACAATTTCTGTTCTTAGCGGAGTTCTTAACCTGAAGCGTACTTAACCTGAAGCGTACTTAACCCGAGGTACCACTGTAATTAATATACTCAAAGTAATTATCAGAGTTCACAAAACATGTTATTAATCCATACTGCCTGAGAAGGAGAGAGATGGAAGCACACTTGAAAAGTGTGTGTTGATGGATTTCCTTTTTCTTCTTCTTCCACAGATTGAAACTTACTCCCAGCCCATCTTCTCGTGTGACAGTCTCTCGGGCATCATCCAGCCGCAGTGTGCGCACAACCAGGGGAAAGAGGAAGAGGGTTGATGTTGAGGAATCTGAGGCCAGTAGTAGCGTTAGCATCTCTCATTCAGCTTCCGCTACTGGAAATATCTGCATTGAGGAAATAGATGTAGACGGGAAGTTTATCCGCTTGAAAAACACTTCTGAGCAGGTATGGAAACCTGAATAAACATATGAGGTGGTTAAAATGTAGATGACATTTCCCTGGATGACCGGAGAAAGAAGCATAGCAACAACATACAACGGTTCTCCTGTGATTGATGAATTGTCCTGCAAAAGTTGAGAGTGGTTCAAGAGTGTTATACTCAAATGGTCTTACAAGATGTGCCCCAGGTTGCGTAGTGACCGAGTTGATAGAAAGGGTTAGGGGGCATATCTATTTCACCATCCTCCCTGTGTTTTGAATGGCTTAATGTTCAAGTGTATATAATGACTTATATGGTAAGTCAGCTACTTAGACGTTCCAGGGATAGTGCCTAAAGCCAAAATCATATCTAGTTAAAACAAACTGGGTGCCATGGCAGGTGGGATTGCCAAAGCCCTCCCCCCTCCAGATGCCCCCCTTCTTTCCGCCCCATTTTTAATTAATATTTTTGCCAAGCACGTTAAGCTGAATGCGCACATGTTAAATGCATATAACTTGCAAGTGCACTGTAGTGACATCCTATACATTGATATTCAGAAGTACGCCCCATTGAATTCAGCAGGACTTTCTCCCAGGTAACCATATATAGTTGAAGTGGGGTACATCTGGCCTGTGTTCTTAATTATGCCCACCTGAGCATTTTATCCCAAGCCATGCACACCTGTCCTACATTTGACATATATGATGATAGGTTGGGGGGGGGGGAGGTAAAAACCTTACTAACTGAAAGGGACGCCTACAGGCATTAGCAGTTGGCAAAGCCCTTTTCAATGTGCTGTGCAAGATCACAGAGAGGGATTTCTGAAGACCCCTGCAGGCAAAAAAGGTCACTGACAACATTGTGGTGTCAGGTGATTGACAGGTGGGCAGCTCTGTCTATGTGTCAAACTTTGCTCATAAGGGGTCGGGTGGGGATAAAAACAACCTGGTTTATAAGGCTGTAGTCTTAATGTTCAGAAATAAGTACATAATGGCTTGACATGAAAACATCACCTGCTTTTGTTTAGGACCAACCAATGGGAGGTTGGGAGATGATAAGGAAAATAGGAGACTCTTCTGTCACTTACAAATATACCTCAAGATATGTGCTGAAGGCAGGCCAGACTGTTACAGTAAGTGAAACCTACTTTTTGAGTTATCAAAATGTAACTTGGGATTGGCGTGTTGGAAACGTGCTTGGGGTCTAACATGGGTTCTTTGGTAATTGCCGCTACTGCTCCAATCTAGGTGTATTTCATTTTCTATTAAGGACTTTCAGTGGTTTCCTAAAGAGTTGCAAACTTATGGTTCACACACAGTGAGCCTGGTAAATTCATCTCTTGAAAACTCTTTGGTGGAATAATAGGAAAATGGTGGTGGAATATTTATATAGTTGGAACAGAAGGAGCTTTTAACCTTTTCCCTCTGCCAATCTCGGTATCTTTCTCTCAGACTTGGGCTGTTTCTTCTGCTGCCAGGCTTTCTGGTGCTGCGCCTGGTTAGAAGCAAAATGTAAAAGGTGGAGATGGGTGGGTTTGTCACTCCTCCCCAACACCAGTTTTCCTGTGTCAGTATTCTGAGGGAAACAGTAACTCCTGCTTAGCGAGTGATGCTACTTTGCACTTAGGCACCTCTAAACATGAGAGGCAGAATAGAGCATGCATCTCCAAAAAGTGTTTCGCCAACTGGAAAAGTTTGGAAAGCTCTGGTGTGAGCCATCTAACCTGCATCCATGGCAATTATAGAACTCTCGAGAAAGCTGTGGGTCCTGGGTCTGTTTTGGAAGGGCATGACTCCACCCTGCAGATACCTACAATATCTACAGATATTGCAAATGGGGTGCAACTTGTATGGTGCTCTATAAATCGCTTTTTATAAAGTTCAGCTAAGAAAATTTTAACTCATTACAAATGCAGTTATTATGGATCAATCCCTTTAAGTTGAATATTTTTGTCTAGGTCTTCTGCCATTTATTTGCTTCCAGAACTATTGCTATAGATAGAGCTTGCACAATTCTTTTCTGGAAGACGTATTTTAATCCTGATTGACGTATCTTTCCCTTTCCCAGATATGGGCTGCTAATGCCGGAATAACAGCCAGTCCTCCTTCTGACCTCATCTGGAAGAACCAAAACTCTTGGGGCACTGGCAAAGATGTTAAAGTTGTGCTGAAAAACTCTCAGGGAGAGGTAATGTTGGAAACCTGGCTAACCTATGCTCATCACAAACTAATTTGTCGAGTCAGAATAGTCCCCAAAGTAGAACAGCACTGTACTTTTTGCTTGGATATATAGTGTACTGGTACATGCCACTAGCACAGACTGTGTCAGATTCTATATTGACAACAGCCATACTAACTTCCAGCAAATGGTCACTAAAATATGCCAGATAGCTTGACATTACCTTAATGTTACAAACATTGAATAACTGAACAGCTGCATCTGTTACAGGAAGTTGCTCAGAGAAGCACCGTCTTCAAGACAACTTTACTTGAAGTTGAAGAGGTGGAGGAAGTAGATGAAGAACCAGCTGAAGCTGTAGAAGAAGAGGATCTATTCCACCAGCAGGTATCTTGTAACTTACTTGCACTGGTATGCTTTCGAACTGCTAGATTGGCAGGAGCTGGGACAGCAACAGGAGCTCACCGCTGTCACGCAGATTCGAACCACCCACCTTCTGATTGGCAATCCCAAGAGGCTCAGTGGTTTAGACTACAGTGCTACCCGCTCCCTGTTACTTAAATAGTGATATGGAAAATAAACCTATTTCTGTAGTGACCTTGGCAGGAGAACAGTCCAGGTAATTGTTTAGAAAAAAATCAAAATACTGATATTTGGAAGAATTCCTGCAACTCTTTCATATTGCCACAGTGAAGTAAAGTTATGTCCATAGTAACCTTCTGTGTATCTAAAGGTCTTAAGATGTAGCAATTTTAGTGGCTACTATAGAGGTAAGCATTATGTGAGTCCCAAGCAGAGCCGAACCTAGCCCTCCAGATGTTCCTGGACTAACTTCCATCAGCCCCAGCCAGGATGACTTAATGGTCAGGGATGATGGGAGTTGTAGTCAAACAGCAAGAGGAGGACCACGGGTCCCCTAATGTAGGCTCTCATTGGTAATTTGAGAATCTCAGGGTTTTTGTTTTAAAAATCCCGTTTCATGGCTGCAGAGACACTGATGTGCTAGAGAACATGTGGACCAACTCTGGCTAAAAGGGCTGAAACTAAATTGTATTGCTCATCACAGCTTTAAACATGCGTGGCTTGAATTGCACTAGATAAAAATCATGGCCTAGAGCTGTGGCAGGCAATATTCTGTTTAACTCATTGTGCATCCTACACTTTTATACCAAGCATTACATTTTGAAACTTGACTTTCCAATAAGGCACTATATTGTGGAAAGCAGTGGTTTTGGTTCATCTCTGAGCAAGACCTCCTTGCTCATCAGCCACAGATTTAGAATATACTGCTAGTTATCCTTTGCACATAAACTCCTGCTCAAGCCCTTCAAAGATTTCCATCCCTGAACATTGCTCATGCTGGCAGGGACTGATGGGACTGAACAATAACTGAAGAAAGCACACGTTCTCCACCCCTGGCTCAAAGTGTTTCCTGCTTGATAAATCCTGTGCCCATGAATTTGTCCACAAACAGTTCCCATGACAAAAAGCTCAGTGAAGAAGGCAGACTGTTAAAAACAGTTCATCAAACTACAATTATTGAAAGATACTTAAAATGTCCCTACTTTAACCTTAATTGAAGCTGTCTTTCCTCTCTTTAAAACAGGGAGACCCACGAACAGCCAACAAAAGCTGTGCAATCATGTAAACTCGTCATCTGTATATCCTCAGTGATGTTAATCCCTTCCTGCAGAGGAGAACCTGCTTGGAAGCACAATATTTTTGTATTTCCTTTTGTGAATTTTAAAGCTGTGTCTGGCCTTAATTTCCTTTGTCACAGAGATGGAGGTTTTTGTAAGTGAAACCCGTATATATAGCTTTTTGAAATGTGAAATATTGACACTGAATAATGAACTGTTTTTCAAAAACAGCCCTCATTTTTATGCTGGTCCTTTTCTAATAACTTCATTTAAGAATAATAAACTACTGTTTGTTAGTTAGATTAGCCATCTACTCTTTGTCATTTTATATTATTAGATGTTTTTTGGAAGGGGAAGTAAAGGGGCACTCAACAAAACGTTTTGTACTGAAAACTTTTGTATTTTAGCTATCAGGTTATACATGTTTTACTTGGAACATTTGTAAAGAACATTATCCAACAATTGCATCATAAATAGAAGGATGAAGGATTCAATAAAATTCTTTTGCTAGTTTTGCTTCACTTAGAAACTTAACCACAAATCAGGCTTATGATAATGTGCTAGGTGTGTTTTTTAAATTCTAGTGTAACTTGCATACCTTTTCATGTCAAATTAACAAATAAAAATTACCTTAAGAAGGCACTTGTTTTTTTTGGGGGGGGGGTACTCTTTTCCTTTAGAAATGAAATGTTGAACCATCAGATTCTGTTGGTGAAAGAAACTGTCTTTAATGACTGGTGTACCTTTTCTGCTTAGACCAATTCTTTTTAGCTATGTAGTTGTCTTTATTTTTATTAAACATTTATTCAAAAGTTACTATACAGCTTTGTCCACTGCCATAATATCACAGAATGATCACTCCAGTCCTCAATCCCAATTGTACTTGCCTTCAACATTTTACAATATGCTTGTCACTTACACCTTTAAAACATCAATCAGCTTTCAGTAACCACAACAAAATACTGCTTAGATTTTTATTGGGGTGTTTGTGTGTTTGGAGTTTCACCACCTGATCTTTTACCCAACCTACAATAGGTTTTCAAGATGGGGAGCAGTCTTCCTGCTTTTGTCAAGCCTCTTGTAGACTGGATGCTTCTGAGGGGCATTTCCTCACACTTCCTCCAAGGCAAGGAGGTGCCTTGCACCCAGCCTGGAGCATATTTGGGAGACCATCCCTCTGCTTTGCAAACCGTCCAATTTAATTCAAGTTTTGAGAGATCCTTTGCTCCTCCCTGCTCTTCCAAGACATGAGGACCTTAATGTGTTTCTCCCCTTAGGCTGTTTTCTGAAGGGAAGCAAGAATTGACCTGTAGACCAGGGATTCCTCACCCCTGTAAAGGGCCACCCACATTTGATATTTACCGGTAGAAGAAATTATTCTTTCATGCTAATAAAACACTAATAGAAAAGTTTAATATGTGAAGTAGGTAAAGGAGTTCTAGTCCTTTAGCCAACCTTACATTGTCTGCATCTACCATGTCTCAACCAAACTAGAGATTCAGTGCTTACAGCTGGGTCAGCAGCATCTCAGAACCATCTCTTGTTCATAGATGCTTTTCCTTTGTTCATTGGTCTTATTACAGATTGCCTTTCCCTTATTGAGTGGGTGTTAACCCTCGGTTATTAGCTGGATTGATTAGAGCTCCTTAGGTTGGCTACAGAGAAGCCTTGATATAGTTGGTTATAATTGGGAAAGTGGAATGTGCCTTTTTTGTTAGTGTTATCAGTTAATGAAAGTGAAAAAACAAATATTCTGGCTTGTAGGTGCATTATTTTAAATGTTTTGCAAGCAGAAATGTTCCTTTGCCAGGATCACAAAATCAAGCTAAATTGGCTTCCAGCCATGAAGAGGAATGTTCAACGATACATATTTTGAGAAAGGATACTGAAATCAGAAGTAGACATGACCTATTCTAAATGCCGTGAAAGCCAAAAGCTTTCTCTGGCGATTCGTGTTCTACAACGATCCATTCCGCCACAAGATGGGAGTCTTGCTATTGGAGTGTTCATTGAAGATAGGAAAAGGGCAATTCACTGATAAAATTGACTTCCACTTTTGCCAGGTTCATTACAGCACCGTATCAAACCCAAGAAGTAAACATTTGAGCTGTGCTGAAGTACTGGAAATTAAAAATGTCTAATATCTGCTTAATGTCTAAGAAAGATGCTACATTCATATGCATTCTTGACTATCATATCTTACAACAGTTGTTACCTAAGGAAATGAAAGAACACTTCCCTTTCACTTCTGTTATCCTTCCCCACAATGCCTTTTAATGTGTGAAGATTTGGACTGTTTATCCCCCAAAAGAGTATAAACTGGGTGGTGCTTGGTTCGAGCTGAGGATGGAGGAAAGTGGTCTGTGTTGACTCAGGTTGATAATGTGTTTGAAATACGCTACAAGTGTCTCATAGGGTGTGTGAAAGAAAGGAAAAGGTTATGTTGTTGAAAGGGCCTAAAAGTGGCCATCCTCCTGCACCCTTTAATTCTGTATGAGTAATGTTTGGCAAGGATATGTGTAAGAAAGTTGGTAAATGTTAACCAAAACTAATGCCCCATTCATAGCTGTTAACCTTTCCCTTTTCTCGTGAGGAATCCTATTCGGAATAAGGGAATTTCCTGCAAAAGGAAAAGTTGACAGCCATGCCCATTTAAAGTTTAGTCTTGTAACAAAAATAGGATTTCTTTTGGGTGATGAGAACAACCATTTGGAATCCTGGAATTGCAGCAATTTACACCTTGATGGTGATCTAGCTAAATTGCTCTGAGAAGAAGCCATGAAATTCAGGTTTGTAGACATACTTGTTTTTCTCGTTTATCAAAATAGTGTAATGGAGTTGTGGGAAATTAAAATGGGATTTGCTTAAGGGTGCCTTGAAAATCATTCTAGATGATAGACTTTGTGTGCTGATGAGCTGAAGTAAAGTTACTTACATGTTAGATCTTTTGCTCTCTTCAGTACTGTTAAGACACCAGGAAAGGGACAGTTACTTATTGATTAGCATCTAATTGTATAATTATCATTTTTTGCAGTGTCATAAAATATCGTCAGATGGTGTAATGTTACGTAAATGATCTTTTTAGGATGAATTGCCTAATTCTGTGTCTTGTGTTTGTGAGAGGATCTTGGCAAAAGTAGCATACTTTCTTTTTCCACGGTAGAAGATAATAAGCAGCAGCAGAGGTCACTTGACAGTATGCACATTAATAGGATTAAAAGAGAGAAGGGGGGTCACTAGGCCATACTTTGTCTTTCCCCCCATATTTATGTAAAAGTTCATCTAGCACATGCAGGCAGTCCCTCTCCTGTTATAACTAAGGATACTGGATGAGTTGAACATGTAGTTGGGGGGGAAATACATATCAACCTAGATCGACCTTCCTCAGCTTGCAGCTCCAGCCAGCATATCCATGCTGGATAATGGGAGTTTGAATCCAAAACTTCTGGAGGCTGCTAGGCTGGGGAAGCTGACATAGAATCATAGAGTTGGAAGGGACCACAAGAATCCTCTTGTCCAACCCCCAGCATGGGACTCAAACCCATGACCCTGAGATTTAAGAGTCTCAGCTTCTACTGACCGAGCCATAGTCTCACTTATCAGCTATCCTGATGGGTGTCTTTGATGAGCAATTAGGAAATAATTAAATGGAGTAAGGCAGGGGTGTCAAACTCCGGCCCTCCAGATGTTTTGAGACTACAATTCCCATCATCCCTGACCACTGGTCCTGTTAGCTAGGGCTGATGGGAATTGTAGTTCCAAAACATCTGGAGGGCCGGAGTTTGACACCCCTGGAGTAAGGGAAGGTAGGCCTGACTCATGATGATTTCTGGGGTTTCTGACCAAATTGTGTAATCAGTGAGGCAGGAAAAATGACTTACGATTGTATTTGAATGTCAGCTAAAGATGCAATGATGAGACATGTTCTTCCTTTGGAGGAGAAAGTGTTACATATTCTGTTGTCAGCAAGCTCTGCCTCATCTTACTTTTGAAATTTCCTGTTGGGTGACAAGCCAGAAAAGTGAACTTCAGCTGTTATAATTTGGTTAGTTCTGGTCAAGGCATTTTCTTGGGAGAAATCCGAAGCCCTGCTTGTCAATAACTTCTACAGTGGTACCTCGGGTTACAGACGCTTCAGGTTACAGACTCCGCTAACCCAGAAATAGTACCTCGGGTTAAGAACAGAAATCATGCGGCGGCGGCAGGCCCTATTAGCTAAAGTGGTACCCCAGGTTAAGAACAGACCTCCAGAACGAATTAAATTCTTAACCCGAGGTACCACTGTATACCAAAGGCTGAAGTAGGATTTGCACTTTTGCTAAGTGTCAAGGTGTACAGATCTTACTGCTTCGGCAAAGCATCTTGAGACAATCTGTGAACCTCCCTGTAGGATGGGGAAGGGGGTTCAGTGGAAAGGGATTTTCATGCCAAATCAAGCTTGTGTTGAAATAGTATCCAGAATTAGGAAGTGTTCATTAGGCTGCTGGCTGCTGGTTCCTGTTAGCTGTAAAAAATAAGATGTTTTTGCTTTTGGTATGAGTTGGAATTCAATCTAGTATTTTTTGTTAGACAAATCTTAGCATCTTGTTCAGTAGCTGGGAGAAGAAGCTTGGGAAGAAACAGGCAACAAACTTCTTCATTGTCTTTTTAATTCCATTTGTTCTAGACAAATTTTCCTTTGCAGCTGCAAGGAATAAATTTATCATAACCTGTATAATTTTTAATCTCAGTTTGTATAAAAGCAAACCTTTCAAAAACTGGCACAAAGTTGCTTTGGAATTTAATATGGTAACAAAAACTACAGGATAGAAAATAAACTTTTTAAAAAACAGCTTTCTACTGAGAAACTGTCAGATGGCACAAGCTATTTACCTGTATTAAATACCGCTGATCCTCTTCCTTGAAATGCCTCTCTATATTATATAACTTTCTGTTCGAAATTAATGAATCTGCTACTGTGAAAAGCTGTTTGCAACCACCACCATCCTGGTTTACAAACATTTATTGAAATTGAAGTTTCATTTTTGTTTTAGTAGTAATTTCAGATACGTGGTGGCGGCTAATATTTAGAGAAGGCTCCAATGTTATCTTTCCCTATATAATTGTGAATTGTAGCAAATGCTTTGCCCAAGCCTAGTAATGGCTCATTGTGATATGTTTGCAATATCTAGCTTCGTGGCTTTTGCTCTGGGGGCTGTTTGCACAGAGAATTGGTTCTTCAAGGGAAGCCTTATTGTTTTTAAAAATTATATCTTTCTCTGCTTTTTTTTTTACTCGGAGTAGCTTAGATTTGTCTGGACTATAGACCCAAAACAATTGTTTTCTTTCTAATGAGGTACTAGAGGTAGTTGCTCTGCATTCTCTCTTTCCCTCTCAATTAAATATCAGGGCTGTCTTAACGATACTCCGAGTTTATTTGGATTTGGCAAGTCCTTAAACATAACCCCATTTTTTTCACGCTAAATTGTTAATTAGACTTGTCATTGCAACATAAGGTGTAGTCTTCGTATCAGCAGGTTCGCTGTATTGCAGTATCTGCTAAGATTTCAGTTTACAATAATGCCTGTATTTTATAACATTCCCGTTCCCAGTTTATTTTACTGTCAGAATGCATCACAATGGCAAGTTCTGTATCGTGTCTGCTTTTTGTACAAGGTTACAGCCAGGCATAGGCGGTAGTCAGATGATAGAGAAGTGAGAGCTACACAACGTCTCCCAAGAAGAAAGCCATGATGCAGAACCCTTCATAGATAGCTCTACTATTAAGTTGTCTTAGCTGAGACACTGTTCTGCCTGCCTTACACCCCAAAAACATAAATTGACGCTGTTGTGACTATATTACACACTCCCCAACCATTTCATTCTTTGATCACCTTGCTATTTTGTGTTTTTTGAAGCTACGAGGTTTCTAGACTTGTTTTTCTTCATTCTGTAATGAAGTTAATCACTTATAATCTCCCCTATAATCACCACACCTCCCCTAAATTTATATTGGATTACTGTTTATTACATCTTGAATAATGATCCTTCACAGAATGCAACTTCATGCACAAACCAATACCCCAAGTTGAGAGCTTTGTTCTGCTTTCTCCCTTGGGTCCATCCCTTAACATAATGTTGGCCCATCCCCTTAGCTTTCCTGGACCATAAAACTGGTTATTTACCAGACTGGGGTAGTGAAAAAGCTTTCTTGTTGAACCTCTCTGTGTTCTCAGTGAAAGCACTCAGGGTACAGTCAAATGCAGCTATACTTTGAAATAAGTCTCACTGTCTTGCTCGTCAGATGTATGTATTAGAACTTCCACTAAACTAAATTTCTGATTGCACATTGATCGAAATGCTACAACAGTATCACAAACTCCCTCATCCAATTTTGCATCAGAGCTTTGCTACCGATGCTAAATATTTTCTCTTGGTTAGATGGCAAGGTACCCTAAAATAACTTTTTTTGTCACTTGGTGACACAATTGCTGCTTGGGAAGCACTTCTTTCTGCATTCTGCTGAGCTAAGCAATAATGTAAAACCTACTTCTTAGATCAGCTTTATTCTAGGATAAAAACCACACAGAAATATTTCTCTTTGCTTTCCCTATTGAATGTACTCTTACAATTAAACTGTAAAGTGTGAAGATTTTGGTATCTACTAAGATCAGCCTTTCGGATTCTGAAAGTTAAAAATGGATTTATCACATGTCTAAAATGCTGATATAGGAATTCTCACATTGCAAGGCTGCTGTCCCTAGAGAGCCGCAGGCAGCTGCTAAGGAGTGATGGAAATCCTTTCCTTATACGTCTCCCCTTTGCTGCCCCATCTCATTTTTTTGCGCTTGAGTTGGGTAGATGAGGAAACGGCAAAACCTGAAAAATGCCTTGGAAATGACCCCCCCCCCAAAATTAAAGTATTTAATTACATGAATTATGGTGCTGGAGGAGACTCTTGAGAGTCCCATGAACTGCAAGAAGATCAAACCTATCCATTCTGAAGGAAATCAGCCCTGAGTGCTCACTGGAAGGACAGATCCTGAAGCTGAGGCTCCAATACTTTGGCCACCTCATGAGAAGAGAAGACTCCCTGGAAAAGACCCTGATGTTGGGAAAGATTGAGGGCACAAGGAGAAGGGGACGACAGAGGACGAGATGGTTGGACAGTGTTCTTGAAGCTACCAACCTGAGTTTGACCAAACTGTGGGAGGCAGTGGAAGACAGGAGTGCCTGGCGTGCTCTGGTCCATGGGGTCACGAAGAGTTGGACACAACTAAACAACAACAATTACATGATTCTCAGTTGCATTAATTAAACAATAGAAAGTTGTTTCTCAGATTGTATAACCCTGAGAGCCTTCTCTACCCAGGTACAAGTTGATTGACAGGTCAACACTCGCATTTGAAGTTTATGTTCCTGTCCTAAGAAGATGGACAGGCTTTTTTAGTCTACCCTGTGTAGGTTGTGCACTGACAAACTGGAACTAGGCATTTTACCCCTTTCTAAGTTTGTTCATTGCGCTATTTATGGTTCACTAGGTCAAACACACCCAGAGGACCACTTCACACATTCTCAAAAGGAGTTGATAAAAGATACAGCTTTGCATAAAATTTGCACATGCTAATTTATAGGTGCCAATCCACTATAAGTAGAAATACACTACATTTTTGCCATAGTAGGGAAGACTGGCACCAGGTGGCTTCTGTCCCTGCTCAGTCTGTTGCACATGTGTTAAATGTTTCATGGGCACCTTCAGTTCTGTTCTCCCTTATAGTTCCTCATCTTTTCAGCAACACTTGCATCCTTCAAAATAGAGACTCCTTTGAAGACTAGGATACATGGTGATCCTGAACACAACCCATCCTCTGAATATGAGAGCCTACCAGGGCTTAATGAACTTAGGTTTGTTTCTGCATATTATTTATTATAATTATTATTAGTAGTAGCCTGGGTGACTTTCAAACATTAAAAACTTCCCAATAAAAGCCTTCAGATGTCTTCTAAAGGTTGTATAGTTAAGCCTTGACATCTGATGGCAGGGTGTTCCACAGGGCGGGTGCCACTACCGAGAGGGCCTTCTGCCTGGTTCCCTGTAACTTCACTTCTTGCACTGAGGGAACTGCCAGGAGGCCCTCAGAGCTGGACCTCATTGTCCAGGCTGAGCAACGAGGTGCAGATGCTCCTTCAGGCATACAGTCATATCTCTGATTGCGTTCGCTGCAGGTTGCGTTTGTCACGGGATACGAACGTGCCGAACCCAGAAGTACCGGAACAGGTTACTTCCGGGTTCGGTGCATGCGCAGAAGCACCGAATCACAGTGGACATGCGCAGATTCGGCGCTTCAGGTTGCGCTCTTTTCATGTTGTAAACGGGCCTCCGGAATGGATCCCGTTCGCAACCAGAGGTACCACTGTACAATCTAATCAGCGGGCTAACCTATGTGCTTCTCCGTTGTGAAAGCTCCCCTTAGAGGCATCTCCTACCAGTGTTCTGGGAAGGAGTAAGAAAAACCCCATGCATAAGGCGTAAGTAGGCCTTCCAATGCCAAAAGCTTGAGCAGGCATAAATCCTTGGCTCTGGAGTCTTAAGTCACATAGGTGTTATGATGAAACTGCAGAGCTAATCCTTTGAATAAGCCTCAGGAGCTTTGGCACTCGTTGCTCACATACCAAGCAGGTATAGATTGGGCAGTGGGGGGCCATTTTAATTAGGGTTTTGAGTGAAGGACCTCAGGCTCTGGTGCACTGCTGAAATAAGAAATGCAAGGAAATACTGAAGTCCTAATAGCGTAGCTTTTACTGGATTGTCATTTGGAAGAATTCTGCAGTACTTTGTCTCTAAAGGGCACCCATGCTCATGTTTTGAATGCATTCAAAATTATATATGAACTAGTTGAAGTTAGCCCGTTACATAACGGGCGCTAGAGGAGGAGGAGGCAGGAGGAGGCAGAACAGCGGCCACTGGGGGGTGGAGAGGGGTTCTCTCCCCCTTCTTTTTCCCCGGGGGCGGCTGCAGCGGCGGCGGTAGCAGCGGCGAGGATGGGTCGGCCCTCCTTGGTTTCCGGAGCACCGGCGCTCTGTTGGATGGGCCGTCCCAGGCCGCTAGGCCTCGGAGCCGCGGGGATTGGGCTCTGCGTCTGTGCGAGGCAGCGGCGCTGGCGCAACTGACAACGCGCGTGTGCCGCCGCTGCCTCTCGGACACGCCCCCCTCTCCGCCTGCTCCAATCCCTGCGTCCGTGTGGGACACGGACATGCGCAGTAGCGCAATTCCGTGACACACGGACTGGACGCAGGGACACAGCAACTTTATTATATAGGATACATTCGTTTGTTCAAAAAGTCAGATGCTCAAACTTCTTAGTTTAATTACGTGGGTTTTTTGTTTTTGGTTTTTTTTGCCAAATAACATCTGAAATATAAGCAATCTTTTACACACATCCTCTCCCATTCGACCCCCCACAACTGAACAGGAAATACAAGCCAAATGCCCCTATATATTTGCCACGACTTAGAAAAATATATTAAATTGCACATAAGCTACATGTAACTGCCTTGCCAGCAGTAATTGTTGGTACAAGCAAGTCTATTTGATAGCTTAACTCTAAAAAGGGTAAGGGGACGAATAAAACAATTCTTCCCCCCCCCCTCGTAAGCAAGGCGTACCACCCAGGAATTTGAAAAAAGAATTCCAAATTGGAATTGGCCACAATTACAAAGCTTGCTGTAAACATTTGTTCACAAATAGACCTGAAGTCCCACTGGTACGAAGAAGTACAGTCTTATATACTCTCATCTAAATTTACCTGTCAAGCGGAAAAATCCATCAGAGAGTTGTAGCTTTACTTGATTGTTATGCAACGCAGGCCCAGGCTTCCTAGAACATGTCTAATGAGGCAGCCCTTTATGTATGCAGAAGCTCCTCTTACCAAATAAATCTGGGCAAAACTCTGTTCTGATGTAACTTGGCTCACTCAAGATTTACACCGGTATTTACAGCACTGATACGTGCTTCCTCATACACCAGTGCCTTCTTTGGGAGCTTTTTGAAACCGAGCATGCATGGGGTTTCATACGTGAAGTATAAAGCTACATCATTACTCTGGCCTTCAAGAGTAATGCCCCAGGATGTTCTGCTATGAATCCCGAAAGGAGGGGATTGATAGGAAAACATGCAGAATCTCCTGTATATCCCTCAGGGAAATTTCATTTAGTCAGATACAATTTCTCGCATGTTTTAGACTACAACTGTCAGCCCCAGCTAACATTGCTGGGTGGTGTGGGAACTGTAGCTCAAGCTTCTTCAGGACACGAGGCTAGCAAAGCCTATTCTCCTGCAAACTCGGCATTAATGGTTAGCTATAATCCTATTCCTACTTCCCTGGAAAGAAGTCTCACTGAACTCAACAGCACTTATTTCTGCCTAAACGTGTACAAGACTGCTGTTAGTAACCAGCCCATTATTTTTCAAGGTAAAGTTAAAGGACCATAGAATCATAGAATCATAGAGTTGGAAGAGACCACAAGGGCCATCCAGTCCAACCCCCTGCCAAGCAGGAACACCATCAAAGCATTCCTGACAGATGGCTGTCAAGCCTCTGCTTAAAGACCTCCAAAGAAGGAGACTCCACCACACTCCTTGGCAGCAAATTCCACTGTCGAACAGCTCTTACTGTCAGGAAGTTCTTCCTAATGTTTAGGTGGAATCTTCTTTCTTGTAGTTTGAATCCATTGCTCCATGTCCGCTTCTCTGGAGCAGCAGAAAACAACCTTTCTCCCTCCTCTATATGACATCCTTTTATATATTTGAACATGGCTATCATATCACCCCTTAACCTTCTCTTCTCCAGGCTAAACATACCCAGCTCCCTAAGCCGTTCCCCTGACAGTTAAGTCCAGTTGCGAACGACTCTGGGGTTACGGCGCTCATCTCGCATGACAGGCCGAGGGAGCTGGCGTTCTGCAGACAGTTTTTCCGGGTCATGTGGCCAGCATGACTAAGCCGCTTCTGGCGCAACGGAACACCGAAACCAGAGCTGTGGGTTTCTTGTGATGTCACAAAAGCACTTGGCAACTGAGTGGATATAAAGGCAGGCCAGGGGGAAAGCCCCTTTCTATTTCCAGCAGGACACACCTGGCAATGGAGGTGACATTCAGCACTGCCCAGGTTTCTTCCACTTGGAGGAGACAAACTGGGAGACAAACTGGTGAATGGAAGGAGGCAATCCTCTGGCAGTGGGATGCTAGGGCGTGATAATAAGGCAAGTTTGCGTGTGCTTTCAAACTGCTAGGTTGGCAGGAGCTGGGACTAAGCAACGGGAGCTCACCCCATTGCGGGGATTTGAACCGCTGACTTCCTGATTGGCAAGCCCGAGGCTCAGTGGTTTAGACCACAGCACCACCTGTCCATTATCTTTAGCATGGCCAAAATAAGTGTTTTCTCCCTTGTTTTTCTCTGCTCTTAAGGTTATAATTTTAAAGAAACCAATCAAAATATTTTAACCTTGCATGGAGCACATGAATGGAGCAGACCATCTGACATTTGGCAGATTATGCTAATCACTGCCTAATTTGCAGGTTTTAAGCATATAAAGCGGGGGAGGGCAGATGCTGGACTCCCAGCTTTCATCAGCTGCAGCTAACATGGTCAATGGTCAGAGATGGTGCCCCATACCTGAGCAGCGGCTACCTTTCCCCCCATTAGCGGGGGAAAGGCTTGTAGGAACAGAATTTAATCTGCCATTGAAAATAATTGGGAAGCTCTTGTTCCCACGGTGTGCACGTATGCATGTTAGCCAAATAAAGGGTGATCAGTAAATAGACTTTCCTTTGCACATTTGGCAAGTCTTCGTGAGGCTTGAAATCTTAAGTCTCTTCCGAGACCAATATGTTGTGTGTGTCAAACCAATACTTCTCTCTCTCTTTTCAAATGGCATTTCACTTATTAAAGTTCAATTGCAGCACAACATCCTCCTTTTCTTCTCGTTTAATGTAGCTGGGAGGAGGAATGGGGCAGGAAACCTGTCGAACCACTTAAAGAAATACCGCCACAGACGTGTTTTGCATTGTTTGCCATCATAGTTTAATAATTTTTAAACAACAATAAAAAAGGGTTGCATCTCTAGCGATGCAGCTATCAACATGGGATCGAGGAATTTCATACAGTATCTGCTAAAGTTTAAGCAGGTTTGGCAGCTCAGCAAATATCATATGATTGCAGCATCCATGATTTCAATTCCAACAGTCGTGTCCTCTCTTCGGCGTAAAGAGTCTTGTCTTTTCATAATAGCCACTATCAGGTTTGGATGGAATTAGGTTCATGGCCCCAGCTCATGATTATCACAATTAAACGATTGTCTCTTTTGAGTTCCTTTTGACCGAATGCAGGCCCAGCAATGACTGCTGGTTTGAAGGGATGCTGACAGACTTTGGGATGAGGAGGATAACTCTTTGATTGGTCCGACGCCATTCATTATATAATCTACAGTGGTACCTAAAGGATACCTACGGGAAGAACAAGGGGAAAGGGCATATTTGAGATGAGAAGAGCGAAACACGGAGAGCAAAAAAAAGTGCATTTCATATAGTGCATCTTCACTCTACAGTGCAGCTATAGCATTTCAAGGTCCAGCATTTCAAGGGAGGGTCCTTTTCCTTGGATTATCGCCCAGCAACAATCGGGTGGAAAACACCTGCCCATGTGGAACTGTAAGGAGGTGTGTGTTAAACTGAATTTATGATATGGTTTATCTCTGTAGATCGTGGCATAAGTATAAGATTGACATAACTCTAATATGTATTTTAATGTTTGCTGGAAGCCGCCCAGAGTGGCTGGGGAGACCCAACCAGATGGACGGGGTACAAATAATAAATTATATATATTATTATTATATATTATAATATGACATGAGACCCTCCATGATGAGCTTTGGTGATCTTGGAACAAGTCAGATTCCAGCCCTCTGCTGAAAGGCATTTGGGCATATCCTGAGTTCACCCATATCTAACCAGAAGACAAACACGTGCAAATTTATTTTCAAGTATAGTCGTACCTTGGAAGTCGAACGGAATCCATTTCGGAAGTCCGTTCGACTTCCAAAATGTTCGGAAACCAAAGTGCGGCTTCTGATTGGCTGCAGGAAACTCTTGCAGCCAATCAGAAGCCGCGGAAGCCCCATCGGGTGTTCAGCTTCCAAAAATAGTTAGCAAACCGGAACACTCACTTCCGGGTATGCGGCGTTCAGGAGCCAAAACGTTCCGAGAACTGAGCTGTTAGAAAACCAAGGTACGACTGTACATGATACTCAACTCCTCAGTGAGATCCATCCCCACAATGGTAAGGTGATGTAAAGGCAGATCACCGACAGAGATGGGCAGGTGCAGATACCATCAAAGTCTTTTGCTCTTTTGTTAAGCAAACAGGAACAGGATGGCCAAAGATGGGCAAGGTGAGAACTAGGCAGTAAAGTCTGGAAGGGATTATGCAAATTGTCAGACACATTCTACAGCCCTTCTCTCCACTGGCATACCTTGGCAAAAAGGTATACAAAACATTATATGCAGGTAAAGGTAAAAAGGTAAAGGACCCCTGGACGGTTAAGTCCAGTCAAAGGCGACTATGGGGTTGCGGCGCTCATCTCGCTTTCAGGCCGAGGGAGCCGGCATTTGTCCACAGACAGCTTTCCGGGTCATGTGGCCAGCAGGACTGAACCGCTTCTGGTGCAACGGAACACCATGATGGAAACCAGAGCGCACAGAAATGCCGTTTACCTTCCTGCCACAGCAGTACCTATTTATCTACTTGCACTGGTGTGATTTCGAACAGCTAGGTTGGCAGGAGCTGGGACAGAGCAACGGGAGCTCACTCCATTGCAGGGATTCGAACCGCCAACCTTCTGATTGGCAAGCCCAAGAGGCTCAGTAGTTTAGACCACAGCACCACGAGGTTAGTTGGCTAGCTGCAACAGGACAGCACCTACCCCAGTGCTCCCCAGGACTCAGCATATTTCTGCTTCACTTTAAGGGTAGGTATACTTTCCTCCCCTCCCTTCTCTTCACTTCCAAGTTTATACCCACGTTTCAGAACAGGGAATCTTTTACTCTTTAATCGAGGTGTGTATATCATAATTTGCTACCTGCTTTTAGACTGTAAGTTTGCTGTCCAAAGCAGCATCTTTATAGATTCTGTCACTCCTGTTTCATCTAATAAACCAAACTTCCTTAATTTCTTTGCGAGAGCATCATGTGGGCATAATGTTAACACACAGCCATAACAAGTGTACGCCATAACTCCAGCTAAAGATCCCAAACCTCTCAGCAGTTGCGTTTGTGAACATACATGTGAGTCCAGGTGCGCACTCGTAACAGGACCAGACCTATTAAACATTACAGAAGAAAGTTGAGGTCCAGCCATCAAGAAGCAGCTCAGAGGCTCTTGCAAGATTATAAAGAGCCACCCAGCTGTGCAATGTATAAGCTCACAGCAGGGAGGTATGATTATTTCATTAACTTATTTCCTGCCCCTCCTCCTCCCAAAGGAGCCCAGCGCCACAAACACATCAATACTGAAAACACTGTTAATAGCATTCTAAAGAACGGTTAAATACATTTTCTCAACCCTGCCAGGAACGGTGGGCGAGATCCACTCATCAAGTCCTGTGAGTTGAAGCCCTGAGCAAAGACTTCTGCTTGCACAACAGGGCTTCCCTCCCTGTATCCCCCCCAAAAAAAATGGCTTGGGGGTGTTGGGGGAAGAGAGGGGAGTTCTTTGCATCTGGCAAGCTAAAATGCTTGCACTGATGGGATGATTGTCTCAAGCGACACTGAATTTCACCCAGTACCTTTCAGCCATCAAATGCCTGGAAGTCAGTAAGGGAGACAGATGCACTTTGCTAAGGTGGGCCTTCACAAATGGGGACCTACTACCCAATAGGCTCTGCCATGGGTCAATGCCTATTGGGCAGCCTCCAGTGATGGCACCACCAATCAAAGGTTGGTTCTATGCTCTATGTCAGGGATGGGAGACTTGGCTCTCCAGGTGATATTGGGCTCTAGCTCTCATCAGCTGCAACCAGCATGGCCAATAGTCAGGGACGATGAGAGTTGCAGTCCTACAATATTCCCCACCCCTGCTCTAAGTCTGTTCCAATCCCAGCTCAGCCAAAATTCCGGCAGGATATATAGCACAACTTGTTCTTGTTCCATGTCCATGTATTTTAAATTATTTAATTTAACAACAACAACAATTTTATACCCCACCCATTTGGCTGGGTTTCCCCAGCCACTCTGGGCAGCTCCCAACAGAATATTATTATTATTAATAATAATGCGATAAAACATGAAACATTAAAAACTTCCCTAAACAGGGAACAGTGCCTTCAGATGTCTTCTAAAAGTCAGATAGTTGTTTGTTTCCTTGACATCTGATGGGAGGGCGTTCCACAGGGCGGGCGCCACTACCATCTTGGTCGCCACTACCAGCCTTTGTCTCGCTGTGTGATGATCTCCGGTGGGCTAGGGACAAAGGTGAGAGCTGTTTCCTGGTTCTGCTGGATCTCTCAGCGGCCTTTGACACCATCGACCATAACATCCTTCTGGACCGTCTAGAGTGGTTGGGAGCTGGGGGCACTGTTATACAGTGGTTCCGCTCCTTCCTCCTGGGCCGTGTTCAGAAAGTGGTGGTGGGGGATGAATGTTCAGAACCCTGGGCTCTTACTTGCGGGGTGCCTCAGGGTTCCATCCTCTCCCCCATGCTTTTTAATATCTATATGAAGCCGCTGGGAGAGATCATCAGGGGGTTTGGGCTGGGTGTTCATCAGTATGTGGATGATACCCAGCTCTACCTCTCTTTCAAATCAGAACCAGTGAAGGCGGTGAAGGTCCTGTGTGAGTGCCTGGAGGCGGTTGGAGGATGGATGGCAGCTAACAGATTGAGGTTGAATCCTGACAAGACAGAAGTACTGTTCTTGGGAGACAGGGTGCGGGCGGGTGTGGGGGACTCCCTGATCCTGAATGGGGTAACTGTGCCCCTGAAGGACCAGGTGCACAGCCTGGGAATCATTTTGGACTCACAGTTGTCCATGGAGGCGCAGGTTAATTCTGTGTCCAGGGCGGCTGTCTACCAGCTCCATCTGGTACGCAGGCTGAGACCCTACCTGCCCGCGGACTGTCTCGCTAGAGTGGTGCATGCTCTGGTTATCTCCCGCTTGGACTACTGCAATGCGCTCTACGTGGGGCTACCTTTGAAGGTGACCCGGAAACTGCAATTAATCCAGAATGCGGCAGCTAGACTGGTGACTGGGAGTGGCTGCTGGGACCACATAACAGAACTACATTGGCTCCCAGTACGTTTCCGAGCACAATTCAAAGTGTTGGTGCTGACCTTTAAAGCCCTAAACGGCCTCGGTCCTGTATACCTGAAGGAGCATCTCCACCCCCACCGTTCAGCCCGGACACTGAGATCCAGCGCCGAGGGCCTTCTGGCGGTTCCCTCACTGCGAGAAGCAAAGCTACAGGGAACCAGGCAGAGGGCCTTCTCGGTAGTGGCGCCCGCCCTGTGGAACGCCCTCCCAGCAGAGGTTAAGGAGATGAACAACTATCTGACATTCAGAAGATACCTCAAGGCAGCCCTATTTAGGGAAGTTTTTAACCTGTGATTTTAATGTATTTTGTGTCTGTTGGAAGCCGCCCAGAGTGGCTGGGGAGACCCAGCCAGATGGGCGGGGTACAAATAAAAAAATTATTATTATTATTATTATTATTATTATTATTATTACTACTACTACCGAGAAGGCCCTCTGCCTGGTTCCCTGTCACCTCACTTCTCGCAGTGAGGGAACCGTCAGAAGGCCCTCGGAGCTAGACCTCAGTGTCCAGGCAGAATGATGGGGGTGGAGACGCTCCTTGAGGTATACAGGACCGAGGCCGTTTAGGGCTTTAAAGGTCAGCACCAACACTTTGAATTGTGCTCGGAAACGTACTGGGAGCCAATGTAGGTCTTTCAGGACCGGTCTCAGCAGCCACTCCCAGTCGCCAGTCTAGCTGCCGCATTCTGGATTAGTTGTAGTTTTCGGGTCACCTTCAAAGGTAGCCCCATGTAGAGCGCATTACAGTAGGACTTAGTACATTAGCTTTCCACTCCCAGTTCCACATAACGCAACCAATAAATGCATATTAAGAAAAGGAAGTACATTCAATCCATATTGTGGATTTCTACTAGAAAAAAAAATCCCCTCCGATGAAAAACAAATCTTAATTTGCTAGCAGCATAAAAATTGCTGATTATTCAATGCCAAGGGGCGGGGGAAGCTATATCCCTTGAGATGATGAAAGGCTTCTAAATAACAGGGGGACCCTCCACAAGTAGAAGACTTCCCACTTCGTAAGAATGATGGTCAATTGTTAAAATGGAGACTGACAGGCTGGTCTTGCCAGAGAAATGAATGCTTGAATATGGCTAGGTGGTGTCACTTATGCCCACTGCTGCCACTGTCAGTGGTCACCAGTGTCATAAAACCCCCTAGGTGGTGCACCACCAGGCAATGCAGCACTCAGCTGAAAATGATTTTCCATTTTAAGCAAAAAAAAAAAAAAAGATTAAAGTGATTAGGGTTGGGTTAAAAAAAAAACCAGTGCTTGCAGCTGCCTACTTCACAATGGCCATTGGGCAGAAAAGGGGGAAGGAGGTGGGGGTGGGGGTGGGAAAATACGAGAGAGACATTGCACACACCTTTGTAAATCAAGAAAATATTTAATAATAATAATAATAATAATAATAATAATAATAATAATAATAATAATAATAATAATAATAAAATGGTCATTGGGCTTTCATGTTCGCCATCATATTGGTATCCTTTTGTAGGGAGGTGAACAACCACCTGGGCACAATTTAGGATGTAAAATTCTGGCTGGAAAGACCTAGTGGTGCCTCTTGAAAAAGCAGGATTTTGTCTTAAGATGGCCATGCAAGCTCAAGCAAGGCTTCTCCAGGAATAGCTGCTTTGTTGAGCCAAGTGGCTGCTCGTTTGTTTAAGACATTTTCACAGGATATCCTAGTTAAGCCTGACAGCTTGTTTACACCGGGTTCTTGCCTTCAGGCAATCTCCAAGTGATGTCAGCTACTGAAATTTCAGCAGCGGCCAGGGCAGCTCAGCCTTGTGTTTTGCCAGGAAGCTCTCCGGGCAGCAGCTGCAACTTGCTCAAGTGTTAGAGAAATAGCTCACAAACCCAAAATGCCTCACCATTTCTAAATTCCCTTTTGAGTTTTCTGAAACACTGTGCAGTATCTTTGGTGAACTGTCAGCCATTCTAGGGAGACGTAATTCTGTGTGATCTTGCTGAGGCGAGGCTCAATGAGCCAAGGAAGGATCTGCCCCTTCAATGCTTAAAAAAAAACCAAAAAACCAACAACCCCAGAATCTTGGATTCAAAAGCTTTCCTGTGCAGAACAGAGACGAGGTTTGTGTGTTGATCATGGAGACAATGATGAGATTCATTCAAATGGATAAACAGCAGTCTCTGTGGGAGACAGGATCTTATTTAAGGATGACGGAAAAGAGTTTCTGTGCAAATGTATGGGTTTCTGTTCTGAAAATAGTTACTTCCACTAAACTCTTAAGTTCAATCACCCAGAGGGCAGCTTTTGATATATGCATCACTTGGTGTTGGCATACCCTCCAACATTTATCTGATGAAAATACAGTGGTACCTCTGGGTATGAACTTAATTCGTTCTGGGGGTGCATTCTTACCCCGAAACATTTGCATCCAGAGGCGTGCTGTTCTGCGCAGGCGCTGTGGGCGGAAACCTTTCCTTTACTTCCGGGTTTGCTGCGTGCGTAGCCCTAAGCATTCGCAAAAGGGGTGGTTCGTATCCAGAGGTACCACTGTAGGGACAACCTATTCCGTAACAATGATGGTGATGGTGATAATTTTATTATTTAAACCTGCAGCCAATCGGAAGCCGCACCTTGGTTGTCAAATGTTTTCGGAAGTCGAACCAACTCCTGGAATGGATTCCGTTTGGCAACCAAGGTATGACTGCAAGGGTTGGTTTGCTTGTAGGGCAGCCTCTAGACTGGACAGAGAGCCAGGCGAGAGTAAGGCTCAGGCTCGTACCATCTCCCATTATGTACAGAACCTTTAATGTGAACCACAGCCTTCACGTTTGGGCCTAAAAACATCTGTGCCCCACCTTTTCATGGATGAATCATGCCGGCTGCCCCACTATGCACTAAAACTTCCATGTGCAGTGGAACACAGGCAGTTGTCATACACGGAGTCGGGCAATGGTCTGCACACTAGTAATGGTTTTCTGGGATTTCAGCCAAGGGAAAGTCCCAGCCCCAGTGGTGTGGCGTGGGGAAGGGGGCCACAGGGGTTGGTGCTCCGGGCACAAAATTTCAACACCTGCCGCTGCCTCAATACAGCTACATGCGTCCGTTTCTGGGCTCCGCTGAAAACAACTTCTCAATGAGAACCAGGAATGACCTCTCCAGACAACACTTCTTTTCTTAACCCTGCACCTGTGATCTCCTGGGTGATGTGGACACCTTAGGCAGTTGTGTGTGCATGCGTACTCCATCCATTCCTCCCTGCCCTGCTTTTGTGCAGCCCCGGGCACTGGTAACCCATGCTACGCCACTGCCCAGCCCTACCAGGAAATGTTAGGCATTGAACCTGGGCCTTTTCTGCATGCAAGGAAGATTCTCTACCGCTGAGCTATGCAGCCATTCAGTGGGGGAAGTGTGTGAGTTTGCAGCTTCCTCCAGCGCATAGCCCACATGCTCGGGCCACGTGTCGCATACTTTCCTATGGAACTTGTTCCCATTATATATGTTTAGCACTACAGTGTACAAGTCCTCTGTATACACACTGCGTCCTCTTATTATATTGCCAGCTTTGTGTTCCAACAGTTATGTATGTTCCCTATTAAATTGAGCCCCTGCTGATACACAACGAAAATTTGAAATCTCTTCCTCGCCTGAGCTGGAGAGCACATTGCCTCATTAATAAAGCCCCCTCCTGTTGGACTTAATAGAATAGGAATGGAATCAGATCTCCCACCTGGCAGCAAAGACAAGCTATAGGTTACCATGCAATTGATAATTTATTAGATGTACGCTGATCTATCTAGTATTCATATCAGGTTTATGACCACAGTATATAAAAATGGGAAACAATGCAAAAAATCTATGCAGCTTATAGATATTTTGTTCCTGACTGAAAAATACTTAAAAATAATCTCATGAGTTATTTTTAAGATGCAAATTATTCTTTGGAGTTGCACTGATAAATAGTTGTTAGCATTTGCAGTTAAAATGCATATTCACCTGAGCAGCGATTAAGCATATTCACGGTGCAAGTTAAATACTGTGTTTCAGAAAAGAACTCCTCCTACATCACTCCAAGTCACTAGCAGCAATTTGGGAGATATAATAAAAAATAGGAAGCTTTCGGGGCCCAGAGAAAGAGCGGACTGCACCCTATAGTTAAAGTGTCAACTTAAGATGACATTTACAGTCCATGGGGTGCAGCAAAGAAGCAGAGGAACATTACTGGAAAATAGAAACCATCAGTGATAAAAGTGTTAATACGCTCTGTATGCTCTTAATGTGCACAGAGTAACAGTTTCACAGCCCTTTTCTTTGAACAGCTATTTTCTGGAGAGAAGAGAATCCGTTATGAAAGGCTGACCACCATGTAAATGCTTGTTAAAGGAATATAATATACGAGAGAAATATGAAGAAAATCTGTATTAAAAAGAGGTATTACTTTCCCTCCTTTGTTACTTGCTTGTTATTTCAGTGTCCGTGTGTGTGTGTGTGTGTGTGTGTGTGTGTGTGTGTATAGATATATAGATATATATTCGTACCTTGGAAGTCGAACAGCTTAGTTCCTGAATGTTTTGGCTCCTGAACATTGCAAACCTGGAAGTCAGTGTTCCGGTTTGCGAACTTTTTTTGGAAGCTGAACGTCCGATGGAGCTTCCGCGGCTTCTGATTGGCTGCAGGAGCTTCCTGCAGCCAATCAGAAGCTGCGCTTGGGTTTTTGAACGTTTTGGAGTCGAACGGACTTCCGGAATGGAGTCTGTTCGACTTCCAAGGTATGACTCTGTGTGTGTGTGTAACCACCAATTTTTTAAAAAAGGAATAATTTTTACAAAGCTGTTAGATCGAGTTCTTCCACGAGGATCTGGGCCCCCAAAGCACTCCAGCCATATTTGGTGTTACTGGAAATGGGAGACACGTTCCCATTCCTTTTGTATCAACAGATTTATTTAAATGTTGCTGAGGTAATTGTGAC
The DNA here is from genome assembly GCA_034641385.1 of Darevskia mixta. Classification (NCBI taxonomy): domain Eukaryota; kingdom Metazoa; phylum Chordata; class Lepidosauria; order Squamata; family Lacertidae; genus Darevskia; species Darevskia mixta. Next base: position 8,038,155 of record JAWWNH010000126.1, read on the forward strand.
ACGGTTGTATGTTCATATCAGCTGCATGCAGGGATCTGCTGGTGAATCGGGGCAAATGTCTCTGGGAGCGTTGGTGAATTGGAAAAACCTAAACTGAGGTTAGAAAATAATGCTTGAAGGCTAAAAACCCTTTCAAGCAATACGTGTTCCTCCTGTGGCAAATGGTGCCTCTTCAAACCACAACCCAGCTTTATCTCTCGAGTTCCACGAGCGATGAGTGGCCTCTCCTACAGTTCAATAAAGGCAAGTGCTCTTGAAATTATTATCAACTTATGGAAAGTGCCCTGTTCTGTCGGGAATCCTTGCAAACTAAAAAAAGAAAGATTGAGATTTAAAAATAGATTTTTAAAAAAGTTTCTTAATGGGGGAAAAGTATTTTCCACAGCTGTGTACCCGCCCCACCTCCTGCTCAATCTAATCTGGATGCTCCTAACTCAGATCAGGCCCCAAATTGATTCAGGGGTCAGTCAAAATGATTAATTAGGGGGGAAATAGGAGAGAAATGTACATTGAAAATGTTGTCTATAAGAATAAAAGAAAATTATGATAAACTAGTTTAGAGATGGCATTTAACACCAGTCATATTAAATCAAATAAACAAGGAATATTCAGTGTTATGTTGGAGGGGATGCCAGGAAACAGGGAATTACGTTCACATGTGGTGGGGGTGTAAATATGTACATTTTTTTTGGCAAAGGGTGTTTAAGGAGATAACAGAAATCACTGGGTTAAAGCTGGCCAAAAGTCCAGAGGTAGCACTGTTATCAATTTACGATGGGGGTGGAAGGTTCACAGGCTATGAAGGACTTGCTTACAAATTTATTGACAGAATTATTATAGCCAGGAAGTGGAAGGGGCAAGCAGAATATAAAATGGAAGGATGGTATAAAGAGGTGTGGGATATAGCTATTAACGATAAATTAACATGTGCCATTAAGGCAGGAGAAATGATTTTGAGGAGATCTGGAGGGTGTTTGTAGAATTTGTACTCTTAAAACAGAAAGGGATCAAACCAGCGCAAGAAGTGTTGAAATTCTGGGAGGTTGGATAGTTACCATGGAATGATCTCGGTGGTTTTTAATTAAGGTTTTTAAACCTTCATTAAATGTGTGGTCAGGAGGGATGGAGGAAGGAGGAGATGCTGTGTCATCTTTGAACACCCCACTTTTTAATCAGGGTTTTTAGACCCTAATTAAAACCCTGGTGAGTAGGGCAGGGGGAGGAGATCCCCCACCTCCCCTGACCACATTGCAAAGAGCAGGATTGAAACTTGCATTCACCAGCTGCTGAACAGAAGGCTCAGTTCTGAGCTGTTGCTTCGCCAGCATGTTCCTTCTTATGAGCAGTAGGACTGCACTCTCTGCTCAGTCCCTGCAGGGACACTAGCTCAGTCCTGACAATCTCAACTAAAAATGTTTTTCCCTGCTAGGAACAGGTGTGTGTAGCTCACATATGAACCTGAATGGCAAAGAACATGGGTAGGCAAACTAAGGCCCGGGGGCCGGATCTGGCCCAATCGCCTTCTCAATCCGGCCCGCGGACGATCCAGGAATCAGCGTGTTTTTACATGAGTAGAATGTGCCCTTTTATTTAAAATGCATCTCTGGGTTGTTTGTGGGGCCTGCCTGGTGTTTTTACATGAGTAAAATGTGTGCTTTTATTTAAAATGCATCTCTGGGTTATTTGTGGGGCATAGGAATTCGTTCATTGTTTTTTCCCAAAATATAATCCGGCCTCCCACAAGGTCTGAGGGACAGTGGACCTGGCCCCCTGCTGAAAAAGTTTGCTGACCCCTGGCAAAGAAGCTTTGCTTTTCATTTTCTTTCCTCGTTTTATTTCCACTTCAAATAACAAAATCTCTACAGCTCTGAAGAAAGGCAACCTTATTTGAATAAAGGCAGCCAGAATGTTACCCGATTTAATATCAAGAAGCTCTGGCAGTTCCAAGACTGTATAGAATACCAGAAGGGAACTTCACAATGTAAATAAGAAAGCGCTGCCTGAAAACCTCTCTGCTCAGAAGGCTTCTCTAGTTTTCCACATGTGGTAAGTTTTTCAACTAAGTCATTACCCATGTGGATTCTGAGGTGATATCATCCCATGAGTGGACTGCAGGGTTGGCTCTGCCTATAGTGGACACACACATACACACACACAGCTTTTTCCCTAAAATAATGTTTAGGGGTACTCTCATTTTGACTCAAGAAAATCACCATTTTATAGTTCAAATTGGGAAAAATAAATACAGTCAATGGACAAAAGTACAAAGATTCACAAACCTTTAGGGGTATGCGTACCCCTGCGTCCCCCCCAAAAAAAGCACTGTATGTATACAATTTTTATTTAGTTTTACAAATTAAAATTCACATTCAAAATCATGAATTATGAAAAAATACGATTCAACCAAATCTCTAGACCCGCCCACCCATGGGTTCCATCGCTAGTCCTTTTCTGCTGCATATTTTAAGTCACTTTTAAGAAAAGCCCAGAATTATTTCTTTTGGGAATGTTAGACGATGATATCCAAGTCACGGATAGATGCATATTAATGTACGCAGCAGCAGCAGCAGCCAGACTCCTTGTAGTGAAAAATTGGAAAAGCGAAAGAATACCCAGTAAAGAAGATTGGCAAATTAAAAAGATATCATATTATAATTTGGCAACAAAAATAGGCGAAATTAAAGGAATAAGTGAAGTTAAAATAGATAAAGATTGGAAATTGTTTAAGGATTATATAATACCGTATGTTTTGTAGAAAAAGCTGATCTCTTGGCAGATTTGTGAAGGCTCAAACAGATAAATGTGGAAAAGGGAAGAACTACAGATACAGGCATACACAAAAACAAAGAACCAGAAAGCGCAATATAGGAAAGGCTGGAAGTCATCACGGGGGGGGGGGGTGATGAGGGATGGGGGAAGTAATTTTCTTTTCTTTTATGTATTATTCTGTTTTTGATGTAATCTTTTTTGCTCATTGTTTTTTTCTGTATTGTGCAAAAAAGATATCAATAAAATTTAAATTAAAAAAATTAAGTCACTCCAATTTTTAAATATCCCATATATCCCTAGTTCTTGTTACATTACAAGTGTTATTCAAATCCTGCTCAGAGGCGTAGCCAGCCCAGGTGGTACCCGGGGCGGAATTTTTTTTGTCACCCCCCACCACTTTGCCAGGGCACTGGCAGAGCTGCACCCAGTGGCATAGCAAGTCACCCCCACCCCCCAAAAATGATGGTGCCACTTTGCGAGGTGTGGGGTTTTTGTGTGTGTGTGTCTATTATCTCTTTTTTTTAATAAAGTTAAAATTTAATTTAAAAAATAAAATAAATAAAATAAAATAAAATAAAGAAGTGTCACCCCCCCCTCTGATGGTGCCACTTTGTGAGGTGTGGGGGGTTGTGTGTGTGTGTGTGTGTCTATTATCTCTTTTTTCCAATAAAGTTAAAAATGTTTTTTAAAAAATTCAAAAAAAAATTTTTTAAATTTTTTTTTAAAAAAAGTGTCACCCCCCTCTGGGGTGGAACCCGGGGCGGCCCGCCCCCATCGCCCCCCTTGCTACGCCCCTGATCCTGCTAAAGAGCTCAGCTGTGTACAGTGGTCTCCAAGGTAAGTTATAAATTCTCCCCATTCTTTATTGAAATTCTGTTCTTCCTGGTTTCTGATTGTCCCAGTCATTTTCGCCATCTCCGCGTAGTCTATCAGTTTGGTCTGCCATTCCTCTCTGGTGGGAACTTTTTCTTCCTGAGGACTCCTCAAATTTTAAGCAGGGGGCTGGGCCCCCTCAATATTCCATGGCCTACAACAGGCCTCGCCGCTGTCCCTCCCGGCTATGACCGGCCCCCACCAGTAGCCGGCCCTGTCAGACCTCCTCCTGCCACATGACGTCACTCAATCAATCAATCAATCAATCAATCAATCAATCAATCAATCAATCAATAAAATTTATTCAACCGTCAGTTAGAAAGCACATATTATCCATACAAAAGTTAAAACGTCTAAACATCTGGGAAAGCGTGACACTTAGAAACAGCAAAAAGTATATTATACATTTAGACCCGTGTCAATACAGTCAATTTTAGCATTACGACGCTTAAAGGCCAAAAAAAAATTTGGCCACCGAGGTTGTTGTTGTTCCAGTGAACTTGTTCAGCAAATACAAAACCAGTCTTTCTCTGTCTACTGGGCTATGTTGGCATAGGAGTGGAGCTATAAGTTTTTGTCTAAGATCTGCATAGAATGGGCAGATCAAAAGAATATGTTGAGTTGACTCAACCACTCCCAGAGCACAGGGGCAAAGTCTCTGGGCGTATGGGACTCCCCTGAACCTTCACCACAAAACCGTCACTCAAAGTTGGGTAGAACCCAGCCCCTGTGGCCCTTTTCTGTGCCATGGGGCTCACCCTAGCCCCCCTAAGCTAGCCTACTGCCCTCAAGTGAGGAGGTTGTGGGGTGCTGTCACAGCAGCCGTGATGAAGCAAGATTCAATTGCCAGCCTGATAGGATCCTGTACATGGAAATGGCGAGAGAAGTGGCACCATGTTGCCCATCATCTTAGGCAGGCCAGCCCTGGCAGACGGCATTGTTTTATTTTAAGCGATTCTGCGTCTCCACAAAAACCTTTCATATTTCGTCTAGGATCCTTAATCCACCCCATTCAGAGTCCCCGAGGGGAACGGCAGCTCTTAGCACGACTTGATATAAGGCAATTACAGAAATGGTAATTGCAGAATTTTCCATCCCTCTTAAGAGCCTGCTATTTTAGGGCATTGCAAGTATGATCTGCATTAAAATGTTGCAGCGAAGAGTGCTCTTGTTCATTGTTCCAGGCAGTCAGACCACACCCTCCTCCAGGACAGTCCATTCCACTTCTCCCTCCAGTTTCTATGTGCCCCCCTAAAAATAAAAGCACTCCATAGTTACTGAGCACATTCAGTTCTCAATTAGCTGTTTTTAGATCTTTCCTCCTGCACTGAGAATGATCCACCCCCCTTTTAAGGGAGAGGTTATTTTCTGCAAACTTTAGGATTCCTCCAAGCCAGCTGATACCACCTGCTTGTGTGTAAAGGTAAAGGTACCCCACACTGTTAGGTCCAGTCACGGAGGACTCTGGAGTTGCGGCGCTCATCTCACTTTACTGGCCGAGGGAGCCGGCGTACAGCTTCCAGGTCATGTGGCTAGCATGACTAAGCCGCTTCTGGCGAACCAGAAAAGCACACGGAAACGCTGTTTACCTTCCCGCAGGAATGGTACCTATTTATCTACTTGCACTTTGACATGCTTTCGAACTGCTAGGTTGGCAGGAGCAGGGTCCGAGCAACGGGAGCTCACTCCGTCGCAGGGATTCGAACCACCGACCTAGGCAACCACCGACCTAGGCAAGCCCTAGGCTCAGTGGTTTAACCCACAGCACCACCCGTGTCCTTCCTGCTTGTGTGTAGATGGTGCCAATTCGGCTGCATAATATTTCGTTTATAACCCTTTCCCTTTGTATTTAGAGGTCCTATTCCTCCCTCAGCTTGGCAGAAAGTGAAAATAGTTGTTTCCAGGAAAGCTGCCATTGTCTCACAGATATATGGGTACTGGAGTGACAATAACTAATACCGCAGCTTCCTTCCCTGAAAACCTTTGCTGTTGCAGAGATAAGGCTGCTGTGCCGCAAGCTGCTGTCGTGTTTAGGTGTGGAGGTTTCCTTCAGGGAGGGTGGACCAGGTCAAACTGAAGGCTATAAAGATTTCTGCAGCGTCACAAACTGGTAGAGGAAACAGGGGACAGGGCACCAGCCACCCACTGATTTATGTCGAGCATTATGAGCGCTAGGCAACACAAAGAAATAGCAGCCCATCTAAAATTAAACGGTTTAACTTATGCCGAGGTTGCACAGCTGACAGGCACTAATTTCTTTTGGCTACTTTGGAACATTTATTTTATTTACTTGGTCTTAAGGTAAATGCCAAAGATGCAGTTTTTGAAATCAGACAGGAAAGGACTTGAAAAGCAGAACAGGAAAAGTACAGAGCAACTGAAACTAAATATGCACCATACACACACACACACACACACACACACACACACACACACACACACACACACACACACACAGGTATATATATATATGTCCACTCCAGTGGTTTCCTAATTGGCGGCAGTCAAAGAGCTATGTACATGGCATTTCTTTAGAAAGTTACATATTTGGAGGGGACCGAAGCAAATCAGGTTTCAAATCATTTGGTTTACTGACCGGAGGAGACTGCTTGCACTGTAATCAGAAGGCCGGTGACCTTCAAAGGCTGGAACAGATAACAAACAGTGGAGTGGCAGCAACAGAAAAATGTTAGTGTGAAATTGCAGACTATGAAATTGGGGAGGCAGATGGAGGCAAAAGAAAATAAGGTCAGAACTACACCTGGTAAGAGTCTTACAGCACAACCCTACAATAGTAATAGTAATGATGATGATGATGGTGGTGATGTAAGATAAAGGTAAAGGAACCCTGGATGGTTAAGTCCAGTCAAAAGTGACTATGGGGTTGTGGCGCTCATCTCGCTTTCAGGCTGAGGGAGTTGGCATCTGTCTGCAGACAGCTTTCCGGGTCATGTGGCCAGCATGACAAAACTGCTTCTGGCACCACGGGACACCATGACAGAAACCAGAGCACACGGAAATATTGTTTACCTTCCCGTCGCAGTGGTACCTACTTATCTACTTGCACTGTCATGCTTTTGAACTGCTAGGTTGGCAGGAGCTGGGACAGAGCAACGGGAGCTCATCCCGTCGCAGGGATTCAAACCGCCAACTTTACAATCGGCAAGCCCAAGAGGCTCAGTGGTTTAGACCACAGCACCACCCACGTCCCTAATAATAATAATAATAATAATAATAATAATAATAATAATAGTAAATCCCTCCTCATCTGACTGGGCTGCTCCAGCCACTATGTGCAGCTTCCAACATATACAAAAACATAATAAAACATTAAACATTAAAAAAACTTCCTTATACAGGGCTGCCTTCAGGTTGTCTAGTTACTTATGTCCTTGACATCTGATGGGTGGGTGCCACTACCAAGAAGGCCCTCTGCCTGATTCCCTGTAACTTCACCTCTATCAGCTGATTGTCTAATTTTTCAATATGAGATGCTTTGATTAGTTTATTGTTGATATGACTACATTTGTTACATCTTCTGTTAGTGAATTACATAACATGTTTTGATGCCGGGAGCCACCTTGAAGATGGTTTACTATGGAAAGGCAGCATTCCAAGAAGCAAAGATGGTGATAAGTTTTTAAAAGTTGGATATTCTGAGATATTGGGGGGGGGGGAGTGGAGACAAGAAGTGGTGTTGTGTTAATGGCATTGAACGGATGCTCTGTAAAAGGTGAGTGGAACTCACTGTGGCTATTCTCCAGTAAGAGCCCAATGTAAAAACTGCCAGAGTCTTCTGGCACCTTAAAGGCAAAACAGATTTATTGTCACAAAAGCTTTTGTAGACTAAAGCTCACTTAAGCAGATATATGAAGTGTCATTCTCATTTGGCAGAGGGGAAAAAAAATGTGAACAGTGGGTCTAAAAGATCACGAAACGCAAGAGGCACAGTCACAGAATGCCAGACTGTATCTCTCACTGCATGACCTTTTGGTCCCGCTGTTTACAATTTTCTTTGTAGGTCTCTCTCCCTCTGTGATTTTTCTCTCTCTGACAACTGAGGATAACGCTCCATGCATCTTTGAAAGCTTATGGCACACTAAGTCTGCTAGACTTGTAGATATGCCCATAAAAATCACTAGCCTATCCCCCCAAAATACTAGCCAACTAAGAGACTTGTCACCTACATTGCGTGTCAACCCGATCCCTCCCGTGGTGAAATAAAGAAACAAGACTCAATAATTAAGGTTAATGGGCATAGAAAGGCCACAACTTTTATTGGTTACGAATGTAGAGAGGTATTGGCTTAGGCATTGGATCTAACCAACTATATCTGACTCCAGCCCGCTGTACTGGCAGTTCGGGAAGGGTTAACCACCGGTGGGAGAGTCCTGCTGCTGCACATCAGCTAGGAACTCACCCTGGGGTCACCAATCTGGGGCGTGCCTTTGGCCCTCACCTACCACGGCTTCGGACAGGGCCACGCCCCCCGGACTTGTTTAACGAAGTACCCTTCAGCATTTGGGGGGAGGTGATGGCCCGACCTCCCCCCCCCACCTTCAGCCTTCCCTAGATAATCCAATGCCTAACCGCAAACCTAAGTTGTGACGAATTGCTAAGTGGTAGGCAAAAACCACAAGGCTCAGCCAATTTGCCAAGTGGGAAAATTCCTACCAGGCCCCAATAGGCGACCAACCGAAGTCCATAGCAAGGTCATTGAAAACACAACCTAAAAAAGGGGGGGTGGGCGGGAAAAGAATCAGCTGTAGGGCGCAGGAACCAAGAGGCTGTGCCCTGGCGCGCGCTTGCTTAAATCTCACAAGCCCCGCCTCCCGGCCAAACCGATAGGTTGGCCGGCCAGGCACCGCGCCCAGGGCACAGCCAATGGAGGCAGGGGATGGAACCATCCCCTGCGCATGTGGAGGGCTCGTGGAGCCCGCAACCCCCCTCCTCCCTTCGGTCGGAATGGACTTTGCGTGTCAACCCGATCCCTCCCGTGGTGAAATAAAGAAACAAGACTCAATAATTAAGGTTAATGGGCATAGAAAGGCCACAACTTTTATTGGTTACGAATGTAGAGAGGTATTGGCTTAGGCATTGGATCTAACCAACTATATCTGACTCCAGCCCGCTGTACTGGCAGTCCGGGAAGGGTTAACCACCGGTGGGAGAGTCCTGCTGCTGCACATCAGCTAGGAACTCACCCTGGGGTCACCAATCTGGGGCGTGCCTTTGGCCCTCACCTACCACGGCTTCGGACAGGGCCACGCCCCCTGGACTAGTTTACTGAAGTACCCTTCAGCATTTTGGGGGAGGTGATGGCCCGACCTCCCCCCCCCCACCTTCAGCCTTCCCTAGATCAGTGTTTCCCAACCAGTGTGCCTCCAGATGTTTTGGGACTACAATTCCCATCATCCCTGACCACTGGTATTGCTAGCGAGGGATGATGGGAGTTGTAGTCCCAAAACATCTGGAGGCACACTGGTTGAGAAACACTGCCCTAGATAATCCAATGCCTAACCGCCAATCGAGCCTGTAGGGCGCAGGAACCAAGAGGCTGTGCCCTGGCGCGAGCTTGCTTAAATCTAGCAAGCCCCGCCTCCCGGCCAAACCGATAGGTTGGCCGGCCAGGCACCGCGCCCAGGGCACAGCCAATAGAGGCAGGGGATGGAACCATCCCCTGCGCACGTGGAGGGCTCGTGGAGCCCGCAACCCCCCTCCTCCCTTCGGTCGGAAGGGACTTTCTCATCCTTCACAGCCAGCATAAAAATACTGACTACTCAGCTTCCACTGAGTAGGATGGCAGATGAGGGACACATCACTCTACGTCCTGTTTGCCATTTCCATGATGGTCATGGAAGAACTTTACTCCCTTGATGGCTAGCACAGAAACCAGGTGGGCTTCTTGGGGAAGTATGGAGATTCTCCTTCTTCTTTCTTCTTTGGCGATCACTTGTAGCTGAGTAATATTGTCTTCCATAAACACGGTTTTAACAACAACATGAAGAGAAGAGTTTGGATTTGATATCCTACTTTATCACTACCCGAAGAAGTCTCAAAGCGGCTAACATTCTCCTTTCCCTTCCTCCCCCACAACAAACACTCTGTGAGGTGAGTGGGGCTGAGAGACTTCAAAGAAGTGTGACTAGCCCAAGGTCACCCAGCAGCTGCATGTGGAGGAGCGGAGACGCGAACCTGGTTCACCAGATTACGAGTCTATCACTCTTAACCACTACACCACACTGGCTCTCGCCATAAATGACTGTGGAGGCCAATTCTGGAACCACACGTCCTTCCACAGTGGGGACATTGGTTTCCAGGCGGGAGTTGATCATGGTGTGGATTTGCCAAGCATGCCTTCCTCTTATCACGTTTCTCCCTTGCGTCCTGAGTTTGAGTGTCTTCAAAGCCCATGACACCTTTGGTAAAGGCTGTTCTCCAATTGGAGCACTTGCAGGCAAGTGTTTCCCAATTGTTGGTGTTTATACTAAAATTTTTTTTGATTTGCCTTGAGACAGTCTTTAAACCTCTCTTGTTGACCACCAGCATTACTTTCCATTTTAAAGTTCAGAATAGAGTAGTTGCTTTGGAAGATGATAATCAGGCATCTGCATAACATGACCAGTTCAACGAAGTTGATGTTGAAGAATCATTGCTTCAACACTGGTGATCTTTGCTTCTTCCAGTACACTGGCATTAGTTTGCCTGTCTTCCCAAGTGATGTGTAAAAATTTTCAGACACCGTTGATGGAATCTTTCAAGGAGTTGGAGATGGCATTTATAAGTGGTCCATGTTCCACGAGCATACAGTAAGGTTGGTAGTACAATAGCTTTGTAAACAAGCATTCTGGTTTCCCTGTGAATGTCCTAGTCCTCAAACACTCTGCACTTCAATCGGGAGAAAGTCCCACTCGCAGAGCTCAGGTGATGCTGGATTTTCGGCATCAATGTAGGCCCTTGTGGAAAGATAACTGCCTAGGTAGGAGAAGTGATTGACATTTTCCAATGTTACACCATTGAGTTGGATTTGTGGTGCTGCAAAGGGGTTATTTTGTACTTGTTGGTGCAGCACTTTGGTTTTGGAGATATCTGTGTCTTCGTCCACTAATCCACTCTTATTGCATGGAATTCCCAAGGCTACTTTAAGATGCCACAATATTTTTCGTTCACAAAACTCAAAATAACTATTTAATGCAGGGATGGGAAATCTCAGACCCAGGGCCCGAATGGGGCCCTCTGTTCATTCTTTGGGACTCTTCACGCCACAGCCACCTTGAGAGCTTCTGCCTGGCTGGAATGTGTCCTTGAACTACCGTGTTTCCCCCTTTTTAAGACATAGTCATAAAGTAAGCCATGGCAGGTTTTTATCACATTTGCAAAAAATAAGCCGTACCCCGAAAATAAGCCGTAGTGCCACCATTGTCCCCATCGCCTCTTCAGCCCCTCCTGCCTGTTCCTGGAGCCCAAGTCTTGCAGCCTGCTCCTGGCGTGCAGGGAGCCAGAGAGCGAGTGGCGCGAAAAAGACGCCCCGCCTGTTCCTGGTGCGCAGGGAGCAGCGACCCAGCGAGAGGCGTGGGGGAAAAAGGCGCCGCTTGTCTCAGTTCTGTAGCCTGCTCTTGGCGTGCAAGGAACCAGAGAGTGAGTGGCGCGGGGGGGGGGGGGAGACGCCCCGCCTGTTCCTGGTGCGCAGGGAGCAGCGACCCAGCGAGAGGCGCAGGGGGGGAAAGTGCCTCTTTCCCAAGTTCTGCAGCCTGCTTGTGGCGTGCAGGGAATCAGAGCGAGAGGTGGGGGGGGGGAAAGACTCCTTTCGCCCGAATCCTGCCAGAGCTCAGGGGCCCTGCCGCCGCAGGCTCGGAGGAGACTTGTCCGACAACAACTGAGAGAGGGAGCGAGAAGCACTGTTGTGCGCGCTTTTGAAGCTTCTCTTTGCCCTTCCTCCTCCTGTTTATTTACCTTTCCCCCCGAGGATCGCCTCCCCCCTCCTCCTTGTCCTCCCTCCTCCCGTTCAGTTACCTTTCTCCTCCGATGATCGCTTCCCTCCTCCTCCTTGTCCTTCCTCCCCCCGTTCAGTTACCTTTCTCCCAAGGATCGCCTCCCTCCTCCTCCTTGTCCTCCCTCCTCCTGTTTATTTACCTCCCCCCCGGATCGCCTCCCCCCTCTGTTTGTGGATGCAGCTGCGAGTAGAGGATCCTGGCACCGTCCGTATGGCGCTGGAGCACCACCGCTGGCAACCCGCTATGTACAGCGCATGTGCGGCATTGCTATGTATGATGCATTCGTCCTATGTAGCGACGCTGCGCATGCGCGCTACGTAGCGATGCCCCACCCCCGGGTGCACATCATGTTTGCTGCTCTGGGTGCCCGGGGGTGGCTTCCAGAAGTTTCTCCATCCCCACCCCTGCTTTACGAGCTGCTTCTTTCCCCAAATCCATGTACAGTGGTACCTCGGGTTAAGAATTTAATTTGTTCTGGAGGTCCGTTCTTAACCTGAAACTGTTCTTAACCTGAGGTACCACTTTAGCTAATGGGGCCTCCTGCTGCCGCCGCACCACCGCGCGGTTTCTGTTCTCATCCTGAAGCAAAGTTCTTAACCCAAAATGGCACAGCTAACAAATAGCTTAAGAGGTAACTCCAAACAAGTATTTAGGGGAAAATGGGATAAATATAAATGCTATGTACGGAATTATACTAATGGTACGGTATCTATGTTGGCATTCGAGTGATCTTGGTGACAGATTTAGTTTGGTATTATAATTAAGGATACAGACAGATATTAGAATGTAACAGAATTAGAGTAAGACATGTACAACAAAAGATTTACATTTATTTTTACGAAAGAGTATACAGGTGGGACGGACAGGAAGTCGAGTTGTAAATCTACATGTTTTTCTTTTTGTCTTTTTTGGTAAATTCTGATGGGTCTTTATTTATTTATTTTCTTCCCCCCCCCCTCCTCATGGTTTGCTTTTGGGTTTACCTTTTTTTCTTTAGTTTGTATTTGTATTTGTATTGGCACTTCTTTAATTTGTACTCAATTATAACGTTGTAATAATATTGTAATTGCAATTTTTGTGTTTGGTTGTAACAGATGATTGAGTTTCAATAAAGTTTCCAAAGAAAAAAAAGAAGAAGTTCTTAACCCGAGGTACTATTTCTGGGTTAGCGGAGTCTGTAACCTGAAGCGCCTGTAACCCGAAGTAGAATCATAGAGTTGGAAGAGACCACAAGGGCCATCCAGTCCAACCCCCTGCCAAGCAGGAAACACCATCAAAGCATTCTTGACAGATGGCTGTCAAGCCTCTGCTTAAAGACCTCCAAAGAAGGAGACTCCACCACACTCCTTGGCAGCAAATTCCACTGCCGAACAGCTCTTACTGTCAGGAAGTTCTTCCTAATGTTTAGGTGGAATCTTCTTTCTTGTAGTTTGAATCCATTGCTCCGTGTCCGCTTCTCTGGAGCAGCAGAAAACAACCTTTCTCCCTCCTCTATATGACATCCTTTTATATATTTGAACATGGCTATCATATCACCCCTTAACCTTCTCTTCTCCAGGCTAAACATACCCAGCTCCCTAAGCCGTTCCTCATAAGGCATCGTTTCCAAGCCTTTGACCATTTTGGTTGCCCTCCTCTGGACACGTTCCAGCTTGTCAGTACCACTGTACCACAATAAGACATCTTCCAGGCAAGAGAATTCAGTGCAATTTCTCCATGCCTGTGCATCAGACTGGCAGTCCCCTGGAAATAGATAAGGCCAACTTGACGTATTCATGTATTCTGTCTTAAACGAACTTGTGATCGAGCTGCCAACCTTTCCCACAGATTAGAGGAGCAAGTTCAGTCAGTGACACCAAGTCACAGATGTCTAGATGAGGAAACCAGATTGTATTTTAAAAAGTGCTAGAACTCAAATTAGTGCAGTAACCCCCCCCCAAAAAAAACCACCCTTTCAACACTGTAACAACATTATCGTTGTCTAACCCACAGTGTTAAGCTAACAGCTTCAGACTTGTTATTTCTGAACATCATTGAGCCTTGGAAAAAGTTGACTTTTTGGCACTCCATATCAAAGGAATGTGAACGGTTCAGTTCTTTCCCACCGTAGTTCGTTCAGTGCATTCCAGGTTGCTCTTGCCCAGTGTCAACAGAAGACCTATTTAGGGAGACTGAGAAAGGTCTTGTGAGCTTCTTGTCCTGAGGCAAGTTCAGCTGTCTTGCAGAATTCGCATTAGAATAAGAAAACACAGTTGTCTCAAGCGAGTTTTCTTCCAACACCCACTAACTGAGGAAAGGAATGTATGCTGGGTGGGATCCCTACACTTCAGCTTTTATTTTGCATTTAGCTGATATGAAAAGGTATTGTTTTGTAGGAGGGAAGCGTCCACCTCTCCTTTGCATGTACGCATCGGAAACTGAAGTGCCCTGCCTCTTCAGCCTATTTTTCCAAGTCCATTCAACTTCTCCCTTCTCCAGTTAGAGTCTGTCCAAAGTTCCTATGTTTAGAGGCTAACTTTACATCTCTCAGGTGCCAAAATCCCAAAGAAGAAGAAGAGTTTGGATTTGATAGATACCCCGCTTTATCACTACCTGAAGGAGTCTCAAAGCGGCCAACATTCTCCTTTCCCTTCCTCCCCCACAACAAACACTCTGTGAGGTGAGTGGGGCTGAGAGACTTCAAAGAAGTGTGACTAGCCCAAGATCACTCAGCAGCTGCATGTGGAGGAGCGGGGATGCGAACCCGGTTCACCAGATTACGAATCCACTGCTCTTAACCACTACACCACACTGCAGCAGAAAAGACTATTTGTGTATGCGACCACGACTGCACGGATGTTACTGGCCCGGAGATGGAAAGATGATAAAGTCCCTACCAGAGAAGAATGGCAGATGAAGTTAATGGACTATGCTGAAATGGCTAAAATGACCGTAAGAGTCAGAAATCAGGAAGACCAAAATTTTAACAAGGAATGGGGAAAATTTATAACTTATCTTAAAGACCACAGTTAAAATCGTTAGTAGGATTGGAATAGCACTCATAGTTTAAGGTTGATTCTGGACATAATGGAAGAAGTCAAAGGTTTGGATTAGCATAAAATATGTGGGAGGAACTGATTAATAATAGGACCCACCCTGGGCAGGGTGCAAGTCCAAGGAGATTCCTTGGAATCTTGTTTTTATGATTTATGTTTGATATATTTCTGTAAATTTTTAAGTTGGAAAATCAAATAAATAAATTTCTAATAACTTTACATCTCTCCACAGTCAAAATCAAAGTTACGTAGCTGGATCCTCTTTTGATAAGACAAGAGTTGCATGGGGTGATCTCTGAACACTGCTACATCATGGCGACATGAAAAAAACCATGGCTCTCCAATCTAAATGAAAGTTAACAACAAAACAACAAAAAAGAGTACTTACTAGTGTCCAAAAGAGGTAAATTGTGAAGAGTGCGACAGTGAGTGCAATGAGGCCAACAGCTTCTAGCCTACTACTAAAGTGCAGGTGGTCCACTGCTCCCCGAAGACACAGCCAGCCCGAGATGGTAGCCAACGGAGTAATAAACAAGAAGCACACCATGTCCCCAAACAAAGTTCGTTTCTCGTGCTGGGGGCCGGGATTTCTTAGCCACTGTAGAAAGAATTAGCACAGAATAAGTCTCAACAAAATCAATGTTTTCATCCGGATAACTTGGCTCCCTTCCCTTAACACAACTCACAACATTCCACTGTCTTTTTAGTTACTTCTCTGCTCCGTTTGTAAAATGGATGGCTCAAACAACCCAAAACACAAGCCAGGTGATTGCAAAGAAAGAAAGAGGTAAGGTTCGCAGGCTATGAAGGACTTGCTCACAAATTTATTGACAGCTGCACGAATTATGATAGCCAGGAAGTGGAAGGGGCAAGCAGAATATAAAATGGAAGAATGGTATAAAGAGGTGTGGGATATAGCTATTAACAAAAAAATTGGCATGTGCCATTAAGGAAAGACGGGGAATATGCTGGAGAAATGATTTTGAGGAGATGTGGAGGGTGTTTGTAGAATTTGTACTGTTAAAACAGAAAGGGGTCAAACCATCACAAGAGGTGTTGAAATTTTGAGAGGTTGGATAGTTACAATGGAATGGTTTCAATGGTGGGGTATACATTTTTATTCTTATTCATTTATGATTATTCCTTTGTCAAAACAAACAAACAAACAAACAACAACAAAAATAAAATAAAATGCTATTATAAACTACTATAAAAAAGAGGTAAAGTGAAGATGCTTCATCTGAAATAGAGTAAGTTGGGTTTATCTGCTGTTTTCCTTGACTCCCCACCCCCCATTTCTGGGGTGCAATACTGTACTTGCAAAGAGCTGATAATCATTCAATGCTGTAAAAATTATTTAAGAATTTCTGTGCCACGTTGCAAAACAAAAACCACACCCCACTTACCCTGCT
This sequence comes from Darevskia mixta, assembly GCA_034641385.1. Lineage (NCBI taxonomy): Eukaryota > Metazoa > Chordata > Lepidosauria > Squamata > Lacertidae > Darevskia > Darevskia mixta. The sequence goes on from JAWWNH010000126.1 coordinate 8,054,238, forward strand.
CCAAGATGGCTTACAATCAAATTGAAAAAGATAGAAAACATAAAACCAGTATATAAAATGTTAAAACAGCAGCACGAAACATCTCAGACCAGGAAACCAAGTCAAATGTACTTTAATTTAAAAGCATTTTAAAAGCTGTATCCGTTTAAAACGCGGCCCGCCTTCTTTCTCTCAAAGAGAGAAAACTGGATTTAATGCTTATCTAAAAGAAGATAGGGAGGGAGCCAAACAAACCTCTTGAGGGAGGGAGTTTCAAAGATAGGAGGTAAATGCTGAAAAGGCTCTTAGAAAAAAAATTATACAGACCAAGTATATAGGACAGAAAAGCACTTGTTCTCACCCTTTCCCAAATCTGGACACTTCACAGCTTATCTGGGGGATGCTGGCTTTTACGGGTGTGTTTTGGAAACTGAAGGTAAAATTAATTTAATGAAGACTAGTAATGGCTCTCTTGTAGAAACAGCATCAATAACCTGTCTATAAGCCTTGTGTTGTATTTATATGTTTGTGAATGGATGGGCACGGGCATAGGAACAGGCTGAAAAGATCACTCTTTTTTATAATTTGGCAAACCTCTAGGCAGGGTCTGGGAGAGAAAAAACCTCTGCTATTAGAGGTGCCATGAAACCTGTTAGTTAATTTTTAAATTTTTTAAAAGAGGGAATAGCTAAAATGCAAAGTTAAACAGTTTCAGATTACAATGCAAGAGTAGTACAAGTATTACAGTTTGGGACCAGGATACCTAAAAGATCGTTTCCCCCCTTATATACCCAACCAATCATCAAACTGGTGGCCTGCAGATAACATCTTAACCAGAGATGCATGCAATGTGGGAATTTGGCCTTCAGTGTGGTGAGACCTATTCTTTCGAACTTCCTTCTGTTACATAAGACAGGTGCCATCCATGTCCATCCATTTTTGGAGCTTCCCCTTTCAACAAGGCTTTTAGGTGGAGATATTTATCCCAGCCTGCACATATATTGGAACTATTTTAACTGTTTACACACACACACACACACACACACACACACACACACACACACACACAGAGATATTTTTTGCACTTTTCCTGTTTCATGGTTGTAACTGTTTTGTTTGTTTTATAATTGTATTAAAAAAAAAAATGTACCCCACCCTGGGATGTTATGGTAAAGAATGCTAATAAATAAATAAGTTGTGCTGCTTAACTGCTGTGTCTCTCTTTTCTCAAACTAGCAGAGCCAATGCACTTAAAATCCTAAACTCTTAAAACGTCTATAGTATCCTTATTCACTTAGATCCCAGCCCCTAGAGAAATAACTGTAGAGATCACTATCCCTGCTTATAGATCGCACGATTGTTGTTATTCCGTTAATTATACGTGCATCTTGCCTTTCAAGGCAACGTACACAGATATCCTCCTTTCAATTTTATCGTTGCAGCCACCTTGTGAGGTCGGTTAGGCTGAGAGAAAGTGACAAGCTCAAGGTCACCCAGTGGAGCTATTACTACTTCTTATGAGAAGAGTTTTGGCCACACTGTTTTTCACTGATCATTATACTAGGTACAAAAGTATTCCACACTCAAATCTATATGGCTCATGACTTGTATTTTTTCCTGCTGAGTCTAGAGATTTTTCTAGCAACAAATCATGTTCCGAAGTGACCACTCTGTTTGATATTTGGAGGGCTGGTCGGGGTCTCTTCCTGCCTCAGAGCAAAGGGTTTGAGTAAGTTGACTCTTGTCCTTTCCAAAGTTATAATTTGCAGCGCCGCATCTCAAAGCACTTTTCACAATGAATTAGAGAGGGTAAGGCTGCAATTGAGTTTTCCAACCTAAGAAACGTCTCCTGTGTTACTGAGATACTAAAAGAAATATGAAGCCAGTAATAAATCTAATCCGTTGAGAGGAGGAGGGAAAAGGGCAGAGGAAAAGAAGATGGGAAGAGCCGAAATGTCACCAAGTGCGCACAAAATAGGAAGGAAGATTTGGAAAACAAGAGCAGAGAAAACAAATGTCTCAGTTCCTAGAATTGTACCAAGAACATAGCTCTAATGCAGGGGTCAGCAAACTTTTTCAGCAGAGGGCCAGTCCACTGTCCCTCAGACCTTGTGGGGGCTGGAGTACCTGCTGTCGGTATTTAAATTCCTTCATGGTGAGGGCGGTGGTGCTGGCCGGCCTCTCACCGAGTGGCAGCGGCAGCCTCTGGCGCCGCCAGGACCGCCTGGCAGGCAGGGAGAGCAGCCGGGGTGCCTGGCAGGATCTGCCGCTGCGTGTCAGTGGCGGCTCAACAAATGAAAAGCCGTGCCAGAGCCCACCTCAGCACGGCGCGGAAACTGATTGGTCAGTCCCCGCGCCATGCTGAGGCAAGCCCCGACGCGGTCCTTCACTCACTGAGCCGCTGCCGACACGCAGCAGCGCAATGGATGAAAAGCTGCATCAGTTTCCGCGCCGTGCTGAGGTGACTTTTCATTTGTTGAGCCGCTGCGTGTCGGGCCGCATCGGAGCTTGCCTCAGCATGGCGCAGAAACTGATTGGTCAGTCCCTGCGCCATGCTGAGGTGGGTTCCGGTGCAGGGAAAAAATGGCCGAAAAAATGGGGGGTGGGTGGGGAGAACAGACCCCCACGGCCACACTGATCCACGGACCGTTCGCTGGCCGGATCCTGAAGGCAATTGAGCCAGACCCGGCCCGCAGACTGTAGTTTGGCGACCTCTGCTCTAATGGCCACATTCCCCCCTCTAAAGCACCCACCCCCTCTAAAGCACCCACCACCCCAAGTTACATTGTATGCTACGAATCATGAACTGAGTAATAAACCAGAAAGGTAACCGTAGCAAAGAAGTATCAGGTCTCATATCTGTAGCCTTTGACTTGCTCTAATTGTTTTTTATCCGACAGTTCAATTACTTTTGAAACCTAGATCGCAGCAAAATGTAACTCCTGTTAAAAAAATGAGAAGAATGAAAAATTCTCAAGTGCTAATAATTGTAAAAAATATTCAGTAAAACCACCCAGATAAATGCATCTTTTAGTAGATCCAAGACAATTTCTAGTCATTTTCAGACCGTGGTTATTTTGTGCGTGGGATTCAATCACATCCCATGCAATTCAAGCTGATATGATGTCCTTGTGCAATAAACTCCCTTCCATAACAACAAGAACAACTTCTGGGGAAATAAGACAAGTGTGGAATAGCAATGGCTTGATGCAACGTCATACGGCCTCCCCGCAAACAAATCAAAATTAATGCTCAGTAAACAGTAAAGGTAAAGGGACCCCTGACCATTAGGTCCAGTTGTGACCGACTCTGGGGTTGCGGCGCTCATCTCGCATTATTGGCCGAGGAGCCGGCGTACAGCTTCCGGGTCATGTGGCCAGAATGACTAAGCCGCTTCTGGCGAACCAGAGCAGAGCACGGAAATGCCGTTTACCTTCCCGCTGCAGCGGTACCTATTTATCTACTTGCACTTTGATGTGCTTTCGAACTGCTAGGTTGGCAGGAGCTGGGACTGAAGAACGGGAGCTCACCCCGTCGCGGGGATTCAAACCGCCGACCTTCTGATCGGCAAGCCCTAGGCTCTGTGGTTTAACCCACAGCGGCACCCGCGTCCCCAGTAAACAGTAGACATTGTCTAACCTCCCAACACACCTTCTGCAAACAAATCAGGATGAATGAGAACTGGGGCAAAACTAACAAAATGATTCTGACTAAACATCAGGAAGAACTATTATTATTATTACTATTATTACCCACCCATCTGGCAGCCCCTATGGGTGACTTCCAGCACAAATAAAAACAGAATAATACTTTCTGATGGTAAGAGCTCAACTGTGGAATGGACTCCCTTGGAGGGTGGTTTGGGTGGCAACCTGCCCTGTATGATCTACCTGAGATTCCTGAATTACAGGGGGTTGGACTAGATGACCCTTGGGGTCCTTTCCAGCTCTACAGTTCTATGGTTCTATGAATGCTCAACAAACAGGTCACCTGGAAGCAACCTTTTCTTTGTACATTTTATCACTGGACTGTTCCTAACATTATACACGACAAAGCTTTTTTTTAGCCATCTCACCCCTTGCTTTTTCCTGCAAGACCAATTGCAGTCGTTAACAGTCATCAACAGGTTGTTTACCTCACCTATCAGCCAATCACCCATTCCCACCACCCTTCTGAGTAATAGCCCTCCCCACCCTCTCACTGTATATAAGGGTCTGGTGACTTCTGTTTCAGTGTATCTGAAGAAGTGTGCATGCACACAAAAGCTCATATCAAGAACAAACTGAATTGGTCTCTAAGGTGCTACTGGAAGGAATTGTTTTATTCTGTTCCCAGCAGTGTCACTCAGGAGACAGTAAAGTTCCACCAGCGAAATAGGGGCGGAAGCCTTTTGTGGCAATTCCCTGTGCAACTCTCCCTAAATCCATTACAGAAAGTTGGGGGACCCTCCAGACGAAACATAGGGGAGCGCATGAAGGGCTTCAAATGGTAAAATATTCAGTGTGGACGAGATCCATGAACTGTCATACAAGCTGAAAAATGAAAGTGTGTGAGACTTATTTGTAGCTTCTTTTGCTACATTCTTCAGTGAAAAAATAAAGTAGCGGCACATGTAAGTTCCACGAGTCTTAGATTATTTGGCTTCAATGTTTTAAAGCACAATAGCTGCACAATTGTAATAACAGAACCAGGAAACCAGGCCTAGATGCAGGAAAGCAGACCTAGAACACTCCCAGAAATTGGCTGATGAATTGCTCTTAATTGTAAGAGGAAATTAGAAATAGAAATACTTTATTGTCACTGTACCACATGTTTACAGTGAGATTAAACGAGCCCCCCCCCCAATCTCTCAGTCTATGTGCTGTCGTACAACCACCGACTCCGAATGTCAGCTGCAATGTTGCTGTCTTCCATTCAGCAGTCTCACGGCCCACGGGTAGAAACTGTTCTTTAACCTGTTGGTTCGGTTTATCATGCTACTATATCTCCTGCCCGAGGGCAGGAGATTAAAAAGGTGCTGGCCAGTGTGTGAGACATCCCTGAGAATGTTCCTCTATCTTCTGAGGCAATGGTCTTCTGCAATAACATCTAGTGGACTCAGGGGACAGCCCATGGTGTCTTGTGCTGTCTTCACCACCCTCTGTAGGGACTTTCTGCCCATGGCTGTCAAACCAGCATACCACACCGTGATACAGTATGAAAGAACACTTTCTATCGTGGACCGGTAGAAGGAAATCATTAGTTGTTGTCTAACATTGTTCTTTTGCAAGACCCTAAGGAAATGAAGGAAATTTCCTCTGATGTTGAGCTGATTCTACCATCCTGTAACTCAGGCATCCCCAACCTTCGGCCCTCCAGATGTTTTGGACTACAATTCCAATCATCCCTGACCACTGGTCCTGTTAGCTAGGGATCATGGGAGTTGTAGGCCAAAACATCTGGAGGGCCGCAGTTTGGGGATGCCTGCTGTAACTTAAACCCTTAACATCTTGCCCTCTCTTCTAGGGCAGCAGTAAACAAGTCCCCCCCTTTTTTGTGGCATTCAGCTATTTGGAGATACCCTTTTGTTTCCCACTGCTACCACCACCTCAGTTTTCTCTTCTCTAGGCTAAACATACCCAGTTCTTCCAATCTTTTCACATAGGACTTATTCTCCACACCATAGCTGTCAACCCTCCCTTTTTTTGCGGGAAACTCCCTTATTCCAATGCCATTTCCCACTGCTATAACGAATTGTTGATATCCCTTAAATTTCCCAGATTTCAAAGGAAGCAGCTCCTCTCCCTCCCTGCCGGCCAGGGAGGCTCCTCAGCTGTGTTGCTCGGCTGCCAATAAGGAGTCTGAGACCGACTGGGGGCGGAGCTTGCATGCCTTGTGCAGCCAGACCCTCACGCCCAACCAGACAGACAGCCTGCCTGCCGTCTACGCGCTCGATCTTTCGCTCACCCGTTCGCGCACAGCCTCTGGAGCGCAGGGTGGCGAGGCTACTTGGTGCCATTGTACCGCCCTCGCAGCATCCCTTATTTTCAAATCCGAAAGTTTGGAAAAATCCCTTATTTTCAAATCCAAAAGTTGACAGCTATGCTCCACACTGCTGGCAATCTTTGTTTCCTTCCTCTGAACCTGTTGCAATTTGTCTGTGAGTCTGCAATCTATTTAACACACACACAATCCAGACGTCTTTCCTCAAGGTTGTATTTCCTTTGTGAGAATAATGGGTTCTGTGACCTGTCTAAATTGCATGTGTTCTTATTTTAATCCTGTAAGAGATCGCAGCAGTGATTTCTGGCCATGCTAACAAGGCCATTCCCTTCCAGCAGGCTAAGAAATCCCATTTCACAAACATTCTGTTTTTCAATATTTCTGTTTCAGGCTAGGAAGGTGCAGCACTTTAAAAAACAATCTGAACATTTCTTAGGGAAGTCTCTTGGGGTTGAGATTTTGAGATGTTTTTCTGTGCCCACTGAGCTGGCACCAGCAAAGACTATGTTGTAAAACTTTTCCAAAATAAAATAAAATAAAAATCCATACAGAGAACTCTTCACAATCTAGGATACATAATCATATCCTTTATGCATCACGTCCATCCTGCAGCTCTGACAAAACAGGTAGATAAAGAAATTTCATATTCCTATAATTCCACTTACATTTACTAAACATCTAGTTGGCCTTTTCTGCCTCAACTTAACACTTAACATACCAGTGAACAAGGAATGCAACTCATACAAGCCAAACACCCCCCCCTCCCTTAAATGCAGTTTAAACTGAACTAGCCAGATTTGTGCTGTAACTAACAGATTGGGATAAGCATGAAATCTAAACCCCAAATAAATAGTGCACTTCATAACACTTTGCCCTCTGCTATCGAGCAATGGTTCTTCTGACTTCTCCTGTACAGTGGTACCTCTGGTTACGTACTTAATTCGTTCCGGAGGTCCGTTCTTAACCTGAAAACGTTCTTAACCCGAAGCACCACTTTAGCTAATGGGGCCTCCCCCTGCCGCTGTGCTGCCGCTGCCTGATTTCTGTTCTCATCCTGAAGCAAAGTTCTTAACCCAAGGTAATATTTCCGGGTTAGCAGAGTCTGTATCCTGAAGCGTACCAGTATGTAACCCGAGGTACCACTGTATCTATTTCTTATATTTTCCAGGATTTTTATTTTTAATACATTATGAATTTGAATTATTACATCTGTGTACCACATCCATCCCACTACAAGCTGGATGGCATTTACCAAAGGCAGGGGATGAGAAGTTGGTGGAAGAATACCCTAAAGTAGATTTTTGAAGAAGTCATAGGTGGGATTCAACTGACTAGTCCCATCACTGGACGCCTGCACAAGAACTTCCATTAGAGCAATGGGGCTTCCCCCACTGCCATTAAATTGAATTGGGGGGGGAATCAGGACTCCCCCCCAGAACAGTGAACAGAGGGAGGGGGCACCGTTCTATCCGGCAAGCTGAAAAGCTTGCATCTCTGGAACAACCACCATAGCACCTCTTTGAACTCCCTAGATTTAATATCACCTTAAGTGAATTAGTAGGATGCCAACAACACAGGAGAAATTGATACAGCGCCTTTTCGAATTCAATGGCAAAAAGTTAACCGGTAGGACACAATCTGGAAAGAAAACGGCTCTACTCATGAAGGATGAGAGGTACAGCGACTGCCATTGTGGAAACAAAGTGAGACTTCAGCCCAGATAAATAGTGAAGCTCTTCCATGAAATGCTCAATCCATCAACCAGTAGCTGCATTCCCTGCCAGAGACACAAATATCTGCCAAGCTCTCCTGGTCTGAAGGCAGCCTCCATGCTTCAGCACCACAGAGATGATTTTTTCACACGCAGCAGAATCTATTTCGTGCCTGCCGTGCGCTACGTGTGGATATTTTTTTGTTTACTACAAGATAGGATGCAAATGCCAAAGATAAACTGCATATACGCTATCGGGGATAAAGGTTTTTTACATTCACCGCTGACCAGTTGAAGGAAATGCTGACACAGGAAGCCTCACTTGTGGCAACATCTTGAGATCTCAACTCCTTGAGTCTGAATTCGCCACTAGGCCCGTTGCATTTTCAGGCATGCTCTTTACCTCTCTCTTTTTAAAATATTGTTTTATTGGTTTTCCAAATTATTACAGATCAGACCAAATTACTTTAATACCATTTCTTTTTTTAAAAAAAACCAGGTTTCCCGCTTCCACTTCATCTCTTCTTTAATATCCACTTGATCCTTCACTTGATGTTAGTCCATTATCACAGCTGATCATTATTCTCTCCTTACATACAGAGCCTCTGTTACTTCTCATAAATATAAAATCCATTTCACATGTGTAAAAGGTAAAGGGACCCCTGACCATTAGGTCCAGTCGTGTCCAACACTGGGGTTGTGACGCTCATCTCGCTTTATTGGCTGAGAGCCGGCGTACAGCTTCCGGGTCATGTGGCCAGCATGACTAAGCCGCTTCTGGCCAACCAGAGCAGCGCACGGAAACGCCGCTTACCTTCCCGCCAGAGTGGTTCCTATTTATCTACTTGCACTTTGATGTGCTTTCGAACTGCTAGGTGGGCAGGAGCTGGGACCGAGCAACGGGAGCTCACCCCGTCGCAGGGATTCGAACCGCTGACCTTCTGATCAGCAAGCCCTAGGCTATGTGGTTTAACCCACAGCGTCACCTGGGTCCCATAAATGTTGTTCTTGGACCTGGTGTGTTAGCTCTTTACCCCTCTCTCTCTTTAAATAATATTTATTAAGTCCAGTAAACAATCCAGTAAAAACCACATCAAAACATTCCAAATTATAATACAATCAAAGAAGCCAAATATTCATGTCAAATTATATATCTTTGGGTGACTTTCCATGCTCTAAGTTCGGGGAGTGATGATCTAATATTGTACTGTGTTCCTTAATTAGTCCAAATAGTCCAGATAAAACATTTCCGATGTTGATCCTTCATTTATTTTTAACAGCTTCTGAATTCGTTTAGCAAGCGGGTTAGGCCTTTGTAGTTCTGTGTGAAATATTTTAATTTTCTCCTTTATTTTCATGTTGTAATCCTAAATTCTCATCGACGCTCATCCACTTTCGCTTTCTGCACACAAAGGCAATTCTCAGTGAATCACATCCAAGACAAAGGGAGATCTAGCCTTCTGCCATTATTGCTGGGCAGATATCCAAAATTCCCTTCTGTGATCTTGTTCCAGCTCTTTACCTCTCTTGACCCACTGTCAGATCCTGTAAATGGGAGTAACTATCTCAACATGCCTTCACACCTATCGATTGTTACTGTACAGGAGGAATGGGGAAACCCCAAAGCACAGGTCTAACTAGGCTTGTCAGGCACCCTCAGTTGGCCCACGAGGCCATTTTGTCCATGTCACAGCCACCTGCTCAACACCTGACATCTCATATGACGTTGATGGCACCAGGAAAGCCCCTTTCAAAGATATGGGATGGGCTTCTGGTGATCCAACCATGTCTTCAGGAGGTCCTCTCAAGGTGCTTGTAACTGGACTTCAGATCTTCAAAGTGGCTTCTGAAGATCCCTGTGAGCAAAAAAAGGCTTCCTGACATCATTGTGACATCAGGAGATGGACAGGTCCACCTACCTGTCTAACATAGCCTATGAGGGGTGAGTGAGAGAAAAGCCAATCCCACCAGGCTTGAAAAGTTCTCCACTCCTTCTCTACAGATCTACCGCTGTATATGTGCAACGACTGCACTGAAACAATGTATTTTGTAGTGACAGCAGGAGGTGTGAATACTCTCAGGGCTGCCAGATGTGCAACAGCTCATTTGCACATACAGTCATACCTTGGTTCTCAAACAGAATCCATTCCGGAAGTCCGTTCGACTTCCGAAAATGTTCGAAAACCAAGGCGCAGTTTCCGATTGGCTGCAGGAGCTTGCTGTACACAATCGGAAGCCGCGTCGGACGTTTGGCTTCCCAAAAAAGTTGGCAAACCTGGAAGTAAGTGTTCCAGTTTGCGAACTTTTTTTGGAAGCCGAACGACCGATGCTGCTTCCGATTCTTCGGGAGCCAAAACGTTCAAGTCGCAAGGCATTTTTGAACCAAGGTGTGACTGTACATGTTTATCACCAGAGGTTGCAGTTATGAAGGAATGATTAGCATGTATTAACCATGGGGTATACTTTTGAAGGATTAATTCAATGGCATTTAAAAAAAAAATCTGGAATAGAAGGTCTTTGCAAATGCCAAATTTTGCTTGAACGTGGGGACGAAATGTTCAAATTTCCTTGCATATCACTTATTGCTGTCACCTCAAGGTTAGTTAAACATTTTGGCAAGGCAGTTGGGAAGATGACATTTTAGAAAAATCGCACACAAAGCGGCGTATTAAATTACATTCAGACAGAACTCTTGCGCAGTTCTCGGGCATTTTATGCAAGGTTGAAGGGTCCTGTTGTTAGGATTTATCTCATTTCCTTAGAAAATACCGCTGAGGATAGCAGCTGGATGAAGGTGCTGTTGCAATCCCCGATTACAATTGGGTTGCTTCTAGACATGATTGATTGCAACCTACACCTTGTTCAATTTCCATGAATCCTTGTAATGAGAAACTGTAAGACAACCGAGAGGAACTTGAAAGTGCTTCTTTCAAAGCTGACTGCCAAAGAGTTGGAGAGAAAGTTGTTTGCTTCAAAGGTGACCTGCAGCACTAGAGAATGAGCATCTGGACTTGTCATTGATTGTGGTGGGAACTGCAGGTGCAGAACTTGAGCTCAATCTACTGGGAACTTCTCTATGCACAACCCCACTGAACTGAGTTTGTTTTCTTTGATCCCTTGTTTCCAATTCTACTTTGGATTGTTGGCTGCTCGCTCTCCACCTTAGAGCAGATTTATGCCACGAGGTGCCACGGAAAGGCACTGGACATAGTGAAAGATCCATCGCATCCTGGTCACCGTCTCTTTGAACTTTTGCCATCGGGACGGAGATACAGGACGATGACAACAAGAACAAGCCGTCTTAGAAACAGCTTCTTCTCCAGAGCGATCGCGGCCTTGGATGGGAAGCCTGGACTTTGAAGTCATCTAACCTTACCTGTTATGTTTTATCATTGTATGGTTTTAATCAGTGTGTATGGTTTTAATCAGTGTTTTTGTAGTTGTTTTGTTTTTGCGTGGAGTGCCCTATCTGGGTGGATGGAGCAGCCAAGTAATTTCGTTGTCCCTGAAGGGGACAATGACAATAAAATATATTCTATTCTATTCTAATTTACTCAAATTAGATTCCTTAAACTGCATTTGGCCAAGCCATCCTTCTACAGTGGTACCTGCACTCCAGTGGGTGCAGAATGCCGTGGCGAGGCTCCTTGCCGCGGGACCACATTCATCCAGTGCTTTACCAGCTTCACTGGCTCCCGGTGGAGTACAGGATCAGGTTCAAGGTGCTGGTTTTGACCTTTAAAGCCTTATGCGGCCTAGGACCCTCGTACCTACAGGACTGCCTCTCCCAGTATGCCCCGCAAAGGACCTTAAGGTCTACAAATAATAACCTGCTGGAGGTCCCGAGCCACAAGGCTGTCAGACTGGTGTCAACTAGGGCCAGGGCTTTTTCAGTTCTGGCCCCAACTTGGTGGAACACTCTGTCACAAGAGACTAGAGCCCTGCAGGATTTGACATCTTTCCGCAGGGCCTGCAAGACAGAGTTGTTCCACCTAGCCTTCGGGTCGGACACAGTTTGATGGTTTCCTCCCCTTGGTTTGGTAATGGGCACTAAATGAATCGGCATTTTAAACTGGCTTTTAACTTGTATTTTAACTAATTGGTTTTTATATTCTATTGTGATTTTTGTTGATGTTGATGTTAGCCGCCCTGAGCCCGGTTCTGACTGGGGAGGGCGGGTTATAAATAAAAATTTATTATTATTATTATTATTATTATTATTATTATTATTATTATTATTATTATTACCTTGGTTGTCTCCCTTGGCTTGGCTCCCGAACAAATCGATTCCCAAACGCCGCAAACCCGGAAGTAAGTGTTCCGGTTTGCAAACGTTCTTTTGGAAGCCGAACTTCCGAAGCGGCTTCCGTGGCTTCCGATTGAGTGCAGGAAGCTCCTGCAGTCAATCGGAAGCCGCGTCTTGGTTTTTGAATGGTTTCGGGAGCCGAACGGACTCTCAGAGTGGATTAAGTTCGACAACCAAGGTACCACTGTATACATGAATACAGGGATGGCGAAACGGCATTCCCTGCCCTTCAAATTCTTTTTTTCCTGAAACAAGAAGATAAGACAGGAAGCCAAAGTGTGGGATTAAGGTAGCATCTAAATTTGGACCTCACATTAGTGTCACAATGGCATCTGGCTAAGTTCAGGTGCCCAGGACTAGCAATATTGCAAGACTGAATATAACTGAAATAAATAAATAGAAGTACACCACCCCCATGCAAATATATTACTGGAAAAACTTCACTATACACAGAACACAACTGAATACATTACATGTTATTTTACCCTCTGGTATAAATTAAGATGTATGGTATTAAGCATCAGCAGTTACTGAAAATGGCATATGCATACATCCTAATATAGCATGCACTAATTTTTCCTAGGCATGTTTCTGTTCTAAATGTAGTTTCCAGGCTGTGTTTCAGAAAAGTGCACTGTCAACCTACTCTACAGAGGAAAAAGTCAAGCCAGCAGATCCATTCATGGAGGCAAGGACTGCACAATGATCTCGATAAAGTGCTGAATGGGCTTTTTGATGCAGACATATGGTAGGTGCTAGCAAGCTGTGAAAGACTCCTGTCTGGGGCTAAATGCCGCTGGTGCATATGTGGAGGTGACCATGCACAGAAACAAATTAAAGCTATAGAAAAGGTCAGTGGAGAGAGATCTGTTAAGTGGATGGCTATTAACAACAGAGGCAAACAGCAGAATTATTATCTATGCTCCGGTGACCCAAAAATATCACATACTCTGGGGTTATTTTTTCTTTCTCCACAAAGCTCTGCAGAAATGCATTTCTGTAAGTACGCAGTTTAAATGGGAAGATTCATCTGAAAGTTGCACGAGCCTGCTATAGTCCGAAATACTGGTACTTGAGGTAGGCAAGGATTACGGTAACTCTCCCACCCCCTTAATAAACTGGTAGTAATGTTTACTCATCAATCCTAGGGACACGGATGGCGCTGTGGTCTAAACCACTGAGCCTCTTGGGCTTGCTGATCAGAAGATCAGCAGTTTGAATCTACGCGACGGGGTGAGCTCCTGTTGCTCTGTCCCAGCTCCTGCCAACCTAGCAGTTCAAAAGCACGCCAGTTCAAGTAGATAAATAGGTACCGCTGTGGCGGGAAGGTAAACGGCATTTCTGTGCGCTCTGGTTTCCATCATGGTGTTCCGTTGCACCAGAAGCGGTTCAGTCATGTTGGCCACATGACCCGGAAAGCTGCCTGTGGACAAACGCTGGCTCCCTCGGCCTGAAAGCGAGATGAGCGCCGCAACCCCATAGTCGCCTTTGACTGGACTTAACCATCCAGAGGTCCTTTACCTTTTACCTTTACCCATCAATCCAGCTGTCCAACTGTCTGGGATGTCACCTGTTTTCATGACATCTGACAATTACAAAAACATTGGGATCGGAAAAATGAATGGCTTCATACATCTTTCTAATCATCCTGATTCTGAAATAGCATTTTTTGAACTGCGTTTTGAACATATACTACCAGATTTTAATTTATACTCACATATATCAATATATAGTCTTGAGCCTCTTTTGAACCATAGAATTATAGAGCTGGAAGAGACCATGAGGATCATCTAGTCCAGGGTTTCCCAACCTTGGGTCTCCAGCTGTTTTTGGACTACAATTCCCACCATCCCTGACCACTGGTCCTGCTAGCTAGGGATGATGGGAGTTGTAGTCCAAAAACAGCTGGAGACCCAAGGTTGGGGAACCCCGATCTAGTCCAACCTCCTGCAATGCAGGAATCTTTTGCCCAGTGTGGGGCACAAACCCACAACCCTAAGATTAAAGAGTTTTAATTTTACACAGCTAACAAGAACGAACACTGAGCACTTCTTAAAGGAAAGTGTGCCATTTTTGTACAGGCACTTTTCAGAACAGAAGCAAATGTCAAGCAATCATTTGCCTTAGGTGGATTAAATGGGAACTCTTGACCTTCTCTGGATGAGCAATTAGCATATAGTGAACACATCTCATAAGACTCTGCACATATTCTAGCTAGCCTGAAGATCTAAGTGCAATTTCCAACACTCAGTCATTTAAATCCATGGGGAATTTTAAATTCATCAGCTATTTAAATAGGAATGGATCCACAGCTAGAGCTTGAATATTTGGGTTTGTCAGTCCTATCCTTACCATGTTGATTCAGAAATAAGTGTCACTGACTTTAATAAGACTTTGGCCTAGCGATATTTGCGCAGGATTACAGATGTACACACCTCGATCCTAAAATGCTGAGACGTTACACCACCATGTTCATTCAAAGTGTGCATAGCATGTCAATCCTATGCAGAATAATTTGGGGAGCAGATTCCATGCACTTAGTGGAATTTATTTCCAAGGAAACGTATACAAAATCTGAATCTTCACCAGTGAAAACCAGCAATGTTTAAGGGACAATGTAGGCTCAGGCTGAACACACAAGCTGGATAACCTTGTAGATTTGGCTGTAAACATACGACACCAGTACAGAGTCTTCTAGCAGGCTGCAACAGCAAATGCTCGGCCTATCAAATATGAGGGGGAAGGTTATAAAGGACATGGGATGACCATCATTGGCAACAGAAGCCATTTTAAAAGGTCACAGCATGTTTTCAGCTCGTGTTAAGAGAGTCCACATCCTAGAATCAATACGCAGGCTTTATCGTAAATTGGTTTACTTCATCACAGGCAAGAAGACACTAAAGTCATTGTTTTGTACCAGCTGCCAGGAAATATGCAAGACAAAGAGTAGGATTTGGGAGATTTAAAAATGTCAAATTACAGTAATTGGATAAATATACACTTCTTAATCTGGACTTTGAAAGCTGTCAGGCGTTTTCTAAAAGGGTACGAGGCAACAACGCTCAATGGGAGTTCATAATGAGAACACATAACAGAGTGTGTGAGTGAGCAAGCTACAAACCCAAGATTGGCACAGGAGTACATGGCGTGGGAGGTAACCAGATTAGGAGTTTTTATGCCACAGTGGCACCTGAGCTATGTATATCACACCCAAAAATTTTTTGGGGGTGCTAGCAACCATTTCTAAGTTACCACTCAGCTGAGGTATATAGGATATAGCTACAAGGCCTCATGTAGATCTCCTGTTGGTACTGGGATCATTATTAGCAGACCCCAAACATACACACGTACACACACATTTTCAAATTTATTTTTAGGACAAGGGTTAGAACTCTGTTATACAGTGGTACCTCTGGTTACGAACTTAGTTCGTTCCAGAGGTCTGCTCTTAACCTGAAACTGTTCTTAACCTGAGGTACCACTTTAGCTAATGGGGCTTCCCACTGCCGCCGCACCGCCAGCACGCGATTTCTGTTCTCATCCTGAGGTAAAGTTCTTAACCCGAGGTACTATTTCTGGGTTAGCAGAGTCTGTAACCCGAAGTGTTTGTAACAAGAGGTGTTTGTAACCCGAGGTACCACTGTGCTACTAATTGCCAGAAGTGTGCCTATTTTACTATTCAAATAAATAAGCCCCCTAGGTCATTACAACAATGCTTTCTGTGTCTCATTTATTTTGCCTTTTTGTGCATTTTCCCCAAAACCCGGTTCATGCAAATAAGTAGCAGTGTGACCTCTGGAAATCCAAACCACGTGAAAGGCAAATGTTTGTTACGCCACTTGCTAGAGACCTTGTTTGTCTCTGAACCTAGACCCACTTTTTCCTTGGGGACAGTTTGCCATTGAACTCAGTAGGACTGGATGAACAGCCCTGAGATCTATGGGTATACAGACTGACTGACTGATTGATTGATTGAATTATATTATTATTATTATTATTATTATTATTATTATTATTATTATTATTATTATTTTCTGTGAACCACCCTGAGACCTCTGGGTATAGGGCAGTATATTAATTCAACAATTAATTAATTAATAATTACATGTTCTGGGGAAGACATGTAGATTTTGCATAGTCTCAAGCACGAGCTGTTTGGACCATTCTCCAGTCCCAAAATGGCTAATGGGGTTCAGGAAAATGGGCACAATTCAACGAGAACAGCTTCAGCTCAATCCTAACTAAAATACACCTGACTTCATTTCAAAAGCTGGTTGCGGTGAGATGCTCCCAGTGGAATTGTTTAGCTTCAAATAGCTAATGAAGTTTAAAAGTTATAATAATATATAATAATAATAATAATAATAATAATAATAATAAAATTTATTTATACCCCGCCCTCCCCAGCCAAGACCCGGCTCAGGGCGGCTAACACCAAGTATAAAAACAATTGATTAAAAGACAACTTAAAAACAAGATTAAAATACAACATTAAAGTGCAAGTTATGACCTAAAAGAGACCAGGGTGCACATCACAGATTAAAAGTGATAGAGAACCTTAGTTAGTGCTCTAAAGAGGCCCACTTTTCCTTATAGTAACTAACATTCACCCACAGCAGAATCATAGAATCATAGAGTTGGAAGGGATCCCAAGGGCCATCTTGCCCAAACCCCTGCAATGCAGGAATCTCCAATTGGAAACCATATTGCTTCACAATAATCTTTTCTGCCTCACATGTCTAAAGGAACAGAAACCTCTTGCGGAGCATCTGAATCACACGGACACTTCTAAGGCCCCATCCAGCATCAAAATGGCTCAGTTTCACACCATGGTAACAATATTAGTAGAGGGAAAGCATCGTTAATGAAAACTTTTGTCTCATGGATCATAAAAATAAGCGATGTCGCTGTGTAGTCTGCTTTTTAGAAAGTTAACATTGAAACCTGGTCTGGTAAAAAGCTGTAGGGTTTGTTACACAGGCCAAGAGACAGTAGACATTTGGCAGTCATTGGCCACCGGAAATTCATTTTAGTTTTGTAGGTTTGCTCTCATCGCTAATGGAGCAATTTCTAAAGAAGGTTATTTTTAGACCCACAATGACCCTCTTTGTATAACAGAACTGCAGTTGCATCTTGGTTTTCGAACAGCTTAGCTCCCGAACGTTTTGGCTCCCGAATATCACAAACCCGGAAGTGACTGTTCCGGTTTTCGAACTATTTTTGGAAGCCGAATGTCCCACGAGGAACATTTTGGAAGTCGAATGGACTCCCTTGGATGTTGAACGGAATCCATTCCAGAAGTCCGTTCGACTTCCGGAATGGATACGTTCAACATCCAAGGTATGACTGTACTGAACTATGTTTGCTATGTGTGCATCTTAACACATATTTTCACTGCAATGTGAAATCCAGGAATTAGGTTGCTACCACCCTATTGCACCGTAAGTCTACAAGCACAGGTTATTTAGGGCTATCTACTATTTACACACAGAGTGGAGCCCATTCAGCTTTGCCAAGCTGTTCATTCTAGCTGGACATCATCATTTTTATTCTGTCCTAATGTCTCTCACTGCTCTCGTTTCTTACTCTTTGAAATGAGCTTTTAAAAGAAAAAGATAAATCTTTCAGCACTGCCTTTAACCACCTCAGGAGAGTGTAATGAAGTTGTCCCCTGTTTGGCTTCAGCAGGGTGGATTGCCAGCTCTTGCCTCTGTTAGCCCTTAAAGCCAACGGGCCATTTCGTCTCGTTGATTACATGCCTAAAACCCCTTTTCCCTTCTAGCCTTGACAGTGATCTCTTTGTGAACTGTGTCGGAGAGCATCTGGCCTTCTGCTGCGGTAACAGGATACCAAACTCCTGCTTCGCTGAACAGCGGAGGGCTGGGATGTACAAAAGGGAGGACGGAACGGAAGTCGGTTCAAAGCTTTACATGGGAAAACAGTCAGATGAGCTTCATATTTCAGTACAAGGCTTCAGAAAGCTTTCAATTACCAAGCAAGCTCATCTTAATCCTTTCATGCTTGAAGCTGGCTCCCCACCCCCCAGAAACAGCTTCCCAGCTGCCAAGTGACTGGCTAAAAAAGAGAGAGAAGAGAGTAACAAGTCCTAATCAATGATATTTGTTGCAGGGCTCAAGACACAAAGTTTAGTATAGGAGCGTCAAAGGATGGCTTGCATGCAGGGCCGGCGCGTCCATTTTGGCGAACTAGGCAATTGCCTAGGGCGCCAAAATGGAGGGGGCGCTGGCCAGCCTGCCCCCCGCCGCCGCCCCAACCAGCAGCGGAGCAAGCAAACTGCGGCGGCGAGGGGCGCCTGACAGGGCAGGGGGCGGGGCACCGCTCCGCAGCGTGCATCATACCTAATGACGTCACGTGGCCCGCCCCCTCGCCTAGGGCGCCAAAATTGCCAGCACCGGTCCTGCTTGCATGTATTTTTATATCGCGTGTTAACTTTTATTTTACTAGATTATAGCATTCCCTGCATTTTCTTTTCAAGTACATGTTCAATATGTGCGCGGCTGTGTTTACGTGTAACACGTCATAAAGATGTCACTGAAATGCCACTAAAAGGGCAGAACGAGGGCAGGGCGTTCGCAGGCGTTTTCAATGGGTCTCCATTATACGCAATTTTTCTGATGCATGTGGTGCCTCGGAACATAACCCTCGCACACCGATGCTGTGTATAGGGGGTGCTAAGGACTCCAGCCCCCTCAATATTTTGAACCAGGGGGCCCAGCCCCCCAATATTGAGGGGGCCGAAAACCCCCACCACCGCTCTCCGGGTGTCTCACCCCCCACCCAGGAGGGAACGAATGAGGGGGAAGATTGCTCTTCGTGTGTATTCCCCCCTAGCGCATGCCCTGCGGCATGTCCCACTGGGCAGGACATGACACGTGACATCACATAGTGCGTCACGCGATGCTTCCTCCTCCAATGTGTGTGGGGGAGCAAGTTGGCACCCCTGCCCTTGCATAAATGGGGGGCTGCCTGTATATAGTCCTTTACAATCTGGTAAAAGGTAACATGATTCTTTGTTACAAGAACACAGTAGTAACTTATAAAGTAACCCATGACTCTATTTTTAAATTTATGTGCACCTGAGCACTGGAAATAAAAATATCTACCTGGAAATCCATGCCCAAATTCCTTATATCACTGACACCCAGAGTATAATTCAGAAACCATTCACTCTTTACTATGTAAAATAATAAAATATTATTTAAAAGTGGGAGAGTTGTGCTGGTCCCGTGGGTTACCCGAGAGGCGAGGTCCAAGTCCGGTCCGTGGTCAAAGGTTCAATGTAGAGACAGTCTGTAGTAGCTGAAGCTGGGTGCAGGGCAGGGAGTCAGGCAAAGTCAGGAACAGGTATGCAGGTAGGGAACCAGGGCGGGGCAGGAACTCAGGTAGGAAAGCAAGTCAGGTCTCAAGCAGGAACACTGGCAGGAACTAGCAACCAACAATGTTGCTCCTGCAACTTGGGGCTGGGGCTGGCCGGCTTTTATCTGCCCCGAGGCATAGGGCGACCCCGATCCTCTGGTGACTCACCTCTCCTGGCTTGGAGGTGAGCACTCCTCCTGCGGGAACTCAGTTCCCTTTGCCTCTCTGCCCTGAGCCTCTGCAGCTCAGGAGAGGCTGGAGGGTTACAGGACCCAGAGGCAACCTCAGCTTCCCCTGACGGGGCTGGGAGTGGAGCACCTGCAGGCAATAGGTCCTCCATCCCATCAGCAGCCAGAGTAGACTCAGCAGATGCCTGCACCTGAGGATCCAGCACAGGTGAGGACCCTTCAGACTCAAGCCCCAGCCCCGGCTCTGCTAGTTCTGGAGGCGGGGAATCCTGTGCAGGCTGGGATCCCTCAGGTTCAGCATCTGAGTCTGAATCCCGGGCCATCACATGAGTGCTGTGCTATATTTTGGCTAGTGAACTGCAACTTCCTTTGGAAGACTGAATTTTGCAGCATTTCATAGCAGTAAATAAGGCATGCACCGTCAACAATGCACATTGCAAATGTGTTTTTTTTGTTTTCGTTGTTGCAGTAAAATATAAACCGGTCCGCCTTCAGAATGCCTATTCACTATATCACTTCCGTTATATTTTTATGTCTGATCTTGTGAGAACAGAATCTCTGCTATTTGGTTAAAACTTCTGCAGCCTGCAGGAAACAAGCCTCTTTTATATTGCTCGTACAATTCTTATCTATAGCACTGTGGTCTTTTAACAGGAAAAAGAAATGAGAAAAATCTAATCTCTCCCACTAGGGCCAAAAGAGAAAAGAAAAGGATGCCTCTTATCAAAAGGAAGATCAAAACATCATGCAAAGCCTGGCATCTGAATTTTCATTTTCCTGGTTCCATTTCCTCACAATTATAAAGTATGCAGCTGACCTCATAAACTCTCTTCTAGGATTATTGTTCCACACGGAAAAAGATCTTAGGCTAGACTGTGAAATAATAAAAGAGGACCTATAATGACTGGCCTATGTTTAAAAAGCTATGCTCTAGGTTTGCTCTGATAAATGGAGCCCAAGTATGTTGTGGTAAGATAAAAATGGAAAGGAAGCTGTAAACTGAAGCCTTCAAGCCCACCTGCTTTGCACAATGAATGAGGCATAAGGCTAATGTAAAGTCAAGGCTGACTCTGCCACAAATCCATGTTCTCCACAAAGCAAAACAAAAAAAGCTACAAGAGACCGGAGGATTAAGCATGTCACAGAAGTCGTGTTGTCCATCAGCTCATTGAAAGCTGTACCCAACAGAAACGTGTCTACTCTCTAATTCCATCAGTCGTATAAAATATAATAGAACTCAGCAGTGCAGGGCTACCATCCATGAAGAATGATAGTGGGATACTTCTGGGCAGCCATGCTGACTCCTTAGTTTTTACACTAGTGGGGTGAGGGTCTGGAGGTTTGGGGTGAGGGTCCGGAGCAGGGGTCGGCAACTAAGGCCCATGGGCCACAAGCACCCCATGGGGGTTATTTAACCGGCCCATGGACCCCTGCTGCCCGCTCGGGGACCCCTGCCGCCCGCTCAGTCGGCTCCCATGCTAAACCAGAGCGGAGCCGAGCGGGAACCGCCTTCCGCGACACTAGCCGGCTTCCCATTGGCTGCAGGAAGCTCCTACAGCCAATGGGAAGCTGCACGCCTCCTCCGCGCCGGAAGGAGCGCCAGAAACAGCATTTGCACATGCATGTGTGTGCGCACACACACTCCGGCCCACTGCAGCGTCTGCGGGACCGTGAACCATCCCAAGCCACAAAAACTTTGCTGACCCCTGGTCTGGAGTGTCCATAGGCTGGGCAGGTACACTAGGATCAACACTTTGCTGCCAGGTTACAGTGTGCATGCTCAGCCCCCCACATCCACAAAGGGCATTTAGTAGGGCAATGTCAGGCTTCAGGGAATCTGATCCCTCCCACAGTGGCAGCCAAGAAGCAGATAAACAACCCCCCCAGTTCTTACCAAGTAATTTATTCCCTATGCACAGAGAGAGACGAAGGAATGCAGTCTCCCCTAGATAACGGCATTGCTCTGAGTAAGGTAACACCCCCTCTGTCTCTCTTATTCTACGTCATCCCTGTGTCGGCTGAACTGAGCTTTCTGCCCCTGAGCTTTCCGTTCTACTACTCTCAATGAACGCCTGGTCCTTTTTTTGGGGGGGGGGGTCAGGAATGCTTTCCAAGGACACTGAGTCTGTCAGCTGTCTCTCCCCTGGTGCTTCTTCTTCCTGCTGTTCCTCTTCCAATATTTCCCAGCTTCTTCCTTCTGCAGCCTCTGAACTATGCCCTTCTGCAAACCACTGTTCTAAATCTATACTGTCCTCCTGTTCTCGGGAAGGTTCGGGGGGGGGGGAGCAGTCCTCACCATTCCTCCTCAGTCCAGTCCCTGACAGGCAATGGAGTACAGTCGTAACTTGCAAGTTAAATCGAATACGTTCCGGAAATCTGTTCGACTTCCAAAGCGTTCGACTTCCAAAGCGTGGCTTCTGATTGGCTGCAGGAAGCTCCTGCAGCCAATCGGAAGCCACGGAAGCCCCGTCGGACGTTCAGCTTCCAAAAAAAGTTCGAAAACCAGAACAGTCACTTCCGGTTTCGATCATTTGGGAGCCAAAATGTCTGAGTTTTGGGGCGTTCGACAACCAAGATATGACTGTACACTCAACCTGTGGCTAGGAAGTCACTGCATGTAGCAGTTGACATGTCCAGAGGATGTGGGAAAGGTGCTCCCCTATATTTATGATGAATAAACTCACCTGCCCTCACTTATTAATTGGCTCTTGATTTGCAAATCTTATGTTATATTTCAATAAATATAACCATTCCACCAATATGCCAGCTCTTAAGTCGTAGAATTGTAGATTGTAGAGTTGGACGGAACCACGAGGCTCATCTAGTGCAACCCTAGGAATGCAGGAAAGTTTGCCCAACATGGGGCTTGAACCTGCAACCCTAAGATTAAGAGTCTCATGCTATACCAACTTCTTCAGGGGATAATAGAAAAAAATGTCCATTTTGGGAGGAAAACTAATACTGTATATCAGTTCAGCGGCTTTACTGTTTGCATATGTTCCTGTTAAGTGTACTTTGATATTTTATATACTTCCAATTTCTAATGAAGCCTTAGTTCACTGGCTTTCTACAAGGTAACAATCTCTTACATCTAGAACATATGTTTTATTTAAATTATAACTTCGTTATTGCAAGCCTTGCAATACCAGTCAAATGTTTACTGGGAAGGATAACTGAAAAGTCCGCAATGTTAAAATAGTTACTAGTATTGCGAATTTTCTTTTCCTGAATTTGGTTACTACTGTTCCTCTGCTTTTCCCTCCAGTGAGCAAACAAACACAAACATATTTGTTGCTTATTGATTTCGTCTGCTTTTTTTCCTTTGGTCAGAGGGAATGTTCATTTCTCCATAGGAAAAAGCAAAGCTTCTCCAGCTCTGGAAGGGTTAACGTTCAATTTCAACTTCCCCAGTCACTATTAATTCTCAAGAAATGTCACATTCCATTTGTGCAAAGAACATTTTCAATCCCAAAGGTGAAATTGCAATAAATTGGGCCCTAAAATCTATTTATTTACTCAATGCTATCTTGTGACCATTTCTTTCTCTTAGTAGACTTACAGTCCCCTGCAAAAGTTGGATTTACTGATAATCAAAAATGTTGGGTTGGTTTTGGGCTTCTGCTGTATAAGACGCATGTTCAAGATGCCACTGTCTTGTTATCCAAATTTAGCTGCTTAACTGAAATCTAAAGCTCACGCCACAATGACTTTAGGGTACCACAAGACTTTGTCAAATCGAACTAACCATGAAACCTGTAACTGCCAGAAAGAAGACTTGGATCAAATTGCCAGTCACCTCCAGACTGCAGTCTTTGAATGGAAGGACCCTGGGGCAAGAGGTTAAAGGGCTATTGGAAGACTAGGCCTCCTCCTTGCTAGGAAGAACATCATGACAAAAAGATGACAGTGTGGCTCAAGCCATCAGTTGGAGACCGAACAGAGGAAGGCAGCTTGATTTCCTGCTCCCTGCCCAAAAGAATACTCTCCTTCAACTGCCATTTACCCTTGCGTTACAAAATCTGAAGGGAAGCACATTCTGGACTGTCAGGGGCTGCTAAGCTGTGCTGCATGTGCACAGGGATTTGTTCTGTTGTGTTACCAATTTGTTGTGGATGGCATTTACATTTCAAATGGAAAGGGTAGTAGCTTAGTGGCAGAGTTTTGCATGTAGAAGATCCCAACTTAAACCCCTGTCATCCACAGGAAGGGCGGAGAAAGACACCTGCCTATCAGTGCAGACAATACTGTAGTAGTAGTATTAGTAGTAGTAATAATAATGATAATGATAATGATAATAATAATAAATTTATTGTTGATACCATGCCCATCTGACTGGGTTTCCCCAGCCTCTCTGGGCGGCTCCCAACAGAATATTAGGTAAAGGTAAAGGGACCCCTGACCGTCAGGTCCAGTCGCGGACGACTCTGGGGCTGCGGTGCTCATCTCGCTTTATTAGCAGAGGGAGCCGGCGTACAGCTTCCGGGTCATGTGGCCAGCATGACTAAGCTGCTTCTGGCGAACCAGAGCAGTGCACGGAAACGCCGTTTACTTTCCCGCCGGAGCGGTACCTATTTATCTACTTGCACTTTAATGTGCTTTCGAAATGCTAGGTTGGCAGGAGCTGGGACCGAGCAATGGGAGCTCACCCCGTCGCGGGGACTCGAACCAACGACCTTCTGATCGGCAAGCCCTAGGCTCTGTGGTTTAACCCACAGCGCCACCCGCATCCCATAACAGAATATTAAAAACACAATAAAAAAATCAAACATTGAAAACTTCCCGAAACAAGGCTGCCTTCAGATGTCTTCTAAAAGTCAGATAGTTGTTTATTTCCTAGACATCTGATGGGAGGGCATTCTACAGGGCGGGCGCCACTACCGAGAAGGCCCTCTGCCTGGTTCCCTGTAACCTCACTTCTCGCAGGGAGGGAACCGCCAGAGCTAGATGGGCCAAACAGCTTCCTATGAAGCAAGGCTCCACTGTTGTAGACAAGCATCCATGCAGCTTTGCGTGATCAGACATATACTGCCCCCACTGTCATTGATATAAGTTATTTTTATGTTGTCAGTTTCCCAACCAACTTTCTATAATTCATTGTGCAGCTTACTCTGAATTCTCATCATCACGGCTCCATTTTCAAATTCCACAAACGAAAGAAGTGACCTGTAATAATATCATATTTCAAAAGAAAGGAAGAGACTGCTGCTGCAGCCCAGAGAGCAGACTGGAATTTTACGTGCAGTCCAATTTATTTAAAATAATTGTATCCACAACCTGCAAGTCTCAGACCGTAAGTAACCAGAAGAAGAAAAATTGGCCGATGTGACTAATGTTTGGCCAATAAACAAACCAGCGTTAAAACTATAAAGTGTCAATACAAAAAATCCATCCATGGGGTGACTTTTAAAAACATTAATTCTTGATCTACATTTTACAATCCGCAGTAATGTTTATATATATATATAGTGTTCTGTATATCTATTTCCCCCCAAGAGGTTTCCGTTAAAGCAAAGAACAAAATGCATGTTGTAAATATTCTCCCCTGAAGTATGCAGAGTCCTACAAAGGAGCCAAACCATGTGTCCTATTGTTCTCACCCATATTCTTTGCTGAAAAATGAAGGTTTTAATTACTGTTGCCCTCTTGCTGCCCTTCATTCCCCGTCCCGCCCCCCCGCTTCTAAAAACACCCCAAATGTATAGCTTTTCTTTTGCTTCATCGAAGCTGCAAATCTGTTGTGATCCTGGTGTAAAAACAGACATCATTAAAGCAAAGCTTTGGAGGACATGCCCCGTTTACTGACCTCGACCAGCGGCCTTGGTTTGCGCTCTACTGCAAACCTGAAGTGGCAGAGTTCACAGTAAGTGGTATTCGAAGACGACAGCCAGTGCTCCAGGCAGCTGCGATGTATAGTCCCCAGGGTTCCTGTACATTCACAGGGAGAAAGCAAGTCTTCTTGACTGCTGCCTTCGTGGCAAATTCTGCACATTGGTCGGTCATTGAAAGGGCTAGAAGACAAGGAAGAGGGGTCGTGGGTTAGTACCAGAGTCGCGGAGTGGAGGGAACGGGACGATTGTATGGCCCAACCCCATTGCCACGCCAACTCTTTCCCACACAATAACAGTTACAGGTAGGTAGCCGTGTTGGTCTGCCATAGTCAAAATAAATAAATAAATAAATAAATAATAATAATAATAATAATACATAATACATGATACATAATACATAATAAATAAATAAATAAATAAATAATGCATCTGAAGAAGTGTACATGCACATGAAAGCCCATAGTCAAAATAATAATAATAATAATAATTTAAAATAATAATAATAAATAATGAATGAATGAATGAATGAATGAATGTATCTGAAGAAGTGTACATGCACACGAAAGCTCATACCAAGAACACACTTAGTTGGTCTCTAAGGTGCTACTGGAAGGCACCTTTTTTATTTTTTATTTTGTTTCCACACAATAACAACGCCTTTCCACAGTAACCGCACCATATAATAGTATACAAGGTAGCTTCACTCATCGAAAGGAGTCAGGAACACACATAAGGAGGGGAGTCTCCTCCATCTCTACTAGCTAACCTGACCCGGGGTGACATTTTTTCTCACTCGCAAATATGGAGAACAGCCAACTGCAGAGCAAATTCTGAGACACAAACTATCTAGAGAGGTGTATCGTCTTTGGTTCCATAGTATAATTTCTCACAGTGTTTTGTTTCCAGTTTCTGTGCTGCAGTGTACACTGCAAATCAGCCAGGTAACAACAACAACAACTTATTTATACCCCGCCCATCTGGATGGGATTACCCAGCCACTCTGGGTGGCTCCCAATAGAATATTAAAAACCCAATAAAACATCAAACATTAAAAACTTCCCTAAACAGGGTTGCCTTCAGGTGTCTTCTAAAAGTCAGATAGTTGTTTATTTCCTTGACATCTGATGGGAGGGCGTTCCACAGAGCGGGAGCCACTACCGAGAAGGCCCTGTGCTTGGTTCCCTGCAACCTCACTTCTCGCAGTGAGGGAACCGCCAGAAGCCCTCAGCACTGGACCTCAGTGTCTGGGCTGAGGAAGGGAACTCTATTTACACTAGTTGCTGGCACAACTGGTATCGTGTCCTTTTCTTTTCTCTTGTGCCTTAATGCAGCAGGAAAGGTTGAAGGAGCTGGGTATGTTTAGCCTGGAAAAGAGGAGACTGAGAGGAGGTATGATAGCCATCTTCAAACATCTCAAGGGCTGTCACATGGAGGAGGGAGCAAGCTTGTTTTCTCCTGCTCCGGAAGGCAGAACTCAAACCCATGGCTTCCAGTTGTAAGAAAGGAGATTCCGACTAAACATTAGGAAGAACTTTTTGACAGCAAGAGGGGTTTGACAGTTGTACAGTCTCCCTCGGGATGTTGTGGATTCTCCCGGTTTTTTAGCAGAGGTTGGATGGCCATCTGTCATGGATGCTTTAGTGGAGATACCTGCCTTGGCCTAGATCAGTGATGGCTAACCTTGACACCCCAGATGTTTTGGAACTACAACTCCCATCATCCCTAGCTAACAGGATCAGTGGTCAGGGATGATGGGAGTTGTAGTCCCAAAACATCTGGAGTGTCAAGGTTAGCCATCACTGGCCTAGATGACCTTTGGGCTCCCTTCCAACTCTACAATTCTATGATTCTAATACAAAACCACATTAGTTAAAACCACAGTTGTTGTTGTTTTGACCAAACCACAACACTATGGTTTGTTTTTAGCCAGGGCTCAAGTTGTAATTTCTTTTGTTTTGGACTTTAAGCTGTTAGTTTAACACACTCCGTAAGTGCAGCTTTAATGCTTAAGAGAGAAGGGAGTTTGTGGATACTGTTACATTTGAACCAGGCCAGTGACTTTCCCAAATTATCTTCATTGGGGCAAAACAACTTAGGTTGTTTTCTCACCAGCACAGCTAGGCTATAAATGCACGAAAGGCATTGGGACCTTCATGTCTACCACCTGTAATATATGCACAGCCTGCTCTCCCCTCTATAGCAGTAGCAGAGCATTACTGTGCAAACTGTTGTATGCTGTAAAAATGGCAGGGTATACTAAAGTCTTGGGTGGTGAAAGAACACTTCCTAGCCATAACTGTACACAAAACATGAATATTTTAAAAAAGAAAATCCTTTTAAAAAAAGAAAATCCTTAATGTTCTTTGAGATCAGTGAGGTTCTTTGCTCAGATGACTATTTTGCAGTCTGTTGAAGAATTTTTCGCCTCTTTTCCTGGGAAACCATATTCTGCTCCCAAGTTTTAATTTTTAATGGACCATGTATAGCCATTAGTTTTTTATACCCATGGTTTTTCTCAGTCTCTCTCCTCTCTAGTGTATTCATAGTGTGCAGTTATATGCACTCTACAACTCCTATTTTCCAGGTTGAACAGGCTAAGCGTTTTCAATCTGTTCTCCATTCCTGTATTCATTCTGGTTATTGCACTTGGTGTATGCTCAAGGAGAATAAACTTAAAATCGCAACAAACATGACCGAAACTGTATCTTCTCTTCCAAGTGAAACCTTAGGTGGTGCCCCTTAAAGATGGGATTAAACACTCACTCTCTGACATTACCTATGCGGCATTTGTCAAGTACAAGGTTTTTTTTATGATGCATGCTCTAGATAAAGCCTCTGCAGCTATCAGATCTAGATGGAAACACAAGCTCTCTTGTTTAGCAAGTCTACTTTCTGTGGAGGTAGCAATTCTATTTCCTGATAGAATTTTGCTGGCTAACATATGATCCCTAGCAGGTATCGATCCCTAACTTCCTTTCTGCTGTCTTCTCTTCCTTATGTCATAGCTATCACCTCTCCTCTTCCAGGTAGAACTAGTTCCTGTCTTTGCTACTCTCTTCTTCCAAGTACATAGAATAGAATAGAATATTTTTATTGTCATTGTCCCCTTCGGGGACAACGAAATTACTTGGCTGCTCCATCCACCCAGATAGGGCACTCCACTCAAAAACAAAACAACTACAAAAACACTGATTAAAACCATACACACTGATTAAAACCATACAATGATAAAACATAACTGGTAAGATTAGATGACTTCAAAGTCCAGGCTTCCCATTCAAGGCCGAGATCGCTCTGGAGAAGAAGCTGTTTCTAAGATGGCTTGTTCTTGTTGTCATCGTCCTGTATCTCCGTCCCGATGGCAAGAGCTCAAAGAGACGGTGACCAGGATGCGATGGATCTTTCACTATGTCCAGTGCCTTTCTCTGGCACCTCATGGCATAAATCCGCTCTAAGTTGGAGAGCGAGCAGCCAACAATGCTCTCTGCTGCCTTAACAACTCTGTCCAACCCCATCCTGTCCTTGGTAGTACAGCTTCCGTACCACACACATAAGCCATAAGTGAGCACGCTCTCAATGGCACAGTGATAGAAGGCAAGCAGCAAACATCTAAAGGTTCAATCTGTACTTCCAGTTTTCTTTTATGTTGGCTGGATTTGGCTTTGCCAAGATCAGGTGCACTGTCTCTTGTTCTTGTTTGGTGGTAAGCAAGGAGTAGGAGAGGCTTGCTTTGTTGAGGAGAGGCATCCTGCCCTTCTAAGGAAGTGTTATCATTAATGAATCTCAGAGGCTCGCAATGGCCTGGCACATTTAGCTCAGCACAAACATGCTGAGTTCCAGTCACAGTCATTTTGCTCTTTGTTGGTCCTTGCCGATCAGAATATAATAATAATAATAATAATAATAATAATAATAATAATAATAATAATAATTTATTATTTGTACCCCGTCCATCTGGCTGGGTCTCCCCAGCCACTCTGGGCGGCTTCCAGCAAACATAAAATACATTAACACATCACAGATTAAAAACTTCCCTAAACAGGGCTGCCTTCAGGTATTTTCTAAATGTCGTGTAGTTGTTGATCCCTTTAACCTCTGATGGGAGGGCGTTCCACAGGGTGGGTGCCACTACTGAGAAGGCCCTCTGCCTGGTTCCCTGTAGCTTTGCTTCTCGCAGTGAGGGAACCACCAGAAGGCCCTCGGCGCTGGACCTCAGTGTCTGGGCAGAATGATGGGGGTGGAAACGCTCCTTCAGGTATACAGGGCCGAGGCCGTTTAGGGCTTTAAAGGTCAGCACCAACACTTTGAATTGTGCTTGGGAACATACTGGGAGCCAATGTAGATCTCTCAGGACCGGTGTTATGTGGTCCCGGCGGCCACTCCCAGTCACCAGTCTAGCTGCCGCATTCTGGATTAATTGCAGTTTCCGGGTCACCTTCAAAGGTAGCCCCACGTAGAGCACATTGCAGTAGTCCAAGCGGGAGATAACTAGAGCATGCACCACTCTGGTGAGACAGTCTGCGGGCAGGTAGGGTGTCAGCCTGCGTGCCAGATGGAGCTGGTAGACAGCCGTCCTGGACACAGAATTAACCTGCGCCTCCATGGACAGCTGTGAGTCCAAAATGACTCCCAGGCTGCGCACCTGGTCCTTTGGGGGCACAGTTACCCCATTCAGGACCAGGGAATCCCCCACACCCGCCCGCCCCCTGTCCCCCCAAAACAGTACTTCTGTCTTGTCAGGATTCAATCTCAATCTGTTAGCCGCCATGTCGGCGGTTCGAATCCCCGTGATGGAGTGAGCTCCCATTGCTCTGTCCCAGCTGCTGTCAACCTAGCGGTTCGAAAGCCTGCCAGTGCAAGTAGATAAATAGGTACTGCTGCGGCAGGAAGGTAAATGGCATTTCTGTGCACTTTGGTTTCCGTCACAGTGTTCCGTTGCACCAGAAGCGGTTTAGTCATGCTGGCCACATGACCCAGAAAGCTGTCTGTGGACAAACACCGGTTCCCTCAGCCTGAAAGCGAGACAGCACCGCAACCCCATAGTCGCCTTTGACTGGACTTAACCATCCAGGGGTCCTTTACCTTTACCAAGCTAAGCCAAGGTTTGGCTTATTGTGACATCCAAACTCAGGCCCACGGTTTCAATCCCCCATGGTAACCATGAATCATAAACCAAAAGTCATAAACCATGGTAACAGCTCACAGTTAGCCCATAGAGAGATCTAAACCATCAGCCTGGGTTTAGACAACACGCTCAGTCAAACCTCGGCTTGATGTGGTGCGGCAGCAGCAAGGACTGCGGAGGAGCAATGCGACTGCAAGCTCCCCACTTATGGAAGACCACCAGCTCATTTGCCACCACTTTGATTCTTTATATCTCTGTATGTGCTTGCCTGTTTTTCATGTTCCTTAGGCTCCCCAGACTCTTTTACGGATAAGGATTGAGGAAAGGATCGTTAAAAAAACAAACTATAAAAGGAAAGTGGATTATCTTAGAAGAGACAAATGAATCAATGTGGCTGGACCTTTCCTTAAGCTGACGGAGGTGGAATTATATAATTGTAGTTGGCAGGGACCACGAGGATCATCAAGTCTAACCCCCTGCAATGCAGGAATCAACCTCAGGTAGCCCAGTATACCTGAAGGAGCGTCTCCACCCCCATCGACCTGCCCGGACACTGAGGTCCAGCTCCTTCTGGAGGTTCCCTCACTGCGAGAAGTGAGGTTGCAGGGAACCAGGCAGAGGGCCTTCTCGGTAGTGGTGCCTGCCCTGTGGAATGCCCTCCCACCAGATGTCAAGGAAATAAACTATTTGACTTTTAGAAGACATCTGAAGGGAGTCCTGTTTAGGGAAGTTTTTAATGTTTGATGTTTTATCGCTTTCTTCTTCTTCTTCTTCTTCTTCTTCTTCTGTTGGGAGCTGCCCAGATGGGCAGGGTATAAATAATAAATGATGATGATGATGATGGGGATGGGGGATGGGGAAGCAGTGGCCATCACCTGGTCTGAGCTCCCCCCCCCAGCAGTCCCCCCTGTTGAAGGACACAGGTATATATTTGCCCCTGCTAAACTTAACTGCTGTGAATGACATCATATCTTTGCCACTGCTGAAGGTTTAGCCCTGTCAGCTTTTGTACATGCAATGTGGAAGGGGCACCATATTGTCTTTTGCCTCAGGCAGCAAAACGTCTCAGGCCAACCCTGCCTATCAAGCAGCTTTAAACTGAGTTAGGCCCAGGGCTTCTTTTAGGGGGAACTCACAGGAACTCAGTTCCAGCACCTCTCGGGTGGGTGCCATTGCCTTCCTAAGAGAACGAGGGAGGTGTTCATGGTGAGTTCTGACACCTCTTTTTCTAGAAAAATAGCACTGGTTAGGCCTGTGGTTGTTTCTAGACCAACCAATGTCTTGTCAGTTTCCAATCTTCCCTTCCTCAGCAAGGTGTTAAGAGCATGTGGTAGCATCTCAGCATCAGGGTTCCTGGATGAAACAGATTATCTAGATCCATTTCAATCTGGTTTGGGGTCTGGTTGTAAAACGGAGACTGCTTTGGTTACCTTGGTGGCTGATCTACATTGGGAACCGGACCTCTCAGTGGCTTTGGAGACCATCAACCATGGCATCCTTTTGGACTGTCTGTCTGGGATGGGACTTGGGGGCACTGTTTGGCAGTGGATATCGTCCTTCTTAGAGGGGAAAGTTCAGAAGGTGCTGCTGGGGGTGTGTGTCTCCCTTTCAACCCTGTGGTGGTTGAAATGTGGGGTCCCTCAGGCCTCCATCTTGTCCCATGGTATTTAACGTACGTATACATGAAACCCCTGGGGAGAGCTCATCCGAGTTTTGGAGCCATGCTGATGCCACACAACTTTGTCTCTCCTTTCCATCAGAACCAAGGAAGCAGTCTCCTTAACGCAACAGGAAAGGTTGAAGGAGCTGGGTATGTTTAGTCCGGAAAAGAGGAGACTGAGAGGAGATATGATAGCCATCTTCAAACATCTCAAGGGCTGTCACACGGAGGAGGGAGCAAGCTTGTTTTCTCCTGCTCCGGAAGGCAGAACTCAAACTCATGGCTTCCAGTTACAAGAAAGGAGACTCCTCCATCAGAACCAAGGAAGGCCTGATCCGACTTTTGCCAAGCCAAGAAAAGGAGAGTGTCTGTGTATATTTTCATACATTGTTTTCTTTCTCAAACATTACCATTGGTAAGATACTGCTCTATGACGCTGGTGCAAATCGGGATTTTTCTTTGCTCAGCTGTCTTATTCCTAATTCAGACTTACATCAATTAAAAATAGCTTAGCAATATGATCCTCTTCTGCTTAGTTTAAATATTTCCATTTCGAGACAGTATAGTGTAGTGCAGCTTCTCCCAACAGGGTGGCATTTTAGACCACCATTCTCATCGGCCTCAAACGAGGATGGTCCAAAACAGCTGAGTGGACCAAAGTTGGGGAAGGTTGGTGTAGTAGGTTTGGAGGCTCAAATTCCCTCTCATTCATGCATCTTTCAGGGTAGCCTTCGTGTACAGCATCACCTCTCACTAACCCTGCAGGGTAGTTATTGCAAGGATGAAACAAATTTCACGTACTCCTGCTTTGACCTCCTTGGAGAAAAAGCAGGATACAAATAGGATGGATAGATGGATGGATGGATGGATGGATGGATGGATGGATAACTAACTAACTAACTAACTAACTAACTAATTGCACTTTTTAAAAAAATAAAAAGCACACATACTGCTCTAAAAAGTATTTAATAATAATAATAATTTATTATTTATACCCTGTCGATCTGGCTGGGTTTCCCCAGTCACTCTGGATGGCTCCCAACAGAATATTAAAAACACGATAAGCCATCAAACATTAAAAACTTCCCTAAACAGGGCTGCCTTCAGATGTCTTTTAAAAGTCAGATAGTTGCTTATTTCCTTGGCATCTGGTGGGAGGGCGTTCCACAGGGCGGGCGCCACTACCGAGAAGGCCCTCTGCCTGGTTTATTGCAAGACAAATCTATGAATTTAAAAATGTAATTGAAGAAAAGCTCTTCATACACAAAACTTTGTAGAAAGATATCAGCTCGCTCGAGGAGCTTCCAATCTACCCTTCTGAAAAGAAAAGCTACGGTTAAGGGCATGACAGGGGATTTTTTTTTAAATCAACACTGGTTGAACAACATGCCCCCCCCCCTACAAAATATAACTATTTTCCTAAATACTATTTTCTACACGCATTGGCTGATTGCCAACCAACAGACATACCAAGCCATTAGACATTATTCTAAATGGACTTTAAAAAATATATAACATGACCACTGCTTACTTACACCATATCAAACTGCTGCCTGCCAGCGGTGAAAAAACCTCATACAATACCACCCCCAAGATGCACTCCAGTCCATGGACATGAAAGAGAACGGCAAATTCTGTACCTAGGCAGTGGGCATCGTGTTGAATATCAAGTTTGCCCAGCTGCCCAGCTATACAAAACGTGGTCTAGGAGTATAAAAGATGAAAGTCCACAATACTCTACACAGAACGCTATATATGAGTTTTCCTCCCAATCTCTCTCACACACATACAAACGTGAAACGACAGCCCTCACTGGGAAGCAGCGAGCACCATGCTCAAGTCAGCAGAATGTCACTCCTGAACTTTTCTCTTTCGCATCAGGAGGATTGACGGCCTCTCCATCCCTTGGCCACCTGCCTCTCCCGAGGGTCCCCGCACCCCCCTCCTTGCGCGAAGCCGAACGAGTTTAATCCTTGAGGATCACGACAAAGTTGCAACGCATTACGAACTCGAAGAAGAGTCGGGCTTTCGCTCTCTTTAAAGTGAGCAAAACCATGCGCATCGTCCGGAGAAGATACAGAAGAATCGGACGTGCAGCTTCGCATCTGGCTGGCCCTGAAACGGACCTGCGACTTTGGAGATGAAAGACCCCGAGTGCACTTAGGGAGCTTCGGGTCTTGCAGTCGCAAACCCCCCTCCCCTCCCCGGCACTCTCTTCCCCGCACTTAGCAAGCAATGGGATGTTTCCTTGGCTCAGTACGACCGTACCTCTGTGTGGCAAGCGTCCGTACTACTGTCGACAGCAGCTGCCCGTCCTTGGCCGAAACTTGCATGACATACTGCGGCTGCCCATTCGCGAGGCTGCTACAGTCCTCCACAGTCTTCCCCACCGGAGCAGCCGAGCTGGTGCAGTCTGGTAAGACTTCGGGCAGGTGACTGCAGCGGCTGGTTGTCATGGTAACAGACAGCAATTACTCTGCTAATGGCTTCCACATTCATACAGGATTTCCATCTAGGAAAGAAAGATTAGAAAACAATTTATCGAAGGCAGGGGCTGCGGAGAGCGGACGCCGGGCAAGACACACACAGGCAACAAACCACCAACGTCTCCGTCATTAAAATTCAGCAGGACTCAAAGAGAATCGCTTCCCATTAGGAAATATTCTAACACAAAGGGTGGGGGAAGAAAAGCAGGAATTGTTAATAACAATGCAGCAAGCACCTCCGTGTACAACACTGTCTTATTGATTCTCTTTGAAAATGAGATATTTCTCTCTCTGGCCCCCCCCCCCCCGCACCTCCTATTTCTTTTTTAAAAAATTGCTCCTGCTATTTGCAGGGGATGGGCAGCCTCACAATTACATGGAGTTGAGAAACTGCGTCTCTATGAAGTGTGTATTATCTTTAAAAGCAATTTTTCTCCCTTTACTTTTCTCCACAGACTTTAATGCCTCGGTGATAAATGGAAAGGCTGAAAACCTTTTGTCTCTCTCTCTCCCTTGCCGCCACCTTCCACCGCCCCCCACCCGCTTCTCTCCTAGTTGCGAGGGGCTAAGGACACCTAGCTTGGGCTCGCTTCATCTGCACGCCAGCCTCTCCCCCACAAATGCAAGAAAAGTACCAAATAAATCTGAAATCTCCCGGAGAAAATAATCTGTTATTACGAAGTGCGTTGCACCATCGAATAGAGAGCACAACACCCAAATCAGTATTTAATGACAGAGGGGTCTTCTCCCCCCAACCCCGCGACTACGGCCCCCTTAATGATAAACTGCATGCAGTAATAATACAGGCTGCAAGGTAAGGTTAGAGGGGGGGGGGGCGGCGAAAAAGAGGAAATCATACTTGTATATGCCATGCTCCTTTCTCCCAATCATTTGAAATAAATGACATTTAAAATGTTTTGCTGGACAGCGCCGCAGTAATTGTACAGGAAAACAGAACTTGTGATAGGCAGGAGTGGGCAACCCCCCCCCCCCAGCTACAACTCAGGGGCCAATTTTGCACAGGAACACACACAGCAGAAATATGCGACATTCGAAAATGTGGGTTAATTTACTGGGAAGTGCCATGCCCTGCTCTCCTCAACGAGGGTGAGAGTATAACA